>OZ012736.1:556222836-557512836 GCA_963859935.3 Lathyrus sativus
AGAGAGAGAGAGAGAGAGAGAGAGAGAGAGAGAGAGAGAGAGAGAGAGAGAGAGAGAGAGAGAGAGAGAGAGAGAGAGAGAGAGATTTCTTATAGTAATATCCTAAATCTAAATAGAGATGCAAAAGAGTTTATAAAATGATTTCTTATAGTAATATCCTAAATCTAAATAGGTCATAAGTAAGTGTGCACTAATAGTTTTATGGTGACATAATTGAGAAAAGTTTTCATTTTTAGTTATATTCGTGTATGTTTGATTTAACATTTTGAGCACCCATGATTCATCATGATGTGTTTGGTTGCTCTTTAATAGAATTCATTATATATTTTTCAAAACGGTTTCTACTTTCAGGTAGGATTTGTAGTTTTTGTATATCTTTGGTTTCAAGTTTAAAGCACCTAAAATTGATTATGGGTCTATAATTGATTTTTGATATGTTTGATTACGTTTAATAGAATTAATTATGCTTTTCAAAATTGATTCCAATTGAAACCATGAATTATAGCTTTTCAATTTAAACATGTTTTTTACATTAAAATTGTTTGTTTTATTAACTTTTACAAAAATTTATTTTATAAATTATTTTACCTTCAACTCTGTTTTAGTTCGAATCTATTTTACATAATTAATTCACTCATAATCAAAGACACATTCAGTTAAACACATGATTTTAACTTGAAATTTATTCAAGTCACTTTAAATTACTTTATCTTCAAAGTATTCTTAATTAAAACCAATTTAATATAATCAAATTCATTCCAAAATTGAATTTTTCACTGCCGAACCAAAACCAAATTATACAATTCTTTGAATGATATTTAAACATTTTTCAACCTAGAAAGAAGATACAATACCCAATAATATAGTGTACAAACTAGATCTGATGGAACATCAAATCTAAATGGTAAGAACTAATTTAATTTAATGATATTTTGTGGACCACTATTTGTTGGTCCAACCTAATAGTACTAACTAGATAACTAAATACTCTCACTTGCACCCAAAAACATATTCTAAAATAAAGACCATACATTACGGAAATTAACATACATACGAATTTTTAAGAACTCACTTAATTCTATAGTCACACTCACAGATCCGTATCACGTAGCCAAAAAAATGTAATATAAGTTCACCAACAAAATTCATCACCGACATCTTAGCATTGATGAATTGACGCATCATCTCACTATTTGTTTGTTCCTAGTAGTATTATATATTTTGCCACCTTTCTCCATAGAAGGATACAGTACTTGTTGTATAAACCAACATAAATCCAAACTTCATAACTAGGAATAACTTTCCATTGAAAGTTATGTTACATTACATGAATGAAAGCTATGCATATTCATGGATCAGATTTACTGCAGTAAAACTTTTTTTAACTATGAAACTCTTTAAAACTTTTCCTAAACAGGAAAACAATGATTCATAATTGCCTTGTATTTTAATAAATGTTACTATCCTCTTTGGATTCACCATTAGTGGGGTAGTTTTAACTTTATAGCACTCATCATCATCTCTCACTAATATTTTGCATTTTGGAAGTTCTTTTTGGCATAATCCTACTTTTCCAACACAACTTTGCATTGAGGTAGTTTTTGTTCAGCAACATGGTAACAGTACCCCACTAGTTAGTGCGCTACAAATAAAGAACACCGTAAATCTTGACAACCTCTTCACTGACCATTGTTCTTAATCTTATCATAGGATGTTGATGCAATGTCAGAAAGCAGAATTCCACATGCAATGTCTTCGGATTAGATTAGAAACAATGAAAAAAAAAAATTGCCCCCCTCCATCAGTTCTTTAAAACAGGATTAAACACTAATCCAAACAAAATAACACTTACATTTTTTATCTACATTCTATTGATTTAGACCATTGAACAGCAGCTATAGTATTATAATTGATATTCTGAGCACAATGAATCAACTTAGGATTCTCAATTTAATATATCTGTATTATTTCTATTCTCTGAACAGAATACACTTTGGATCCATATGGATTGATTGCATAATAATAAAACATTGGGATTTTCGAAAATTATAAGAGCAAGTAGTAAAATGACAAAACACAAGAAAACAAAACGTCATAGCCCAATCAACTTCATGTTGGTTCATTCTGCCATAGTCACAGAAAAGGGTAATAACGTCTGCTATCTTTTGTTGCTATTATAGCAGAAGATTGAGTCGGTTCATTTACAATAAAATAAAATTCTCTTTTAATAATAAATTTACCATATGCACAATAATATAAAAATTAAAAATAATATTACAATTAGTGTTTGTTTTTTAACTCTAAAATCTTGCATTCTCAAAGCCATGTAAATCACTGACTCTATTCATAGACTTTCTCATGATAGCAACTTTGGCTAATCTCTCAGCGGCTCTCCAAGCCGAAGTCGGCGTAAGCGGCTCCAATTTCTCTTCAGCTCGAGTGTTTCTCTGCGTTTGATTTTGACTCTGCGGTCTGCGTTTCTGAAGATCGGCTTGCTCGGCTTCAATCCAGCGTGAATACTCCTCAACGGGCATACTTGACTGCAAGAGAAGAGCTCGAGCCGAAGAAAGCAAATGGTGAGCTCCGGAGAGGTCACTGTGATCAGCGAGACGACTTGACTCGGCTACGGCTCGTACAGTGACGTGGAGGTTTCTCAGCCTTTCGATCTTTTCACACGAGGATCGTACGGTGTGGGGACGAGGTATTAACATTGCATGCTCAACGGGATTCAGAATCTCACGAGTGAGGGGGTCACGGTAAGAAGATAGTACGGTTAATACGTGGTGGGACCCAGCTGATACAGCTGGCACTTTCAGTTCTAATAATAATTCTCTTTCTTCTTCAGCGTACAAATCTCCGATTTTGAGTATACCCGATCCGAGTGGTGCGGGTCGACCCGCTAGTGAGTAAACTGCTGCAATCTCAACGGGACGAGAGCGTGAAACAATCTTTAACTGAATTCTAACGTCCTGCGCCACCACGCTTAACAAACCTGTTACACATTTCGCAAGCGTTTCATCGGGGAGAGCGTTGGTGCACTCACCTTCTTTTGGAAAGCGCACAAGGTGGATTGGAATGTCAAGGTTAGGAAGGCGCGTGGAGGAAACTAGAGTAGAATTTTGAAACGAAGCGTTGAAGGCGCGTGAGTCGATGATGTCGGAGAGAACAACTATGCAGGCAACGGAGTTTTTCTCGCGGCGATCCTCGAGGACTTTCGCTGCTTTCTTCAATGCATCATTCTTTGCCGGAACACCTTCTCTTGTTTGATCAATCGCGGCGAGTGCTTCCACTATACGACGAGCAGATCTTTGGCCACCACCGGTCATTCTCTTGAGCGGTAACAGTCTCTTTGATCCGCCGGAGAATGCGACAATTGAGAGACGGTCCGTAGGACTCAGGGATGAGATCACAAGTCTCATGGCGTTCTTCAGCAAACGAAGCTTCTCTCCTGACATAGCTCCACCAACGTCGAGAACAGTAACAATATCAACCGGAGCACGACGCGCAGCCTTATAAGAAACCGGCATCATATTAGGCCTCATCTTCAAAACCACAGCATAAGTCTCATAATTTCGATTAGCAGCAACAACGGCAGTTTCCGGCATCAAACAAACCTCGAGACTCCTCTTGATCACCGGTGAAGACGAAACAGCACTAGCAGGATTAACATTGAAACCTTGAAACTCGATCTTTTCATCATCCTCGTCTTCAGTTTCGTTTTCTGATTCAGGAATCGGATTGAAGCGAGAGAGTGAAGTTGGAGACATAAGAGGTTCATCATCATTGTAGACTTTGAAATTCCTCGCATCTCTGTTTCCCTCTGAAATTTTCTTCTCATTATGAATCGCAAGCACAGGTAGTTCCTTCCAGTTTGTACCACAAACAGGACACACGTGCAATGGTTGCTTCGTCACGTGCGAAGATATGCAAGGAAAATGAAAAGTATGAGAGCATTCAGCGGTGTAAATTGCAGTTCCTTGACCACTTTTCACACTCTGCATACATATTCCACATCGATTCTGCACATGAAGAAAAAAAAATTAGTATTATTCTTAATAAGTAAGGTGTTAATTAATATGATTAATTGTAATTTAGAGTTTAATTTTGTTTACTTACTTTGGATAAACGCAAGGTAGCTTTGAGAAATGAGAAGCTTGAAGGTGATTTTGGTGAAGAGGGATTGGAGAGGGTGAATGATTTAGGAGTTTTGGGGTTCGTACTACATTGGAGTTTTGGACTATTGGGAACAGAACAAGAAGTTGCTACTGAGGTTCTGCATCGAAGAGTAGATGAACCTGTGGATGAAGGTTGAGATTGACACTTTGGTGTTGATGGATTTGAAAAAAAAACAAACTTTGAACCGATTCTAGAACTTGGATTGGTCGAAGAGTTATCACAATGTTGCTGTTTTTTCTCGGTTGTAATTTTTGGTTCTCTGTCTCTAGGAATGGATGTGCAAAATGCTTTTCTCCACCCATTAACCATTTTTACTCCAGTTTTGTGTGATTTCAAGTGGGTTTTGATTTTGAAGTTTGTGGGAAATTTGGGGTTTTGGGTATTGGTTATGGTGAAGAGAGGATGATTGAATGGTTTATGAGTATGAGTATGGAAGTTGGTTAGAGGGCTATAAGGAGGATGAGGAGAAGTGGATTAGATTCAGAATACTTTTTCATGTTTCTCTTTTTCTTCTTTCTATTTCAGTTCCCTACCATCTATTTATCTATATCTTGACCTAGGTCTATTTTTCTATTTTTCCATTTTGAGACCCCCCAAAACATTACCCCAATGAAAAAAAGCCTTTCGGGTTGCTTCCAAATTCAACACTTGACTCATAGGCCACATCATTTGGATGAAATGGTGAGGTGTTTTTTTAATGTATTTACTGCATATAGTTAATTTAGATTGATATTTTTGGAACAAAAATAAAATTAGTTTTGAAAATATAAAACTGAAATCATTCGAGCATGTGTACGAAAATTAATCTAGAGTAAGTTGATTTTATAAAATTAGTTTTAATTTAAAAGTGATTTGTATTTGAATCCATTCATGTATGGACTCAAAATATACAAATCCTATTTTCAAATAAAATTAATTATAGAGATCATAATCAATTTTCCTTTTCATAAACCATTAAAATTATTTTTGTCCCTCTCAAAATGGAAATCAAATATACATTGAGACAGTCAAACATCTTGCTCACATTAGTTGTGATTTAGGTTTAAATTTAAAATTATACAATGGTATGATTCCAAGCAATTCAACCCAAATATATTACGGAATATTGAAGATGAACTTTTATGTTCTTCATTTTCTGTATTTAGTGATGAATAAATAGAAAGAGAGATAGAGAAAAATGAAAGAGTGTATCAATTTATTGAGAATGTTGCATTATAATAGTATTTTTTTTTTACTAATTATAAGATGTTAGTTTACCAACTAAGCTAATAGTACCGCTAAAGTTATCCGTAACAATCGGTCTAATTATACTAATTACAAAAGTTAACTAACGGTGTAACAATCTATTCTTTAGTACATGAATAAAGATGTAAGTTAATTATATCTCTAACACTAAGATTGTCACGTAAAAGAGTTGGTGTGTGAAAGGGAATTATGAATTCAGAGAGTAAGGATTCTAACCAAAGCAATTCAGAAGTTGAATGCGTCAGAGCTCTATATTTTGCTTCAGCGCTAGAACTTGTCACCGGAGAATGCATTTTAGAGCTCCAAGAAACCAGATTTAGGTAAAAAAAAATATGCATGAACCAGATGTCGATCATTTACAATCAAGGTCACTGGCTTAGTCAGATTCGTTGAATGCTTGAAGGGAAAACCTTGAAGATGAAATGGAGGGAAATAACAACATATCATATTTTATTGTACCACTCAAATATCTCAATAATCTTCTAGTTGTGAACTAATGAGTATCAAGATGACAGACCATGAACTGGAATGCTTTGTTGACACTGAACGCAAGGCCTAGCCTTCTCAAAGTAACATATTACAGAACACCTAATATGGATCTATATAATCGGGGGATCAAGAAATTGATTTGTATCATGCTTGCTCAGTTTACATGTACTCAGCATAGGAGTTAAAACCCCATTGGTATTACCCGTCTTTGCCCTTGATAGTAGAACTTTTATGTATTTCGACCGAGTTAGGAAAATAGATACATTGCTGCAAAATTTAAATTCAATACCTAGAAAATAACTAGGTATACCAAACATCTTTAAAGCAAAAGCATTGTGCATTTTGTTGATTAGGTCATGAATGAGTGTAAAGCTATAACGAGTAATAAGTATGTCATCTACATAAACTAGAGCATATAGAGAAATACATTGTTTGCAATAGACAAAAAAATAGTTATCACAATTAGAAGTAGTGAACCCAAATTGGAGCAGAGCTTGGGTCAACTTCTAATACCAGGCCTTTGGGGCTTGTTTGAGGCCATATATGGCTTTGTTGAGCTCGCACATTGGACTTTTATCAGCACTCACAAAACCAGAAGGTTATGCCATATATACATCATCATGAAGATTACCATTCAAACAGGCATTGTTAAAGTAACATGCTTGCTCAAAGTAACATATTACAGAACACCTAATATGGATCTATATAATCAGGGGATCAAGAAATTGATTTGTATCATGCTTGCTCAGTTTACATGTACTCAGCATAGGAATTAAAACCCCATTGGCATTACCCGTCTTTTCCCTTGATAGTAGAACTTTTATGTATTTCGACCGAGTTAGGAAAATAGATACATTGCTGCAAAATTTAAATTCAATACCTAGAAAATAACTAGGTATACCAAACATCTTTAAAGCAAAAGCATTGTGCATTTTGTTGATTAGGTCATGAATGAGTGTAAAGCTATAACGAGTAATGAGTATGCCATCTACATAAACTAGAGCATATAGAGAAATACATTGTTTTCAATAGACAAAAAAATAGTTATCACAATTAGAAGTAGTGAACCCAAATTGGAGCAGAGCTTGGGTCAACTTCTAATATCAGGCCTTTGGGGCTTGTTTGAGGCCATATATGGCTTTGTTGAGCTCGCACATTGGACTTTTATCAGCACTCACAAAACCAGAAGGCTGTGCCATATATACATCATCATGAAGATTACCATTCATACAGGCATTGTTAAAGTAACATGCTTACTCAAAGTAACATATTACAGAACACCTAATATGGATCTATATAATCGGGGGATCAAGAAATTGATTTGTACCATGCTTGCTCAGTTTACATGTACTCAGCATAGGAGTTAAAACCCCATCGGCATTACCCGTCTTTGCCCTTGATAGTAGAACTTTTATGTATTTCGACCGAGTTAGGAAAATAGATACATTGCTGCAAAATTTAAATTCAATACCTAGAAAATAACTAGGTATACCAAACATCTTTAAAGCAAAAGCATTGTGCATTTTGTTGATTAGGTCATGAATGAGTGTAAAGCTATAACGAGTAATGAGTATGTCATCTACATAAACTAGAGCATATAGAGAAATACATTGTTTGCAATAGACAAAAAAATAGTTATCACAATTAGAAGTAGTGAACCCAAATTGGAGCAGAGCTTGGGTCAACTTCTAATACCAGGCCTTTAGGGCTTGTTTGAGGCCATATATGGCTTTGTTGAGCTCGCACATTGGACTTTTATCAGCACTCACAAAACCAGAAGGCTATGCCATATATACATCATCATGAAAATTACCATTCAAACAGGCATTGTTAACATTTATTCGTTGGATGTCCCATTTGTAGGTGATAATAAGAGTCAAAATTACTCTAATAGTTGTTAGATTTACCACTGGAGAAAAGTTTTTACCTCAGACGTAGGTGAGTTGCACTGAACTGGGTTAATAATTTTGGTGTTAATTTTACTTTTCTGTCTTTTAATTTTCTGCATCTTTACTTGTGTGGTCAAGCTATTTTGATCCCAGTGTTGCGACATCTGTCTCGACATCTGATATCTGCATACCATAATTTCAATTGGCATTAGAGTAGGTCACCCTGTTCTGTTTTTGGGTGAGTTTCAGGGAGTTTGTATTCTGGTACAATGGACAAGGAAGGTGGAGGAAATGTTAACAGGGCTCCTGTCTTAGATGACACTAACTATGACTATTGGAAGGCACGTATGGTGGCTTTATTAAAATCTATGTGTTGCGGTTAGAATATGATATCAAATTATTAATTAATTTGAATCGCATCTTTAGTTTACAACCGCTCTTTGATTTATCCGAAGGAAAAGGTCAAAAGAGGAAAACCTAATTTTGCATCGTAAAGACAATGCGGGGAGAGATCTAGGTAAGGGGTTGGTTAAGCTCAGGGAAGGTACTAGCACCCTAAACTTCTGTAGTACTCTACAGGAACCTTTTGTTTATTGTATGCTTTTTTATATTTTATTATCTGTTTTAATATATATTGAGGTAAGGGATAAAGTGACCTAAAGACCTAAGGGTTAGTCCTAAGTTTACTCGGCAAGACGTCGCATCTTGTGCCTACATATCCTGACGGGAATGGAATCAGAGTAATTGTAGTTCCCCTCGAAAGGGAGGTTAGAAACATCTTAACTGTGGTCAAGGTTTCAATGGGGAATAAACGTATCTTAAGGACACGCTTACGTGGAGTCTTTGAAACTCCTATTTCTACGTTGAATTTGTTAATTAAAAATTTAGGGTTGAAATTAGGGATTCCACGGCGGGAAACCCTAAAACAGAGTACGGCGACTCTTTGACCTAAAACTAGGGTAAAGGGTATTTTTGTCCACGGCGGGATACGTAGGCTAAACAGGGTTTGAAATGGTCCAAAGGGTTAAGACTATTGACTCGGCGGTCAAACGGCTAGACCTAATTCCTTCGGAGGGATTCTAACGGTAAAAACATGCAAAATACGACAAATTACTATTCGGCAGAATTAAAGTGCGGAAAAATAAAGAAAGCGGTAAAAAAAAGCATCGCGACGATCACTCGCGTAAATTACAAATTCCCAAAAAATGCAAAATAAAATAACCGCGACCATGGCCTCGCGTAAATTACATCCATGGAACAAAAACAAACAAATGAAATAATAACGAGTTGAAACAAACAAATTAACGAGGATTAGACAAAAATGAAACGGCTAAATCAAAACTTATTTCTTTTTGAGTTTTTATTGAGAAGAGGAGAGGAGAATTAATTTCATGCTTAAATGGAGAAACTATTCTAATTATTTACTAAAAATTTTAATAAAGAAACTGGTTTTAATTTTAATGAAAAAATGTCTTGAAAAAAATGTTTTAATGTTATCGAAAATAAATGTTTTAAATTTTAATTAAAAAAATGTTTTAAATTTTAATGAAAAAATTTGATTTAAATTCAACGAAAAAGGTTTTAATTTTTGTTTTAGTGAAAGAAAGGTCATTTTTTAATTTTTGTGTTAACTTAATGAAAAATGATTTTAATTGGAAAAAAGCTTTAATTAAGAAAAACTGTTTTATTTAGAAATATGTTTTTTAAATAAAAAATGGTTTAATTTTTGAAAAAAACTTTTTAGAAAGATCTTAATTTTTAAAAAACTGATTACGTTATGTTTTTTTTTGTTGAAATAGCTTACCTAAACTTAATTGCATTATTAATTACAAACTGCATAGTTAATATAAATGAAAAAATAAACAATTGAATAATAAAATAAAAAAATGAAACGTAAATAAAAAGGCTTCTGCCGTTTTCTCCCTGGATGACTATCGAAGCTTTTCCTCTCCTTCAATTGTCATCTTCTATTTATTCTTCCCATTAATCTACAATCAATGAACAAAACAACACACAAAAATCATAAAATGTCGTAAATCAAAGGAAAGAGAAAGCTTACGGTAACGATGATGATGTTGAACGAACTGAGCCTCCGCCGTTGGGACTTTTTGCTCGCCGGTAGCGCTTGGCCGATGATGAATTCAAACCTTTTAGGATTCTTCCAAAAAAATTCCCTCTTCTGATAAATCGTGAGAACGGCCGCCGTTTTTCTTTTTATCTCCTCTTTCTTTTATCAAATGCAACTCATGTTTATATAGGTAACAAATTAGGGTTAACTCTAACCTAATGCCTATTTTAAAGCCCAACTTAAATAATTAGTCAAAACTAAAAAAAAACAAACTAAAACAAACTAAAACAAACTTAAAAGAATAAAATCTTTTCTAATATTTTTAATTTTATGATTTTTTGATGTTTTTATGAATAATATGGGAAAAAGTGAAAAATAATATTTTTTAAAAAATAATTTAAATAAAATACGAAAATAATAATTAAATAATAAAAAAAAACTATTTTTGTTATTTTTTATGAAAATAGAAAAGTTAGAATAAAAATAAAAGAAAAACAAAAAGTGAAGAAGGTGGGATTCGAACTCTCGACCTCTCACACTCACAACTCCTTACACACAGTCTCTTGCCAATTGTGTCATTTTATTCATTCAAAATAAAGTGACACTAGAAACTATGTAAAGGTAGGACAAATTTGGGGTGCAACAGATGCCCCTATTTAAATAGCTTCACCGGATGATTTGAGCAGCGGAGACTCGAGAAATCGCGGTGAAAGGGATTTAAATACAGATAACCGGAAATTTGGCCCCTAGATGCAGTGATATGGACAAAATAACACGAACTATAATGCTGACAATGCCATGAATCTAATATGATGCGTATGATGGAATGATGAATGCAAGGATGCAGGCGACACGACGTCATAGGGGACAACGCAGCGAAGAATTGCACTGGGGAAGAAGACACGCGGTGGTGACAAGGTAACATAGGATCCACACGGAGGCAGGACCAGGTAAACGACAAACGCTAGAGTTTTCGGGACATTCCTTGAAGAGATCGAGCGAGATCTTCAGGACTCACCAGAAAACATATAGGGAGAGACAAACATCAGAACATTTCGGAAGAACATCGAAAAGGAGACACGTCGTATCTGGAAGAACGTCAGATAGACATGACACGAAATAGTCGATGGGTGCCAAGTAAACTGGACTTTGTCCACAAGGTAAGACGCGGATAAAACACGACCTCGGGGAGAAAAATGCAAATGGGGATAAAACACCCATGCTGCCAAGTAACTAAATTCGTCCACAAGATAAGACGCGGATAAAACACGACCTCGGGGAGAAAAATACAAATGGGGATAAAGCACCCATGATGCCAAGTAAATAAATTCGTCCACGAGGTAATACGCGGGTAAAACACGACCTCGGGGAGAAAAATGCAAATGGGGATAAAGCACCCATGATGCCAAGTAAATAAATTCGTCCACAAGGTAAGACGCGGGTAAAACACGACCTCGGGGAGAAAAATGCAAATGGGGATAAAGCACCCATGATGCCAAGTAAATAAATTCGTCCACAAGGTAAGACGCGGGTAAAACACGACCTCGGGAGAAAAAGCAAATGGGGATAAAACACCCATGATGCCAAGTAAATAAATTCGTCCACAAGGTAAGACGCGGGTAAAACACGACCTCGGGGAGAAAAATGCAAATGGGGATAAAGCACCCATGATGCCAAGTAAATAAATTCATCCACAAGGTAAGACGCGGGTAAAACACGACCTCGGGAGAAAAAGCAAATGGGGATAAAACACCCATGATGCCAGGTAAATTGGACTTCGTCCACGAGGTAATACGCGGGTAAAACACGACCTCGGGAGAAGAAGCAAATGGGGATAAAACACCCATGATATGCACATGTATAAGAATTATGCTATGATATATGATCACATGCAAATGCAGATGTCAATGACAAGGCTCAACTCTGTTGGTGAGATGACAAAACTGGAAAACTGATTCCTCAACCCGGAGATCACTGTCACTTGCTAAATTGTAATCAGGTTGATGATCCTCGTAGGAAGGATGGAAAGCCGCTTGGAGATCTTTCAAGTAAACTGCCCCAGATTAAATTGTCCATTACAGATGAACTGATAATTGCTTCAGCTTGTCTAATTCTGAAAATGACTGTTTTACTGTACCCTCAGAAGTTTTGCCCCAGTCTGAGTATTGAAAATCTCATGGATAAACCAGATCTGAGAAGACTTTGCCCCTGATAGGATCACTTGACCAAGTTTCTCGATTGTTTAAAATTTCCTTAGAGGAAAGCCAGTTTGCAAACAAAAATATTCATACAAACATGGTAATGCAAAGTTCATGCAACTTTTGAAATCAAAATTATTTTTGAAAGATGAAAAATAAATGAGTCATCGATTAGAACGCGGCGGTCCAGGACGCTCAAAGTTTAATACAGGTATACGGCCAAAATAAATGATTCACAAAGATCTTTAGGAGTCAGCTTACGCAACCTTGATGTAGCATGCTTTCAAAATATCCTTGTTTCAATTAGGTCTTTTGAGGATTGTAACGTGGCCTGGTTTACGGTTTATGAAACAAAGGATAAAGGCTCAAAATTTGTTTGTTCCCACCCAATCTACGTGATGATCTCCAGTCCTATGCTCAGTTAACTCCTATTATGCATTCAGGTTCGTATAGATTAGGAATTGCACTGATGGTAGCAATGATGGTTCAGAAGTCAATGGACCTATGAAAAGCAGCCGCTACCTCCTTATGATATTTGGTCATTTTGACATTGAGGATTTTCAGGGTAAAGATTTAAAACTCCTCTTTGTATTATCCCTAAATTTTGCCTGAACTGTTTATTTTGAAAGTTACAGTCAGCGGGATGCCCTAGTTTTTCCTAAGTCTCCTTCATAGGTTTTGACTTAGCGGGCTCTTTCTTTTGATTTTTTATTTTGAAACATGACTGCCTGGTTTAATGATTACGGTGAACCATCATCGGTGTTTTTGACTTAAAAATAATCTTCGACACTTGTTTGTTGTGTGTGAAGGAAAATTGTAAGTGCGACCTTTATATGAAAGGTATATTGCATGAACACATAACCGAGTTAACTGAGAACTATCCATCCCCAGGTTAAAATTGCGGGGGGTTTTTTTGTAAAGAAAGGAACTCCAACTTCTAGGCTCGAAGGGGGTGACAAGGGATTAACTTCCTTATTTCTCTAGTGTTTGGGAATTGAAATAATGCCTTACATCGTCAACAAGGTTTGATTGAAAGCATACTGACAACAATTATGGGTATAACGTTATCATCATCCTCCCTCCAATCTTAGCATATCAAAAATTTGGACAAAAAGTAAATATTTGAAAATAAAGCATAAAGATGCAAATAGTAGGCAAAATAAATTGAATCAAAAGTCGCAATGCTCATTTCATTAATGTAAAAGTACAAACATAATTTGAAAGCAAACAAACTAATACGAAATAAGGAAAATGCAAACAACAAGGAATAAAAGGCCTAGTGATAAAACTTCATTTCTGATGCACTGGCAAGGGATCCTTCTGAACACTCAGATGACCATTTGTAAAATCAAGTATTCCGGTTCTAACCAATTCACGCACTCTAGCCTTCAGCGCAAAATAATATTCCAAGTCGTGGCCTGGGGCACCCTCATGAAAAGCACAATGGAGATTGGTCCTGAACCTAATCGGAGGGGGATTAGGAGGAGGTGGCGAAGCCTTTATGGTGATTAGTCCTCGTCGAACCATGTCAAGATATAGCTCGGTGTAAGTCATGGGAATAGGATCAAAGTGGCCTCTGTTCCATTTCTAGTTTTGTCTGATAACTGGGCGTTGAGGAGTCTGAGCTGGTTGTCCTCTGGCAATCAGTATTTGAAGCATTTCAGTGAGCTTAGTCATGTCTGACTTCAACTCATCGATTTCCATTCGGATCTCTGCATTTTATGTCTCTTGCTCTGACATCTTATGTCATAGTTAGCCCTGGTCTGATATCTGTGTCGAGGAATCAACTTGACGACTCAAAGGTACGAGAGAACTGAGAATGAGAAACCGGGGGAAAAATGCAATGCAAAAATGTGATGCTAATGCCATGTAATGGTTCCAAGAATTTCAACGGTCGATTGCAAATATTCCCTTTTAGGAAAGTTGGAAAGAAATTTTTTTTTTTGACTCTAAAATGTATGACCTTTTTGAATTTGCAAAAGACTGTTGAATTCCTTGAAACTGGAAATGATATGATGCTTTATGGATGCAAAGCACAAATACACACACAAAGGTCCTAGGTTAGAGGACAGCGAATGGAGTTAAGGTCTACCCTTCCCAAAAGGTAAGTACTATAGGTTAATTGTACCTGCAGAACAAGGTTCTAAAGCGGTGCCCAAAGTCATCAGTCCATCCTTTGGATATTATCAATTTTCCAACTAACTCGGAGGTCGATAATATTCTCGAGAGAACCTCTTTTGAGTGTAGTATCGCGTAGCAACTATTGTAGGACTACTCCCACATAGTTCCCGCACTACGTCCTATATAAGGCCAAGGTGGTGTTAAGGTACTACGGTCCCCAGTATCACAGACTCCAATTGAAAATAGTAAAAGTTTTCACGACTGCACTCGATCAACCGAACCATTTTCGAAAGGGTCTCAACTGAGCGGTGATTCTCGAGTTGACTTGGTCGGGACTCACTCCCGGCAAGCCTCGTCGAATATCTCACCTTCCTATAATAAGGTCACTCAAGTCCGGGTTAGGACTTATCTCACAATAACAAGTATCCCCACAAGGTACAATGATATATAAAAATAATTAATAAAATATCATACAATAAACAAAATAGGGGTAACCCTTAAAAATTAGGAGGGTCCCCAGTGAAGTCGCCATTTTCTGTTGCGGTTAGAATATGATATCAAATTATTAATTAATTTGAATCGCATCTTTAGTTTACAACCGCTCTTTGATTTATCCGAAGGAAAAGGTCAAAAGAGGAAAACCTAATTTTGCATCGTAAAGACAATGCGGGGAGAGATCTAGGTAAGGGGTTGGTTAAGCTCAGGGAAGGTACTAGCACCCTAAACTTCTGTAGTACTCTACAGGAACCTTTTGTTTATTGTATGCTTTTTTATATTTTATTATCTGTTTTAATATATATTGAGGTAAGGGATAAAGTGACCTAAAGACCTAAGGGTTAGTCCTAAGTTTACTCGGCAAGACGTCGCATCTTGTGCCTACATATCCTGACGGGAATGGAATCAGAGTAATTGTAGTTCCCCTCGAAAGGGAGGTTAGAAACGTCTTGACTGTGGTCAAGGTTTCAATGGGGAATAAACGTATCTTAAGGACACGCTTACGTGGAGTCTTTGAAACTCCTATTTCTACGTTGAATTTGTTAATTAAAAATTTAGGGTTGAAATTAGGGATTCCACGGCGGGAAACCCTAAAACAGAGTACGGCGACTCTTTGACCTAAAACTAGGGTAAAGGGTATTTTTGTCCACGGCGGGACACGTAGGCTAAACAGGGTTTGAAATGGTCCAAAGGGTTAAGACTATTGACTCGGCGGTCAAACGGCTAGACCTAATTCCTTCGGAGGGATTCTAACGGTAAAAACATGCAAAATACGACAAATTACTATTCGGCAGAATTAAAGTGCGGAAAAATAAAGAAAGCGGTAAAAAAAAGCATCACGACGATCACTCGCGTAAATTACAAATTCCCAAAAAATGCAAAATAAAATAACCGCGACCATGGCCTCGCGTAAATTACATCCATGGAACAAAAACAAACAAATGAAATAATAACGAGTTGAAACAAACAAATTAACGAGGATTAGACAAAAATGAAACGGCTAAATCAAAACTTATTTCTTTTTGAGTTTTTATTGAGAAGAGGAGAGGAGAATTAATTTCATGCTTAAATGGAGAAACTATTCTAATTATTTACTAAAAATTTTAATAAAGAAACTGGTTTTAATTTTAATGAAAAAATGTCTTGAAAAAAATGTTTTAATGTTATCGAAAATAAATGTTTTAAATTTTAATTAAAAAAATGTTTTAAATTTTAATGAAAAAATTTGATTTAAATTCAATGAAAAAGGTTTTAATTTTTGTTTTAGTGAAAGAAAGGTCATTTTTTAATTTTTGTGTTAACTTAATGAAAAATGATTTTAATTGGAAAAAAGCTTTAATTAAGAAAAACTGTTTTATTTAGAAATATGTTTTTTAAATAAAAAATGGTTTAATTTTTGAAAAAAACTTTTTAGAAAGATCTTAATTTTTAAAAAACTGATTACGTTATGTTTTTTTTTGTTGAAATAGCTTACCTAAACTTAATTGCATTATTATTTACAAACTGCATAGTTAATATAAATGAAAAAATAAACAATTGAATAATAAAATAAAAAAATGAAACGTAAATAAAAAGGCTTCTGCCGTTTTCTCCCTGGATGATTATCGAAGCTTTTCCTCTCCTTCAATTGTCATCTTCTATTTATTCTTCCCATTAATCTACAATCAATGAACAAAACAACACACAAAAATCATAAAATGCCGTAAATCAAAGGAAAGAGAAAGCTTACGGTAACGATGATGATGTTGAACGAACTGAGCCTCCGCCGTTGGGACTTTTTGCTCGCCGGTAGCGCTTGGCCGATGATGAATTCAAACCTTTTAGGATTCTTCCAAAAAAATTCCCTCTTCTGATAAATCGTGAGAACGGCCGCCGTTTTTCTTTTTATCTCCTCTTTCTTTTATCAAATGCAACTCATGTTTATATAGGTAACAAATTAGGGTTAACTCTAACCTAATGCCTATTTTAAAGCCCAACTTAAATAATTAGTCAAAACTAAAAAAAAAAAACTAAAACAAACTAAAACAAACTTAAAAGAATAAAATCTTTTCTAATATTTTTAATTTTATGATTTTTTGATGTTTTTATGAATAATATGGGAAAAAGTGAAAAATAATATTTTTTAAAAAATAATTTAAATAAAATACGAAAATAATAATTAAATAATAAAAAAAAACTATTTTTGTTATTTTTTTATGAAAATAGAAAAGTTAGAATAAAAATAAAAGAAAAACAAAAAGTGAAGAAGGTGGGATTCGAACTCTCGACCTCTCACACTCACAACTCCTTACACACAGTCTCTTGCCAATTGTGTCATTTTATTCATTCAAAATAAAGTGACACTAGAAACTATGTAAAGGTAGGACAAATTTGGGGTGCAACACTATGGATATCAAAACTTGGAAGGCTATCATCAAGGGTTGGGAGCACCCTGTGGTTAAGGATAAGGATGGAAAAGAAACCTTGAAGCCAGAGCAGGATTAGACCAAGAAGGAAGATGAAACAGCTATTGGAAATTCCAAAGCCTTGAATGCCTTATTCAATGGAGTTTACAAGAACATGTTTAGGTTAATCAACACTTGTATTGGGGCTAAGGATGTTTGGGAAATTCCCAAGACAACTCATGAAGGAACATCCAAGGTAAAGATGTCTAGACTTCAACTACTCACCACCAAATTTGAAATTTTAAAGATGAGGGAAGATGAGAGTATTCATGATTTTTACATGAATATTCTTGAAATAGCTAATTCCTTTAATGTTTTGGAAGAAAAGATATTAGAGGAGGAGTTGGTGAGGAGAATTCTTAGGTGTCTTCTTAAGAAATTTGGCATGAAGGTCGCAACCATTTAAGAAGCCCAAAACATCAGCAGTATGAAAGTTGATGAGCTAGTCGGATCACTTCAAACATTTGAACTGACATTGAATGATAGAATTGAAAAGAAGAACAAAAGCATTGCTTTTATATCCAATGTTGAAGATAAAGAGGGTTAATCTAACCTTGATACTGATGAGGGACTGTCAAATACCATTGTTCTACTTGGGAAGCAGTTTAATAGAACTCTAACGAGAATGAATAGAAGAGGAAGACCATGTGTCAAGGACATCACATCTGACATCAGGAATAACTATGACTCTCAAAAGAATACAAGAACTGAAGAAAATTCATATCAAAGTAAAAGGATTCAATGTTATGAATGTGAAGGTTTTGGTCATATTAGGCCAGATTGTCACAACTATCTCAGGAAGTAGAAAAAGGAGTTGACTGTTTCTTGTTCTGATGATGATGAGTCAGAAGATGAATCCAACAAAGAGACTGCTGAATCTATTACTGCTCTCTCTGGCAGATGGGATGATGAAATAAAAGCTTGTGATGAAAATAATCTATATGAAGCTTTGGATTTGGATTATAAGGAAACCTGCAACAGGTGTGAGGAATATCAGAAGACGGAGGAAAATTAGAGAAAGACAATAGCTGAATTAGAGAATAAGAAGAAGGAACTCTTAGGTGTTGTCTCTCATCTTCAAAGTGAGATAACTTTCCTAAATTCCAAGCTTAATAACGTTACAGATTCCTTAAGGATGAAAAATAGGGTTGATCAAGTAAAAGATACCGGAGATACAAAAGTCCATTATCATCCTGATAATAGACAGAGAATAATGTCTGAAGAAATGTTCTTTCCATCTGAAAGGAAGAAGATGACCACAATGTCTAACTACATGTTACAACATTCTGGCAGACATAATGAACCTCCAAATAATTTCCGATCTTGTTGGAGATGTCATTACTATGGAGATTATGGTCATATAAAGCCCTTTTTGTTATAAATTGTATGGAAATCAAATATCCTTAGTTCATTCCAAGGATGAGCCAGTTAGCAAAAAGAGAAGTGTCAAAGATAAGAGTGTTAACGTTATAGCTCACACATCCTTGAGAGCCTCAACTAGAGAATAATGGTACTTTGACAGTGGATGTTCTAGACATATGATAGGGGTTCAGAAGTTGTTTGGATATTATGTCTCTGCCCACAGGTGCTGTCAGATTTGGTGGTGGATTTAAAGGAGAAATTAAAGGAGTTGGTAAATTGATGGATGCTGAATCACCTAGGTTGGAAGATGCTTTTTTTGTGAAGGGACTAACTGTTAACCTCGTCAGGATTAGTCAGTTGTGTAATCAAGGTTTGTTAGTCATTTTCTCCAAGTCAAAATGTCTAGTCAAAGATGAGAAAAATGATGTTCTGATGAAGGGTATAAGATCTAAAGATAACTGCTATCTTTGGGAACCTCAGATAACTGCTTACTCTTCCACATGTTCAAAAACTCAAGAGGACAAAGTGAAGTTGTGGCAACAGAAACTTGGACATCTTCATCTCAAAAGAATGAATGAAATCATATTTGTAGGAGAAATTACAGGAATGTTATATCTAAAGGTTGAAGAAGGGAAAGTCTGTGGTGAGTGTGAAGTTAGAAAGCAAAACCTTATGTCACACCCAATGTTGCACCATCAGACTACTTCAAGAATAGTGGAACTTATCCATATGGGGGGTTATGGGATCTATAGATATTGGAACTTTGGGAGGAAAGAAGTATGTCTATATGGTTATGGATGATTTCTCAAGGTTTACATGGGTAAACTTTCTTAAAGAAAAATCAGACATTTTTTAAGTCCTTAAAGTTTTATGTCAAAGTGTTCAAAAGGAGCAAAAGAGTGGGATTGTCAAGATCAGAAGATATCATGACAAGGAGTTTGAGAATTCAAAATTAATGAATTATATGAGTCTGAAGACATCAGTTATAATTTATCTTCTTAGCTAGATGGAATTTTTTAGCAAAAGACCTTGGATATATAAGAATCAGCTAAAGTCATGCTTCATGCTAAGGGCTACCCGTATCATTTTTGGGCTGAAACTATGAATACAACTTGCTATATTCATAATAGGGTCGCTCTGAGATAGGGCACTTCAATCACTCTCTATGAGTTATGGAAAGGAAGGGATCCTACAGTGAAATACTTCCATGTTTTTGGAAGCAAATGCCATATCCTTACCAATAAAGATCTAAGGGGTAAGATGGGTCACAGAAGAGATGAAAGGATATTTCTGGATTATTCTTCAAGCAACGTAGTTTTTAGAATCTTTAACTCCAGAACTAAGATGACAATGGAATCTGCCAATGTGGTGTTTGATGATTCAGAACAAAGGATGAATGTTAAGTATAATTTTGGAACTTCCTATGTGATTTTTGTATTGACTACATTTTTCTAAAACAAGATGCTATTAGCAAGATGTTAAATCAGATGTTCTGCAATGACAGTCAGACATCATGTTTTACATGATGTTGTGCATTGTTCCAGAACATGTTATACCAGAAAGTTAAGGCATGACTATTTTGGTGTTTTTAGTGTAATTTTTTAGTGTGTTTTGATTCACACGTGTGTGTTATTCATGAGAGTATATTGTGGGAATTTTTGTTATGACAGATTCTGTTAGTTTTCATAAAAAGGTTCATTGAACCTTTTTAGGGAAGTTTATATTTTGTTCCTATTATTATGCAAGATGATTTGCAGTGAGTTAAAATTGATTGTTGCTATTTGTGCGCCTCAAGAAGCCCAAGTCCATTAGGTCTGAAGACTATTTAAAGTGAATACCTAACCCTATTGAAGTAGAGAGTACAACGTGAAGAATTTGGGGAATAAGGATTAGTCGTGCTTTGGTTGGTCTTTAGAGTTTAGTGTGTGTTAATTGTATGTCACTCATGTATCTTCTGATGCATTGAGGTTGAGTAATTGTTCATTGTTTATTGTCTACTCTAAAGCTTTTAAGCAATAGTGTATTGTTCTTGGTTGAAGCTTTTAATAAAAAATCAAGTATTGTCTTGGAAGTGTGCTACTTCTATTGTTTGTTGTTGTTGAATTGTCACTAGGATTGTGACTGATTAGGAAGTGAAAGGGGGATCTCATATCTAGAAGGTGTCTAGGTAGAAATTGCACAAGGTAAAGATTAGGCGAGAAGTTGTAAATGTGGGAGTTTAGCTTTGAACTAATATTATCATAGTGAATTTCCTTCCTGGCTTGGTAGCCCCCAGACGTAGGTGAGTTGCACCGAACTGGGTTAACAATTATAGTGTTAATTTTACTTTTTTGTCTCTTAAATTTATGCATCTATACTTGTGTGGTCAGGCTATTTTAACCCCAGTGTTGTGACATATGTCTCGACATCTGGTATCTGCGTGCCAGAATTTCACCTTGGATAAATAAAAGACCGGTGGTGATATCTTATGTTGTGTGAGTCTAGCTAACCAATAACTATGGTCTCTGATTCTTCATCGCGACAATAATATCAAAGGTTTTATGGTAAATTGTGTTAGTTAAAGGTGCATGTAACTTATGTGTTTTACCAAGATTAGAAGACGTGCAAAAGATAATGTTATGTTTATTAGAGGTAAAAATATCACACAACTTGAGTATATGAGCAACAAAAGTAAAGTTGGCATGTACTAGCCTATGATGCCAAAGTATACTAGTATTACAATTGTTTGACTTATGTAAATTAAAATGAGAAGCAATATAACTTTGTATACCAGGGGAAGTACTCAAGTTGTTATTCAGGTTGTGAGAGCTTGTTAGCTCCAAAGATAGCTGAAGAAAGCAATATAAGCCATTAGCATCTAGAACTTCTTCAACAATGACTTGTTCAGAAGCCTAAGATTTAATATAGTATTTCTCATGAAGGAATTCAAAAATAACATTGTTATCACTAGAGAATTTTGAAACAGACAACAAGTTCCTAGTGATAGAGGGTACATGTAGGACATTAGTAAGGATTAGTTTATGTTTTAGAGTGAACTTAGAGTAAAATTGTATGGAACCTAATGACTGTAGAGCCAATGTTTGACCATTTCCCACATAGACCTTATTGGACCTTACGTAAGATCTTTTGTTCTGTAAAAGAAAAGCATAAGGAATTATGTGAAGGGAAGCACCCAAGTTGTTGAACCAAGCTTGAGGCTCTAACTTTGAAGGTAGAGAGTATTTTTTCAGTGTGGGCAAAGGGTCAATTTGTGGTAGCCATCATGACCATAGCCTGAGAACTCTGTGAAGTTTCTTTATTGAGATTAAAGTTGTTTGGAGAACTAGGTTAGGCATTGGTTGTATTTTGGGGCGTGAAGTTCTCGTCAAAACAATGCCATCAAGCTGTAATTGAGTGACCATACCTTCCACATAATTGGCAGGTGGCACGATTGCTAGTTGTGTACCTTCCTCGGCCCCGACCATGCCCATAATTGAACTTGTTTCCTCTAGCTCAATTGCCTGATTATGCTCCTCTAGAATTATTCTCTTCTTGGCTTGTGAAAGCAACATTCACATGGATGTTTGATGCAGCCAACTCTTAACGAAACTTATCCAGTTGTGCTTTTTGCACATATAGTAGTGCTGCAACATCACACAAATTAGAAGGTAGAGAACAATCTTATATTTGCATGACAAATGAATTGTATTATTTAGGAATCCCTTCTAGAATGGAATCTATCTGATCTTGCTCGGTAATAGAGTTACCAACATCTAACAGAGAGTTTGCAATCGCTTTGATTCTCAAGACAAACTTTGTGATTCACATGTTTCCCTTCTTTGTTGATTTGAGTTCAACTCCCAATTGTCGAACACAAGCTTTCATTTGGGTGTTGAAGAACTGATGAATTTTATCCTAAACTTCAAAGGCATGTTTGCATGCAAGAACTCTGGATAAGACATATTCAGAAATCATGGATAACAGCCATATGAACACCGTTTGATCTTGAATGATCTAAGATTCATACTCATCTGAAATCGTACCAATGAGACGATCTTGAGTTAATTTGAATTTTTGAGGAATATGTGGATTAACAACAAGTTTGTGCATCTTTTGAGTTAAAATCACTCCTTCAACTTATTGATTCTAAAGTAAATATTTGTTCTCTTGCTGTTTAATCAAGAGTTTCCGTTCAAATGAGTTGTTGGATTTTTCAAAAGCAAAGACTGTGGCAATTTCTTGTGATTGAGTTAGATCTTTGATCACATATTGTTGATTTCCTATGAATCCATTGAACAACCTTGAAACGCCAATTTTATGACGATTAACTATACATTCCAAGAGGAATTAGATGAATTGAAAATTGAGAATAAGGGAAGCGCAAATAATTAGAACATATGAATGATACCATGTTGAAAAAGAACTTTTGTGTTCATCATTCTTTGCATTTAGTGATGATCAAATAAAAATATAGATAGAGAAAGATGAAATAGTGTATTAATTCATTGAGAATGTTGCATTACAACAGTACATCTCTTATACTAACTATGAGATGATGGTTTACCAATTGAGTTAATGGTTACCGTTAAGCTTATTTTTGGACTATTATTGCATATAGTTAATTCAGATTAATATTTTTGGAACAAAATAAAATTAGTTTTGAAAATTGAGCATGTGTACGAAAATCAATTTAAAGTAAATTGATTTTATAAAATTAATTTTAATTTAAAAGTGATTTGTATTTGAATGCATTCATGTATCGATTCAAAATACACAAATCCTAATTTCAAATAAAAGTAATTCTAGAGATCATAATCCATTTTCCTTTTGATAAGCCAAACACTGCAAAATCATTTTTATATAACTAGAATTATTTTTACCCCTTTCAAAATGGAAATCAAACATACACTGTAATTGTCATTTCACACATTTATTTTGAACTTCCAAGTTTGTCCCTCTATCGTGCACTTCAAATCCTTGTGTTGTTTGAACTTGCACATCTTATTTATATCTCTTTAGTCACATAAGTGTAGTTTTACAATGTTTGCAGTTGAACATTTTAATTCTTAAAGTATCATGTTTGTATTTGAACCTACAATTGAGTCTATTTTTTAAGGTGATTGATGTGATGTAGGATTAAGACCTTATGTGTAGTTTTGTAAACCTAATAAGGAACTTTGGGATAAATATTTGTATGAGTATGTTTCAGTGGAAGAGAGCATTAAAAGGAGCCTTATATGTATTTTAATTGAACTTCAATGTAATCATTTTCTTGAGCTTAGTACATTCTTATGGATGAATGTAACTTTTGTAACCTTCCTGTGTGACTTCTAGTAAAGAATGTGATATAGTTTGTTTTACTAAGGATGGTAGGAAAAAATGGACATATTATTTGTTCATTAAATTATGTTAACTTAAGATAGGTTTTTGTCTCCATTATTTTAAGTTGGAGTATGACATAATATGTTAGCACAACGTAGCTTAGTTTTAATATTTTTGACCAAGTAAATTTAAACACGAGAGAGGTGAATTGTGATTGAAAGGTTGTACACAATTTTTATTAAAATAATAGAATTTACTTGATTGATTTTCAATAAAATATGTGAATCAGAGATTAAGCGTGGAAAATTAAATGACTCAAAATTAAAGAGCTTAGAGAAAGAAAAAATCACATCATAATTTATATTGATTCGACCTTAAATCACACGACCTGCTCTAATTCCAATGAATTTTCCTTTGAGATTTTTCCTTGAGATTTTCACTAATTTTATATTTTACCACAATCAACCAACAACTTTTTTGCACAAAGCTTTTACTCATGTTTATCTTACAATCTTTATAATTATATCTAAGTTACAAGAGAATAACACTTTTGATTTATAATTTCAACTCAATAAGATTTGGACATGATGATGTGTTGCCTGCTGAGTTATACTTACAATTAGTAAGAATCCAAAAGCAAAGTGAGATATCATCCAACCATTATTGGAGCACGATGATGAACGAATTAGTCGACTTGGATGAAGAAAGGTTAGTTGCCTTAGACGTTCTTATTAGACAAAAAAAGTGAGTGGCTAGGGCTTACAATAAAAAGGTTAAGTCGAAGGTCTTGACAGTTAGTGACTATGTCTGTAAGGTAATATTTCCTATGGATTGAAGGGATAGAGCCTTAGGGAAGTGGTCACTAAACTGGGAAGGATCATTAAAAGTTAGCTAAGTCTTTTCAAATAACGCTTCTGATATTAAGGTATTAAGTCATGACAAACGAATATTGCGAGTAAATGATAAATATTTGAAGAAGTATGAACATATGTTGCAGGAAGTCAAAATATCAAGATAAAACTAATAATGTATAAGAAGAGTTTGCCAAATTGGTGTATATTCAAAATATGCCAAAATGCCAGTCATTACAATATGTTAAATACATTGGGAATAAAAAAAATCAAGACTTCAATTTGCTCCTCATTTTTTCAAAGCGTAATTTAGCATGTTTAAACCTCATTACTACAAAAAAGTTATTTAATAGCGTTTTTTTTTTTTTGCTTTTTGATAGCGCTTAAAAGCGCTATTAACCAGGCTGCTATTGTAAAAAAAAATTGATAGCACTTTAAAAGCGCTATTAACCAGACTGCTATTGTAAAAAAAAATTGATAGCACTTTAAAAGCGCTATTATAGTACTAGTAATTAATGGCGTTTTTCCAAAAGCGCTATTATAGTAGCGGTATTTAATAACATTTTTAGTTTTCTCTCCTCTCCTTTCAATATGCGAGCAATCATTGCACATTTTATGTCAACATTAGTCTCTTTGACCAATTCCTCTTCGATAGAAGTCAGTTCAGAAGCATCTATTTATGCATTCTCCTTCTCCATTGTTTCAATCTTCAGCTGCAGTCAGTTCATTTGATGAGTCCAGGATAAGATGTACGCCTCTAAAGATGTCAGTTTATTCTTGTCCTTGACCTTTGCCTCCAACTCAATAACTCGGCGTTGAGATAGAGAAATTAAGCCTTGTTGTTGGAGCATGACTTCAGTCACCCTTTCAAGTCGATTGACAAAATCCTTTTTAAGCCTAACAACTTAAACAACCTATTCAAGAAGAGGCTCAAAATCTATGGCAAAGTCAATAATAGAATTTAACACCTCCGACTTGTTTAGCTTCAACAGCAACCCCTAGATTTGAAAAAAGGACAATGGATCGTCCTTGACGGTTCGAACGAGGTGCATATCGACAATTTAGAATTTAACTACTGGATTGACCACCTCCTTTAGAAGTCTTCTTATACATTATTAGTTTTAGAAAAGTCTTCTTAGTTATCCACTATCCTTTTGAAGGTATCAACTGAATTGACCACCTCCTTTGTAGGATTTAGAATCGAATAAAAAATATTATTAAGGATCTTAAAAAACTAGAACTGTGACCTTGAAGTGGGGGATGAATGTATATGCTCTTGAATACCCTCATGAGAGGAAGACCCAACATGTTCTTGAACTTTATCTTAGCGCACCAATACTTGAATTCTTCTTGCTTTGATGTTATAGTACCTCTTCTTGTCAACATGCTTAAAAAAGATAATTTATGCGGCTTAAAAATTAAAGAAGAGTGTGACTTAGATCAATTTTATTGTGCCCAAGATAAACGTTAATTGTACTTGTAAAAAGTATAATAATTAGAAGAGAGATTCTATATATTTCTCTCTAAAATTTATAATTCATATAATGAATTTCATTTGGTGTCACCCAAACCTACCTAGACGGATCAATATATTACACGCATTTTGGATGACCTAATCTAAAATAATTTAAATTGACCAAAATTATTTTTACACACATTTAAACTCAAATTATTTTTAACCCATTTATTTTAATCAATTTTCACCATAGTCAACCCACTTTTGCCATATCTATACTCCAACTTAAGTAGAAGCTTTACTCTCTATAATTGTGCAATGAGAATCTGGTTTAGACAAAAATAATTGAACCATTACTTCATCTCACTTCCTCAAACACCGTACTATAATTAACAATAATAACCATTGTTAAAATCTAGAAAAACACACACCTTTCTCCATAGTTGGCAATATTATTATCCGGGTAAAGCGAAAATCCTCATGTGTAACAAGTCAACGCCATTTTGTCTTGGAATTAGACATCACTATCCCCTTCCCACGTTAAGGTCACCACCGACCCATGCAACAAAAAAAACTACCTTAATTTTTTGTTCTACCCTTACCTTCCCCTTAACCCCTACCCCATGATTCATGATTCATCCCTTTCGCCTTAATCTTCGTCGGTTTTCCTTTTTCCCACTAAACAAAAACCCGTGTAAACGATCACGATTCTGATTCTTTCCTCTCTCATTCACAATATTTTATTACAGTATAGTAATGGATTGATGTGAACCTGCATGAATCAGTGACGAAATTGAAGTTTCAATGAGCTGTATGTATAGTAATGGCACTGTGCTGTGATGGTATAGCACTATAGCTGAGCCAAGTTTGATACCTATGTTCTGCTTCTTTCGTTCCCAGTGGGCTCCACCGTCTCGTCGGTAATTACAAAATGGTTTGGGAAATTGTGATGTTCAGAGTAGTCAGTAGTTCTCCCGGGAAGGGTGAAATGGTCTATTCAGTTCTGCACTTCATTTATTACTATGACAATAATTATTGATATTTGCGTTTTCGTCGTCGGAATTTAATTCAATAAAATAATAGCCATAAGATGGGTTTGATATTTTTGGGTGTTTTTTAATTGCACATCGATCCCTAGGACATGTACTACCATACCTAAACGCTGTAGTAAATTGACTAGTTTATTTTTCTCTATTTTATTTTCTGTGAGAAATTATTTTAGAGTCGTTAGTGTTGAAATTTGGCACCAGGGATATTGATGAGACAATAACGCAGTCGTATTCTGCGCAGCTTTTATTTAATGGCACTCATAACTTCTTCTGCCTTTTAACACAGAATAACTAAAATAAGTAGTTCATCAATGAGAATGAATCCAATGGAATGGACTAGACTTAACTTTGAATTTTAGTTGGAACTTGGAAAAAATATTAGAAATATTTATGAGTTGTTGCTAACGAGTACGTTGATACTATTGCTAGTACTAGTACTTTTTAAGAATTCTTAATAAAAAAAGTTTTTTAATAAAGATAAATTATTAAATAAAAAATATTAATTAATCAAACAATTAACAAAAATGATAGTTGAAAATTCTCAACTCATCTCTATAAAGATTTTCAAATAGCATCATAATCAACAAAATTAATTGATATGAAATATTTTGAATCTATAAAACAAATAATATGTAAAGTATTTTTTTATTTAATTAAAAGATGTTAATATGTAACATTCACATTAGAAAATACACTAATAAATGACATCGAGTCAATTTAAAGTCAAAAATTTTATTCAATTTATTTTGTTAGTATTTTTTATAACAAATATGATTTTGTGCAATTCAGACTCCAAACTTAGTTAATAAAAGTTCTCAAAATTATTTAAATTATTTTTCAATAAACCACCATAAGTTGATTCTCCAGGATATTTTCTTAAAGTTCAACTTGTACTGCATTTAGTACAATTATGATTATAAAAATATCAATAATTAACTTGTAGCGAGCAAAAATATGCATTTGAGGTTAAAGGATTTAATACTTATAAACTTGTGAATTTGAAAATACATGTGTCTTTTTAAAAGAAGTAGATGTCATATTTAACAATTATTTAACATTAAAAATGTCTTTATCAAAGTCAATTGTACCATTTTAAAATATAATATTGTTTTTGGTGTGTTAAATTTTCCAAATTCAAATTATGAATATGAGAGCTTTAACTTCAACCCATCAATTTTAAATAAGCTTTATTTTAATGTCTTTATCAAAGTCAATTGTACTATTTTGAAATATAATATTGTTTCTGGTGTGCTAAATTTTCCAAATTCAAATTATGAATATGAGAGTTTTAACTTCAACCATCAATTTTAAATAAGCTTTAGTAACTAGTTATATCAATGTTCATTAAAAAAAGTCACTTTATCCATTTAAAAAAAGTAAAGTGTACTTTACATATAAGGAAGAATTAATATGCGGTTTCTTCATCGTGATTGTAGAGAAATGACCTCAAAGCCATATGCATTCCAACTTGAATCAAGTTATGTGAGGGAAAGTGGGCTAATTTGTAGAGTTTGAAAGCTATTCTTAGAGGGTTTCAATTAACATATGGACTTAGCTTAAATCTTAATAAAAGTTGGGTTTATGGAGTAAATATTAATGCTGATTTTTTACAGGTTACTTCTTCTTTTCTCACGTGCAAGGTTAGAATCATTTCGTTTGTGTTCTTGGACTTACCAGTTGGAGCTAATCATCGTAGAAAGAATAATTAGATTCCCATTATCTTTAAGGTCCACCAGAGGCTTTTGAAATGGCATAGCAAGTTCCTAACTTTGGTCGGTAGAGTGACTATGTTGAATGCGGTATTATCTGATATTCTGATTTATTTTCTTTCCTTTTTCAAGGCTCCTAAACTCGTAGTGTAGAAATTGATTTCTATTCAACAGAGATTTCTTTGGATGGAGTCAACAAGGTAAAAAAGGTTTGTTGGATAAGTTGAGACATCATATGCAAGGTTGAAAAAGATGTAGGATTCAGGGTTAAACATGTCGGGAGGTTTAACATTGCGCTTCTTAGTAAATGGTTATGGCGGATTTTGGTTAACAAAAGTTGTTTGTGGTCCGGGTTACTAAAAGGCTTAGATGCTTGTTGAATAGGCTTCCCACAAAGATGAATCTTGAGATAAGAGGTATTATCTTAGATAATCCCATTTTTCCGTTTTGCTTTAATGCCGATGAATCATTATTTCATCTTCTCTACTATTATGATGTTGCTATTTTGATTTTGGAGCGTTTTTGTCGGTGGCTTGGTATTAAGTTATGTGGGGAGCAGTTATCATTAGCCTCTATGTTTTTACATTTCAAGAAACTATATTTTATCAAGTTCAAGGTCGAGTTTCACTGTTGTTTGTGGTTAGCAGTGTGTTGGGCGTTGTGGACAGTGAGAAATACTATCATCTTTGAAGAGGGGAGATTGGAAGAGATAGATATTTTGAAGACCATTAAATTTGTGTCTATGGAATGGTTGTTGGCAAAGTTTAGTGGCTGGGTCGCAGTGGATCTGACAGTGTGGCAAAACAATCCTTCGGTTTATTTAGTTGGATATTGATCTTTCTTACCTTCAGTTTATTTAGTTGGATATTGATCTTTCTTATCTTGTCTTTTCTTTTTCTTTTTTGGTGAATCCATTGTCTCTGTAAGGGTTGTGCACCCCTTGTGCACTAGTTTATTATATTTCTTTGATTATAAAAAAAGTTATCTTTTATTACAATATCATTATGCATCAATTTCCAAGTTATTAATGACTTAACAATGGGTATGTAGGGATGTCAAATGAATTTTCTTCAAAAAGGCTCAGTGTGATCCCTCTTCAGATGGTTGTAGGCATCTTTAAAAGTTAGATCACTATTTTCAAATCTTGTTCAAATGAGTTAATCAACAGTAGTATTATCAAATGATAAGTTGATATTCAAAATGTCTTTAACAATTTGAGGAGTTAAAATGGATAAGCCATGAAAAATGTTTGAATTGATGCCCTAGATAATTGAATTGGGATTAAGAATTTGCATAAGTTGAATGTCTACTAGCAATACTAGATGTAAATCTTTAATTTTGTATCTTAACTAGTTGTCACTCCATAAATCAACGTTATTCCCATTACCACACGTGTCATATAGTATGTTCCTCCAAAAAGGAAAAAGAACGCTTAATGTCAAACCATCTTGAAGAAGAAATATGATGCATAATTGGTTTTATATTCCTGAAGCATATATTAATAAGCATATAAGACCTTTAATTATTGCTATCTAGCAACTTCCAAGAAATAGATAGACAACCAACTTTATTTAATGTCTTAATATATCTTAGACTAAGACCTCCTTCAGACAAAGGTGAGAAAATAATCTTTAAATATGTAGTAATCAACTTTCTACTATCAATGTTATCTACCCACACAAAATTTCTGATGCAATAATTCAATCAATTAAGAAGATTGACTGACCATTCATAAATTCTAAGATTATACAAAATCATGTCTTCTATGACTGATTGGACAAATTGAGCCCTACCCATCATAGGAAGAAGATGATCTTTTCAAGTAGCTAGCTTGGCTAATACCCTATCTATTATGATATGAAAATGATAAGTTATATACTTACCTTTGAATATAGGAACTCTAAGATAGTTGAATGGTGTTTGTCCCATAATGAATCCAATCATATCTACCATAACTAACTCCACTTGAAGCTTACACTTAGTTAGACTAATGTGTGGACCAGAATTCAGACCATATTCTTGAAAGAGGTGGTTAATGAGTTGAACATTTTTCCTAGTTTATTTGTAGAATATCATCAAGTCATATACTAAAAATTTGTGGCTAAGAATGGTTATTTTACCAACTGATATGCATGTCAACTTACCCTAATCCACCAACATATATGATGTCCTACAAAACTCCTCTTCAATAATGCAAAAAAGTAAGAGAGATATATTATTTCCTTTCCTCACTTATCTAGATCAACAAAAAAAATTATTTAGCTTTCCCATTTATCACGATTGACAATCTGGTTGAGTGAAGATGGGTAAGAATCCAATCACAAAAATTTTGATCAAAGATAAATCGAACAAAAACTTTAATAAAATAATGCCAATCTAAAATATCAAAAGTTTTTTTGATGTCTATCTCTAATGTCCTAGATCATCAAACAAGCTTATAGATATAAAAAAAATATCATAACTTCTACAACATACCTTAAATTGTGTAGAAGAAGCTCACGATCATCGAATATTTTAAGTCTGATCATACCAACACCAAAAACCTTAAAAGCCTCTCTGTCACCAAGGCAAACTACTCCACATTATTTTAGCTTCAAAGTATCACACCATTTTTTCATTGGACATATGTGTTAAGATTAACACGAGTCCATGAGCTAACTTTCTTAAGTCTCCAAACATGATGCCATTAGTACACCAACATTGTCATAAATATTCTCATTTGAGGAAAAAATAACTTGAACAAAATCTTCATTGTCCTCTCTCTTGGGGGAAATCCTTCTTAAAGTGACCAAATTTCTAACAAATAAAGCACTTAAAACCTGGCTTACAAAACCTCTTGAATTTGGACATCCCTTTATGCTCACTTACTTCTCTCAAGACACTCAAGTTTTCACCACTATCCTCAATATTCAAATATTTCACCTTTGAAAATTCCTTGAATCTCATAGTCGTTCAAACTTCATTCAAATTAATAACACATTATTTCCATAAATAAATGCATCCTTGAACTTATCAAAGGATATATGTAATAAGCTTAACAAGAATATAATCGTATCCTCATCATCAATCTTCACCTCAACATTCTCTAAATCATCAATGATCTTGTGAAATTTTGCCAATTGTTGCATTATGGATTTGTTCTCTACCATTATAAACAAGTAGAGTTTTTTTCCTTCCAAATACACCATGTAATCCAAATACTTGATCGTATATAACAATTCAAGATTTCCCCCACAGTCTTCTCCCTGACAATTTGCATTGTAACTTTATCCCCGAGACACAAAAATCATAACACTTTTGGCATTACTCACCATCTTAATCTTGTCTAACTGTGTTAGGCGTGCATGAATCAATGCTTCACCCTTCAATTATTCAACACACTTCTATTGAGTTAATATTTCATGCATCTTCACTTTCCATAACCAAAATTCGTTTTCTCCGAATAATTTCTCAATGTCCTATTTAGTATCCATGGTGCTCACTTGAAAACAAAATTTATTTTCCGCATGGTGGATACCACTTGTTGTGAAAAATCTAACAATAATAGTGAATTTGTTGATAGGTTCAAACACACCAAGCTCTCGTTGAATTAAACTTTAATATTAAATTCATCAAGAGTAAAGATGTGTAAGACAAATAACAATGACTATCAAAATAAATGGCCTAAAGCAACAAAACAACCTTCCAAACAATGTAACCAATTTCACATCAAAGCAAGAGGAAGATAAAATACAATAACACAAAAAAACCTATTTACCCAGTTCGATCAAACCGATTTAGTCTGGGGGACATAACATCTCTCTAATTCATTATAATTACAAAAATTGTTATAGGAGATTACAAAAGAGTTACAAGAAGTGTCACTCAAGTTCCCCAAAAAATCCTATTTTATTCTCTTCATCACTTAAGGTTTTAAGGAATACTTCTACAATTGAATTAAGCATGTATTTAGTTTTACCATGACGAAAATTGATTTTGAATGAATTGAATTGTATATTTGATTTCACGTTTGGAACACTTAATATTGATCTCGTATGTGTATAATTGATTTTAACATGTTTGATTCCTCTCCAATAGAATTGATTATGTTTTCCAGAATTGATTCTACTTGAAGCTATGATTTATATCTTTTTAGCTTAAATGTGATTCTTACACTAAAACTCAATATTCGACTCACTTTTATATAAATATATCCAATCATAAACCACTTTACCTTCAACTCACTTTTAGCTTGAATCAAACTTACATAATCAATTAACTCAAAATCAATTTCCTTCCTTGCATGCCCAAACACGCGCTAAATGCATGTTTCATTTCGATTTTGGAAAAGATAAAAGTAATTCTTTAAGTGTAGAATTGATTTTGACATGTTTGATTGATAAAAAATAAAATTGATTAAGACTTTAATAATTGATTCTTCTTGAAGCTAATTTTATGTTTGGATTCCATTTTTAAAGAGTCAAAAGTCATTCTTAAGGTGTAGAATTGATTTTGAGGTTTTTGGTGCATCTAAAGTAAAATTCGATATGCCTTTGAAATTAATTTTACTTGCAGTTATCTGATAGACCCACAAGTACACGACTTTATTGGTTTAATATAAAAGGTTGTCGAATCCTACAGAGACCAATCAACAAGTACTGTTATCTATTACTACTGTATTTGTCTAAGGCAACTCTAATTGTTTGTTTACGTTGACATGTTGTCGCGGTGAGAATTTGATACCAAGTTATTGATTAACTTTAATAACAAATCTTAATTCACCACTGATCTTTAATAGAGAATCTAAGGTTCGGGGTTGATTATACCTAGGGAGGATGCTAGCATCCTAAGTGTCTGTAGTACTCTACAAGAACCTCTTGTTTTATTGTGTTATTTATTATTTTGTCTGCTAAATGGTCAAAATAAAAGGGAGACCTAAGGTGTTATTCCTAAGTATGTTCGCCAGGACATCGCATCTCGTGCCTACGTATCATGACGGAAGTGGAATCAGAGCATTCGTAGTTCCCCTAAAAGGGTTGAGGAATTCTTGACTGTGGTCAAGGTTCCAGGGGGAGAATGTTTGTTAATTGATTCTAGGAGAAGAGACGAGTCATCATCTTAGGGAGAATACTCGACTTAACCTTCACAAATGTATCGAAGATGGTCTTTGCGCCGCATTGAGAGGAGGGCTCTTATTCGGATTTTTATCGACGAATATGCCACATACCTCTCTGGAGCGGAAACTATTCTACATCTTTTTTCGATTTGTTATGGGGTAGGAGAATTACATCTCGACTACACAGATGAATCACGTCTAATTCTCTTGTGGGGAGAATAGATTATTGAATTTATTGATAAGTTGTCTAAGTTGAAATCCTATGGGAACTAAACTAATGTTATCATACAGTCGACCCTAAGATAAGGGGTATTCTGGACAATCAACAGGAGCAATATCAAGATTGTAGAGCTATTTGTCGCCCCAGACACATTAAACTATATTCTCAAGCACTTGATCATAACGTACAATCCTAAGCCGGGAATTCGATCATACAATAGAACTTGATCCTAGATTTAAATTAAGAATAATTCTGAATCATAAGGTCAAGAATCAAAGTATTAGACAAATTTAAAACTTAACTATCTTAAACTAATATTAAATCAATATTCTAAATCAAAGTTAATTAAAAACTAAAATAACAAATAAACAACAAAATCCATGGGCTTATAATATGCCCATTCCTCTTCAAAAAAACTATTAAGATAAATAATACATAAGAAAATAACATATTGGGTCTAGACTTCCCTAGGACCCGACCCAATATCACTCACATTAAAAGCATAGGCCTCCATCTCCATCCTTGTTCTTCCTCATGTGTTCAAACCCACTTTCCTTCTCACGAGACTTATCTTTGTTCACTATTTCTCTTTCAATCACCGTGTATTCTACTTTCTCTCGCTCGCGCTCCTTTCATTTCAATCACGTTATCTTCTTTGTCGCGAGCAACACTGTTAGTTCTATGGTTCTATGATTGGCTAAATTATGGTAAAACATGACTCTGCACTAATGTTAAGCAGAATGTCATTACCATAGTTATGACATCGCTAAAGGAGCAAGCAGGAGCTGGTGAAAGAACTGTTGTGGAGTGGTTTAATGTGAATGTCATGCTGAATGTCGTGACATCCATCTGCTGTCATGACATAACTACTGTCATGTATGAGAAACAGCAGGAGTAGTGGTGCAGCAGCAGCTGATAACAGAACTGCTGTCATGTGTTGACATCTGGTGCAGCAGGAGCTATGTGCAGCAGGAGCTATGAGCAGCAGGAGCTTGAGCAGGAGCTAACGAGAATAGATGACAGAGCTGCTGTCATGGATGAACTACTGTCATGGATGTCATTGCCAAAGTAATGACATAGCTGTCTGGCACAGCAGGTGCTGCTATGTGTTAGCAGTAGCCACAACAGGTTGAGTTGTGGTGAAGTTCCTCACAAGTAGTGATTGAGGTGTGCAGCCACAACTGTTGGAGTTGTGATGAAGCTCCTCACAAGCAGTGTGAGGTGTGCAGCTACAAAAATGTGAGTTGTGGTGAGTGAGGTGTGTTGTCATGTGTTTTAAGCAAGACATAGTTACATGACAACAGAAGGAGCTGCTAGTGTATATCTCTTGACATAATTGGTTTGGATTGATGAGACCATGTTGAAAATACCTTATCAGTAAATATCTCAAGGAGATGGATTAGGAACAAGAACAGAGTGTATTGGTATTCATAAAAGGATCTTGGAGACCTTTTAGGAAACTTGAATATGCTTATTTCTAATATTATTCTGCAGAAGATTGGGAGAAACCATGACTGTCATGATGAAGATTCAGCAGAAGTGTGCAGCAGAGCGAGCTGGTCAGCAAAGAATGAGCAAAAGCTGAATGTCATGACATTGATCGTATGACATCAGTCGTGCAGGCATGTTGGCTTCCTGTTATCTCAGGCTAGATTTTAGGAAGACTTGTTATGACCCCTGAGTAATATCAGGAGAGATTCAAGGCAATGCTGACCATGCCATGACCTAATTGGACAACACCTTGAATTGTGGAAATTAGTTTTATTTTGTTAAAACTAATATTTGTTACTTCTGCACAGCCCAAGCCCAGTCTGTACGACTATAAAAGGAGGAGCAGAAGCATAAGAAAAGCAAGCACTCACATCAAGAAAAACCAGAGTGTAAAATAGAGGTCTAGGGTTGAGAGTCCCTTGTGTGTAAGTCACCCTTTGTATCTTTTGATACATTGAGGTAGACATATTTGTAAGTGAAGAAGGGTAGTATTCACTTGTAAAGTCTGTTTAGGAATACTTGTAATCCAAGTAATTGTCTGGTGGATGATTGTTTTGGTTAGGTAGATTCTAGGTTGTGTCTCACTCGAAGCTGTGAAGCAAGAGTGTGTGAGTTCCTTGATCAAAGCTGTGAAGCAAGGTCAAGGTGTGTATGAAGTGTCTCTTCATACTGTTTTTGTAATTGTTTGAAATCACTGGTGTGTGATTGAGGGGAAGTGAGTGGGTATACTCAGGTACTAGAGTGTCTCTAGGCTGAAGTTGCATTGGGTAGAGATTAAGTGAGGAGTGTAAACTGGAGATTTAACTCTAAATTAATTATGCTAATAGTGGATTTCCTTCCTGGCTTGGTAGCTCCCAGATGTAGGTGTTGTTGATACCGAACTGGGTGAACAATTACTGTGTCATTTATCTTTCTGCATTTACAATTCTGTACTTTAAATGGTTAGATAAATAGTATGATAGATTGCAGATGTCACAACATAGGTCATGACATTGGGACAATTTAAAGAAATTTAAATTGGCCATGGTCTGTCCTCATCCTTGTTGAGCAGAGATCAATGTTCCTGGAACACATGTGATATGCATACCAGAATTTCAAACACGGTTGCGGTTGTCATCTCCAAATTAACCCAAATGTAGTTCTTGAATCCTCACCAGAGTCATATCTAAGCTACGAGTCCAAGTGCAAAGGGAAATGAAAAAATAATTGAACTTACCTGCGAAATTAGTGTAGAACGGGTGTTGAAGATGAATGTCATCTGATAAGTATCTCGTTTTCGATTTCTTCTTCTCCTCTGTGATGCGCGCGTGTTTGTCTCAATTTTGTATGTATTGTTGTCTATGTGAATACTTCAATTTGCCTATGTAAAAATTTTCCAAAAAAAATCGTGTGTTTTTCACTGCCTCTGCTCGTTGTATTCTCTAATTTATTGAAGTTGTTGTTGCCTTCTTATGATGCCTCAGTACTGCTGGTATGATGTTGTTGATGCTTTTGTGGTAACCTTTGAATTTGGTGCACGTGAATGGTGTTCTGGAATCTCTGAGGGATTTTATTTTTGCGTGTTTGTGATGACTTTTGAAGGCGATGCTACAATTTTCTGTTGGTTTTTCATGAAACTTCCTCTGTTTGTGTTGTGCTCTGTGAGTCCCTTTTGCTCTGCAGTGAATTGTATTTATAATACCCATGAATTAATTTCCAGATTTTTGAAAATGAATGTTGATCTGCTCTTGATTTTTTTCCTTGAATATTGTCTAATTACATTTGATTATTGTCTGATTATGTTTGTCTTTGCAATTGACCAATTTCCATTTTTGGCTTGTCGTGTTTGATTTTGTCGTGGAACATGTCACCCTCTTTTTTTGGAATTGTGTTGGATATTGATGGCTGAAAATTTATGCACTCATATGCCTTTAATTGTAACATGCTTTTGGTGTTTATCTTCTGCTATCTGGGATTGTGTTGGCCGTCCCGCACACTAATATTTCTTGTAAAATCATGGTGTGGAAAAATCACAAAGCAAGAGATAGAGGAGGACCTGGCATATAAGAGTAAACCCAATACTGAGGCTCATGATTTTGGTGCTTTCACACTACATCACTTCCATATTTTCTCTTCTCTCTTTTTCCTTTTGGCATTGTCGTTAATTCCTTTGTATTTATGGATGTGGCGGGTGATGAGGTATAACTAAGAGAGTGTACATGATGTTATGTAAGTCGGTGATGATGATCGTGCAAACCAATCTTTTCTCCTTTGTGCCCCTTTTGTGTAATGCTTAGAAAAAATGTAATAGGGAAAGTAAACTAGGTATTGGTTCCTCGCAAGTTCTAAGGATTTTGATCACTTCTCTATTTTTAAAATGGTATTTCAAGCTTGTTCCATATGCCTTGTAAATAAGTTTTGAAGGTTATATCATTTCATTTTCTGTTAACTTTACTTTGAGAACCTTTGAATTTTCGGACATGCGAAATCCTTGTGATTTGTGAATCAAATCCTATATTGAATTTTGAATTTTTAGAATTGATTTGAATTTGGCATGTGGAGTTTTTTTTATGAATCTAACTTGACCAGCCTTGAATTTTTAAATGTGAATGAAAAGTGTTGGAACTTTATGTTTGGATTTGTAGTTTTGAAATGAATAATGTGAATTAATCTTTAAGTTGTGTTATGCTTTGGATGTTTTGAAATGTGATTGGGTGAGACTCAATCTTGAATGGTGATGGGTAATATGAAACTTGGTGTACTTTGAATTTTGGGAATCAACTTGAGCTTTTAAATCTTCAAAGTTCGACTCCTCATGATAAATTGAATACCTAAATCCCATGATAGCTTAAACTTGAAATCAATTAGTACACCTCGAATCACACAAAAACGTTATTATGCCAAACATCTCCTTTTGACTTTGTAACTTAGATATTCAGATAGTGAATGGATAATTTCATTAAGCCATAAATCTCGCAATCTTGAATTTGGACTCAAACACTTGAATTGGTGAAACTTAAACCATTTCTTATATCTTTATCTAAAAACTCATAAATCACCTCAGGACATACTAATTACAAGTTACCAATCCAACGTATTTAAAACAAGGCAAATGATAATTCAATTCCTTTGGGTAAAAACAGAGTCCCTCTTGAACTAAGCTTAACTTTTATTGCTCACACGATCTAGGATAAACAAAGCCAAGCCTCGAGAAATAAGGATACTTCCTGAAATTCAACTTGCAATAATACCCTAGTCTGTCTCCATATGACCACACTCCACGCCTTGATTCTCTTCGGAAGTATACACTACAACTTTTGAGAAATCTTGAAGAGAGTAATGTTGATCTTTGATAGGAAAATGCCCAAACCCTAGTTCCAAGATTCATAAAAGAACCAGTCGAAGTGAAGCAGAAGATTCAATCCCGTGAACCCTAGGGCTAATTGGATCAGAATCCATTGGCCATGTCCTGTAATGTTTGACTGTAATAATCTATACTTTGAAAATACTGCACCTGCACAAACTGGTTAGTCCTGTTAAACACACACACACACACACACACACACACACACACACACACATGATTTCTAAGTCTCACAAGATCGTGGCCAAGGGTCAGATGATCTTACAAAGAGAAAACTGAGAAAGGTGGGAGAAATGAAATATGAGATATGCCATGCAGACGATGCGAAACGGAAAAAAAAAGAATCTTAGGGTAAAAAATTAGGGTACGACACATGTTAAGAGCAATAAATTAAAACATATCTTCATAGCATATATACTAAAAAACAGCAAATAAATGAAACATGGAAAAAACATAAAGGTAGAAACTTCAATAGATTTAATTCTCTAAAGGGAGACTTTTGATATGGTACAATTGATTTGAAGTAAAGTAATAACAAATTGAAGATAAAGCATTAACAATGGTAGAAAATGCAACAACAACTAAGCGAAATTAAAACTCCAAGACTCAAGAAATCAAATTTGCAAGTACACCTCAATGTGAGGTATAAGTGCTTTTACAAAATGTAATTTTTGGCACTAACAAAGCTTAGATCTCAAAATTAATCAAATAAGGTCTTATTTATATTGTAAAACTCGTACAGGAACTGCTGAAAATATGCAAAGTAAGTGGGAGAAAGTGTGGGCGAAACTGCTGATATTGGCGTTATTTTTCTAGGCATTAACGTCATGACGGGCATCAACTGGGCTGACGACCTGCCCGTAAGATAATCTTTGCCATTGATGGTAGCTTAGGCAAACCTATCTATATCAATTCCATATCTAACTTACATGCTTTAGATGAATCTTTTGGGCATTTTGTGAGAGTATTAGTGGACATTGACTTACACAAAGACTTATGTTACAAGATCTTAGTGGAGCAATTGAATTTGCTTTCTTTGTTGAGATAGAATATGAAAAAATTCTAGAATCTAGTATTCATTGCAATGCAATTGGACATTCTTTAGGGGTGTGTAGAAGGAGGAACAACATCATTGAGGAAACCAACAAAACTGCTGCTAGAAAAGAGAATAAAAAAAGATATGTGCCTATTACTATAAATACTAAGGACCACAATGATGTTATGAAGGAAACTAGTGAAACCATTAGGGTGCCTAAGGTAACACAAAATGATCCTCCTGGCTCTGTAGACAAGAACAACCAAGACACTGATGAGACTTAACAAATCAATAGTGACTTGGACGGTAACACAGGCAAATAAAACTAGTTAGTAATCATTGATACAACAAGCTCAGATGAATTGGAGACTATAGATGCAACAAAGAATAATGAGCCATAAAAAAGTTGAATTTAACACAAAAAGAAAAAGGAGAATTTCTTGAGGCAATCATGGGTCAATATGGCAGATGGGCAAGAGGAAACACATCAATCTGCTGGTGAAGAGGAACTCTTTGAGCATGAAGGTTTTCAACTTGCAATCTCAAAATCAAATAAGAAAATATTGAGGTAAAAATACAAATCTAAAGGAGTCGTCATAGCCAAACCTTCAAACCTTTACAATGAAATGCATTTATTGAAATGTAAGGGGCCTAGTCAACTAATGCATAAGGTTGGCTATGAAAAAACACCTTAAAAATCCCAAACCAGATTTCTATTTTAGAGCAAAACCCTAGATGAACATATTTAATATCCCTTTTAATTTTTTTGAAGCCATGAACCTAAATTTTTTTTGCTTGCAACCATAGAAATGACCAAACTCCCAACCTATGGTGTATCTGCAACAACTTGTATGACCCTCAAATTTTCTTTCTCTGATCTACAAGTCTCTTTTATAATTAAGATTGATGTAATCCTAATGGGCATTACTGCATTTTGTTCCTCCACTTCCCATATGCAAAGAATGAACCTTTAGAATAAGACATCTTCCATAAATAACCTGAGTATTCCTTGGACCATAACTGGTGATTTTAATGCCATTGACGGCTCTCATGAGCACAAAGGAGCCCATAGACCCAACAAAATGCATATGGATGAATCATCTCACTAGTCTGACAATATTAACCTCATAGATATTCCCACTAAAGGATCTCAATATACATGGTCTAATGGCAGGATGAGAATGGCCTTAGTGGAGAGAAGACTTGATAGGGTATTCTACAATCGTCTTTGGTTAGCCTCTACCACAAGTATGAATGTCTCCACTTTACTCAAGCATAGGCCTGACTATGTGTTTTTCTCTTTGAGGCTTGTTCTCTCAATAAAAGCATAAAGCTAATTTCAAATTTTTTGGTATGTGGACCCTCAACAATAATTGTAAAGCCTTCATTGTCAACTACTGAAACAATACTTGGTAGGTTGCCATATTTTTATCCTCATTAAAAAATTTGCAAATGTTGAAACCTAGTTTGAATACTTGGAATAGAGATTTTTTTGGAAACATTCACATCAAGGTTTAAGAGGATACTAAAAAAACTAGCCAACATTCAAAATACCATTAATGAGAATGGTTTAGACAATAACCTAAAAGAGAAATAAACAATAGACCACCTTGATCTTAACCAGGATTTGGCTCAAGAGGATATGTTTTGGTCAAAAAAGGCTAGACTCAATTGGCATTTGGAGGGGGACAAAAAATACTAACTTTTCCATATATCTCAAAGATAAAAAACTGCATGAATACCATACCTTTCCTAAAAGATAATAATGCAATCATTAGTAACCCTGAAGATATGATTGCTCATGTTACTCCTTATTTCATTAATATCTTTTGTGTTCAGGTAGTACTCAAAATCTTTCCATGGCTGATGAAGTCATACCTACTATGGTGGATTCCATAATGAACTTGATCCTTACTAAAATCCTTTCTCATGAAGAGATATATTAGGCTGTGTTTAACCTCAAGAAGTAGAGTGCTCTGGGTTCTGATGGTTTTGGAGGGATCTTCTACCATACCTATTTGTCTATAATTCAAGAAGATGTCATCAATGTTGTCCTTCAATTCTTTCAACCTGGTTGGATCCTCCCTAAGTACAACTCAAACACTTTCATCCTTTTGCCCAAGACAAAGGATGCTGACACCATGGACCAATTTAGACCTATTGCGTTGGCTGATAACGCGAAATCATATCGTTTATTTGACTTGATTTACATGTATTTATTTGTGACTATTATTAATTTATCTTGATTTATGTTCTATTATATGATTAATTTACTTCGTTTTGCAGATTAGGGAGAATTTAGACTAAAGAAAGAAAATGAGAAGAAATGGAAGGAAAAGAGATGAAAAATAGATGAAAAACAGCAGATACGGATTTTGCTGATATGACGGTCGTCACAGGTCCATTACGACCGTCATGCGTGTGACGACCGTCACGTTCCATTACGTGCGTCACGCAGGCAAAATATCAGTACGTTCAAATCAGAAGAAGCCACGATCAATCTCAACTTAATTTCTTCCTACACTTTCTCCACTCACTGCCCACTACTGGAAGTTACTCCCACTCCCTTCATAACTCACCCATGATCTATGGAAATTAAAGAATGAATTATTTCCTATAAATAGGCCTTAGATTCAGAGTTTTTGGGGGAGACTTCGACGTATCGAAGTGCTGCCAAAATTCCCATTAAAGCCATTTTTCCCATTTTTATTGTTTTTATTTCCTTTCCGTTTTTCCTTTAGTTCAGAGCTTTGTATTTCTTTCTGCAAATTTTATTTGGCCAATTGGCCAAAGTAGAATCCTGCAGACATTGTGGAGGACTACTCTTCAATATCAGTACTACTTTACAGGTTCTTATTAATTGAATTACTACTTTAATTCTGTCACAATGCATGTTTTATTATTCTGTTGTTTATATTTATTCCCGTTTGCATTAATTATTATGTCTAGCTAAATTAGTTTTATCGGTATGTAACCGAATTAGTAGGACAGGATTCGATAGTAACCGGAATCTTCCCTTTATACAAACAACCTTTCTGGCCGTAGTTTTTAATCTAAATTCTAAATAAACCTTTGTCACGACAGTGAGAAGCTATTTACGGTGGTTTTGCCACGATAGTGGGAAACCATATTAAGGTACGAACCAACAAGCGATAGCTGAGGCTAGAACCAGATAGTAAAAACTAGGCATTGATTTTAGACACAGCGAAAGCGCTTTAAGAGAAATTAGAATCTATTTGTTTACAAAAAGTAGTTTTAACCCCGAATGGGACAGCGAAAACGTACATTCGGCCCTTAGAATTATGACCCGAGTCAACAACCATCGTGAGACGAAGGTCTTTAAACGAGTAAGTTCTCCTGAAAAGTGTTTGCAATAGACAAAAAGGTACCGGTAACCTACCGAATTCCCGATAGCTAAAGCGTTACATACCGATATTCCTTTACCGCATTTCTTTAAACCAAAAATCTTTATTTCTTGTGCATTTAATTTCATTCGCATTCAGCTTTCCTAATTCCATTAGCCTTAGCTTTATGCCGTAATAATAGATAATGGTTGATTGACATTGGTCTCTGTGGGTTTGACAATCATTTATATTACTTCGATATTTCCGTGCACTTGCGGATGCATCAAGTTTTTGGCGTCGTTGCCGGGGACCAACAATCAATATTGTGATTCCGTTGTTGCATAGTATAGACTAAGGCACTATTATCTAAATCATTATGTATAACCCATATTTCCCTTATAACTACCACCCCCAATATTTCGAGGAACCACAAGATCCGTTTAAATCAGACCTCGAAATATTATTAGAAGATTTCAATACGACGCATTCTCACCCAAACTCCCTCTACGATGACGACTCCAAATGTTTTGAGGAAACGCAAGATTTCGATACATCCAACCTTGAACTATTACTAGAAGAATTTGAAGAGACGTTTACTCACTCTAGGATAGAATCTATGATGGAGCGCTTTGTGGAGACACAAACTCTCCAAAATGAAGATTTTAGAAAACAACATCTCCAAATTGATGAAGACCTTAAGCAGATGAGCATTAAAGTCGATTCTCTCGCGACTCACAGCAAGGCTTTGGAGACTCAAACCTCTTTGCTTACACGAACATCTCTAGGACCCTTCCTTGAGAGCCATGTTAATGTTGTAACCACTAGTAATGAAGAACAAATAGAAGATCCTAGGGAGAGTGATGATGAATCTGAGGAGAGTTTTGGTGAGACAAGCATAATTATTGAGAAAAATCCACCGACACCACCCGAAAGGGAGGTTGTCGAAGAGATAAAGAAAGAAGCACCCATTGTTGCTCCTGCTCCCTATACCCCACCTAATTCTTTCTCACAATTGGTTGTGGAAGCTAAGGTAAACTCTCAATCCAAAACATATGTAGAGGTATTAGAAAATATCCACACTAATGCACCTTTGTCTAAGGTCTTTCATAACAAAAGAAAATTCAAGGACCATGAAACTAGGGTCATCATTACTATTAAAAGGGTAAGATTAAATTTTGAGGAGGTGGATGAAATAACTAAGCCCAAATTTGAAAAACTGATACTTAGGATAGATCCAGAACCACCACCACAAGTTCAAAACAATGAACCACCCTATAGAAGAAAGAAAAAAAAAGGTGAGGGATATGAGAGATGGCTTGATAAGTGGCCATGGAAACCGAAGACCATTCAAAGTTTGATCGAGGAACCATTCTCGAAAGAACCACCATGAGTACTTGCACTCCTTGGCCGTCGAGCTATCGACGTTAAACAAAGCGCTGTGTGGGAGGCAACCCACAAAGTCTTTATTTTAATTTGTTTGTTTAAATTTGCAGAAAATAAAGAAATGTATCGCTTGTTACTCTTTAGCTATATCTAAGCAAAAACTCTCTAGATGACAATCTGAGAAGATGAGCTATACCCACGGACATTCCTACGAGTGTCGCTGCTGGTGGGAACAATGATGATGAGTACTTCCTCTTGACGCGAGCAACATGATGAGCTGGTTCGAGAATTACACAAACAAAGGTATCTCAAAATTCCCGTCGCCGAAGTAGAAGTGATCAACAAAGACAAGGATAGCAAGAGCAGTAGCATTCATACAGGTTCTATCTTTCCTTTTCCACATTTTACTAAAACATTGAGGACAATGTTTGGTTTAAGTGTGGGGGAGGAACTCTATTGTTTTACATTTTATTTCATGCTTCTAGGAATTTTTATCTATTGTTTTACATTTTATTTCATGCTTCTAGGAATTTTTATCTATTTTTAACATTATGTCAAAGTCTTTGCATGTGCTGTCGAGTCTTTATGCGTGGTTTTTGCTTGTTATTCAATTTCCCCAAAATTTCAAAATTTTAAAATTCTAACCTCCAACAAATTTTTGCTTCGATTCATGACATGGTTCTCTGAAAGTATATAGGCTGTCCAGGCTATGTTAGAAAAACATGGGAAAATTTTGATAAAATTGATATCGTCCTGACACCTTTAACCCCCTAAATATGCAAAATCAATTTGAGTACCCATTATGCCGAAACCTTAAAGCTCCAGGTTCTTGTAGTAATCCCTAAGTAGTTTATTTAAGCAGTCAGCACCATCCTAAACACACTAAGTAAGAAACCGATGCAAATAAGTGTATGATCTCTAGTGTAAAATGAGAAATAAAGAAAGAAAAAAAATTATGAAGAAAAAGACATGTTCCTTCTAAGTTAGGTGCTCCTCACCCGAGCACTTAGCCTAACGGTACAAACTCTTTAAGTTAAATTGATGCTTAAGCATATTTCCAGAGAAAAAATGAAATAGCATCGAGATCATAGTCACTAACAGGTTTACTTGCCATGAATGTGTATGGATAACGGGCTTAATGTGATTGCACTATAATAAAATGGGGTGAAAGAGAGCATGAGATATAGGTTGAGTTATAATGGCATGATTCCGATTGGTTTGCATAAGTAGGAAGTTTTTGAAATTGTGTTGTTACGGTATCCTTGGTATTGATATTTAGTACCTATCGATCTAACATTAGCCTAGCAACCACGTATGATTAGAGTCTCACTGTGTCTTTGTTTCAAATTATATTTATTTCTTTTTAACGTGTTGGTTGATTGCTTGAGAACAAGCAATGGTTTAAGTGTGGGGGTGTTTGATAATGCGAAATCATATCGTTTATTTGGCTTGATTTACATGTATTTATTTGTGACTATTATTAATTTATCTTGATTTATGTTCTATTATATGATTAATTTACTTCGTTTTGCAAATTGGGGAGAATTTAGACTAAAGAAAGAAAAGGAGAAGAAATGGAAGGAAAAGAGATGAAAAATAGATGAAAAATAGCAGATACGTATTTTGCTGATATGACGGTCGTCACAGGTCCATTACGATCGTCATGCGTGCGACGACCGTCACGTTCCATTACGAGCGTCACACAGGCAAAATATCAGTACGTTCAAATCAGAAGAAGCCACGATCAATCTTAACTTAATTTCTTCCTACACTTTCTCCACTCACTGCCCACTACTGGAAGTTACTCCCACTCCCTTCATAACTCACCCATGATCTCTAGAAATTAAAGAATAAATTATTTCCTATAAATAGGCCTTAGATTCAGAGTTTTTGGGGGAGGCTTTGACGTATCGAAGTGCTGCCAAAATTCCCATTAAAGCCATTTTTCCCATTTTTATTGTTTTTATTTCCTTTCCGTTTTTCCTTTAGTTCAGAGCTTTGTATTTCTTTATGCAAATTTTATTTGGCCAATTGGCCAAAGTAGAATCCTGCCGACATTGTGGAGGACTACTCTTCAATATCAGTACTACTTTACAGGTTCTTATTAATTGAATTACTACTTTAATTCTGTCATAATGCATGTTTTATTATTCTGTTGTTTATATTTATTCCCGTTTGCATTAATTATCATGTCTAGCTAAATTAGTTTTATCGGTATGTAACCGAATTAGTAGGACAGGATTCGATAGTAACCGGAATCTTCCCTTTTTACAAACAACCTTTCTGGCCGTAGTTTTTAATCTAAATTCTAAATAAACCTTTGTCACGACAGTGAGAAGCTATTTACGGTGGTTTTGCCACGACAGTGGGAAACCATATTAAGGTACGAACCAACAAGCGACAACTGAGGCTAGAACCAGATAGTAAAAACTAGGCATTGATTTTAGACACAGCGAAAGCGCTTTAAGAGAAATTAGAATCTATTTGTTTACAAAAAGTAGTTTTAACCCCGAATGGGACAGCGAAAGCGTACATTCGACCCTTAGAATTATGACCCGAGTCAACAACCATCGTGAGACGAAGGTCTTTAAACGAGTAAGTTCTCCTGAAAAGTGTTTGCAATAGACAAAAAGGCACCGGTAACCTGCCGAATTCCCGATAGCTAAAGCGTTACATACCGATATTCCTTTACCGCATTTCTTTAAACCAAAAATCTTTATTTCTTGTGCATTTAATTTCATTCGCATTCAGCTTTCCTAATTCCATTAACCTTAGGTTTACGCCGTAATAATAGATAACGGTAGATTGACATTGGTCTCTGTGGGTTCGATAATCTTTTATATTACTTCGATATTTCCGTGCACTTGCGGACGCATCATTGGCCAATTTCAAATTCAAAATAATAATCAAAATTATTGCTGATAGGGTAGCCATTTTCATGCCTACATTTATCTCAAAAGAACAAAGAAGCTTTATAAAGAGTAGATGCATTAAGAACTGTATCTGTATGGCTTCTGAAGCAACAAACCATATGAAAAACAAGTATTTTGGTAGAAATGTGGCTCTCAAAGCGGACATCACAAAAGGTTTTGATACCATCATCTAGAGCTTTCTTGTTCATGTTCTTATGAAATTTGGTTTCGACCACATTTTTTGTAACTGGATCCAATTCATTCTTGCATTAACATTCATTTCAATTTCAATCAATGGAAAATCTCATGTTTTTTTCAACTTCTCTAGGGGGTTAGTAAAGGGGATCCCCTCTCCCTCTTATTATTCTGCTTAGCTGGAGAGGTTTTGAGAAGGAGTATTACCAAATTGGTGGAAGAAGGCTCCCTCAAGTTAATCAAAAGTATCTGGGAAAATCATATCCCTTCTCATGTGTTATATGTTGATGACATTTTGATCTTTTGTAAAGGATTTGCTTCCAACAATAATGCTCTCAAGAACTTATTTACAACTTATCATGCTGCCTCTGGTCAAAAAGTGAATAACTCTAAGTCTCACATCTATTATGGTTCTCTTTCTCAAGACAGGCTTAGACAAATCATCAATATAATTGGTTTCTCTCATGGTTCCTTACCTTTCATGTATCTTAGAGTGCTTATTTTTTGAGGCAAGGTCAAGACCTACTACCTCAAGCCTACTCCTGGTAGAATCTTGTCTAAATTGTCAGCTTGGAAAGGCCCAACCTTATCAATGACAGGGAGAGTGATGTTATTTAAGTTAGTCATTTAAAGAATGACTATTAATATCATATCATCATACTATTGGCCTATCGATTTGCTCAAGGAGTTGGAAAAAGATGCTAGAAACTTTATATGGAATGGTGCAGTACACAAATGAAAGCTAGTTCAAGTTGCTTGGAAGAAAATGTGTAGACCTCATGCTCATGGAGGTTTGGGCCTGAGATCTCTCCTTAGACTCAACAAGGCTACAAAGTTAAAGCTTGATTGGGACCTTCTTAACAGTAAAGAGGATTAGGCGAGTCTCCTTAAAGCTAGAGTTTTTAGGAAATATGGAACCATTAAGCACTGCATTTTCTCTTCCTCGTGGTCTACAATTAGAAATGAGTTACTCACTTTGAAGCATAAAACATCTTGGTCTTTAAGAAAAATATCTTTTTATCTTGATGCTTGGTGTGACCCACCTTTGATCCTAGAGACAAACACTGATTTTCTTGAGCTTCATAACATTCACCTCCACATCAAGGTGTATAACTTCATCAAAAATGGGACCAGGATTTTTCCAATTGATTGACATAGGTGGTTTCCTTCCATTCAAAATAGAACCCAACCAGTTCTCTTAGGGTATGTTTGGATTGGTGGTATAGGATGGAATGGATGAAATAGTCTCATTGTTTGAATCTACAAATAATGGATGGAATGAAACATGATGGAATCCATTCCATCTAATTCCATCCAAATCTCTATTTTTTTGTTCCATCTAATTTGGGGTGTATGTGATGGAATGAGAGGATTTTAAATAAAATAACCAAACAATGGATTGGGATCTATGTTTCATTCCATGCTCCGTCATGTTCCATTCTGCTCCTCTCTGTTATATTCCACCAATCCAAACATAGCCTTAAAGAACATAGCTTTTGAAGTCCCCTCACATGACATTTTAAGATCATCAAGGCTTTCAACATTGAGATCAAACCTCCTCGTGCTCCTAGAATCCAGGAAGTGATTTGGCATCATCTTCCCCTTGATTAAATAAAGTGCAGTTGCGATGGTGCTTATTGTCATGATTCTCTGCCTGCTAGTTATGGTGGCGTTGCTAGAGACAATTATGGTAACTTTCAGTTTGCCTTTGCTGATAAGGTAGCTTGACCTTCCTCTTATCTTGCGGAATTTGTTATGGTTATCAATGCTATGAATATAGCCATTGAGAAAGGATGATACAAATTATGGATTGAAACTGATTTTTCTGACATGGTTCTTGCTTTCCACAAGCCTTCTTTTCTGCTGTGGAGAAACAAAAATCGTTGGTTAAATTGTTTGACTCATTTTGCTCATAAACATCTTTATATTTCTCACATTTATATAGAGGAAAACTCTTGTGCTAACTTTATGATTTATATTGGTCTCACTTGTAGCTCCCTTACTACTTTTGACTCCATTCATAATGGCATGAAGAAGAATTTTATATAAAATACTTTAGAATTTGTAAGCTTCTTCTTTTCCACTTTTATTAAAAATAAATAAATTATTATTTGAAATTATTTAATGATATCAGTATTTGATATTATTTAATGATGTGATGATTTGAAATTTTTACCCACATAACCACATTTCCCTATAATATTTTTCAAAATATCCATCTTTTTAGCCAATTTTTCAAAATACCCTAGTTTCAAAAAAAAAAAATCGTTGAAGGGAGGCGCCATTCCATTTGGAGTCACCCTTGTGTTTAAAGAGGGGGTTTCGTTCCATTTGGAGTCACCCTTATAATTTAGGAGGGAGCGCCATTTCATTTGAAGTCACCCTTAATTGATGAGGAGGAGGCGCCATTTGCTTTGGAGTCCCCTTATTTCGTAATAATTCATTTAATTATTAGTAAGTCATATATTATATATGATTATAATATTTATTATTATTTTATTTGAAATTTTTCTTGTATAAATAGACGAGGCTTGTATATTCTTTCACACTTAAATTACCATTGTTTCTTACAAATTTAGCAGAGTGAATCATGTACCTTAGAAGATATGGGCATGTCATTTTCTCAAGAACCAAGCCTCTGATAAGGATGTTGTTTTGGAACATGCAAAGTTTAGAGCAACTACAAAGGAATTTAAATCGTTGGTTAGAAGGAGACATTCTAGATGGTGAAAGAATTAGAAGTATTGAAAGACATTCGAACAATATATCATCTCCAATATTTTGTTCTTATAATCACACTATATAGTCTGTAGAAAAATGTCTCTGTTAACATTGGGAGAAAAACATAGAGGAACGCCAAACAACAACGCTTTTTATGTAAGTATTTGTAGCTTATTATTTTTGTTATAATCACATTGTTGTAATGATTTGTAGCTCACTATTTCTTTTTTGTTAGAATACTCATGACTTTCGAACTCGTGGGCATAAATATTTCCCACATGACGAGATAATTCAACCATATTTGGAGCGCGCAGGATTTGGAGACGTAATAAAAATCCAAAATTATACCGTGGATACAAAGTTCATTTTAGCGCTTAAAGAAAGGTGGCGACCTGAGACACATACGGTTCATCTTCCAATAGGTGAATGTGCTATTACTCTCGAAGACACTTATATGTTATTGGGTTTACGTATTAATGGTAAAGCGGTAAATGGTCTCACCAATCCTTATGGTAGTATGGTAGATGAGCTTTTAGGGGTCGAAACTACCCTGAGCGATTTGAGGGGCCAAAAACTATTATTATCATGGCTTAAAACACTTTATAGAGAAACACTGTTAACTGTAGACTCTCCAAAAATATTGAAAATAAAAAAAAACTATAATTTATATTATGCTACTAATAGGTTTATTTTTATGTCCGGATGCAAGTGGTAACGTTGTTCATCCTATGTATTTACCTTTATTAGATGACATAAATAAAATAAAAACATATAGTTAGAGGTCCGCCACACTATCACACCTATATCGGTTTTTGTGTAACAACGCAACAACAAATTCAGGAAATTTTATCGGATGTGGTGTTCTTCTTCAAGCTTGGGGTTGGTCAAGAATGACCAATATAGCGCCCATCCAACACAATAATTTTGGATTTTCATACGCTACAAGATAATTTCTTAGACCAATTCTTTGAAAATTTCATATTCTCTTATTTAATTTATCCTATTATTAACAAATGTTTCCTTTTCGATTTGTAGGTGGTCTGCACTTGGGATGAATTATGACAACTTTCCCCATTATAGTATCACCCAGTACCGAAATCTTCTGGATCATTTGGGTCAAGATGATGTATCGTCACTGACCTGCCTATTTAGAATAGAGTCATATTAAATATTATTTCAAAATACTAAATATTATTTTTCTCCTACAGTTTATTTGGCGGCCATATCTTGGTCTAAAATCCATTCATGAAGTTAACGAACACGACTTTGCAGTGTGGAGTGCAAAGGTGTCGATTATCAACTTCACCATAGTGGAAATGCACAACAGTGATCGCACCAAGCTTCAGCTAGGAATGCTACAAGATATTCCATGTCCACCAAAATGCATCCCCGAGAAGTATCACACAAGTAAAGTCTCCGACCAATGGGACTATTCTCCATGGACCAACTTTGCAAAACATGAGTGTCGTGAATGGAAGCATCGCTGCCATTTTGTTTTTGTCTGACACTGTGTTGCCATACGAGAGAAAACTGTCTATCCAATACATGAATTGGTATAGGTCGGTTACCGTTGAGATCATTTCTCATCCTAGATATCTAGTTGACCTACGCCAACAAGCCTCATAATCAAGAACCCAACCGCCAACCTAGTCCCATTTCCAACAGCCAACCCAACCCCCACTTACACAAACACAACTCCATGAACATATCCCTTACCAACCCACCCCATTCACATAAAGTTATTCTCAGTCTCAATACCAACAATATCCATCACCACACCAAACATACTCCTATGATACTACAAACCAATTTAATATGGAGTATCAAACACCCAATCAACCCTTACCCCCCAAACATTTACACCGATGTCACCTTACGATCAGGCAGGCTATCGTCCTGATATAGCCTCATCGAGCCAACCACCCAAACAAAATTATGAAGGTGTTTACTGTGAATTTTGGTAAACAACTACTGGTCTATCAATTTAGGGTAAAATTGAGTCGTTTGTAGGATCGACCATACTAAATCCTAGGACATGTGCTAAGTATGCAAAAAGACCCTAATCTGAACTCCACGTTCGACTATGAAATCTTTGTAAAGTAAAAGTAACTTGAAGATTAAAGGCGACATGTAAAAGAAAGCACGTAATGCGTCGAAGAGTAAAGGCAATAACGTAAAAAGTGCAGTAATGTAAAAGCTTTGGAAGTAAATGTCGAAAGTAAATGCAGTAGTGTAAATGACTTTGAAAGTAAATGACTTCGAAGGTAAATGTGCAGGAAAGTAGACGCCGAAAGCAATTAAAAGACTTTGAAATTAAAAGCTTAAAAGAAAGTGCAGAATGTTAAATTTGCAGGTTAAAGTAAAGTGCAGAACGTTAAATAGCACGAAACGTAAATGGAAATAAAGTTGCAAAAAATCTTGAAAAGGCAGTTTAAACGTAAAAGGTGAAGGTTAAAATGCAGAATAAGTAACAACATGCAAATGGTAAAGATAAGTAAATTGCCTTAATGAAAAGGGGTTGGTGTTGTATCACGTACATTCTCGCTAACTCGTTTCTCTACACGCGGGTACTTTGAGTGATTTGGAGTGACTAGTACTAGATGAATGAACACCCTTATTCTATAAAAATAACACCTATTTATAATGCTAGCAAATAACTACTAAATGACGGTTATTGCTTCCCAACGTGTCCTTTTGGCGCTTTTTCCAACTTCAACTGCTCCCACGTTCACCCACTATCAATTAAAACTCAGATACTAAGAATTTCCTCCAGCCTTAATGGTAACTGCCACACGTTCCTTCCAACACGATCTTGGTCGAAGGCTTCTTCAACACTTAGCATTTTCTAGAAATTTTGTCAATCTTTCTTCGACTCAGACTTCCTCACAGCTGTGTCGAAACCTTCTCATGCTTTTACATAAAATTCTGACTTGATACAATTCCGATTTTGCTGACGTCGAAAATGAGAGCTAACAGAAGGCATGAGCAACCCCATTAATCTGGATGACTTTGCGGAGATCGACTCAACTTCATGGGTCCAAATGATCCAATTTCTTGAGAGCGGTCCATTAGACCTGACGCTACCACAAAGACCACCAAGAAACGTACGTACTAAAGGATGCGGTACAGACAAACATTTCCCTCGATCTAGTCGTAGAAATTAATGTACCATATTTCTCAAATGTACTCATTTGTTATTAAATGAAAATTTTAATTATTATTTAATAATAATTATTTAATATATTATTTTTTAAATATTATAAAATTGTTAATTATTATTTAATAATTATTATTTAATATATTATTTAATTGTTAATAATAATTATTTAATATATTATTTATTAAATATTATTTAATTGTTAATTATTATTTAATATATTATTTAAAAATCATCAATTAAGGTGATTTTAAATGGAATGACGTCCCTTATTAATTCATAAGGGTGACTCCAAATGGAATGACACTCCAGCTTTTTCTTTAAACATAAGGGTGACTTCAAATGGAATGACGCCTTTATTTAACGAATTTTTTATTTAAAACTAGTGTATTTTAAAAAATTAGTTGAAAAGATGAGTGTTTTAGAAAATATTATAGAGAAGGGTGATTATGTGGATACAAATTTAAGATGATTTTATTAGGATAATAACACAACAACCAATATTTTGGGAACAATTAAAGAAATAATGACCTTTCACCGGAATGTAGACTGAATGTTAAGATGCTAAGAACATTATAAGGAAATACTGACTTACTTATATTTGCTCATTAAAAGACAGGTCTATGAGGGCTGGCCTTATCTCTCTGTGTAAAGCTCGAACTTTTATTTCCTTGTAAAGTTTCCATCATCATCAAAGCTTTTCTTTTTTTTTATTTAATTAATTTCTATTTAAATAATTGTCTGATCAAACAGTACATGCAAAGCTATATGTAGGCACCAGATGAGGTCTCAGATTTATAAAAAGTTAAAGAAGTTTAATTACTGATAATTTATTTTATTGTTTTTTGTCTTGAATTTTTTTAATTCTTACTCTATAGTATATTAGACATTTATTATGTTCTTTCCATCCTTTATCACCAAGAGTTGTTTTTGATTGTACCAGATGATCTATAACACAAAGTATTATAGTTTTTTAAAATTATGTTATGGCAGAAAAAAACCTTTTATATATATTTTACGATTAATTTATAATTAAATATATGACTCATTAAAAAATATTTATAAACTTATTTTAATTACTTATACAGAATCTCTTAAAAGTTTGAGACGATTCTATCACAGTCAAGCCAATTTTAAAGTCTATTCCCCCTCATATTCTTGATTGAAATTTCATATTTATTATGATGTTGATTAGATCAATGATCTCACATGATTTTGTATTTTTATAAGAAATTATCTATATATTGAAAGAGTAAGAAGCAATATATTGTCTTTCACTCTTCTACAAAAAGTTCTATATCATGATATGACATATATTGCTATTGACATAGCTTGGTTTTGTTGTATATTGTATAATGCGCATGTTTCTTTATCTGAAATGAATCCTAGTCACTGCTATAACAAGAGGGTTGAAAAATTAATTAAAGTTAAATCGTTCGAGTTTAGAATTGTGAAAGAATAATTTTTTAAAAATATTTTAAACACTTTTAAATATCTTAAAGTTAATGAGTAAAAATATCTAAAATAATTCAACCTATTTTAAATTTGTATAATATTGATGAAAATTCGAATATAGAAAAAATGAAATTTGAAATTTGCAATAAAGAAGATGTACTTTTTATTATGTACTTTTTTGAATTCGAAATGATAAATTTATAGACCAAATAATGTTATTTCATAAGGTTACGACCTTTGATGAAATATATTTTTTAACAATAATTTTTTTATTAAGGGTTGCAGTTATTTGCCTATTGCAACATTTCTCAAGCGTTGTCTATTTTTATTGATTGTTGCAACACTTCACAAATTATTGTCTACTGCAATACTTCATAAAGTGTTGTCTATTTTTGAATTTAAAAAGTAAACTATCTACTGCAACATTTCAGAAGCGTTGCATATTTTTGAATTAAAAAAACAAATTTCACTTGCATATTTTCTTGTCATTTTGGAACACACACATGATTATTAATTATTGTTATTAATTACAACAATCCCACAGTTGTCAATAAAGTCTATTTGGAGTTTTAGGTAGCAATGCTTTGAACTTGTTATTCCTTGTGATTAGACCGTTGTTACAATACACACACACACTCTTTAATGGTTCTCTGCCTACATCTCTCACCTAACATTATTTATGGTCATATGTTTTTTCCATTTTGTGAATTTTTCATTAGAGAAACTCCAGTTTTCACTTTTAGACGACACCATCTCAAAATTCATATAAGTGAAATTCATATATATTATAATATATTAAAATTAAATCTCACACTGTTATGTTGACAACTCATTCTCTTACTCATCACATCATTAACAATCTGATGTGACACTCTTCAAAACACAACATTCTAAAATATCTATTATTTATTTAAAAAAAAAATATAATGTTTCATTTATAAATTTCATTTAACTAAAACACTTCTATTTTCATATTCCATTACTTACCTCCTTCTATTACTCTAATTAAAAGTTATGTATTTTCATTGATTTATTTCTTTTGCTTTTCCATTTTATATATAATGTTATATAATTTTACAAATTGTATATCCACAATACATCAAAACACAAATTATTATAAGTTACATACATGTCCAAATTATATATTCACTATACATCAAAACTCATAAAATTTTATTCTATTTTCTATTGCACACACTAATTTCTTATAAAAAAGTTAAATTAATTAATTTTTAAATAATTCAATAAAAATTATAAGAGTTGATTCAATTGTTACAAAAATTAAATTAATCAATTTTAAAAAAAATTGATAAAAAATTATGAGAACAAATTTAATTTCTATAAAAAGGAAAATAATTTTTTGTCATTAAGAATGTTAACATGATCACTATTTAACTCATTCACAGTTTTTTTTTCTTATACTAATTTTTATTTTTATTTTTATTTCTGTATCTATCTTTTTTGTCTCTATTAATATTTTTATAAAAAAATACATTATATAATATTTTACTCCATAAAAATTATACATAAAATAGTTTTATAAAAAAAATAAATCATTTTGCATGTATCAACTTTAAAACCATAATAACAACGAAAAAACCATATTACAATGTTTAACATAAAGTAGTCAAACAATACTTTTAAATAGACAAACAAATATTTTATTATTTTTTTAAAAGTATAATGCTTAATTATAAATGCGGTTATAAAATTTAACTTCAAATATTAAATCTCATTAAAATATTAAGAAAATTATCAAACAATTATTTCAAATTTAACTTATAATTTTTAAATAGTATTAAAAAATTTAAAATTGTTTCTAATATATTCTTTTGAATAATAATTGCAAATACATATTACAAAATTAAACCATATTTTTTCAACTATAATTTATAATTCATTATGTGACATTGTCCAATAATGTATTGTTAAATTATAGATAATTGAAATTGAATAGATAATTCAATTGAATTAAATCAATTTTAAATATTAAAAATTAATGATAAATAAAATTCTAAATTTTATAATATTATTTAAAAAAAACTCATCTAAGCCTAGTGCATCGAGCGAGTCTCAATTTAGTTGTATTTGTTTTCTTGAGATACACGTATTCTCGACATTAAACTTCAATAAGAGTTTGAAAAACTCAACCATCAATATGCAATGGGTAACATTATTACATAATTTCGCACAAACATCTAAATCAATGGCTTGTTGCTACCCATTGAAAATCTTAAGGTTAATGTTTTGTCAATGTTAGATTGGGTCGCTACCGTTGCTAAAACTCTTATTCAAGGAGTTTCAATCCCATATCTCTCGAGGTGGTCTTTACTAAATATTTGATTAGTTGTTTAGTAAATTGACCAGCAAATTATAACTCAATCATACACAAATTTTTTTCTAAGTTCTATATGCCTAGACTTTCCATTATACATTTCGTTGAATGCTCAAGCTAAAGTGACTTGACTATCGTAGTGCACTAATAACTTCAAAATATTGTCTTTAGCTAATGCAACTTCCAACAGAAGGTCCCTCAACTATTCAACTTCTTGACCATTAGAAACAAGATCCACGAACTCTGATTCCATGATTGAGAGAGTGATACACACTTGTTTCTTGCTTTTCTAAGAAATTACACCCCAACTAGTATAAATATTCGCCTAATTATTGATTTATGATATTTGACACTTGATATCCAACTCGTATTGGTATATCCTTCTAATATTGCAGGAAACCTACCATAATGGAGGCCAAAATTGTTATTTTTTAAAAGATAATCGAGTTTTTGTTTGATGGCCTTCCAATTTTCTCCATTTGGATTTTTAATAAATCTACTCCTTTTACTAACCGCAAATTCTATTGTTAGATATGGTACATTGCATCAAATACATTAGACAACCAATTGCACTTGCATATTTCAAGTGAGCCACAACTTTTCCATCATTCTTTTAAAGTTTGACTCTAGGATCAAATGTTTCACTTATTTGAAACATAATTGTTTGAAATTATCAAGTACTTTCTCAACATGGTGTGTTTGACTAAGTTCATAATCCCCACCATTTTACTTTACTTTGATCTCTAAAAAAGTGTCAACTATTTCAAGATCTTTCATCTTAAATGTGAAAGTTAGAAATATCTTTATTTCTAAAATTTCATTCATCTTGTTGCTAATGATCAACATGTAATCGACATAGAGGCAAAGAATTTACAATGTTCTCACATAACTTTATGTTTAAACACTTGTCACAAGAATTATATGAATAAGGTTTTTAGATGATTATGCATGATGATGCAAGAAGGCTTTAGATGAAGTGAAAGATAAAATTATGAGAAATTTAAAGTACTATAATATGAATTGTAATGAGCACCTTAGTCATGTTTACCTGTCTCAAATCTTCACTTGAATTTCTATGTTCAACCTTCTTAATAAACTTCATCATTGATGTGCATGACACTTTTGATCCCTTTCTTCTTTGATAACTTTGTCTTCATAAAAAATAAACTAGATATAAGATGTATTCTTCAATTGAATTCATATTTTAATAATAATTGAAAAGTCTTTTACCTAAGTTATATGTCTTTCCTTTAATTGGCGAATCTCACAATGACAGAGGAAAACTTTTGATGTCATTATTTCAGTGCTTGTTTTAATTCATTTAAATATTTGACAAGCTTGCACACCTTTTGTTCATTTCCAAGAAGCACATAACCTTCCGATTTTCTCCACGTAGATCTCCTCATCGAGATTTTTATTTATGAATGTTGTTTTGACATCACCTGATGAACTATAAGGTCATGCAAAGAAGCTAATGCAAACAATACTCTAATTTTACTGTGCTTAATACTATGGTATATGTATTAAAATAATCAACACCTTATTTATTTATGAAACCCTTGGCAATTGTTGTAGACTTATAGGTGTTTAGCATACCACCGCTATGATACTTCTTTCTAAACACCCACTTACATCTAGTGGGTCTTGATCCTTTAGGTAGATCGACCAGCTCTCAAATGTGGTTTGGCATTATTAAATTCATTTCATCTTAGATAACATCATTTGAAAAGGAGGATTACATTGAAGTTACTGCTTCCTTATGAATTTTTGGATCATCTTTCAGTTGAAGAATAATAGGAATCTTACAAACAAAATTCTCAATATTTTCTTCTACTATATATATAAGAAATACGCCGATAATCAATTTTGTTCGGTTCAAGATCCTTAGCCTTTTGGACTCTCTAACTTATTCTAAGTTCAGAATCTATTTCAATAATTAGTGAAAATTTTTTGGTTTTTATTTCAATAATCTATGGAGAACCTTTTTCACGAAGTTCTTTATTTGTGGGAATCTCGAATTCTTTATCCTCCGTGATAAGACTCTCTAAATTCCGAATTCAGAGGTTTATATACGTTTTAATATTAGGCACTTAGCCTACAAATCACATTTTATCCATCGAGGATCCAACTCATTCATTTTCGGGTTCATGTTGTTATTACTAATAAACTACACACCCATACACTCTAAAATATTTGATATTTGCCGCACTGCCTTTCCATATCTCATATGGAGAAATATCAGTTTTTCTTCAAAGAAACTCTATTCATTATATGACATAAGAACTTTAATACTTTAATTGATTTTCTTTTTGTGCATTAAAATTTTAAATACATTAAAGACATCATATTTATAATTTAAAAGATATGTATCTGTGTGTGCGTGTGTATGTTTAGATCAATCATCAATAAAAGTAATGTCACTGTTGTCATTTAATTATACTGTGTCACATACACAAATTTTGTGTCATTCTTCCATTGTCAATAAAATATTTAATAATTATTTTACTTTGAAGTTACACTTCCACTTGAATATATCTAAAATATATTCAATGCATTAAATATTTATAGCAATTGATAACCATGATCATAATTTTATTTTATAAAGAGGTTTAAACATAAAAGTCATATACAACATATTAACTAACACCTACTTATTTATATTCTCTAAAAATAAACATTTTTATTGCGTAACAAACATATGCATCATAAATTATATTTTCTCACTTCATGTTTAAAAGTGTTCTATGTTATATTCAAATAAGAATTATATTAAAAAATAAACAACGATACAAAATCATTAATAATTTCTATAATTTTTTCCATAAATATTTATCAACTTTTAATAATAAACAAAATGTACAAATTACTTTTAATATTAAGATGATTAAGAAATAACATTTTTATATTAGCATGCACGTATAATATGAGATAAATAATTTTAAATTAACTAAAGTTTTTCATAAACAACAAAACAATTTTAACATGCCCTCAATAATTTTTAACTTTTTACTTATACCATTTTATATTTTCAATACATGCACCATAAATTCAAATTCATAATATGTTTTAAATCATTTTATCCACAAATAAATACATTATTCATCTTATGATATTTTCAGCATTAATTATAAGTAAATATGATTTTCTAATAAAATGAGACTAAAAAAATGTCAAAATAACACTTAAACTCAAATGATTAATTTATTTTAGTAGTACATGCAAATTGCTTTCTCATGAATCTATGTTCATTTAATTTCAATGCATTAGACATATTAACAACATCACAATATATTTAATATCAATATCAATTTGCATAAAAAATAATTAATAACCAACAAAAAATCATTTGCATGAAAGAGTAGTCGAATATTACATGTTAAGTATGTATCTTTCACCATAGTTATGAATAAACAAACATGAATATTTATCTCTCCATCAAATTGCATAATAAATTAATCACAAAAATCATAAACCAAAATTTTGTAAATTCTTAAAATATTATATGAATTAATTGCGTACCTTTCACCATCATAAATAACTTTTATCATATATATATTTTTAAAGTTATAGCCTTTTATATTAATCACAAATAAAAGATCTTCAATTGATGGTGAAAGGTACGCAACTAACAAGGTTATTAAACCTAAGTATCACTTCTAAACCTAAGTATCATCAGTTTCTAAATCTAAGTATCATGCACAAATTTCACTTGATTATCCTGTTGCACGTAAGCCCTAGGTTATTAAATACTCTGGGAAAACTAACAAAAGAGGATTCAGAAAGTGGGTACCTAAGGACAAGATTATCTATGTTGCAGATATCCTTAGCAGCTCAGTTGAAACACAAATCATGGTACCTGGACATTGGTTGCTCGCGACACATGAAGGGAAGAAGGCATAAGTGTTAGAACACAGATTGGTTCTTAGTTATATCTCTATGTTTTGATGATAACTCTTACGAAATTTTGTATTAAGAAATTATATACTCTAAAATTTGTTCAAGTATTTTTGCTGCAGATATTAAAGTTAATATACTTCTGAAAGCAAATTGGATCTGAACGTTAAACTATGCAAGGCTCTGAAGCGTCATAAGAATCTCTTAGAAGAATTTGAACGCTGCCTACAGAAGACTCTGAGCGCTGCCTACAGAAGGATCTGAAGCAGAAGCTACAGAAGCATCTGAAGCATATAATAAAGAATTTGTATGAAGAGTTTCAAGCACAATTTTTCAGAAGACTCTAATAGTACTACCCTGCAAGTACTGAGGATCTGATTCCTAAACTCTGCTCTAATGAAATCTCACGCTGAAGCACACTTGCTGCAACACTCTGATACAACATATTCTGAAGACATCAGGACTCTGATCACTCAAGGCTCTGATGTGAATTGCTGGGAATTAGAAACTTGTTGAAGAATATTATTTGAAGATATACCCGTTGGTTAGACCAAATGACTCTTTCCTCATTTATGCTAGACACAAGAACTCAAGCAAAAAGGATTTCTCTGAACGTTCTTATTCTAGGAAAGGTCAAGTGATGTGAAGACAAAAAGGTTACAGCTACTTTGCAGACACGGTCTTCAAAGTGCAAACGTCTTGGACTTCTGTGCCTATAAAAGTGAGACTTCAACATCTTTCTCAAGTTGATGATTATTGAAAGAAATTCTTTGAAAAGCTCTCATACAATTTATTCTCTTTTCTGAATTTATTTCATACGTTCTTAAACTTAAGTGTAAATTACAATTGTGATATAGCTTTCTTAGAAGCATTCAAACACTTGTTTAGTTTTACATTTGATTGTAAGAGTTCCTTGAGAAGACCCAGTTGTGGTCAGTAATTCTTGAGAAGACTAAGAACAATTGCTCTTAGTGTTTGCTATTGTAATCAGTTTGATTAATAGTGGATTAAGTCCTTGTGGAGAAAGACAAATCACTCTTGATAGGGTGGACTGGAGTAGTTGAGTTCAACGAACTAGGATAAAAATCTTTGTGTTTTTATTGCCATAATATTTTCTATATACTTATTCAACCTCCTTCTAAGTATTTTATCACCTTCAATAAGTTCCAAAGTCTGGAACTTAAGTCTGAAGGCTTCGTCGGTTTCGGAGGAAACCAGAAGGGTAAAATCATTGGCTTTGGAATTGTTGGTAATGGTAAACTTCCTTCTATTACTAATTTTCTTTTAGTCGATGATTCTAAACTTATCTCTATCATTTCCTATTGATTATCATCTTACAAAATTGTGTCATTAAAATACATGATTTTGTCATTATCAAAAAGGGGGAGATTGTTAGAACAAGATTTGGTTCTGCAAGATATCTCTAAGTTTTGATAATAACAAAGTAGTATTTGTGTGAGAAATATTTTGGTATTCTAACTTTTGTTTTCATGAAGAATTAACAAGCAGGTTCTGACTCTGATAGAGATCATATTCAACGATTACTCTTATCTGACCAAAGTCGCTTGTGTGCTATAAGAAGCAAGTCTGCTTCTGATCTACTCTCACTCAGAAAGATTCTAAGAAGATAATATGTTATTGCTGCAATGCTCTCTTGGTTTCTGCTTATGATCATGACTTTGATACTTTAAATATGAAGGCTTTCTACCTTTTGAAGTCATTATCTTCTGAAGAGTAAGTGCTGAAGAATCTGAAGACAAGGTTCTGTTGAACAAAATTCTGAAGACTCTGAAGACTTAAGTTTCTGAAGAATAAGTGTTGAAGTATCTAAAGACAAAGTTTTGTTGAACGACGTTCTAAAGACTCTGAAGACTTAAGTTACTAGTGACCAAAGGTTCTGAAGACCGAGTGCTTATAGTTCTGTAGACAAGGTTCTGGTGAACAAGTTCTGAAGACTCAAGACTCTAAAGACCTAGTGATCAACTCTTCTACTCATGCTTCAATCATCTCTATTCAGAAGCCTCTGATGTAAAGAAGAGAAGCTCAAACGTTTACAAGGGAAAATAATACATAATACGTTTCAACGTTTCATTCCACTACCATTCCACTACTCTGATTTGGTGGTACAAAAGACAACTTTTGTGTATGATTTTCATCCCTGCGTAACAACATTATTTCAATTCGCCAGCTACCTAAAGGATATTCCTGATTTTCCCTCCAACAGATCTTTTTCTGGCTATATAAGGACTTGATTACTTGAAGAAATTAAGAAGCCTTACAATGATTAATACAAAGGTTACACTTTGATTGAAAGCAATCCATGAAGAACTAAAGCTATAGTATTGAAGTACCACAATATAAAGAAAGAATATTGTTCATACTGTATTAGTGTCTTTAAGACATTTGAGCTATTAATAGTGTTTATATCTGCTTGATTAGAAGCAATTTCATTATAAACATCTTTGTTCAAACTGTTGTTTGTAACTCCTTAAGGGACCGGTTATGTCAGAATCCTTAAGAAGAGATAGTTAGTCTTTGTTGTTAGTCACCAGCAGTTGCTAGTACAAATTATAAATCCTTAAGGGACCAGCTAGGTCAGAATCCTTAAGAAGTGACGATTAGTCTGTGTTGTTAGTCACCAGATGTTGCTAATGCAATGTAATTAGTTGATTATAGTGGATTAAGTCCTTGTGTATAAGGCGAAATCGCCTTGATGGGTAGACTGGATTAGCTTGATAGTATTCAAGTGAACTAGGATATATCGTGTGTCTTTCTTTCTTGATTAGTTTATTTGTGATATTTGTTTGAGTTTCACAAAAAGCTTTCATTTTTGAAATCCCAATTCAAACCCCCCATTTTTGTGTTTTCTCACACCTTCAATTGGCATAAGTGCTCCAGTTCTGATTAAAAAGTTTTATCAACACTTCACCGTGTTTAGTACTGATCCAGTATTTGTGTGAGATATCATGGCTGCAGTTAATACTAATCCTATTCAAGATGAGAAAGATCATTACAATGCCAAACCACCAGTCTTTGATGGTGAAAAGTTTGACTACTGGAAAGATAGAATTGAAATTTTCTTTCTTGGTTATGACGTAGATCTTTGGGATATCATAGTTGATGGCTATACTCACCCAGTTGATGCTAAAGGAGTAAAAATATCAAGAAGTTCTATGACCAACCAACAAAAGAAAGATTACAAGAATCATCACAAGGCAAGAACTATACTGCTAAATGTTATCTCTTATACTGAGTATGGGAAGATAACAAACAAAAATACTGCCAAGTCTATTTTTTATTGTCTAAGAATGACTCATGAAGGAAATGCTCAAATTAAGGAGACAAAGACGCTTGCTGATAAGTGCTAAAATGTACTGATTTTGAGTGTAAATAATTGGCACTTATTGGCTTGATTCAACCAATAAACCTCAACATTTGTGCATATGTTGTATAGTTTAAATTATAGTGTATATATTGTGTGTCGCATATATTTCATTGATTTTAATTGATTTTTTCTCATTTTTTTAGGTAAATGAGCAATGATATTTTGTCATTATCTTATAGAGCATTGAATAAGCTTTCCAACGCTTCCGACCGCGCGTAAAACGGAGTTACGGTTCAAGAGTTATGGTTGAAACAAGAAATGGTTTGCTGTCATGTTTGCTAGACAGTTCGCTAAGCGAACAACAGTTCGCTAGGCCACTCGCTAAGCGAGTACTGGGACTCATTTTTGTCTATTTAAGTGATTTTTCAGCCTTTTTTAGGGTATGTTGTTTGGGAACTTTTTACCCCAACTTCATCCAACACATTCTTGAGTAGATTTAGCTTAGAAACAACATTGGACGGTGCATCTTGACAATCCGGAGTCGAATCCACTTCAATCGGAGTTGACATACCGTGAGATTTGTATTCTTCTTCCTTCCGCTCTATGTATTTTTCATTTGTTGGGGTTTTGTATGTAAGTTTACCTTGATTGTATGTATATTTATGGATCTTTGTATAAAATCTCTTTTACAACTCTTTATCGATGCTTATCTTGATTTTTTTACTAAGCGGGTTTGGATTGCTATAGACATATACTGTTCGAACTCGATCTAAGATGAACATCTATTAGATTATAAATGCTATAGATAGATTTAGGACTAATATTCACGTGGGTATCGATTCTTAATGCTCCGTGTTGTCGAGTTGTGTGAGAGATCAACAATGAGACGATACAGTTGATCTCTTGACTTTGCGTTAGAGATAAGCTCTGTTATGAGCGATGCGTGATGATATTGACGAGCAAATTAGGTTGCGTGCATTTGATCCATATATTTTTTTAGTACATGATGGGTAGAACGAAATACAACTCCTGACGAGTTTTCTCATTTCTTAAGAATGTACTTATTTTCTTGTTTTATGTTTTTCCTTTTGAATTTTTATCCCAAACTATTCAAACCCAAGCTTAGAGATGTAGAGATTATCGAACGACATTCTTTCCCTCACACTGATCCCTATGGAGACGATAAATTCCGGAGGAAGTTCTTTCGAAAATAATATTTTTGCTTGCTGCTTTACCGCTTCAACACTTGCCTTAATCCAAAAATATGAGGCATTCAGAATGGAGGATGATGAAACAATTGAGAATATGTTTTCAAGGTTTCAAATGCTAGTCACAAGACTTAAAGTTTTAGACAAAGGATACTCAACTGCTGGTCATGTCAAAAAGATCATCAAAAGCCTTCCCAAGAAATGGAGACCTATGGTAAATGCTCTCAAACTATCCAAGAATATGAATAGTATAAGTCTTGAAGAACTTATTAGTTCTGTAAGAAGTCATGAGATAGAGCTGGGGCAAGATGAACCTCAGAAGAAGAATAAATCTATTGCTCTTAAGTATAAACCTAAAAAGGAAAAGGCTTATCAAGCTGAGGAAGAATCAGAAGAATCTGATGAAGAATCAAAAGATGATCTATTACTTATCTCCAGAAGGATCAACAAACTCTGGAAACATAGGCAAGGGAAGTTCAGAGGATTAAGAAGAAATAAAAGTCACGCTGACTCATCATTTGGACAGAAGAAGCAGTGCTCTGGAAAAGAAGTCATCTGCTAAGAGTGTAATGAGCCAGGTCATTACAAAAATGATTGTCCAAAGCTTAAAGATAAGAAGCCAAAGTAGAACTTCACCAAAGTCAAGAAGGAACTCATGGAAACTTGGGACGACTCTGATTCTGAAGAAGAAGAATCTAATCAAGAACAGGAAAATGTTGCACTAGTGGCAACAACAATTAACGCTGAAGTCTCTGGAGAACCAAAAACAAAATGCTATCAGAATCAGAATCAGGCTCAAACTCTGACTTAGAGGTGTTATCTAAACTCTCTCATTGTGAATTAGAGTCTTGTCTTTCAGAAATGCTGGAAAGATATCAAGCTCTTCAAAGCAAATACAAGGATCTTAAAAAATCTCATGTAATTACTTCTGAAGCCAGAGATAAGCTTGAACAACATAATTCTTCTTTGAATCAAAATGTTTTTTTCTTTAAAAAATAGTAACTGTGCCTTGAAAAGAAAAGTTTCTAAACTAGAAGAAGAGTTAGTCTCAAATGTCTCTGATACTTGATATGTCAATAAGTATGATAGAGCATTCCAGCATTTTCTGGATAAAAGCATAGATAGAAGTAAAATTTCTTCCATGATCTATGGAGTTAGAAGAAATGGTAAGAAAGGTTTGGGGTGTACAAAATCATTTGAATATGACGAAAGTCAACCTGTAAAACCAAAACATCTTTATGATCATTTCGTGCCTTCTGGCACTGAGCTTGTGAAAGCATCTTCACAGAAACAGAAATTTATTTCTAAACCTAAGTATCACGCACAAATTCCACTTGATTTTCCTATTGCACATAAGCCCAATGTTATTAAATACTCTGGGAAAACTAACAAAAGAGAACCCAAAAAGTGGGTACCTAAGGATTATATATCTATATTAAAGATATCCTTAGCAGCTCAGTTGAAACACCAATCATGGTACCTGAACAGTGGTTGCTCGCAACACATGACGAGAAAAAGGCATATATTCCAAAGTCTGAAACTTAAGCCTGGAGGCTTCGTCGGTTTTGAAGGAAACCAAAAGGGTAAAATCATTAGCTTTGTAACTGTTGGTAATGGTAAAATTCCTTTTATTACTAATGTTCTTTTAGTCGATGGTTATAAACTTATCTCTATCATTTCCTATTGATTATCATCGTACAAAATTGTGTTATCAAAATACATGGTTTTGTCATTATCAAAAAGGGGGAGATTGTTAGAACAATATTTGGTTCAGCAAGATATCTCTAAGTTTTGATAATAACAAAGTAGTATTTGTGTGAGAATAATTTTGGTATTCTAATGTTTGTTTTTATGAAGAATTAACAAATAGGTTCAGACTCCGATAGAGAAAGCTCTAACTCTAATAGAGATCATATTCAATGATTACTCTGATCTGACCAAAGTTGCTTGTGCGCTATAAGAAGCAAGTATGCTTCAGATCTACTCTCACTCAGAAAGGTTCTAAGAAGACAATATGTTGCTGCTGCAATGCTCTCTTGGTTTCTGCTTCTTATCATGACTCATATACTTTACTTCTGAAGGCTTTCTAGCTTCCGAAGTCATTATCTTCTGAAGACTAAGTGCTGAAGCCTCTGAAGACAAGGTTCTGTTGAACGAAGTTCTGAAGACTTGAGTTTTTGAAGAATAAGTGTTGAAGACTCTGCGAAATCACCTTGGCGGGTGGACTGGATTAACTTGATAGTTTTCAAGTGAACCAAGATATATCGTGTGTCTTTCTTTCTTGATTAGTTTATTTGTGATCTTTGTTTGAGTTTCACAAAAAAGCTTTCATTTTTGAAAACCCAATTCAAACCTCATTTCTTGTGTTTTCTCACACCTTCAATTATTTCTACTAAATCATGCCTATGAGGCGCAACCTATATGAAGGCCTGAAGACTTGGTTTTCAGTCTTGCCTGAGGGCTCAATAGAAGTCCTGCCTGAAAAGATAAAATGCCTCACCTGAATGACTTAGTGTCATGTCATCCAGGTTATGTATTGGGATGACTGAGGAACTTAGATTCCTCAAGCTAATTAGAGTCTCGCTTGAGGGAGTTCATGTCCCCTCAGACGAGATTATTTCCAATAAAGCATGCCTTAGAGGTGCGACCTATATCAAACCCCAAAGACTCTGTTTCTAGTCTTACTTGAGGGCTTGATAGAAATCCCGCTTAAAAGAATAAAATGCCTCACCTGAGGGCCTCAGTGTTTCATCATCCAGGCCATGTATTGTGATGATTAAGGAACTTATATTCCTCTAGCTAATTAGACTATCGCCTGAGGAACTTCGTGTCCCCTCGGGCGGAATTATTTCCAATAAATCACGGCTACGAGGCGTGATCTATATCAAGCCGCTGAGGCTTGGTTACCAATCTTGCTTGATGGCTCGATTGAAGTCCTGTCTGAAAGGATAAAATGCCTTGCCTGAGGGACTCAGTGTCTTGTTAGCCAGACTATGTACTCAGATGACTAAGGAACTTAGATTTTTCTTGATAATTAGACTCTCACCCCAGGGAATTCGTATCCCCTCAGACGATATTATTTCCAGCAAATCACACATAAGAGGCGCAACCTATATCAAGCCCTAGAGACATGGTTTTCAGCCTTGCTTGAGGGCTCGATAGAAGTCATGCTTGAAAGCATCAAACGCATCGCCTGATGGACTTAGTGTTTCATCAGCTAGGCTACACATTATTGTTCCTTGAGAGTTTAAACTCATATGGTCAACTAAAACCTCGCAAGGGGAACCACCTGTTCTCGAGATACACCCATTAGTTACAGGTGAAAAATACTTCACCTTCTGTCGAAGGCCTAATGCCTGAAGGACTATGTAATATTATATTTGCAAAAGACCTTGCCTAAGGCGATTCCCTAGGACCGCCCTAGGAGAAGTGACAAGGAAAGGTTGCTCAAGAGGAGGTATCGACTCATCCTTGAATTTTCCCACGCCCTTACGAGAAAAATATGAGAGATGACGTGTCTTGGATAAGGAGAAAGTCAATGTCATTACTGAATTACGTCTCCCTCAAAAACATGGATTTAACTATCAACTATTCGACTAGGTGGCGGTGGCTCTTTCCGAGAAAATCCAAGGCCCTAGAGATCCCTATAAATACATCATCCCTCAATAGAGAAAAGGGAAGACTCAAAGTCATACATAGTCTCCACAACTCAAAGAGCACCACACTCGTTACCATCTTAACATACACAATCAACCTAACTGCCCGCATGCAATCCTAGCAACGTCGACCACCAACAAAGCCTCTCACCTCATGTGACCTGATTCCTTAAATATCCTCAAACAATATCGTACATGGCTTCTTGCCGTCATGAGTACGTCTTCACCACTAAAATGTGTTATATACCTACTAAGACCTCTGAGTCTGCCACGCACACCTGAAATTAATATATATATATATATATATATATATATATATATATATATATATATATATATATATATATATATATATATATATATATATATATATATATATATATATATATATATATATATATATATATATATATATATATATATATATATATATATATATATATATATATATATATATATATATATATATATATATATATATATATATATATATATATATATATATATATATATATATATATATATATATATGATTTCATTCAACCAGGGATTTGTCGTTATCAAATTCTCCATCAATTATGTGCATCTTAATTTCATCACTTCATCCTCTATTACTATAGTTTAAAAAGGGTTGTAAGCAAAATAATTGCTGTTTCTCTTTTCCCCTTCAAAACATATATATTCTAAGGTAATTACTATGTCTTTGATATAAACACTTTGTTTATTTATAGAACTGCAGCCCTTAAGAGTAAAAAATGAATCAGCAAATGTATATGGCCAATATCTCATTCTATCTCAAAAGCACATCACTATAGCCTAGTGAATTGCATAATGCTTTGAGAAAGACTTTGATACTAATCAACCAGCACTTAGGGCCAGTTACATTGAAATGTCTTCAATTATTCAACTCTATCCACTTTTTTTAAGGTAAAAAATGAATGTCTTATCGCTATTAGCTTAGGCTTTTAGTATAATTGGTATGCTTTTGGTAGGTCCATAACCTTCTTAGCAGTGCAAGCTTTATCCAAATTTTGATATGTGACATGAACCTGTCCTTGTTAATGAAATTCTTGATGTTATTAGTTGTTCAGTTTACTGAAATGAAGAAACACATTGAGATTTTTACAAGTAGGATTTTTCTTTAAAAAGAAAAAACCTTATCTTCAATTTTTGATGAACCAAACCTAAATAGTTTAATGTTATCTATTCCACTGTTTATCTTTCCATTTCTGTTTTGTTACTGTGTCTATTATTGATCGCAGTGTTCTCTTTTTTTATTTTCTTTCTATTATTTAAACTTCTTTTGAGCATAGTAAACTCTTAATATTTTATTTTATAACACTCATTTTAACTTGTTAATAATGTAACAAATCATATTTTGTATCCAACGGCAACAACTAGTACTATGTGTCTATAGTGACAAAGTCCTATTATAGTGATTTAAAGTTTGATATTAAATCTATCAAATCTGATGACAACTATGTTCAATAAGACAACTGTGAAGTTCAAAGAATTTAGTGCTAAGTCTTTTTCATAAAAAAAATATGCTTTTTCAACACCACTTAAAATATTGATGTCTATTGTGTCAAAGTCGCAATGAATTATAACTAAGTTAACCTTACAAAAATTTAGTACTAACAAAGATCAAACTATTTAAATTTAAGTTTAGTATTTTAAAGGTTTAATACTTGTTTTAGTTCTTTAATTTAATTTAAATATTTTATTTTAATTGTTTAACTAAAAGACGTTATAAGTTAATATATTAATTTTACTTATGTTATTCTATTTGGTTATTTTTATCGATTTCAGACAAAAACACATGACTATCTAACTGAATGTATTTATCTAACATGACTTTTTTAATTATTAACAATATACTATTTTTAATTATTTTCTTAGAGAATGAATTTTTCAGCTTGGAAACTCTCAGTATTCAAGTTGACAACTTTTCAACACAGATTCAATCGAGAACGGATCTTTTAACCGGTATGAAAGTGGAGTTAGGTTAGAGTGACAAATAAGTATTCAATGACAAATTTGGTGTCATTAAACACACTATTTAATTAAGAAACATGGATGGAGGATGATGAAGCAATGAATCAGTTACTACTCAATCCTGCAATTATATTTTACCTTTGATTGATCTATAAAAATGTTTTGTTTATTGAGATTAGTGTTAGATCTTGTATTGAGAGTCTGCTGCAAAACATAAACAAGAAGAAAATGATGAAGACGGTACGATAAAAGTTGCACAAAATAAATCCAAAGCGTGTATTTACACTAAGCTTTAGGTTCGATTCGCCCCCATTAATTTATGCAAATTAGATGCAAAAGGGTTAACCGACAAATCCCCTTCAGGATACTTTGGAAACCTTAACATGAATCGTGCATTCACATTAAGCATATCGATTGATGATATTTTACTGAATAAAGTTTCTCATTTATTCTCGTGCACTAGAAAAATAAAGAAATGACTTAGATATAGTTTTTTGCTCTGAAAATATTTATTTTCGTATATCTTTTATGGATGACAAGTATCTCTATTTATAAAAAAAATTGTACCGATTGGTGTGGAGAAATAATGTTTCATTTGATTTCAACATGATCATTCACGAACTATTGTATATCAATAACAACAAGCTTTTTCATGAAAAGTTGTGTTAATCTGGTGGTTGCACCTTTTGACCACACACCAAATCATTATAGGGTCTTTGGTTCTATTCTAGTTGCAACTTTTGGCCATTTATTTTGTTAATTTAACCATTATTATTTATCAATTTAATATTTTGGAAATTTCTCCAACAATCCTCCACCATTTTTAAAATATATCTAAATCCATTATTTAGGAAATTTCATGGTTTCAGATAAAGGTATCTTACAATTTGAACCAATACTTAGTAAGTTAATTTTTCACTCATCTTCGAATAGATTGGTAGACAAGCTTTAAGCAAATTATTCATTAGAACAAACGTGCATAACTCACACACGAAATCTCGGTACCATTGATCGAATTATTAATATGACACATTTAATAAGGTCTTGTGTCTCATATCCTTTTCATGAGAATTTAAGAGTCAAGCCCTTGAACTCTATGAAGTGGCACCACTTCATTCTCATATAGGTAGACTATATCAGAAATACACTCATAATTATACATTCCAACAAACATATGTTATATGTCTATTAAGAGAAAAACCTCATCTTACCACACTTATTCTTATGGTCCAAGTACTTTTACTCCTTGTGATGTATCTATCATTAAGTACTTCAATCACTCTAGTAATGTACTTTCATCATTGAACTCAAAACTTAATATTAATCAAGTGTGAGTTGAGTTTCAACTATTGATGATTAATTAGATACGACCTTGTTCCACATCCCTAATGATGTCTTCATTGTATTCAATTATATCCAAATATATCATAATATCTTTGTCAATCCTTTCGTCAAAGAATTACAAGATTTTTCTAAACTCTAATATATTCTGAATATTCAATTTTTCAACTAATCATACATATGATTACTTTATGTACTCTTGATAGTATTTGTCATCTATCATCAAATCATAACACTTTTGTCATATTAGTATAATTTCCATATACAACATATATTTTATATTCTTGATAGTTTTGATAAACTATAATCATAACACTTTTGTCATTCATTTTGTCATATACACAAATTTTATGTCATTCTTTATTTGTTAACCTTTTTAATTTGAAATTTTACTTCCACTTAAATATATCCAAAATATATTTAATGCATTAAACACTTATAGCAATCAACAACCACGATCAAACAGATTTGTCATGACTAACTTTTATTTCATGAAGTGAATTCAAACATGTAATTCATAAACTCCATATAAATATAACATCATAGAATTCATTTCTATTCTTTTTTAAATAAACAATTTTTTTTGCATAACAAATTTTATGTGATAAATTCATGTTTCATATTTCACAGTGTTGTATGGTATATCCAAATAAATATCACAATACAAAGTAAACAATGAATTCACATCATTAATTTTTTCTATAACTTTTCTCTATAAATATTTGTCAACTTACAATAACTTAAAATATACCAAAATTACTTTTAATATCAGGATGAACAAAAATAATACTTTCATATTATGATACACATATAATATGAGATACATCATTTTAAATTTAATAAATTCTTGCAAAAACTAAAATGTAATTTAAACATGTCCTTGATATTTCTAATACTTTATTTACATCATTTCATGTTACCAATACATGCACCATACATTCAAATTCATGATTTTTTTTCACCAAATTATTTTATCTAAAATTCATACATTATTAATTAAATCAAATTACTTGCACCAAAAATAATATTTAACATGTATTTTATATTCAAGTATACACCATAAATCAAACATATTTTTAATTATTCAAATTCACATGCTTGAATAATTTATAAATCATGCATATATAAATTTATTCCATATGTTAAACTTAACATAAATAAATATTATTTTCAATATATTTTACATGAATTTAAAACATCATATAAATGACATTTTTATTTAATATGATTATGTACCTTTCACCGTACTGATGAATAAGAAAGCACGGATGTTCATTTCTCTGTTGTAGTCACAAATTAACCAAAGATAAAAAGATCCATAAATCAAAATTCCATAATTCTAAAAATTATATGAATTAACTGTGTACCTTTCACCGACATTGAAAGTTGTCACCATCTTCTTTAAAATTGCATACTTTAATATTAATTATAAATAAAGTATGGATCAAAATCGAAAATCGAACCTAAAAATTATTAGATCTTGTGTTGGGAGTCTGCTGCAAAACATGAACAAGAAGAAGATGATGAAGACGGTACGATAAAAGTTATGCAAAATAATTCCAAATCGTGTCTTTACACTAAGCTTTAGGTTCGATTCACCCCACCAATTTATGCAAATTGGATGCAAAAGGGTTAACTGGCGAATCCCTTTCAAGATACTTTGAAAACCTTAACATGAATCACACATTCACATTAAGCATATGAATTAATGATATTTTACTGGATAAAGTTTCCTCATTTATTCTCGTGCACTAGAAAAATAAAGAAATGACTTAGATATAATTTTTTGCTCTGAAAATATTTATTTTGGTATATCTTTTATGGATGATAAGTATCTTTATTTATAAGAAAACTTGTACCGATTGGTGTGAAAAAACAGTGTTTCATTTGATTTCAACATGACCATTCGTGAACTATTGTATATTAATAACAACAAACTTTTCATAAAAAGTTGTGTTAATCTAATGGTTGCATCTTTTGACCACACACCCAATCATTATAGGGTCTCTGGTTTTATTATAGACAGTTGTAACTTTTGACCATTTATTTTATTAATTTAACCATATTATTTATCAATTTAATATTTTAGAAATTTCTCCAACAATTAGTTTATTAGGAATTTTGCATAATCTAATATTGGATGAAAAAGTATACAAACTTGTATTTTGTGTTGTAGTTTGAGTGAGAACATGAATGTGACGGTTGCTGCAACAAGTAAAACAGAGTGTTTCTGGCGCTTTTTTTTTCCGTGACTGAATAGGATGAGAGATAGACAATGTGAACTTAAATTGAGAAATGATAAAACAATTTTTTTTAAAGTTAGATCTAAAATTTCCCTCTAAACAAAATATAAATCTAAAATTTTAACTCCCTCTTTCCACCATAACTGTATAAGTCAGATCTAAAATTTTTCTCTAAACAAAATCTAAATCTAAAATTTTATTAAACTCATATCTAACAAGCAAGTTCAAGAAAATACAACAGAAATTTCTGTAATATTAACCTGTTTGTTTGTACTCAACATCAAAGCAAATATTTTTATGGTACCATAAATATGAGCAGGGGAAATTGAGAAGAAGACAGTGAGAGATTTAAGAACAAAAAGGAGAATTTAAGAGATTTTAAAAAAACAATTAAATCTCAGAAAATGAAGATGAAAGAGAATTTAATTTTGAGAAAGATGAAGGATAAGTCATAAGTGAAGAACAAATACTGAGTCACATTTGGGCCTTCAGCCTTGTTGTTCATCCACGTTACCATAATTTAACGTTTTTTCTCTTTCATAATTTGATGGAAGAGACTAAATATAGTAACAAAAGTCAAGTTAAGGGACTAATTTGTAATTTTTTTAGTTAAGAAACTAAAGTGTAACATTAAATTAAGTTAAGGGACTTAGAGACCAATTACACCTATTTTAAATTATAAAAAAAAATAAAAATTATTAGACAATTAAACTCAATCGAATGGTCACTAATGATCTAAATGAGTGAATGTTAAACTTTGTGAAGATAGAAAATTTATTTTTAAAAAACCTTACAAATAAATGAAATCAATGAAAAATAATATTCAATTGTTCATTATTAAATTAATGAAAAATTTAATGTAGTGTTTGATTTAAAAATCAATTTTAGTTTTACAAACACGCATTGCATTTGTCATAAACACAGTGCATTCTAGAACACAATGTGCCTTTAAAGAAACATAACGTGTTCCTTCGTGTCAAGGAAATACACTATGTTTCTCCAAACACCTATACAAGAAATTTTTAAGCCCTTTTATGAGTGCGAGGAAAGAAGTGATGAAGTTTTATTGAAAAAATTAGAGAGGCAAATAGAGATTTTTAAGGTTAAAAAACACTTCTATACACCTTGAATTTGTGTGATTCATATATTAAGAGTTAGATATTGTGAAACACTTGAGTAGAAAATAAGAGTTGTTCTTAGGAACTTGAAAGACTATTTTCTTGTAACTCTTTTGTAATCTCTTGTAAAAACTCCTAAAATATAGTGAAATGGAGAACTACTCTCTCCTCGAAGTAGATCCGTTTGATCAAATTTAATAAACAAATTGTTTATGTACTCATCACTTTATCATATTCTTCTTGCTCATGTGGATTTAATAACATTCTCATGTGTGTGAATTACTTTTGCGTAAGTCCATTTATTTTGCTTGTTATTATTTTTTGTTCTAAACATTAGAATGTCTTAGTGTGGTTTAACCTTTCAATTTCACAATAAGTGGCATTTATCACGAGGCAAAAGAGTTAAGTTACAAGTGAGTACCATGAGTTCTAAATGAGATATCGATAAATTTTTAGGAGATAATAATTTTGGGTTGTGGAAAGTGAAGATGCAAAAGTGTTAACTGAACAAAGGTGTGTAGAAGAATTTAAGGGTGATTAGTTGATTCATGAATGCTTAACACACACAGAGAAGATCGAGATGGCCGGTAAGACATGAAGTATCATTTTCTTGTGCCTCAAAGATAAAGTTTTAAACAAAGTCGTAATGGAGAAGACTGCGACTTTGTTGAATGTCATTCTTAAATAACTGTATGTGAACCAATCTTTGGATCATATTTTGTATATGAAACAACAACTCTACTCATTTTGAATAATAGAGAGAAAAAATCTATTATGGAGAAATTAAAATAATTTCACAAGATCGTTGATGACTTAAAGAATATTGAGGTGAATATTAATGATGTGGAAAATGATCTACTCTTGTTAAGCTCATTATCCAGATTTTTTGAGCATTTTAAGGGCCTCCTTATTTATGATAAGGAACATATTATCACTTTGGATGAAGTCCAAATGACTCTGATGTCCAATAATCTTTCAATGATGAAAGTTTTAAAGGTTCGAATCTCATCATTTTGATAAATCAAGTTTAAAATGCTTGATTTTTTTTTTTATAAAACTGGTCACTTAAAGAAAGATTGTCCAGAGAGGGGGGAGGGTAATGATGATTATGCTCAGATTATAGTTGCCTATGATAATGATGGTTATGAGAGTGTTGGTGCAATAATGGGATCGAGTTTTGAGAAAGATAAGAGTAAGGTTATGGACTTAAGATGATCTTATTACATGGGTCCAAGAAAATAATACTTTTAGACTTTTGAGTTGAAAGTAGGAAAAGTTGTTTGACCTAATGACTTTAGAGCTAAACATTTATGGAATTGGTACAAATAGACTTAAAATGTTCGATAATTATGAATTCCTTCAATACAATGTAGGACATGCTCTCGGTCTTAAGAGAAATTTGTTATCCATAAGCATGTTTGAAGATATAGGCTATTACACTAAAGTTGAATATGGGATGTCAAAAATTTCACATGGTGGATTGATCATGGCTAAAAGGTCTAAAAATATTTGGTTTATATAGTTTAGATGATTCCATTATTATTGGCAATGTATCATTAGCTAATGAAGACTTTCACAACAAGAACAAACTATGAAATTTGAGATCAATGCATGTTAGTACAAGAAGAGTTGACAAAGACATGGAGATTGTTTATGAGCAGTTAATGAGTTTTTGCAAGAAACAAGGTATAAAGAAGCATACAATTATTCTTGGTATATTGCTAAGAGTTAGGTTGCCATAAAGTTTCAAGGGTAAGTCCAAAAGTAAAGCATATTAGTTGATTGACAGATAAGGCTAATTTTAAAATTCCCCTTGTGCTCCTTATCATCATGATTTTGATTTTGAAAATTTGTTCACATTCCGGGGGAAAGTGTTATTAGTATTATTATGCGTTAAATACACTTTTCTTTCGATTTATCCCACTATAACAATTTTTTTTTTTATTATTGATTTTCCCTTTTAATGTTTAGATTCCCTTTCTTTGGCCTCTTTGTTGACCGGTCAACTATGAAATCTTCATGTTTGCTAACTAGGTAGTCTATGTGGCTTTTTATTTATTTTTTAAATCCACGTGACTTTTTATTTAATTTTTAAATACACATGGATTTATTTATTTATTTATTTTTTAATTTTTAACTTTTTAATTTTTTTTATATATTCATATATTTATTTTTTTAAAGTTTTGTTTCAATTTTTTTAGATATTAAAATGTTAAAAAAATAGATTAAAAAAAATCTTAATGGGGATATTAAAACGTTAGAAAAATAGATAAAAAAATCTTAATGGATTTTGAATCCATGACTATAGCCTTCCACTTGAAATAATAAGTATATTAATAATAAATTTTGAGAAAGGTCTTCTCAACCAATATTGAGTCCTAAAGCGAATTCTAAGAATTGGACTTTTATAAAATTAAATTTTTTATATGAATAATTTAAATAAATTTAATTTTTCGGATTTTTGTAGATGCAAAATCATTTAATAAATTATCATAATCGATTTTTTGTAAAATTTATTTTCAATAAATAATAAAATCAACTCATTTAATCTTTGTTGAGATATTATTGATCTTAGATATGATTTTATTAATTTTATTTTGAAAAACTATGTTCTACAGAAGCAAAACTTACAAGAATTATTAATATTATTTTATAAGCAATATATGCATTTGAAAAAGAACCAATTCTTTTTCCATAATTAAGTATATCGATTGGAGTATCATTTTCTAAATCTATAATTTCTTTTAAGATGTTTAGTTATGTAAATAAATTCAATCCATTAATGTCAGAGTTTTCAGTATGTTTTAATCAACTTTCAAGGTTAAGACAATATTCTTTTAACTTTTCATTATCTAATGATCTTATTTTCTCAATGCTAAAAAGAAATGCAAAAATATCATTATACAATTACAAATTTTTAAACCTATTTTGAAATGAAGTAATTGTTTTATCTACTATGTATAAAAAATAAAGTTAAATATCTTTGTGGTCCTCTTAAATATCTCAAATTTCGTATTTAGTGCCTCTAAATATTTTATTCTAAGAATGGGCCTGCTAAAAATTTTCATCCACCCTTTTGGTTCCTTCTGCAGCTTAGCGACAATTTTTACAATTTAGCGACATAATTAGTGATGGTTTTAGTGACAATTTATTACTTAGCAAATGAATTCACGACAATTTTAGGGTCAATTTTTGTATTAGGGACCAAAAGTGTGAATGAAAAATTTTAGAAGCATCATTCTTTTAAGAAAATATTTTGAGGGGTTAAAAATAAAATTTGAGATATTTTAGAGTACCACAAACATATTTAATCCTAAAAAATAATCAGCTTTAAATAATTTCTTGGGAGATTTAACAACTTCATTATTGATATTCTCATCAAATTATTTGTTTATACGAATAGTTTATTTTTCACAAGATTTGGGTTCTATATTCATTTCAAAAACAATTTCGTTAGTAGAAATGATAGTAGTTTCAAAACCATATTCCCTATAGTTTTTTTTTAAATGTAACTAGATCTTTCAATTATTCTATAGAAACTTCAATACACATATTTTAGATTGAAATTTTTTACTAACTGGTTTTACTGCAAATATCATCTCATACCAAATAGTTATGTTTAACAAAAAATTCAAAATTTTCAAGCTCATAAGTTGCTAAACATTCAGTTTTACTCTTTATTTTAGGTTCGTCTCTAACTTCACCGAATTTCACTAAAACATCTTTTATTTGTGAAGTTTGAAATTTCAAAGGTTTTACACTTTTAATACAACTTTTTCAACTCGTTTGTGACATGAATTTAAGAGTTAAGCTAGGAATATGATATTGTAAAATTTACCATCTTTTAGGAGAAGAAAATGTTGTATAGATTTGTTGTAGCACTCTAAAAAAATGTAACTTTAGTAAAATAATTAGTCATGTCACATAGCCTTAAACTTGGGTTATGACATCTATATGGAGTATAAAATGATCTAGGATCATGTCTAAAAATATTTTTTGCAAATCTTGATTTTTTTTCTCTCATATTATACCCATCATGATAACCTTTTTTTCGATGTTACTAACATAAAGTCCAATAGTATTCATTTCATTTATAATAGCATCAAAAATTCCTTTTCCAAATGTATCATCTACCTTTAGATATTCTAATTTTATTTTGAGATATGTATTGAGGTTAAAGAAATATCCACACATCACACTATAATAGATATTTGTTCCAGATGAATTACATCGGGAGTAGAATCAAGTGTGATTGAAAAATATTTTGCATTCATTAATTGATCTTACCGGACCAGAAAAAGATCACGAGCCAGCAATGCGTCGTGAGCTTCTAGTTTACCGGTGGTGGAGAAAAGGAATGGGTGTACCAGCAAGGCACTCTGATGTCAAAGTGAGAAAAGAGAGAGTGAATAAGTACAAAAAGCTAGTGTGTTTAGAATACCTGACCCTCTTGTGAAAGAGGGTATTTATAATATGCCCCCAACGCTGGGCTAATGGTTATCTGCACTAGGTTGGATCATTAAGCCCAATGCGGATAACTGCCAGAATCTATGTGGCGTAGGAAAGACCAGTACATGGTCTTCGTTCTGGGTCAACTGTCTCGTGATCTTTAGAAGGTGGGTGATCTGTTCTTTCGGACGCGGGTAGTTGCCTGATGATGTGTCCCCGTGCGGGGAGCACGTGGAGTTCGTGGGGAAGACACATGAACGCCTCCCATGTGGGTTGAGGGAATAACCCTTACTAGGCCCTCCCTGACGAGAAATTGGGTTGAGCCGTGCCCGATGGTGGGCCAGCCTTTGACCCAGTTTAGAACATTACTTTTTCTATAATTTTTATTTTGATTTATTTTCTAGCAAAGATATCAATTCATTTTGTATATTATGTCAAAAGTTATGATTATGAATTTCTCCGTTTTTAACTCTATGAATATGCTCTTGCATTATAGGATCAAATTCGAAAATAATTTCAATTATACTTAAAAATTTTCCACTACTTTTTTCATTTATCTTTCCGCTTACTCCACGAATGGCTAAGTTATTTTTTCCAAAATTTATAACAATTGCAATAATTCTAAATGTCACATTTCTCCAATGTTCTTTATATCTACTTATTTGTTTTTGAACATGTTTGTCAATTATTTTATGTTTTTAATAGTATAAATATTGATCCATTAAACAGAATCATATATATATATATATATATATATATATATATATATATATATATATATATATATATATATATATATATATATATATATATATATATATATATATATATATATATATATATATATATATATATATATATATATATATATATATATATATATATATATATATATATATATATATATATATATATATATATATATATATTTTAATTGTAGATGTTCTATTGTTGTTTTGGATATGACTAGAAGAATGAATATTATTTGGTTCATTAGAAAACACTTCTTCTCTATTTGCATTTTCATCATTGTTTACTTGTTATCTTGGTCATTCAATCAACAATCATTTATATTTTCATATTTACATTTTTGTTTGTTTTACTAAATTTATATAAAGCCCCCTTTTTGCGATGCAATAAAAGCTTCATTTCTTTTTTTTATTTTTAATTTTGAATCACCTTAATCATATTTTCGAGTTGATATCATATATTTTAAGATAAAACTAAAAGATATTTTACAGAATATAAAAAATTACTATAAATAAAGACGGGAGAGAATTATATATATATATATATATATATATATATATATATATATATATATATATATATATATATATATATATATATATATATATATATATATATATATATATATATATATATATATATATATATATATATATATATATATATATATATATATATATATATATATATATATATATATATATATATATATATATATATATATATATATATATATATATATATATAAAATAAAAATTTTGAGGCCTAAAGCAAGGGCTTTATTAGCCTAAGGGTCGAGACATGCCTAATTTTGAGAGAATGCTTGACAAACTGAAATAGTTAGCCTAGTGGTAAGGCACTCTAGCAAGAGAAAAACTATGGTCGCGCTTCAAAATCCATTGAGATATTTTTTCTATTTTGTTAACATTTTAATATTTAAAAAATTGAAACAAAATTAAAAATAAACAAACATATAAATCTTTTTTAAAAAACAAAAAAAAATAATTAAAAAAAAGCTTAATTATAGTTTTAGCTAGTCCCCCTATTTTACAAGATTTATGAAATTGGCCTTCCTATTTTAAATCTAAACAGGTTTAGTCCCATATTTTAAATTTAAATTTTTTTTGTCCCCCTCTCATACTTTTGTACTTAAAATTAACGATGTTTTCATATTATAAACCTTTTATTGAACTTTGTAGATAAAAATATAAGTTAAAAAACAAAAATCTTATCGATTTTTTACAAAAAATGTGAGAAGGAGACTAAAACAATCTGAAGGTAAAATAGGGTAACCGAAATTATTTAAATTTAAAATAAGAGAACTAGTTTCATGAATCAGACAAAATTGAGGGATAATAACAGTAATTTAGTAAAATAAATTAAAAAAATTCACGTGGATTTAAAAAAGAAATAAAAGTCCTTGGAATATTAAAAAATAAATATAAAAATAAAAAAATTCCACCTCAACATACCACTTAACCTAAGGGGCCAATGTCAGGAAACCTAAACATTACGAGGGTCGAATCCAATTTTTTTTATAGAGGATAAATTAAAATTCGCTCACATTGCAGGGATAAAATGTATATATTTAACCATATTATTATTAATGTTGTTAGTATAATGATTATTTAAAAATATAGAATATTGTTATTTTATTAATAGAATTATTTATATGAGCAAGTTAATTATAACTAGATCAGTATTTGAACCAACATACGTAGGAAAATTTTACCTCATACCTCCGTCATTTATTCCCCTACCCCTACATTATATATATTTTTATCAAAATATCCTCATATAAATAATTGTAAAATTTTCTTGATTTAATTATTTGATCCAGAATTTAATAAATAAATATATCTTTAAAAACTACTTTATTAATATTCTCAACAAACATGGCAAGTATTATTTATACATATTATATAATCTTATAATATTTCCATAAAAAATTTTCCGCTAAATTTTATTTATTTAATTAAGTAATTAAATATAAATATATTTATTATTAACTCTATCATTTAAAACTTCTGACTAAGTCACATTCTTATATTTTAAATAATTATTAATTAACCAATGCAATATGACACATCCTGAATTTTTTTAAAAATGCAGTCACCTACCAATAATATATTTACTATAGTAACTATCAAGCATAACTTTTATTTTCATTCTATTAATTAATCTTTTATTATTAATAATTAAATATTATTATTAATTAAATAATAATTAAATTAAAATATTTAACATATTTATTTCTCAAATTTCTCTCCACTCAACCCTCTCTATTTATATCATACAAACAATTAACATCAGTCCACTCATAACATCTCTCTAACTCCATAATAATAGGACATATAGTACTATTAAATTAAATAAATAAATAAATAAATTAGACATATAATGCAAATCTTAAAATTACTTAATACAAAAATAAATTAATAAATATAAAGTTAAAACCAAAAATAAAGGCAAAGATTAAACTAATCATAATGCAAATCTTTATTTTATTTTTGGTTTTCTATTTTTCTTACTATTTCTTTGATTACTTTTATTTTTTCTTAACTTTGTCTTTTTTCTTAATTTAGAAAATTTTTGTTATCACTAAAACTTTTTAAAATTACTAAAAAAAACTTTAAAATGCTCTTGAAGTTTTTTTTAAAAATAGAAAACCAAACAAACAAACAAAATACTCTTATTTTTAAAAATACTCTTATTTTTCTTAACTTTGTCTTTTTTTTAACCACCAAACAAACAAAATTAATATTGTGTGAGTATAAAATTAAAAATACTCGTATTTTTTCTTAATTTTATCTTCTTTTTTTTTTTAAAAAACTTCAAGAGCATTTTTAAGTTTTTTTTTTATTTTTAAAATTTAGTATTACTATATGTCCTATTATTGTGAGGTTAGGAGATGTTATGAGTGAACTGATGTTAATTGTTTGTATGATATAACTAGAGAGGGTTGAGCGGATAGAAATTTGAAAAATAAACATGTTAAATATTTTAATTTAATTATTATTTAATTAATAATAATAATATTTAATTATTAATAATAAAAGATTATTTAATAGAATGAAGAGAAAAGTTATGCTGGGTAGTTACTATGATAAATATATAATTGATAGGTGACTGCATTTTTAAAAAAATTCAGAACGTGTCTTATTGCATTTGTTAATTAATAATCATTTAAAATATAAGAATGTGACTTAGTCAGAAGTTTTAAATGATAGAGTTAATAATAAATATATTTATATTTAATTAATTAATTAAATAAAAAAATTAACAGAAAATCTTTGATGAAAACATTATAAGATTATATAATAGATATAAATAATACTTGTCATGTTTGTTGATAATATTAATAAAGTAATTTTTAAAGATAGATTTATTTATTAAATTCTGGATCAATTAATTAAATCAATTTTTTTTTATAATTATTTATATGAGGATATTTTGGTAAAAAAATATATAATATAGGGATAGGGGAATAAATGATGGGGTATGGGGTAAAATTTTCGGTACGCAGGGGTTCAAAGTTTTAAGGTTGGATCGGAGTCCAACCTAGGTCGGACCATATATATATATATATATATATATATATATATATATATATATATATATATATATATATATATATATATATATATATATATATATATATATATATATATATATATATATATATATATATATATATATATATATATATATATATATATATATATATATATATATATATATATATATATATATATATATATAATTTTTTTACCAACATATTTAGGGGTTCAAAGTTTTAAGGTTGGATCGTAGTCAAACAAAGGTCGGACCATATATATATTTTTAATCTCAACCTTTCCTGTTTAAATCTGATGGTTCTTATTCATTCTCACATTATCATATAACTTATCAATTCTCAATATTTATTCTTTTCTCACTGTAATGCAAAAGTACTTGAGTCACTTTTATATCATGTATTTTCATTTTTTCTCTATTTTCTTTCCACTCACTCTCTCAATTCAACTAAACATTAGTTACCCATATGGTTTAATAGAGGATCTCCCCAAACTCATATCATCAAGAAAAACAACCGTACAATATTGTGTTGCTTTTCCTCCTTTACTAATTTGTGTGCCTTTATCTTTAATCTCTCCCTAAGGATATTATATAATATTATGGTAAACTATAGAAATATTAAATTGAAAAAAAGTTTCATGCAACATGACATGGTTTTTTTATTCAAGTTACTCTTCTCTTCAACAAGAATTTTATATTTTTCCACCAATGATTTTTTTCTTTAAATATTGTGCTGCTTTTCTTCTGTAAGTTTTTGTGGTTGGTGGGGTTTTTCTTCTCTCATGCTCATCACCACTATTGTTACTGTGCACAACTGATTTGTCCTCCAAAATAGTTTGGACCTTTGGTTTACCCGATTTGGTCTGATTTTATGATTTCTGGTTTGATTTCAATGATATACGATTTACAACATGTTTTAGCCTGGATAAAGGACCGATTCCTGGTCCAACCGGCTGGCTGAGTCTGATTTTCACTACCTTGAGTATTAGTAATAATGAGATTAATTGGATTTATATTATTTTATTACATAAAATAGTTTAGTGTGAAGAAAGGGAAAAGCAAAAAAAATGTTATGTGCTATGAAGTAGAAAACCATAACATTCCAAAAACCACCAAAATAACCTCATTCTTCTTCTAAGATCTCAATTCACCAAAAGCTTCGCAATAGAGAATGTTCTATGGAGAGCTCATGCCATTTTTAGGAGCTTCACATATAATTTTTTGCAAACACAAGGTACATAAAGTGGGGAGATTATTTCATAATGGGTATTTTAGCGTTTAGGATAGTGACGTTTATCTTGAAACCTGACTTCAACCTAATTCCTTGTAGGGATTTCCCTAGGGAATGATTAGTTATGAATCTTATATTGGGTTTTCCTATTTGAAGGATAATTATGTATATTACTATGTAAATTGATATTTTTATCCTTAATCACATTATGATTGTTAATACCATGCTTTTCTTCTATGAAGATGTGTTATGATGAATTGATTGCATTAGATTAATATTTAAGTGGCGTTCTGTTGTCTTATGTTTTGTAATTTAATGCATGTACTATTTTTCAGAGTTGGTATTAAAGTTAGTCTGTCAATTAGGCCTTTGTATCACATAGTTGGTATTAGAGTTGGTCTGCGTATCATGCCTTTGTGTGTTATGAGTCTATTATTCCATTTTTTTTAAGACATATGTGTTAATACTATTAGTACTATATTCCCTTAGGCACTATTTGTTTTACTGCTTGTAACTAGTTTATATTTTCATGTCTGGCCGATGTAGGAAGAAATGGCTGCTAAAAGAAATGACCGTGCGATAGTTGATTCCCTTGAAGCAATGGCTAATGTTATGGCTCAAGCTACTCAAGCTTTTTAGGGTGCTCATAATACAAAAGCTAATGATTTTTATGGGTCGAGAAAATTTATGAAGAACAACCCACCTACATTTAAGGGAATGTATGTTCCTTAAGGTGATCTTACTTGGATCCAAGGTATTTAGAGCATATTTAGTGTAATGACATGCACAGACGAGCAGAAGGTATCGTTCAGAACTCAGATGCTTGCTGAAAAGGCTAAGTACTATTATGATAAGGCTCGCCAGAGATTGAAAATAATAGGTACTGCCATTACTTGGAAGAATTTCAAGAAAGTGTTTTTAGAGAATTATTTTCTAGAATATGTCAATAACCGTAAGGAAATCGAATTTTTGGAGCTGAAACAAGGTAATGTGAGTGTTGGTAACTATGCAGCAATATTTGAAGAGTTACCCAATTTTTTCCCCTTATTACAACAGGGTTGATGCTGAAAGTTCCAAGTGTGTGAAGTTTGAAAATGGTATGTGTCATGAAATCAAGTAGTTTATTGGTTATAAGGAGATTCACCATTTTCTAGTGTTGGTGAATAAGTGAAGAATCTACGATGAAGATAACAAAGTAAGGTCCACTCATTATAAGAGTGTGAATTCTCAAAAGGATAAGAAATTTGGTAGTTAGAACCGTGGTAAGCCGTATGTGATTCTAAGTGGACAAAAAAATATTTTTGGTAATTAGAGGTTATAGCTGGAAGTGGAAGAGGTAACTGTAGAAGGAATGGAAGTAAGAGCAACGTGATTTTTAGAAATAATGGGGGAGGTAATTTGACTCCTCAGATATGTGGATAGTATGGTAAGATAGGTCATTGTATTTTTTAATGCAAGGATGCAACTCCAACTTGTTTCAACTATGGCATGTAGGGTCACATAAACAGATTCGGTCAGAGCCCGAAGAAAGAACCAAGTAGTGATCAAAGTTCTCAAGCAATGGGAGATTTTTTGCTCTTAATGGTGTTGAAGCCTCAAGATCAGACAATTTGATTCAAGGTACATGTTTTATAAATAGTATCCCTTAATTTCTATCATCGATACTGGTGCAGCATATTCGTTCATATCACATGAAAACTTCAAGAGGTTAAATCTTAAAGTTTCCACTATGAAATTCAATATGGTCATCGAGACGCCAACCAATGTTTCGATGGTCACATCATTCTTTTGTTTTAGTTGTCCTTTGTCCATTTATGATAAATTTTTTGTGGTTGACTTAATTTTGTTACTCTTAAGTCAACTAGACATTATTTAAGGAATAAATTGGTTATCGTTCAACCATGTTCACTTGAACTATTTCGATAAAATTGTTTTGTTTCATGGATTAGCGGAGAGTAAGGATTCATAATGTATTATTGCCAACCAAGTATAAGTATCTTTGAAATAAGATGCCCAAGTGTACATGATGGTAGCTTATCTGAAAGTAGATAGCAAAGCTTTGTTCGAGGAATTTCCTATGGTGTGCGCCTTTCCTGAAGTATTTTCGAAAGACATTTAACATGTGTTTGTTTTAAGATAAATTCATGTGAGAGAAATAGGAGAGAGAAGGTTATTTGAAAAATTAACTACTCTTCTGTTTAGATGATTAATGATGTAAGAAAGAGATGCTATCACTTTTTCTTTTCTTGCCTGATTTGTGAAGAAATAGTGTGAGAGAAGATATTTTGTCTCTTTCACATTTACCCTTCAATCTAGCACTCTTGTATTATATGGAAAATGAAAGTACAAATGTATGCAAACTTGCTAAAATAATATGGATGAGAAAACTTTATTTTTTTCATAGTAATATGTGATATTATTTTAATTTCTTAAAAATGAATAAATCATATTATTTTAAAATATTAACTAAATTAAGAAATAGTATAATAACCAATTAAATTAGTTTAAATAATTGAAATATTATGATACTAATTACTAACTAATATAAATATAAAACATTATAAAATAATTAATTATTTATTTAATTATATTAAAACGGATATTTGAGTTCATATTGATAGAAAATATTCGAGAAATACACTTCTTTCTCTCATATTTATCTTATACTTCTCTTATACCAAATAATACATCCAATCTACTATTTTTTGTCTCTTTCTCTCTTATCATAGTCTTTCACACATCTTTCTCTCTTCTTATTTTCATCTCACAGCCAAACACACCCTTATAGTTGTCCACTTGAGCTGAAGTTAAGTTTTCAATAGATTTAGTATATAATACTATACCCATACCCATGACACCATAAAAAATGTTCGCATTAGAATTGAGCGAGCTTAAAAAGCATCTACGAGAGCTATTGGAGAAGCAATTTGTAAGACCTAGTATATCATGGTGGGATGTCTATATGTTGTTAGTTAAGAAGAAAGATGAAACCATGAGGTTGTGCATGAATTATTGGCACTTGGGTAAGGTTACAATTAAAAATAGGTATCCTCTTCCTATAATTGACGATCTTACGGATCAGTTGGTGGAATTGTGTGAGTTTAGCAAAATAGATCTAAAATCAGGTTACCACCAAATTTAAGTGAAGTATGAAGATATTCCTAAGGCTCGGTTCGGGACTAGTTATAGTCATTATAAGTATTCGACAAACACCTAAATTAGTAACGAATATCAAAAGTTTTATGGGATTGACCAGTTATTAAAGAAGATTCTTAGAAGGTTTCTCAAACTTAGCAATGGCTTTAACCAAGTTGACCTGGAAGGGCCAATATTTTTGTGTGGGATGCTTAGTGTGAAGAGAGTTTTCAAGATCTTAAGAAGAGATTGATGTTAGCGTCAATATCAGTTTTTCCAAGTTCTAGCAAATATTTTATGGTGTATTGTGATGCATCTAAATTAGGTCTAGATGGTGTGCTGAGGTAGAAAGCTCAAGTTGTTTCCTATGCTTCTAGACAACTTAAGATTCATGAGAGGAATTATCCCACCCATGATTTGGAATTAGCAGCAGTGAATTTTGTGCTTACTATTTAAAGGAACTATCTATATGGGTCGAGTTTCAAAGTTTTAAACCGATCATAAGAGCTTAAAATACCTGTTTGATCATGAGGAATTAAACATGAGGCAGAAAAGGTGGCTAGAATTTTTTAAAAGATTATGATTTTGAATTGAGCTATCATCCAAGTAAAGCTAATGTAGCAGCAGATAACTTGAGTAGGAATTCAATGCATATATTAGCTTTAATGGTTAAAAAATGGATTTGATTGAAAAGTTTAGAGATATATGTATGGTATGTGAGCTAACGGCGAGAAGTGTGAAATTGAGTATGTTGAAGGTAACTAACAATGTGTTAGAGGGAATTAAAGATGATCATAAATTAGACTAACATTTATTGGATCAATTAACATTGATAAATCAAGAAAAATAAGTGGATTTTAAAGTAGGTGATGATGGTATTAGGAGATTCATAATAGAATTTAATACCATATATATCAGAACTCAAGAAGTTAATTTTGGAAGAAGGTCATAGAAGTAATTTGAATATTCACATGGGAGCTACCAATATGCATCTAGACCTTAAAAGAACATTTTGGTGGTCAGGTATGAAGAAATATGTTGTTAAGCATGTATTCTTGCTTAGTTTGTCAGTAGCCGAAGATAGAACATCAGAAGCCATCAAGATTGATGTAACCTTTAAATATCCTCGAGTGGAAGTGAGATAGTATACCTATGGATTTTGTAGTGAGTTTTCCTAGAACCGCTAAAGGGTATGATTAAATCTGGGTTATAATGGATAGATTGACCAAATCGACTCACTTTATTCTAATCAATATCACTTACCCATTGAAGAAGTTAGTTGAGTTTCTAATAAGTCAAATAGTCATATTGCATAGGATTCCATCTAGTATAATTTCATATAGAGATCCTAGATTAACATTGATATATTAGGAAACTCTTCATAAAGCTATGGGAACCAAGCTAAAGTTGAGTTCTGCCTATCATCTGCAGACGAACTATCAGACAGATAGGACCTGCTAATCCTTTAAAGATCCCTTAAGAGCCCGTGATTTAGAACAAGGAGGTAGTTGAGATATAGTTATTTACCACTGATTGAATTTACCTATAACAATATCTTTTATTCTAGTATCAAAATGGCATACTCTGAAGTGTTATATAGTAGAAGATATAAAACTCCCTTATGTGTGTATGAATCTCGCGAGAGCGTTGTGTTAGAACACGAAGTAGTTTAGCAAACTACTGAAAATGTTACGATGATTCAGGAAAATATGAAGATGTCGCAAACTAGGAAGAAAAGTTACTATAATAAGCGAAAAAAAGCCCTCAAATTTCAGGAAGGAAATCACCCATTCTTGAGAGTCACTCCAGTGTCTAGGGTTGGTTGGGAATTGAAGTCACAAACACTACTATAAAAACACATACAATAACGGTTAATAAAGATATATTATCATGCAGGACCGGCTGGTGTTACGTAGCGTGTGGTTGTATATGTGTTACTTACAATCACGGTCATATGACCGTTGTATAAAATTGAAAAGCGCGCTACCTATAATCATGATTGTTATAAATACCCGTTGTGAAAGGTCTGCCAGCATTTTTTATTTATTTTTGCCACATATTTTGCCTAACTACATTTATAACTTTCATCACAATATACAATATTAAATATTTTCACACAATAATATCAAGAACAACAAGATTAACAAGAATAATAAGAATAATAACAATAACAACAAGAACAACAAAAATAACAACAAGACTGATAAGAACAACAAGAAAAATAACAACAACAATAACAACAACAATAACAAAAACAAGAACAAAAATAAGAATAACAACAAGAGTAACAACAAGAACACCAAAAATAATAATAACAACAACATTAATAACAAGAACTACAAGAGCAACAAGAATAATAACAAGAACAACAAGAACAACAAGAACAAAAATATGAATAACAACAAGAGCAACAACAAGAACAATAACAAAAACAAGAAGAAGAAGAAGAAAAAGAAGAAGAAGAAGAAGAAGAACAACAATAAAAACAACAAAAACGACAACAAAAGCAAGAACAACAACAACGACAACAAAAACAACACGAATAACAATAAAATAAATAAATAAATAAATCGAATCGTTAAACAATAACATTTTACCCGTAGAATCATTAAATAAGAAAAAACTATAACACGTTAATCAATTCAATGTTTCTGAGTTTCGTCTGGGGAAGAAATGATGTTTTCAAGTTTGGTTTAATGGATGGATAATGTTTCGTAAATGGAAGAAGTTTGGAGGCAGGAGATGAAGTTTGTCTAAGTACGTATAGGGAAAAAGTGAATGAACTAAGAGCATTATATATATCTTAAAAAAAAGAAGGCACCACCTATAACCACGGTTAATTTAAATACCCGTGGTGAAAAGGCTGTCAGTGTTTAAAAAAATAAGTAAATAACCAAAAATGTTGGTGTTGGAATTTGAACTCATGACCATACGTCATTTTTTACCACGGGTATTAAATCAACCGTGGTTATAGGTGGTTAAATAAAATATAAAAAAATGAATTCACCTAAATATCACATATTACAACGGTTGGTTGAATATCCGTAGTAACGCGTGCGTTATTATATGTGTTTTATGTAGTAGTGAAAAGCTCACTCCTTTTATTAGTCCTAATTAAATTCTTAGAAGAGTTGGCGAAGTCGCCTACCAAATTTTCTTACCCCCATCTCTTCGGATCTCTATAGTGTCTTTCATGTCTCTCTACTTAGTAAGTAAATTCTTGACCCGTCTCATGTGATTTTGTCGGATGATGTTCAAATAAGAGATAACTTAACTTATGAAACATCACCCATGTGAATTCAAGATCGAAAGTTAAAATACCTGAGAAGAAAAAAAAAATCTTTATTTAAGGTTATTTAGAGCAGAATTATTGACGGAAGTGTGACTTAGGAGTTAGAGAATCAAATGAAGGAGTCTTATTCAGACTTGTTTGTTTTAGATAAACTTTCGAGAACATTAACCTTAGAATAAATATTTTAACAAAAAACACACTTCATCCAAGTTATTTGACTTAAACCTATACCATAAAATCTAAATTCATCCATGTTCACAATTAGTCATAGAATCATAAAACTAGAACTTGAAAGTATTAAATTATAGCTAAGAAACAAAAAAAAGATATGCAACGCAAATTTGAAACATACAAAAGTAAATTGACGGAAATTTTATTGACTGAAAGTAAAATTTAGCGTGATTGGCTTTCTTCTCCATCAAGAGATTCCTCATCCACCATATCCTTATTTTCATCCTTTTTTATACCAATATACTCAAATACATTTAGTCATTGTAGAGCATGCTCCCTATCCAGATAAAAAGGTTTTCCCTCAAGTCATATACTATGTGTCGCGTACATTGCAATGCTAGGAATCTGGTAGGTGTAGCGTTTTGGTTGTTGCACATGAAACCCATGCATGGAATCATTTAGTGATTAAGTTATCCATTATCGAGATTCAAGTATATCCTAAGTTTGGGTGAAACACGCTCCGACATTAGGGGTCCTTGGAACACAAGTCCGAGGCCGAGCTAAAACTTATGATGTGTGTTGCCTCGCACTTTAGTGTCTTATGAAAATACCTGTCTATGAATTAATTATTGATATCAAGGTTTATGGAGTAGAGGGCCGAGTCATTCATCCCTACCTTGAAACATTGGAAAAATCCCATCAGCATTTCTAGAAAGGCTAGGGGTCGGTTATTAGCCCGAATGATATTCCAGATTTAAAATAATCCTTGTATTGTCGACTTCCTCAAATTTATTTAAAAACCAAACCAACTTTGTCACATCCATTATAATGCTAAAGATATGATTTTTAGTGATGCAGTGGTGTAAGATTAGAGTCCTACAAAGTTGGGCCTCAGGTGTGTTAGGAAGATCCTAAAGTCCCACATTGGTTGGAGATAGAGCATTGAAATAGTTTATATAGAGTGACACCCCTCACCTTACTGTTACAACACATATTGGTGTTTCTTATATCTCTATGTTTTGATGATAACTTTTATGGAATTTTGTATTAAGAAAATATACACTCTAAAATTTGTTCAAGTATTATTGTTTCAGGTATAAAACTGAAAACTCTAAAAGAAGCAAAATACATAAGTACAAAGAAACTATGCAAGGCTCTGAAGCATAGATGCAAGACACTCAGAAGATTCTGAAGCGCTGCCAGAAGGATCTGAAGCAGAAGCTACAAAATGATCTGAAGCGTTAATGAAAGAATTGTATAAAAGTTGAAAGCTCTGATCTAATCAGACTCTGAAATTATTTTCACTGCAAGTTCAGAGGCTTTGATAACCAGCCTCTTATTATTAATATTCACGCTCAAGCACATACTGTTGCACACTCTGATGAAGACTCTGATCAAGATTGAGACTCTGATACATTAAAGATCTGATCATCATTCAAGGCTCTGAACATCTCAATCAAATCTAGCTCTGATAATCTTAAAGTATTTCATACCTTAAGCTTGCTACAAGTTCTGAAGTGCAGATTATGAAGACTTCATCCTGAAGGAAGCTTGCTGAAGAAGCTATAAACTTGATTGGACGTGGTGCTACTTCCAAAGTAACCAACAACTATTTTGTCCAAAGAAGTGACGTGGTGCAAATCCCAAGGCTTCTACAACCATACCCTTCCTGCAGAAAGCATATCTCTGCCCATACTTTTGGTGATGAAAAGTCTTACAATCTAATATTATATACAGCTGCACATCACTTAAAGCATTTTGAAAAAGCTATAAAAGGAGAACTTCTACAACATTTTGAAGCTGCTAATTTCTTGCTCATCACTTGCTCATTGCTATTTCACTCAGAAAGAAATACACGCTTGATTCATAAAAGTGAACATCTCACAAAGATCTTATTCATTTGATCTCTCATAAAAACTGTAGTTTTTTGTTGTACTTAATGTTAAGTGTAAACATCACAGTTGTGATACAGCTTATTAGAAGCATTCAAACACTTGTTAGTTTACATTAATTTGTAAGAAGTTCCTTAAGAAGACCAAGGTGTGGTCAGTAGTTCTTGAGAAGACTAAGACAGTTGTTCTTAGTGCTTTCTATTGTAATCAGTTGATCAATAGTGGATTAAGTTCTTGTGGAGATAGGCAAATCATCTTTGATATGGTGGACTGGAGTAGTTGAGTTCAACGAACCAGGATAAAAATCTTGAGTTGTTTTTATTGTTATATTTCTTAAAAATCTTATTCAACCCCCCCCCCCCCCCCCCCCCCCCCCCGTTTCTAAGTGTTTTTCTCACCTTCAGTTGGCATCAGAGCTCCGGTTCTGTTTGTGCTATCACTTAACCGTGACCAGTAAAGATCCAGTGGAAAAAACTCTTGATACTCTTGGTTGATATTCATTATAACTGCTGAAACTTCAACACCCAACAACAACAAATATGAAGAAAGAGTCAGCACAAAACCTTCCATGTTTGATGGAGAGAAATTTGATTATTGGAAACATAGACTGGAAAGTTTCTTTCTAGGATTTGATGTTGATCTTTGGGACTTAGTTATTGATGGATATGTTTATCCCACTGATGGGAATGGCAAGAAAGTTGACAGAAAATCAATGACTGAGGAGCAAAAGAAGGAATTTAGAAATCACCACAAGGCTAGAACTATCTTGTTAAATGCTATATCTCATACTGAGTATGAGAAAATAACCAACAGAGAAACTGCCTTTGATATATTTGAACCCCTGAAGATGACTCATGAAGGGAACTCTCAAGTTAAAGAAACCAAAGCTCTGGCGCTGATCCAGAAGTATGAAGCTTTCAAGATGGAATAATCTGAATCTATTGAAGCAATGTTTTCCAGATTCCAGATTCTCACTGTCGGCCTAAAGGTTCTGGACAAGGGTTACTCTACAGCAGATCATGTCAAGAAAATAATCAGAAGCTTGCCAACCAGATGGAGACCCATGGTCACTGCTCTGGAGCTGGCAAAGGATCTGAACAAGATTACGCTGGAGGAACTAATCAGTTCTCTAAGGAGTCATGAGATTGAACTAGAGGAAGATGAACCTCTAAAGAAAGGTCAGTCAATTGCTTTAAAATCTAATAAAGTTGTTAAAGCATTGCAGGTATTAGAAGAAAGCTCTGAAGAGTCTGCTACTGAAGATGAAGAAGAACTATCCTTGCTGTCCAGAAGAATCAACAAACTCTGGAAGAATAAGCAAAGGAAGTTCAAGAACTTTAGAAAACCAGATCAACACAAAGAATCTTCAGGGCACAGAAGATCTAGAGAACACTCTGGATACAAAAGATCTGGAGAATCCTCTGGACACAGACAATCTGGAAAAAGAAAGGTTGTTTGCTATGAATGCAAAGAACCTGGGCACTACAAGAGTGAATGTCCAAAGCTTCAGAAGGAGAACCCAAAAAGAAAGTCAGATCACAAAAAGAAAGTTCTGATGGCTACCTGGGATGACTCAGATGCATCTGATTCGTCATCAGAGTCAGAAGAGGAATGTGCTAATGTAGCATTCATGGCTGACATTGAAGACAGTGCTGAATCATCTGGATCAGAATCAGAATCTGATTCTGAGGAGGTATTTGCTGAACTTTCTAGACAGGAACTTGTTGAAAGTTTATCTGATATTCTTGAAAACTATAGCAAAGTTAAACTCAAATACAAAACGCTTCTAAAGCATACTGAATTTGAGAGTAACAAGTTTGAATCAGAAATAGCTGAACTAAAAGCTAAAAATCTTCAATTGAAAAATAATTTAGAATCTGCTCAACTAAACTCTGATTCAAAATCTAAACCATGCTCTAAAAATATTTTACAAGAGTATGACTATAGTTTCAGGAAGTTTTTAACTAAAAGCCTAGATAGAAGCAAAATGGCCTCAATGATCTATGGTATTAGCAGAAACTATAGAAAAGGTGTTGGATATAAATATTTCTCTTATGAAGATTCAAATCCAAAATCTGTAGATAAACTGGATATCAAGTATCCTCCTTTATATTCTCAGTTTACATTTGGTCACTTAAATGATATTAAACACACAAGTTCTAATCAGAACAAACCTGTGTTTAATAAATCTAAAGGTAATCAGAACAAGTCTTATGTTGAAAGACAGAAGTTCAGAAAAAGCTTTAAGGCAACTAACCAAAAAGGACCCAAGAAAATATGGGTACCTAAGGATAAGATAATCTATGTTGCAGACATCCTTAGCAGCAAAGTCAAGACTCCAGTCATGGTACCTGGACTCTGGATGCTCACGACATATGACGGGAAAAAGGTCTATGTTCCAAAGTCTGGAGCTTAGATCTGGAGGAGATGTCAAGTTTGGAGGGAATCAGAAGGGCAAGATAATTGGCTCTGGAACCATAGGCAATGGTAAACTTCCTTCCATAACTAATGTCTTGCTTTTTGAAGGATTAGCTCATAATCTATTGTCCATAAGCCAATTAAGTGACAATGGTTATGACATAATCTTTAATCAAAAGTGTTGCAAAGCTGTTAGTCAAAAGGATGGCTCAATCCTCTTTAATGGTAAAAGGAAAAACAACATTTATAAAATTAGTCTTTCAGAACTTAAGGTTCAGAATGTTAAATGCCTTATGTCTGTTAATGAGGAGCAATGGGTCTGGCACAGAAGATTGGGTCATATTAATATGAGACGTATATCTCAGATTAATAAATTTAATCTGGTAAGAGGACTTCCTAATTTGAAGTTCAACTCAGATGCTCTTTGTGAAGCATGTCAGAAAGGAAAATTTTCAAAATCATCTTTCAAATCCAAAAATGTTGTTTCAACTTCAAAACCATTAGACGTGATCATGGTGGAGAATTTGAAAACAAACATTTTGAAAAATATTTTAATGAAAATGGCATTGCTCATGATTTCTCCTATCTTAGAACTCCACAACAGAATGGAGTTGTAGAGAGGGAAAATAAAACTTTGCAAGAGATGGCCAGAACCATGATCAATGAGACTAACATGGCAAAACATTTTTTGGGCAGAGGCAATTAACACAACATGTTACATTCAGAACAGAGTGTCAATTAGACCTCTTCTGGAAAAAAAAACTCCTTATGAATTGTGGAGGAATAGAAAGCCAAACATTTCTTATTTCCATCCTTTTGGATGTATTATTTTATGCTGAACACTAAAGAGAATCTTAATAAGTTTGGTTCTAAAGCACACAAGTGTTTCATGCTTGGATATTCTGAACGCTTTAAAAGCTACAGAGTATACAATACTGAGACACAGATTGTGGAGGAATCTATACATGTTAGATTTGATGATAAGCTTGGAAATCAAAAGCCAAAGCAGCTTGAAAACTCTGCAGATGGAGAGGTTATTCTCATAGAATCTGAGAAGTCAGAGGTAGAGAAAGCTCAAGAAGAAGCTACACCAGATGCAACTCCATTGGATGCTCAGACGAATAACATGAATATTTCTGAAGAACCAACAGTTAAAGGATCATCCAGAATCAAAGCTTCTCATCCAGAAGAAATGATTATTGGAAAGAAAGATGACCCTATAAGAACAAGGTCATTTATCAGATCATCTGGAACATCACTTCTTGGGTTGGTGTCTATTATTGAACCAACATCTGTGGATGAGGCTCTGAGTGACAATGATTGGATACTTGCAATGCAAGATGAGCTGAATCAATTTACAAGAAATGATGTGTGGGATCTGGTTCCTAGACCAAAAGGTTTCGACATTATTGGAACAAAATGGGTATTCAGAAATAAACTAAATGAGCAAGGACAAGTTGTTAGGAACAAGGCAAGGTTGGTAGCTCAAGGTTACAGTCAACAAGAAGGAATTGATTACACTGAAACTTATGCTCCAGTGGCAAGGTTAGAATCTATACGCCTTCTTATTTCATTTGCTGCATAACATAACATCACTCTATATTAGATGGATGTTAAGAGTACCTTCTTAAATGGAATTATAGAAGAAGAAGTTTATGTCCATCAACCTCCTGGCTTTGAAAGTGAAAAATTTCCAGATCATGTTTTCAAACTCAAAAATCTCTTTATGGTTTGAAATAAGCTCCCAGAGCTTGGTATGAAAGATTAAGTAATTTTCTTCTGGAAAAGAACTTTATCAGAGGAAAAGTGGACACAACTCTTTTCTATAAAACATTTAAGAAAGATTTACTAGTGTGTCAAATTTATGTGGATGATATTATTTTTGGATCTACCAATATTATGCTGGGAAAGGAGTTTGCTTTGTCTATGCAGGCTGAATTTGAAATGAGCATGATGGGAGAACTTAGATTCTTTCTGGGAATCCAAGTAAATCAGACTCCAAAATGCACATATATTCACCAGACTAAATATGTCAAAGAGCTTCTGAAGAAATTCAATCTGAATGAAAGCAAATTGGCAAAGACTCCAATGCATCCTACAAGCACACTTGGTAAGGAAGAGGTAAGTAAGAAAGTTGATCAAAAACTTTACAGAGGTATGATTGGATCTCTCTTATATTTGACTGCTTCAAGACCTAATATTTTATTCAGTGTGTGTCTGTGTGCTAGATTCCAATAGATCCTAGAGAATCTCACTTAACAGCTGTTAAGAGGATTCTAAGGTATCTGAAAGGTACTACTAATGTGGGTCTGTATTACAGAAGATCTGATGAGTATAAATTAGTTGGATTCTGTGATGCTGACTATGCTGGAGACAGAGTAGAACTTAAAAGTACTTCTGGAAGCTGTCAATTTCTTGGAAGTCATCTGATCTCTTGGTTCAGCAAGAAGCAACCCACAATTGCATTTTCAACAATAGAGGCAGAATATATTGCTGCTGCTAGTTGTAGCACCCAGATGCTCTGGATGAAAAGTCAACTGGAAGATTATCAAATTTTTGAGAGTAACATTTCTATCTTCTGTGATAATACTTCTACTATATGCTTATCTAAAAACCCCATTTTACACTCTAAAGCTAAGCATATAGAGATTAAACATCATTTCATCAGAGACTATGTTCAGAAGGGAATTATCAATTTAAACTTTGTGGATACAGATCATCAGTGGGCTGATATCTTTACAAAACCCCTTGCTAAAGATAGATTTAAATTTATTCTGAAAACTATAAGTATGGACTTCTGTCCAGAATAAAATATTCATCAGATGAAATTTTTCCTCAGATGATAAATGTCTAAACTCTGAAGTATTTCTTCATTTCAAATCTGTGTTTATTTATTTGTGTGTAAATCTGAACTAACAAGGCTCAGAGGATCTGAATGTTGCCTAACGTTTCATTTCTCAAAGAGTTTCAGAGGCACATGCAAGCAAACACGTGTAGCTCAGAATCTTGAAAGGTAGAGTGCACCATACTGAAGTGACGTTTGAGGTATTGCTTTGAAAATCCAAAATCTCTTGATTTCCCCCCTTCTGTCAGAATCTTAAATGCTTGATATGATTTTATTCCTTGCATTAATTGCTTGATATGATTATGTTTCACTTCATTCAATGCTTATGTGTACGCGTGAGATCTTATGTCTTTTTGCATGCCCAAAATTGCTCTATAAAATCTCACAACACTTCACAAATCACACTTTACACTCTTTTCACTTCTCATATGCATTTCTGTCTTCTCTATTGTTTCCATCTCATTTCAAAACCCAAAACCTCTCGTAAACCCAGACGCTTCTCAAGAACATCAATGGCTTCACCATCTTCAACATCTGCTCAGATGCAAACCTCAACTGCTGTTGCATCTTCTCCAAATGTTGTTGGTTCATCCCAAACTGCTGTTGTGTATAAGGCACCTGTGAGAACTCTTCTCACTCCAATCAAAGACCTTGAAGTTCTGTGTGAGAACTTTGTGGATTTTGAATCCATTAAAGAAAATGGTTTTGATCTCCGCCCAACCATCAAAACTCAGAACTGGGAAAAGTATTTGGACAGGATGATGGGTCCTGTTTATCTAACATTGGTGAAGGAATTCTGGATACACGCTCAAGTTTTCCCTAAGTTCATTCATTCTTTTGTTCTTGGGAAGGAAATTGTCATCACTGAAAAGTTAATCAGACAACTACTTGAGTATAAGGAAAATGATGGAGTCATAAGTATGGCTACTGATCGTGTGGATTTGGCTGACATTTTTCAAGAAGTTTGTGTTTCTGGGGAACCATCCAACAAGGTCAGAGATCTGAAGCATGTTTACAAAATCTGGGCTAAGATTTTCATGAGCTCTATCTTTCATAGGAAATCTTCTAACTCACCAGATTATGTGAACTCAGAACAAATGTACTTCATGTTCTGTATGAGTAAAGTCAAGAAGGTGGATCTGCCTTATCTTCTGTACAGTCATCTTCTGAACCATATCAAAGAAACAAGAGAAGAAGTAAGGGTTAAAGCTGGAAAAATCAGAAATTGGATCCCTATGGGAAGACTGATACCAGACATTCTAACAGAGAATGGTCTTGTGAAACATTTGTTTGATGCTGGAGTGACAGATGATCTGACTTATGTTGTAGGATCTGTCATCAATGGGAACACTCTGAAAAGAATGAAGGTCATTTCAGAGCTTGCTGGAAAACCCAAGAAATTTAACTCTGAAGACGTCAGCAGAATGAGAATTCCTTTAGCAGATTTTCCTATGTTCAGTGCTGATGAACCTAGGCACATCATTCTGACATTCATTTCTGAATGTTTGAGAGATGGTATTCCTCTGCCTGCTAACGTAGTTCAGAAGGAAGGAGAAGTTTTGCCAAATCTTCTGAGAGAAAGGCGCAAGAAGAGGAAAGCTGAGGAAGGATCTGTTGCACAACCCAAGAGGAAAGCCTCTGATGCTGCTGACAAACCTGAGAAGGACAAGAAGCAGAAGGAAAATCCTCCAGAAGCTACCGTGGAAGAACTTAGAGAAACAATTCAACAGGTATTAACATCTGATCCCAAACCATCTGTACCTTCACCCTCACCTTCACCTCTACCATCTCCTTCTCAACCATCTGAACCTCAATCATCTGAACCCATTTCATCTCCTCACAAACATTCTCAACCATATTCTGTTCAACTACCATCTGAACCCCCTCAACAAAAATCTTCTGAACAACAACCCCCTCATCAAACACAATCTGAACCACAAAAACAACAATCTTCTGAACCACAAAAACAATCTGAACCACTCTCTTCTACTCAACCACCAGAAGAACCAACCATCCCAAATCCTAAACCATCTGTCCAACAACCATCTGAAGAAATTCTGGATATGCAACCTATTGCAACCATGTATGTCCTCTCTTCAACTTCATGTCATTCAACTGAATCATCTAATTCTGATGAATCTGAAGTCCCCTCACCAACTAGCTTACAAATTCCTGATCCTTATAAACCATTACCAACTGACCTACCTGCATCTGACAACCCTCTTCGCTTCAAATTCAACTTCACAGATTGTATAACACCCTCATCTGATGTTGTTACATCAACACCATCTGATGGTGACACCTCTACTCCTCAACTCACCATACCACAAACATCCATACCACAACCATCTGAACCACAACCATCCATACCCCAACAATCTGGACAACCTCCATCTGAACAACCATCACAACCAGTCACCATAGAAGACTTTCTGAACCCCAAACCCAGATAAGATGTTTCTACTCTGTTCAAGAATTTCAAGAAGGAACTACATATGGGGATTGCTTCTGTGGAGAAAGGGTGCATGGCTAGTATGAATCATGCTGAATCTGAAGCTTCGTGGAACAGATTCATCTCTAAGTTCAACTCTGCTGCATCTGACCTCAGAACACTCTGTGCTGATGATGCAAAGGCAAAGTTTGCTGAAATGGTCAGACAGACTCTACTGAGAATTATCACTACCCCAGTGCTTCTTCTGGAAGATGCTCCTGCTGAAGACTCTGCAATGATAGAAGATACTCCTGCATCAGACATGGAGTTTGATCATCTTATGGAAACTACATCTGCTTCTGAACCTTCTGCATCTGAGATGAAGACTGAGACTCCAGATGTTGTCCAAGAAGTCAAGGAAATCAGAACATGGATGATAAAACAGGAACAGAATACTGAAGAGATCAAGACTTGGATGGCTAAGCAAGAAGAGTCCACTGCTAAGATTACTGATCTTCTGACCTTGATTGCTTCTCGCTAGCCCTAGTTTTCTTTTCCATGTTTTTGCATTCTTGTTTTGCACTTGTTTTCTGTTGCTCTATTTTCTGTCATCTGCTGTATGAACATCTTATGTTTTTGTTTGTGTTATTTTGATCTGAATGAATCTGGCTGTTATGTTTTTCATTTATGTGTTATGTTTTTCTCTTCTTCTGTTATCTTTTCCGTTTTTAAAATTCTTTTTGATTATGACAAAAAAGGGGAGAAAGAGAATTTGATTGTTCAATCCATAAGCGATACTAAAATGAAATTCAGACATTGTTTTAATCTAACATTGAATCTTAAGACTTTCAGATCTTATTAATTCATCTGACAAAAATGATCTGAAGTTACCCTGAGAATTACCCAACCAGGCTCTAATCCTTGAAGCAAATTTGACTCTGATTCTGGAAGATACACCAGACTCTTCATTTTGAAAGAAATCATCAGACTCTAATTCTGGAAAGCATTCAAGCTCTAGTTCTCTCTCTCAACAAGGATTTCTACCAGGTTCTGAAATATACTCAAGTAAAAAGGGAAGTGTTCTCTTCCATTAGAGTATTCATTTCAGGGGGAGATTCTTAATCTCAGGGGGAGTTATGTATTTTATTTCTCTTTATTGAACAAAATTCCCTATGTTTTGTCATCATAAAAAAGGGGGAGATTGTTAGAACACAGATTGAGGTTTCTTATATCTCTATGTTTTGATGATAACTTTTATGGAATTTTGTATTAAGAAAATATACACTCTAAAATTTGTTCAAGTATTATTGTTTCAGGTATAAAACTGAAAACTCTTAAAGAAGTAAAATACATAAGTACAAAGAAACTATGCAAGGCTCTGAAGCATCAGATGCAAGACACTCAGAAGATTCTGAAGCGCTGCCAGAAGGACCTGAAGCAGAAGCTACAGAATGATCTGAAGCATTAATGAAAGAAGTGTACAAAAGTTGAAAGCTCTGATCTAATCAGACTCTGAAGTTCTTTTCACTGCAAGTTCAGAGGCTTTGATAACCAGACTCTTATTAATAATATTCACGCTCAAGCACATACTGTTGCACACTCTAATGAAGACTCTGATCAAGATTGAGAATCTGATACATTAAAGATCTGATCATCATTCAAGGCTCTGAACATCTCAATCAAATCTAGCTCTGATAATCTTAAAGTATTTCATACCTTAAGCTTGCTACAAGTTCCGAAGTGCAGATTATGAAGACTTCATCCTGAAGGAAGCTTGCTGAAGAAGCTGTAAACTTGATTGGACGTGGTGCTACTTCCAAAGTAACCAACAGCTATTTTGTCCAAAGAAGTGACGTGGTGCAAATCCCAAGGCTTCTACAACCATACCCTTCCTGCAGAAAGTATATCTCTACCCATACTTTTGGTGATGAAAAGTCTTACAATCTAATATTATATACAGCTGCACATCACTCAAAGCATTTTGAAAAAGCTATAAAAGGAGAACTTCTACAATATTTTGAAGCTGCTGATTTCCTGCTCATCACTTGCTCATTGCTATTTCACTCAGAAAGAAATACACGCTTGATTCATAAAAGTGAACATCTCACAAAGATCTTATTCATTTGATCTCTCATAAAAACTGTATAGTTTTTTGTTGTACTTAATGTTAAGTGTAAACATAACAGTTGTGATACAGCTTATTAGAAGCATTCAAACACTTGTTAGTTTACATTAATTTGTAAGAAGTTCCTTAAGAAGACCAAGGTGTGGTCAGTAGTTCTTGAGAAGACTAAGGCAGTTGTTCTTAGTGCTTTCTATTGTAATCAGTTGATCAATAGTGGATTAAGTCCTTGTGGAGAAAGGTAAATCATCTTTGATAAGGTGGACTGGAGTAGTTGAGTTCAACGAACCAGGATAAAAATCTTGAGTTGTTTTTATTGTCATATTTCTTAAAACTCTTATTCAACCCCCCCCCCCCCCCTTTCTAAGTGTTTTTATCACCTTCACTTACCAACCGGTTTTGTAAGGTTGTGTTAGGCCAAACTCTAATATGGTATCAGAGCTTATCGATCGGACCTTGGGCAGCCCACCGTTTAAAATCCACGTACCAAGCCCAAAAAGAGTGCTGGACGTGAGGGGGTGTGTTAGGAAGATCCTAAAGTCCCACATTGGTTAGAGATAGAGCATTGAAATAGTTTATATAGAGTAGAACCCCTTACCTTACCAACCGGTTTTGTAAGGTTGTGTTAGGTCAAACTCTAATAAGGTGTCAGGTCTTGTCTCCGAATTAGATTTGTGTATTATGGACACCAATCACATGTTGGTGTAAGTCCTAGAGGTCAATACTTTTACTACTTGTATCAAATTATTTATTATTAATAAAAGATTTTTTTTTATATTATTTTTGTTTTTCCAGAATAATAAAGTCCCTATAATAGCTAGTCCGTTTAATGAAATATTATGTGTGACTTAATCATGATATCCCATTAAATATAAAGACATTATTCTTAAAGTATCTGTAGTCGAGTTTTAGTGTGAAGTTGGATAACCTTAAAGCATTAAGAGTATTATATATATATATATATATATATATATATATATATATATATATATATATATATATATATATATATATATATATATATATATATATATATATATATATATATATATATATATATATATATATATATATATATATATATATATACTTATGATCACATCTCATGGATCATGTATAAGGAGTTATCAAGTCTTAATATATGTATCAATATTTATAAGTAATATTTATACTGGATTGACCCGCTATGAGAGTACTACATAGAATGTTATGCAAAGAATCATAAGTTACTCTCATGAAACAACTATGGACCCTAGATGTAAAGTCGAGTACTTTATTGCTGATCTAACATTATCCGTAATTGAATGATCATAAATACAGTTGATAGGTACTCCACAAAGCATGTTAAGGGATATGAGTGACCTAGATGGAATTTTCTCATCCTGCATAACATGATAAATTTCTAAGGGTCCAATATTGAACTTGACAAGAATGATACGATATATGCCTTGTGTTCAATATAGACATAAGGGAAAAAGAGTAATTGTACACACAAGTATTATCACAAAAGGTTTTGTCAGATCACATGACATTTTTGTGACTTGGATAGCAGTGATATGTTGCTAGATACCGTTCACTGTTTATCATGTTAAATGCGTGATTTAATATAATTGCCAACGTCGCGAAAATCTACGGGGTCACACACATAAGGACAAATTGATAAGAGGTAGAGTAACTAAGGAACACCGTAAGGTACAACTCACTTAAGTAAATGTAGAACACCGTAAGGTACAATGCACTTAAGTAGAATATGAAATGCGGTAAGGCACCACACACTTAAGTGATATTCGGTACACCATAAGATATGATACACATGCACTTAATTGGGCTTTTTAGGTTACAACCCACACAAGTGGTTCTAAAAATAGAACCCTTGTGCAAGAGCATTCACTCTTGATGAAAGTTAGGACAGTGAAACCCTAACCGTATTTTCCTTCTCTCTCTCTCTCCCTCTCTCTCTCTCTCTCTCTCTCTCTCTCTCTCTCTCTCTCTCTCTCTCTCTCTCTCTCTCTCTCTCTCTCTCTCTCTCTCTCTCTCTCTCTCTCTCTCTCTCTCTCTCTCTCTCTCTCTCTCTCTCTCTCTCTTAAAGCCTTCAATCGTAGCAGATAGCACTAAGATTGAAGGAATCAGTTCGTATGGACTGAGTAGAGACATTGTTCACCATTCAATGCTCATTTCACTCTTTCGATTCAGCATCAAAGGTTTTATTGTTACAAGAGGTAACTGTTTCTATCACTGGTCATGCCCATTCGTAAGGATCACTAAAGAGAAAATTTTAATTTCTGCTGCATTTTTGATCGCAATCTCCCTTCATCACACTCATCTTTCTAAGCTTGAATACATCTATAGAAATATCATCAAAGTTCAATTTTTTTTGTAAAATTCTCTTCGAAAAATCAAGAAACACATATGTCTGTCTCTGAAATGGTATATGAGATAAGCGTTGGTGGTCTATATGTTGAATGGTAATTAAACCGCTTTGACTATTGAATATCTCTCCAATGACTTTTCATCTTTGGGAAATTCAATGACATAGAATTCATGTATCATGTTAATGCTGTAATATGTTTTTGGATCTAGTATCATGCCCTAGTTTTAATCATCAATGGCTAAAGTCCAATTGTTGTTAGATTATAGAGCCTCATGATTAGGGGTGGAAAATAGAAACTCCCACCCCTTTTAGGTTTGGCTTGCAAAAGCTCACAAATCAATGGGATGAAACGGGCATATTAGATGATGTTGGCCAAAATCCTTGGCTTGTTCGCCAAAAAAATGAGGGTGGGGTGGGCTCGGTACCTCTATTCCCAAAAAGTTGCTAAAATTCATGTCATACTTGTTAATGTCGATGCTCTAAAGAGCCTTCAAAAATGGTCGTGATGGAGAGGGCATAATAGAGGATGCAAGCCTAAAACCTGGGCTCGACTTGTTAAAAATGTAGGAAAAACATACATGTTTGGATGGCCAAACGTGTTTGCCACCCCTAATCATAATTAAGAGGGTGGGGGAGGGGTGGAGAGTATAACACACTATATTTTCGTTAACCACTTGAATAAAATTCAAACTTTTGACACTTTGAACCAATTAAAAAATGAATCCTTATTTATCTATTTTTTTGCACTTGATAGAATCTTAAAAGGTTCAAGGAAACCAAAAGTAGAGTTTATTCAAAGTAGAGAAATGAAAAAAAAATCAAGCAAAATTGAAAAATTTCTTGACTTGCTAAAATATATCCCATAGAGAGAAGTAACAAAACTACATCAATTGTTTAAGAAGATTTGACTTTGGCCTCATGCATGGGTACCTTTTCCCCAAATATTCAGATGAAGTTCGAGACCTCTATTATTAAAAGATACATAAATTTTTAAAGTAGAACCAAACCAAATTTATAAAGAACTCTCTAAGTCTTCAAGATGTTGATTTCTCTGCCATTTCTATTTATAAGCACTTTGATCTTAATTTTCAAGATCAGAACCCAAGTTCCTTCAATCTGTTGTGAGGATCTATGTTCTTATAGGTACAACTATAAGATAATTTTGATGGTGACAAATGATGAAGCAGATTTAAAGGTGACAACTCCATAAGTCAAACGACTTTTGGATGTTAGGTGTTATTTGTGACAGGGGTAGTTGATTTCAACAGTCAGGTATAATTTATGATGATGGAATCTAATAAAGGAGATATATCAAGCCTCATCAGTTAGACAATTCAAGAATATAATTTAAGTGATAATCAAATTGTCGAGTCAAGAAGAGGATCTTTAAGTCTAAATTTGAGAACATGTGAAAGCTCACCTTCATGTGCTTAACATCTTAGCGTCTTAGATTTCTTAGTTCAGTTGTAACATGTCAAGAGTAAGTCTTGATGTATCAAGGCAATCACACACACACAAAAAAAAAGTTTTTCAAATCCTCTCTAATTTCCTAAAACTTGTTGAAAACCTATAAAGGCTTGTATGAAATTAATTAATAAGTATTTCCAATCAATTAGGGAAGTTTACACACAACCTAATCGATTAATGATTTGGCCCAATCGATTAAAATAAGGTAAATGAGCTCTTAATTGATTAGAAATTTTTTATCGATAAAACCTTGTAGTTGTTTTAGGTTTTCCAATTTTAAATTAGGGATACCTTATTTTGAATGCTTTTAATTGATTACCAGCTAGGATTAATCAATTAAATTAATAAACCGACCCATGGATCATTTCCTTTTTTAAGCCAAAATTTTCCTATATAAATGATGCTTCTCCTTATTTCATTTTGTACCAAAATTTTGAATAGAAATCTTTATATTCTTCTTCTAATTTCTTTGTTTTTATATTTTCTTTTCACGAGAATTGTCATAGTGCTAAAAGATCGAAAAGACCTTGTGAAACTTGTGTTTTAATTGGTGATATGATTAAATTGATTTATTCAAGAGTGTGGTTCTCTTGAGAATTGGATTTTTAAATGACTTAAAGGTTACAACCTAAACTTGGAAAAATCTTAGGTAAAGGTTCTTGAACTTAGCCTATGTAAAAGCTTTTTTTGATTGTTGAAAGGTTCATGGGTTGATCCTGTAAAAGAAATATGGAAATAAAAGATGAGAATATTCATAAAGGGGATGAATTATGATATTTGGAAATCTGTGAAAAATGTTCAATTTGTTTCCACGCATCAAGTTACTATGTTGTGGTAAATAAATATACATATGATTGGATCAAAGAAGAAAAATAAAAAGTGAAACACAATTTAAAAGCTAAAAATATCATCACTAACACTCTTGTTCTTGATGATTTTTTGCATGTTACCCACCGTAAGAGTGCAAAGTAAATGTGGGATACCTTTAAATTTACCCATGACGGAACAATTGAGGTAAAAAGGGTTAGGATGAACACAATACCCATAAGTACAAACTCTTAGAATGAAACCAGAAGAAAACATTCATGATATGCAAAAATGATTCATTCACATTATGAATCAGATGAGAACTTCGGGGAAAGTATTTAAAATTTAGGATTTGTTTGTAAAAGTCATTAGATGCTTAAACCGTACTTGGTAACCTAACCTCATTGCAATTTTTAAATTTAGGGATTTGTCTTCCATAGATTTGGCTACTTTATTTGGTAAATTGTTTGAACACGATTTGGAGATGAAAAGGATATCTGATGATGAAGAAGGTGACAAGAAGAAGAAAAGTCTTGCTCTAAAAGTTAAAAATGTCAAAGATACGGAGTCAGAAGATGAAGAGTGTCAAAGTGAAAGTGAATAATACATTAATCTCATGTTTTAAAAATTAAAGTAATTTCTGAGGCACCAAAAAACTTCAAAATTTCAAAAGAAAGAAGATGGTCAACGCAAGAACGAAAGAAGACCCTCATTCGTTCCTACATGCTACCAATACAGAAAGAAAAGGTACATAAAACCAAATTTCCCTCAAATGGTAAATAAGAAAGCCTTCATCACATCAGTTGACAATGAAATGGAAATTTGAATACGAGGAAGAAGTAAACACCCGTCTCATGGAAAATTATGAAGATGAAGTAACTTCGCATTTCACTTATGATGATTTATTTCGCATATGTAAGAAATTAAATAAAGAATTAGGTAAATTGAAATACCTTATATCTACCTATAAAACTAATATTTATTACCTTGAAATAAAAATAAATACTTATCGAAAGAAATAAAAAGCATTAAAAAGATACAAAGAATTTTAACTATAAGTCATTCCTCTTCTCATGAAGTTTCAGTTGAACCTACCAAGTGTGATTAATGCGATGTTTTGAAAAGTAAAATTAATGATTAACAAAACACACTTGATAAGTTTACTAGATAAAGATATAACTTGAATCTTCTTTCAGGAAATCAAAGAACCTCCTAGAACAAAGTTGGTTTAGGTTATCGACCGAATAAAAATGCCAAGTCTTTTATAAGTATATGCCATGCTAAAAACAAAATCAATCACTCTGTTTAAAAATCCAATTGTAGTTATAAGCTTGTTCATCTTTTGCCTTACTGTTTTAGCAAAATAAAAGATTTAAGTGGTAAAAAAGATTTAAATCTAATGTCTAGAGCCACCTTAAAACTACTAACGTTAAAGGATCCAAAAGTATTTGCGTACCAAAGGTCAAAAGGTTAAATTGTGATGCAGATATGCTTGACAACTCAAACTCAAAATTTAATAGTGTATATTTAAATCATATGACTCAAGATATAAATATTTTCTATTATTTTACTCCAACTAGAGGGGAAACTTCTTCATATAATAACATTACATGTAAATTTGTTGAATATGAGATTGTGGGTATGAGCTCTAAATCTACTGTTGTTCTAACTATTGAATTTTTCATAACACATTTTACTTCGCCTTAAGTAAGTTGTGTATCAAACGTAATAGAGTATTGTCATATTCTTCTATGGGCAAGGATTTTAAAAACTCTGATATAAGATTTATTCTCTCTCTGTTAAAAAGACCCTAACTAATGAAGAATTCATACATGTTACCTTTGATGATTTAACCTCTTTTGTAGTTGAGTTAAAATTTCCTTGTTTGTGAAGGTATTTTTAAGAACACTTTCTTGAAGATCAAGATAACTACAAGAGTCAAGATCAAAGTGAAAATAAAGAAACATCAAGAAAAATACCAAGGTCATCGAAAAGATCATCAAAATGAGGAATCAAGCATGGAAAATCAGGATCTCCCCAAAGAATGGATGAGTATTAAAGACAATCCAATCCAGAAATTCTAAGGGGGTAATAACCAGACACTCCCTTAACCAAGTATTTAACCTTATGACTTTTGTTTTCCAAGTTCTGCTAAATGACACCAACAAAATCTCATTGATGAACATTTGTCTTTTACTATGCAAGAAACATTAAATCAATTAGAGGGAAACAATATTTGGGAACTTGTTCCTAAACCTTTATCTAATTCACTGATTGGAGTCAAATAGGACTTTTCAACCAAGCTCGACGAGAATGGATAGGTTTTAAGAAATAATGTGAGACTCCTGCCGAAAGGGTATAATCAATTAAAATAAATATATTTTAATGAAACATATGCTCATATTGTTAGATCAGAGGCTACGTGGATAGTTTTAACTTTCTCATTCTTTTTGTATTTTAAACTCTTTGAAATGAATGTAAAAAAGACACGTTCTTGAATGGTTACTTCCAGGAGAAAATGTATATTGATCAACCTCCCTATTTTTTTAAATTTTCTTTTCTTGATCATGTATTTGTGTTAAAAAATCTCTATGGTTTAAAGTAAGCCACCAGGCTTTGGATGAACGTTTGAGTAATTTTCTTATTGAAAATAATTTTCAAAGAGGGAAGGTAATACAATTATCTTTATCAAGAAAATTGAGCATGGCATTTTACTCGTGCAAAATTATGTCGATCATATATTTTTTGGTGCTATTAGCAAATCATGATGCAAGGAATTTTTTGATATGATGCAGAATGAGTTTCAAATGTCTATGATGAGGGAGATGTGGTATTTTCTTAGATTGAAGATTCATCAATCAAAATACTGCAAAATTTTCAAAAAAGATTCAACATGGATAAAGAAAATCCAATCTCAATCCCGATTAGTATGTCATATAGTTTAGAAAAGAAAAAAGAGAAGAAAAAATAGAAGACAGAGAAAATATCGAGGTATATTAATATTTCTTCTTAATCTTACTGCATCTTGTTATCATATCATGTTTGATCTTTGTTTGTGTGCATGTTTTCAAGCAAGCTTCAAATAATCACACCTCATAGTGGTAAAAATCATTATGAGACATCTTACTAGCACACCACTTTTGGGTTTATGGTTCTCCAAATGGACAAATTCACTACTACAAAAAAAAACATGTAACCTCGGACATGGAGTTGATTTGACCTCGATTAAAGAGGCGAAGTAACGAAGGACGTCATGAAAAGCTGTCACTTTATCCCTCAGTTTTTTAAACTGAGGGGTTACTTGAAATGGTCATGGGTTCGAACCTCAACAATAGTTTTTTTTTACTTATATTTTTCACAACTACCTCCGTATACCTCTCGATTTATTAACAAAACCAAGGGGAAAGATATATTATTTTTCTTAAATACTAATTATATTATTTACATAAAATATTAATATATTAATTTGCTTACAAACTATATTGTTTACAGAGAATATTATATTATTTACACAGAAGATTACATCTTGTGAGATGTTGGATTGAACTCTAGTATGGTTGAAAGGTAGCCTCTGGTTCGACAGTAATTAAGCATATGAGGTTGAAGTATGTTCGCATGCTGCTGTCGGAATAATACGTGTTGTAGTTGAAGTTTGTTCTAACATGCATTAGTCAATATTTCTAGGGTTGTTAGCATGGGCCTTGCTTGTAAGCCCAATTATTTAAGTTAGCTTGTACCCTAAGTTAGCTTGTAATGGGTAATTGTTAAAAAGCCCATTAGGTTAGTGTGCTATTTTTCTTATAAATAGGATGCTAGTTTCTCAATCTTGGCATAAGGAAAAATAGGAAGATAAAATCCTAATTTCAAGAGAGAGGTTATTTTATTATTCTTGTATACTTGTAATCTTGTTCTAAAAGTAAGGAAAAAATAGCAGTTTATAACCAATCCTTGTTGTTCCTTGTTGTCTTGCCTTGTTTTCTTTGTTAACCCTAACCCTTGTGTATTTCTTGATCATAAAGAAACCATTTATATATTGTTTCAGGATATCCCATTCACAACAAATTGGTGCGGTGAACATGGAGAAGATGCCTTCAATAAAGTATGAGATTGAAAAGTTTACCAGAGTGAACGACTTCGGACTGTGGCGCTTGAAGATGAAAGCCCTACTGGTTTAGCAGAGTTGCTTGGAAGCATTGAAGGGAGAGGCAGCCATGGGTGTTGCATTAACGACAAAAGAAAAGCTGGGCATGATTGAGAAAGCCCGCAACGCAATATTGTTGAGCCTAGGTGATAGGGTTCTTTGACAGGTATCAAAGGAGACTACAGCATCGGGATTATGGGTGAAACTTGAAAGTTTGTACATGACCAAATCTCTGGTGAATCGACTCTACCTGAAGCAAGTTTTGTACTCATTCAAGATGAGTGAAGACAAAGTGTTGGCTGAGCAGTTGGATATGTTCAACAAGCTGATTTTTGATCTTGAAAATATTAATGTGAAGATCGATGATGAAGATCAAGCATTGTTGATGCTGTGTGCTTTGCCCATAAGACATGCTCACTTTAAAGAAACTCTCTTGTTCAATCAGCCTTGTATTCTAAGGACTTGAATGAACGCAAAGAGCATAAACCTTCGATGGTGGGCGAAGGTTTGGCTGTTAAGGGAAAATTCCTGCGAAAGGATGATAAGTTCGACAAAAAGAAAGGTAAAAGTCAACAAAATCTTATAGTGGCGAAATAAACGGTATTTGATGTTATCACTGTAAGAAGGAGGGTCACCCAAGAAAGGTGTGCCCTGAACGCCTAAAAGATCATAGAGGTAATGGCAACGCAACCATTGTTCAAGATGACTTCGACTCATCTGATGTTCTTGTGGTTTTAAGTGGCGACTCGAGAAAATAGTGGGTTATGGATTCAGGTTGCACTTGGCACATGAATCCAAATAGAAAATTGTTCGAGGAGCTATGTGATCAAGATGGTGGATCTGTGTTGCTGAGAAACAACAAATCTTGCAAAATTGCAGGTATTGGATCTGTGAGATTCAAGCTCCATGATGAGTCAATAAGGTTATTGACTAAAGTTGGGTATGTACCTGACTTGAAGAGAAATTTAATTTCTCTTGGTGAATTTGACAGAAATAGATATGTTTTTCAAGGAGTGAAAAGTATCCCAAGAGTCATGAAGGGGTCGAAGGAAGTCTTAAGAGGCGTGAAGAAACAAGGCTTGTTACCCTTGAGGTTGAGGTTGTAAGTGGTTCGACAAATGTTACATCCGTGAAACCTGTGTCGAAGACATAATTATGACACATGAGATTGGGCCATGTCAGCGAAAGAGGTATGGTCAAATTGGGGAAGCATAACCTGTTAGGAGGCGACAAATTCGAAAAGTTAGAGTTTTTTGAATCTTGTGTATTTGGTAAATCCTGTAGGGCGAATTTTAACAAAGGCAAGCAAGGAACACATAGATCCCTGGATGACATTCATGATGATCTTTGGGGGCCTGCAAGGAATCCTTCACACTCAGGTGCAAGATATTTTCTATCCATCGTTGATGACTATTCCAGAAAGCTATGGGTATTCATCCAGAAGACGAAGGATGAAACTTTTGAGAATTTCAAAAGTTGGAATATTCTGGTCGAAACTCAAACTGGCAGAAAGGTTAAGAGGTTGAGAACCGACAATGGCCTTGAATTATACAACAAAGTGTTCAACAACTTTAGTGTTGAGTTTGGGATTGCAAGGCATAAGACTGAAGCAGGTATTCCTCAACAAAATGGCTTAGCTGCGAGATTCAATTAAATAATCCTTGAAAGGGTTAGATGCATATTGGTTAGTGCTGGATTGAAGGATGTGTTTTGGGCGGAAGCTGTTTCGACAGCAACTTACCTGATAAATAGATGTCCCTCAAATGCCTTGGGAATGAAGGCACTTGAAGAATTTTGGTCGGGACATCCACCTAGTCTCGACAAACTGAGAGTATTTGGGTGCGTGGCCTATGCTCATATTAGGCAAGATAAGGTCGAACCTAGAGCTCTGAAATACATGTTCATGGGATACCCTGAAGGAGTCAAAGCTTATAGGCTATGGTGCCTAGATTCATGTCACAGTAGGTGTATCACCAGTCGAGATGTAGTTTTCAATGAAGCATAGATGACTTTCAAGAAAACTGATGATGATGACGAAGAGTTTGAACATGGAGAGATTCCTGTTGAGGTGGAGCATGTTGATGCTGAATTGCGTACCCTAGATGATGTCGAAGAAGATGCAGAAAATGTTGTCGAAGATTAGGAGACTGATAATGGCTACCTGCTAGAAAGAGACAGGTCGAGAAGAGTCATCAAGCCACCTCAGAGACTTGGGTATGCAGATCTTATAGCTTATGCCTTAATCTCTACAAGTGAGGTTCTAGACAAAAAACCTAGAGACTATAAAGAAGTTATGAGGAGTCGAAATAAGACTGAATGGCTGAAGGCCATGGATGATGTGATGAAATCTCTTCATGATAACAACACCTGGGAACTGATCAAGAAACCTGCTGGAGCTAGGTTAGTCAGCTGTAAATGGATTTTCAAAGTTAAGGAAGGAATCAAAGGAGTGACGTCGAAGAGATACAAGGCAAGATTGGTTTCTAGGGGGTTCACTCATAAAGAAGGTGTCAACTTCAATAATGTGTTCTCTCCTGTTGTGAAGCACATATCCATTCGAATGTTTCTTGCCACAGTGGCATAGTTCGACCTTGTATTGGAACAGATGAATGTGAAGACTGTGTTCTTTTATGGTGACTTAGATGAAACAATCTTGATGAGGCAACCAGAAGGGTATCTCGAAAAAGGGAAGAAATATTATGTGTGCAAGATGAATAGATCCTTATATGGACTGAAACAATCTCCTCGACAATGGAATAAGAGATTCGACAAGTTCATGGCACGCATAAGTTTCATCAAAAGTCAGTTCGACCACTGTGTTTAATTCAGATTTCGACCGGGTAATTCATTTGTTATTTTGTTGCTCTATGCGGATGATATTCTAATAGAAAGTAACAATGTTGAAGAGGTAATGAGGGTGAAGGCTGAACTCAATAAGGAGTTTGACATGAAGGATCTGGGAGATGCATCCAGGATTCTTGGGATTGACACCCGAAGAGATAGAAAGTAGTCGAAATTATGCTTATCTCAAGAGGCATAGCTATAGAAGGTTCTCAAAAAGTTTGGTATGTCGAATTTAAAGCCTGTTGTGACTCTGACAAACCCTCAATTCAAGCTGAGTATAGATCAGTGTCCCAACACTGATGTTGAAAGAACTTATATGAATAGCATTTCATATGCTAACATAGTAGGTTCTTTGATGTATGTTATGGTCTGTACTAGACCCAACATAACATATGCAGTAAGTCTTGTAAGCAGGTACATGGTGAATCCTAGAAAGGCTCACTGGTAAGCATTGAAGTGAATTTTAAGATACATAAATGGGTCTCTAAATAGAGTCTTAATTTATGGTAGAGCCTTGGGCGAAGATAGTAAAGCAGCAATCGAAGGATATGTTGACTCTGATTATGCAGGTTGTATGCATTCCAGAAAATCCATTTCTGGATATGTGTTCACTATGTTTGGAAGAGCAATCAGTTGGAAAGCTACACTTCAAAAGGTTGTTGCCTTATCAACCACTGAAGCGGAATATATTTCCCTAACTGAAGCTGTGAAGGAAGCATTGTGACTTGAAGGTTTTGCAAAGGAGCTAAAACTTCAAGGTCGAGTTATCACTGTTAAATGTGATAGTCAAAGTGAAATACACCTGTCGAAGAATTTAGACTATCATGAGTGAACTAAACACATTGATGTGAGGCTGCATTTTGTCAGAGGAGTAATCGAGTGTGGAGAAGTCCAAGTGCTGAAGGTTTTGACAGATCGTAATGCTGCTGATATGATCACCAAGGCGTTGCCTAGTTACAAGTTTTTCCACTATATGCAGTTGATAAAGCTGTATGAAGAAAGCTATTTTCTTGATGTTATAGAGTTAGATCCAAGGTGGAGATTTGTGAGATGTTGGATCAAACTCTAGTATGGTTGAAGGGTAGCTTCTGGTTCGACAGGAATTAAGCATAAGGTCAAAGTATGTTCACATGCTGCTGTCGGAGTAATGCGTGTTGTAGTCGAAGTTTTTCTAACATGCATTAGTCAATATTTTTAGGGTTGTTAGCATGGGTCTTGCTTGTAAGCCCAATTGTTTAAGTTAGCTTGTACCATAAGTTAGCTTGTAATGGATAATTGTTAAAAAGTCCATTAGGTCAGTATGCTATTTTTTTTATAAATAGGATGCTAGATTCTCAATCTTGGCATAAGGAAAAATAGGAAGATAAAATCCTAATTTCAAGAGAGAGAGGTTATTTTTTTATTCTTGTATACTTGTAATCTTGTTCTAAGAGTAAGAAAAAAATAGCAGTTTATAACCAATCCTTGTTGTTCCTTGTTGTTTTACCTTATTTTCTTTGTTAACCTTAACCCTTGTATGTTTCTTGATCATAAAGAAACCGTTTATATTTTATTTCAAGACATCCGATTCACAACACATATATTCTTCATTGTCATCACTATCGGTGAAGAATAAATGCTTGATATCTTGGAGAAGAGCCAATGTTGGGGATCCTCATTTCATTGATCTTAACGAAGATCAAATGTTAAAAGCAATATATATATCCTCTATGGCTTTTGCATTCATTTGTTTCTGATATAAAATTAAAAAAAAGTTAGATAAAAAAAATAAATATTCAACTATATGATTATTTAAGAACACAAATCATGAACCCAAATAATTTTCTGCTATTGCAATCCATCCTTGAGAACTTTTCCCAAACAAATTAAATGTTTTTTTAAGTTTCAAAGTTTTCATGTCAAATGTTTCATTATCAATTTTTAGTATTCAAAATACTTTTATAATGAGGACTTTATGTTTCACGAGGATTTCTAATGACAGTGTCTTGAGCGCTGATACTCATTAAATGAACGACAATAATTTATTTAAGGATGATGAAGAAAATGAATAAACACACTTATATTTTACCCTAGTTATTACTCAAAACTGATGTAAAACGTGTTTCTTTTTAGATAAAAATATAATAAAATATATTAAACCCTAACTGCCACATACCTATCGATTTCTGTTAAAAACCAAGGGGAAACACTTTTTTTTATATAATTACATTGTTTACACAGAATATTTATATAAATTGTTTAAATAAATCCAGATTTTGAAAATACATTCTCAGAGAACAACATATATTTTTTAAATTTTTTATAAGTTATCTATTTCATCTAAGAGAATTTTTTTTTGTACTTATAATTCATCTCAGAGAGATTTAATTATAAATGTTTTCATGGCAAATACTTTCACATGAAAGAAAAATGAACGATTGTGTTTAGGAATAAATTTCTGAATGTTGCCAACAGAGGAAAGCAATAAATTTATCGACGTTTGCTTTGATTGACAACATATGAAGATTATTCTAAAAATACAACAAAAACATTAACATCATTATGTGAGATAAATTGCAAAGGCAGAAAAAAAAATTTGTTCAAGATTGAAGAACATTGAAGATTTTTTCTATCTTGCAATCCATCCCTAAGAATGATGCGTATGACTTTGGAGCGACTACATATAAGTTAAGTTTAAGATAAAATCTGATTAATGAGTGCTTTTATAGTATAATATGATAATCTAATGTCTCGATTATTAAATATAACCGAATGAATAGATCCTTAATTTAAAAAAAATACCACTTTTAAAGAAATAAAAACATAAACTGTTGTTGTTAGGATTCAAAACATGTCTTGAATTATTATTCCCTTTAGTAATATTTAGAAACCGAGGGCATGTCTGATATTTATTTTAAAAAAATAAAATAAAACATGATGCACCTTAACATTTTACCTCAATTTGTGATTGGGTAAGGTGAATGATTTGTCATAAAATGTATTATTTATAATAGTAACTATACTTTAGTTGAGTACCCTGATTCGAATTTTGATGAGTGCAAATTAGATTAAAAAAAAGGTACTAATTATACGTGTCATTTACTTAAAAAACTCGTTTGTCTCCAAGCATGGCAAAAAATTATCAAGCGGTGAATTTTCCAAAACTGAAGCAGAATATGCCGTTATGGGAAGTTATTTTGAGCATAAACAATAGCTAAGTGTTTCTTTTTCTAAATCATCAATATCTTTCTTTTTTTCTTTCTAAATATCTTTTAAAAATCCATTTTAATTCCTTAATTATGCAAATGAATCCGTTAGTCATTTTTGTTCAAATGTCACTAATGACATTAATTTTCGTTAATGCAGCAATGACATATAACATTTAATTTTTGTGATCGATTTAGTAACGAAAAATTGATCATTAGTTTTTTTAAACTTTAAAATATTCTTCATTTTCTTCAAAAATTCAAACTCAAAAATTACATTTTATAACGGAAACCCCCAATAGTGAATTTTTTTTACAATAACCATGTATTGTTTATAATTTACCACAAAAGCCATAGTTTCAAAAGATTGTCCAAAATGACACAAAATGAACCTTCTGTCGCTGGATGAAATGGCGACAGAGTGTATACGTTTTTTTGTTTCAAGTGTAATCGCCATCTTGATTGGCGATAGTGTTGGTATGGAAAGTGATTCGCCATGACAAATGGCGACACAGACATATTTAGGGTTTGCGTTTTTTGTTTTTAATTAATGTTTTAATTTCTAATTTCAATTATTTTTTTATTAATATTTTCTATAAAAAAATATTAAATACATTTTTAATCAATGTTTTAATTTATGTAAATATTTTAATAAATTATTTAAAGAATAACAATATAATTGAAATCAAATATTTAAATACATATTTAAATGGTAATAACATTAAGTTTGTTATTAAATTTATAAATATTTTAATAAATTTATTTTAATTACCTATTCATAAGTATTTATTATTAAATTATGTTGTTTGTTTTTCATAATGAATTGAAATTAAAATAACCTTAAAATAATATAGACATGTAAAAAATATTAAAATATATTAATTTACAATATAATGAAAATTACAAATGAAAAAAAAAACTAATGGCCGACTCTATCCAAGCGACCACCGGTGCCACACTGCGGGGGGTGCGCGTTGCGACGAGGTCTACGACGAGGTTGTTGTGGTGTGTCTGGTCGTTGTGTGTTGAGTTGTGGAGGAGGGTTTTGTTGGGATGGCCTCGGCGTATCAGATAGATTTTGCAGCATTTGACCCCAATAGCCGGTAGGTCCACTATCAACGACGCTTCTGCAGTTAGCCCAATGCCCATATTTTCGTAGGATGGTCTGGGAGGTTGGGTGGAGTATGGACGGTATGGTTGTCCGAATTCGTTCATCGAATTGGGTTGGAAACAGTGTGTTGGTTGTTATGGGGTGTGGTAGTCAAATAGTGGATAGTTGGAGGGGTAGTTGGAGGGGGTAAGGTCAAATGAGTTGTTTGGGCTATAAGTGGAAGGGGTAGGGTCAAATGACGTATCAGGGCTATAATGGTATGGTGGTTGAGGCTGAGACTAGGTGGGTGGCATGTACGGGTCATGGTAATGCTGTTGTTGTTGATGGGGGTCATGGTAAGGCTGGTATGGGTTATGGTAAGGTTGATTTTGGGAACTGGACTATTGTTGTGTGTTGGACGAAGAAGCGCGTTGCCTTGGGTCAACCAAATATGTTGGCTCGAACATAAATGACTGAGATGTCGTGACAGACCTAAACCAAGTCATATATTGAAGACTTGACCTAGCCCCATGTACAATATGGTCGGTCAAGACGTGATGCCTTCTTCTCTTCCAGTGTTTACACAACTCCTTCGCAAACTCCTTCCAATGACTGACACTCCACTGTGAGCCCACCCGCTTTTGATGCCACTACCCCAATTCTACCAGAGCATCTGGAATATCCTGATGCATCCCAAATTGTAGCTTCACCCGGTCACTTTGGTGCATCTCCACCGTAGTGAACCTAATTATGGGTGTTCTTGATGTCCACACAGCAGCATCATTGAGGTCGGGCTGGTGGTCGAGACCCTCGTACGACATCCAGACAAACTACAATAAAGTTCGACAAATAAGTTAGACATAGATAGACAAGTTTATGCATATAAGTTAGACAAATTAAAGGTAAATAACTTACATCATCTGGCCCAAGGTGGTCGATGGGGTTGTGGTATTGAATTATAGAGTGCCTGGGACATCTCTGATAATTCATCCCTGGAACAGACCACCTAAAAAAAAGAAACACATATAAGTTAGCATCTAAAACACATCTTACAAATTATTAACTTACAAAGAAAATTTGGTTGCTAAATAATGTTGAAAAGAAACTTACTTGTTGGCGTACAGGAATGTAAAAGGATTCCGGTTTATTGGAGCAAGCGTTGGCATCCTAGACCAATCCCACGCTTGCAGGAGATAGGCACAACCATAAAAAGTACAGGAATTGCTTTTGGAATTTTTGCAAAGTGCGCTATACAGATGGGCGAGGACAGCTGATCCCCAACTATATTCGCGCATTTTTTTTATATTTTGTAATAGTGGTAAATACATAATATTTACAGAATTTCCAGTTCCCTCTGGAAATAAAAATTGACCAAAAAAAATCATAATATAGCACCGTGTTTTGACTATTTTGTCATATTCGGTGCTATCCTCACTTAAGACAATATCATTGTATTGTTCCCTGAGGTATTTTAGATTTATTCCCTGACCCCTCGGACGGCCCTCGCTTTCCGCCTGAGTTGCGTCCACACAAAGAGGGGCGCCCAATAAATCTTCGCAAAGTCGGTCAGGGACACCAACTTTGTCGTTGACGGCCTTACCATCGATGTGTAGACCGAGCAACATGCATACGTCTTGGAGAGTCACAGTACACCAAAAGGTAGGTGAAATGTATGTGTCTCCGGTCTCTAGCGTTCTAACAACACTAGAATAAACTTCATATCAAGAGAGTAAGATTTGATTTTGATCAAATTACCAAACCCACAATGATGAAGGTACCCGCTATGAGGGGGTCGTGTGGTATGTAATCATGCACACGACATCGAAACCTTGATGCATCCTGCAAAATAATTAATGTTTCGTCAGACAAGAACTAAAATAATTAACGTTTCGTTAGACAAGATTGTAAACATAGATAAGAACTAAAAACTTACAAACTCGACGATGTTTTCAGTCGTTCCTCTGTGAGAGTCGCCCATGGTGAGTAAAGACATTGTTGTTTGGGATGTTGAGATGTAGAGAGTTTTTGAGTTTGAGAGTTTGGGAGTTTGAGAGTTTGAGGGTTTGAGAGTAGGAGAGTTTAAGTGTGAGCAGAATTTGCTAGGTAAAGACCCTATATTTATATTCCACGAGTGGATGTGTGTTGTAAATGCATGCGTGACAAGTATCCTGATGCATGTGTGTTGTAAATGCATGCGGGACAAGTGTACTGATGCATGGTCATTGTAGGCATGCAAGGTCACATGTGAAAAGCAGATTCTTGCCCTGTCCCGTCTTATCAAGCATGCTGCATGCAGGGTAAGAATCTCGTAGGCCTGAAGGGTCAATGTAGGCATCCAGGGTCACATGTGAAAAGCAGATTCTTGCCCTGTCCCGTCTTATCAAGCATGTTGCATGCAAGGTAAGAATCTCGTACACCTGCAGGGTCAATGTATGCATGTAGGGTCACATGTGAAACGCAAAGTCTTACATTGTCCTGTCTCATCAAGCATGGTGCATGCCATTGATTGCACATTAAGGCATCGACAAAAGGACAAAAAATGAGACTATGTTTTTGTCGTTGATTTTTTAGGTTGATTTGTTTATTAACCGATGTGTGAGTTTTTCTTATATTTATTATTATGTTTTTTTTTCTAAATTAAAAACGTATAGTTTGTTTGATGGATGATAACTTAGATAGTATGTAGATTTATTATTACTGTTTAGTGTAACACGTATCCAAATAACCAACTATCGAATCGTCTAGTGTAAAATAGATTTAATTGAAATACATATAAAAATCTTTTATACTATCAGAGTCTTTTTTATGCAGGGTCACATGTGAAAAGCAGATTCTTGCCCTGTCCCGTCTTATCAAACATGCTGCATGCAGGGTAAGAATCTCGTAGGCCTGCAGGGTCAATGTAGGCATGCAGGGTCACATCTGAGACGCAGAGTCTTGCATTGTCCTGTCTCATCCAGCATGTTGCATGCAGGAAATCAATTCACGGGACAGATTTCCAAACACTCAAACGCTCAAACTCTTTAATATAGTCTTTAAACTCTTTAAACTCAAACACTCAAACACTCAAACTCTTTAAACTCTTTAAACTCAAACACTCAAACAGTCAAACACTCAAACTCTTTAAACTCTAAAACTGTCAAACTCTCAAACACTCAAACACTAAACTCTTTAATACAGTCTTTCTAAACACAATTTTCGCTATGTCTCAAACACCACAATATATGATTTCCGCACATCCTAACGGTGAAGTTTTCGAATGTGAAATATCGGGTTACAATTTCAGAAACACTGATGTTACAAGATTTTTAATTGACAGAAGGTCTAATTTTTTACACCTTAAGTCTAGAATAGAAAAAAAAACTGCAATGTGGTCTAGTTGGGCAAATAATATACAAAAATCCAGTGTTTTTTGGCGGCCATGTCGAATGCAAATTTTTTCCGTTAAAGGTGCGAGACGATGACGATGTGCGTAACATATTCCGCACTCATGAGTATTCTGGTTTCACAGATATTGTGTTACATGTTACGTTACAACAGCAACAACTGTCTCAACAACTTGATTTTTCTCAAGTTTTTTGCGATTCTGACGAGAACACGCTGAAGTATTACAAAGACAATGCCTGTGTGTACACCATACGGGACTTGCGTTGGTGGAAATGGAATTTTTCACAGAGTCTTTTGGGCGTTTGAACCATGCATCAAAGGGTTTGCATATTGTAAACCTATAATTCAAATTGACGGAACATGGTTATACGGGAAATATAAGGGCACGCTGCTCATGGCTGTGGCATAGGATAGGAACAACAACATTTTTCCAATAACCTTCGCTATAGTAGAAGGGGAGACTGCTAGGGGTTGGAGTTTTTTCTTAAAAAATTACCAGTCTTATGTGTCTCCCCAACCTAACTTATGTTTGATCTCTGATCGACACCCATCAATCGAGAATGCATACAACAACCTTGATAACGGTTGGCAGGATCCTCCCTCGACCCACGTCTATTGCATAAGGCATATCGCCCAAAATTTCATGCGGGAAATCAAAGACAAGACGCTACAGAAGAAGGTTGTGAATGCGGGATATGCACTAACAGAACCCACATTCAAATACTATCGTGACGAGATCAGACTAACAAACGCGGATGCATTAAGATGGACTGATAACATTGATAGGGCGAAATGGACGCGGGCATACGACAATGGTGTGCGATGGGGCCACATGACAGCTAACCTCGTCGAATCAATGAATTCTGTTTTCAAGGGAATCTGAAACCTCCCGATAACTGCCGTTGTAAAGGCAACCTAGTTTAGGCTAGGATCACTCTTTGATGGCAGACGTACGAAGCGGGGTTCAGTATTACAATCGGGTCAGTTGTACAATGATACTTCAATGAAATTCATGAAAGAGGAAGCTGCCAAAGCCAACACACACGTGGTCACAATCTTTGACTGTATAGCTGGTTGGTACAGTGTTGCCGAGTCTATTGATCACAACGAAGGAAAGCCTAGGGGATGTTACCGTGTTAAATTGGATAAGAGCTTGTGTGATTGTGGGAAGTTTCAAGCATTTCGTATGCCCTGCTCTCATGTTATAGCAGCATGTTCGAAGGCGCGCCAGGATCCAACCAACCTTCTTTCTGCAATTCACCAAGTGATAAGTCTATGCAATGTCTACACATGTAGCTTTCAGGTGGTGGCAAAGGAGGACTATTGGCCTCAATACGAAGGCGAAATTGTTTGGCATAATGACTTGATGCGCAGAAAGAAAAAGGGTCGGCCTAACAACACGCGCATTCGAACGGAGATGGATATCGCAGACAAGCTGGTAAGATTGTGTAGTTCGTGTCAACAACCAGGACACAATCGTACAAAATGTCCTAGTGTAGGATCAAGCAGCAGATCATAGTTTCATATGTAACCGTGTCCCTTTAATTCAATAGCAAATTCCATTTGATTAAAAGCATACTTAACTGACATAACAACAACATAAAGACAGAACACTGCACCAAGGCAACATAAATTAAACAAACATAACAACAACGTAAAGACATAAAACAGAACACTGCACCAAGGCGTCTACGATATCACGACCATCAACTTTATCTTCTTTGGTGTTAACATCATCACAAGGACACCAACATCATTTTCCACTTTTCTCCATTCGCGACTAACTCCGTTTCTCCCGGTCTCCTCGATCAACCTCTCAATTTTTCTAATCTTTTCTCCTTGAGCAATATCTCTTTCTAGCCAGCGGTTCAGTTTCCTATGCAAGTGCTCCAACGTCTGCGTATTCCACAGGAGCACCTTCATTGGAGGCTTTGTTGCTGAAAACACAATTAGGGCATTTCTTTTCATTAGATCGAATGTTGGAAAGGGTTCCTCCGATTCTGATGACGAAGACGAAGAAAATTGATTTATAAATGCAGACATTCTAGACTCTACTCCACTCAAAGTGCACTAACGCTTCAGTCTTTTGGTATACAATATTGTGAAAACATATATGTCTTTGCAGTCATATTTATAGTAAAAAGAAATAGTACGTGCCCCATATGATATGTCTTAAATACCCTTACAAAATTTATACACTTTAAACTTCAATGGTTAATCAATTTTTATGTTTTAAATTTTATAATTTAAATCAATTTATATGCTTTAAAATTAAATCAACACTCAATTTTTATTTTGTATTTAAACCTAAATTTATAAAATCAATTTAAGTTTATTTTTAATTAAACCTAAATTTATTAAATTAATTTGAGATTATTTTTATTTAAACCTAATTATTTTAAGTTTATTAATTAACAACTTAATTTTAACATTAAACCTAATTATTTTAAGTTTATTAATAATAATTATGTTTAAAAAAATAATCAAAATTAAAAATATAAAAAAATAATTGATATTAAATACATTAAAACATTAATTAAAATTAGCAAAAAAACGCAAACCCTAAATATGTATGTGTTGCCATTTGTCATGGCGAATCACTTTCCAAACCAACACTATCGCCAATTAGAATAACAACTGCACTTGAACCAGAAAAACGTATACACTCTGTTGTCATTTCATCCGGCGACATAAGATTCATTTTGTGTCATACTTTAGTTTTTGTGGTAAATTATAAACAATACATGATTATTGTAAAAAAAAATTTTCCAATAGTCAATTCAAAAAACATATTTTATAACAAAAGAAATAACATGTTTCAGCTTGCAGAATTAAAAAATTAAAATAATCTTTTAAAAATTAAAAAACTAAATTGTAAGCCTTGAATAAAAAATAAGGGCAGAAAATTGATATTTAACTTTTTTTTTTTTTTACTCAAAGGAGAAAATATCAAAGTTTGTTTAATTTACAGTCCCATTTTGTTTCAACTTGCATGTACAAAAGCATTGTGGAACTAGTATTATAGAAGTGAAATATTGAAGGAATCTATCAACCCAATCATTCACGTTATGGGTGTACCGTCCAAAATACCTTCAATAGAAACGACAGAGACCAATGATAGGATCAAACAAATTGCTTGACTCGACATGTCTAACTAATTTACATTCAAAAGATAATATGATAAAACTATTGTTCTTCCTTTTGGCCCTTATATTTTGTTTCCATTATAGCGCACATGAATAACGGTTAGTGTTAATATAATGTATCTATATTCCCTTAAACTGTCATTAGTACAACTAATTTGAATTCATAAGTAAGAGCAGAATTAGATCAATATAATCTAGAAGAATCTAAATTTAAATTATGACAAATATAAGTAGGGTGAAAAGAATAGTAAGGTGAAAGCACATGGTTAGTTAGGTATGTTGCATTTAATATTCTGAGGGCCACAATAACAATTAATGTTTGCGCAATGAAAGATTTCTTTAAAGAATGATGATTGGTTATGTGACCAGCATTATTGGGGTACATGCCATGACTTGTCATACATGCTAAGATCCTTGCCAACCAATTATTATATAATTAATTTCATATTATATATAGTTGACCACTCAAAGGATATATTGGCATATGCTAGCATTAATTATACCTCAAAAATATTTTAGGGTTATACAACTAAAACATCTTTTTATAAACAACTTTTAATTTTTAATTTGTAGGTTTATTAAATAATTGAAATATCTAATCTATATTAGATTATATATCTTTATTGAATGATTTAAAATTTAAAATTTACTTATAAAGAACTAAAGTGTTTCTTATAAAAAAGATTAGAGGAAGAATTATATATCATAATTTACGGAAGGGAATTGTCTCCCCCATGACATAAATAAGAATAAGAGAGATAAATAAAGAAAAATTATGTATAATTTAATGTTGAAGATTAAAATGGGATAGAATCTAGTGAAAATCCAAGGGAGGAAATCCATCCCCATAATCTACAATGCCCTCCAAAAATATGAATTCTCATATTTATGATTGGGTTTTGTCTATATATTTGAGTTCTTGTATCCTATAATAGAATCCAATGTTATAAATTCACGAACATTCAATGTTTAGTGTGTTCTAAAACGATAAGAAAAATAGAAATGGAGTAAATACTAACAAATGCAAGGGAAATAATCTTACATAAAAAGATTTACTCGCATTCAAAGCCTTTATAAATAGTTAAGAATATTAACTCAACAAAAGGACAAAAAAGAATAAAGTGTCATATGGACAAATGTGGTGGTCCCAAACATTATGCCTCTTGTCTCCTCCATACAGTCCTCGCCGCTGACGATCGCCACCGACGACACCAGCTCTGATTCCGGGACCAGGTCCGAGGGCGTGGGCGTAGAGGCGGTAGTGGCGACTTGTAGGCAACATTTAAACACTTAGACACGACGCATCAGAGCAATCAAGCTACTCACAACGCAGGTGGGGCTCCGGCGCCTGACCGAATTGCTCTCGTTTTGGTCGATGCATGCGTTTGAACTTTTGAATTTGAAGAGTAGCAACACTTCGTGAAGTGTTGCATCGGAATAAAAATAGGCAATTCTCGAAAACAATGCAACTTTAAGTTAAAAAGTGTTCTTTCATCAAGGGTCGTAACCTTGTGAAACAACATATACATGATCTAAAAAATTTTCATCTAGAAATTCAAAAATTACATCATAAACTAAATATCCTCTTGAACAAATTTCAAACTCTCTTCGCTACAAAAGGTGAGTTTTCACCGATCTTACGCAAATTCGATATAAAGTTGAATTATCTTGCGTATTCTTGTGTTTCACCTCTAAGACATATTTGTGAGTGTTTGAAATACTTTTAAAAAAAATGATACCACAAAAGAGACTAATATTTAATACCACAAAAGAGAAATATGTCATGTATTAGTCATTGAAATATGAATCTTCTCTCTTATAAATTTAAAAATATACTTTTGAGAGAGAGTTATACCTAATTTAAAACCCTATTTGGGTAGAAGAATAATACTTGTTAATTGAGCACTTGATAGAAAATTGTATACAGAAAAGAAGGCCAAAAGAATAACTTAAATATGTATACATAAAACAGTAAAAGTGTTGTCCTATATATTCCGTTAGAAAAAGTAAATGTACTATGTCCTAGAATGGTGTAAGCAATGAGAACAGTTTTTTCTCAAATATGACATTAATCTGCCACATCAAAATGAGTAAATTTCAATTTATGATCATAATGGTCACTACGTAGCACAAGTGACATAGAGTGGTAGTTGAAGAAACGCGTAGAATCATTATTGAAGATCACCAAGTTAAAAGTGGTGGGGAAAGAGATATTTGTTGCCTTAGCTGAAATAACGGTTCATGTATCAATTAAGTTGTGTGTGCAATGTGGCAACATAGGCCATACTAAGAAAAAAAACAATATACGATGTTGATATGTGTCTAACTAGTGGTATAGATATTGCTCACATTTTAGGTATTTTAATGTGAATATTATTCTTTAATATTGAAAAATATTTTACACACTATACATTCATTTATATTTAAGATTTCACATATTTTTAGAAAGACAACAACAAGTGCAGATAAATTAAACAATGCAGATTTTTGTGTGATTTCTCAAAACTTTTGATAAAGAGTATATATAATACATGAGAGTTGATCTAGTTTAGCATAATTACAAATAAATCATAATTATAAATAAATATAGATTTTATAACCCCCACAATCGAGGCGGAAGATCAACAAACACTTAAACTGTTTTAAAAATCATCAATGAGAATATTAGGAGGTGAATATATTAACAACACATGTTCCGAACAAAATAAATGTGCATTTTAATGTATTTAATTTGCTGATGCAGACAAAACTGTCAGATAGATAACGCTAACATTTTCACTATACACCAAATAATTTTAAAGGGAAAAAATGAAACTAAAAAAAAGTTACAGTCATATTAATACAAAAAAAATTATAGATTCTTAATTTGTCTTTTAAAAAAAATGAAATTTAACAAATTAACATAAAAAAACGGTAATACTTGTTTATTTTAAAAATATAACTGGAATGTAAGAGAAAAACTGAATTTTAAAAGATATAAGAAAATTAAAAGTGGTATGAAATTTAAAATATATGAACTGAAAATACAAAATTAAAAGATTTGAAAATAAAACTGCATATCAAATTATACGAAATATGCTTGACTTGAAAGTTGAAACGTTGAAAAAGTATATAAGTGCTTTAAAGATAAAAATTACATAATGTTTAAAGAATTTAATTATAGAAAAGATATACTTATTGAACTTGAAAGTTTGAACTTATTTCTAGTTTAGGAGTGGACATTTTTAAAATTAAGTACCTTTATTTTTTTTTAAATGCATTTAAAATTGTTGTACACGAATAATTTTTTTTAATATAATAGTAAAAATTATGATAATCAAAATTGGATCGGATAACAAACAATTGTACCTATAAATTTAAGATTTTAAAGTAAAATTGGATTTGAAACCGATAATAAATAAATAAATATTTTTTATATATACATAAGAATAATAATGCATAAGAGTAATTATATTTTGAAAATCGTATAAAACAATTTATTGGTAATTTTATAATAATTAAAACTTTAATTTTTAATAGTCTTTTTATTTTTTAAAATTTAAAATTTAATTATTTTAAAATATTCAAAAGTTATCGATAAATAGAATAACACAAAATTGTTTTAAAATGTCGTAATTAATTTTAACTTTTACATAAAAAGGTAAACAAAATTTCAAAATTAAAAATAACAGATCAAAATACTAGATAGGTTCAAAATTTCCATTTTAATATAATAATAGTAATAAATTAATAACATACTGTGATTGTTATATAAAAGTCAATTTCATTCATCAAATAAATAACAATAGAACAACAATGAAATTGATAATAATTTTTCCTCTGGTTTTTTTATTTGGTTTTTCTACACTAATGTGTACTAGAGTTATTAGAAACAAAAGGTGGATATTAAATAAAACAATTTTTAATTTAAAATGAAACTCTTTATTATATTTTTATGATTTAAAAGTAAAATCTAATCTGACTATAAAAATTATCTAAAACTCCGATTTTACTTTTATTTTTATCGATTTTTAATAGATTTTTCTATTTAAATTTTGGTTCTTTTGTAATCCAGTTTTCAAATCCAAACTTATCAGTTAGGTCCAGTACGAATTTGATTACTATGGTCAATATAATTTTTATTTTACTCCACTAATCATATTATCTATTAAAAAGTTTCATCCATTCATAAATGTAGAGTAAAATAATGTTTTGAAAGTAGTTTAACAAGGGGGTATAATTGAAAAAAAATAAATTATTTCTATTTTAAAAATTGAAACAACAATAAGTATAAAATTTTTTTTCAAACGACACTTGTTATGAAATAAGTGAAGTGATTAATTACCTGTTTTCTAGCACTGCAATTTTTTTTTTCTTTTAGGCACTCTCTTTTGGAATCAACACTAGGAGAAAAAAAGGTGTGAAAGTCTATTGTCTCGAAGTTGAAGTTGAGAAGAAGATTTGTTAGTTGGCAAAATAAACATTTGTCGAAAGAATTCAATTTTGTCAAATACTCCAAGTTATTTGTATTCCTTCTTTAAAGTCATGCAAGCTATTACCAAAGAAATTATTATGCTTCAAATAGTCTTTTTATAGGGGAGGAGTGGGAGAAAAAAAAACAATCAATTGAAAAAGTTGAGATAAAATTCTTTTGCCGAAAGAAGAAGGGGCTCTCCGAATCAAGTATTGTGGAAAGTTCAATCTTGCACTTCTAAGAATTGGAAGTGCAGAATATTGAACGAGGATAATTCTTTGTAGACCAACCTTCTTTCTTGCAGGTATGTTGATATCAAAAGCACAATGCTCAATGGTTATGTTGCTAATTCGAGGATTAAAATGTCTCTTTGGTTGAAAGAGATTTGTGCGGTTGGAACGACGGTAGATGAAAATCATAAAAATTGGTTTACTTTTTCAATTGTGTGCAAGTTTAGTAATGGTGATTGCATACATTTTTGTCATAATCATTGGCTGGGAGCTATTTCTTTGTGCAGGCATTTTGCTCCGCTATTTCAGTTCTTAGTGGCAGACAGATCAAAAATTAGCAAGTGTGGCATTTGGATTACTAACTGATGGACATGACAGATGGATTTTCAGAACAACAACCTTTCAACGACTGCCACAGTCATACTGGCAAAGTTGTTTCTGATTTTTACAGCCGGTCTAGTCTTCTGTAAATGTTTCTGATCAATACGTTTGGCAGAAAAATAAAAACAACTTCTTTTTCAAATCAAGTTATGAGAGAATTTTGGACGGTGGCAACCATAATTGGGTGTTAGATATTGAGTGTGCTAATGTGTTCAATAGGTTGTGGAAGACGAAAGCTCGAAGTAAAGTGTTAATGTTTGGTTGGAGGTTGATTTTGAATAGACTTCCAACTAGAATAGAGTTGGCGAGACGGGGAGTTCTAGTAGGTCCTTTTAATTTGGTTTAACCTTTTTATTTTAGAGAAGACGGGGATTTGGACCATCTCTTGGGAGAGTGTCCCATTTCAAAACTATGGTGGTGTAAACCTTGTGATTGGCTTCAAGTTGATTTTCCAAATATCTCAGTTCTATTATTTCTCATTTGCAAGCATTAGAGTTCTCTACCAAGTCCACTTTCAAGATCGAAACAGGTTGACTCGTTGGGTTAGCTTTATGTTGGTCAATTTGGGTGTGTGGAAATGTGATTCTTTTCAAAGGAGGGGTGTTGAGCAATTTCGATGGGGTGGGCATAATTAAGCTAATAGCTCGTGAATGGTTCATTTCGCTTAATAAGGTAGGGAGAAATCTGTTATGGTCAGATTGGTTTGTCAATCTGGGTATTTATATGAGGTAGTTCTTGGCAATTTTTGTAATCCGTCAGCTTTTGTCGGTTGTTTCTTTGTTTGTACTGCTGGGTTGAGCACCCCTTGTGCTAGTTAACTCATTATTTTTGCTTATAAAAAAAGTAACTGACTCTCCAACAACATGCCATTGATTATGGAAGTTTAACTATGGAAGTTACCTTTGTTGAATTTTTTTCAATAAAATACACACTTAAAGCCAATATGTATTTAGTTTTTCTTTTTGTCGTTGTTGAATCTCAATTATCAAAATCATATTTGATGATGGGTCAGGTTCGTGGTAGTCAAGTTTTCGACTAAATGAGTTTAAGTGAAATACAATGTGGATTGACATATGTTCAATTCTTACATCTTTTATTAGTGCTTCTTCCTTTTGAAACTGCGCCGTTTTCCAAATCCTTCTATCTTTTGAAGACTTTTTTATTGTCAATGATTACATATTTGATCAAAATATTGACATTTTCATTGACTTTGATTTCAATTTTGTATCTTTGTTGATTTGAATTTTCATTTGACATATTTTAAAATTTTCTAATAATAGAGGACCTTACATTTTGGTGGTTTCAAAATGACCAAAATTTATATTGATTGATAACATTACACTTATAAAACATTGTATATTTTAGAGAATGACTTCTCATTTTCTACATACTTTACAATCCATTTGTCTGCTCACCAGTTGTGTCTTTAGAAACTAGTATCGAAATATAGTGTTGCTAACCTACTTTTGAGACTAGTCGTTCATCATATTTTCAAATGTATCCTTATAAAAGACTATTTTAAACCTTTTTTATTTTATATTCATTTTCTCTCTATATATTTGTCATACTTTTTCCATTTTTTTCAAAGTCTTATATTTAAATCTCTTTAGCTTAACTATGAAGAGCGATTTTAATGATAGATTAATCATTTCATATGACATGAAAAGATATATTAATCACCACACGTGTCTAATATATCCTTGCTAACGTAATTCAAAAGATAAGAATTCATAAGTCACACCCGATTATTGTTATGAAGCATAAAATTAAGGCAGCAGAAAAGAATCAAACAAGGGATTTGTCTCCTTACTAGCACATAGGACATCTATTGCACACAAATAGGTCAACAAAGGTAAATAGCGTCTAAATGGTTTCATTTCCAAACATAAGGCATGACTTGTTGCAAAGGGATACTTAAAAAATTATGGCCTCTAATTCACCTAAAAATTTTCACCCATTACAAGAATTAAGAGTACCATATTAATGGTAGTCATGCCTAACTTCTTGCAATAAAATCTTGTTCAACTAGATGTCAAATCTACATTTCTCAATGAGAAGGAAGTTTATGCTAATAAATATCAAGGATTCATTATGAAAGGTGAAGAAGATAATGTCTTGAAGCATAATAAGGCGTTAGTTACTTTCTTGGCCTTGAACTTGTTGCAACCATGAAAGGCTTCGCGATTCACCAGGGAAAGTAATTCATTGATATCCATCCCGAAGAGATTTAATATGTTGACTTGCAACTCGTCAAGTACCCCTATGGAAGAGATATCAAAATAAAGCAAAGATAAAAATTGAATGTTTGTTGGTAGCACAATATACAAGAAAATATGTGGGATACTTGAGGTATGCTGGTAATTTCATACTTGATGTTCTGGCCATGGCCCCGTCTTGACCGGGCAGGCCCAGCCCAATAATATTCTGCCAGGCCCAATCTAGCTTGGGCCACAGTCGTCGAGCACAGAGTTCCCGGCGGACAGGTAATGTCCCTCCGCGAGCAGAACCTTCCTCATTTGTATCTAACCCAAGACTCCCCGTCGACTAGACACTGCCCCGTCGGGCATAACCTCCCTCCGCGGGTAGAACCTGCTCCCTTGTCGGGCAGGACAACGTGTCCTTCACACGTTCTCCACGTGCTCCCCTTCGTGGGGGCACGTCATCCACCAACTGCCCACCTCCGAAAGAGCAGGTCAACCCACTTTCCGGAGTTCACGGAGCAATTGAACTAGGGCGAAGACCACGTTCTGGTCTTCACTATGCCACGTAAACCCTAGCAGTCACTTGGGTCGGGCCTGGCCATCTAGCCCAACTCAAATGACCACTGGCCCTGCGCTGGGGTCTCTTTATAAATACCCTCTTCTCCAAGAGGGTCGGGTATTCTATTCTTACCATTTTTCTGTACTTGTGATCACTCTGCCCATACACTTACTTTAGAATCGGAGTGCCTTGCAGGTACACCCCCTCCTCTTCTTCAACACCGGTGAACAAGCAATAAGTCGAAGACGCGTGGCAGTCAGCGATCCCCTTCTGATCAGACCAGATTACTTGATATTTGTAATTGTCTAGGTGCGATGATAAAATTTAGGCAGGAACCTAAAATGTCCCAATAAGAAAGCAATATAACATGACATATTATTTACAAGATTGGAAGGCCAGAAGGTTTAACTGAATGGTATTTGTGACTCAAATTGAAGTGCAGACAAAGTGGAAAAAACCACAACGAGATATATGTTCAAGTTATTGAATTCTCAAATTACAAGGTGCCCATATCAACAAACAATGATGGAGTAATGGTAGACAACAAATCCATAATGAACCTTTTAAAGAATCTTATGTTGTCACTACTATGAAAAATCTTCCCATAGATGTTGGAAAAGGGATACCATTACAGTTGACCAACCGTTGTGAGGCAGGGTGTGGTTGTAAGTATGTTGTTTTCCACCACGAGCGTGTGGCCGTTATGATAAACTAGGTAGTGTGCTACCTATCACAACGGTTGTAGTAAAAAAATCATTGTGAAATATATAAAGGTTATGTGTTCGATTCAGAGTGATTGTATGGTATATAATATTTGGCGCGCTACCTATCCCCACGGTCTTCTTAAACAACTTTAGTGAAATACTTTTTTTTTTGTTTTTTTTTTAATTTTCAATATATACCCCATATTTTTTGTACCTGTATTTTAGACATATATTACTAACCTAAATATTTTTTACAAAACAACTTTCATTCAAAAATATTATTTACATCAATCTGAAAAACATAACAAACATATATTTATAAAACAACTTACATTCATCCTCTAATCACCATATCATCACCATCATTACAATATCAACCATACATCTTCGTTATCAATACAACACAACTCCACCAATACTCACATTTCCAAAACTACCAAAAACAACCCGAAACCAGTGGACGTGAAATAGATGCGAAAAAGAGATTGTTACACAAAATCATGTTTGAACACCCTTGTCTATTAGCACATTGAAAATAAACCACCAACGTCTACAAATGTCATTTTAGTCATTGGGGGAGAAAGGTGTCTTGTTGTTAAACGTCTACATAAAAAGTGAAGGAAATTGAGTATCACATGATTTGAAATACAATAACAAATTTAATCATTAATATGTTGTTATAAATATTTCATGACATAATATATGTCTGATCTCAAGAATCAACAATGTCGACAGAGACAATGTTTAACATGTGTTTTGTTCCGGTATGGGCCCAACCTCGGCAGGCCCAATACCACGTACGGCCCAACAGGCGAATCGGGCACGCCGGGCACGTGCATCCCTCAAGACGAGCAGGGCAGGCCGCCGAACACAAGCAACGTCCCAACAACCTTTCATCATCCACCACACCAGACGAGCATAACCGTCCCCGGCTCACCAAAGCGCGGCCATGGTCCCTCCCATCCGCGGGGAGAACAACGTGCTCCGGAGTATCTCGCGAGCTCCCCTCCGCGGGGAGAACAACGTGCCCGGCGCACGTTCTCCACGTGCTCCCCTCCGCGGGGACACGTCACCAGCCAACTGCCCACCTCCGAAAGAGCAGGTCAAACCCACTTTCCGGAGATCTAGGAGCGGTTGAACTAGGGCGAAGACCACATCCTGGTCTTCACTGCGCCACGTAAGCCCTAGCAGTCATTAGGGTTGGGCCTGGTCATCCAGTTCAGCCCTAATGACCGTTGGCCCAGCGCTGAGGTCTCTCTATAAATACCCTCTTCCTCAAGAGGGTCAGGTAACTCTCTTCTTGCCCCTTTTCTGTACTATTGCTTCCACTCTGCCCAACTTCTTACTTTGGCATCGGAGTGTCTTGCAGGTACACCCCCCTCCTCCTTCTCACCACCAGTGAACAGGTAGCCATCCAGTAGCGCGTGGCCATATCGTGATCCCCTTCTGATCAGGTCAGATCAGTGGCACCGTCTGTGGGAACCTGAAACTTCCCTGTTACTCCGAGCAGAAAACCAAAAGTTTCACCAAACCTCCACGATCATGGCTAGTCCACACCGCGACGACACTCCGCACGACCTTGCGCTCAACGTCGCCACCAACGGGAAGCAGACAGGAACGGCACGTCCGACGGAAGCCGACGAAAGGGACGGGCAAACTGCTTCACCATCATCCGCGGAACGGCCCCTTCAGGCCGATCACCTCCCCCCGAGCCCGCCAGCATTCCACCCTGTTCCCATCCCGGTGGGAGCAGACCCGACGGTGGCCGCTCTCTTTACGACCATCAACCAGACGAACCAGCTGCTGTTCCAACAAAATGCGAGAATTGGAGCATTAGAACGCATCGGCCCTCCGAGGTACCCCCAGTGGGAAGACCAGAACGGAGGTTCGAGGAGTCCCTCACCTCGACCCAGAAACCGCCGACCGCGGCTGGAGAGACACCGCCCGCAGGCGACACGAGAACGTACCAGATCCCCGGCGAGACACGTTCGCGGGAGGAACCAGAACGCCGCGGCGATCCCGACCGAGGACCCCCGAGGCGAGAACTCAGGCAGGAGATCGAGAACTCGAAGCCAGGGGCACACCTTGAACGGCTCATCTCCCCATAGATCCCCGGCGCACAGCGACGAGGATGATTACCGCACCCCGCTATCCCGAGAGATCATGGCTGCCCCCATACCCCAGGGGATGGAGAAACCACCGACGCTGTCGACATACGACGACACCTCCGACCCGGACGATCACCTGGAAGACATCGAGGCTATGCTCGACTACCAAAACGTCCGGGGAGCTATCAAGTGCAGACTCTTCCCGACGACTCTGAGGAAAGGCGCTATGACCTGGTACAAAAGTCTGGAGCCCGAATCAGTTACGTCGTGGAGGGTCTTGAAGGACCTGTTCTCCAAACACTTTACGGCGTCTCGACGTCACCCGAAGACGGAAGCAGTCCTCGGGGAAATCATCCAAGGCCCCGACGAACCCCTCCGAAAATACATCGAAAGGTTCACTCGGGAAGCAGTGCAGGTGACAACTTCCGACGAAATGAAACGCTACTTAATGGAACAAGGCCTGCGCCACGACTCCAAATTCTACGAGGCCGTAGGCATACACCGGCCCACGTCCCTCCAAGATTTCCTCGACAGGGCCGCGCATTACATCTGATTCGAGGAAACACAGGCGGCCAACTCCGCTCGCGACACTCGAGACAGGGAGGCCCCCCGCAGGCACCGAGACGACGGAGCTTCGAGCCATCGACGAGGAGGAGACCGCCGTCGGGAAGACCGCCCCCGCGAACCCCGCGAACAACGCGAACCGCGCGGCCCGGCGGGAAGATTCACAGAGTACACAGCCTTGGTCGCTTCACGTGAACGCATACTGGCCGAATGCGCTAAAACCGAGTTCGCGCAGGGAGGTGTCCGTTTTCCGTGACCAACGCCGCCCAAACCCAACGTGGACAAGTCAAAATACTGCCGATTCCACAGGACCCACGGGCACGTGACAGAAGACTGCATCCATCTCAAAGATACGATCGAAATTCTAATCAAAAACGGGCACCTGAAGCGATACACCCGAGGAGGTGAACCACCTAGGCCGGAGGCTCCAGAAGCCAAGAAAATCGAGGAACTTCCCTCTCCAAAGGACAACAGCAGGCTCCAGGTCGCGTTGTGCGTCAGCCGTCCCGAGGATTGGTTCGCGAGCAGAGAATTCGGCATCCCCGAGGGACCCAACCTAATCGACGAGCCAATCCGGCCAACCAGCCGATGGGAATACTTCCCCAGAGCCATGGTCATCTCTGATGGAGACACAAGGAGCCTATCCGTAGGATCTGTGAAAAGGAAATTCGACGAACTCATCGCGAACAACTCCGGCAAAATGAGCATGCTCGACAAATTCCGAGGTCGCTCCAACCCGATCACATTTTACCTCGAGGAACTACCCGGGGGATCTCCCAATTCCACCATACCTTTGCTCATACGTGCCCGAATGGCAAACTTCGATGTCAGGCGCCTCCTCGTCGACGGCGGGAGCTCGGTTGACATCATGTACTCACATCTGTTCACGACTCTCCAGCTCGACGAGTCCAACCTTTCTCCCTACGTAGGCTCCGACCTACAGGGGTTCAACGGGACGACGACGAGACCTTGGGGATACGTGGAATTGAAAGTCACCTTCGGAGAAGAAGAAACAGCCAGGGACATCAGCGTCCGCTTCTTAGTCATCGAATGCCCATCCCTCTATAACTGCATTCTGGGCAGGACGACGATAGCAGAACTCACCGCGGTACCCTCCACCGTCCACCTGAAGATGAAATACTACACAAGAAGGGGAGCCGTGGTAACCCTCAACGGAGACATCGAAGCCGCCCGTAGATGTTTCAAAGCCGCGCTGAAAGGCCTAAACTCCATCGCTCCATCGACCAAAAAGAAAGCGTCTACGCCTAAGGACAAACCAACGGAGCTGGTCGGATCCGTTGAGCTCGACAGTCGCTTCACCGACGAGCTCGACAATGAAACAAAGACCAACGACGTCAACGGGCAGCCCTCACACCTAGCGCGCCCCATCCCGGACGGTGAATTCGAACTCATTCCCCTCGGAGAAGACACGAGCAGAACCGTGAGGATAGGCGCAGGACTTCCAGACCTCGCGAAACGTCAACTCCAAGCCTGCCTCCGCGAGAATGCCGACCTCTTCGCCTGGAGCGCCGTGGAAATGCCGGGACTCGACCCCGAGGTCGCCTGCCACCAGCTGTCAATCAACCCGACCGTAAAGGCCGTTGTACAACACCGGCGTCGCCAGTCCCCCGAAAAATCGGCAGCGTGCCGAACAAGCTGTAAAAGACCTCTTAGAGGCAAATTTTATTTCGGAAGCCCGGTATTCCACCTGGCTGTCCAACGTTGTACTCGTTAAAAAGAATAATGGAAAATGGCGCATGTGTGTTGACTACACTGACCTCAACCGGGCATGTCCTAAGGACGCCTACTCCCTCCCCAATATCGACAAACTCGTCGACAACTCTGCGGGCTTCAAGCTTTTGTCCTTCATGGACGCGTACTCGGGATACAATCAGATCCCGATGGCCGACCATGATAAACAAGCCACGACCTTCATGACGGCGTCCGACAATTACTATTACAACGTGATTCCCTTCGGCCTCAAAAACGCCGGGGCCACATACCAGCGGATGATGAATCGTGTCTTCCGCGACGAAATCGGGGACATGCTCGAAGTATATATGGACGACATGATCGTCAAATTCGGCGCGGAGGACAACCACGCGGCACACCTCCAGAAGGTCTTCAAGACCGCGAGGTCATGTCGCATGCGTTTTAACCCGGAGAAATGCACCTTCGGCGTCTGCGCCGGTAAATTCCTCGGCTACTACTTGACCGAACAGGGGATCGAAGCCAATCCGGACAAATGCCACGCCTTCTCCAATATCACCACGCCGACCACGAAGAGGGCCATCCAGTCCCTCAACGGCGTACTCGCCTCCCTCTCGCAATTCATCGCGAGATCGGCCCAACACGCCCTCCCATTCTTCAAACTGCTCAGGAAGGAGACCAAATTCGAATGGACGGACGAATGTGAGAAAGCCCTTTGCCACCTCAAACGCGTCCTATCTGAACCACCAGTGCTGACGCGCCCCGCGACGGGCGAAACCCTATACTTATATCTGGCCGTGTCCAACGAAGCCGTCAGCGCCGTCCTCGTGAGCGAAGCCGGGGAGGGACAAAAGCCCATTTACTTTACTAGCAAAGCTCTCCACGGCCCGGAAGTCCGATACCAGCTGATCGAGAAATTCGCCCTGGCCCTCGTGACAGCGGCACGCCGACTCCGACATTATTTTCTCGCACACGCCATCGTGCTCCGCACCGATCAGCCCATCCGCCAGCTACTCGGCCGCCCCGACATGGCCGGACGCATGCTGAAATGGTCGCTAGAACTCTCCGAGTTCGACATCACCTACGAGAGTCGGCACGCCATCAAGGCTCAAGCTTTGGCCGATTTCGTCGCCGAGATGACCACACCACCCGACCCTACCGCCGGGAACCACCTCTAGACCATTGTTGCGGTGAAACTTGGATGTCAAGCTATTGATTAACTTGAATCTTGATTCATTTACAACCGGTCTTTGATTTATCCGAAGGAAAGGTTAAAGAAAGGAAAAACCTAAAAGGGAGAGATCTAAGGTTCGGGGGTTGGTTAAATTTAGGGAAGGTATTAGCACCCTAAACTTCCGTAGTACTCTACGGGAACCTTTTGTTTATTTTTTTTTATTTATTTCATTAATTATTTTGCTTTAGGGTATATACAAAGGATTGAAAATTAAAAAAGACCTAGGGGTTAATTCTAAGTTTACTCGGCAAGACGTCGCATCTTGTGCCTACATATCCTTACGGGAATGGAATCAGAGTAATTGTAGTTCCCCTCAAAAGGGAGGTTAGAGACTTCTTGACTGTGGTCAAGGTCTCAAGGGGAATAAACGCATCTTAAGGACACGCTTACGTGGAGTGTAGAAACTCCAAATCTCTACGTTGAATTGTTAAGTGAATTAGGGTTAGGTTAGGGATTCCGCGGCGGGAAACCCTAAAATGAGCGCGGCGGCTCTTTGACCTAATGCTAGGAGTAAAATTGTAATTTGGCCTGCGGCGAGGCATTTGTGAAAATTAGGGTTTGTAGTTTGTAGTTTTGAGGATTTGAAATTGAATGTGTGAAGTTTTACGGACTATTGGCGCGGCGGCCAAACAGTTAGACCTAACCTTCGGATGTGTGCAATGTGACAGAAATAATGGTATACGCGTGAGATAATTGAATCATGCAAACAGAGAGATAATGTCATAATTTAAACCATGCAAGCAGAAATTTAAAGGCAGAATTTAAAGAGCGATTGTTAAGTTCGCGAGGTTACATGAGAGGAGCAGATAGAATATGATAATGAAATTTGAATTGAACAATAATAAAATAAAATAAATAACGGTTCTAGTTATTAAAAAAAAAGATTTTAGTTATTATTTTAAATTTATCTAAAAAAGTTTTTATTAAAAATAATAGGTTTTCATATTAATTTGGAAAAGATGTTAATGTTATTTATTTAAAAAAAAAAACAGATTTTTATATTATGACAAGTTTTAATAAATTAATGATAACAATAATAATAATAATAGTAATAATAATAAAAATAATGATAATAATAATAAATAATAATAATAATAATAATAATAATAATAATAATAATAATAATAATAATAGTAATAAAGCAACAATGAATTTTAAATATATCAAATAACCCAACAATGTTGCTAACGCAGAAATGCGCTCATCGCAACCAGATCTAAATCGGACGAAACAAAATTTATCGCAAAGAAAAAGAAATTAAGCAAAAAAGCAGTATTATTGCTCACACAAAAATGCGATCATCGCAACCAGATCGAACTAACACAAATGTCACGCGTTATGCACACAAATGTGCAAACATCGTATCGACATAATTCGATCAAAAATTAATCTTATATATATAAACTCTAACAATTTAAAAACTACATATATATATATATATATATATATATATATATATATATATATATATATATATATATATATATATATATATATATATATATATATATATATATATATATATATATATATATATATATATATATATATATATATATATATATATATATATATATATATATATATATATATATATATATATATATATATATATATATATATATATATATATATATATATATATATATATATATATATATATAAACGTAACAGTAATAGATGAAGAAAAGAAATAACGGTAATAGATGAAGAAAAAGAAATAACGATAAAAGATGCAGAAAAAGAAACAACAGTAATAGAGGAAGGAAAAGAAATAACGGTAAACGATGAAGAAAAAGAAACAATAGTAATGGATGAAGAAAAATAAATAACGATAAACGACACTCACTCCTCTTAGGTTTTTTCCATTCTCCTCCCTTTTTTTCAACAAGGCAACACATGTATATATAGGGAACAAATTAGGGTTAACACCAAATTGTCAGTAATGTCCCTAAAACCCATTTTAAAGCCCAAACTAAATAATTAGTTAAGAAAAAATAAATTTTAAATAATAAAAAAAAAAATAAAAACTAATAATCCTATTGATTCCTAAAATCAAAAATATTATAAAAAGAACAAAATTTTTTCCAATATTTTTTATTTTATGATTTTTTGGATATTTTTATGAATAATTTAGAAAAAAGTGAAAAAAAATAATATTTTAAAAAATGATTTAATTAAAATACGAAAATAATAATTAAATAATAATAAAAAACTATTTTTGTTATTTTTTAATGGAAGATAGAAAAATTTAGAGTAAAAATAATAAAAAACAAAAAGTGACAAAGGTGAGGTTCGAACTCTCAACCTCTCACACTCACAACTCCTTACACATGTCCTCTTGCCAATTGTGCCATTTTTACTTTTTTAGAAAAAAAATGCATGTCATATGATATTTACCTGCAAAAAGTCAAATGACTACACAAATTTGTTAGTAATTGATTAAATGCAATAAAAATGCAATGAAATGCGACGACAAATCTTAGGGCAAAATTTGGGGTATTACAGTTGCCCCTATTTAAATAACTTCACCGGGTGATTTGAGCAGCAGAGACTCGAGAAATCATGGTGGAGGGATTTAAATACAGATAACCGAAAATTTTGCCTTTAGACGCAGTGCTATGCAATGATATGGACAAAACAAAACGAACTATAGTGCTAAATATAATATGAATCTGATATGATGCGTATGATGAAAATGACAAATGCACGGATACAGACGAAACAACGTCACAGGGGACGACCCACCGAGGAATTGCACTAGGGAAGAAGACATGTCATATCTGGAAGAACGTCGGGTAGACACGACACAGAATTGTTGATAGGTGCCAAGTAAATTATAAATTGTCCGCAAGGTAAGACGCGAGTAAAACACGAGCTCAGGAGAAAAACGCAAATGGGGATAAAACACCCATGATGCCAAGTAAATAAATTTTGCCCACAAGGTAAGACACGAGTAAAACACGACCTCAGGGAGAAAAAAAAGCAAATGGGGGTAAAACACCATGATGTTAGGTAAACCCAGGAATATCTGGTAAACGGGGAATAAAACACCTGGGATAAAGGTACATGGGGGATAAAACACCCAAGGATAGAAGGTAAGTGGGGAGTAAAGCACCCAAGATAGACATGTAAATGGGGAGTAAAGCACCCAAGATAGACATGTAAAGGGGAGTAAAGCATCCAGGATAGAAATGTAAATGGGGAGTAAAGCACACAAGATAAAAGTGTAAATGGGGAATAAAGCACCCAAGATAAAAATGTAAATGGGGAGTAAAGCACCCAAGATAAAAATGTAAATGGGGAGTAAAGCACCCAAGATAGAAATGTAAATGGGGAGTAAAGCACCCAAGCTAGAAATGTAAATGGGGAGTAAAGCACCCAAGATAGAAATGTAAATGGGGAATAAAGCACCCAAGATGTGCACATGTATAGGAATTATGCTATGACATATGATCAAATGCAAATGCAGACGTCGACGACAAGGCTCGACTCTTTTGGTGAGATGACAAAACTGGAGGACTGATTCCTCAACACGGAGATCACTGTCATTCTGTTAAACTGTATCAAGTTGATAGTCACTGTAGGAATGATGAATAACTGCTTAGGGATTATGCAAGTAAACTGTCCCAGGTCAAATGAACTGATAACTGCTTCTGCTGTCTGATTCATGGAATCGACTGTTTTGCTGTATCCTCGGAGGGCTTGCCCCAGTCTGGGTCTTGAAAAATTCTCTGGATAAATCAAATCTGAGAAGATATTGCCTTGAACAAATCTTGAACTAATTCTTTGACAGGATGTAAAAGGAACTTGCCCCTGATAAGATCACTTGACCAAGTTTCTCATTGTTTGAAAATTCCTTAGAGGAAAGCCAGTTTGCGAACAAAAATATTCATACAAACATGGTAATGCAAAGTTCATGCGACTTTTGAAATCAAAATTATTTTTGAAAGATGGAAAATACATGAGTCGTTAGTCAGAACAAGGCGGTTCAAGACACTCAAAGTTTAAAATAAAAGTGTATTGCCAAAATAAATGATTCCCAAGGATCTTTTGGAGTCAGGTTACGCAACCTTGCTGTAGTATACTTTCAAAATAACCTTGCTTCAATTAGGTCTTTTGAGGGTTGTAATGTGGCCTGGTTCACGGTTTATGAAACAAAAGATAAAGGCTCAAAATTTATTTGTACCCACCAATCTACGTGATGATCTTCAGCCCTATGCTCAGTTAACTCATACTATGCATTCAGGTTCCCATAAGTTAGGGATTTGATTGATCGTAGCAATGATGACTCAGAAGTCAAAGGGACCTATGAAAAGGCAGCCACTACTCCCCTATAACATTTGATTGTTTTTACATTGAGGATTTTCAAGATAAGGATTTAAAAATCTCTTTGTATTATCCCTAAATTTTGCCTGAACTGTTTATTTTAGAGTTTATAGTCAGCGGGATGCCCCAGTTTTGCCTAAGTCTCCTTCATAGGTTTTGACTTAGCGGGCTTCTTTTGCTTTTTTTATATTATTTTTTTGTGTGAAGGAAAGTGACTGTTTGATTTTAATGATTACGGTGAACCATCATCGACCTTTTGATTAGAAAACATCTTCGACACTTGTTTGACGTGTGCAAAGGAAAATTTGTTAATGAAAGGTGTATCGTATGAACACACAACCAAGTTAACTGAGAACTACCCATCCCAAGGTTAAAATTGTGGGTTTTTTGTAACGAAAGAAACTCCAACTTCTAGGCTCGAAGGGGGTAACGAGGGATTAACTTCCTTATTTCTCCAGTGTTTGGGAATTGAAACAATGCCTTACATCGTCAACAAGGTTTGATTGAAAGCATACTGACAGCAATTATGGGTATAACGTTTTCATCATCCTCCCTCCAATCTTAGCATATCAAAATTTTGGACAAGAAGTAAACATTTGAAAAATAAAGCATAAAGATGCAAATAAATGGACGAAAATGAATTGAATCAAAAGTCGCAATGCTTATTTCATTAATGAAAGTACAAACATAATTAAAAGCAAACAACTTAAACAAAATAAGGAAAGTGCAAACAACGAGAAACAAAAGGCCTAATGACAAAACTTCATTTCTGATGTACTGGCAAGGGATTTTTCTGAACATCCGGATGACTGTCTGTAAAATCAAGTATTCCAGTTCTAACCAATTCACATACTCTAGCCTTCAATGCAAAACAATGCTCCAAGTCATGGCCTGGGGCACCCTCATGGGAAGCACAATGGAGATCAGCCCTAAATCCAGCCGGAGGATTAAGAGGAGGTGGTAAAACCTTTGTAGTAATCAGTCCTTGCCGGACTAAGTCAGGATATAGCTCTGTTTAAGTCATGAGAATAGGATCAAAGTGACTCCTGTTCCGTTTCTGGTCTGATATCTGTGTCGAGGAATCAGCTTGATGACTCAAAGGTACACTAGAAGACGATAGGACCAAGAAGGAGAAACTGGGGGATAAATGCAATGCAAAAATGTGATGCTAATGCCATACAATGGTCTCAAGAATTTCAACGGTCGATTACAAACATTCCCTTTTAGGAAAGCGAGAAAAGCTGTTAGACTTTAAAATGTAGGACTTCTTGAATTTGCAAAGGACTTTTGAATTCCTTGAAACTAGAAATGATATGATGCTTTATGGATGCAAAGCACAAACGCACATAAGCAAACAAAGGTCCTAATTTTAGAGGAACAATGAATGGAGTCAAGGTCTACCCTTCCCAAAGTGGTGTGTACTATAGATTAATTGTACCTGCAGAACAAGGGTTCTAAAAAGTGCCCAAAGTCATCAGCCCATCTTTTGAATATTATCAACTTCTCGACTGACTCAAGGGTCGATAATATTCTCAAGAGAACCTCGTTCGAGCGTAGTATCGCGTAGCAACCATTGTAGGACTACTCCCACATAGTTCCCGCACTACGTCCTAGATAAGGCCAAGATGGTGTAAAGGTACTACGGTTCCCAGTATCACAGACTCCAATCGATAACGGTAAAAGTTTTCACGACTACACTCGATCAACCGAACCATTTTCGAAAGTGTCTCAACTGAGCGGTGATTCTCGATTTTGCTTAGTCGGGACTCACTCCCTATAAGCCTCGTCGAATATATCAGCCATCCTATCATAAGGTCGCTCAAGTCCGGGTGTAGGACTTATCTCACAACATAGTAACTCCAAGTAAGGTACCCCAATATATACATACAAGTGAGCAAAATATATAATAAAACAAATATATAAAGAAAAATAAACAAAATAGGGATAACCCTCAATAGTTAGGACTCCTCAGTGAAGTCGCCATTTACTGTTGCGGTGAAATTTGGATGTCAAGCTATTGATTAACTTGAATCTTGATTCATTTACAACCGGTCTTTGATTTATCCGAAGGAAAGGTTAAAGAAAGGAAAAACCTAAAAGGGAGAGATCTAAGGTTCGGGGGTTGGTTAAATTTAGGGAAGGTATTAGCACCCTAAACTTCCGTAGTACTCTACGGGAACCTTTTGTTTATTTTTTTTTTATTTCATTAATTATTTTGCTTTAGGGTATATACAAAGGATTGAAAATTAAAAAAGACCTAGGGGTTAATTCTAAGTTTACTCGGCAAGACGTCGCATCTTGTGCCTACATATCCTTACGGGAATGGAATCAGAGTAATTGTAGTTCCCCTCAAAAGGGAGGTTAGAGACTTCTTGACTGTGGTCAAGGTCTCAAGGGGAATAAACGCATCTTAAGGACACGCTTACGTGGAGTGTAGAAACTCCAAATCTCTACGTTGAATTGTTAAGTGAATTAGGGTTAGGTTAGGGATTCCGCGGCGGGAAACCCTAAAATGAGCGCGGCGGCTCTTTGACCTAATGCTAGGGGTAAAATTATAATTTGGCCTGCGGCGAGGCATTTGTGAAAATTAGGGTTTGTAGTTTGTAGTTTTGAGGATTTGAAATTGAATGTGTGAAGTTTTACGGACTATTGGCGCGGCGGCCAAACAGTTAGACCTAACCTTCGGATGTGTGCAATGTGACAGAAATAATGGTAAACGCGTGAGATAATTGAATCATGCAAACAGAGAGATAATATCATAATTTAAACCATGCAAGCAGAAATTTAAAGGCAGAATTTAAAGAGCGATTGTTAAGTTCGCGAGGTTACATGAGAGGAGCAGATACAATATGATAATGAAATTTGAATTGAACAATAATAAAATAAAATAAATAACGGTTCTAGTTATTAAAAAAAATATTTTAGTTATTATTTTAAATTTATCTAAAAAAGTTTTTCTTAAAAATAATAGGTTTTCATATTAATTTGGAAAAGATGTTAATGTTATTTATTTAAAAAAAAAAACAGATTTTTATATTATGACAAGTTTTAATAAATTAATGATAACAATAATAATAATAATAGTAATAATAATAAAAATAATGATAATAATAATAAATAATGATAATAATAATAATAATAATAATAATAATAATAATAATAATAATAATAATAATAATAATAATAATAATAGTAATAAAGCAACAATGAATTTTAAATATATCAAATAACCCAACAATGTTGCTAACGCAGAAATGCGCTCATCGCAACCAGATCTAAATCGGACGAAACAAAATTTATCGCAAAGAAAAAGAAATTAAGCAAAAAAGCAGTATTATTGCTCACACAAAAATGCGATCATCGCAACCAGATCGAACTAACACAAATGTCACGTGTTATTAGGGCTGGCAATGAACCAAACCAACTCGAAAATAGTTCGGAATTCGACTCGACAATTAAATCGTTGAACTAGGTTCATGAACCAAATGAGTTGAGTATGAGCGAAAAATTAAGTTCGTTAACTAAATGAGCTGAACTTGAACTATACATAGTTCGACTTGTTAGGTTCATGAGTCAACTCGATTACATATGAAAAGAATTATATTGTCTTTAAGATTAGGTTTAAATATTTACTTCAAATCTTAGACAAATTTAATCTTCAATTTAGTAGTTTTTGAATTAGACTCTCAAATGTATCTCTTGAAAGTTGTGTAGGTTTTGAATTAGTAGATTTCGAAGATAAAGTTAAATTTCAATATAATAACTTTTATTTTATTTTAATATTTTATTTAATATATATATATATATATATATATATATATATATATATATATATATATATATATATATATATATATATATATATATATATATATATTTAAAATGTCAAATATACTAAAAAATATATATATTTAAAAAAATAGTTTTTAAGTTCGTGAACCATGTGAGCTGAACCTAATGAGATGAACCTAACGAGTCGAATCGAACTGTTCGTGAACCTATATCGAGTCGAGTTTGAGCTTAAAAAAAAGTTCGTGTCGAACTCGAACTCGAACTCGAATTCGAACAATTCTTAACGAGTCGAGCCGAGCTGAGGTGAGTTCGACTCGACTCGACTCATTTCCAGCCCTACGCGTTATGCACACAAATGTGCAAACATCGTATCGACATAATTCGATCAAAAATTAATCTTATATATATAAACTCTAACAATTTAAAAACTACATATATATATATATATATATATATATATATATATATATATATATATATATATATATATATATATATATATATATATATAAACGTAACAGTAATAGATGAAGAAAAGAAATAACGGTAATAGATGAAGAAAAAGAAATAACGGTAAAAGATGAAGAAAAAGAAACAACAGTAATAGAGGAAGGAAAAGAAATAACGGTAAACGATATAGAAAAAGAAACAATAGTAATGGATGAAGAAAAATAAATAACGGTAAACGACACTCACTCCTCTTAGGTTTTTTCCATTCTCCTCCCTTTTTTTCAACAAGGCAACACATGTATATATAGGGAACAAATTAGGGTTAACACCAAATTGTCAATAATGTCCCTAAAACCCATTTTAAAGCCCAAACTAAATAATTAGTTAAGAAAAAATAAAATTTAAATAATAAAAAAAAAATAAAAGCTAATAATCCTATTGATTCCTAAAATCAAAAATATTATAAAAAGAACAAAATTTTTTCCAATATTTTTTATTTTATGATTTTTTGGATATTTTTATGAATAATTTAGAAAAAAGTGAAAAAAAATAATATTTTAAAAAATGATTTAATTAAAATACGAAAATAATAATTAAATAATAATAAAAAACTATTTTTGTTATTTTTTAATGAAAGATAGAAAAATTTAGAGTAAAAATAATAAAAAACAAAAAGTGAGGTTTGAACTCTCAACCTCTCACACTCACAACTCTTTACACATATCCTCTTGCCAATTGTGCCATTTTTACTTTTTTAGAAAAAAAATGCATGTCATATGATATTTACCTGCAAAAAGTCAAATGACTACACAAATTTGTTAGTAATTGATTAAATGCAATAAAAATGCAATGAAATGCGACGACAAATCTTAGGGCAAAATTTATACTGATCAATCATAAAATAATAATTCGATCAAAAATTAATCTTATATATATAAACTCTAACAATTTAAAAACTACATATATATATATATATATATATATATATATATATATATATATATATATATATATATATATATATATATATATATATATATATATATATATATATATATATATATATATATATATATATATATATATATATATATATATATATATATATATATATATATATATATATATATATATATATATATATATAAACGTAACAGTAATAGATGAAGAAAAGAAATAACGGTAATAGATGAAGAAAAAGAAATAACGGTAAAAGATGAAGAAAAAGAAACAACAGTAATAGAGGAAGGAAAAGAAATAACGGTAAACGATGAAGAAAAAGAAACAATAGTAATGGATGAAGAAAAATAAATAACGGTAAACAGCACTCACTCCTCTTAGGTTTTTTCCATTCTCCTCCCTTTTTTTCAACAAGGCAACACATGTATATATAGGGAACAAATTAGGGTTAACACCAAATTGTCAATAATGTCCCTAAAACCCATTTTAAAGCCCAAACTAAATAATTAGTTAAGAAAAAATAAAATTTAAATAATAAAAAAAAAATAAAAACTAATAATCCTATTGATTCCTAAAATCAAAAATATTATAAAAAGAACAAAATTTTTTCCAATATTTTTTATTTTATGATTTTTTGGATATTTTTATGAATAATTTAGAAAAAAGTGAAAAAAAATAATATTTTAAAAAATGATTTAATTAAAATACGAAAATAATAATTAAATAATAATAAAAAACTAATTTTGTTATTTTTTAATGAAAGATAGAAAAATTTAGAGTAAAAATAATAAAAAACAAAAAGTGACAAAGGTGAGGTTCAAACTCTTAACCTCTCACACTCACAACTCCTTACACATTTCCTCTTGCCAATTGTGCCATTTTTACTTTTTTAGAAAAAAAATGCATGTCATATGATATTTACCTGCAAAAAGTCAAATGACTACACAAATTTGTTAGTAATTGATTAAATGCAATAAAAATGCAATGAAATGCGACGACAAATCTTAGGGCAAAATTTGGGGTATTACAACCATCTTTGTGAATGGCTCCTCCAACTGCACGGGAAGCGGCGCCGGCATCGTCCTCGACAACGACGAGGGTACAGTCATCGAAGTCTCCCTCACACTGGCTTTCCCAACGACTAACAACCAGGCCGAATACGAAGCGTTTCTCGCCGGCCTTCGCCTGACATCCGACCTGGGAGCCAGGGACATCCGAATCTACACGGATTCCCAGCTCGTCGCTTCGCAAGTCCGAGGCGAATATCAAGCAAAAAACGACACCCTCGCCGGATACCTCGCACTCATCACCAAAAAACTGAGAGGTTTCGACTCAGCAGAGATTCAGCACGTCCCTCGCGAGCAGAACACCCGCGCCGACATCCTCTCCAAACTGGCAAGCACCAAAAAGCGAGGCAGCCACAAATGGGTCATTCAAGAAATCTTGTCGCAACCAAGTACCAGCGCGACCACCACGCCCCTCGACATCAATGCCGTCGGAGACGCTGACTGCTGGATGACCCCGCTCCACACCTATCTCAGCACCGGCCACCTTCCGGCCAACCCTGGAGAGGCCAACGCGACGAAACGACGGACCTGCTCGTACGTCCTCCTCGAGGGACGACTATACCGCCGAGGCTTCACAATCCCACTCCTCAAATTCATAGATAAATCCCAGAGCACAGTCGTTCTAGAAGAAATCCACGAAGGCATCAACGCGCAGCACCTCGGCGGAAGATCCCTAGCACACAAGGCCCTACGCGCGGGCTACTACTGGCCATCAATGCAGTCCGACGCGAAGGAACACGTCAAGCGATGTGATAAATGTCAACGACACGGGGACATGCACCTCGCCCCCCCGACCGACGTCACGTCCCTCTCATCTCCGTGGCCGTTCGCCTGGTGGGGGCTGGACATCCTCGGGCCCTTCCCCCTAGGTTCATACCAGAACAAGTACCTCATCGTGGGAGTTGATTACTTCACCAAGTGGATCGAGGCCGAAGCTCTGGCCAAAATCACCGCCCATAACATACTCCGATTCTACAAACGCAACATCCTCGCCAGATTCGGGGTCCCGCTCGCCATCGTCACCGACAACGGCACACAATTCACAGACAAAAACTTCCGCGACTTCGTCACCAAACTCGGAACCAAACATCACTTCGCCTCGGTCGAACACCCTCAGACAAACGGCCAGGCGGAGTCGGCGAACAAAGTTATACTCAGAGGACTCAGACGACGACTCGGCGACGCCAAACGAGCATGGGTCGAAGAACTCCACAGCGTCCTCTGGGCATACCGCACCACTCCCCACTCAACCACGGGGGAAACCCCATTTCGCCTCACGTACGGAACCGAGGCCGTGATACCGGTCGAAATTCGCGAACCGTCCCGACGAACGGAAGCTCCCCTGGACACCGACGACAACGACGGCTCCCTCCGAGAAGAGCTCGACCTCGTCGAAGAAATCCGCTCAGGGGCAGCCCTCCGGGAAGCCCGGCTGAAGCAACAAGTCACACTTCGCCATAACAACAAAGTCATAAAACGCGATTTTCAAACAGGCGACTTAGTTCTACGCAGAAACCAGAAAGACTCCCACGAGGGCAAACTGGCTGCGAACTGGGAAGGCCCGTACCGAGTCCGGGACAAAACGGAGCACGGGGCCTATTACCTCAAAAACCTGCACGGTGAACAACTAGCTCGACCATGGAACGTCGCAAAACTTAAGCGGTACTACAGTTAAAACATTGCCCGCGACGACCCATCGTCCTGACCACTGGGGGGGCGACATGGTACCACCGCACACCCCCGCGTCCACTAGCGACCAAAGAAAAGCAAGCCCTGCCTCTCGTGTGCGCGGGCAGAAGGCCTTGCTCGGCAGGGAATACCTCGACCGAGACTCCTCGTCGTCGTACCAAAAGAGGCAGGACACCCAGCTCGCGATGGGACGTCCACGCCCCGGGGAGAACTACCCCCGAAACGGCCCGGCTACATCGCCGGCCAAACCGGCCAGTTCCCTGCACTACTGGTAACAAATTGTCGAGCTAAACACACCGAGCGCACACTTAGAAAATTTACAAGAAATGTCATACACATCAGAGGCATTCAAAAGCATTCAAACAAATACGAAAACGAGCATAAACGACATGCAAATAACGAGCGCACACTTAGAAAATCCACGAAAAATATATTAAACAAAAGCGGGCACCAGCCCAGTAGTCAATGGTATAAATACAGAGCACGCAGGCCCAAAGAAAGAGATAACAAACATCGGCACGCAGGCCATAAAAACAACGAGCACGCAGGCCCGACAACCTATGCTTCCTCGTCCACCCGGTCAGCAGCCGCGGGTTCCTCCTCGGGGATAACAAGATAGGGATCGATCACCTTCCCGTCAACAATCTCGTGGTACGGCCCTATCCCGTCCACGACCAGCACGACACCAGGATTGGCGACCTGAACCTGCTCGACAACACTCTTGAACCCGACCTCAACAGCCTCCAGACAGTCGCTTTCCAACACCCGGATACGAGCGATCAGGTCAGCACGAGTGATTAACCGTCGATCTCCGTCTGTCTCGTCCTCGGCCGGACGAACCGCGCTGTCCAAAACTTCCGTGCGAACCTTCAGCGCCTGCACCTCGCCCGTCGCTGTCCCCAGTTTCTCCTCCAGCGAAGTCACCTTCCCCTTAGCACCCTCTGCCCGTTTCCGCTGCTCAGCAACATCCTTCTGGCTCTTCTCCAACTCCCCAGTGAGCTTGGCCAACCGCGACTGCGTGAAAGTAAGATCCCCTTGCAGTTTGGACGGCTCAGCAGCGGAGCAGCCCTCCTCGTTCAGCACAAGAGCCGTCGTGAACGTCCGCATCATTGCGGCCAAGTCCTCAGCCAAAACACGTCGACGAGTCTCTCGATCGGCCTGACGAACAACCTTCACCTCCCCAGCGGAGATAGTGGGAGAACGGGCACCATGAAAATATCCCGGATGCTGGTGGCAGGGCGGGACGACGTAACCTTTCTCGGCGGTGCCGACCGTCAGATCCACCACTCGGGGCTCCTCGGACCTCTGCCTCTTCGACGCTCCTTGAGACGCAGGAGATTGGCTCTCTTGAGGCGAAGAGGACGAACTTTGCCCCCCGGCGTCGCGACCTCCTGTCCGACCAGCTGGCTAACCCTCGTCCTCGGGGCCGCGACATTCCTAGCAGCACGCAACTGCTTCACCCGCTCCTCGACGGAAGACATGTTCGCTGCAAAAACAAAAAAAAGTTAGCGACGGTCAAAAGCCCCGACCACGGGGAGAAAAACAAACATTCCTACCTAGGTAATCCAGAGCGGTCGCCCCGGTCGCACAGCCGAGCAGGGTCTTAGTATTTATCAAACGCTTCTTGGTGCGTACATTCCCCTGCGCGTCAAGGATATACCGACCGTCGGGCGTCACCAGCTTCGACGGAGGGAGGGACCGCACAAAAGCAACTATTTTCAAATAGGCGGCCATGTCCTTCTCCTCGAGGGTCCCCGCCTGGACGATATACCTATCCGTCCCTCGGCTGAAATGCTCCGCGGTCCACAGTAGATGTATCTTAGGAAGCCACGCGCGGAATCGCTGGCCGTCTACCGTTTGCTCACCCTCGTCGAAGAGAGTGTCCGAGCCGTGCTGCGTGATCGGCTTGACGAGATAGAACCGGTTCTTGAAATCTTTGACAGAATCGCTATACGCTTTGAAAAGTTTGGTCGATTGCTTAAAAGAAACCCATCCGTGGCGGCCATTCACCGTCTGCCGCTGCAGGTGGAAGATGCGGAAAAATAACGGTACCGTCGGCTCCACCGAGAGGTAGAAACACACCACCTCGAAAGCCCGAATGAAAGCCAAGGCATTGGGGTGCAGTTGGGACGGGGCAAGGCGCAACCAGTCAAAAAGCCCCAGATGAAAGGCGGAGAACGGTAACCGGAGCCGAGCTTCTTTAAAATAGAATTCATGCATCGGGAACATCCGCCGCCCATAGCGCGAGCAGATGCGGTGATGTTCTTTTGGTCGGTACACCTGCCAGTGCTGTGGCTCTCCTATAGGCGTGTCCTCAACCGTGGAGTACACGTCGGATGCATCGGCCACGAAACAAGAAGGAGTAGAAAGCAGCTCCTCGGCCGCCCACTCCTCGGACGGGGCAATACGCTCATCGTCATACTCCGGAATCTCAGGTTCATTGTCTTCGACCATTATCCCCGGCACCAGAGCCGACATCTACACCTGAAAGCAGAGGACAACGGTGAATTCGATAGCCAGGATCAAATCCACCCTTCCACCGCAAGTCAAGTGAAAAGGCGACAAAGGCCGGGAAGCGACGAGCAAACACTCGCTCCTCGTCTACCCTCCTCGGGGGATCAAAGGCCGACCCCCCATCCCCCCTCGGGACAGCCATCGGAGAAGGTACTTATCCCCGGGGTATTCATTGGAGAAAGCCCCCGTCCTCGGGGCATTCATTAGAAAAAGCTCTCGTCCTCGGGGCATTCATCGGAGCCAGCCTAGGTGTGGAGCGGGGTCATCCAGCAGTCAGCGTCTCCAACGGCGTTGATGTCGAGGGGCATGGTGGTCGCGCTGGTACTTGGTTGCGACAAGATTTCTTGAATGACCCATTTGTGGCCGCCTCGCTTTTTGGTGCTTGCCAGTTTGGAGAGGATGTCGGCACGGGTGTTCTGCTCGCGAGGGACGTGCTGAATCTCTGCTGAGTCGAAACCTCTCAGTTTTTTGGTGATGAGTGCGAGGTATCCGGCGAGGGTGTCGTTTTTTGCTTGATATTCGCCTCGGACTTGCGAAGCGACGAGCTGGGAATCCGTGTAGATTCGGATGTCCCTGGCTCCCAGGTCGGATGCCAGGCGAAGGCCGGCGAGAAACGCTTCGTATTCGGCCTGGTTGTTAGTCGTTGGGAAAGCCAGTGTGAGGGAGACTTCGATGACTGTACCCTCGTCGTTGTCGAGGACGATGCCGGCGCCGCTTCCCGTGGAGTTGGAGGAGCCATCCACAAAGATGGTCCAGAGGTGGTTCCCGGCTGTAGGGTCGGGTGGTGTGGTCATCTCGGCGACGAAATCGGCCAAAGCTTGAGCCTTGATGGCGTGCCGGCTCTCGTAGGTGATGTCGAACTCGGAGAGTTCTAGCGACCATTCCAGCATGCGTCCGGCCATGTCGGGGCGGCCGAGTAGCTGGCGGATGGGCTGATCGGTGCGGAGCACGATGGCGTGTGCGAGAAAATAATGTCGGAGTCGGCGTGCCGCTGTCACGAGGGCCAGGGCGACTTTCTCGATCAGCTGGTATCGGACTTCCGGGCCGTGGAAAGCTTTGCTAGTAAAGTAAATGGGCTTTTGTCCCTCCCCGGCTTCGCTCACGAGGACGGCGCTGACGGCTTCGTTGGACACGGCCAGATATAAGTATAGGGTTTCGCCCGTCGCGGGGCGCGTCATCACTGGTGGTTTAGATAGGACGCGTTTGAGGTGGCAAAGGGCTTTCTCACATTCGTCCGTCCATTTGAATTTGGTCTCCTTCCTGAGCAGTTTGAAGAATGGGAGGGCGTGTTGGGCCGATCTCGCGATGAATCGCGAGAGGGAGGCGAGTACGCCGTTGAGGGACTGGATGGCCCTCTTCGTGGTCGGCGTGGTGATATTGGAGAAGGCGTGGCATTTGTCTGGATTGGCTTCGATCCCCCGTTCGGTCAAGTAGTAGCCGAGGAATTTACCGGCGCAGACGCCGAAGGTGCATTTCTCCGGGTTAAAACGCATGCGACATGACCTCGCGGTCTTGAAGACCTTCTGGAGGTGTGCCGCGTGGTTGTCCTCCGCGCCGGATTTGACGATCATGTCGTCCATATATACTTCGAGCATGTCCCCGATTTCGTCGCGGAAGACACGGTTCATCATCCGCTGGTATGTGGCCCCGGCGTTTTTGAGGCTGAAGGGCATCACGTTGTAATAGTAATTGCCGGACGCCGTCATGAAGGCCGTGGCTCGTTTATCGTGGTCGGCCATCGGGATCTGATTGTATCCCGAGTACGCGTCCATGAAGGACAAAAGCTTGAAGCTCGCAGAGTTGTCGACGAGTTTGTAGATATTGGGGAGGGGGTAGGCGTCCTTAGGACATGCCCGGTTGAGGTCAGTGTAGTCAACACACATGCGCCATTTTCCATTATTCTTTTTAACGAGTACAACGTTGGACAGCCAGGTGGAATATCAAGCTTCCGAAATAAAATTTGCCTCTAAGAGGTCTTTTACAGCTTGTTTGGCCGCTGCCGATTTTTCGGGGGACTGGCGACGCCGGCGTTGTACAACGGCCTTTACGGTCGGGTTGATTGACAGCTGGTGGCAGGCGACCTCGGGGTCGAGTCCCGGCATTTCCGCGGCGCTCCAGGCGAAGAGGTCGGCATTCTCGCGGAGGCAGGCTTGGAGTTGACGTTTCGCGAGGTCTGGAAGTCCTGCGCCTATCCTCACGGTTCTGCTCGTGTCTTCTCCGAGGGGAATGAGTTCGAATTCTCCATCCGGGATGGGGCGCGCTGGGTGTGAGGGCTGCCCGTTGACGTTGTTGGTCTTTGTTTCATTGTCGAGCTCGTCGGTGAAGCGACTGTCGAGCTCAACGGATCCGACCAGCTCCGTTGGTTTGTCCTTAGGCGTAGATGCTTTCTTTTTGGTCGATGGAGCGATGGAGTCTAGGCCTTTCAGTGCGGCTTCGAAACATCTTCGGGCGGCTTCGATGTCTCCGTTGAGGGTTACCACGGCTCCCCTTCTTGTGTAGTATTTCATCTTCAGGTGGACGGTGGAGGGTACCGCGGTGAGTTCTGCTATCGTCGTCCTGCCCAGAATGCAGTTATAGAGGGATGGGCATTCGATGACTAAGAAGCGGACGCTGATGTCCCTGGCTGTTTCTTCTTCTCCGAAGGTGACTTTCAATTCCACGTATCCCCAAGGTCTCGTCGTCGTCCCGTTGAACCCCTGTAGGTCGGAGCCTACGTAGGGAGAAAGGTTGGACTCGTCGAGCTGGAGAGTCGTGAACAGATGTGAGTACATGATGTCAACCGAGCTCCCGCCGTCGACGAGGAGGCGCCTGACGTCGAAGTTTACCATTCGGGCACGTATGAGCAAAGGTATGGTGGAATTGGGAGATCCCCCGGGTAGTTCCTCGAGGTAAAATGTGATCGGGTTGGAGCGACCTCAGAATTTGTCGAGCGTGCTCATTTTGCCGGAGTTGTTCGCGATGAGTTCGTCGAATTTCCTTTTCACAGATCCTATGGATAGGCTCCTTGTGGCTCCATCAGAGATGACCATGGCTCTGGGGAAGTATTCCCATCGGCTGGTTGGCCGGATTGGCTCGTCGATTAGGTTGGGTCCCTCGGGGATGCCGAATTCTCTGCTCGCGAACCAATCCTCGGGACGGCTGACGCACAACGCGACCTGGAGCCTGCTGTTGTCCTCTGGAGAGGGAAGTTCCTCGATTTTTTTGGCTTCTGGAGCCTCCGGCCTAGGTGGTTCACCTCCTCGGGTGTATCGCTTCAGGTGCTCGTCTTTGATTAGAATTTCGATCGCATCTTTGAGATGGATGCAGTCTTCTGTCACGTGCCCGTGGGTCCTGTGGAATCGGCAGTATTTTGACTTGTCCACGTTGGGTTTGGGCGGCGTTGGTCGCGGAAAACGAACACCTCCCTGCACGAACTCGGTTTTAGCGTATTCGGCCAGTATGCGTTCACGTGAAGCGACCAAGGCTGTGTACTCTGTGAATCTTCCCGCCGGGCCGCGCGGTTCGTGTTGTTCGCGGGGTTCGCGGGGGCGGTCTTCCCGACGACGGTCTCCTCCTCATCGATGGCTCGAAGCTCCGTCGTCTCGGTGCCCGCGGGGGGCCTCCCTGTCTCGAGTGTCGCGAGCGGAGTTGGCCGCCTGTGTTTCCTCGAATCGGATGTAATGCGCGGCCCTGTCGAGGAAATCTTGGAGGGACGTGGGCCGGTGTATGCCTACGGCCTCGTAGAATTTGGAGTCGTGGCGCAGGCCTTGTTCCATTAAGTAGCGTTTCATTTCGTCGGAAGTTGTCACCTGCACTGCTTCCCGAGTGAACCTTTCGATGTATTTTCGGAGGGGTTCGTCGGGGCCTTGGATGATTGCCCCGAGGACTGCTTCCGTCTTCGGGTGACGTCGAGACGCCGTAAAGTGTTTGGAGAACAGGTTCTTCAAGACCCTCCACGACGTAACTGATTCGGGCTCCAGACTTTTGTACCAGGTCATAGCGCCTTTCCTCAGAGTCGTCGGAAAGAGTCTGCACTTGATAGCTCCCCGGATGTTTCGGTAGTCGAGCATAGCCTCGATGTCTTCCAGGTGATCGTCCGGGTCGGAGGTGCCGTCGTATGTCGACAGCGTCGGTGGTTTCTCCATCCCCTGGGGTATGGGGGCAACCATGATCTCCCGGGATAGCGGGGTGCGGTAATCATCCTCGTCGCTGTGCGCCGGGGATCTGTGGGGAGATGAGCCGTTCAAGGTGTGCCCCTGGCTTCAAGTTCTCGATCTCCTGCCTGAGTTCTCGCCTCGGAGGTCCTCGGTCGGGATCGCCGCGACGTTCTGGTTCCTCCCGCGAACGTGTCTCGTCGGGGATCTGGTGCGTTCTCGTGTCGCCTGCAGGCGGTGTCTCTCCAGCCGCGGTCGGCGGTTTCTGGGTCGAGGTGAAGGACTCCTCGAACCTCCGTTCTGGTCTTCCCGCTGGGGGTACCTCGGAGGGCCGATGCGTTCTAATGCTCCAATTCTCGCATTTTGTTGGAACAGCAGCTGGTTCGTCTGGTTGATGGCCGTAAAGAGAGCGGCCACCGTCGGGTCTGCTCCCGCCGGGATGGGAACGGGGTGGAATGCTGGCGGGCTCGGGGGCAATGATCGGCCTGAAGGGGCCGTTCCGCGGATGATGGTGAAGCAGTTTGCCCGTCCCTTTCGTCGGCTTCCGTCGGACGTGTCGTTCCTGTCTGCTTCCCGTTGGTGGCGACGTTGAGCACAAGGTCGTGCGGAGTGTCGTCGCGGTGTGGACTAGCCATGATCGTGGAGGTTTGGTGAAACTTTTGGTTTTCTGCTCGGAGTAACGGGGAAGTTTCAGGTTCCCACAGACGGCGCCACTGATCTGACCTGATCAGAAGGGAATCACGATATGGCCACGCGCTACTGGATGGCTACCTGTTCACCGGTGGTGAGAAGGAGGAGGGGGTGTACCTGCAAGACACTCCGATGCCAAAGTAAGAAGTTGGGCAGAGTGGAAGCAATAGTACAGAAAAGGGGCAAGAAGAGAGTTACCTGACCCTCTTGAGGAAGAGGGTATTTATAGAGAGACCCCAGCGCTGGGCCAACGGTCATTAGGCCTAAACTGGATGACCAGGCTCAACCCTAATGACTGTTAGGGCTTACGTGGCGCAGTGAAGACCAGGACGTGGTCTTCGCCCTAGTTCAACCGCTCCTAGATCTCCGGAAAGTGGGTTTGACCTGCTCTTTCGGAGGTGGGCAGTTGGCTGGTGACGTGTCCCCGCGGAGGGGAGCACGTGGAGAACGTGCGCCGGGCACGTTGTTCTCCCCGCGGAGGAGAGCTCGCGAGATACTCCGGAGCGCGTTGTTCTCCCCGCGGATGGGAGGGACCATGGCCGCGCTTTGGTGAGCCGGGGACGGTTCTGCTCGTCTGGTGTGGTGGATGATGAAAGGTTGTTGGGACGTTGCTTGTGTTCGGCGGCCTGCCCTGCTCGTCTTGAGGGATGCACGTTCCCGGCGTGCCCGATTCGCCTGTTGGGTCGTACGTGGTATTGGGCCTGCCGAGGTTGGGCCCATACCGGAACAGGAGCCCCCCAAGTCGAAGCTCTGGGGAGAGAGTGAGGACTTAAGGTCGCTGCGTCTGGAACGGGCACTCGTGCGAAGATCTCCGGTCGTCGGCAGAGCAGGGAGAAGGCAGGTGAGAGGGCGCGACTGTCAGGTTGCTGCCACGTGTCGTGCGTTAAGCGGTCGTAGGGGCGTCTACCCTATGTCATTAATGAGCTTAGGGTCGCTTCGAGTCCCGCGCCGGGTTATAAATATGGGGGTCCCCGCTCATTCTGCTACTTTTCACTCTGCCGTTGTGTCTGCTAAGCTTTGTCATCTCTGCTCGTCCGCCGCTTGCCGTCGATCGCCGCCGCACCGTTTGATCTTTCCTTCCGTCCGCCGCCGTTACAAGTGAGTTCTTCTTTTCCCTCCTTTTTTATTTCCGTCGTTCAATTGGAATGTGTGGTCGGGGCATGATGAATACCCCGAGGAGGGACGCGAGACCCACCGTGTCTGGCAAATTTTCTGATGAGTGTCTCATAGGTTTAAGTAGCATAAATTTAAAAAATTCCAATATTTTCACAGAATCAGAAAAGTCTTCTTCTTTCTTATTTCCACTCGCGAACGTTGCCCTATTCAGAATTAGAACAGTCACCGTCGACGCATTCCGTCCGACAGCCTCCGTCCGTCGTCTTTCCTCTGGTCATTTCGTCGTCACCTCATTCTGCCGCCGTCCGTCCATTGTTACGGTATTTGAAGTTTTTTATTTTGCATTTTTCTGGATTAATGTCTTAGTATTTCATTTTTTTGGATTATATGATGTTAGTGTTACTTCTTTTCTGAGTTTTTGACTTGTTTTTGTTGATACCGTTGATGAAAATTACTCGTTTGATATTGGCTTGAGTTTTGTATACAAGGTGTTTGTTGAAATGCCACAATGAATTTACTTATGTTAGCTTTCATTATATCTAGCCGTATACAAGGTGTTTGCTGAAATGCCACACCTTATATGAGTTCTTTTTACTAATAATTTTTATAAGGGAAATACTGCACATATATTCAATGATTTTTTAGATTATGTTGCTTTAGAAACTTCACACTATTTGTGATTTAGATGAAAGCTTTAAGTTTCTGTTAATCTTGAAATTTATTTATTTTTCTGAATTCTTATTTTTCTATGAAATAGTCTAAATTCACAAATAATCCTTATTTATTTATTAAATTTTAAAACATAAATATATAGATCCGACAACTTTTTTGAAATAAAGTTTGTTTGGCGAGTTACACAACATTTAATGAATTCACGTGTCTTCATGAATGTGGATATAGTTTTAGAATGTATCTCAGCACCGGCCACCTTCCGGCCAACTCTGGAGAGGCCAACGCGACGAAACGACGGACCTGCTCGTACGTCCTCCTCGAGGGACGACTATACCGCCGAGGCTTCACAATCCCACTCCTCAAATTCATAGATAAATCCCAGAGCACAGCCGTTCTAGAATAAATCCACGAAGGCATCAACGCGCAGCACCTCGGCGGAAGATCCCTAGCACGCAAGGCCCTACGCGCGGGCTACTACTGGCCATCAATGCAGTCCGACGCGAAGGAACACGTCAAGCGATGTGATAAATTTCAACGACACGAGGACATGCACCTCGCCCCCCCGACCGACCTCACGTCCCTCTCATCTCCGTGGCCGTTCTCCTGGTGGGGGCTGGACATCCTCGGGCCCTTCCCCCTAGGTTCATACCAGAACAAGTACCTCATCGTGGGAGTTGATTACTTCACCAAGTGGATCGAGGCCGAAGCTCTGGCCAAAATCACCGCCCATAACATACTCCGATTCTACAAACGCAACATCCTCGCCAAATTCGGGGTCCCGCTCGCCATCGTCACCGACAACGGCACACAATTCACAGACAAAAACTTCCGCGACTTCGTCACCAAACTCGGAACCAAACATCACTTCGCCTCGGTCGAACACCCTCAGACAAACGGCCAGGCGGAGTCGGCGAACAGAGTTATACTCAGAGGACTCAGACGACGACTCGGCGATGCCAAGCGAGCATGGGTCGAAGAACTCCACAACGTCCTCTGGACATACCGCACCACTCCCCACTCAACCACGGGGGAAACCCCATTTCGCCTCACGACATAATATATGTCTGATCTCAAGAATCAACAATGTCGACAGAGACAATGTTTAACATGTGTTTCATTATATAACATCTACAATTGTATCCCTTTTATTGTCTCGTCATCTACAAGTTTAAAGATTTCATGAATATATAACAACACACACACACACACACACATATATAACATGCATGAATATATACACACACACACACACATACATGCATGCATGTGTTGTTATATATATATATATATATATATATATATATATATATATATATATATATATATATATATATATATATATATATATATATATATATATATATATATATATATATATATATATATATATATATATATATATATATATATATATATATATATATATATATATATATATATATATATATATATATATATATATATATATATATATATATATGAATGTCGCAAGTCATCCAATTACCTTAGGCGTACCAAATTAAATATTACACACTAAATTAATTACAAAGTCAAAGAAAATATTATTAATAAAAGTATCAGATTTAAACATAAACTTATCTAGTAATAATTTGTTTCATCTTAAGTTCAAATGGATTGTGTAAGAAACATAATGTAGTTACCATATTCGTCTGAAGAGACAAAATAATCAAATGAAAATATTCAATGAATGAACACAAACATATATAATTAGTATTTGGTAAAACATGAAAACTAACCATATTTAATAAAAAAACCACAATTTCAAAATTAATCACTTATGGCAAAATGATGCTAAGTAATAATCTTTTCTCCCATCTATCTGTGATGTTATGTATGCTTTAATTGTTTTTGGAGTATTATTTATAAATCGAATACTAACTAGATCCAAGAATTCATAAATATCTAATTTATTTAATTTTACATAAACGCGGTAAATGTACCTAAATGGTTAAACAAAATTCAAAAAATAAGTGAGAAATTAGTTCAATGTAAAATGATGAGTGTACCATAATGAGATATTCAATTCTATACTTACGTGCACCAAACATGTAGTAACCCTACGTCTAACCACTGATGTCCAATGAACAAATCCTTTATATTGCTAGGATCAACATAGAAAAACTCTAACTCTCGATTATGTTCTAGCTCAAGCAAAATTAAATATTTCTTTTCGATAATATGACATAACATTTTAGCTATTGATTATTCAGAAGGATAATAACTCATTATGGATCTCATTATTGGTAGGGGCAGCTGAACAAACTTACGTTTTTGCTTGTACACTGGTGAACAGATTCACTAATTCTCTACATCATAAAAATAACAAGAACACAAAACAGAACCAATACAATATATATCGTACATTTTAGATATCATAATATTTTCACATACCGCATATAACTCTTTCTTTTATGCCATGTATTTCTTGGAATTTTGCCGCTTTTCTGCTAATGCATATTTACATTCTTTCTTTTGACATTTCAATTTCTTCTCAAAGTCTTAAATCATTTTTTTGCTCTTTACAATGCTTTTTCTCGTTGTGCCAAAACACCCTCTCAGTCTGATGCCATTGTTCGAACTGCAATATAGCGGCAAAAAGCAAAAATATTATTTTTTTAAGAATTCCCTCCGAAATTTATACCGTCTCCATAGGGATCGGTGCAAGGGAAAGAATTTCGTTCGACAATCTCTACGTTTCTAAGCTTGGTTTTAATGGTTTAAATAAGTTAAAAGAGGAAATTAAAACATATGAACAAGCAAATAAAGTAGGGTAGAGAACTCATCAAAAATGACGTTTATTCACCTATCTAATACACAAATCTACCAATCAGTTGTACACAACCTATATCACTCGTCAATATCATCACATATCGCTCATAACAGGGTACATATCTAAACTTGCGTCGAGAGTTCAAACGTATTGTTTAATCGACGATCTCTCACCCTATCAAACAACACGGAGCATTAAGAATTGTTACACACGCAAATGTTAAATCTAAATTTATGTCTAGAGTTTAGCGTTTTAACAGATGTTCATCCTAGATCCAGATCTGAAGAGTATATGTCTATAACGGTTTAAATCAAAGATACACAGATAAACAAAAATGACATCTATATAAATTCATGAAATAGATCGTATACAACGCCATGATCAATAATTATACATACTATCAAAGTAAACTTATATACAAACCCCAAAGAGAAAGGTACAGAGAGAAGTAGGAAGATGAAGAGGAATCTCTCGTTGTGTCCAGCAAAGTGACACAATTCCAACTGCGGATCATCACTATGCAACCTCTGATCTTGTTTCTAAGCTACTCTACACAAAGAATGTGTTTGATGAAGTCGGGGTTAAGAGTTCCCAACACAATAACCTAAAAAATGCTGAAAGTGACTTAAATAGGGGTTAGAATAGCGTGAATCAAGCTAAGCCTACTATGAGGGCGCTTAGCGTCATCAACAAAATTAGGTTTTTTGTTTTCTTCATAACTTTCAAACCGTAACTTCGATTGACCCATAGTCAGAAGCGTTGGAAAGCTTACTCAACGCTCTATATGACTATGACAAAATATCCTTGCTTGAATACCTTTAAAAATAAGATGAACTAAAATTATAAAGAATGGTATTTATTACAAGCATGTTGAGCACCCTCAGATCGTGCTAAGCGCGATCTCACTTAAAGTACCTTTAAACCGACACAAACTGCGCTAAGCACGGTCAGAAAAATAAAAACACTGATTCTTCGACCGTCACAATCTCATCGAGCTGAAAACTGCACTAAGCGCAAATGCCAGCATTTTGTTGGACAAAACTGTGCATCTTGAAGCGTTCTCTTGGCTCAATTGGGTCCATTCTTCAACAATGCATTATTACCTATAAAAACAGAAGAAAACCTATCAAACTTACTGATATGTACATGATTACGCATATTACACACTATAATGTATACTACACAAAACATACACTAAAGTTGAGATTTATTGGTATAACTAAGCTGATAAGTGCCAATTATTTACACTCAAAATCACTACAATTTAGCCCTTATCAACCATCTCCTATACCACAGACATGACTATCATGCTCATTTATTCTGATTGCTTCTACTAATATATCATGTCATGGTTCTTGAACAAAAGAACCTTCACGGGGATGCACAACCAACGAATACTACACAACATGATAAGATGTATATTGTTAATTACCAATGTGATTTAAATAACACATAACATAAAAACAATTTTCTCAACGGCTGCTCTTGAGGCATCTAAAGTGTACTCTCCATTTGATCTTTGTTAAGCCCTCTTCCATTTCTCATGTTGTAATCATGAAGATAAGTTGCGATCACAACTCATGGAGTCCTCATTTCCCAGTTGTTGTCTTTTTACATTAATCATTGTCTTCACAAGTTTTCTGTATCCCCCACGAGACAATCTATAAAGGTATTTGTTTTTTGCCTTGTTTAGCTTTCCTGCTTCACTTTTAACCTTTTATAAACATAGGAAAAATATTAACTTGCATAGTTGTATCTATAAAGCATAAGCATAAAGTTATTAAAATATAATATTTGTACTAACTATGAGACTTTACAAACTTTTTTCAAACCTTCTTGTCAAGAAAATCATATCTCACTCATAGATGCTCAAGATCAGATTTAGGCTCCCTACTATAGTCACGGTGAGCCGTGACTTAAAGCCCCTCAAATACGTACCAACATAAGTGATCCATTTTTTCAACTTATCATCAACGAAAAACTCAAACGTAAACTACAGTTACACTAATAAGTGTGTATTAGTAATTATAGAAAGTAATATTGAATTGATGAAGTTTAAAATTAATACCTTAATGTTTGTACATATGATTTCTTTCACATCCTTTGGTGCATATTTTTAATCATTTAGCAATATATTGACTTTTCTACGTCTAAAGAACGTAACATAACTCTTAAAAAGCAAAGAATGATGACCATTAACTATCGAATATACGACATGAAACTCGATTAGAAATCTGTTACCCGAGGTTTGAAATTTTGTTAATTTAACCATCATTGTGACACCTTTTTATTTTTTTTAATATTTCATATCTATAGATTAAGAATATTTGTATGGGTTTTATTTGTAAAAGTTTTGTTGCTAATAGATGAAGAATATGACATATATCAAGACATAAAACATTCAACATTAAGACATAGAAAAATAAACATCAACCATAATGACATAAACACCAACACCAACAACTACATAAACAACATACCAACAACACAAACAACTACATAAACAACATACGCAAATAACTCTATCATCTAACCCTATTATTTCTATATATAACCATGAACAACAACAACAACAAAAATAACAACAAAAGATTCATCCAATCTTAACTAAGAAAATATGATCATACACATTCAACAATATAAACAACATAAACATAAACACATCAAGACATAGAAAGTAAACATCAATCACAATGGCATAGACAACAATAACAACAACAATTACATAAAAAAACAATACCAACAACAACATAAACAAATAAGTCTTTCATCTAGCCCTATTATTTTCACATATAACCATGAATAACAACAACGACAACAACAAAAGATTTATCCAATCTTAACCAAATAAATGTGATCGTGCACATTCAACAACATAAACATAAACATCAACACAATGGCAACTAAAATTTACTGTAGATACATGGGGAAAAACGTTTATGTACCAGAAACGTGATGAATAAGTAAGAAAGCTAAATAAATGTGTTTGACTTCCTCCTCAACGATTGTTAAGCCAAGAACAATGAATTTGGTGTCGTCTTCCTCCTCGACGGTACATAAGTCAAGAACGATTAAGATAGCGTTGGTTGAAAAGGGTTTGGTTTCATTAATAAACGATGAAGGTGCAGTTGGTTGAACGATGAAGATGAAGATGATATTGGTTGAAAAGGGTTTAGTTTTATTAATAAATGATGAATATGAAGATGACGGTGATTGAAAATGGTTTCTTAGCGCTAAATGTTAGGGTTGAAAATGATTTCGCTAATGGAAATGAAAAAAATGCAATTGATGAGACAAGCTAGTTGCGTTTCTTTTAAGTGAATAAGTCATTCCACCATAATCATTTAAATCAACTGTGGTGATATATTTTTAAATTTTTTTAAAAAACGTCAAATTTTAAGCATTTAATTTTTTTTAAGGAAAAGAAAATATATCACAACTATTAGGTTAAACAACAATAGTGATATCACTTTTATTTTTTTATTTGAAAATAAATCAAAAAGAAAGACGCAATTAAAATATTGAAGAAATCATGAATTTGTTGGCATTGATATTCAAACTCATGAAAGGTTAATGATATCACCACAACTAGTCTAAACAACCGTGCTAATACGTTAACAATTTTCAATTATATATATATATATATATATATATATATATATATATATATATATATATATATATATATATATATATATATATTAGCGTCTGAGTTTAGAGATGTCACTATGGTAACATTCAGTTTAGAGATGTCACTATGGTAACATGAATGTTGTTGTATATGCTTTTTATAATAGTGTATTAAATTTCATTTTTTCTTAGAAGTCAAGTTAACCATGACAAGATTATCTTAGCATACTATAGAGTTGAGGATTAGATAGTTGTTGTTAGAACTAAGCTTTTGAATATTGAAAAATTTAACGAGATGAAGATCATGCTCAATATAATTCAAATCTAAAAGATACTAGTTAAGTTGCTTGTTACAGAAATAACTAATTAAGTTGATTAGACTGATATACCTAGTTAGTGTTTATGAGCCTAGTTGTGTATAAACAACTATTTATGATTATTTACAACAAGTGAGTGTAAAGTACATTACACACAAATTCATTCCTCTTTCTCTTCCATATATATATATATATATATATATATATATATATATATATATATATATATATATATATATATATATATATATATATATATATATATATATATATATATATATATATATATATATATATATATATATATATATATATATATATATATATATATATATATATATATATATATATATATATATATATATTTCAAACAATCTTTTGATAAGTCCTTAGACTCCCCTTAAATGTTTCAATCTCTGTTTCTCAAAATATTCTCACTCAATTTCTGAATATGATTCTCATGCCACTCTTCAAGACATTGTTTTATCACTTGAGTTAATTTTGAGTGAATATTTTAAAATTAATTTTCATTACTAATTAAAGGGGTTCACGAAACATCAATTAAATTCGAATTAATCAAAAATATTTGAGTTCGATCTCTGACAAAACCATTTATAATATACTAAAGTTTCACTTATAATAAGCCATTTCACATTCATTGAATGATTTATTTGATGACTTTGTTGTTAAAATTTGTTTGTTTCCAACTTTGATAAAGTCAAGGCTATCGCTTTCAAACTAGTACAAAGTGCCGCTATAGTATTAATTAATGACGATTTTGAATTAGTGCAAGGAAACAAAATCTTGTGTCATTAATTAAGTGCATCTCATTTGAAGTGTTTAACATGATGATGTGCATATATGAATTTTGATTAGTCCTCTTCATTTCATTTTTGTTTTGTCTTAAATATTAAGTAACTGGTGGTATGCACAAAATGAGTATATATTAAAACATGGTTAAATAATCATATCTATATTTCTTATGGTGAATTAGGTTAAATAATCATATAAAACCAAGAATATTCCAAGAAAGTTATATCCAAGTCCAACTTCAATGAATCAATTATATTAGTAATTTACAAACAACCTCCCCAATACAGCTTTTCTCCACTATATTAGGTAATGATTACTATTAACCAACCAACACTACTACTCTCATTTTAAGATTCTGGATTATACATTTTACTTTTCTTCTAAGATTCTTGATTTGGATTATTATATCTCTTAGGCACTACAACTACACGATTCTATCTCAAAAAAAGCTATGTCCACTAATGTCAAAAACGTTTCTCATGTAAAATTTGTGTTTCCTTTAGAGGGAACGCCATCATATTGCCATGTAGTTGCAGGAACATTAATCATAGTCCATAGTAGCCAGAAGAAATGACAAACAGTTATCAGTGTACTTATATTATTATTCAAAGTTTTTGGCCAATAATTAATCCATGCACTAACATGGGAATAATTCACAATGTTTAATATAGTAATAAATCTCAAATCTTGATAGTATTGTTGGGTGGCAACCATAAAGTTCAACGGTAGTACTAATTAATGAGATTATGAGAAGTCAAAAGTAGCGATCAAGAACATGGCAAAGTTTAGATATATAATAGTATTTAGATTAAGATGCATTATTGTAACACAAAATAAATAAATAATAGGATGCATTAAAAATTGCTAAAGAAAGCCTACAATAAGTTAGCAGGGAATCAAATCTAAGTTCTTTTTATAATTAATAAAAAAATAGGAAAAAGAAAATTATTATTAATAAGCTACCACTAATATGTTTTTACAAATGTCTTAGATTAAATTTAGACACTATTGTCATACTCTAAATTTGTTCTACTTATATATAGTTTTATCTATACATCCATCCACTAATCAATATTTAAAAAAATCTAAAAAAATGTATTGTTTCTACTTGCCTAAATTCATTTCTCATTCAAAGGCATCAAGGTCAGGGTATACACAATTTGAGTGCTGAGTGTTTGAGATTGTTGTTAAGGTTTGTGTTTCGAGTCAGGTCAATTGTGAATGAATCAAGTTTTCAGGATATGCTAAATTCAAATATTTCATGGTTGAGAGTTATCAGAATTCAGTCCATCTTTAAATTAGGGTTTGGTACAACATTTAGAAGTCCATATATCAATTCGTAATTCTTTGATTTCAAGTCATTTAGTGCTCACTTGGTTCATAGTGGAGGTTTTGGTTTACTGGTATTCAGGTGGTCAGCTTCAAATGGATCCATTGATTCAAGGTCCTGATTCATCTCAAATTCAATAGGGATTTATGTGTTGTGTCATTTGTCAAGAATTGATTTAAGTTATCTCAAGTGAAGAAGTGAAGACAGTTGAAATTTGTTTCTCATTGGAAATACAATTTTTATTGGCGTGGTATTTTAAATTAAAGTCTAGGATATGTTTATTCGAGTTCACAAATCAAATTCTCAAGTCTAGGATGCAAGTATTATTGTGGGGGTGTAAGTGCCAATTGGGCCAAGGCATGATTCATAAGGTCACAAGGTCCATTTGATTTTCAATCACTAAAAAACTCATTTCATTCACAAAAACTCATTTTTGCAAAGCCCATATCAATTTGAGGTCATGTTATTATAAAAGAAAAAACTCTTACAAGAATTATAAGGCCCATTCATTAAAGCCCATTGCCATTTCCATTATAATTCAAAGTCCATTGTCCAAGAAATGAAAATATAAGACAATACACAAGCCAAAAGTATAGAACGACCCATGGAGTCTACTTTTCAAACCATTATGCAGCTAGCTATGATTTTCTTCAATCGATTCGGTCCAAAACATGCTACAACGAGCCAATATCTCGCACTGTACCCCATAAACCTTTTGCACAACCTGCACAAAAATGAGAAACAAGAAGCAACACAATGTGAGTAAGACAACCTTCCAGGCACTACATCAAAACCAACGTACAACCATTTTGAAATCGTCATGATTCATATACACATTTACCATAAACCAAGATACCCCACCTTTGTCCACCTGCAACAAAACGCAATAAACCACAAAAATCAACACAATTTTTAGGACCCACACACCACACAATCACGACTTGCACATGAAATGTGGAACGAAATCTTTGCAGCAGAACATATTTCACAACACGCACAAAATTACAAAACGACAACAAACAATTTTATTCACCTCCTCTTCTATAAATACAACACTGGATTCTTCAATATCTCAAAAACCTGCATCACCATCATACACACATGACACACCAATTCCACAATCTTTCATCATCAAAAAATCCTCAAAAGTTTTCCCCAAAACACCCTTCTTCAACTCCTATAAAATGGGGGTTGTTTTTAACAAATGAAAAAAAGCCAACGCACCATGTTCAATTCCTCCACCAAATCTCCTTCAATCTAAATCACACCCAACCTTCTTATTCTTCTTCTTCAATTCAAACCACCATTCATCAACAACAACTCAGACACGAACTGAACCCAACCAGAAACAGATTGAGATGAAAAGATGAAGTTGAGAGGTAAATCAAACAAAACAAATAAAAAGCCTTCATGAACGAACCTGAAGTTGTGAGCTGATTTCGGGATCTAGTACGAGAGAGAAGGTTGTAGCGGAATGATGTGCTTAAATGTTGTTTCGATTTTCTTTTCTAACTTTCTTGTAGCTTTCTTTTTCATCGTGTTATGTTTTGGTTTTGAAAAGAAAAGAGGAATCATGATGCATTGAGATTAAAATTTGTGGATTGTCGATTCATTGATGAAAGTCAATGATTAAGATTATACCATTTTCTCTTTTGATTTATTTCATTCCACTTCTTGTCACGTTAACTTTGATTTTATTTTTAATTTTTGATTTTGGTCAATGAACTCTTTGATATTATAGATGTTGATTGATTGAGGTTGTTTAACCTTCTTTATTTCAAATCGGTAGTGAATGATCATCCGGATCATTTTCTATACTTTGGGATCGCGATAGGTTACCCTCGATTAATTAACGCGAGTTTGTGATTAAGACGAGATCGTGACCTTTTCTTTTCGTGTGGCACGATTACTTTGGAAAATGATCCTCAATATCATTCATCCATCGTGTTTTTAGCACGAATATCAACTCGCACAACCTCCTATAGTTTGATCTTCGTCATAGATCGAGCTACGACAGTTTAGCGCTACATTTCGACCCGATTTATTTAATAACGACTAACCATTAACTTTAAATTTTGTCAATATACTCTTGTTTTAATTTCAGTCAATTTATCTTGATTTTATTATCAGTGTTCATATACATGTTAATGTTATCTTGATTATACTATTGTGGATATTATCTTGATTATATTGTTATATATCTTGTCATATTATTCACATTGTCCATATTCATATTCATATTGTTAATATCTTGTTCACATTATTCGAAAAAACAATAACAATTATCGAAACCCTAAAATCCTAAGTTGGTGGATTGTTGGTTACTTTTCCGAGCAACGGATTACTGGACTTTATATCAGAAACCCTAACTTGGAGCTTTTGTCTGACTCTTGCTCAAGACTTAGTTTAGGACACCTCGCACACACACAACTTCCTCTTGGGCTACCTTACAATGAACCCTTTTATTCCGTGCAATCCCATGTAACTTACATGTACCCCACTCACATTCCGATGTATGCATTCGTATTCACTTTCATTGTGGTTTGTCTTCTAGGAGCACCCCTAGGGACTAGCGTAAACTAAACCTTTTTCAAACTAATTCTCGATTCGTCATTGAGCCATTTTTAAACACCTACTGTAAGTCGATTGCTCGTATGCATTCGCCATCAACCTATCGCAAAAACTTTCACATTTCATCATGGTTTCGATATTAAGGAGCACCCCTAGGGACTAGTATCTATTCTCACCCTTTTCAAACTCTTGATTCGTCGTTGAGCCATTTTCATCAACTTCTTTCAACCAACTCCTTTGCATGCAAATGCAATCAAATCCTTGATCCAACGTCAAGTGGTATTTTATTCAACTTGTAAGTCGAGTGCCTTTTTCCTCACAGTTAACCTTTTTTCGCAACCAATTCAATTTAATCTTTTTCAAACTCTTTCTTAAAACAAATAATAAAAGAAGAAGATTCTTGGAGTCTAGCATGCCTTGGATCTTTGAATGAATGGATCTTGAGGCACACGCTTTGAGTTGTCGTTCATTCAACCTTTCGTCTTAAAACACCTCATCTATATCGAACATCTCTGTAATCAAACTTACGAAAGAAGGAGATTCTTGGAATATAGAATTCCTTGTATCTTTGATTGAATGGCTCTCGAGGAACGCCCCTTGGGTTGTCATTCATTCAATCTTTAGATTTTAAAATGTCCAACCCTTTCTCAAACTTTTTTAATCAACTCCCGAAAGAACAGAGTTCTTGGAATCTCGCATTCCTTGGATTCTTGAGTGACAGCTCTCGAGGCACGCCCCTTGGGTTGTTTTCTATTCAATCTTTCGTTTCTAAACTAAATCAAAGTTTAACAAATTCACCCCATCTCTTTTCATCGTCGTCTCCACGAACTACAGACGCTCTTATTCTTCATTCTTTTTTAATGTAAGATACGTAGGCACAAGATTGCGATGATCTTGGCGAGCTACCTTTTATCCATCTTCCGTTTCCCCTTTATCTTTCCCATGGTCGAACTACAAAAGCTCTGATTTTTCATTCTCTTCCGAATGAGCATATGTAAGCACAAGGGCCTCAATCCTTGGCGAACACCCTATCCTAAAACCACCAATTTCCCCTTAGCGTCGTTTCCTTTTACCATACTCGTTTCACATTTATCATCAAGAAGAAAATAAACAAGCTTAGATAACGCCTATCACAAATCAAATTAAGAGGTTCCTGTTGAGTACAAAGGACGTGAGGGTTCTAATACTTTCTCCTTGCATAATCGACTCCCGAACCCAGAACGTGATTGCGACGACTATGTTCTTATCTTTCTCTTTAAAGGTTTTCTCGATATATTCCTTTTCCATATTTTTGGGATAAATAAAGTTCGATGGTGACTCTGTCGAACCGCATTCCGCGCCTTTCGCGCTAGAGTCGTATATTCAAATTATTTTTTTCGAGTTGTGGCAACTATCAATTAAAATTATAAAGATAAACTCTTATTTCTAAATTATAACTTCTCAAAATATGATCAAATCTCAGATTTTTTGCTGGCTTTTAATACTAGACAAGTTTAATGTGTGAAAAATCTCGTTTATCTATGTTAAAAATAGGATCAATCTCTGTTTTATATGCGAGATAACAAAGAACGGCATGAAATGTATGTCATTTTTTACTTCGATTGAGGTTCCATTGAGTGAAAAGACTTAATAGCCATGGTGTGAACTATGCGTAACACTCCGTTATCTTTAAGTTATATATTTAATCAAATTTATGTTTTAATTATTTATTTAAATCAATTTTATATGCATTGGATTGATGATTTGGTGTTTTGGCATGTTTATATTATGTTGGAATTTGTAGAAAAATATTTATTTATTTAATTAAATAATATCAAAATTAAATAAAAAATAGAGGTTTTGAGTGGAAGATAGAAACTATAAACAAAATAAGGTGAGTGGTGAGAAATATAATAAGTTGGGGCCAATGTACAATTATTAGAAGATTAAATTAGATTTTTAAATAAAAAGGAATTATAAAACCTAAGAGTAGTCAATACGTATTATTTTGGTACAAGAGGAAAGAGACAAAGTGAGAGCAAAGTGAAAATAAGGGTTTGGGAGGAAATAACCATAGGCAAAGCTTAGATTTGCTGTTGAAAATATAAGGTAAGGGGGAATTATTCTATATATGGTGTTAATTGCATGAGGGGTATGGAGAAGTCTTTAATCTCCATTAGGTCTTTTTCCTATTTTATTCTATTGTTGAAGGTTTGATGATATAGATGAAACTATTATGATAACATGATGTGATTCTTGTAATTATCCTGAATTTCCTGTGTTGATTTATCATGAAAATTAGATGTTTGCATTCATAAAAGTGGTATGAGTTATATTCATTTGGTTGGCATGAATATGATAATAAAGTGTTAAAAGTTGTGACTAATTGATGAAATTATGTGTTAATCGATAGGTATATGATACTGTAATGAGAAACATGTTATTTCTATGATGTTTATGATCGATTGGAAGGTCTAGGGGTGAAAAATCGAAGTTCTAAAAATTGAACTCCATAGCAAAACACGAATTTTTCTTCTGTAACACAGGTGACACGCATCACCAGCATGACAACCTGGTTGTAATAGCTTAATTTTCCACAATTAACTATTTATATTAATTAATTGATTTATTTGGATTGTTTATTTATTGGAATCATTGGTAGATAATTTGAGTGAAGAAATATAATGGAAGGAAATAGAATAGAAAGACATATAAGGAAAAGTGGAAGAAAGAGGAAAGAATAGAAACATAAGAGAAAGAGAAGAGAAAGAAAGAGGAAGAGGAGAAAAGAGAAGGGAAAAGAGGGGAAAGCTTGGAAAGCTCAAGAACATCTTCTAGATTCGATTTAATCAAGGTAAGGGTGAGAAATATCATTATCTTGTCAATGTGTATGATCATGTATGATTATGTATGGATTGTTTGGATGTTTTTCTCCATTTTCCATTTAGGGCATAAACGAGTTTAATCGGTAGAATCAATGTTTCAACGGTTAAAACCAAGAATATATGGTGTAGATTAGTCGAGAAATGTTAGGCTAAGACTATTGGAATTCGTTGGAATTGAATTGGGTAATTTTGGGAGTTTCGGAGAGTTTTGGACAGTTGGGGTTTTGAACATCGCAGACGTTCGCTAGCACTTTCGCTAGGTGAGCAGGTCGCGGGTGTTCGCTGTAGCGAGTGGTCCCGGACTTGGATAGAATGTAATTAACCCTCTTCGCTGGTAGCAAGCGAGGTAGCGAGGGGTTCGCTAGGAGAAGCCCCAGCGAGTAGGTAGCGAAGCCTTACAATAGCTTTTGTTTGCCTTCGCGAGCTTTTTCGCTAGGCGAACAACTAGCGAGTGTTCGCTAGGAACTCGCTAGGTGAGCAAGCCAGCGAGCGTTACAACATTCTTATTTCTTTGTGATTCCATCCAATGTTGATTGTTGGTTCGATTGTGTTCAATCTTGATCTGAAATGAGTAATTGTGTGTTGTTACATACATGTTGTGGGTAGCCGTATGACGTGAATCCTAGATTGTGGAATCGATTGTGAAATATGGCCTTTTGATATATATAATGCATTGATTGATTAAAGTGCATGATGATTTATGGTGAAGTTGTTGCCGTTTGGTACGATGATGTGAATGCATATTGATTGTGTGTAATATTGTGAATAATGCATGAGAACATATTGTGAATATGTGTGCATTGCTTGATAAATGTGTTGATGTTGAAAGTATGAATACTTTGATATGATGTGTGAGTGTGAAATCATGTTATAATTCTTGTGTGATGAATTATTTGACTATGCATGGGATTAAGATGCGAGAACGGTCTTAAGTGCATATGGTTGTTGATTGCATACGCATCATTTAGTCAAGAGGCAATGCTTGCTAGTTTTGTGGAGACTAGTGACTTGTCCCAAACGTAGAGCGGGATTTGAAAGCTTAGGGAATGGGCTTTTGTTGTTATCGGTCTAAGGAACGGACCCGGTTTAAGTGTAAAAACCGAAAAATGATAACAAGTGTTGGTGCCACATGACATGAGTTGCATCGAGTCACATGGCATAGATATCATTGTTATATGAAGTATGCTTGTGTATGAATTGTTGAATTGAGGATTATGGATATGTGCATGATGAAACATGTTTGGTGATTATCCATATTTGTTTATACATATATTGTGATGTATAGAATGATAATAATGAATTGTGGTGAGAAATATGGAATATGTGTACTTTATGCTTGTATATATATATATATATATATATATATATATATATATATATATATATATATATATATATATATATATATATATATATATATATATATATATATATATATATACACACACACACACACACACACACACACACACACACACACACACACACACACACACACACATATATATATATATATATAATTATATGCATTGATTATTATGATAATATTTCTCACCCTTCTGCTGTTTTATAATGCTCTATAAGGCATTGCAGATTAGGTTTGCTGGAGGTCTTTTGTGAAGTATAGCTTCATTCTTTTGGTCGGTTAGCTCTGATATGTAGCACTGGGTAGTTAGGATTGTACAGTATTCTTTTGTGATACATTTGTATATGTATCTGCTGGCAAATGTTTATGTAAACATGAATGATGTGATGAATCAAACTGGATGATATGTATTTATATGATAACGTGTTTAAAATGATTAAATGTTTAGATTTTCCGCTTTTAATTCTAAATATTGAGATGTGGGTGTAAGGATAAAGTTCCTCTGTTGAAAGCTACCCCACTGTTACATGTCTTTTATAGAGCAGGTGTTGTATGTTTCAATTTTGTGTATGATGTGACATGCTCCTTTTATACCATGTTTTAATTATACTCTGATGAAATTTTAATATGTGCTTAAATGATTTATTGTTTATTTTGGGGGTATAGAAAGGGGTGTTACATTAGTGGTATCAGAGCAGGTCGGCCAGTTAGCCAAGTTGTTAACGTGTTTATTCCCTATATATATATATATATCTGATTGTGTATGTGACACTATCGATATTGTTGGTTCTTATGAAGTTCTGTTGTTGGGATTCAGAACGATGGTCTCCGGTAGGAATGATGAAGCGATTGTCGAAGCTTTGGCGATGTTGGCTGGAGCGATTAGGCAGAATCCTCAAGCCAATGTGAATGCTGGAAACAACGTTGATGATGAGTTTCATGCTTTGGTGAGGTTTCAAAGGAACAATCCGCCAATTTTCAAGGGAACCCATGAACCTGACAAATCACAAGTATGGTTGAAAGCAATTGAGAAGATCTTTCGATTCATGAACTATTCAGATGCACAGATGGTGCAGTTTGGCACTCATATGCTTGAAGAGGAAGCTGAGAACTGGTGAGGTAACGCTCGTCAGAGGTTTGAAGAAGATGAGGTTGTGGTTACTTAGGATGTTTTTAGAGAGATATTTATGGAGAAGTATTTTCCAGAAGATGTGCGTGAAAAGAAGGAAATTGAATTCCTTGAGCTGAAGCAGGGTAACTCAACTGTGGCCGAGTATGCCGTAAGGTTTGAGGAATTGATTAAGTTTTGTCCTCATTATAACACTGCCAATGCTGAGAGATCCAAGTGTCTTAAGTTTGTGAATGGTTTGAGGCCTGAAATCAAGCAAGCCGTTGGTTATCAGGAAATTAGGCGATTTTCTGAGTTGGTGAACAAGAGTAGAATTTATGATGAAGATAGTAGGGATCGGTCTAGTCACTACAAGAGTTTAAATGATAAGAAGGGAAAAGGTCAATTTAGAGGGAAGCCGTATGTGACTCCTGCTGATAAAGGGAAATAGAAAGCTGGTTATGGAAAGAAGCCGAGTGGGGGAGGAATTCCTACTCCGGTGAAGTGTTTTAGATGCGGTGGAGAAGGACATCGTGCTCCTGAATGCAAAAGTGTGGAGCAGAAATGTTTCAAGTGTGGCAAGCCAGGCCACAAAGTTCTCGAGTGCAGAAGCGGTGCGAATGTGACTTGCTACAACTGTAGTGAGTAAGGGCACATTAGTACCAAGTGTGACAAGCCAAAGAAGACTCAAGGGAATGGGAAAGTGTTTGCTCTATCAGGATCGGAGACTGCTAGTGAAGATCGATCGATCCGAGGTACGTGCTTCATTAATGGTATACCTTTGATCGCTATAATTGATACTGGAGCTACACATTCTTTTATTTCTTTGGATTGTGTTAAGAGATTGAATCTTGAGTTGTCTGTTATGAGTGGAGGTATGGTTATTGATACTCCTGCTATGGGTTCGGTAACTACCCCTTTTGTGTGTTTGAATTGTCCGTTGAGTATTTTTGGTAAAGACTTTGGAGTTAATTTAGCGTGTCTTCACTTAGATCAACTTGATGTTATTCTTGGGATGAATAAGTTGGAATTCAACCATATTTATATTAACTGTTTTGATAAAACGGTTATTTTTCCTCAACCTGGTGATGAAAGAGACTTGTTTATGACTGCTAAGCAAGTGAAGGAATCGGTGCAAGATGGTGCGAAGGTATTCATGTTGATGGCAACTTTGAGCAATGGTGAAAGTGGAACAATTGATGTTTTACCAATTCTCCGTGATTTTCCGGAAGTTTTTCCTGATGAGATAAGAGATTTACCTCCGGAACGAGAAGTGGAGTTTACGATTGACTTAATTCTTGGAACTAGTCCTATATCAATGGCTCTATATTGTATGTCCGCGTCGGAATTGAAAGAGTTGAAGAGTCAACTTGAGGACCTACTTGAGAAGAGTTTTATTCGTCCGAGTGTGTCACTGTGGGGTGCACCAGTGTTGTTGGTTAAGAAGAAAGAAGGTTCTATGAGACTCTGTGGACTACAGACAATTGAACAAGGTGACTATCAAGAATAAGTATCCACTTCCGAGGATTGATGATTTGATGGATCAGTTGGTTGGTGTGAGTGTGTTCAGTAAGATAGATTTGAGATCTGGGTATCATCAGATTCGTGTGAAGGCTGAGGATATTCAGAAGTCTGCTTTTAGAACGAGGTATGGACATTATGAGTATTCTGTGATGCCATTTGGTGTGACTAATGCACCAGGTGTATTTATGGAGTACATGAATAGGATTTTCCATCCTTATTTGGACAAGTTTGTGGTGGTGTTCATTGATGATATTTTGATTTATTCGAAGAGTGAAGAGGAACATGTCAAGCATCTGAGGATTGTGTTATCTGTGTTGAAAGAGAAGCCGTTATATGCTAAACTTTCTAAGTGTGAATTTTGGTTGAAGGAAGTGAGTTTCCTTGGTCATGTGATTTCGAGTAGAGGTATTGCAGTTGATCCGTCGAAGGTTGAAGCGGTATCGCAATGGGAGACTCCGAAATCAGTTTTTGAGATTAGAAGTTTTCTTGGTTTAGCAGGTTATTGTTGGAAATTCATTGAAGGATTTGCCAAGTTATCATTTCCGTTGACGCAGTTGACTAGGAAAGGTCAAGCTTTTGTTTGGGATGCAAAGTGTGAAGAAATTTTTCAAGAGCTTAAGAGAAGATTGACGACAGCTCTTGTTTTGATTTTGCCGAATTCGGCAGAACCGTTTGTTGTGTATTGTGATGCTTCTTTGATGGGTTTGGGAGGTGTGTTGATGCAAAATAAACAAGTTGTAGCTTATGCTTCGAGGCAACTCAAAGTGCATGAGAAGAATTATCTGACGTGTAACAGCCCAATTTTCAATAATTAATTAATTGTGTTAATTAATTGATTTATTTGGATTATTCTAATTATTTGAATAATTAGATGTTTGTTTAATGGATTGATAGATGTTTTGAGAGAGTAAATATATTGGAATGAAATAAAGAGAAAGGTATATATGAGGAAGTGGAAGGAAAAGAAAAGAAAATAAAAACATAAGGAAAGAGAAGAGAAAGAAAGAGGAAGAGGAGAAAAGAGAAGGAGAAGAGGAAAAGCTTGGAATCGCCAAGAATGACTTCTAGCTTCCGACTAATCTAAGGTAAGGGTGAGAAACATTATTATTTGATCAATGTGTATGATTATGTATGGGTTGTTTGAGTTATTGGATGTTTTTCTCCATTTTCAATTCTAGGGCAAAAACGGATTTAATCGGTAGAAATCGAGTTCTAACGGTTCAAACTCGAAATAAGTTGCGCAGTTTAGTCGGGTAATGCTTAGCCGAGAGTATTGAGTTTCGTTGGAGTGAATTTGATCGAGTTTATGAGTTTTGACATTTTGGAGAAATTGGAGGTAAAGATTTTGGGTGAAATTCGGAAGCCGTAGAATTAGTGTTTTATGGTCCTAAAATGTCACTATATGATTGGTAATGATGAGTAGGTATTTAATCAGGAGAAAAGAATTGAATCGGGTGACTTTTTGAGGGTTTTAGTGTCGAACCCGTAGCTGTTTTTCTGAGTTTTTCAAGTGTTCATCGGTTAACCATATTCGTTAACCGATTAACACAGTGTTGGGGGCCTAAAAGCTGAGTTTTTGGCCTAAAAACTGAGTTTTTGGAGTGGTTAATCGGTTAACCATATGCGTTAACCGATTAACACTGTAAGTGTGAGAAAATATTATTTTCAAAACTTCGAAAATTCATAACTTCTTCACCGTTTATCGGATTTTGACGTTCTTTATATCAAACTGAAGCTAATAATATGTTCTATAACTTGGTGAAAAGAAATATTATTTTTAGCTGACTTTTAGCCGATTTTACCGATTAATCGAGATTAATTATTTTAAGTAAGTGAGACTTAAATAATTAGGGTGTTCGATTTCCGTTTGGTATGCATTGTTGTGAATGCATATTATTGTATGCGATTAGGTGTGAAGGATGCATGAGAACATGTCATGGATATGTGTGCATTGCTTGATAGATGTTTTAAATTCATATTGTATGTATGTGATTAAATGTGAATAATGCATGAGAACATATCGTGGATATGTGTGCATTGTTTGATAACTGTGAAGAATGCATGAGAACATATCGTGGATATGTGTGCATTGTTGATAATGTGGTGATGATATTGAATTGTGAATGCATATTATTTGTATGCGGTTGTATGAATAGGATGCATGAGAACATGTCGTGGATATGTGTGCATTGCTTGATAGATGTTTTAAATTCATATTGTATGTATGTGATTAAATGTGAATAATGCATGAGAACATATCGTGGATATGTGTGCATTGTTTGATAACTGTGAAGAATGCATGAGAACATATCGTGGATATGTGTGCATTGTTGATAATATGGTGATAATATTGAATTGTGAATGCATATTGTTTGTATGCGATTATGTGTGAAGGATGCATGGGAACATATTGTGGATATGTGTGCATTGCTTGATAATATATTGATGATATATGTGAATATGTTGTGTGTGCAATCATTGCTATAATTCTTGAAGAGATGAATTATTTGAATGCATGAGATTAAGATGTCGGTCTTAAGTGCATTTGATTGTTGATTGCATATTCATCATTTAGTCAAGAGGCAATGTTTGCTAGTTTTGTGGAGACTAGTGACTTGTCTCAAGCCTAGAAGAGTGGGTTTGAAAGCTTAGAGGACGGGCTTTTGTTGGTTATCGGTCTAGAAGAGTGAACCTGGTTTAAATGTAAAAACCGAAAAATGATAACAAATGTTGGTACCACATGGCATGAGTTGCATTGAGTCACATGGCATGATTGTGATTGTTGTATGAAGCATGCGTGTGTGCATGAGTTGTTGATTTGAGAGTGTGAATATAAGATTGTTGTATGTAAAAATGCTTATGTGTATGTTATGTGGATTGATGAGGACTATGGATATGTGCATGATGAATATGCTTGATGATTGTCCATATTTGTTTATATAAGTATGCTTTGTAAAGTATATGACGAGTTATGATGAAGTATGGTGAGAATTGTGGAATATGTGTGTGTGCATTACTTGTGTAATTGAGAAATGTGAATGTGTAATAGTGAATTGGTAGAATTGATGGGCTTTATGTGAGCCATATGGCATGGATAGAATTGATGGGCTTTATGTGAGCCATATGGCATGGATAGAATTGTTGATTAAAGTTATGCTTACGTATGTGTACATGACTTGTGTAATTGAAAATGATGAATATGTAATTGTTAGGAGAAGTGTGCATATATACATGATATGTTGATTTAAGAGTGGTGAGTATGTGAGTGTTGTATAAAAGTATGCTATGTGCATGATAATATGCTTGATGATCAACCATGTTAGTTTATATGATGAGGTAATTGAGAGGTATGTGTGAATTGAATATGAAATGTGGTGAGAAATGTGGCATATATGTATTTTATGATTGCTTATATACATAATTATATGCATTGATTATTATGGTAATATTTCTCACCCTTCTGCTGGAATGATGTCCTACATGACATTGTGTAGGTATTTCAGAGTAGAGCTGCTTGTAGTCCCGAGGCCGCTATTGGTGTAGCTATTTAGCGATTTATTTATGTTGGGTCGAGTCATGCTCTGGTCGTGTAACACTGGGATCGCTTGGTTTATGTTTTAGAAGTATACTATGTTTTCTTGTTTATTACAATAATAAGAAGTTGGCCTTAGTGCCCGAGCCTTGTTGATTTATGTGATGAAAACAAATATTTCTTTTATGAAAAATCATTGGATAAATGAATCCGCTGCTACATGCTAATTGAAATTGTAAAGCATGATTATTCATTGAAGTGTTGATGAGCATGATAGGTGTTTGAAAGTTTGAAGTGTGACACCCTTGGTTGAATGCATGTTAATTTTACTCTGATTATTTTAATTAATTGCGGGGATTAGAGGGGTGTTACATGACGCACGACCTAGAGTTGACCGTCGTTGTATTTGTGCTGAAACTTTGGAGGCATTATTTGTTTGGTTCGAGATTTGAGGTATTTAGTGATCATAAGAGTTTGAAGTATCTCTTTGATCAGAAAGAATTGAATGCAAGGCAGAGGAGATGGTTAGAACTTCTGAAGGATTATGATTTTGGTTTGAAGTACCATCCGGGTAAAGCGAATGTGGTAGCTGATGCATTGAGTAGGAAATCGTTGCACATGTCGATGATGATGGTAAAAGAGTTGGAATTGATTGAGCAATTTCACGAATTGAGTTTGGTGTGTTAGAAGACTTCTTACGGAGTTAAGCTTGGTATGTTAAAGCTTACTAGTGGTATTCTTGACGAGATTCGAGAAGGACAGAAATCAGATTTGAGTTTAGTTGATCGGTTGACTTTGATCAATCAAGGTCAAGATGGTGATTTTCGGATTGATGAAAAGGGTATCATGAGGTGTCGTGATAGAGTTTGTGTTCCTGATGTTATTGAGCTGAAGAGAAGTATTCTTGAGGAAGGGCATCGTAGTGGATTGAGTATTCATCCGGGTGCTACTAAGATGTATCAAGATTTGAGGAAAGTATTTTGGTGGCCTCGTATGAAGAAGGATATTGCCGAGTTTGTGTATTCTTGTTTGACTTGTCAGAAGTCAAAGATTGAGTATCAGAAATCGTCGGGTTTGATGCAACCGTTGTTTATTCCTGAGTGGAAATGGGATAGAATTTCTATGGATTTTGTGTCTAGTTTACCTATGACGCCTAGTAATTTTGAAGCTATTTGGTTTATTGTGGATAGATTGACCAAATCTGCTCACTTTATTCCTATGCGAATGGATTACCTGTTGGAGAGGTTGGCAAAACTGTACATTGAAAGGATTGTCAGTTTGCATGGTATTCTGTCTAGCATTGTGTCAGATAGAGATCTGAGGTTTACTTCGATATTTTGGGAGAGTTTGCAGAGTGCTTTGGGTACGAAGTTGCGTTTGAGTTCAGCTTATCATCCGTAGACCGATGGTCAGACTGAGAGAATGATTCAGTCACTTGAGGATCTTTTGAGAGCTTGTGTGTTGGAGAAGGGAGGAGCTTGGGATAACTACTTACCTTTGATTGAATTTACTTACAACAACAGTTTTCATTCGAGTATTGGTATGGCACTGTTTGAAGCATTGTACGATAGACGGTGTAGGACGCCATTGTGTTGGTATGAGTCGGGAGAGAGTTCTGTGGTTGGACCCGAGATAGTCCAGCAGACTACCGATAAGATTAAGATGATTCAAGAAAAGATGAAGATTTCTCAGAGTCGTCAAAAGAGTTATCATGACAAGAGGAGGAAAACACTTGAATTTCAGGAGGGAGATCATGTGTTTCTTTGGGTTACTCCTATGACTGGTGTTGGTAGGGCATTGAAGTCGCGTAAGTTGATGCCGTGTTTTATTGGTCCTTATCAGATTTTGCAGAAGATAAAAGAGGTAGCCTATCGTGTTGCTTTACCTCCGTCGCTTGCTAATCTCCATGTCGTTTTCCATGTATCTCAGTTGAGGAAATACATTGTGGATCTGTCTCATGTAGTCTAAGTAGATGATGTGCAGGTGAGAGATAACCTGACTGTGGAGACATCACCGATGCAGATAGAGGATTGGGAGTTGAAGCAACTTCGAGGCAAAGAGATTGCTTTGGTGAAGGACGCTTGGGGAGGACCGGCTGGTGGGAATGTGACTTGGGAACTTGAGGGCCAGATGAGGGAGTCTTATCCAGATTTGTTTGAAACAGGTAACATTTTCGAGGACGAAAATTCCTAAAGTGGGGGAGGGTTGTAACAGCCCAATTTTCAATAATTAATTATGTATATTAATTAATTGATTTATTTGGATTATTTATTTATTGGAATTATTGATAGATAATTTGAGTGAAGAAATATAATGGAAGGAAATAGAATAGAAAGACATATAAGGAAAAGTGGAAGAAAGAGGAAAGAATAGAAACATAAGAGAAAGAGAAGAGAAAGAGGAAGAGGAGAAAAGAGAAGGGAAAAGAGGGGAAAGCTTGGAAAGCTCAAGAACAGCTTCTAGCTTCGATTTAATCAAGGTAAGGGTGTGAAATGTCATTATCTTGTCAATGTGTATAATCATGTATGGATTGTTTGGATTGTTTGGATGTTTTTCTCCATTTTCCATTTAGGGCATAAACGAGTTTAATCGGTAGAATCGATGTTTCAATGGTTAAAACCGAGAATAAATGGTGTAGATTAGTCGAGAAATGTTAGGCTAAGACTACTGGAATTCGTTGGAATTGAATCGGGTGATTTTTGGAGTTTCGGAGAGTTTTGGACAGTTGGGGTTTTGAACATCGCAAACGTTTGCTAGCACCTTCGCTAGGCGAGCAGGTCGCGAGTGTTCGCTGTAGCGAGCTAGTAGCGAGTGGTCCCAGACTTGGACAGAATGTAATTGACCCTTTCGCTGGTAGCGAGCGAGGTAGCGAGGGGTTCGCTAGGTGAAGCCCTAGCGAGTAGGTAGCGAAGCCTTACAGTAGCTTCTGTTTTCCTTTGCGAGCTTGTTCGCTAGGCGAACAGGTAGCGAGTGTTCGCTAGGAACTCGCTAGGTGAGCAAGCCAGCGAGCGTGACAGCATTCTTATTTCTTTGTGATTCCATCCAATGTTGATTATTGGTTCGATTGTGTTCAATCTTGATCTAAAATAAGTAATTGTGTGTTGTTACATACATGTTGTGGGTAGCCGTATGGCGTGAATCCTAGATTGTGGAATCGATTGTGAAATCTGGCCTTTTGGTATATATAATGCATTGATTGATTAAAATGCATGATGAGTTATGGTGAAGTTGTTGCCGTTTGGTACGATGATGTGAATTTATATTGATTGTGTGTAATATTGTGAATAATGCATGAGAACATATTGTGAATATGTGTGCATTACTTGATAAATGTGATGATGTTGAAAGTATGAATACTTTGATATGATGTGTGAGTGTGCAATCATGTTATAATTCTTGTGTGATGAATTATTTGACTATGCATGGGATTAAGATGCGAGAACGGTCTTAAGTGCATATGGTTGTTGATTGCATACGCATTATTTAGTCAAGAGGCAATGCTTGCTAGTTTCGTGGAGACTAGTGACTTGTCCCAAACCTAGAGCGGGGTTTGAAAGCTTAAGGAATGGGCTTTTGTTGTTATCGGTCTAGGGAAGGGACCCGGTTTAAGTGTAAAAACCGAAAAATGATAACAAGTGTTGGTACCACATGGCATGAGTTGCATTGAGTTGCATCAAGTCACATGGCATAGATATCCTTGTTATATGAAGTATGCTTGTGTATGAATTGTTTAATTGAGGATTATGGATGTGTGCATGATGAAACATGTTTGGTGATTATCCATATTTGTTTATACATATATTGTGATGTATAGGATGATAATAATGAATTGTGGTGAGAAATGCGGAATATGTGTATTCTATGCTTGTGCGTGCGTGTGTGTGTGTATATATATATATATATATATATATATATATATATGCATTGATTATTATGATAATAATTCTCACCCTTCTGCTGTTTTATAATGCTCTATGAGGCATTGCAGATTAGGTTTGCTGGAGGTCTTTTGTGAAGTATAGCTTCATTCTTTTGGTCAGTTAGTTCTGATATGTAGCACCGGGTAGTTAGGATTGTATAGTATTCTTTTGTGATACATTTGTATATGTATCTGCTGGCAAATGTTTATGTAAACATGAATGATGTGATGAATCAAACTGGATGATATGTATTTATATGATAACGTGTTTAAAATGATTAAATGTTTAGATTTTCTGCTTTTAATTCTAAATATTGAGATGTGGGTGTAAGGACTAAGTTCATCTGTTGAAAGCTATCCCACTGTTGCATGTCTTTTATAGAGCGGGTGTTGTATGTTTCAATTTTGTGTATGATGTGACATGCTCCTTTTATACCATGTTTTAATTATACTCTGATGAAATTTTAATATGTGCTTAAATGATTTATTGTTTATTATGGGGGTATAGAAGGGGGTGTTACACTGGTCATCATGAGCCTTAGGAAGATGATGGGCGTTAGTGGTCATACGGGGATACCGTCACGGTCTCCAGGAAAGCGTTGAGCCTAGACAGTCATCACAAAGGTGATGATTAGAGAGAAAGGGTGATGACGGGCGTCACCCAGATGACATGCTACCCGTCATCGTGTCAGTAGGTGTGTTTTGGCATGCTCAGTTGGATTTTTGTTGTTATTTTGTCACGCATACGATGTTTGGCTACTGTTTTGTGTGTTTGGATGAATTTTGGTTGATTAAATTAAGTTGTTTGATTAATCTAATGATGTTGAATTGTGTTGGTGATGAGATAATTGTGTGATGAACATATAATTGTGATTGCGGTGGGTAGTCCAGTTGTAGGGACTACTTTAATGCAGTTATTTACAGTTAGATGTGAAACTGTATGTTGTTGAGTTATTGTAGTTGTACATTATATTGTACATGCATCATATGTTGTCATTATTGTGAAAAAGACGAGTCACAAGTTCAAGTGTTGGGGCTAGTGATTTTTCTGGAGCTCAGATGAGGGAGTTCATGGTTCAGATGTTGGGACCCGGTTCATATAAAGAACCTTTATTGATTTGGTATTACATGCATGAGTTGAGTCGTTGTTGCATTGCATTACATAAATGTCGTGTAGATGAGTTATTTTGGGTGTTATTGGGTAATTATTTTATTATTTTATTTAATTGAAATGTATGAAAGTTAATATATTTTGCCTTTAGACTACCCTTGCATTCTTTTGCGCTACTATATATTTTGAGCGTATTCTCACTTCTTTGATTTGTTGTGGTTTGATGTGCTTCTCTTTGGGTATAGACAATCAAGTAGATGAGTGCTACTTTACAGCTGAAGGATGGCGTTGAGGCTATTCTTCCTTTCCAGCTTTATGCATTTTAGATTATGTTGTTCTGATCTGTAACAATGGGTGAGCGAACGTTATGCTTTATTTTATTTTGAGTTATTGTTGCGAGATTAAATATTATAACTCATGGTTTTAAGTTGCTTTGATGTTGAAAGCATATTGTCTCGATTGAATTTTAATTTTAAATGAAAGGTATATTTGAACTTATTTGATTGACTGGTTGTTTTTGTTAGTTCCATGATTCTATGATTGTCCATGGTTCTATGATTGGCTGAATTTTGGTAAAACATGATTCTGCACTGATGTCAAGCTAAATGTTATGACATCCATCTGCTGTTATAACAGAACTACTGTCATGTGTTTTTAATCAGGATGTCATTACCAATGTCATGACATCGTTGTCTGATACAGCAGGAGTTGTGGTAACAGAACTGATGTCATGTGTTTTAATTAGGATGTCATTACCAATGTCATGACATTACTGTCTGGTACAGCAGGAGCTTATGACAGAACTGCTGTCATGTGGTTTAATCAGGATGTCATTATCAATGTCATGACATCGCTGTCTGGTACAGCAGGAGCTACTGGTTTATATCACTTGACATAAGTGCTTTAGATATACCTCATCAGTATGTGCAGGCCAAAGAGATTTAGTAGGAACAAAGTGCAGATTTAATTGGTGTTCATAAAAAGGATCTTTGAGACTTTTTAGGAAACTATAATATGCTTGTTTCTATTGTTGTGAAGAAGATTCTGCAGGAGTGTTCAGCAGGGTGAGTTTGGTCAGCTAAGAACAAAGTGTGTTGGATGTCATGCTGGATGTTATGACTTCAAGCGTATGACATCAGGGCGCGTGTTTTAGTTTTATGGTATTTTACCTGATATATCTCAGGCTAGAATTCAGGAAACCTGTTATGCCTCCTTAGTTATGTCAGGCGAGATTCTAGTCAGGGCTGGACATAACATGAAGCAGCTGTGACCTAATTTGACAGCACCTTGAATTATGGAAAGTAATTTAACTTGGTTAAACCTAATGTTTGTTACTTTTGACCAGCCCAAGTTCAGTCTGCATTACTATTTAAGGAGGAGCAGAAGCAAGGAAAATAAAGCACTCACAACAAGAACAACTAGAGTGTAAAATTAAGGTTTAGGGTTTGAGAGTCCCTCGTGTGTGTGACTTTCTAAGTCATCCTTTGTATCTCTTGATACATTGTGATAGACATATTTGTGAGTGAAGAACTCCGTTCTTTACGTGTGTTTAGAAGTCTTAGGATTCCTTGTGTGTCAAGCAATTATCTGTTGTATAATTGTATTGGTTTAGTGTGTATGAACTGTTGTGTTCATTGTGTCACTCAAAGCTTTTAAGCAATAGTGTATTGTCCTTGATTGAAGCTGTTAATAAAAATCAAGTATTGTGACTTTGAAGAGTCTCTTCTAAAGTCTGTTTTTGTATTGAATTGTTTATCACTGCGGTGATTGAGGGGGAGTGAGCGGGGTCTCTTGTCTAGTGGATTCTAGGCAGAAATTGCATTGGGTAGAGATTAAGTGAGGAGTTGTAAACGGGGGAGTTTAGCTCTGAATTTATTCTGCTAATAGTGGATTTCCTTCCTGGCTTGGTAGCCCCCAGATGTAGATGAGGTTGCACCGAACTGGGTAAACAATTCATTGTGTTATTTATCTTTCAGCATTTACAATTCTTCACAATTTAAATGGTTAGATAAATAGTTTGTCTGTCTGCTAATGTCACAACAGACGCTATGACATTGGTACAATTTAAAGTAATTTAAATTGGTCATGGTCTGTCCTCGTCCTTGTTGAGAAGAAATAAATGTTCTTGGGACATCTGAGATCTGCATACCAGAATTTCAGTTTTTAATGATTAATTCTGCTGCGATGAGCTTAAGTAAAGGCGAGCATGTAATGACGAGTGTGTTGAGTTAAATGTTTATTTTAAAAAGTGCAACAAAGCAGGTTGAATATGGAGATTGTATGACATCCTGTGTGAAATAGTTGTTCATAATTAATTGATTTTGTATAATTTCGAGTGAGGGTTTTAGGGTGTTATAATAGTGATATCAGAGCAGGTCTCTCCTAGTACAACGTGGTTTAGGGACGAACCAAGCAGAAGCTAATTGGCATGTAATTGTCATACCCCAAATTTGTCCTTCTTCTGCATAGATTTCATCTGTACATCACCCATTAATCATTATAAGAAAATCCAAAAAAATACGTTGTTACTTTCATCTAAGTCTAAGTTTCATTTGAAGATGTCAGGTCAGGTGTGTGTAGGCAGTATTGATTGAGGTTTAATGGTTTTTGACCTAATTTGTTGGGTCAGGTCTATTTCATAATTCAAGTCACAGTGCATTGATTTAGAGGGGGTGTGGCTGAGTATCCAATTATGGTTTATGTGTCAGTTCAAGACAATTGTGAATGGACCAGGTTATTAGATTGTGTCAAGTTACCTGTGCTTCATGATTAAAGTTCATCAAGGGCCAGTTCTTCTTCCAATTAGGGTTTTATGCAGTGTGTGGAGGTCCCTGTTTCAAGTCACGCTCTTCTGATTTCAATTCAATTCATGGTGGGAAGGTTCGTGTTATAAGTACAAGTGGAAAAGTTAAGGTTGATTAGTGATTGATTCATGGTTGACTTATTTTCTCAAGAATTGATCCAAAGTTTCAATTTCCATGATCAAGATTCAATTACAAGTTTCTTTCCCAAATTCCAAGTTCAAGATACTAAGTTCAAATTTTCTTTCCATTCTAAAATTCAAGACACAATTCAAAGGAGCATGTGCAAATAGAAATAAAAGCTCATTCAAAATTATTTCACACAAAAAGCATAAAACTCATAGAAAAATCACAAAAATGGCCATTACTTAAAAAAATTCATTCAATTAAAAAAAAGTCCAAAAACAAATCACATTGCAAATTCTACAATTACAAGAGCCCATAACATTGTTTTACAAGTAAGGAAAAAGGGTAAGAAATTTCCTTCCACTCCAAGTTGTGAGTATTCAAATGCTGCAAATCAAGTTTCACTACCAACCATCATGCCTCATAATATGCTAACTGTCACTCACAACATTAGCAGTTACCTCCCACACGAGCTTCACGCAGTACATGAGCCAGTCAACCAAGTTGCAAGCCATAACCAAACCTGATGGAAACTGTGAAATCACGAGCAACAATCACCAAAGTCACCATATTTCACAAAAGGCCATACATAACACAATTGACACAAAAAAATCATAAAAGACACGTCATAAAATGATTCGCAGCAAGCCACCATAAATTACCTGCTGACCCCACCCTTACACGATAATACACACCATCTCAACATAACCAAAGGAAATTTCAGAATATTCCCAAAATGCAACAATCCGTCATTCCCGAATTCAATCGCCTCGTACACTATAAGTAAGAGAATCTTCTCACTCTCAAAAGGGGGGACCCTCAACCAAAGAACACCTTGTCTTTGTTTTTCTAGAATTCACTGTTTTTCATTCAACCTCACCTTCAACTCACCCAACCTTCCCCCTTCAACCAGAACAACAACCCCAAATCCAAATGAAACCCTTTTCAAATCAAAGCAATCAAAATCGAGATTATTTTCTATACTTTAGGATCGTGATAAGTTACCTTCGATTAATCGACTCAAGTTTGTGATTAAGACGAGATCACCCACTTTTCTTTTCGTTTGGCACGGTTTCTATGGAATGATGCTCAATATCATTTCTCCATCGTGTTTTAGCACGAATATCAACTTGTGTGACCTCCTATAGTATGATCTTCGTCATAGATCATGCTACGACAGTTTAGCGCTACATTCAACCCGATTCAAAGCAATAACGACTAACAACTAACTTTAATTTCAGTCAATATATTCTTGTTTTAATTTCAGTTAATATATCTTGATCTTATTGTCATTGTTCATATACTTGTTAATATTATCTTGATTATACTATTGTGAATATTATCTTAATTATATTGTTGTATATTTTATCATTCTATTCATATCATAAAAGCCTAAATTGGTGGAATGTGGTTACTTTTCTGAGAAACGAAATTTGGACTGTGTACAGAAACCCTAACTTGGAGCTTTTGTCCGACTCTTGCTCAAGGCTTAATTTAGGACACTTGGCTTTTTATGATGCCCGTGGAAAACCACAACCAGTTGGTGTTCTTCACGCATATGGTAGTTCAGAGGTTGTTACAAGCTTATGTTGGCAAAGATCAAAACCAGTTGCACTACTGAGACTGCTCTTGTGGGAGATTTTGTTGAAGATTCAATCCTTATGCCCGATCCTTGACCTCCTGCAACTTCATCAAGCATTCCCCTATCTACATCAATGTCTGGTACTCGGAATTCTGGTCGGCTAGGTGCTTCCATTGGCGCATCTTTGTTTGCAACATCCAGCAGTGAATTGATAACGAGGCCTACAACAATGTGAGAAAACAGAGCCAACAGTGTACCAGCCAGAAAGGCAACAGCTGTTAGTAGAGTCTCGAATTAACCAACAAACATTAATGATATGGAATGCAACAAGGAATAGGTGTTAAGCCAGAAGTGTCTCAACAATATATTACCTCAGGTCAAAACTCTGATTATACCCAGACCAACTTCAATGCAGAATCAGTTCCAACAACATGTCTGAAGGTCGTTTTTGGAGTGCTCAATACTCTTTTCATCTGATCAACACGGTTCACCATCCTAGCCCCAAAAAGCAGTGTTAGAAGTATGACAACTTGAGACAGAAAAAAAAGAACATCAGGAAACGATGAAGCTCTGGGCTGCTAATTTCTCCCCCCGGCCCAAGACAAGTCACTATCCACACCTGCCAAATCACCAATCCAAAGTTAGTAATTAGTTGAGGAATTACCGGTTTAAAGGAAAAAGATTCAATCCAAATCTTCAGAACAATGAATATGGACAGACAAAAGCATTAAACATGATTGATACAGGATATCACAGATTGAGATTTTCATTAAGCAAATATCATTACAATCAAACGAAAGAGGAAAGTTTTCCAATCTGGTATACACCAAAAGGGAAAATCCAATCAAGCATTCAAAACGTTAATCAAAGTTCAATCAGAAAAGGATTTCAATTGAATCCTATAAAATGGAGACGTGAGAGATGAGGAGGATCCCGATTGAGAATTATCACAAAAACCCTATTTTCGAAAACATAAGAGATTGAGGGAAAAGGAGCTTATCTCTTCAACCGCTGAAACCATCGCAAACCACCGCGAGTCCAACTAACGAAGCTTCCGTCTCATCATTCAATTCCTCGCCGTCCCCAACTCTCGGTAAGCCATCGGTCCATGTCGAGGTTATTGAACGTTAAAATAAACTAATAACTTTTTAATTAATCATAATCAGTTTTTTTTTATCTTTTTAATTTAATTATTTAGTTAACTCACTTTTTAAATAATTCACCTCATTTAATAAGTTATTTATTTTACCTTTTGTTTATTTCAATTAAATCAACCTTCATAACCCCTTTTTTTATATTAATAACTAAAACTCCTTTTTAAAATCCTATCAATTCATATTAAAAATATTTTGCTAATTAATTAAATTAACCTTTTTCAACTTAATAACATTTTAACTAAGTAATATGTTTATTCACTAAAAAAAACCTTTTATAAATAAATTACACATATTTGTCAATTTATCTAATTAATAATAAAACCTTTAGTATTTAATTAACTTTTAGAAACAAATGATAAAAATAACCTTTTATTTATTTCGTAATCAATATAATTTAATTTAACTCTTAATAATAGTCATATTTTTATTTAATAAAAATAAATCATTTCACTTAAGTTTTAGATAATAAAATTAAATCATTTAGCATATTATAACATCCTACTTAAAAATCTCGCCTAAAATCAATTCAACTTCACCTAAAAAACAATCAACATTGTAATGTAATGAACCACACTTGCGCCCCCTCTTCCATTCACGATTCACATTCACAATTCACCCACTTACACCCTAGCGCTTTCATGCGTATGTATGGTTTTATTTATCTGCCCCTTTATCATCGCAATTTATTTTACAGCAATTTACTTTTATTGCATTGCATTCCGTCCAAAGGAAGAACCTACACATGACTCAAAACTTGTGTGTATCGCATCTGCATTTGCATCATATTCCCCTATGATTCTTGATCCCATTCAAGTCGATCTTCTAAGTTAGATCTTACCCCATAGGAAGGACTTTTTCTCTTACAACATAGGAAAACAATTCAACAACTCAATTCAAACTCTTCCAAACACATTAGAGAATAAGATGTTAATCATCTTAAGCGAGATAGAATCTCCACCCCACAACAAATACAATCTCTTACACTTGTGGCGGTTAAATCTCCCTTAAAATGACAACTCATCTTTTCTCCTAAAAATCAATCAACCAACTACCCTAAACCCGTAGGAACTTTGACCACAGTCAAAGAACTCCTCGAACCCTTTAGGGGAACTACAAATACTCTGATTCCACTCTCGTCAAGATATGTAGGCATAAGATGCGATATCTGATCGAGTATACTTAGATATAAACCACTAGTTCTTTCATCCTTAAGCAGATAAACCTTAGCAATAAAACAAACATGAAACAAGAGGTTCCTGTAGAATACTACGGAAACTTAGGATGCTAGTACCTTCCCTAAGTTTAATCAACCCCCGAACCTAAAACTCTCTAGCTTGCATTTGCATTGCATTGTGGGTATTTTAATCTTTTTCCCTTCCTTTGGACAAATTAAAGTTCAGTTGCAAAATGGATTAAAGATTCAAACTAATCAATAGTTTGGTATCCAAATTTCACCGTGACAGAAATGGCGACTTCACTGGGGATTCCTTAGTGGGTTTCCCTAACTTGCTTGTATGTTTGTTTATATTTGCTTAATTGTTTACTTGTATACTTGTTTGTTTGTTGCCTTTGGGTTGATACTCTTGAGTAGTGAGACAAAGTCCTACACTCGAACTTGAGTGAACTTAAGATAGGATAGTGATATGTTCGATGGGACTTATAGGGGTGGAATCCCGACCAAGCTGACTTGAAAGTCACGCTCAATTGAGGCCCTCTCGAAAGGTATATTGTTGAACGAGTTCTTAATCGTGAAAACATGCACTATATTCGATGTTGGAGACTATGATATTGAGGACCGTAGTTACCTTAACCCCATTTTGGCCTTTACTAGGATGTAGTGCAGGGCTATGAGGGGGTACCCCCCGAAATAGTGCTACACGATGCTACACTCAAAAGAGGTTCTCTTGAGAATATTATTAACCACCGAGTACTTGGGAAGTTGATAATATCCAAAAGATGGGCTAATGACTTTGGGAGCCTCCTTAGAACCTTGTTTTGCAGGTACAATCAACCCTTAGTCCGTGTCCTTTGGGAATGGGTATACCCTTTGGCTCCATGCTCGTTGCAAACCTAGGGTCCCCTTTTGTTTGTTTATCTTTGTCATACCCCAAATTTTGACCCTTAGATATTCATTATCATTTTAGGATCATACTCATATGATTATCTAACCCTAACCCAGTTCAAGTTTTTCTTTGTTTAAGATGCAGATGAATTAGGGTTTCGCGCGGTTAAAATCGAAACTGTGAGGTTTGATCAATCAATGTTTGAATGAATTAAATCATGAAACAAGTTCAAGAATGCTATTTGATACCAAATGTGAAAACAATTTGAGGTTGTACCCCAGAATCAAGAACAGTGCAGTGTGGAGCCCCGATTAGGGTTTTGACAGAGGAAAAGTCAACTATAGTTGACTTTTGTGCTAGAATGTATTTCAATGAGGGAATTGTGGTTTACAAGGTTCATATGGCCTATTGAAGTCCACTCAAAAAGTTTCAAAGTCTCGAGAAGTCCAGAACCCCCACAGACGACTCGGTGGTCACCGATCGATCGCGCCGTCGACGAAAAATCGGCTTTTCAAATTTAAGGAATGAGACTTCAAGATATGAAGCAAAAATGTTCCATATGTCAGTATAAGATTGCTCATAAAATTTCATGGTCATTTGATCAAGGATGAAGGAATAATCGAGAAAATCGGGAATTAGGGTTTTGAAAGGGACAAGACCGTAACTTCCTAACCGCACATCCGATTGAGGTGGTTCCAAGCTCATTTGAAAGCTCTTGAAAAGCTCTACAAAAGTCTCCTAGTGGTCCATAATAAAAAATGCTTAGTTTTGGAGTTAGAGGAAAAACATTGCAAGAGGGGGAAATAACTTAGAAAATTTCTAAGTTATTTTGCCTTAAGAACCCTAAATTCAGCCAACTTTAGGAGGATTTTTCACCTAATTTCAATTGGAATCAAGACTTATGGCCAACATGAATGTTTTATTACTACATGAGAGCTTTCTAAAAAGTACAAGAACTCCTCAAGATGATTTATGAGCAGAAAGTTACATGTGTTCAAAGTTGGAGGTTTCACACTTTAGTCCCACATTGCCCAATTTTTCAAAATCACTTCTTCCCTCCAATTGGGCCAATGTCAGCTTGCAAGACTTGTTCTAACTGATGTATAGAATATTTGTAGCATGCTAAAATAGAAAGTATGCATGAGAAGTATCACAAAATTGAAATTGGAGTTTCATTGCCAAAGTTGAAAATGTTGAATTTTCCAAGCATGAGGTGTAAAGCTTCATCATGAGCCAGCCACTCTCCCATGCTTGTAGCCTGATAAATGCATCAGTAACCCCTCAAAAATAGCTTGACCCTTGGAAAAAAGAGCAGCCAAGCCAACCAAGTGGGATTTTTCTCAAAAATATCAAAGCTTGCTTCATGGTGAAGAAAGGTCTCTAGCAAGCACCTCAATCCATTTCTCTATAAAAGGGGGGCTCATTCACCTCATTTGGGGGACAATTCATCTGATAAAATCCATAGAGAAGTTCTGTTACCACAATTCCTTGACCTTGCTTCAAATTTGCAAAAACACCAAATCTTTCAAAAACCACAAAAATGTCACTTTGCATCTTTCACACCAGAACTTTCTCCAAACTTTAAAACACTTCAAAGACCACATAGACAACCTTAAAATGACCCTCTGAAGCTGTTCCAACCATTAGTTTTCTCAAAAAACCAAAGGATCAAAAAGTCAAATGTCCATACACCATAGTTTGACCTCTATGTACTTTTCAAGCCAAATCACTCCATGAGCTGTTTCTCAACATTGAAACACTTTGAACACCTTCATTATATGATATTATAACTGACCATGGCTTCAAAGATCAGCTGGATTTACATTTGCCCAAACTGGTCTCAAATTTGCCTTCTTTCTTCAAAAGGAAGCAACTATCACAAGTGTGCTTAAAAGGGAGGGGATCTTGTTTTGCTGCTAGCTTGCTTGAGAGGGATCTACAAGAGGTTGGTACCTTAAAATTCTTTCCTTTGTATGCAAAATATCATGAAAATATATTTGAGTTCTGCTTGATGGTTTGTATTTGGAATATTGGATCTGTTATCACTTGGTGTGCAACATTGATTGTGTTGACTGCAACAAATCTGTTAATATTGATACTGCTGTCTTGGTTTTTTTTAAAGTCATGTACATTGCTATTAAAACAGTTTGGTATTTAAACATGATGCATAGGTCTTCTTAGTTATATTGTGAAGTGTTGTTACTGGATGTGTGTCACCAACTGTGTCAAGTTTGGATTTACCTTTACCATGTATGTCTTTGTGAGTCATGAATAAGGGACTATTTTTTTTGAGTAGGTTAGTTGTCATCATGTTTGGCTTATTCATGTCAGCATATCCAAAACCTGCTGTCAAATCTGGACAACACCCTCCCCTCGAACCTCAAACTTTATATCAAGCAAGTTTGGCTTAGAGATTCTCAAAAGTTGACAACAAACTAATGCCTTAGCTCTTAGTTGATTTACATTTGTCTAAAAATTGGCCATGCTGTCTTTGGTTGTTCAAACCATGGTTTCAAATTGCAACTCATGGACCAATTTTCCACTTTGGTGTTTTTGAAGGCATCTCCATTTTGGAACTTGCTTTATATCATATTTAAGATATGTTCAAACCAGCAGTCCCTCTAGAAAACCAACTGTTATAGTCTATGATTGCAAGTTGCATTTTTCAACATTGCATTTGCAACTGTCAAGCAATTACCTATTCTGTTGTGTTTTGATTCAGTTTAATTATTAGAACAAATCATATACATCTTTCACTCATGCCATGTTGCCACCACTTTAACATCCAATCTTTGTCTTGTATGTTGATATCATGTTTAAAAACTGTATGAAAATGATTTTTGTCACTTTTTACACTAAACTTCCACCAGTGGAAGTTACCTTTAAAATCTGCTTGAAAGTACTTTTGGCAACTTTTGCACTGAACTTCCACCAGTGGAAGTTACCTTTAAAATCTACCTGAAAATACTTTTGGCAACTTTTGCACTGAACTTCCACCAGTGGAAGTTACCTTTAAAATCTGCTTGAAAATACTTTTGGCAACTTTTGCACTGAACTTCCACCAGTGGAAGTTACCTTTAAAATCCGCCTGAAAATACTTTTGGTCAATTTTCACCTTTTACCGTCCCGCCGCGGACACCCTTTACCCTTTTATTCCTAACCTTAGGATTTGAGTCGCCGTGCTCACTTTTAGTGTCCCGCCGTGGACATCCCTCCCTTGATTCTAGCCTTAGGATTCGAGTCTCCGTGCTCGTCTTTACCGTCCCGCCGCGGACATCTTTTACCCTTTTATCCTAGCCCTAGGATTTGAGTCGCCGTACTCATGTTTACCGTCCCGCCGTGGACAACCTTTACCCTTTTATCCTAGCCTTAGGATTTGAGTCGCCGTACTCATGCTTAGCGTCCCGCCGTGGACATTCTCTACCTTAATCATCTTAACTTAGAAGAGGAGTCGCCGCACTCCATGTAAGTACTTCACTATGAATGTTTACTTCCCTTTGGAATCTTGACCACAGTCAAGAACTCCTCATCCCTAGATAGGGGAACTACGATCGCTCTGATTTCTCGATGAGAATACGTAGGCACAAGATGCGATGTCTTGGCGAGCTCACTAACAACTAACTTCCCGTTTACCTTTACAATTTAAAGTTTGGAGTCGCCGTACTCTATTTAGTCATCCCGCCGTGGGAATTTCCCTATTTATCTTTACAGCTTAGGCTTGGAGTCGCCGTGCTCTATTTAGTCGTCCCGCCTGGGACATTCCCTTCCATTTAACATAACAGTTCTTTATCCCTAGATAAGGGGAACTACGATTGCTCTGATTCCATTCCCGTCAGGATACGTAGGCACGAGATGCGATGTCTTCGCGAGCAAACTTGTACATGCATTTATACTTTAGATTTTTACCTTAGCACTTTTCCCTTTTAGCAAGCAACTTTAGCAAACATAAATATTGACAAGAGGTTCCTGTAGAGTACTACAGATGCTTAGGATGCTAACACCTTCCCTAGGTATAACCAACCCCCGAACCTTTAGATCTCTCTTTGCTCAGCTTTAGGCCTTGCCTTTTGCTTTGCATTCTTATAGGTTTTTCTTTCTTTAAACCTTTCCTTTTTGGATAAATTAAAGTCCGGTTGTAAATGAATTAAGATTCAAGTTAATCAATAGCTTGGTATCTAGATTTCAACGCAACAGAAATGGCGACTTCACTGGGGACTCTCCCCTAAGAGGGTTAAACCCACCTTGTTTGTATTTGTGCTTTCTATATGTTTGCTTGCTTATATATTTGTACATATATCTGTTTGTACTTGGGTTCTTCTGTATGCAGGTTGTTGCTTTGAGTGGTGAGACATTCCTATACCCGGACTCGAGTGCACTTACGATAGGATGGTGGTATATTCAAGAAGGCTTATAGGGAGTTGATTCCCGACTAAGCTAACTTGAGAAAACCACCGCTCAGTGGAGGCCTTTTAGAGAGTTGGTGTTATTGATGGAGTATTCGTGAAAACAATGCTACTTTCTATAAGAGCCCATGCCATTGAGGACCTTTAGATTACCTACTACCCCACTTTGGCCTTATTAGGACGTAGTGCGATGGCTATAAGGGAGTATTCCCGAAATAGTTGATACGCGATACTACACTCAGACGAGACTCTCTTGAGAATATTATTGATTTCCAAGTATTTGGTGTGTCGATAATATCCGAAAGATGGGTTGTTGACTCTGGGAACTTTGGTAGAACCCGTTGTGCAGGTACTTTACCCCTAGTACACACCATATGGTTGGTTCTTCACTCAGACTTCATGCTGTAACTTGGAGCCTTTGATCCTATTATGTGTGATTTGCATCTTCTCTTGCATCGCATTGTATTGCATTTGCATCTTTGCATGGTTCATTGCATACCTCTGTTTGTCCAGTCGCTCATGCCCAGCTGTCTTCACTGTCCAGTGTACCTTTGAGTTGTCAAGCTGATTCCTCGACACTGATATCAGACTAGAGCAAACTATAGACGCAAGATGTCAGAACAGGAAGCACACAATATAAAAATCCGAATGGAAATTGATGAGTTAAAATCAGGCATGACTAAGCTCACTGAGATGCTCCAAGTCTTGATTGCTAGAGGAGAGTCTTCCCAAAGGACTGGCATTCAAGAGGTTTCGAATGTAGATACTCCTCCTGTTCAAATTCCACAATCTACTTGGCCAGAGTTTGGTTTGCCTCCCAACTATTCTCCATCTCTTGCATCTACTGCCATGATTGGTCCAACTGTCAGACCAGTCTTTCAAGCTCCTGTCTTTACAGAAGCCATACCTGTGGTCCATACTGCTGCCCAGAATGGTCAAGCTCCCTTTGAGACTCCGTTCTTTGATTACAATGCTGCTAGTGCTCAAGGTGAAGACTGTAAGGATGTTGTTGAGCTTGAAGTTGTCCGTGAACAGTTTCAAAATATAGACAAGAGACTCAAGGCCGATGAGGGTACTGATTTCTTCAATGTTGATGCTGATAACATGTGTTTAGTTTCTGGTCTGGTCATGCCTGTAAAGTTTAAGACTCCAGAATTTGTGAAATACAAGGGGCACTCATGTCCAAGAGCCCATTTGGTTATGTACTACCGAAGGATGGCAGCTTACACCAATAATCAGAAGCTGCTTATCCATTGCTTTCAAGACAGTTTAAGTGGGGCATCTCTCAAATGGTATATGGGTTTAGAACATAACAGCGTCCATTGCTTCCAAGATCTTGCCAATGCCTTCATGAGACAATACAAATACAATCTGGATATGGCTCCTGACCATCGTCAACTTCAGAACATGTCTCAAGGTGAAAGAGAAACATTCAAAGAATACGCTCAACGTTGGAGAGAGTTAGCTTCTCAGGTTGAACCCCCTCTGGCAGAGAAATAATTAACTGGAATGTTCATGGATACTCTGTCTCCTTTCTATTAGGAGAAAATGATTGGGAGTGTGTCTTCAAACTTCACAGATCTGGTGACTATTGGTCAAAGGTTGGAAGAAGGGCTGAAAAGTGGTAAGGTGTCCAAAATTGCTGAATCTTCTAATAGTGCAAAGAAGTCCTTTGGGAATTTCCATAAGAAGAGAGAAGAACATACTAATGTTGTCATGGCTGAAGCGAGGAAGCCTCATCCCCGACCTCAGTATAATCATAACATTATTGCTGCAGTTGCTACTGCCGCTCCACGACCAGTTCAAAATCCTCAGCGTCCTGCTGTCAGACAGAACCAGTATCAGAATAAGAATCAGTTTGATCCTATTCCTATGACTTATATAGAATTGTATCCAAGCCTGGTTCAACAAGGATTGATCACTACAAAGACTCTGCAAACTCCTGATCCTCCTCCAGCTGGATTTAGAACTGATCTGCACTGTGCTTTTCATGAGGGTGCCCAAGGCCACGACTTGGAGCATTGTTTTGCATTGAAAGCTAGGGTGTGTGAATTGATTAGAACTGGGATCCTTGATTTTACAGACAGTCATCCGAATGTTCAGAAAAATCCTCTACCACAGCATCAAAAGTGAAACTTCAGTCTGACTTCAGCAGTCCATCTTTTTGAGCGCCAGTGTTTCAGACAGGACAACCCATCTTTGTACTGATTTAGTCACTAGGCCTTTTTGTTTCTCATTGTTTGCATTCTCCTTATTTTGTTTAAGTTGTTTGCTTTTAATTAGTGTTTGTACTTTCATTTTAATGAATGAACATTACAACTTTTGATTTCAATTCATCTATTGCGTGCACTTCTGTGCTTTAACTTTCAAATATTTACTCCTTGTCCAAATTTTTGATTATGCAAATATTGGAGGGAGGATGATGAAAATGTTATACCCATAATTGCTGTTAGTATGCTTTCAATCAAACTTTTGTTGACGATGTAAGGCATTGTTTCAACTCCCAAACACTGGAGAAATAAGGAAGATAATCCCTTGTCAACCCCTTTGAGCCTAGAAGTTGGAGTTTCTTTCTTTACAAAAAACCCGCAGTTTTAACCTTGGGTGGGTAGTTCTCAGTTAACTCGGTTGTGTGTTCATACAAGACACCTTTCATATAAAGGATGCAACTACAATATTTCCTTCACACATAACAAACAAGTGTCGAAGATACTTTTCAAGCCAAGAAGCCGATGATGGTTCACCGTAACCATTAAGCTAGGCAGTCACTTTATTTCAACAAATATATATATATATATATATATATATATATATATATATATATATATATATATATATATATATATATATATATATATATATATATATATATATCAAAGGAAAAAGCCCGCTAAGTCAAAACCTATGAAGGAGACTTAGGAAAAACTGGGGCATCCCGCTGACTATAAACCTCAAAAGAAACAGTTCAGGCAAAAGTTAGGGATAATAAAAAGAGGAGATCTTTAAACCCTTATCAAGAAAATACTCAATGAATTCAAAACAACCAAATGTTGTAAAGAAGCAGTGACTGCCTTTTCAAAAAGTTTGTTAAATTCTGAACCATCAGCATTGCTATTATCAGTGCAATTCCTAACCTATGGGAACCTGAGCACATAGTCTGATTTAACTGAGCATAAGACTGGAGATCATCATGTAGATTGGGTGGGTACAAATAAACTTTGAGCCTTTACCCTTTGTTTCTTAAACCGTGAACCAGGCCACATTACAACCCTCAAAAGACCTAATTGAAACAAGGTTATTTTGGAAGCATACTACAGCAAGGTTGCGTAAACTGACTCCTAAAGATTTTTGTAAGTCAACTATTTTGGAAGTACACCTTTGCTATAAACTTTGAGTGTCTTGAACTGCCGTGTTCTGACCATTGACTCTTTTACTTCGCATCTTTCAAAAATGATTTTGATTTCAAAAGTTGCATGAACTTTACATTACCATGTTTGTATGAACACTCTTGTTTGCAAACTGGTTTTCCTCAAGGAATTTTCAAACATTGAGAAACTTGGTCAGGTGATCTTAGCAGGGGCAAGTTCCTTTTACATCCTGTCAAAGAATCAATTCAATATTTGTTCAAGACGTGGTATTCTCAGAATTGGTTTATCCATAATATATTTCGAGACTCAGACTGGGGCAAGCTCTCCAAGCACTCAGTAAATTAGTCATCTTCAAAAATCAAGACAAGCTGAAGTCATCATCAGTTTTCGTCCACAACAGACAGCTCAACTGAGGGCAGTTTACTTGAGGAATTCCCAAAACAGCTCTTTATCCTTCCTACAAGGATCATCAGTTTGGTACAACTTATCAGGGTGGCAGAGATGTGTTCAACAATAGCATCTTCAATTCACCGGGCAGATTGAAAGTGATCTCCATGTTGAGGAATCAGTCATCCAGTCTTGTCTTCTCACCAAAAGAGTCGAGCCTTGTCATCGGCATTCGCATTTGCATTTGATCATATATCATCTACATAATTTATACATGCGTATATCATAAGCATAATTCATATACATGCGCATATCATGGGTGCTTTATTCCCCAATTTGCTTTTCTCTCCCGAGGTCGTGTTTTACACACGTCTTACCTCGTTTACCTTACCTGGGTGCTTTACTCCCCATCTACCTGGCATCATGGTGTTTTACTCCCATCTGCCTGTTCTCCCGAGGTCGTGTTTTACTCGCGTCTTACCTTGCGGACGAACTCCAGTTTACCTTACTTGGGTGCTTTACTCCCCATCTACCTGGCATCATGGTGTTTTACTCCCATCTGCCTGTTCTCCCGAGGTCGTGTTTTACTCGCGTTTTACCTTGTGGATGAGTTTACCTTACTTGGGTGCTTTATTCCCCATTTACTTCCTTTCTCCCGAGGTCGTGTTTTACTCACGTCTTACCTTGTGGATGAATTACAATTTCCTTGGCATCATGGGTGCTTTATTCCCCATTTGCCTCTTTCCTCCGGTGTTGCTGTTTTCCCCAATGAGCAGTTTACCGTTCTGTTATTGTCTTGCATCATAAAGCATCATTTAGAATTCATGGCATATTAACATTTGTCCTTTTGCTTACCATTGGATCTAAGGGACAAAATTTCTGGTCTTCTATATTTAAATACCTTTCACTACGATTTTGCAAGGATTCTCATCTCTCACCGCCATCCAGTGAAAGATATTTAAATAGGAGCAACTGTCATACCCCAAATTTTGACCCTTAGATCTTCATTATCATTTTAGGATCATACTCATATGATTATCTAACCCTAACCTAGTTCAAGTTTTTCTTTGTTTAAGATGCAGATGAATTAGGGTTTCGCGCGGTTAAAATCGAAACTGTGAGGTTTGATCAATCAATGTTTGAATGAATTAAATCATGAAACAAGTTCAAGAATTCTATTTGATACCAAATGTGAAAACAATTTGAGGTTGTACCCCAGAATCAAGAACAGTGCAGTGTGGAGCCCCGATTAGGGTTTTGACTAAGGAAAAGTCAACTATAGTTGACTTTTATGCTAGAATGTATTTCAATGAGGGAATTGTGGTTTACAAGGTTCATATGGCCTATTGAAGTCCACTCAAAAAGTTTCAAAGTCCCGAGAAGTCCAGAACCCCCACAGACGACTCGGTGGTAACCGATCGATCGCGCCGTCGACGAAAAATCGGCTTTTCAAATTTAAGGAATGAGACTTCAAGATGTGAAGCGAAAATGTTCCATATGTCAATATAAGCTTGCTAATAAAATTTCATGGTCATTTGATCAAGGATGAAGGAATAATCGAGAAAATCGGGAATTAGGGTTTTGAAAGGGACAAGACCGTAACTTCCTAACCGCACATCCGATTGAGGTGGTTCCAAGCTCATTTGAAAGCTCTTGACAAGCTCTACAAAAGTCTCCTAGTGGTCCATAATCAAAAATGCTTAGTTTTGGAATTAGAGGAAAAACATTGCAAGAGGGGGAAATAACTTAGAAAATTTCTAAGTTATTTTGCCTTAAGAACCCTAAATTCAGCCAACTTTAGGAGGATTTTTCACCTAATTTCAATTGGAATCAAGACTTATGGCCAACATGAATGTTTTAGTACTACATGAGAGCTTTCTAAAAAGTACAAGAACTCCTCAAGATGATTTATAAGCAGAAAGTTACATGTGTTCAAAGTCGGAGGTTTCACACTTTAGTCCCACATTGCCCAATTTTGCAAAATCACTTCTTCCCTCCAATTGGGCCAATCTCAGCTTGCAAGACTTGTTATAACTGATGTATAGAATATTTGTAGCATGCTAAAACAGAAAGTATGCATGAGAAGTATCACAAAATTGAAATTGGAGTTTCATTGCCAAAGTTGAAAATGTTGAATTTTCCAAGCATGAGGTGTAAAGCTTCATCATGAGCCAGCCACTCTCCCATGCTTGTAGCCTGATAAATGCATCAGTAACCCCTCAAAAATAGCTTGACCCTTGGGAAAAAGAGCAGCCAAGCCAACCAAGTGGGATTTTTCTCAAAAATATCAAAGCTTGCTTCATGGTGAAGAAAGGTCTCTAGCAAGCACCTCAATCCATTTCTCTATAAAAGGGGGGCTCATTCACCTCATTTGGGGGACAATTCATCTGATAAAATCCATAGAGAAGTTCTGTTACCATAATTCCTTGACCTTGCTTCAAATTTGCAAAAACACCAAATCTTTCAAAAACCACAAAAATGTCACTTTGCATCTTTCACACCAGAACTTTCTCCAAACTTTAAAACACTTCAAAGACCACATAGACAACCTTAAAATGACCCTCTGAAGCTGTTCCAACCATTAGTTTTCTCAAAAAACCAAAGGATCAAAAAGTCAAATGTCCATACACCATAGTTTGACCTCTATGTACTTTTCAGGCCAAATCACTCCATGAGCTGTTTCTCAACATTGAAACACTTTGAACACCTTCATTATATGATATTATAACTGACCATGGCTTCAAAGATCAGCTGGATTTACATTTGCCCAAACTGGTCTCAAATTTGCCTTCTTTCTTCAAAAGGAAGCAACTATCACAAGTGTGCTTAAAAGGGAGGGGATCTTGTTTTGCTGCTAGCTTGCTTGAGAGGGATCTACAAGAGGTTGGTACCTTAAAATTCTTTCCTTTGTATGCAAAATATCATGAAAATATATTTGAGTTCTGCTCGATGGTTTGTATTTGGAATATTGGATCTGTTATCACTTGGTGTGCAACATTGATTGTGTTGACTGCAACAAATCTGTTAATATTGATACTGCTGTCTTGGTTTTTTTTAAAGTCATGTACATTGTTATTAAAACAGTTTGGTATTTAAACATGATGCATAGGTCTTCTTAGTTATATTGTGAAGTGCTGTTACTGGATGTGTGTCACCAACTGTGTCAAGTTTGGATTTACCTTTACCATGTATGTCTTTGTGAGTCATGAATAAGGGACTATTTTTTTTAGTAGGTTAGTTGTCATCATGTTTGGCTTATTCATGTCAGCATATCCAAAACCTGCTGTCAAATCTGGACAGCACCCTCCCCTCGAACCTCAAACTTTCTATCAAGCAAGTTTGGCTTAGAGATTCTCAAAAGTTGACAACAAACTAATGCCTTAGCTCTTAGTTGATTTACATTTGTCTAAAAATTGGCCATGCTGTCTTTGGTTGTTCAAACCATGGTTTCAAATTGCAACTCATGGACCAATTTTCCACTTTGGTGTTTTTGAAGGCATCTCCATTTTGGAACTTGCTTTATATCATATTTAAGATATGTTCAAACCAGCAGTCCCTCTAGAAAACCAATTGTTATAGAGTATGACTGCAAGTTGCAATTTTCAACATTGCATTTGCAACTGTCAAGCAATTACCTATTTTGTTGTGTTTTGATTCTGTTTAATTATTGGAACAAATCATATACATCTTTCACTCATGCCATGTTGCCACCACTTTAACATCCAATCTTTGTCTTGTATGTTGATATCATGTTTAAAAACTGTATGAAAATGATTTTTGTCACTTTTTACACTAAACTTCCACCAGTGGAAGTTACCTTTAAAATCTGCCTGAAAGTACTTTTGGCAACTTTTGCACTGAACTTCCACCAGTGGAAGTTACCTTTAAAATCTACCTGAAAATACTTTTGGCAACTTTTGCACTGAACTTCCACCAGTGGAAGTTACCTTTAAAATCTGCCTGAAAATACTTTTGGCAACTTTTGCACTGAACTTCCACCAGTGGAAGTTACCTTTAAAATCCACCTGAAAATACTTTTGGTCAATTTTCACCTTTTACCGTCCCGCCGCGGACACCCTTTACCCTTTTATTCCTAACCTTAGGATTTGAGTCGCCGTGCTCACTTTTAGTGTCCCACCGTGGACATCCCTCCCTTGATTCTAGCCTTAGGATTCGAGTCGCCGTGCTCGTCTTTACCGTCCCGTCGCGGACATCTTTTACCCTTTTATCCTAGCCCTAGGATTTGAGTCGCCGTACTCATGTTTACCGTCCCGCCGTGGGCAACCTTTACCCTTTTATCCTAGCCTTAGGATTTGAGTCGTCGTACTCATGCTTAGCGTCCCGCCGTGGACATTCTCTATCTTAATCATCTTAACTTAGAAGAGGAGTCGCCGCACTCCATGTAAGTACTTCACTATGAATGTTTACTTCCCTTTGGAATCTTGACCACAGTCAAGAACTCCTCATCCCTAGATAGGGGAACTACGATCGCTCTGATTTCTCGATGAGAATACGTAGGCACAAGATGCGATGTCTTGGCAAGCTCACTAACAACTAACTTCCCGTTTACCTTTACAATTTAAAGTTTGGAGTCGCCGTACTCTATTTAGTCATACCGCCGTGGGAATTTCCCTATTTATCTTTACAACTTAGGCTTGGAGTCGCCGTACTCTATTTAGTCGTCCCGCCTGGGACATTCCCTTCCATTTAACATAACAGTTCTTTATCCCTAGATAAGGGGAACTACGATTGCTCTGATTCCATTCCCGTCAGGATACGTAGGCACGAGATGCGATGTCTTCGCGAGCAAACTTGTACATGCCTTTATACTTTAGATTTTTACCTTAGCACTTTTCCCTTTTAGCAAGCAACTTTAGCAAACACAAATATTGACAAGAGGTTCCTGTAGAGTACTACAGATGCTTAGGATGCTAACACCTTCCCTAGGTATAACCAACCCCCGAACCTTTAGATCTCTCTTTGCTCAGCTTTAGGCCTTGCCTTTTGCTTTGCATTCTTATAGGTTTTTCTTTCTTTAAACCTTTCCTTTTTGGATAAATTAAAGTCCGGTTGTAAATGAATTAAGATTCAAGTTAATCAATAGTTTGGTATCCAGATTTCACCGCAACAATCTTCATGCATCTATGTGCTTACTTGTGTTTGTTGCATTCATAAAACATCATACCGCATTGGACTTCATGGGATTTACCTTTGTTTATGAACATTGTAGGGCACTATGGATCCCAACAGAAGACACACTTTGAAATACACTTTTAAAAGTTCTAAATTGGGTGACCTAAGGAAGTTGGTAACCTTGATTGAAGACCAAGAGTAGTTCAAGAGCAAATATGGGAAGCTGATATCTTTATTGAGCCGCCAAGTGGATGAAGGACTTCTTTCCACCTTATTGCAGTTTTATAATCTGCTTTATCACTGTTTTACGTTCTCAGACTTTCAACTATTACCTACATTGGAAGAGTACTCCTTTTTGGTTGGTCTACCTATCCTAGAAGAATCTCCCTTCCCTTTCTTGGAGAAGGACCATGAGGAAAGAGACATTGCTAAGGCTCTTTATCTAAAGGTATCCGACGTCAAGGGAAACTTAATTAGCAAAGGTGGTATTTTTGGTTTGACTACGAAGTTCTTGATCAGTAAAGCTATGTTTTATGCCGATTATACGAACAAGACTCTATTCGAGGCAATATTCGCCTTACTTATTTATAGAGTGTTCCTGTTCCCAAGTTTTGAAGGGTTCGTCGACCTTAATGCGATTAAGATCTTTTTGAAGAACAACCCAATACCAACTCTTTTGGGTAATGCCTATCATTTTGTGCATCTCCGAAACTTCTATGGTGGAGGAATGATCACTTGTTGTGTGCCCTTACTCTACAAGTGGTTTATTTCGCACTTGCCTAAGTCTAGTTTTTTTTTGAATCTCGATAGAGGGCTTTGGTCTCTGAAAGTTATGGCGTTGACCCACTCAGACATTGATTGGTACAACTGAGCGTATGATGGGGCTTTAATTATCGAAGGTTGTGGGGATTTTGCTAATGTACTGTTACTCAATTTTAATGGAGGGATCAGTTACAATCCAGTTTTAGCTCGTCGACAGTTGGGATATCCGTTGAAGGAACCGCCTAAGAGTGTTCAAGTGGAGAGCATTTTCTTTAGGGATGACAAGAACTTCGAGACAAGATTCTGGCTGCATGGGATCATTTGCATAAGAAAGGGAAGAAGAGCCTTGGGAAACTTAATTGTGTGTCCTTGGAACCATACCTTCAGTGGGTCAGAGAGAGAGCAATCAAATTGAAGATGCCCTATTCTCGTCAAGATCCTATATCTTCGAGAAGAGAGCCCACTTATGTCTTTATGTCCGAAGCTGAGAAGTTAGAGGTCGCCTTGAGGAAGTCGCAACATGAGTCAGAGTCATGGAAGAACAAGTATCAGGTAGTGGTTGCAGAGAACGGTGAACTTCAGAAACAGAAGGATGAACTTCAGAAGCAGCTACAGTCGAAGGATGAAGAATTACTCCCTTGCAAGAAGAGGAAAGCCATGGAGGATTTATTTTTCTCCGACCCACAATGTACTATTTGGAAACTAATTGTGGACAACCTTATCCGTGAGAAGGCCCAGTTGGAAGAGGAGCTCAAGCAACGGAATTCAGAACTTCCTTAGGGCTTTCATTAGCTTTTATTTAGCTATTTATTTGGGACTTTTAAAAGCAATTATTTGTAATCCGTTTCAAAATAGTTGGGATCCCATGAAGTCCTACTCATCCTGCATTGCATTCTTTTCTTTGTTCACTTCAATAAACTCAATTTCGTTTCACAGGTATTGTAACCATGGACTTCAAGAGAGAAGCATTGGAGTACACTTTTCAGAGTCCTAACATTGAAAGCTTAAGAGAGCTAGCAGATCTCATCGAGAATCGTCACGCTTTTGCAACAGAATATGGAGAAGTCTTCCGTTTTCTCGAGCTCAAGATGAAGGAGGGGCTGTTGGAGACTCTTGTTCAGTTTTATGACCCGTTGTACCATTGTTTTACTTTTCCGGATTACCAGTTGATGCCAACCCTGGAAGAGTATTCTGATTTCTTGAAGATACTTGTGACGGCCCGACCTATATTCACCGGCCAGGAAGACATACCCAGCCACCAAGAAATTGCAAATGCTACTCATCTCAGCCTATCAGAGGTCCAAGCACACTTAACCACCAAAGAAGGAGTCCTTGGATTCCCAACTGATTTCTTGATCGAAAAAGTCTGTTACGATGCTGAAAGAAAGGAGGTCCTTATCTTGGAAGCTACCTTTGCTTTGTTGGTCTATGGGATTTTATGGTTCCCAAAGATTGATGATTTTGTCGACATGGATGCGATTAAACTGTTCATACTCAAGAATCTGGTTCCCACCTTGCTAGCTAACACGCACCATTCGATCCACTCGAGGAATGCTGAAGGAGGAGGGCATATCGTTTGCTGCACCGCCTTGCTGTACTCATGGTTCACCGCTCGCCTAACTCGGCATCCGTCTGTTTGGGATGAGATAGAAACACCTCGTTGGTCCGAGATAGTTATGGACCTTACTCACTCAGATATTGTATGGTATGACCCTACTTATGGAGGTGTATGTATGATTCCCAGCATCGGAGGATTCACCAACATACTGCTCATTGGGAGAGAAGGATGCATAAGTTACAATCCCGCTTTGGCCCGCAGACAATTTGGGCATCCCATGATCGAAATTCCTGACCAAGCTCTGTTGGAAGGGATCTTTCTCAAGGAAGGAGAAGATCCAGACCTAAAGACCGTCATAATTTATGCATGGAGATACGTCAATAAGGAAGGGATGACTGCTTTAGGGTTCCCTAATGACGACGCCTCTGAAGACTATCTATATTGGGTGTGAGAAAGGGCTCTTGACCTCAAGATGCCTTTCCCTTTTCATGAACCCATGGTATTGACTTTTCATGATCCCGATTGGTTTGATGTGAGTGAGGTAGATCAATTGAAAGCCGCCTTGGATGAGGCTCGGAAACTAAAGACCGCTTGGAGGGACAAGTTTTTCACCCTCAAGGTAGAGAAAGAGAAGTCCCAGAAGCTTCCAGAGATAGAATTTGCAAAGAAAAGGAAGGCGTCAGAGGATTTATTTTCCTCTCACACCTCTTCAGGAACTGACACCAGAGATGATCTTCCCCCAGCTACTGTGGCTTGGAAAGAATGTGTCGACCGACTCATCAGTGAGAAGGCCGAATTGCAAGAACGCGTCAACCAGTTAGAGAAAGAACTTCGCGTGCAGAAGGAGCATAAGGAGTAGATCTCTGAGTTCTCTTTTGCTTTTGTTTCGATGTAATAAACTCTTAAAAGAGTACTTTGCTTTGTAATGCTTCTCGAATATCAATATTAAAATAAGTTTTTTATCCAACGTTATAATACCGAAAAACAATTTGAGTTTCTTGAAGTCTCATCCTACATCTGCATTCTTGCATTATCATTCTGCATTTATCATTCTTTTTAGCATATGCGTGTGTCTCTTCTCCGCTGCGTCCTCATCCGTCTTTCTGCCTTTGTCTCGCCAGCCGACGTCTTGAGCATTTAACCAAGCTCGAAGTACGTGTTGAAGGATAGTAAAAAGAACAAAGATATGGATCGCATGACTGGCTTCATAGTAAGGACTAATCTGACATTTGACTGTTCCTCCGAAGACTTTGTTCAATAAGTGATTGTTCCTGTGCAACCTCAGCCTATGCAAGATAACATGTTTGTTGATCTTCAGAATACTCATACTGAGAAGGAAGTGGACGATCCTAGAATTGCAGCAATTGAGAGAGAATTTTGTGATCTCAAAGAATAAGTGAAGATGATGAAAAAAGCTAATGCATCTGGCCTTGATGCTCATGACCTATGTTTAGTTCCATGCGTAATTATCCCTCCCAAGTTCAAGATGCCTGTCTTCGAAGTATACAAGGGTGTCAGTTGTCCAAGATACCATTTGACGATGTTTTGTCGAAAGATGACTGCTTATATTGACAACGACAAACTGATGATTCACTGCTTTCAAGAAAGTTTATGTGGGGCATCCTTAATATGGTATATGAAGCTACAAAGTAACCACATTCAGTCTTGGGAAGACCTAGCTGTTGCTTTTGTGAAGCAATACAATTACAATTTGGGTATAGCTCCAGATAATAAAGATGACAATGGACCTTCTAGAGAATTTATAGTTCCAGTACCTCATCCTCAACAACAATATGCAACGCCTACTCAGTGCAAACAGCAACTACCTCCCAAGCAGAAGTTGGCTGATCACGACTTTCTATGTCTAATACAACCTAACTGCAAGTGCACAGCCTATCGCGTAGTAATAATAGATATCGATCCCACAGGGACTCGTAATCAAACTAGTGTTCTCGGGAGTTACTATGTTTAGCTAGGTAGAATATATTTAAGGGAATAAGATTGTCACTAAAAGGGAACTAAGAATGCTACTTAGATTATAAATGATTGAATCGATATGTAGTAATTGTGTTCTTTAGGGATTTGACAAGTTACTGGTGTATGAAATAATTTTCAAAGTTTATTTAAGCAGAAAATGGTGATTTGAAGACTCTCGCCTCACGATGGTTATTGACGCTAATCATAATCCTAAGGGCCAAACGTACACTTTCGTATCCCATTCGGGGTTAAAATTATTTTTTGGAAATCTCTAAGTTCTAATTCATTTTAAAGTGCTTTCGCTGTTATTAAAATGAGTGACTAGTGTTTACTATCTGACCTTACCGCAGCTTTCGCTTGTTGGTTCGTATCTTAATTAATTTCCCACTGTTGCGGTGGAAATAGGATATCAAACTATTAATGAGTTTGAATCGCAATTCAATTCACAACCGCTCTTTGATTTATCCGAAGGAAAAGGTCAAAAGAGGGAAAACCTATTTTTGCATCGTAAATACAATGCGGGGAGATTCTAGGATTCGGGGGTTGATTAAGCTTAGGGAAGGTACTAGCATCCTAAACTTCTGTAGTACTCTACAGGAACCTTTTGTTCAAATGTTTACTATTTGCTTTATTTATTTGCTTAAGGTATATGTACAAAGGGATTAAAAGTGAGAAAATAAACCTAAGGGGTTAATTCTAAGTTTACTCGGCAAGACATCGCATCTTGTGCCTACGTATCCTTACGGGAGTGGAATCAGAGTAATCGTAGTTCCCCTCAAAAGGGAGGTTAGAGACTTCTTGACTGTGGTCAAGGTCTCAATGGGGAATAAACGTATCTTAGGGACACGCTTACATGGAGTGTAGAAACTCCAATATCTACGTTGTAAATTGTTAAGTGAATTAGGGTTAGGTTAGGGATTCCGCGGCGGGAAACCCTAAAATGAGTGCGGCGACTCTTTGACCTAACACTAGGATAAAAGCAATTTTGCCCACGGCGGGACACCTAGGCTAAACAGGGTTTGATCCATTAAAGGGGTAAGGCTATTGACTCGGCGGCCAAAAGGCTGGACCTAATCCTTCGGAAAGATAAAACTGTAAAAAATGTGAAAATATGACAAATCATTATATGGAGGAATAATTAAGGTACAGAAATAAGAAAAGTAATAAAGGCAGAGGATATAAAGAAACAAAGAAACATTTCTGAAAACATGAAGAATATGAAAATATGTAATGACACTTAGAATGAAGTGAGGGAGGAAAATAGTGTGGGGCTGTGGCCACCACAAGCACATCTCAACCTCAAGAATGCAAATGAAATGCAGGAATAAAGAAAATAAAAGGTACACAAAATGACACGGCAAACATAAGGAGTTCCTTACGAAAAGGTTTTAATTTTTTAATATTTTAATTATGTAAAAAAATGTTTTAATTTTTTTAATATTTTAATTATATATATAAAAAAAAAGGTTTTAATTTTAAAATGGAATTACTTAGTTAAAAAAATTTAAGTTTAAATTATAAAAAAATGTTAAGTTTAAATTATATATAAAAAAAAATGTTTTTGGGAACAAAAAGGTTTTTTTTGGAAAAAAATGTTTACGGGAACAAAAAAAAGGCTTTTTTTGGAAAAAAATGTTTACGGGAACAAAAAAAAGGCTTTTTTTGGAAAAAAATGTTTACGGGAACAAAAAAGGTTTTTTTGGGAATAAAAAAAAGGTTTTTTTTTGGGAAAAAATGTTTACGGCAACAAAAAAGGTTTTTTTTGGGAAAAAATGTTTTAGTTTTAATAAAAAAAGTTTTGATTTTGAAAAAGGTTTTGATAAAAAAAAATAACAATAGAATTGCAAATGCAAACATGGACATGCAAACAATCCTATACGACACAATCATGGTTCATACAGATCAAAATCTACGGATCTAAACAACAATGAAGGTTAACATGGCAAGGATGCAAATAAATATGAAAAATGCAAAGGATTTAGTAATTTAACCTACGAAGCGGAGGTTTGCTTCGGTAAATGTGAAAAAGGTTTGAATAAGGGAACACTGGAGAGCTCCAATCCTTCTGACGAGTTGTGAGAACGACCGCCTTTCTTCTCTGGGGATCTCCTTTGTTTCTCCCTCTCTCTCCTCTTTTCTGAAGAAAACCTTCTGACCCTCTTTTCAACAAAGCAACACATGTATATATAGGGAACAAATTAGGGTCAACACCAAATTGTCAATAATGTCCCTAAAGCCCATTTTAAAGCTCAAACTAAATAATTAGTTAAGAAAAAAATAAAATTTAAATAATTTAAAATAATTAAAATAAACTAATAATCCTATTGATTCCTAAAATCAAAAATATTATAAAAAGAACAAAAATTTTTTCAATATTTTTTATTTTATGATTTTTTGGATATTTTTATGAATAATTTAGAAAAAAGTGAAAAAAATAATATTTTAAAAAATGATTTAATTAAAATACGAAAATAATAATTAAATAATAATAAAAAACTATTTTTGTTATTTTTTAATGAAAGATAGAAAAATTTAGAGTAAAAATAATAAAGAACAAAAAAAAGTGACAAAGGTGAGATTTAATTTTTAAAATAGTTAGAAAAAAAAGATTTAACTTTAAAAAGAAGTTAGAAAAAAAAAGATTTAATTTTTTTCAAAAAAGTTAGAAAAAAAGATTTATCTTTATAAAAGTTAGAAAAAAAAGATTTAGCTTTAAAAAAGTTAGAAAAAAAAGTTTTAATTTTAAAAAGTTAGAAAAAAAAGATTTAGCTTTAAAAAAGTTAGAAAAAAAGTTCTAATTTTAAAAAGTTAGAAAAAAAAGATTTAACTTTAAAGAGGAGTTAGAAAAAAGATTTAAAAAAAGTTAGAAAAAAGATTTAATTTTAAAAAGAAGTTAGATTTTTATTTTAAAAAAGGTATTAGAATTTGATTAAAAAATGTGTTAGAAATTAATTTAAAAAAGGTTATAAAAAAAAACTCTTAAAGAAAAAAAAAAGTTAAATTTTAATCTAAATCCTAAAAGTTAGTAAGAAGAGCTTGAAATGATTTAAATAAATAAAATAAATAGGAAAAAGTTAATAAACAAACATTAGTAAAGTTATAAAAAAAAAATTAATTAAATTATTATTAGTTAAAAAAACAAGATCTAAAAAAAAGGTTAATTTATTAGGTTAATAAGAATTTAAAATAAAAATAAAAAAGAAAGGGTAAAATTTGGGGTATTACAGTTGCCCCTATTTAAATAACTACACCGGATGATTTGAGTGGCGGAGACTCGAGGAATCATGGTGGAGGGATTTAAATATAGATAACCGAAAATTTTGCCCTTATATATGGCGACATGCAATGCTATGGACCAAACAAGACTAATGCAGACGATGCCATGAATATGATATGATGCGTATGCTGGAATGATGAATGCGAAAATGCTGACGACTACGACGACACAGGGACAGGCGCTACGAGAAGAACACACTGGGGAAAACGACGCGCTGGGATGACAGCACAACACTGGGGAATTCCAAAAATGATGGTCAACTGGTGCGAACACGACCAATTGTCATTTTTAGAACGGGAACGAGATTCTCAAATGGAGATGGCACCTATGAGACGGCCTCCACTGGGGAATCTAAAAATAAAACTGGATCACGTACGATTGTAAGATCGATTACAGAATGCTGGAGCATTGAGCAAGGAATAACATCCAAGCTTCTGTAAACTACCCCTCGTGACAGGATCAAACGGACTTTTCGGAACTCCGTAGCAAATATACAGGGTAAAGACCGACTGTATGCCAAAATAAATGGACTTTGATGGGAATTGCCCTGATAAGCTTCTCGAGGGAGAACTGTCACTTATCGTTGGAAGGGACTTATGTGCAAAAAATGGATAAACACTCAAATAAAGAGGCTGCTGCTTATCTGATAAATAAATCTTCTCGCATTTAAGGTCGGCGCCTGGAATACGATTCTGATTCTTCTCTTACTGAAGGATAAATAAACTTCTTCATGCTTCAAGATTATGTTCTCCTGAACATGAAAAGGGTAAACTGAACTTCCTCATACTTCAGAATCGTGCTCTCCTGAATATGAAACTGAATGACTGAATATACTCATATTTCAGAATCGTGCTCTCCTGAATATGAAACTGGATGACTGAAGATACTCATATTTCAGAATCGTGCTCTCCTGAATATGAAACTGGATGACTGAAGATACTCATATTTCAGAATCGTGCTCTCCTGAATATGAAACTGGATGACTGAAATTTTCTCATTTTTCAGAATCGTGCACTCCTGAAAAACGGCCAACTGAACTTCCTCATAACTCAGAATCGTGCTCTCCTGAATATGATTCCGCTCCTTCTTTTACTAAAGGATAAATGAACTTCTTCATAACTTCAGAATCGTGCTCTCCTGAATATGATACTGCTCAAACCTCCCCGTAACTCAAGATCGTGCTCTCCTGAATACGATTTGGTTCAAACCTCAAGACGGCAGGGAAATGGAAGCCCAACTGCTCCATGGAGATGGCCATTTGCTGCGAGTCATAACGAGGATATGATCGACTTCTTAGGTGAGAAATGTCGTATGTTGATGCTGTAAAATGTAAAGTGTAAAAGGTTGTAACATGTAGGATTGTAAAGTGTTGTACTGATATATTTTCCAGGCGCGAACTGGCGTGTATCTGTAAAGGATTGTAGTTGATTTTCTTGAAAGATAGTGCAAAATAAATGCACGTCCGGGTACAGTGATAAACTTCTCAAGCGATATAGTCGCGTATCTGCCAATGTATGGTGAAAATTTTAGATGGTGCAAAATAAATGCACGTCCGGTTGGGATTGACGACCGACAAGACTGAGATTCAATCTAGGATCGAGCTAGAAAGAAGACTGGAAATCAAAACTCCATCGAGGGAATGATCTCGAAGGGTAAATTTCTAATCCTGGCGAGGAAAGGTAGCTGAAGTAACCGTTATCCACGAGGATCGATCTCTGTGGGGAAACTGGAAACACCTATGTATTTTACGCTTAGGGCTGACAATCTATTTGGAGAGAATGGACAAACCCAGTTACTCGGCGGTAACAACCAAATGATGGTGAAACATAATGAACCTGTAAATGCTACTGCATATGTTAATGGATATGTTAATATGAATGTATGTTGATGTCTATGTATGTAACTATGCAAGATGTTATGAAATGAGTATGTAATGAGTATGTAATGAATATGAAATGAAATAGGCATGTGATGCTTATGCCCTTGCGTATACTGACGAAACAGACTAGAGATGGGACGAGAGATGAAATAAACATCTCGACGGAGATACCCTGCGTTCTCTGCAACCAATACGTCAATCATGGGTAAGAAGGATCAATGGTAGAACCAAGTCTGGTTTTAAAGTTCTGAATTCTCTGGTGAGAAGGTAATCTGCTTGGGTGCATAGTACCACGTCTTCACCTGGGGAGAAGAAAACCTGAGGGACACTTTTGAGTTACCCAAGAAAAGGTTGTCAGCTTATAGTCTCTCTGGGGACTATCACTGGGAGCATGTCGGTGAAATCTTTGATGTCTTAGGCACCACCGGCTCCATCCAAAGTATTGTCAGCTTAAAGTCTCGCTGGGGACTATGACGAGGCAATAGTTTAGGAGTCTGTTGCAACACTGAGGCTTACTGGGGTATGAAGGCCGCTGTGAGTAAAATCCATCGGGTGCATGAAAAAATTGTGAAATCCCATGGTTTTGATCTTGCAGGACCTTATAGTAGCCGCCATTTGTTTCTTCAAAAACACGGTGCCCCAGGATACTTGCGTTGCGAGGTAGGGTCATCTCAAGAGGATTTTATAGAGAACACCGAGTCCGGTTGCCCCATTGTTCTCAAACTCTTTGAGAGATTTGTCAGGTCTCGACGTAACTGGCACAAATTAATCGTGTTACGACGAAATGTTTGGGAAATAGCTCTTAAGAACGTCAGACTCGCGTTGGTAAGCGAATTGGGAAACTGCCTGCCCCTGTTTAGCAGGATCATCAAGTTCCACGGGTTATGTCCATATGTAAATCTCTAAGATATCAAGCAAAGTCATCATGCCTGAAATGCCTATCCTGAGCTTATCAATGTACGCATATATTTGTCTTGAATTTTTTGTTTTTTTGTTTTGAAAAAGATACCTCAACAACTCGTGACCGAGATCACTGGTTAGGATATAAGTTTGAATTATAATGCCAACATGAATTTTTGAGCATAGCTCGTAGGAGTCAGGAAACGTGATCTTGTCAAGTATGCTTTCAACCGAAGTCCTACTTCAATTAGGTCTTTTAAAGGTTGTATCGTGGCTCGGTTCACGGTTTAAGAAACAAAGGATAAAGGCTCAAAGTTATATTTGTACCCACCCATTCTTCGTGATGTTCTCCAATCCTAATTCAGTTAACCGGATACGAACGCTCATATCTCAAGCGGATTTGCTATGGTCGAGAACTTATCATGGCTTTGGACATGGCAGTCACTCACCTATTTCTAATGGCAATCGGTCACACGATTTTGTTCTTTATAGGGATTATTTATTGTACCCTCTTGTTTTGCTTTCATTCCCTAACTTTTGCCTGGACAACGTCTTTTGATCTGACTTTGGAATCCAGCGGGATGCCCCAGTTTTGCCTAAGTCTCCTTCATAGGTTTTGACTTAGCGGGCTCTTATTTTTTTGAATATTCTTTTATGCACAAGTCGTGTAAATCTTTTGAAAGGCTCGTAACTGCCCCACTCCTTAGGTAGCCAAAGGATAGTCATTGTATTGGACTTCTTAAGATGCTAAGGATAAATTCTCGAAGGTTTGCTCTTCCTTTTTGAGGATCTAAGCGCTCGATCGGCTTAACTGAAACCTACCCTGCCCCAGGTTAGGATGAAGGTTCTTAAAAGAAAGAAAAACTCCTACTTCAGGGCTCAAAGGGGTTAACGAGGGATTAACATCCTTATATCTCCAGTGTTTGGAATTTGAAACAATGCCTTACATCATCAGCGGGTTTCAATTGAAAGCATACGACAAGAAATCTGACGTTTTGGGTTCGTCATCCTCCCCCCAATTCTCCATCAGAACAAGAGATCGGGTAAAGTTGGCATTATGATTTATGAAAACGTTTTTTGAATGAGTGAAACGAATGGATTTATTCAAGACAAACATATGCGTTGCATTAATTAATCAAAGATAAACAAGTTCGTACATGCTAAATATGCTTAATCAAAGAGAAATGCATATAAATAAACAAATGAACTGTCGGAAAAATCCTTCTAAATGTTTATGAAATCTAAGAGCAACAGTTTCCTTTGGCGGAGCCTCAATGGAAAGAACGTCTGGTTTACGATCATTGTGAGTCGTCATGGCTTACCCCAGTTACGCTGGTCACATCTTCAACAGTTTTCAGTCGTTGCTTCAAAATAATTTTCCCAGATTCTTCGTTGATCATAGTCACGTCATATTTCCAAGGCACAGCTTTAGGATCACTGAAAGGAAACGGACTCGGTCTTCGAATAACTATAGGCTTAGGCTGATTCACTTCAGGGATATACGACCTTGGTATATCGAACACGAGGTTGGCGGAGCCTGCCCCTGATAAATTAAACACTGGTACCTTACCCTTTGATTCAGGCTGATGGAAAACAGGCTCAACCACAGCGACTACATCCTTCTTGGCTTGGCTTGTCACTTGTAAAACACCCTCATTAATCAGCCTCTGAACATCGTTCTGAACTAACACACAACCCTTAGTACTGGCTTCACAACTTACACATGCAACGTGGGAAGTATCTACTAAACCAGCTTCAAACAGTTTCGAATGGAACATTTTGAGAGGAGTCTTAATCTGTTCAACGTCAAGGGCATAACCATCCCCCGAATCAACACTAACGGCATTGACACTCTCATGGTTAGGGAAAGGGTTCTTCTTAACATTTGGTTGAGGATCTTCAAATGACAAAATCTTCTTTTCCAATAAATCCCTGACAATATTTTTGAGAGCATAACAATTTTCCAGATCATGACCAGGCGCACCCTCATGAAATAAACAGTGAGCGGCGGCGTTGTAATTGGCGGGTAGAGGATTAGGAGGCGGACCCAAAGCCCGAGTAGTGATGAGACCTTGCTTGACCAAAGAGGGATACAACTCGGTAAAAGTCATTGGAATCGGCGGACAAGGTTTATACGTTCTTCTGTTCGGCATATTCTGGCGAGGAGCCGGACTCTTTGGCTGTTGAGGAGCGGGAGTATTGGGTGCCTGTAGGTAGTTGACAGGAGGCGGATAAACAGGAGGTTGTTGCATAGGTTGATACATGGGAACCTGTTGATTGAAAGAAGGTGTAATAGCTGCCACATAGGGTTGTTGAGCATATTGGACTGGGTACCCTTGAGGTTGAGCATAACCTTGCGGATGTCGATAAAAGCGTTCCCTTGGTCTACCAGAGGATATAGCATTAGTCTCACTCTCCTTTTTCTGGGAGCTATACGGAGGTTTCTTCGGCTGATCCTTAGAAGCGCCATGATTATTTGTCATTTTACCACTCTTCATACCCAATTCAATCTTGACACCCACAGCAACGATGTCGGAGAAATTTGAAGTCACACTACCCACCATTCTCTCGTAAAATTCTGGACGGACTGTGTCGACAAACCAATCAGCTAACTCTTTCTCGGTCAAAGGAGGTTCTACCTGCGAAGCAGTCTCTCTCCACCTTTGAGCATACTCTTTGAATGACTCAGAATTCTTTTGTGACATACTCAGCAACTGTCTTCTGTCAGGAGCCAGATCCATATTGTACTTGTAGTGTTTGATGAAAGCGTCAGATAAATCTTGAAAGCTCTTAACGCGGGATTGGTCCAAAGTTAAGTACCACTTGGAAGAAGCGCCCTTCAAACTATCTTGGAAGCAATGAATCATCAGTTTATCATTCTCAACATGGGCAGCCATTTTGCGATAATACATGATCAGATGACTCTTAGGACAGGTGGCACCTTCATAACGATCGAAGTTCGGAGTTTTGAACTTTGGGGGAATAACCAAACCTGAAACCAAACAAACATCCCTTGCAGCAGTCCCAAAAATTTGATCACCCTCTACCTTTTTCAATCTCTGGACGATAGTGTTTACTTCCTCACGAAGCTTATCATGTTTCTCATAACCCTCAACATTCTCATCAAGATTATCAAAAACTGTCTCATTGAAGTACGGTTGCGCACGAGTGTGTACAACAGGTGGTGCAAAGATAGGAGCCCCCCTAGAAACTTCAGAAAACAAGGGCACGGCTTGCTGAACAGGTTGATTAATCGGAACAGTGGCTTGAGGAGGCACAAAACCGGGAGCAAGACCATAAGGTGGGTCCCTTGCTACGGTCACACTTGGTGGAGGGTCCACAGTAACGCCGGTAATCTCAGAAACAACAGTGGGCTGGGTATCCATCTTAGCATTCATGACATGTAACAATTCCATCATTCGCCCCATACCCCCTCGAAGGTCTTCAAGTTCATTGCTAAGGCGATCAATCTCTTTTGCCTGATCCTCCATTCTTTTCCGAGTTTGAGCTCTGGTGTTGTATTGGTGCCGAGAACTCAGGGTGACGAAACTGGAAGGTGAGAGAACCGAGTGTGAGAAATCGGGAGACACATGTAATGCAAAAGTATGATGCTAAAATGTGAATGTAAATGAAGATTTCATGGAATTCAAAACATTTACTAATGCCGTGGGGTACCAAGGAAATCTTTCCCTTGTTTTTTCATTTTATATTTTTTTTTTATTTATGGTATCCCGCGATATCCATAAATGATGTTTGAGCTCCATGAAATACAATGCAATGAGATGCTTTATGGATGCAATGCATGAAAACACACAAAGTCCTAGGTTAAAAGCTTGCATGAGGTTCAAAGGCAAATACCCTCCCCTGAAGTTAGATGGTTCATCCTGTCCTACAAAAGTAACCAGGTTCTAAGGGATCTCAATATCATTGATCCTTCACAAGGGTGGTTGTTCAGAAGGCAACTTACTTGCCAACCAAAACCCTCCAAGTTTAAGATCTCAATGAGCGTAGTATCGAGTGTCAACCAACTTCAGTCTGCACCAAAGCCGGTTACCTCACTACTTTCTAAAGGCCAAGATGAGTTAACTAGGATTCTAAAAGTCAGTTAGTGCATTGACAACATATGGCAGCCTCAATATTATCCTCAACTTGACTTAAGGAATATAAGCACCAACCAAGAAGTCGCACTAACTATGGCCACCAGATCAACCGTATCGATATACGTCGTACAGTTTCCTTGGTCTATTGCCATTTACCTAAGGTACACTAGATCCGGGTTAGGACCTATCTCACAGCACAAGGAACAGTCCCACAATCAAAGCACAAATATATACATGCAAATGAATAATAACACAGATAGTGATAAATATGAACAAGTTAGGGATAACCCTCAAAAGTTAGGAGATCCCCAGTGAAGTCGCCATTTTCTGTTGCGGTGGAAATAGGATATCAAACTATTAATGAGTTTGAATCGCAATTCAATTCACAACCGCTCTTTGATTTATCCGAAGGAAAAGGTCAAAAGAGGGAAAACCTATTTTTGCATCGTAAATACAATGCGGGGAGATTCTAGGATTCGGGGGTTGATTAAGCTTAGGGAAGGTACTAGCATCCTAAACTTCTGTAGTACTCTACAGGAACCTTTTGTTCAAATGTTTACTATTTGCTTTATTTATTTGCTTAAGGTATATGTATAAAGGGATTAAAAGTGAGAAAATAAACCTAAGGGGTTAATTCTAAGTTTACTCGGCAAGACATCGCATCTTGTGCCTACGTATCCTTACGGGAGTGGAATCAGAGTAATCGTAGTTCCCCTCAAAAGGGAGGTTAGAGACTTCTTGACTGTGGTCAAGGTCTCAATGGGGAATAAACGTATCTTAGGGACACGCTTACATGGAGTGTAGAAACTCCAATATCTACGTTGTAAATTGTTAAGTGAATTAGGGTTAGGTTAGGGATTCCGCGGCGGGAAACCCTAAAATGAGTGCGGCGACTCTTTGACCTAACACTAGGATAAAAGCAATTTTGCCCACGGCGGGACACCTAGGCTAAACAGGGTTTGATCCATTAAAGGGGTAAGGCTATTGACTCGGCGGCCAAAAGGCTGGACCTAATCCTTCGGAAAGATAAAACTGTAAAAAATGTGAAAATATGACAAATCATTATATGGAGGAATAATTAAGGTACAGAAATAAGAAAAGTAATAAAGGCAGAGGATATAAAGAAACAAAAAAACATTTCTGAAAACATGAAGAATATGAAAATATGTAATGACACTTAGAATGAAGTGAGGGAGGAAAATAGTGTGGGGCTGTGGCCACCACAAGCACATCTCAACCTCAAGCATGCAAATGAAATGCAGGAATAAAGAAAATAAAAGGTACACAAAATGACACGGCAAACATAAGGAGTTCCTTACGAAAAGGTTTTAATTTTTTAATATTTTAATTATGTAAAAAAATGTTTTAATTTTTTTAATATTTTAATTATATATATAAAAAAAAAAGGTTTTAATTTTAAAATGGAATTACTTAGTTAAAAAAATTTAAGTTTAAATTATAAAAAAATGTTAAGTTTAAATTATATATAAAAAAAAATGTTTTTGGGAACAAAAAGATTTTTTTTGGAAAAAAATGTTTACGGGAACAAAAAAAGGCTTTTTTTGGAAAAAAATGTTTACGGGAACAAAAAAAAGGCTTTTTTTGGAAAAAAATGTTTACGGGAACAAAAAAGGTTTTTTTGGGAATAAAAAAAAGGTTTTTTTTTGGGAAAAAATGTTTACGGCAACAAAAAAGGTTTTTTTTGGGAAAAAATGTTTTAGTTTTAATAAAAAAAGTTTTGATTTTGAAAAAGGTTTTGATAAAAAAAAATAACAATAGAATTGCAAATGCAAACATGGACATGCAAACAATCCTATACGACACAATCATGGTTCATACAGATCAAAATCTACGGATCTAAACAACAATGAAGGTTAACATGGCAAGGATGCAAATAAATATGAAAAATGCAAAGGATTTAGTAATTTAACCTACGAAGCGGAGGTTTGCTTCGGTAAATGTGAAAAAGGTTTGAATAAGGGAACACTGGAGAGCTCCAATCCTTCTGACGAGTTGTGAGAACGACCGCCTTTCTTCTCTGGGGATCTCCTTTGTTTCTCCCTCTCTCTCCTCTTTTCTGAAGAAAACCTTCTGACCCTCTTTTCAACAAAGCAACACATGTATATATAGGGAACAAATTAGGGTCAACACCAAATTGTCAATAATGTCCCTAAAGCCCATTTTAAAGCCCAAACTAAATAATTAGTTAAGAAAAAAATAAAATTTAAATAATTTAAAATAATTAAAATAAACTAATAATCCTATTGATTCCTAAAATCAAAAATATTATAAAAAGAACAAAAATTTTTTCAATATTTTTTATTTTATGATTTTTTGGATATTTTTATGAATAATTTAGAAAAAAGTGAAAAAAATAATATTTTAAAAAATGATTTAATTAAAATACGAAAATAATAATTAAATAATAATAAAAAACTATTTTTGTTATTTTTTAATGAAAGATAGAAAAATTTAGAGTAAAAATAATAAAGAACAAAAAAAAGTGACAAAGGTGAGATTTAATTTTTAAAATAGTTAGAAAAAAAAGATTTAACTTTAAAAAGAAGTTAGAAAAAAAAAGATTTAATTTTTTTCAAAAAAGTTAGAAAAAAAGATTTATCTTTATAAAAGTTAGAAAAAAAAGATTTAGCTTTAAAAAAGTTAGAAAAAAAAGTTTTAATTTTAAAAAGTTAGAAAAAAAAGATTTAGCTTTAAAAAAGTTAGAAAAAAAGTTCTAATTTTAAAAAGTTAGAAAAAAAAGATTTAACTTTAAAGAGGAGTTAGAAAAAAGATTTAAAAAAAGTTAGAAAAAAGATTTAATTTTAAAAAGAAGTTAGATTTTTATTTTAAAAAAGGTATTAGAATTTGATTAAAAAATGTGTTAGAAATTAATTTAAAAAAGGTTATAAAAAAAAACTCTTAAAGAAAAAAAAAAGTTAAATTTTAATCTAAATCCTAAAAGTTAGTAAGAAGAGCTTGAAATGATTTAAATAAATAAAATAAATAGGAAAAAGTTAATAAACAAACATTAGTAAAGTTATAAAAAAAAATTAATTAAATTATTATTAGTTAAAAAAACAAGATCTAAAAAAAAGGTTAATTTATTAGGTTAATAAGAATTTAAAATAAAAATAAAAAAGAAAGGGTAAAATTTGGGGTATTACACCCACTTTCGTGGCAAAACTACTTTTAAATAAGTTCTCGCTTTCGCGACGAAGTTTATTCAGTAAATTAATTTTAAACACTCAGACCATAAATTACTTTTGAAAAGAAAGGTTTTCAACCAGTTGTTATCAAATCCCATTCGAATTATTACTACATATCGATTATCTAAGTTTAGCTAGACATGGATTTGGGAAAGATAAAACACAAATAAAAACAATAAATAATAATTTGCATTATAATAAAACTGGAATCGATTGAAATGAGAAACCTGTAAATATTCCAATTGGCCTTTGGGCAGATCCTCCACAGATGTTGGCAGGATTCTGGTCTTTATGCCAAATTGATCGTACAATAAAAGTAGAAATTACAGAAGAATGAAAATGGAATGCAGGAAAAGGTAAAGAGAAACAAATAAGAATATTGAATTGGAAAATATGCTCTGGAAATAAATTTGGCAGCACTTCGTTGTATGAATGCAGCACACCTTCTGAGGTCCCCTTCTTCCCCTTTTATAGAAGTGGAATCCCAACGGTTATCATTGAAGATGATGGACTTTGAGGCAGATAATTCATGGAGTAGTGGTCCACTCTGTGGGAATTGGAACTGCTTTTGTTACGTGAAATAGAAGTGGGGCGTTTTTGCCTGCATGACGGTCGTCACAAGGTGTGACGGTCGTCACCCGTGTGACGCTCATCATGGAGCTGTGACGGTCGTCACATCAGCAAAAATAGCTTTCTGCGCTTTTCATGATGTTTTCACTCCTTTTTCGTCCATATTTCATCTGAGATTGCTTCTTTTCTTCATGTTGCCTTGTTTAGACGTGATCGTTGAATACCTGCAAAACATCAGACAAATAACACGGAAATAACCCGAAATCGGATCGAAAACGGTTAAACTTTAGTTGAATTATGCATCAAAATATATATACGATTTTGTGTTATCATTGGCCTCTCCAGATTAACCGCAGAATCGACGGTTTCGGAAACGGTTTTGTAATCAGAAGATATCTTTGGATATTCCGAGAAAAGGAATTCGTCAGTTTGACCCCATCCCTTTGAAGTACGCTGATTTGTTCCCGGTCTTGATCCGTGAAGGTCACATCCAGACAAGAGATCCACCTAAGGTGCCCAATAAACTTTCGTACTGGTACAAAGCTGGTAGGTTTTGCCCATACCACCAAGGTGCTCCGGGGCACGATATCTAAAGTTGCTACGGTTTGAAGGCAGGCATTCAAAGGTTGGTTAAGGAAGGAATCTTATCCTTCAGAGAGTCCAACCCTAACCTCATCACGGTTCGTCCTCCGAGAACATGATCCGAGGTTATTTGGGAAACTCATATTAATATAGCGTCAGAAAGCATATCAGATGATTCAACGAGCCTCTCCATTCCAAGGCGTAATAAAATCCAAGAAAGGGACTTGTGCGGCTTTTCACTTTATTTTTTGCTTTTGTGTTTTCGTTTCTTCGATTAAAAGCATATTTGACATGTAAGAACTTGTTATTTTGAATAACTAATGCAAGAAAATGTTTGTCTTGAAGAAATCCATTCGTTTTCACTCGTAAAATGTTTTTCATAAATGCCAACTTTATCCAATTTCCTTCTCACTTAGGTGAATAATTGGAAGGAGCTTGGCCGATTTGAAGTTGTTGCATTTGAGTCTGGTGCCAAGCTTCGAACTGGTCAGCTCGCTGATTCTGCTGCTGCAGCATCGCGAGTATCTGTGCCTGCTGGTCTAGAGAGTGGCGGAGGTCCTCTTCTGTGTAGTCTGGCACGGGATGATGGCGGCAGCGGCGAGAGGATGTACCTTCGGGAGGAGGAGGCTACGATGCCTCTGGCTACTCGGACCTGTCCAACTCAGCTTGGATTTCATCGTCAGAACCCTGGGTGTGGTCCTGAGTAGGAACAGCGGCAGCAGGAGGGGCAGTGAGGTCAAATAACCAGTTGGTACGATCCTCTGGGTGTGTGCGGGTGCGGGACGGAAGGATGATGCTTCGGACGATCTTGCCACGCACTACCGGATGGTACTTGCCGTCAGCTCTGGAGCGGATAAGATGAGAGGCTCTGCAGTGGTCGGTGTCAAGGAACACCGAGGGGATGGAATGGAGGTGCTGGAGGCGGTCGCCAAGGTTCAGCCCAAGTGCAATGGCAGTGACAATCCCGCCAAAGTAAAATGGCTTCGAGCCACGGTTGCAGTTGGCCTGGATGTGAGCCAGCAGAAACGGAGCGGCGTTGACAGGCTCGTTGTTGAAGACGCAATGGAGGAAGAAGAGCTCTTTCGAGTTCACCTTATGGAGGCTGTCACTGGCGAAGATTATGTTGCTCAACGCTCTGTGAAAGTACCGGATGGTCGGGTTATAAATATGAGTGGCGTGCAGAGAGTCCCAACCATCGGCATTGATGTCGGTCAACTGATACCACAGCGCGAAGGCTTCGTGCTGGAACTGATCGGTGATGCGGCGGTGAGCATTGTCGCCGCGAGGTAGCTGTAGGATGCTGGCAATCTGATTTTGGTTCACCTGATAGTTGGTGCCAAACATCCGGAAGCATGCGGCACCGGAATGTTGGTTTAGGTCGCCGCTGGATGTTGCGTAAGTAAACGAACTCAAGAACTCGAGCGTGAGTTGTTCGTATGTTGGCAGTGGATTGGTACAGAGGTTCTAGATGCCTTCTCTTTGAAGCATTCAGGTTACGCCTTCAAGGAGTTCGAGCTCCGTAAGCGATGGAAGGTGTGGATAATGAGTCGGCTGGAGCGACCTCTGATGGAATGCGATGTAGTTTGCTCGCTGTCTCTCGCCTAAGTCACCTTCGCTGAAGATAATGTTGCTGATATCTGGGGTTTCTGCATTTCTTGCCATTGTTGGAAGATTGAGAGGTTTCTGAAGATTGGGGTTTTTCTGCAGAGTGGGAAGAACTGACAGAAGTGTGGTTTGGAAGTTGAGATTGGAGTTGAAATATATGGTTCAATGTGGGGAGGACGAAAATTTTTAGTGGGGTAGGTGTTTTTGATGATTGGAAGTGGTAATGGGGGTAGTGGGAGAGAACACACACCCTGTTATATCAGATAGCAGTTTTTGAATTCGTGACGGTCGTCACGTATGTGTGACGGTCGTCACCCGCGTGACGCTCGTCAGGATCCTGTGACGGTCGTCACAGCAGCAAAATCTGCAGAATGCAGAATTTTGCTCTGAGGGCGTTCTCGTAGTGACTTTAAGGCTTAGTATTGATACGACAATGTAATATAACAGCCAACAATCAACGAATAATGCGAAAACAGAATAATTGAATAAAAACTAGAATTGAAATAACATAAAATTGAAATGATTGTATGTAGTACATAAAGAAAACTAACAATGCGAAAAATCCAAATGATTAAATGAAACTAAACTAGACTAAACTAATCTGAATCTACTGCTAAGAACTAGTATCTAGTCTTTTCGTGTCTTCAACTCATTGAATTTCCGTGCGTAGTAGTCGAGTTGGTCGCAGACTAAATCCATGAAGCCTACCAGTTCGCTGTGCATGCCTGCGATGTCAGCTTTTACATTAGTCAGAGTTGCATCAACGTCGTCCAATCGGAGTAAAACGGTATCCATTTTGTCGGTGGTCTCCTCAGGGGTAGGCTCAGGATAGGTGTTGTAGTGCGGAGGAGTCGTAGGGTCTACTTCAGCTTCGGACACAGCATCCTCATAATACATATAGTCGTGTGCCTCAGAGATGTGGTCACTGTCATACATATAGTTCTGTGGTGTTGACTGTGGTGAAGGAGGTCCCATAGGCTCATCCAATTCATAGAGCCAGTTGTCCTTGTTGTGGATACTTGTCATCAGATGATCAGGAAGTGTGAATAGCTGTACTGGTTTTTCGTTAATGAGGTACTCATACGGTCCAGGTCCCATAGTTCCTAAAATGCGCCTGTTAAAGCAGAATTGTATGTTCATGGGTCGGATGGTGCCGAAACGAGTGCTTGCATTTAAGTGGAATCTAAGACCAAGCTCGTGGGCAATCATTGTTACGAGGCCTCCTATAAGAATAGGTGTCGTGGTTCCTGCGTGAGGCGTTTGAAAGATCTCATCATGAAACGCACTGCATTTACTGTACGTCCCTGAGAAGCACAGAATATGATGAATAACTCCTCTTTAGATACTATAGTAATATTTTCTTCTTTCCCAAACAAGGTGTGAGCTAGTATCTTATGGAAGTATCTGAAAGCTGGGTTATGAATATCATCATTGTACATTCTGTCTGGTTCAGGGTGATAGTCGCCTGTGATTCTACCCCAGAATTGATCGAGTTGAAAATCAATATCATCATCTTTTGCACTGATGAACACATGCGGTCCGCTAGGAAATCCTAGGAGGTTAGCTAGTGACATCCGGCTATGGGTTTGGTCCATTCCAAACATTCGGAAGGTAATCAGCTCTGTGTTGGATCCAAAACCATAGTTGGATATGTATCTGAAACAACTAAGGAATTCATAGGTATGATCCTTATAGGTAGCAAAACGTGTTTTCAGAGCAGTGTTCTCCCAACCCAGTTGATTGAACAGGTATTGAATGCTATCCGTGATTCCTAGTTTATCCATGGTAAATACAGCGTTAAGGCGAATTCTCTTTCGGTTAATGCTGCAAATCTTGCCTTTTGAGCTAGTCCTCGGAAGTGAGCCTTTGTGAAGTCGTACTCAGCCATACTCGCAGGTATTTCGGAGAAAACAGAAGGAATGTTTTGAAGACTTTAAAAATCCTGAAAAGTTTAAAACAGGAGATTGAAGTCAGGATTTTTAAAGACGAAAAGCGGTAGAGACAAAAGAGAAAAATAAAATAAAAATAAAAATATGAAAACAAACGAAAGTAGAAAGTAGTAGTAATTATAAGTTTAGAATTTTTGTTGGATTTTCAAAGTAAAATTTTAAAGAAAAATGAAATACAATAACGAGGGAAATTGGGTTGCCTCCCAGTAAGCGCTGTTTTTAACGTCTAAAGCCTGACGATAGCTTGGTGAGAAGCTATTCGGGTGTTTGAGCTGGAAGCTCAAGCAATGCTATACTGCTGACTTGAGGACTGTTGTCGTTCTTATTATAATGTTTTAGACGTTGCCCGTTTACTATAAACGGTGCATTCATCTTATCGGTAATTTCTACAGCTCCACTCTGAAGTACTTTAGTCACTTCATAAGGTCCAGACCACCTAGATTTTAGTTTACCTGGGAAGAGTTTTAATCTTGAATTAAATAGCAATACGATGTCTCCCACACTGAATTGTTTCCTGACTGAACGTTTATCATGCCACTTTTTAGTTCGTTCTTTGTAGATACGGGCATTTTCGTAAGCGTCTAATCGAAGTTCTTCCAACTCGTGTAAGTTCAAGATTCACTTTTCTCCTGCCTCGGTGTAGTTGAAGTTGAGTGTCTTAATGGCCCAGAAGGCCTTATGCTCTAATTCTACAGGGAGATGGCAGGATTTACCGTAAACTAATTTGTAGGGTGTAGTACCTATTGGTGTCTTAAAAGCGGTCCTATAAGCCCATAAAGCTTCTTGTAGGTTTGACGACCAATCTTTCCTTGAGGTAGCGACAGTCTTTTCCAATATCTGTTTTATTTCTCTGTTTGAGACCTCTACTTGTCCGCTAGTTTGCGGATGATAAGGTGTAGCTACTCGGTGTCGGACTCCATATTTAGAGACAAGTTTATCGAATATTCGTGATATGAAGTGAGATCCGCCGTCACTAATGACGAGTCTTGGTACACCGAATCTAGGAAAGATTGTGTTTTTGAAGAGTTTGATTACTATTCGTGCGTCGTTCGTTGGAGCAGCTATGGCTTCTATCCATTTAGACACGTAATCGACAGCGACGAGTATGTAGTTATTACCAAAAGAAGGTGGGAATGGTCCCATGAAATCTATTCCCCAGACGTCGAAGATTTCTACCTCTAAGATTCCTTTCTGAGGCATTTCATCGCGTCGTGAGATGTTGCCAGTTCGTTGGCATCGATCGCACTTTTGCACAGCGATGTGAACGTCTTTCCAGAGAGTAGGCCAGAATAAGCCGGCTTGGAGAATCTTAGCGCACGTCTTGGATGTACTAGCATGACCACCGTATGGTGCTGAATGGCATTGGGAAATGATATTTTCTATTTCTTCCTCTGGGATACAGCGACGATATATGTTGTCGGCCCCTCTCTTGAAGAGTAGAGGTTCGTCCCAAAAATAGTGTTTCAGATCGTGGAAGAATTTCTTCTTTTGCTGATAAGTGAGATCCGGTGGAAGCACGCCCGCAGCGAGGTAATTAACGATGTCAGCATACCAAGGTAATGTGACTTGGGCATAGGCGGCTTCTACGGCTTTTTCGAATTCTGGATCTTCCGAGATTGAATTGGGTATGTCACTTTCTAATTTGGCTATCAGACGTTCGTACGGGAAATCGTCATTTATCGGTACTGGTTCGTGTTTGATGCCTTCTATTCGGGATAAGTGATCTGCAACAACGTTCTCGGTTCCTTTCTTATCTTTGATTTCTAAGTCAAACTCTTGTAATAACAAGATCCATCTCAATAGTCTTGGTTTGGCATCCTTTTTGCTTATTAGGTACCTTATGGCAGCGTGGTCTGTGTATATGATAATTTTTGCTCCTACTAAGTAAGAACGGAATTTGTCAAGTGCAAATATAACTGCTAGAAGTTCCTTTTCTGTGGTAGCGTAGTTCATTTGGGCAGGATCTAAGGTTCTACTGGCATAGTAGATGGCATGGAGTTTCTTATCCTTCCTTTGTCCTAGAACTGCGCCTACAGCATAATCACTCGCATCGCACATGATTTCGAACGGTAGTCGCCAATCGGGTGGTTGCATGATTGGTGCGGTGATAAGGGATGATTTCAATGTTTCGAATGCTTTTAAACAGTCGTCATCGAAGACGAACTCAGCATCTTTCATCAACAGGCCGGTCAGAGGTTTTGTGATTTTCGAAAAATCTTTTATAAATCTTCTGTAGAAATCGGCATGTCCTAGAAAACTCCGTATTTCTCGTACGGATTTTGGAGGTTGGAGATCTTTTATAATCTCTATTTTAGCTTTGTCTACCTCAATTCCTCTATCTGATATGACATGTCCTAGAACTATTCCTTGTCGGACCATAAAATGGCATTTTTCCCAATTTAGGACGAGGTTTACTTTTACACAACGTTCTAATACCATTTCTAAGTTTTGTAGGCATCCTTCGAAACTTTGTCCACATACCGAGAAATCGTCCATAAATACTTCCATGATGTTGTCTATGAAATCTGCAAAGATTGCCATCATGCATCTTTGGAAGGTTGCTGGAGCATTACAGAGTCCGAACGACATTCGGCGGTAAGCAAAAGTACCATAAGGACAGGTGAATGTAGTCTTTTCTTGGTCATCAGGATGGATGGGAATTTGGAAAAATCCTGAGTAACCATCTAGATAGCAGAAATATGAATGTTTGGCTAATCTTTCCAACATTTGGTCTATGAAGGGTAACGGGAAGTGATCTTTGCGTGTAGCCTTGTTAAGCTTTCTATAATCAATGCACATCCTACTTCCAGTCACGACTCTTTTTGTTATTGATTCGCCCTTTTCGTTTTTAACTACTGTGACTCCTCCTTTCTTCGGTACGACATGAACTGGGCTGACCCATTCACTATCGGAGATCGGATAGATGATTCCTGCATCTAGCAATTTCTTTACTTCATCTCTGACTACAGTGCTCAAGATGGGGTTCAGTCTTCTCTGATGCTCTCGAGAGGTTTTAGAGTCTTCCTCTATTGTAATTCGATGCATACAGATTGAAGGGCTTATACCTTTTAGATCGCTTATGTTATAGCCTAACGCGGTGGGGTACTTCTTTAGGACCTCTAATAGCTTTTCAGTTTCTGGTTGTCCTAAGTCGGCGTTGACTATCACTGGTCTTTTTAGTTCATCGTCTAGAAATTCATATCTAAGGTTTTTGGGTAGTGTTTTAAGTTCTAAAGATGGGTTCTTCGGACCTGGCATATGGTTTGGGGTCAGTGCTAAGCTTTTGCTTAGGCTGTCGTCTTTATACGGTTTACGCCAATCATCGTCTTCAGAAATATCGGGTATTTGAATCTTTATTATTTCTGAATACGTGGTCTCTTCATTTTCAAGTTCTCTTATGCATTCGTCAATTTCGTCTACTAAATAGCAGGTATCGTCTATTGTTGGTGCTTGTAAGAACTTGGTGAGAATGAACTCTATCTTTTCTTCTCCTACTTCGAATGTTAGCCTTCCTTTCTTCACGTCTATAATAGCTCCGGCTGTAGCTAGGAATGGTCTTCCTAGGATAATTGGGGTTACAGTGTCCTCCTTGATGTCCATGATTATGAAGTCGGTTGGAATGTAGAATTGTCCTATGCGCACTGGAACGTTTTCCAGTATTCCGACGGGGTATTTTACTGATCGGTCAGCTAATTGAACGGACATTTTGGTTGGTCTGAGGTCTCCCATATTCAGCTTTTTGCATATAGATAAGGGCATAACGTTGATATTGGCTCCTAAATCGCATAGAGCTTTGTCTATTACGAACTTTCCTATGACGCAGGGTATGGAGAAACTACCTGGGTCTTTTAATTTAGGAGGCATGCGGTTTTGAATAATAGCGCTACACTCTGCAGTAAGTGTAACTGTTTCATTATCCTCAATCTTTCTCTTATTCGACAGGATTTCTTTGAGAAATTTAGCGTATGACGGCATTTGCGTTATCGCTTCTGTAAAAGGAATAGTAATATTCAGCTGTTTAAGGAGCTCTACAAATTTCTTAAACTGTCCTGAAGTTTTGGAGTTTATTAGTCTTTGAGGGTAAGGAATAGGTGGTTTATATGGCGCTGGAGGTGCTTGAGTTTTTTCACTTGCGGTATCCTCCTTCTCATTGTCTTCCTTCTTCTCTAACTCGGATTCCTTTTCTACTTGTTCAGTTGGTTTTTGTTGCATGGCTGAGTTTTCGGTCCTCGGATCGATCGGTTCGTCCAATTCTTTTCCACTTCTTAGTATTACAGCATTTGCTTGGCCTTTTGGATTCTGTTCGGGTTGTCCAGGAAATGTGCCAGCAGGTGCGGTAGCAGAGGCTTGCTGTTGAGCCACTTGTGATATCTGAGTTTCTAACATTTTGTTGTGGGTGGCTAAAGCGTCTACTTTTCCTGTCAACTGTTTAATTTGCTCGCTAGTGTGTATGTTTTGATTCAGGAATTCTTTGTTTGTTTGAGCTTGAGTAGCTATGAATTTTTCCATCATCAACTCGAGGTTTGATTTCCTAGGTGCAATCTGAGCAGCTGGTTTCTGATATCCTGGCGGAGCAGTAGGCATTTGCAATGCATTTTCGCTTTTGTAAGAAAAGTTTGGATGATTTCGCCAACCTGGGTTATAGGTATTTGCGTAGGGATTTCCTTGAGCATAATTTACCTGGTCTGGTGGGATTCCGGCTAGCAATGGGCATTCGGGCGCATTATGAGTGGTGCTTCCGCATAACTCACAATTTGGAGTTACTGCAGCGACAGTTGTAGTGGGGTTAACGGTCAGACTATCAATCTTCTGTGCTAGAGCATCTACTTTAGCGTTGAACTTTTCAAGGCTGTTGATCTCGTACATCCCACCTTTCGTTGTGGTTTTCTCAGTTGGAGTGCGTTCACCTCCCCATTGGCAATGGTTTTGTGACATGTTTTTGATTAATTGATAGGCTTCATCGTATGGCTTATCCATAAGTGCACCGCCCGCGGCAGCGTCTATTGTCAATCTAGTATTGTATAGAAGCCCATTATAGAAAGTATGGATTGTCACCCAGTCTTCTAGACCGTGGTGAGGACATGTTCTCATCATATCTTTGAATCGTTCCCATGCTTCGTAAAGAGATTCAGTATCTTTTTGCCGAAATCTGTTGATTTGAGCTCTAAGCATAGCAGTTTTGCTTGGCGGAAAATATCTCGCTAAGAAGACGTTCTTCAATTGCTCCCACGTCGTAACGGAGTTGGATGGTAACGATTGTAACCATGTCCACGCTCTGTCTCTAAGAGAGAATGGGAAAAGACGAAGTCTTATCGCGTCTGAAGTTACTCCATTTGCTTTCACTGTGTCCGCGTATTGTACAAACTTCGTTAGATGTTCGTTCGGATCCTCAGTTGCGTTTCCTGAGAATTGGTTTTGATGTACAGCCGACAGCAATGATGGTTTCAGCTCAAAATCATTTCGGGTAATAGCTGGGGCAGCAATGCTACTTCTAGGCTCCATCTGAGAGGGTGTAGCGTATGCCTTCAGCGGTTTGTTTGGAGGTCCTTCAGCCATCGTTGGTTCTTCTTCTTCTGATTTAGGAATGGGAGTGAGAGGTTCGGGAGTGTTATGTTTGAGTTGTTTGAGTTGGTACTCAATGATTCGACTTCTTAAATGTAAGAAGCGCACTAGTTCTGCGACTGACGGTTTTACGATATCGCCTTGCGGGCGATTACTTCGTATACAATCGACAGAACTAGTAAAGGAAAAATGAAAATTGTTAACCTAGTCTATACGGTGTAACAGAAGGTTATACTATTGACTAAACGGGTCCCCGGCAACGGCGCCAAAAACTTGATGGCGACTTTCTATGTTTAATACAACCTAACTGCAAGTGCACAGTCTATCGCGTAGTAATAATAGATATCGATCCCACAGGGACTCGTAATCAAACTAGTGTTCTCGGGAGTTACTATGTTTAGCTAGGTAGAATATGTTTAAGGGAATAAGATTGTCACTAAAAGGGAACTAAGAATGCTACTTAGATTATAAATGATTGAATCGATATGTAGTAATTGTGTTCTTCAGGGATTTGACAAGTTACTGGTGTATGAAATAATTTTCAAAGTTTATTTAAGCAGAAAATGGTGATTTGAAGACTCTCGCCTCACGATGGTTATTGACGCTAATCATAATCCTAAGGGCCAAACGTACACTTTCGTATCCCATTCGGGGTTAAAATTATTTTTTGGAAATCTCTAAGTTCTAATTCATTTTAAAGTGCTTTCGCTGTTATTAAAATGAGTGACTAGTGTTTACTATCTGACCTTACCGCAGCTTTCGCTTGTTGGTTCGTATCTTAATTAATTTCCCACTTTCGTGGGAAAACTACTTTTAAATAAGTTCTCGCTTTCGCGACGAAGTTTATTCAGTAAATTAATTTTAAACACTCAGACCATAAATTACTTTTGAAAAGAAAGGTTTTCAACCAGTTGTTATCAAATCCCATTTGAATTATTACTACATATCGATTATCTAAGTTTAGCTAGACATGGATTTGGGAAAGATAAAACACAAATAAAAACAATAAATAATAATTTGCATTATAATAAAACTGGAATCGATTGAAATGAGAAACCTGTAAATATTCCAATTGGCCTTTGGGCAGATCCTCCACAGATGTTGGCAGGATTCTGGTCTTTATGCCAAATTGATCGTACAATAAAAGTAGAAATTACAGAAGAATGAAAATGGAATGCAGGAAAAGGTAAAGAGAAACAAATAAGAATATTGAATTGGAAAATATGCTCTGGAAATAAATTTGGCAGCACTTCGTTGTATGAATGCAGCACACCTTCTGAGGTCCCCTTCTTCCCCTTTTATAGAAGTGGAATCCCAACGGTTATCATTGAAGATGATGGACTTTGAGGCAGATAATTCATGGAGTAGTGGTCCACTCTGTGGGAATTGGAACTGCTTTTGTTACGTGAAATAGAAGTGGGGCGTTTTTGCCTGCATGACGGTCGTCACAAGGTGTGACGGTCGTCACCCGTGTGACGCTCGTCATGGAGCTGTGACGGTCGTCACATCAGCAAAAACAGCTTTCTGCGCTTTTCATGATGTTTTCACTCCTTTTTCGTCCATATTTCATCTGAGATTGCTTCTTTTCTTCATGTTGCCTTGTTTAGACGTGATCGTTGAATACCTGCAAAACATCAGACAAATAACACGGAAATAACCCGAAATCGGATCGAAAACGGTTAAACTTTAGTTGAATTATGCATCAAAATATATATACGATTTCGTGTTATCATTGGCCTCTCCAGATTAACCGCAGAATCGACGGTTTCGGAAACGGTTTTGTAATCAGAAGATATCTTTGGATATTCCGAGAAAAGGAATTCGTCAGTTTGACCCCATCCCTTTGAAGTACGCTGATTTGTTCCCGGTCTTGATCCGTGAAGGTCACATCCAGACAAGAGATCCACCTAAGGTGCCCAATAAACTTTCGTACTGGTACAAAGCTGGTAGGTTTTGCCCATACCACCAAGGTGCTCCGGGGCACGATATCTAAAGTTGCTACGGTTTGAAGGCAGGCGTTCAAAGGTTGGTTAAGGAAGGAATCTTATCCTTCAGAGAGTCCAACCCTAACCTCATCACGGTTCGTCCTCCGAGAACATGATCCGAGGTTATTTGGGAAACTCATATTAATATAGCGTCAGAAAGCATATCAGATGATTCAACGAGCCTCTCCATTCCAAGGCGTAATAAAATCCAAGAAAGGGACTTGTGCGGCTTTTCACTTTATTTTTTGCTTTTGTGTTTTCGTTTCTTCGATTAAAAGCATATTTGACATGTAAGAACTTGTTATTTTGAATAACTAATGCAAGAAAATGTTTGTCTTGAAGAAATCCATTCGTTTTCACTCGTAAAATGTTTTTCATAAATGCCAACTTTATCCAATTTCCTTCTCACTTAGGTGAATAATTGGAAGGAGGATGACGAAGTAAAACGCAGGATCCTGTGGTATGCTTTTGAATAAAAATCCTACTAATGATGTAAGGCATTGTTTCAACCTCCTAAACACCAGAAATATTTAAACTTCCTTGAACCTAGATGAAGATTTTGTTTTTTTTTCCAAACCGAAACCTCGTTTTAACTCGGGGCAGGCTATCATCAAAAAAAGCATCTTTCAAAGATTGGGTGGGCACAAATATATTCTTAGCCTTTCATTCCTTTGTTTTACAAATCAGAAACTAAACCCAGATACAACCCTCAAAAGTCTTAATTGAAGTAAGGTTTAGTTCAAAAGCGTACTTGATGAGATAACGTTTCCTGACTCCTATGAGCTACGCTCAATTTAATGATTGGCTTTACAAAACAAATTTATATCCTAACTAGTGATTTCGGTCACAAGTTATCGTGATATCTCTTTTCAAAACTTCAAGACAAACGTATGTTGCATTGATAAATTCAGAATTAACATTTCTGACTTGCTAACCCTGTTTGATATCTTAGAAAGATTACACATGAGCATCAATAATACGTTTATTCTATCAGAACTTGAAGACTCTGCTGACCTGGGGCAAGTTTGTTTCCAAGTGGTTTGTTCTAATGCAAATTTGACTTTCTAAAGAGCCATTTTTGAAGACTCAATCTTAATACCGTCAGTCAAGGCCAGTTACGTCGAGATTCGGCGAATCTCTCTAAGAGTTTGAAAATAGTGGGGCATTTGAACATCATGTTTTCTGTAAAATCCTCTCGAGTTGTTTTTCTCTTAGACCGTGTGACTTGGGGCATTTGAAAATTGAAGTGAAGCGGATGTTTATTTCATCCCCACGAAGCTCAACTCCGACATGTTCAACAACTGTGAAACTTCAGCTTGGGTACCTTCTTCTAAAACTTCAGATGATCTTTCAGACTTATCAAAATGTTATGTCCCCAAGTGGAATGTTCTCTATTCCCCAAGAGAAATTTATGAAGCTCTGAAGCAGGATTGTGATCTCATATTTAGTTCTCCATCTATCCCCAATGGTGCTTCTACCTTTGAAGATTGGTCGAGATGTTTATTCTGAGATGTTTATTTCATCTCCGTTTGTCTCTTTTCGCTTGTTTCGTCAGCATACGCATAACATATAGATAGATAGCATGGCATGTGCATTTTGCATCTTTTTGTTTGTTTTGTTCCGTCACTTTGGTTGCGTTTATCCCCGAGTGACTGGGTGTGTCTTCTCCTTCAAGAAGAGTTGTCTACCCTAGGCAGAGAAAGCACAATGTTTCTACTTTCCCCATGAAGTTCGATCCTTGTGGAAGACAGTTATTTTAGTATATCCCATTTGAGTTCATACCTCAATGGTCGAGTCTTGCTTGACAATTTCTCTTCGGCTACTTCCTGAATTGAATTTCGGTCCTTGACAATCACATTAAGGACATCTCAAACTTTCGAATACGGATTCAACGTGCATTTATTTTGCACTCGATTACCCAGGAAGAATATTCACGAAGACAGACGTTGCTCCAACAGTAGCATCACAAGATTTTCTCAAGTATATGCATTTGGACTATAAATAATCTCTTTATTTGAGCAACTCGTTTTGACTAAGGTCTTATTCAAAACGACAAATGATTCACCCTCAGTGGGTTCTTCAACATCATCAATTCAACAAATGGCATCGCTTCACAAATCCATCAGAGAAGTCCGCCGAAGACATTACAAAATACTTTTCTTTATTTGAGAGTTCACAATAATATTTTACAACTACAACAAAGATGCTCCTCAAGGATGAATTCCCTAGTAAGTTCATCACACAAGTTATTTCCATCAAGTGACATCTCCCCAGAGAAGTTGAGGAAGTTTATCACATCACTCTCTTTATTTGAGAGGACATATTTTGCAATCTAACCGGCTTACATCCCTTCTGAAGATCCCCGGTGAAGCTTTACAATCTCCATTACATTACAAATTACATCTGCAATCTATAATCTACATCGACATTTACGATCTGTAAAAATCTACGATCCCCTGTGAAGATTCTCTCACGAGTTCTCATCATTTCGGGGAGAGACTGAGACTAGCTCATGGTACCCATATCATGACGCTCGGGGAGGTTCTACATCAGAGACTGGGACCGGCTCATGGTACCCATATCATGACGCTCGGGGAGGTTCTACATCAGAGACTGAGACTAGCTCATGGTACCCATATCATGACGCTCGGGGAGGTTCTACATCAGAGATTGAGGCCACCTCATGGTACCCATATCATGACGCTCGGGGAGGTTCTACATCAGAGACTGAGACCAGCTCATGGTACCCATATTATGACGCTCGGGGAAGTTCTACATCAGAGACTGAGACCAGCTCATGGTTCCCATACCATGACGCTCGGGGAGGTTCTGCATCAGAGACTGAGACCAGCTCACGGTTCCCATACCATGACGCTCGGGGAAGTTCTACATTTTACTATTTCCGGTTAGATTTAAAAAAAAAATACTAATACAAAAAGGAAAAGAAGAAAAGGAATACAAAACAAAACAGAATTATTCAGAAAAAGTCGCCATGGTAATAAGTTGTCCTTCGATTACGAGTTCCCCACCTATTGTCTAAATCACCATATCCTTGGTGTATGTGTCACCATTATACTTCTAGAGATTTCCCATCGATGATTGCTTCCTGTCCCCGTGGAGTCCCGTTTCGTAGGGTCTGCTGTTCTTTTTGTTCCGTGTGTTGTGTCATGTCCATCCCCTGTGACCTATCTTCCTCACAGAACCGTCTGTTTTGAATTCTCATATCATTGCATAGCATTTGCATTCGGTGGCATCTCAGGGCCAAAAATTCGTGCAATGTTTATATTTAAGTCCCTCATATCTCGTCGAGAAGAAGATTTCAATCTCCATATCTCCGGATAGAAGTAACTTAAATAGGGGCATCTGTCACACCTTAATTTTTGACCATAGGATCCCACCTCCTTGTGTGTTTTCTTGTGTTTTATCCTTTTATTTTATTTTATTTTTTGTGTACGTGTTTGTTACGATTAACCAGTCTATGCAGATGCAGTAATTTCAAGAAGTATAGGTGATATTTGTGTTCCCGTAAGTCAAACATCTTAAGGCATGACCAGTTGATCCTGACTTGAGGTTGTCTTAAGGTCTCTGTTTAGTCTGGGCTCCGGTTCCAGGTTTTTTATTTATTATCATTATATTTATTATTGTCATTATTTATTATCTTTATATTTATCATTATTATTATTACTAATACTATATTTATTTCTATTATATTTATTATTATTATGTTATTTATTTTATTATTAACATTACTTTCACTCTTGAGTTATTATTGGATCAATACACCGAAGATATCTCTGGATGCGCTTTTCAACTGTGTCTCGTTAAACTCCAGATCAAGATTTGGTATCTTATAAATCAAGATTGTCAGTCATCATTTGAAAGCAAAGAAAGATTTGGATTCAAAATGTGAAGACCGTTCATTTGGGCTTTAAATTCGGCATCCGCGTTTTAGTTAAGTGATGCTATGGGCGCATAGGAGGCAGAAATCATTTGGAGATAAGGATAGCAGGATTTACAATTCAAAGTGTTGATAAACAAAAAAGGACAACTCTGCTGCTATTAAATGGAACATACTATGGGGTTGATAAAATCTACAACAATGCTCCAAGTTTCAGCTTTGTCAAAAGAAAATGTCAATGGGATTTAAATAGATCAATACTACCAGCTCATCTCAAAATCAATTACAAGACAAATTCATGATTATTACAAGACTCGAGACAGACCAATTACTACAACAGTACAAACACTATACCCACTACCCGGCGATCCTTGTACCCTTAGCTTCGCTCCTTCTCCTGGATTTCAAGTCATTTCAGTCATGTGGAATCACACGAATTTGGTTGTTGCAAGTGATGGTGGAGGTAATAGGACCTCTTTCTGGTATAAGGATGGACACAACATGAGGACTGTTCCGGTTGATAATGTTCGACGTTGAGGAGTCAATACTGGCCGTCAGTTTCAGCAACAAGGCATCTAGACATATGTGTTCTGGAGGAAGTGATCAAGCTGTAAAAGGTTTAAGGGTCATACTAATACTACCACAGATGTAATGTATAATTGTAAATACGAGCATTTGGCTTCTATCAGCCTCAGTAGGGACCTTATACTTCATAAGCTTACCTCTGGGCAAAGGGCAGCAGCCACACGTGATGAACAGACAAAATCAGGATGCAGCCCTTGGTCAAGAACTTACAAGTACTTCTAATAATCAGACTTTCACAGCTTCTAGAATCTCTACCAGGTGTAACAGTCAACTAACAAACAGCTATGATGCTCCTGATTTTGTGCCAGCGAACGGACTACGAGTAAATAACCCGATGCTAACTTCCGCAAATTCTCCCGTGAAGCTCTTCTTTTCTCTTTTGTAGCCTTCAAAAATGTTGGTTGGATGTTGGCAGCCGAAACTAGCAATGGACGTTTGGCTTTCTATGATGCCCGTGGAAAACCACAACCAATTGGTGTTCTTCACGCATATGGTAGTTCAGAGGTTGTTACAAGCTTATGTTGGCAAAGATCAAAACCAGTTGCACTACTGAGACTGCTCTTGTGGGAGATTCTGTTGAAGATTCAATCCTTATGCCCGATCCTTTACCTCCTGCAACTTCATCAAGCATTCCCCTATCTACATCAGTGTCTGGTACTCGGAATTCTGGTCGGCTGGGTGATCCATTGGCGCATCTTTGTTTGCAACATCCAGCAGTGAATTGATAACGAGGCCTACAACAATGTGACAAAACAGAGCCAACAGTGTACCAGCCAGAAAGGCAGCAGCTGTTAGTACAGTCTCGAATTAACCAACAAACATTAATGATATGGAATGCAACAAGGAATAGGTGTTAAGCCAGAAGTGTCTCAACAATATATTACCTCAGGTCAAAACTCTGATTATACCCAGACCAACTTCAATGCAGAATCAGTTCCAACAACATGTCTGAAGGCCGTTTTTGGAGTGCTCAATACTCTTTTCATCTAATCAAAACGGTTCACCATCCTAGCCCCAAAAAGTAGTGTTAGAAGTATGACAACTTGAGACAGAAAAACAAGAACATCAGGAAACGATGAAGCTCTGGGCTGCTAATTTCTCCCCCCGGCCCAAGACAAGTCACTATCCACACCTGCCAAATCACCAATCCAAAGTTAGTAATTAGTTGAGGAATATACCGGTTTAAAGGAAAAAGATCCAATCCAAATCTTCAGAATAATGAATCTGGACAGATAAAAGCATTAAACATGATTGATACAGGATATCACAGATTGAGATTTTCATTAAGCAAATATCATTACAATCAAACGAAAGAGGAAAGTTTTCCAATCTGGTCTACACCAAAAGGGAAAATCGAATCAAGCATTCAAAACGTTAATCAAAGTTCAATCAGAAAAGGATTTCAATTGAAGCCTATAAAAGGGAGACGTGAGAGATGAGGAGGATCCCGATTGAGAATTATCACAAAAACCCTATTTTCGAAAACATAAGAGATGAGGGAAAAGGAGCTTATCTCTTCAACCACTGAAACCATCGCAAACCACCGCGAGTCCAACTAACGAAGCTTCCGTCTCATCATTCAATTCCTCGCCGTCCCCAACTCTCGGTAAGCCATCGGTCCATGTCGAGGTTATTGAACGTTAAAATAAACTAATAACTTTTTAATTAATCATAATCAGTTTTTTTATCTTTTTAATTTAATTATTTAGTTAACTCACTTTTTAAATAATTCACCTCATTTAATAAGTTATTTATTTTACCTTTTGTTTATTTCAATTAAATCAACCTTCATAACCCCTTTTTTTATATTAATAACTAAAACTCCTTTTTAAAATCCTATCAATTCATATTAAAAATATTTTGCTAATTAATTAAATTAACCTTTTTCAACTTAATAACATTTTAACTAAGTAATATGTTTATTCACTAAAAAAACCTTTTATAAATAAATTACACATATTTGTCAATTTATCTAATTAATAATAAAACCTTTAGTATTTAATTAACTTTTAGAAACAAATGATAAAAATAACCTTTTATTTATTTCGTAATCAATATAATTTAATTTAAATCTTAATAATAGTCATATTTTTATTTAATAAAAATAAATCATTTCACTTAAGTTTTAGATAATAAAATTAAATCATTTAGCATATTATAACATCCTACTTAAAAATCTCGCCTAAGTTCAATTCAACTTCGCCTAAAAAACAATCAACATTGTAATGTAATGAACCACGCTTGCGCCCCCTCTTCCATTCACGATTCACATTCACAATTCACCCACTTACACCCTAGCGCTTTCATGCGTATGTATGGTTTTATTTATCTGCCCTTTTATCATCGCAATTTATTTTACAGCAATTTACTTTTATCGCATCGCATTCCGTCCAAAGGAAGAACCTACACATGACTCAACACTTGTGTGTATCGCATCTACATTTGCATCATATTCCCCTATGATCCTTGATCCCATTCAAGTCGATCTTCTAAGTTAGATCCTACCCCATAGGAAGGACTTTTTCTCTTACAACATAGGAAAACAATTCAACAACTCAATTCAAACTCTTCCAAACACATTAGAGAATAAGATGTTAATCATCTTAAGCGAGATAGAATCTCCACCCCACAACAAATACAATCTCTTACACTTGTGACGGTTAAATCTCCCTTAAAATGACAACTCATCTTTTCTCCTAAAAATAAATCAACCAACTACCCTAAACCTGTAGGAACTTTGACCACAGTCAAAGAACTCCTCAAACCCTTTAGGGGAACTACAGATACTTTGATTCCACTCCCGTCAGGATATGTAGGTATAAGATGTGATATCTTATCGAGTATACTTAGATATAAACCATTAGGTCTTTCATCCTTAAGCAGATAAACCTTAGCAATAAAACAAACATGAAACAAGAGGTTCCTGTAGAATACTACGGAAACTTAGGATGCTAGTACCTTCCCTAAGTTTAACCAACCCCCGAACCTAAGACTCTCTAGCTTGCATTTGCATTGCATTATGGGTATTTAGATCTTTTTCCCTTCCTTTGGAAAAATCAAAGTTCGGTTGCAAAATGAATTAAAGATTCAAACTAATCAATAGTTTGGTATCCGAATTTCACCGCGACACAATCCTCTGCCGCCGCCAAGCTAGTGCCAGCATCGATTATAATCAAATTAAGTCAAATTCATCTCCCCGAAGAATGCAGTCATATTGTCATTTCATCTCTTGCATTACTGTAATTTTTCTTTGTCTGTTTAAGTATTGTATGCTTTGAACATTGCCATTCTTATTACATTTTATTAATGTAGTGATTATGCATGTTTTGAATTAGTTATGCCGTATTCACTCATTTCTTTCATCATTGCAAATTACAGACACATATTTTATACATTTCACTCTCTTTATCAAATGTTGTTTAGCAATAATTGGAGAGAGGATGATGGCAACGAAATACCCGTAACTGCAAACCATATGCTTTTGGATAAAATCCTTCCAATGATGTACATGCATTGTTTCAATCCCTAAACATTGGATAGGCAAGGAGTTAATCCCTAGTTAACCACTTCGAGCCAGGAAATAGTAGTTTCCTTCAGATCTATAAACCCTTACACTCAACCTGGGGCAAGATAGTGTTCAGTTAATTCAATCCCGTGCTCGAATCACAGAGAAAAATCCAAAGACATGTCATTTATTCTTCAAAGACCCATGATTTGGCAATCAGAATCCTCTAACAAAACAAAAAAAGGCCTGCTAAGTCGAGCACCTCAAAGGAGACTTAGGAAAAAAAAACCAGAAAATCCCGATGGACTCGAAAATCAAAATCAGTCCATGCAAAATATAGGGATCTAAAACAAAATCAAAAGAGGCCCTCAAACCCTCAACAAAAACAAAATAAGATTCAGTGACCACCATGTCAAAATCAAAGGGTCACTGTCATCCATCAAAAACAAAATAAGGTGATTTCCATTTCTAGCAAACCTTGACCCTTTTGGAAGACAAATATGTGCAAAATTAACTAAACGTAGGACTGAAGATCATAACTATGAAGGGTGGGTACAAACAAAAATTTGAGCCTAATATCCTTTGTTTCATAACTGTGAACCAGACCATGTTACAACCCTCGAAAGACCTAATTGAGGCAAAGTTTATTTTGAAAGCATATTATTGCAAGGTTGCGTAGACTGACTCCTAACATATTTGCTAACCTTAAGCATTAGTGTCATTATCTTTGTTGTATCTTTCACAGCACAACGTATGGACTAACAGTCCATTTGTTTCACACTATCACGACACTCCAATAAATGATACTTTTTCAAAACTTACATGAACATTGCATTAAGATTACCATTTTTAAATGTGCAATTTTAACTACAAATCAGTGCTTGGCATCAAAGCAAATCCAACAAGGGGAAATCAAAGAGGAAATTAAACTTTCAGTGGCTGACACAAAGTAAGACTACCTCATACCCACATGCTAGGGAAAATCCTTCAATAGCACGATCAGGGGCAAGTCATCTCAGAGTACATCAAAGCTCAATTTCTAAAGAACAGGCTAATCAGGGGCAAACCGTTACCACATTCATATAATAGGGTCGTCATGATCATCAAGCATCAGAGTTGTGGTTCTCTCAAGAGGAAAATACCACATGAGTTATCATCAAGTGATCAAACTTGAGTCATAACAAAGCATTTTCATCTGCTTCAATCATGGCGTCTTCAACAAACTGCGTGTCGAGGAAATCAAACCCTCCCACCATCTAAAGTCCAATCTGCATTGGAAACTACCAAAAGTCCATCATGATGGCACCTATACAATATATCCAATCACCCGTCTACAATCATGTACATCATATGCATCATATTCATTGCATTTGACATCATAAGCATCATATACATCATATGCATACCCAAAACCAGATCATACTTCCTCATCACTTGCATCTTGCGCATCAGCATTTGCATTGTGTTTCCATTTGATATGGAATATCATTACCAAAATCAAGCATTTGTGCATGCATAGATCAAGATCCAAGATCAATCTCGAGATTCCAAGGCGATCTTCATCCCAGCCAGGAGCATCTTCTGCAAGACTGTGGGCGTTCCTCATGAAGTTGTATCAATCTTTTGTTGATCTCAAGATTTCAAAGCAATCTTCAGATCAGCCAGGGGCATTTTTTCAAACTCATATGCGTTCCTCATGGAAGCTACTTCAACCTTTTGTTGATGGAGTTGTAATCTCCAAGCAAGTCAATGGGCGTTCCTTATTGAGTTGTGTTCCTCAAACTTTTGTCGATGAAATTGGCATCCCCAACTCAACCAGCAGCATTTATCCGAGTCGGTGGATGTTCCTCGTTGATTTATTTCAATTCAACTTTCCTCTTGGGTGTTCCCCAGTGAGTTGGCCCCTTTCAACTTTTTGTTGATAAGGGTGGTTGTCCTTAGTGACTTCTTTGCTTCAACCTTTTAATGTTCTCAAATAAACCTCACTCATCATATATCCAACAATATTGACCTTTTGTCAATTGCCTTTTCTATCATCCTTTTGGTGGTAGCCAAATCCAGTCGACTCAACCTGGCCTGCATCCTTTTGGTGTTGGTGGCCTTAAAAGTGGGAAGTTTATATCATTCTTTTGGTCTCCAAGGACTCTTTTCACACTTCAATCTTTTCAATCTTTTTGTAACTTATACGTTTCAATCTTTTTTAAACTCTTTCTTAATCAAACTTCGAAAGAATAAGATTCTTGGAGTCTAGTATTCCTTAGATCTTCGAATGAGTGGCTCTTGAGGGCACACTTTGGGTTGTCGTTCATTCAACCTTTCATCTTAAAACACTTAATTCTTATCTAAACATTTTCGTAATCAAACTTACGAAAGAAGGAGATTCTTGGAATCTAACATTCCTTGGATCTTCGAATGAATGGCTCTCAAGGCATTCCCCTTAGGTTGTTGTTCATTCAATATTTCAAATTTAAAACATTTAGCCTTTCTCAAACCTATTCAATCAACTCTTGAAAGAACTGAGTTCTTAGAATCTCACATTTCTTAGATTCTTGAGCGAAAGCTTTCAAGGCACGCCCCTAGGGTTGTTTTTCGTTCAATCTTTCGTTTCCAAACCAAACTTCAACAATTCAAACCCTCTCTTTTCATGGCTGTCTCCACGAACTACGAATGCTCTGATTCTTTATTCTCGTCTGAATAAAGATACGTAAGCACAAGATTGTGATGATCTTGGCGAGCTACCTTTTTCTTTTTCCATCAGTTCTCGTTAACCTTTCCCCCTCCATCCTTTCTCGTAGTCGAACTATGAGCACTCTGATTTCTCATTCTCATCTGAATGAGCATACATAGGCACAAGACCCCAATCCTTGTCGAGCACCCTATCCTAAAACCACCCATTTTCCCCTAGCATTGTTTCCCTTATCTTACCGTTTCATATTTATCGTTGAGAAGAAAACAAACAAGCTTAGATAACGCTCATAACAAATCAAACTAAGAGGTTCACATTGAGTATAACGGACGTGAGGGGTGTTAATACCTTCCCCTTGCGTAACCGACTCCCGAACCCAGAATGTGGTTGCGACAACCATATATTCTTATCTCTCTTTAAAGGTTCTTTTTAATATTTTCCTTTTCCTCTTTTGGGATAAATAAATTTTGGTGGCGACTCTGTCGAATCATATTTCCGCGCCTTTCACACGAGGGTCGCGTCTCGCGATTGTTGATTTTTTAAGGTACGACAGTAACACTAGAGGCCAAGAGGGCTGAGAGTGGTTGTATCACCCGAGGCAAAAGAGGGCGGGGAGTGGTCGCCCAAATTCACATCTGAATGAGAGGATTTTGAATTTGTGCAGGTATGGGCTACATGGTTGAAAAAAGGTTTATAAGGATTGATTGGTACTACTTATACCAACAAGATGCATCTTTGTTTTCAGTAGTCCAACAAATAAGAACTCCATAGTTAAGCGTTCTTGACTTGTAGTATTATTTGGATGGGTGACCTTCTGGAAAGTTTCCCAGAAAGTGTGTGAGTGAGGATAAAGCATGCTAAAAAGACTTGTGTTAGTTTGTGGGGTTAGTCAGTAACCGTGAAAGCATTCTGGGACATTACAAATGGTGTCAAAGTCTAGACGGTCTATCCTCGACCAAATTTTTGTCGTGTTGTTTGTTCCTTAGTATGCGACATGTGTATGAAAATTGTCGATGCATGTTTCTTCTAATAGTTGTTTGTTGGTGTACAAATATATGGATGAAGGACAAAACAACCAAGCTATTGTTGATGCCTTTGAAGCGATGGCTCAGGTGTTGCAGGTCAGTAGAATCAGGCTGGCGATGAATTTCATGGATTAGGGAAGTTTCAGAGAAAAATCCTGCCGACCTTCAAGGGAAGATATGATCCAGAAGGTGCACAAACATGGATCAGAGAGATTGAGAATACTTTTTGAGTAATGGCTTGTACGAATGAACATAAAGTGTTGTTTGGTACTCATATGCTGTTAGAGGAGGCCGAAGACTAGTGGGACAACACGCGTCAGATAATGGAAGAGAAAGGTACTAAGGTTACTTGGGCTATGTTCAGAATTAATTTTCTAGAGAAGTGGTTTTCAGAGGACGTCTATAGTATGATAGAGATCGAGTTCCTTAAGCTGAGACAAGGAAATTCTACCGTCGTTTAGTATGCTACTAAGTTTGAAGAGCTAGTGAAATTTTTTCACACTATAATAGTGCGGCTGCTGAGGGATCAAAGTGTATCAAGTATGAGCTATCAGCAAAGTTATTAGACATCATGAGATTCATATGTATTGTGTATTGGTGAATAAGTGTAGGATATATGACGAAGATAGCAGAGCTCAGTCTGCTCACTATAATGGTTTTAGTGAGAGGAAAGAGGAGGATCAAAATCATGGGAAACCATCTGGGAAGCCGTTTAAAAAGGGTAAGCATAAGGATGATCAGAAGGCTGCAGGTGGGAAGACTGAACTGGGGAGATACTTCTACATCTGTGAGATGTTTTAAATATGGTTAGTTTTGACGTCGTATTTTTGAGTGCAAAAGCACAATTGTGAATTGCTTTAAGTGTGGGAAGCCAGGTCACCGAGCTGCTGAATTTAAGAGTAATAAGATGACTTGCTATAGTTGTGGAGAGCAGTGTCACATTAGTACTAAGTACCAGAAACCAAAGAAGGCTCAGTCTTGAGGGAAGGTTTTTTCCTTGTCAGGATCAAAACCTACTAGCTCCAACAGACTGATTCGAGTTACGTGCTTTATTAGTGGCATTTCGTTGATTGCTATTATTCACACGAGTGCAACATATTCTTTCATTTCGCTTGATTTTTCTAAGAGGTTGGATTTAACGTTGTCTTTTATGGTTAGTAGTATGGTTATTAATACCCCAGCTAATGGTTTAGTGACTAATTTGTGGGTGTGTTTGAATTGTCCACTGACTATTTACGATTAGAGTTTTAGGGTGAACCTAGTTTGTATACCATTGAATAAACATGATGTCATCCTTGGAATGAATTAGTTGGAGTCCAACCATGTTCATATCAAATCCTTCGACAAGACCGTGATTTTCCCTGAGATCGGATAAAGTGGAGAGCTAATGTTTATATATGCTACGCAAGTGGAAGAATTCTTGAAGGATGAGGCTTAAGTGTTTATGATGTTTTCTTTCTTGAGAATCAACAATAAAGCTACAATATTAGTGAATTTCCTCCAGAGCATGAGGTGGACTTTTCTATAGACTTAGTACCTGGTACTTGTCATGTGCTGATGGCTCCGTACAAAATTTCTTCTTCAAAACTGAGTGAGTTGAAGAAAAAGTTGGAGTAATTGCTTGAGAAAAAGTTTGTTTGATCGAGTGTTTCGTCGTAGGGAGCGCCAGTGTTGTTACTCAAGAAGAGAGATTGTAGCATGAGGCTATGTGTTAACTATCAACAATTGAATAAAATAACTATCAAAAAGAAGTATCGCCTTTCAGGAATTGACAATTTGATGGATCAGTTGGTTGGTGCTTGTGTTTTCAGCAATATTAATTTGCGGTCGGGTTATCATCAGATTTGAGTGAAACTAGAAGATATTTCGAAGACTGTGTTCAGAATGAGATATTGTCACTATGAGTATTATGTGATGTTGTTTGGTGTGTCTAATGTTCCAGGTATGTTTATGGAATATATGAATAGGATTTTCCATCCTTATCTAGATCAAATTGTTAGTGTGTTCATCAACTATATTTTGATATATTCTAAGTATGATAAAGAGCATGTGAAGCATCTTAAGGTTGTGTTGCAGACCTTGAAAGAAAAGAAGTTGTATGCGAAGTTATCCAAGTGTGAATTCTGGTTATGAGAGGTGAGTTTTCTTGGAGATGTAATTTCTAGTGATAGTATTTATGTTGATCCATCTAAGGCTGATGATGTGTTGCAATGGGAAACTCTAAAGTCTGTTACTGAGATCAAACGTTTTATGGGTTTGCCTGGTTATTACAGGAGATTCATTGAAGGCTTTTCAAAGTTGGAATTTCCTTTAACTCAGTTGACTTGAAAGGGTCAAGCTTATGTTTGGGATGGACAATGTAAGGAGAGTTTTCTGGAACTCAAGAAGAAGTTAATGTCTACTCTAGTTTTGATTTTTCCAAGTCCATGTGAATCCTTTGTTGTGTATTATAATGCTTTAAAGATGGGTCTAGTTGGTGTATTGATGCATAATGGTCAGGTTGTGGCTTATGCTTCTAGACAGTTGCAATTTAATGAGAGGAATTATCATGCACATGATCTAGAGTTGGCAGCCATGGTGTTTGTGTTAAAAAATTAGAGGCATTATCTGTTTGGTTCCATATTTGAAGTGTTTAGTAAGCATAAGAGTTTGAAGTACTTGCTTGATAAAAAAGAGTTGATATGAGGCAGATGAGGTGGCTTGAATTTCTGAAGGATTATGATCTTGGTTTAAGTTACCATCCTGGTAAAGCCAATGTTATAGCTGATACCTTGAGCAGAAAGTTACTGCATATGTTGATACTTATGGTTCGAGAATTGGATTTAATTGAGCAATTTAGATATCTGAGTCTGTTGTGTGAAAGGGCTCCTAACATTGTGAAGTTGGGTATATTAAAGCTGATAAGTGGTATTCTCGAAGAAATTAGAGATGGTCAGAAGTCAGATTTGGGATTGATTGACTAGCTAGTGTTAATATATTAAGGTAAATGATGTTATATTAAAATATATGAGAATGGTATTATGCGTTTCTGTGACAGAGTTTATGTACCTGATTTTCAGAACTTAAGAAGAGTATTCTTGAAGAAGGTCACAAAAGTAGTCTAAGTATTTATCCCGATGCTACTAAAATGTATCAATACTTGAAGAAAATATTTTGGTGGCCAGGAATGAAGAAGGAAATGGTCGATTTTGTTTATGCATTTTTGACTTGCCAGATATCGAATACTGAACATCAAAAACTGTTAAGTTTGATGCCACCATTGGATATTCCTGAAAGGAAGTGGGATGGTATTTCTATGGATTTTGTGACAATTTTGCCTAAGACTTCTAAAAGGTGTGATTCAGTTTGGGTTATAGTGGATAAATTGACCAAATTGGCTCATTTCATTCTAATTAAGATCAAGTATTCATTGTAGAAGTTGGCTAAAGTGTATATTGAGAAAGTGGTTAACTTGCATGGTATTCCTTAGATTATTATTTCCAATAGAGATTTGAGATTCACCTTAAGGTTATGCGGGAGTTGGCAGGAAGCCATGGGTACTAAGCTGAAGTTAGGTTCTAGTTATCATCTGGAGACGTACAACCAGACAAATATGATTATCTTGTCTTTGGAGGATTTGTTGAGATCTTGTGTTTTGTAGCAGGGATGTAACTGTGATAGTTACTTTCCATTAGTTGAATTCACTTACAACAAAAGCTTTCATTCTATTATTGTGATGTCGCTATTTGAGGCTTTGTATAGTAGAAGGTGTAGGATACCTTTGTGTTGGTATGATTCTTTTGAAAGTGTTGTGCTTGGACCTGAGATTGTTCAACAGACTATCGAGAAGATCAAGATGATCTAAGAGAAGATAAAAGCTTTGCAGAGTCGCCAAAAGAGTTATCATGATAAGAAGAGGAAAACAATAAAGTTACAAAAGGGAGATCGCGTGTTCCTGCGAGTCACTCTGGTGACAGGTATTGGTCGTGCTTTGAAATCTCAATAGCTCATGCCGCATTTCATTGGTCCTTATCAAATTATGAAACGAGTGGGAGAACTGGCCCAGAGAATTGCTTTACTACCGTCTCTTTCAAATCTTAACAATGTGTTTCATGTGTCTCAACTTTAGAAGTATGTTTCGGATCCGTCTCATGTGCTTTAAATGGATTATGTGCTAGTGAGTGATAACTTGATTGTGGAGGCATTACCATTACGAATTGATAACCAAAAAGTGAAACACTTTAGAGGTAAAGAGATCATCTTGGTAAAAGTTGTATGGGGAGGACGTGTTGGAGGCAGCATGACGTGGGAGCTGGAGTGTCAAATGAAAGAGTCTTATCTAGAGTTGTTTAGTTCAGGTAATTTTCAAGGGCGAATTTTATATGTGGGAGAGATTTGTAAAACTATGTTTTCTTTAAATTATTTATTTAATTGAATTTATACTTTAATTATTTAATTAAATGAATTTTATATAAATTGGATTAGTGATTTAGTGTTTTTGCATGTTTATCCTATGTTGGGATTGGTAGAAAAGTGTTTAGTTATTTAATTTAATAATTAAATAATATTAAAATTAAATAGAAAAAAGGCTTTGGGTGGAAGATAGAAACTATGAGGAAAATAAGGTGAGTGGTGAGAATTATAATAAGGTGGGTACAAGGTAGAATTATTAGAAGATTAAATTAGGTTTTTTTTAATAAAAAAGGATTAGAAAACCAAAAAGTGGTCAGTAAGTGTTATTTTGGGACAAGAGCAAAGAGGCAACGTGAGAGAAAAATGAGAACAAGGGTTTGGGAGGAAATCACCATAACCAAATATTAGAGTTGTCGATGGAAATCCTAGGTAAGGTGGAGATTACTCTAAGTATGGTGTTAATTGGATGAGGGGTAGGGAAAAGTCCTTAATCTCCATTAGGTTTTTCTCGATTTTCTTCTATTGTTGCATGTTTGATGATATGGATGAAACTCTTATGATAACATGATTCTATTGATGTAATTATCCTAAATTTTGGTACTAATTTATCATGAAAATTAAATTTTTGTATTCATAAAAGTGGTATGATTTGTGTTCATATAGTTGACATGAATATGACGAATAAAGTATTAAAAGTCGTGATTAGTTGATGAAATTGCATGGTAATCGATAGGTATATGATGTTGTAATGATAACATGTTATTTCTATGATGTTTATGATCGAATAGGGGGTCTAGGGTGGAAAATTAGAGTCTTGAATTGAACTCCATAGTATAACACGAATTCTACTTCTGTAACACAAGTGACGGGCGTCACCTACGTGACGACCTGGACGTTGGGCGCCTTAAGACGCTGAAGGGAGTCAGCTGACTTACGGAGAAACCGTCATGGTCTCTAAGAAAGTTTTGAATCTTACTAACCGCCACAGGGGTGATGGTTAGGAAAAAAGGGTGACGACGAGAGTCACCCAGATGATGAGTTACCCTTCATCGTGTCAGTGGGTGCATTTTGGCATGTTGAGTTGGATTCTTGGTGTTGTTTTGTCATACGGACGATGTTTGGGTTCTGTTTTGTGTGTTTCGATGAATTTTGGTTGATTAAATTAAATGGTTTGATTAATCTAATGATGTTGAATTATGTTGATGATGAGATAATTATATGAGAACATATAAATCAGATTGTGGTGGGTAGTCCAACTGTGGGGACTACTTTGATGTTGTTACTTACAGTTAGATATTGAGTTGTAAGTATGTTATTACTTACATAGGCGAGTCACAAGTTTAGATGTTGGGACTAGTGATTTAACTAAAGCTCAGATGAGGGGGCTCGAGGTTCAGATGTTGGGACTTGGTTCCTATGATGAACCTTTGTTTAGTTGGTACCACATGTATGAGTTAATTCGTTGTTGCATTGCATTACATAAAGGTTGTGCAAATGAGTTGTTTTGGGTGTTATTGAGTAATTGTTGTATTGATTTAAGTAATCTAAATGTATGAAAATTGATGTTTTTTCTTTAGGTCACCCTTGCACTCTTTTGTAGTACTATATATTTTGAGAATATTCTCAGCCCTTTTTTTGTTATGGTGTTTTATGCTCCTCATGGGGTACATACAAACAGGTAGATGAGTACCTGCTTTACAGCTAAAGGATGGCATTGAGACTATTCTTCCTTTCAAATTTTATTTATTTTAGATTATCGTTGCTCTGATATGTAACACTGGGAAGGCGAAATTTATGTTTTATTTTATTCTAAGTTATTATTGCGAGATTAAATGTTATAACTCCTAGTTTTGAGTTGCTTTGATGTTGAAAGCATATTTCCCCGATTGAGTTTAATTTTAAATAAAAGTTATATTTGAACTTATTTGATTAAGTATTGTTTTTAATGATTACTTCTGTTGCGATGAGCCTAAGTAAAGGAGAGCATGTGATGATAGGTGTGTTGAATTAAATGTTTATTTATAGAGCAGGTTAAATATGAAGATTATGTGACATCCTATGTGAAATAGTTGTTCATAATTGATTTATCACATATAATTTCGAGTGGGGGTTTTAGGGTGTTACACCGTGCATTCTTGTTATTTTTCGAACTGGATTGCGCGTTCCACAATTTCTCTTAGTTTTAAGAGAAATTGAGGTGATAGTTTCAATCTTATTACCTCGATTTAACATAATAACTTAGGAGAAAACTTTATAATTTTTTTCTATATTTTCTATTTAACCTATACTACACAAACTTTTTTGCCTAATTCTGAAACAAAAACATTGTACATTTTGCCCATTTCTGAAACAAAAACATTTGCGTAGTTTGCAAGCCTGTGGATAACGATAGTTTGGGTATCCGTTTGGAAAAGCATCTCAATGAAGCCTTGAGTCTTAAGCTTACCTGGGATTTCATGACTTCTTCTAAGGTGTGGGAAATAATTTCCATAGTAAGATATGCCAATATTAACTCTCCTCGATCTTATCACATATAATTCTCGATTTGGCCTGGATTTCAGCATCATTATACACAATTGAAGGCAGAGTCCAGATGGATCATTTGAAAGGGGAAGAACATTAACTATTCGAATGAAAAATGGCAAGGGAAGGCACTCAATGAGGAAATGGATATCCCGCTACATAAAAAATAAAGGTTTAATACTAAGGTTAATGACTTGATTAAGGGAAACATGTGGATAGCCCCGAGTTTTCTATGGGAAAATTATCCAGAGTTAGTAATCAAAATCAACCAAATTCATATTCCTCTGGATAAGCTTCTGGATGGGTTAATTTTAAAACACACAGGTAATAGAGTCTTAAATGTAAAAGATGTGCATGCCTTCCCGGAGGGTCATCAAATGCCCTTAGAGTAAACCAAGCTAATCTAGAAGAATTTCATTCCTCATTCAACTTCCTTCATAATGTGGAGATTGTTTCATAATAAGATTCCTTCATATGATAATCTATATAAAAAATGTGTAATTTATACACTATTTAAAGAGAGACAACATCTCACATCTTTTTTTAAGTGTAAATATGCTTCGAATTTCTAGAAGGAGATAATGGAGAAAGTCAAGATCATAACTTTTCCTAAATCTATGGCGGACCTTGTTCGGATGGCATCACTAGGATGGCATCCGAAGCTCAAAGATACCATTCTCGTAGCAATGGTTCACGCTTCTCATCAAATATGGTTGGAAAGAAATGACAGAAGGATCAATGATTTCAAATCGTTAGGGACTATTGTAGTAGGTGAATATTAGCCTCAACTAAGATAAACTCCTCGCTTTGAAAGGGTTGGATGGCTAACTATTAATTAAAAATGACATTCTTGATAATCTCCAAATTGATAAACGGTATCGAAATTCACCCAGAATTATTATGGTTTTTTGTGTGGAGAAAATCGCATACTTTGTAGGTTAAGAATAACATTGATGGTTTAATTATAGGAACCTTCGTAGCAGCGGGGGAAATTGTGAGGGACCATCAAGTGAGTTTTGGGGGGAGCTTTCTCTGCTAACCTGGGCGAGAGTAATGTTTTGAGCAGATCATCTTGCTATTATGATCGCCTAAGATGAGGAAAATCGTAGAGGATGGTCTAATGTTTGGATTGAAAGTGATTCTCAAACGACCATTCATTGTGTCAGGATGGAATCCCTTATTCTTGGGATCTCCGAAATAAGTGGTCAAATTGCAATCATATTACTTTAAATAGGGTTTACGTACACACTTTTAAGGAAGGAAATAGGTGTGCAGATAAATTAGTGTCTCAAGTTCCTGACATTTTGATTTTTCACTGGTGGGATACATTACCAATTTTCATTAGGGAGAAGTTCTTCATTGGCATGTTGGATTTTCCGAATTACAAATTTACTTGACCTTGCATTTTAGATTGACTGCTCACAGGTTGCGTGCAGGGTCTGGTTTCAGTAATAGTTTTGATACTCATTTTCTTTTTCTGGGTCAGGTCTAGCCCCCCATATATACATACTTTTTTATTTATTTTATATGGTACCATTTATATGGTTAAAAAAATAGTGAAAGTGACTAATAAATTATAAGTAAAATAAATTGTTAATAACATACATTTTATAGTTAATACAGTTATGAAATTAGTTCACTACTACAAAATACACATTTAATCTCAGACGCTAAGTTGATTTAACATCAGCTACAAAGGCAAGATAACGAAGGGCGTCATGAAAACTCACCACTATACCCCTCGAATTCAGAATAACCAAGGGGATAGTTGAAATGATCATTAATTTGATCCCCATTAATAGATTTTTTATATTTTCAAATCTAGCGCACATACCTCTCTGTTTATTACCAAAACTGAGGGGAAAGGTCCATTGTTTTTTTAAATAAGTTAATTTGTTTACAAACTACATTATTTACACATAATATTATATTGTTTACGCATAATATAAAAGTAAAAATATATAACCAATTTTGAATCTGATTCGTCTTCATCGTTGTCAGTGAAGAGCAAATGTTGGATCTTAGGAAATAACAAATGTTGAATTCTCGTTTCAATGAATCTTGGGGAAGATAAAATGTTGGATATTTCATGCATTTGTTCCTAATATAAAAAAAGGGGTTAGATAAATAAAATAAATATTCAGTTATATAATTATTTAAGAACATAAACTTTGAACCAAAATAATTTTCTTCTCTTTCAATTCATCGGAGAACTTTTCCAAAAATTTTTAAAATTCAAAGTTTTCATGTCAAATATTTCATTATCAATTTTTTATATTTAGAATAATTTTATAATGTCTTTTAGGTTTCACGCGGATCATTAATGGCAGTGTTTTGAGTGTTGGTATTCATTAAATGGACTATAAAGATTTGTTTATGAACAATCAAGAAACTTAATAAACACACTTGTACTTCTCAATTGTTAATACTCAAAAGCAAGGTAAAATATGTTTCTTTTTAAATAAAAAATACAATTAAATATGTTTCATCACAAGCGATATATACCTCTCGGATTCTATTAAAAATCGATGGGAGTAAGTTTATTTTTCAATTACAATGTTCCATCTCACACGGACACGCACACACACAACACATACACACAAACACGCGCTCGCGCGCACATGCACACACAGATAAACACACATATGCACTCACATACAAACACACACACACACACACGTACACATACACTCAGATACACACACGCACACACACACACACACACACATGTACACGTACACAAATGCAGACACAGACCCACACACACATACACGCACGCAGACACGTGCACCCATACACGCACACACACTCACGTGCACGTACACACACACTCACGCACACATGCATGCATACAAACATACACACACACGCGCGCACACACACACACATACATATATTATCTTATTGTTTGATAGAATAGTTCCTCACTTGTGACGTTTTTTCTAGTCTCAGGTTCATTCCTCTAGGACTACTTTTCCTCTGAGTGTTGCGCTCGATATTTATTATTGACGTCTCTAGGGACCATACTAAGATAGCGGTTTGTATCCCTTCCCATTATCTTAGGTGAAAACCTTGTTCGAGGTTGACATATTGGCAGATCCACCATGGCCTTTGGAAGGGCTAATTACCAAGAGGGGGTTGGCCGATTGTTTTCCATTTTTTAGGCTTGCTTTCATTGTGTGTATGCATTGGCATCATTAGTTTTTTTTTGAATTAATCATATGCCTATTATGTTTGTGACCACACCCTCAAGTCTTAACGATTGGGCTTTGATCCTGCTGGTCGTACCCCAGAGTCATCATTACCTTTATAAATGATTGTAATACATCATTATATTTTTATTTACAAAGAGAAATATAAACTCACCATAAGTAGGTTGTTGTGCCACAAATTTGTCACCTCCAGTTGATGATTATTATCTTTGATCTTCCTCATATAAGCCATTATTGTTGGTTTGATGGTGCATTTTCCTAACGGGGTCTAAACATGCATATTTTCAAAATGCCCTATTAATGATGCCACATTAATTCCCATAGTCGTGACCTTGACTTTCTTTTATTCTTGTTGTAAATTTTGGTAAATCCTCTTTGTTCTAGACAAGTATATATTGATTTTCGCCAGCTGTTCGTGCATGTTGGGATATTTAAACATCAAAGGAACTAGGGAGGCTACAATGTCTAATGTTGCTGCAAAGGGTCGACCCAAGATACAATTATATATGCCTCGACATGGGACGACCATAAATTGGGAGTCGATGGTTCTGGTATCTCACTTTTCCCCCAAGGTAACCATCAGATCAACGTACCCCAAGGGCGGTCCATTGTGTCGTCAAATACCTATAAATCAAATATATCATATGGTCGTAACTTCTTATTCTTCAACTATATATTCTCAAATAGGTTTATGTACATGATACCATGAGAGTTTCCGCCATCGATCAGAACCATGAATACATAGAAGTTGTAAATAATAGCCATTATCACAAAGGGAAAAAATTTCACTTGGGACTCAATCGACCTTCTCGATGTTGCAGAATCCGAAGATCAGCCTTTCTGGACTTGTAGCCAAAGTGATTCCTTACTTTTTATTGACAGCCATAAGCTCATGAGTATTTCTATTCATCATGCTTTTAGAGGGGTTGCTTGACTTGGGGATCCCCCTCACCCCCCCCCCCCCCCCCAGATTTTTAAGGCGATATATTGGTACTTACCATTATGCCTTTCATTTTCACCGCTACTTGTTTCTTTTCCTTTTCCCCTGGCCACGATTTCAACAGTCTTCTTAGGAGATTATTTCTTCTTGAGGAGGTCTGATATCCTTCTTTTGTTGTTCTTGGTGTATTCGAACAACCTCCCATTTTGGTAAGCCCTTCATCGCATCCTTGAGTTGGATGGAATGATTAGTGTTATGACTGTGATTTTTGTGGAAATGGTAATATTTGACCGTTATTATGTCGGATTTATTAAACTATGTATTAGCACATTATTGCAAATATTTTTTCTCGAATTCTTCAAGAGGGTGTATGAGTCAAACCTTGAAATGTGTCTTTGCTTACTCTCCTATTTGGACTGCCCAAATTCCTTGTCTATCATTCAGCTAGATCTAGAATTCCATGGTCCCCGACTACGTCCATTGGATAACAACCTCTATTTATAGTTAATTTAGGGTTGCACCCTACTTAACAAGTCTTTCATGTCGTGGGATTCCTTACACCCTAACTTTTCTTGAAACGCACAATCTGGTTTAAGGAATTTCTCGGAGATCCAACACTTTAAGCTCTCATCTGAGCCTCCAAAAGCTATTTCCACTTTTGTAGAATGGTCAATATATGTCTGTGGGGCCTCCTTTTTACCCTGTGTAACCTGGCTTGGAACAACTATAGTAGTCGATTGTCTTTTCCTAGCGGCGAAGTGGGTTGAAAGACTTGTATAGGTCAAACCTAGAATCTATACTTTCGTCAGGAGAGATTTAATCTAGGATTAGTAAGATTTGGTTAATGTTATTGCAATAAGCTTGCACTTCACATCCCCATCAGTTTGGATCACCACTTCTTTTGTAACTCTAGAAATTTGGAGGTTTCTCAAAAGACTTTGGGATTCAACCAACCTTCTGAGTCTCCTCTAGAGTCACAATGAGTCAGACTCGCCTTCAGAGTCTACTCCAGCTTCAAAATCTTCTCCAGCTTCTGACTCATCTTCAGAAACTTCTAATTCTGACTTTGTTTCAAAATTTCTCACACCAAAGTTGGATTGAGACTTATTCCAATCCCAAACTTCTAATTCCTTTACAAAGACGTCTCTGTTGAATTCAACTTTATTAGTTTATGGACAAAAATGCTTGTACGCATATGTATTGTGGTATCCCACCAGTAACATCGCTTTGCTTCTATCATCTAACTTCTGGCTTCTGGAACGTGTTTGTAACATACAGAACTAAACACCTTCATATGGCTAACACTTTGCTTGTCTCCAGTTCACTTCTAAATAGGAACTATTTACTTCAGCTTCTTCATTGGACATCTGTTAAGCATACATGCTGCAGTGGCAACAACTTTTCCTTATAAGGTGTGAAGAATCTTCTTCTCCTTAGCATGCTTCTCGTTATATCAAGCAAAGTACGATTTCTTCGCTCAACAAGACCAATGTGTTGAGGAGTATAAGAAGCAGTAAACTCATGCTCAATTCCATTCTCCTCACAGAACTTTTTGGAATCAGTGGAGTTATACTCACCTCCACCATCGGCTCTGAGAATCTTCAGAGTCTGACAACTCTGATTCTCATTCTTTATTCTGAATTTCTTGAATTCAGCAAACACCTCGTGTTTGAACTTTATAAGGGATACTCGTGTCATCCTTGTAAATTCATCAATAAATGACTGTCATGCCCTAAATTTGTCCTACCCGTGTATGACTTTCATTTTGTGCATTCAGCCACTGACTGTTAGAACACAGATTGGTCCTCAGTTATATCTCTATGTTTTGATGATAACACTTACGAAATTTTGTATTATAAAATTATATACTCTAAATTTGTTCAAGTATTTTTGCTGCAGATATTAAATTTAATATTCTTCTGAAAGCAAAAATGGATCTGAACGTTGAACTACGCAAGGCTCTGAAGCGTCAGAAGCATCTCTTAGAAGACTCTGAGCGCTGCCTACAGAAGACTCTAAGCGCTGCCTACAAAAGGATCTGAAGCAGAAGCTACAGAAGCATCTGAAGTGTAGACTGAAGACTTTGTATGAAGAGTTTCAAGCATTGTTTTTCAGAAGACTCTGATAGTATTGTACGCTGCAAGTACTGAGGATCTGATCTCTAAACTCTGCTCTGAGTTATCTCACGCTAAAGCACACTTGCTGCAACACTCTGATACAGCAAACTCTGAAGACATCAAGACTCTGATCACTCAAGGCTCTGATGTTAATTGTTGTGAATTAGAAACTTGTTGAAGAAGATTATTTGAAGATATATCCGTTGGTTATGCCAAATGACTCTTTCCTCTTTTATGCTAGACACAAGAACACATGCAAAAAGGATTTCTCTGAACGTTCTACTTCTAGGAAAGGTCAAGTGATGTGAAGACAAAAGGCTACAGCTCTTTGCAGTACACGGTCTTCAAGTGGCAACGTCTTGGACTTCTAAGTCTATAAAAGCAAGCCTTCAACAACTTTCCTCAGTTGACGAAAATTGATACTTTGACAAAATTCATTAAAAAGCTCTTATACAAATTATTATTCTTTGCTGAATTTATTTCATAAGTTCTTAAACTTAAGTGTAAATCACAGTTGTGATACAGCTTTCTTAGAAGCATTTAAACACTTGTTTAGTTTTACATTTGATTGTAAAAGTTCCTTGAGAAGACCAAGTTATGGTCAGTAGTTCTTGAGAAGACTAAGAACAGTTGTTCTTAGTGGTTGTTGGTGTTAATCAGTTTGATTATAGTGGATTAAGTCCTTGTAGAGAAAGGCAAATCACTCTTGATAGGGTGAACTGGATTAGTTGAGTTCAATGAACCAGGATAAAAACCATTGTGTTTTTATTGTCATAATATTTTCTAAATCCTTATTCAACCCCCCCCCCCCTTCTAAGTATTTTCTCACCTTCACTGACAATTATTCAAAAATCCAAAAAAAAAAGTGTTGCTCATTCGAGGATATCAAGGCCAGGGTATGCATGCCTTAGGTGGTGTAAGTTTGAGGTTTCAGTCAGGTTTTTTGTGCCAAGTCAGCCCAATTTTGAATGGATCAAGCTCTCAGGGTTTGACAAGTTATCAGTGTTTCATGATGGATAATCATCAGGATCAAGTTCATTTTTCAATTAAGGATAACTCAAGATTGGTACATGATGGATTCTATTTTCAAGGATTTATTCAAGATGAAAATTCAACAAATGTGTAATTTGTTTGTTGAAGATATTTGAATCAAGCATTAGAATTGCAGGTTTTGATTGTCATAATTTTTTTATCAAGAATTCTCATGACTAAGGTTCAAGCAAGGTGCAAGAATATGGAGGGTTTAAATAGTATGTTCAAAGCCCATTTTTATTTACAAGCCCAACTCACCAAATATGCTACACATTTGTTACACAAAAAAACAACAAGACCACACATGATTCATAAGCTTATAACTCAAGTCCATTACAATTTTCTCAAGGCCCATGTCACAAACTTTCCAAAATCATTATAAGCCCATCAATCTATTTTCTTTAAAGAGAAAAAAAGAAAACTTAGAAAAGTCATGAGATCACGATGGAGCTTTCATTCTACAAGTCTTGTACTACAATGACAATTCACAAGGTACTACCTTGCCAAACTTTCATATTCACCTACCAAAAATCGAAATGCCATCCTTTTAGCAAACAAAAAATGACCAAAAAAAAAACAAATATACTCTGCAAGGCAATTTCCGTTCGATACACAACCAATCTAAAAAAAAATAGATCATGTACATAAGTTTCATATAAACCTGCCCAACCATTTCAATTTCACCAAAATTTGTACAACACGAACCACCCCTAAGACCTACAAAACAATGCACAGAATCCGCACAGCACCTCATCATGATTCTTACAAACTTTTTCCTTCAATTTCTCCCCAAAATACCCTTCAACAAAAGGAGGAAGAAGAGACGCTGCAAAAATAACCTTATTTTCCCCGAATCACTATTTCTTTATTCAACCTTAATAACAACAAACAACATCCTCCTTCTTTCAGGCCCTTCATACCCTCTCAGTTCTCCCAAAACTTCTTCTCCTTCAACCTCCATACTCACTCAACAACACACCTCTATAACCTTAAAACTTCTTTCAAAATGAAATCACATCCACAATACTCAAATCAGAACCGAAACAGAAAAACACAGAACAAAAAAGAATAGAACAGAGCAGAGAAGGAGAAAGAAGAGAGAGTATTAGAAACCAAAGCAAGATACAAAACCATAACAAACTTGGAGTTAAATCGAACCTAAGCGAGTGAGAAAGAGAAGCATAGATCAACACAAGAAGGTTCAGACGAAAGTTTTTCTTCTGAAGCATGTTGTTCGCTTTTCCTTTTGTTAGGATATCTCATATTTCCCTTGTTTTGTTTTTGTATAAGGCTGATGATGCTGGATTATATGATTTTGGCCTTATTCTTTTGAGATAATGTTGTTTGATAACAATGTTTTTATCCTTACTTTTTTTATTAAAAAAATAAGTCGGATGTTGTTGTGAGGTTGATTGGCTTTGCTTCAAATGGGTTTTTGTGAAAGCTAATAACCCTTGGACATGGGCTTAGGGCCCACGTTTAGAATTTCTCTATGTACCACTTTTTTTTCACCACCCCTGTTTTTTGTTGGTTTTATTTGAGGATGATGGGCTTGCATCCTGTGTGATTCCTCTGAATTCTCACACACGCCTCAATTTTTCACATCACCCCATTTTACTTTTTTTGTGAGAAAAAAACTCTAGTTAATTATTGTTTAATACTTCTGTTAATAATCTTATTAAATGATTTGTTAAAGTAATCTCATTAGTTACTTGTTAATAATTTTTGTTAATTATTTTATTAATCTCATTTAGTTTTTGATTAAGTTTTTGTAAGATATTTTGGGATTTGAAGAAATCAACAAATCACCACTAGTCAAATTACTAATAAATGGTGATGAATTCGAGACCACTTCTTTTTTCTCTTTTTATTTTCTTCTCCATCTTCTTCATCTCGATTTTATTTCAATTTATCAAGGTTGTTAACCTTCATTATTTCAAATCTGCAGAACATGACCATTTGGATCATTTTTTATACTTTGAGATTGTGATAGGTTACCTTCGATTAATCAAAACGAGTTTATTATTAAGATGAAATCCCCTTCTCTTTTTAGTCTGTGCAACATGATTACATTGGAGAATGATCCTCAATATCATTTCTCTATCTTGTTTTTAGCACGAATATCAATTTGTGCGACCTCCTATAGTTTGACTCTCGTCATAAATCGAGCTACAACGGTTTAGCGCTACATTTTATCCCGATTCAATTCACAAATCAACTAATGACTAACTTTATTTTTCGTTAATATATTCTTGTTTTACTTTCAGTCAAATATACCATTGATTTAATTTTAGTCATTATATTCTGATTTTATTATCATGTTCATATACTCGTTAATAGTATCTTGACTATATTATTATGAATATTATCTTGATTATATTGTTATATATCTTGTCATATTATTCATAATTGTTCATATTCATATTGTTCATCTTATTCACACATATCCGAAAATATTTAACAATTATTGAAACAATAAAATCCTAAATTGGTGCGTTGTTGGTTATTTGTCCGAGCAACAGATTATTGGACTTTGTAGCTTAGAGTTGTCCGATATTTGCTCAAGGCTTAGTTTAGGACACTTCGCACACACACAGATTTCTCTTCCACTACCTTACAACGATATACTTTATTTCGTGCAATCACGTGTAAATCACATGTATCCCTCTCCCATTTCGACGTACGCATTCGTGTTTCTTTGATCATGGTTTATCTTTGAGGAGCACCCATAGTGACTAGCATAGATTAAAATATTTTCAAACTAACTCTCGATTCGTCATCGAGCCATTTTCAAACACCCTCCGTAAGTTGAGTGTTCATCCACATTCTCCATCAACCTATTGCATACACTTTCACATTTCATCGTGGTTTCGATATTGGGGGCACCCTCAGGGACTAGTATCGTTTCTCACAACCTAACCCTTGATTCGTCGTCAAGCCGATTCCATTTTCAATCAAACCCTTGACTCGTCTTCGATCCATTTTCAAACCAACTTCTATCCCATCATGTTTTACACGTACAGATAATTCAAACCCTTGATCCAACGTCAAACGGTATTTTTAGCCAATTTATAAGTCGAGTGCCTTTTGCCTCGCAGATCACCTCTTTTCTCAACCTATTCAATTCAATATTTTTACAAACGCTTTTCTTAACAAATAACGAAAGAAGAAGATTCTCAGAATCTAGCACTCCTTGAATCTTAGAATGAATGGCTCTTGAGGCCCACGCTTTGGGTTGTCGTTCATCCACCCTTTCATCTTAAAACACCTAATTCTTATTGAAACATATTTTGTAATCAAACATACAAAAGAAGGATATTCTTGGAGTCTAGCATTCCATGAATCTTTGAATTAATAGCTCTCGAGGCACACCCCTCGATTTATTATTTATTCAATCTTTCGAATTCAAAACATTCAACTCGTTCTTCAACCCTATTCATTCAATTCTCGAAAGAACTGAGTTCTTAGAATCTAGCATTCCTTGGGTTCTTGAGTGACAGCTCTCTAGGCACGCCTCTTGGGTTGTTTGTCATTCCATCTTTCGTTTCTCAATCCAACTTCAAACTCAAATCAACTCTTCTCTTTTCGTGGTCGTCTCCACGAACTATGGACGCTCTGATTCTTCATTTTTGTCTGAACGTAAGATACGTAGACACAAGACTGCGATGATCTTGGCGAGCTACCTCCCCTTCATCTTTCTGTTTCCCCCAATCCTTTCTCGTAGTCAAACTACGACACTCTGATTTCTCATTCTCGTTTGAATGAGCATACGTAGGCACAAGGGCCCCAATCCTTGGCGAGCACCCTATCTTAAAACCACCCATTTCCCCTTAGCGTCTTTGTCCTTTTATCTTACTGTTTCGCAATTATTATTGAGAAGAAAACAAGAAAGCTTAGATAACTCGCATCGCAAATCACCCTAAGAGGTTCCCATTGAGTACAACGGACATGAGGGGTGCTAATACCTTCCCCTCACGTAACTGACTCCTGAACCCGGAACATCGGCTGTGACGATTGTGTTTCTATCCTTTCGTTTTAAAAGGTTTTCTCGATATTTTCCTTTCCCGTCTCTTTGAGATAAATAAAGTTTTGTGGCGACTCTATCAAACCGCTTTTTCGCGCCTTTAGCGCGAGGGTCGTTTCTCTGAAAGAACTCTATGAGATTTTTTCGAGGTGCGACAGTCGGCAACTCTGCTGAGAACTATTTACTCCATGCAAGAGAAAGTCTAGCCTATATTAGGGTTTTATGGAGAGTGTTATCTTCATTCGATTATTTTTCTTCTCGTTTATGTTTTTTTCTCTCTTGTGGCTCTTATTTTTGCTTGTTATCTTGCTTGCCTGTTGGTTCTTGGGATGACATCATGAGTAAAGCTCTACGCTCGAGCTTTGGAAAAGCAGAGAGAACACATAGTTTAGAATTGGTAGTCGAGTAGTTTTAGTCCCCAAGGACTTGCTCCTTGTGTGCCTAGCATGAAAGCTCCCCTAGAGGAGACCTATTCGTAGATCTGGTTGTAACACAGCTAGCCTGTTGCGCGACTTAAGCAATGAAGGGTCTGTGATTCTGGGAACCCTTTTAACACCAGTTCTATATTGGTGGTCGTGTAGTGTTAGTCTCCAAGGACTTGCTCCTTATGTGCCTAACATGAGGACTCTGCTCAGGAGAGACCTTGTCATCATTATCATTGTAATACAGCTAGCTTGTTGCGTGATGTTGATGTGATTACTGTTCGTGACCTTGGGAACCTTATCCATCAAACGTAGAAACCATCTCGTGAGTGGGTTTATGGGTAAAGAATCTAGATCTTCCCGTATAGGTTTTACCTATAAAGTTTCTTTGATCAGAAACTGTGGTTACATACCTGTTACATTTACCGACTTCAGAATTATTCTAATATGTGATGTTGTGATCCTGGATCTTGCATTGCATCTTGCATACATATCATTGCTTTGCATTACATCTGTTGTGCATCTTGCATTTTCATTTCTTCAGTAGGATCTCATTTCTCATTCCTTCCTCTCCAGTAAATCAGGTTGATTCCCCGACACCAGTATGCAACTAGAGCCAATACAAGACGTATGATGAAGAAGATTCAACAAGAGCAAGTTGCCTTAAGAGAAGAGTTGGACTCCACCAAAGGAAAGATTAACCAGATCCTTGAAGCCCTCCTTACAGCCAGAAAGGAAGAAGAGCTGCGAGAAGCTGTTGTCATCAACAACAATGGTCAGGTGCAAGGGTCTACCTCAAGAATCTCAGTCCCTGTTCCCAACCCCTATGGGATGCCAATGAACTTTGCTACCGCAACCAAAGGAACCACATCTCAACCAATCCCAGCACCTGGAGTTACTGTTGGAGCTATCCCGCAAGCGCAGCCTACTGCTGCTCAAATCCCTGTTCCTCATACCGAAGATAATATGTTGGACCAGTATGATGATGTTCAATACTATCATGTTGCCATCCCTATTGCTAGTCCTGTTACCACTCAGGATTCAGAAGCTATCAATATGTGTCGTGATCTAGCTGAGAAACTTCGAGTTATAGAGGGACACAATTCAAACTCACTCAGTGGTCTGAATTGTGCTTGGTGCTTGATGTTATCATTCCTCCCAAGTTCAAAGAGCCAGAATTTTCGAAGTACAAAGGCCTCAGCTTCCCAAACATTCATCTAAAGAGGTACTGTCGCAAGATGGAGTGTAATAGTGTGTGCACTTGGGCTGAGCTAGATGATGCTTTTGTCAAACAATACAAGTACAACACCGACCTTGCTCCGAACCGTACTCAACTTCAGAGTATAGCTCAGAAGGACAACGAATCCTTCAAGGAGTACGCGCAACGATGGAGAGAGCTAGCTGCAAGGGTGCATCCACCTTGGTCAACCATGAACTAATTGACATATTCATGGGTACCTTGTAAGGCCAATATTATGAAAAGCTGATCGGTAGTGTTTCTGCTGGATTCTCTGACTTGGTGATTGTCGGTGAGAGAATTGAAGAAGGTTTGAAGAGCAGAAAGATCCAAGGAGGTTCTAGCAGCTAGGTCGGTGCCAAGAAACCTTTAAATGGATACAAGAAGAAGGAGGGTGAAACAAATGTCGTCTTTGTGCAGAAAGGTCAAGCTCCTCAACAAGCTCCTGCTCCTATGTGTAGAAGCATGCTTCAATCTCAAATTTTGATGATGTCAACACTACTCAAGAAGCTCATCTCTTAGTTGCAAAAAGTCAAGCCTTTCAAAGTTATCAAGACTATGCAAGGGTATCTTTCAAGTCAAGCTTCGTATGCAAAAACTGTTCTACATCTGTCGAGACTTGGACACAAGGCTGGTATATCAAAGTTCTCTCTTTAAATTGATATGCAAGTGTTCAATACTGTAAACTATTTTTGTATGATGCATTAACATGTTTTAAAATCATTTGGAATTGGTATAACACTTTTAACTTAATTATTTTTCAAAGTTTTTACAGTGTTAACAGATTAACCATATGGGTTAATCGGTTAACGCCCTCAAATTTTAAATTCTTTGGGCCAATGTTACAGTGTTAACCGATTAACCTATATGGTTAACCGATTAACACTGAACGTTTTCTGAAAAATTGTTTCCTTTCAAGTTCAAAATGTATTCAAATGTTATACCCTTTCATCCATTGTTTTTTACTTCCCTATACCCTTTTGAAATGGTGTTTTGACTGATATAAATTTTGTAAAATTCAAATTGACAAAAACACACCTACAATTTTCAAATTATTCATTGAATCAAATTCACTAAAACTCAAATATTTTCAAAGTGTTCATATTGTTCATATTTTTCATATGCATAACATTGAACACTTGTATTGAGATCAAAAGAGTGAATTCTGTTCAAAAGGAGAAGATCAATCTTTGTATTGATATCACTATTATTACTCTCATAAAATCATTAGAATTACTTGTATTTGACTTGTGATCCAGGATTGTTGGACACAAGGGTGAGTGTTGCAAGAGGATTGTTCTTGCATCCTAAGTTGTTGAAATTGTTTGTTAGTAGGCCTCACCGGTTGATGGTGTGATAGGTTGTACTTTCTTAAACAATAGTAAAAACTGTCTTTCATGTTGAAAGCGGAGTGGAGTACTCTCGTATTGTGAGAGTAACCACTATAAATCTTGGTGTCCACTTTCTTTATGCTTTCTACTGCATCCATCACCAAGAACATAACCGAAGTAAAATTAAAGAATACCAAAAATCGGAAAAAGTTTCTAAAAGCCTAATTCACCCCCCCCCCCCTCTTAGGCATACTCTAAACTTACAATTGGCATCAGAGCAGGTTAAGGTAACATGTTCCTAACGATTCAGTATGGCTTCCGCAAGTACCAACCCGGTTTTCAAAGATGGTGGAAATAGTAACAAGCCACCACTCTTTTATGGAGAATATTTCGATTTTTGGAAAATCCGTATGAAAGCACATCTTGAGGCTCAAGGAGACGGCATATGGGAAACCGTGAAAAATGGTCCGCATGTTCCTATGAGCGTCATAAATAACGTAGGCACTCCAAAGATAAAATCATCTTATGATGAAGATGACAAGAAGAGAATCTTAAATGAAAAGAAAGCAATCAACATACTTCAAAGAGCTCTCAGTATGGACGAATTCTTCCGTATATCACAGTGTAAATCGGCAAAGGAGATTTGGGACACCTTGGTAGAAACGCATGAAGGAACAACCGAAGTAAAAAGATCAAGACTTAATACTTTAAGTCAAGAATATGTAATGTTCCATATGCAGCCTGGTGAATCTATTGTTGCCCTACAAAAGAGATTCGTTCATCTAACAAATCATTTGATTGCTCTCGGGAAGACTTTCACCAATGATGATCTCAACATGAAAGTCGTAAGATCCTTAACAAGAGAATGGCAACCAAAGGTGACCGCTATTTCGGAAAAGAAGAGTCTTTCAACAATGACATCCGCTTCCCTATTTGGCAAACTTCAAGAGCATGAACTGGAACTTGGAAGGCTTGAGAAGCATGAAAGTCAAGACAAGAAGTTCAAAGGAATTGCCTTGAAGATTGACACAGAGGATGACAAAAATGATGAATCTTCCGAAGACCAAAATTACATGCTTCTAGTAAAGAAGCTTGGTAAGTTCTTTAGTAATAATAAAAATTCCTCTTTTTCTAAAAAGAATAGACATTTCAGGAAAAAGGAGGCATCCACATCAAATCAGGAAGTTACATATTACGAATGTGGGAAACAAGGTCACATAAAGCCTGATTGGCTGAAACTCGCAAATAAAGGAAAATTCAAAGGCAAGAAGGATTTCAAAACTAAGAAGGCCTATGTTGCATGGGACGATAACGAGATAAGCTCATCATCGGAATTGGATAACGACGAATGTGCAAATATGGCTCTTATGGCATCACATCATTCCGATGAAGAAACTAATGAGGTTAGTAACGATTTTTTTATTTATGATAATGATGCACAAGAAGTCATAGATGAACTTCTGAAGGAATGCAAGACTTTGTATAAAACCATTTCATCTCAAAAGAAAAGAATTTCATTTTTGGAAGAACAAAATACCGTTTTTATACAAAATATTGAAAATGAAAAACAAAAATTGATGGATGAAAAACAAAGTCTTGTATGCAAAAATTGTGAATCCTTATCTTTCCAAATTGTTCAACTTAAACGAGTTTTAGAAAGATACGAAAAAGGTCAAATTGGCTTGGAGGAAATTCTTAGGCATCAAAGATATCCTAATGATAAAAGTGGACTAGGATATTCTAAGTTTTCCAAACCAAGCACAAATGAAACCATTTTTTTAAAAGCAAGTGAACAAGTTGTGAAAGAAAAAACCAGCACTTCTAAAATTCAGCATCAAAGCCATAAAAAGAAAAGAATTATTAAGAAAAAGAATTATGTTCCTAGATATAGAAGTCATTTTCAGCCTACATGTTTTTATTGTGGAATCAAAGGCCATACACCTAATGCTTGCTATGCGCGCAACATTGGTGTTGCTAAAGGGCATTATGTGTGGGTTGAAAAAGGTACTAACTATCAAGGACCCAAATCAATTTGGGTACCTAACACTACTTGATTTTGTGTTGTAGGTATGCTTGAAGACAACTTCTAATCAATGGTATCTTGATAGCGGTTGTTCGAAGCATATGACGGGAGATATAAACAAATTTTCAAGTCTATCATTAAAGGCCAAAGGATACGTCACTTACGGTGATGATAATAAAGGAAAAATTCTTGGAGTTGGAACCGTTGGTGCACCTCCATGTACAATCATCGAAGACGTTCTTCATGTGGAAGGCCTTAAACACAACCTACTTAGCATAAGTCAATTGTGTGACAAAGGATTCCGAATCAACTTCACAAAGGAGGAATGTTTGATAGAACACGAAGTCACTCATGACATTTTGCTAAAAGGTAAAAGATATAATAACATTTTTATGATTTCTTTTGATGACTCTTCCTTGAAGGTAAAGTGTCTTATCGCAAACAACAACGAGGCATGGATTTGGCATAAAAGATTTGCTCACATCCACATGGAGCATCTAAACAAATTGATAAAGCATGATCTAGTTGTTGGACTCCCAAAGATAAAATTCATCAAGGATAAATTATGCGATGCATGTCAAAAAGGGAAACAAACCAAGACAACTTTCAAATCCAAGCAAGTGGTCTCTACATCAAGACCACTACAACTGTTGCATATGGATATTTTTGGTCCATCAAGAACGAAGAGTTTCGGAGGTAGTATTTATGCTTTAGTTATTGTTGATGATTTCTCTCGATACACATGGACAATGTTTTTAGTGCAGAAAAATGATGCTTTCAAAGCATTTAAAAAATATGCGAAGCAAATTCAAAATGAGAAGTCACTCACTATAGCCTCCATAAGAAGCGACCATGGTGGAGAATTCCAAAATTTAGATTTTGAAATTTTCTGCGAAGAGCATGGAATTTCTCATAATTTTTCCGCACCAAGGACTCCTCAACAGAACAGTGTCGTAGAACGGAAGAATAAGTCGCTGGTGGAGCTTGCAAGAACAATGCTCAGCGACTCAAATCTTCCTAAATATTTTTGGGCAGAGGCGGTAAGCACGACATGTTTCGTAAGCAACCGTGTGAATATTCGACCAATTCTCAAGAAGACTCCGTATGAGTTGTTCAAAGGTAGGAAACCAAACATAGCATTTTTCCACATATTTGGTTGCAAATGTTTCGTTCTCAACAACAATAAGGACAATCTCGGTAAGTTTGATGAGAAGTACGACGAAGGTATATTCCTTGGTTACTCTCTTTCTAGTAGAGCTTTTAGAATTTTTAATAAAAGAACTCTTACTATTGAAGAATCCATTCATGTTTCTTTTGATGAGACTAACCCCTCGAAAGAGGATAATATTATTTTGGATGATGATGATGATATTGTAGATACTCCACAACATGAAGAAAATAATGCAAAGGATCAAGCAATATTACAAGAAGATGTCACTCAAGAACATCAAAATCTTCCGAAGGAATGGAGAACTCATAGAGATCACCCGATAGATAAAGTTATTGGTGATATTAGCCAAGGCGTTGCAACTCGACTAAATCTTAAGGATGCTTGTCTCAACATGGCTTTTGTGTCTCAAATTGAACCAACCAAGATTGATGAAGCCTTAGGCGACGACCAATGAATTGTAGCGATGCAAGAAGAACTCAATCAATTCGAAAGGAATCAAGTTTGGAGTCTTGTACCAAGACCAGACCATAAGCACATCATAGGAACAAGATGGGTGTTCAAGAACAAATTTTACGAGAATGGGATCATAGTTTGTAACAAAGCAAGATTGGTCGCACAAGGCTACAACCAGGAGGAAGGAATTAATTTTGATGAAACGTTTGCTCTGGTAGCAAGGTTAGAAGCAATTAGATTATTACTTGCTTACGCTTGTTCTATGAATTTTCAGATGTTCCAGATGGATGTCAAAAGCGCTTTCCTGAATGGCTACATCAATGAAGAAGTCTACGTCAAACAACCTCTGGGTTTTGAAGACTTCAAGAATCCCTCGCATGTTTACAAACTGAAAAAGGCACTCTACGGACTAAAACAAGCACCAAGAGCATGGTATGACCTTCTTAGCAACTTCTTATGTGAAAAGGGATTTACAAAAGGAAAGGTTGACAAGACATTGTTCATAAAGAAGATCAAAGGAAACACTTTATTGGTTCAAGTCTATGTCGACGACATCATCTTCAGATCAACAAACAAAGAGCTCTACGAAGAATTTTCACTTATGATGCAAGGAGAATTCGAGATGTCCATGATGGGAAAGTTGAACTATTTTCTTGGACTACAAATCAAGCAAACAAAGGATGGCATCTTCCTCAACCAATCAAAGTATTGCAAGGAATTGTTGAAGAAATTCGATATGGATAGTTGCAAGGTGATGTCCACTCCTATGGGATCCGGAACGTACGTTGATCAAGATGAATCCGGTACTCCAATTGATATTACAAAATATCAAGGTATGATCGGTTCATTACTATATTTGACGGCAAGCCGTCCTGACATTATGTTTAGCGTTTGTTTGTGTGCACGCTTTCAAGCAAGTCCGAAGGAATCGCATCTCACAGCCGTAAAGAGAATCATAAAGTATCTCAAAGGGACAATGAACGTCAGATTATGGTATCCTAAAGGTAGTACTTGTTCTTTAGTTGGTTACTCTGACGCTGACTATGCAGGATGTAAGACCGATAGAAAAAGCACAAGTGGTACGTGTCACATTCTCGGGAATGCACTAGTGTCATGGGTCTGCAAGAAGCAAGCATGTGTGGCTCTCAGTACAGCCGAAGCGGAATATATTGCAGCAGGAAGTTGTTGTGCTCAAATTCTGTGGCTCAAGCAACAACTCCTCGATTACGGTGTAGATCTCGGTTGCATTCCTCTTCGATGTGATAACACAAGTGCCATCAACATCACGAAGAATCCGGTCATGCATTCGAGGACAAAGCATATAGATATCCGACATCACTTCCTTCGAGATCACGTATTGAATGGAGATGTAGATGTTATTTTCGTCGACACGCACAATCAACTCGCCGACATCTTTACCAAACCATTGGCGAAAGAACCATTCTACAAAATTCGGCGAGAACTTGGGATTCTTGATGAAGGTGACATCTGACCTTTTGCTATTTTATGTATGCATGATATTATGTATGTTTTCAATATGTTTCCAATATGTTTGCATTCTGTTTTTAAGCATTTTTTCAAAATTCGCATGTGTTAATCGATTAACCATATGGGTTAACCGATTAACACTGTAAGTTTTTCAGTTCTGATTGAATTTTTTTTAATGTGTTAACCGATTAACCATATGGGTTAACCGATTAACACTGTAAGTTTTTCTGAAAAAAATTAAATTTTTTAATATGTTAATCGATTAACCTATATGGTTAACCGATTAACACTGTCAAAATGGGCAAAAATCAGAAACGAAAATTGTTTTAAATTTTGGAAAATTATATTTGTTTGTTTTATTTTTGTGGTAAATATTTTCTTAAAATTTCAATCCAACATATCCTTGGAATCCTATTCCCTCTTCTTTGACTACAAGAGTATTTGAAACATCCCTCTTCAAACCTTAAGTTTAAAACCCACTATCTCTCTCCCACTCTCTAAGTTGGATAACTCCTCATAACCATCTCCATCTTCTCAAACCCTAACTTCCTCAGAACCCACAACTTCAGTTCCATCAAACTCATCCATGGCTTCAGCATCAAACCGCGACAAGGGAAAGCTACCGGAACACCATTCTGCATCTGATGAAGAAGATATCCCTATGGAAACAACCAAGAAGCGCAAAATGGATTTCAAAGTCCGAGTTCGTCACATCCTCCCGGTAAAGTATGTGAATCTTAAAGCTTTTCCTGCATCGTCTTTTGATTTTCCTGCTTTGCTCAAATATCAAAAGATAGATAATTTTGTCTCTGACTCTGGTAACTGCTACCCGGATTTGGTTAAGACTTTCTTTAATAAACTTTCTATATATCTGGATGGTAATGGTGAACATGTTTTAGAAACGGTTATTCGCGACTGTTTGTTAAAGGAAAAATTATCTGATATTGCTGTGAATCTGCAAATTCCATCTACCGGATATTTTCTCCGAAAAGGGGTTAACCACGATGAAGGACCGTGGGCTAACTACGACAAAATGGAATATTATTACCGGATTTGCAGGTTCCCAAAAGAGACGATTATTGCTAATCAGAGGACTGCCAGCATGCTGTGTTACGCAAATAATTTGACGGTATCTGATCGAATGTTACATTATGTCATCTGCTACGTTCTCATTCCGAAAGACTCCAATCACGCTCAGATCAACGACTTGGAAATACAACTTCTGTTTGCTATCAAGAACAAGATTCGAGTAAATTGGATTCTAACTATAATGTATCATCTTCGGCAACAGCTTGATCTTCAGACGCGTCTTCCTTGTGTTCGTCTGGTGTCAAGAATTCTTGAATTGTCGGAATTGGATCTTAAACGAGAACCTTATATCAAGATGAAGTCTACAACAAATAAAACTAATGAGATAACAATTGTGAAGAATACCGACATCATCAAAGACGCTGATGGCACCTATAAGTATGCTGATGAAGGAGCAGCCCCGAACCAAGCCTATCCCGTACCAGAAGGAGGTATTACTAATGAGTTTCTCTACCAAACTATGATGATCCAACATAGAGAAACCTCTCGGGCTATTGCTTCTCTCCGAAACCTTATCCTTACCTCTCGTCGCACCAACACCGGCAACTTTGTTGAATCTGATGAAGAAGGTGAAGAAGAAGAGGAAGCAGATGAAGAGGATGTGGCTATGATTTTTAGAAAATATTTGCTTATGTTGTTTTGCTTCTGTTCTTTTATTCCGAACTGATTATGTTATTTTTCTTCCGTTTGATTTGTAATCGTACACTATTTGTGCTGCATGTTTTATATGCTGCATTTCTTTTAATTATATTTGCTTTCTTGTTTACATAATTGCGTGCTGCCATATATGCTGCTATCTTGTGTTTGTTTGAAAGCTCTTTCCTTTTTGTCGATGTCAAAGGGGGAGAAGAGCTTGGTTCTTTTAATATCTCTCTGTGCAGATATTTTTTGCCTCAGTATAGATAGGGGGAGCTGCTGGACATAGGGGGAGAAGTATACCGAACCAAGAGATCGCGCAGACGTTTTTTTATTGCCATCATCAAAAAAGGGGAGAATCTAGAAGCATGCTTCAATCTCAAGTTTTGATGATGTCAACACTACTCAAGAAGCTCATCTCTTAGTTGCAAAAAGTCAAGCCTTTCAAAGTTATCAAGACTATGCAAGGGTATCTTTCAAGTCAAGCTTCGTATGCAAAAACTGTTCTACATCTGTCGAGACTTGGACACAAGGCTGGTATATCAAAGTTCTCTCTCTAAATTGATATGCAAGTGTTCAATACTGTAAACTATTTTTGCATAATGCATTAACATGTTTTAAAATCATTTGGAATTGGTATAACACTTTTAACTTAATTATTTTTCAAAGTTTTTACAGTGTTAACCGATTAACCATATGGGTTAATCGGTTAACGCCCTCAAATTTTAAATTCTTTGGGCCAACGTTACAGTGTTAACCGATTAACCTATATGGTTAACCGATTAACACTGAACGTTTTCTGAAAAATTGTTTCCTTTCAAGTTCAAAATGTATTCAAATGTTATACCCTTTCATCCATTGTTTTGTACTTCCCTATACCCTTTTGAAATGGTGTTTTGACTGATATAAATTCTGTAAAATTCAAATTGACAAAAACACACCTACAATTTTCAAATTATTCATTGAATCAAATTCACTAAAACTCAAATATTTTCAAATATTTTCAAAGTGTTCATATTGTTCATATTTTTCATATGCATAGCATTGAACACTTGTATTGAGATCAAAAGAGTGAATTTTGATCAAAAGGAGAAGATCAATCTTTGTATTGATATCACTATTATTACTCTCATAAAATCATTAGAATTACCTGTATTTGACTTGTGATCTAGGATTGTTGGACACAAGGGTGAGTGTTGCAAGAGGATTGTTCTTGCATCCTAAGTTGTTGAAATTGTTTGTTAGTAGGCCTCACCGGTTGATGGTGTGATAGGTTGTACTTTCTTAAACAATAGTAAAAACTCTCTTTCGTGTTGAAAGGGGAGTGGAGTACTCTTGGATTGTGAGGGGAACCACTATAAATCTTGGTGTCCACTTTCTTTATGCTTTCTACTGCATCCATCACCAAGAACATAACCGAAGTAAAATTAAAGAATACCAAAAATGGAAAAAGTTTCTAAAAGCCTAATTCACCCCCCCCCCCCCCTCTTAGGCATACTCTGAACTTACACTATGCCTTATCAAGTCCCCTACTTCCAGTATTTGTATGTTGCTGTTGTGCAGTATGCTCTAATGCCTTATCCTCCAACTGTTCAAATTGTTCAAGCTCAAATGTCTCAGTAACTTGCTCCTCAACAACAGTCTTACAATCAACAAGGATATCAGTTTCCTCCTCATCAGCAACAACTGGAAGTCGCTCAACAATAACAAGGTTCTCACCAACAGCGCCAGCCTAATCAACAGAGGACGTGGAAGCCCGATAGAGTCTTTGATCCTCTGCCAATGCCATGTGCTAATATCTTTGCTCAATTGCTGGAGAAAAAGGCCATCATTCCGAGAGATTTAGCTCCTCCAACTGTCATTCCTGCTGACTATGATGCAAATTCCCATTGTGAGTTTCATAAGGGCGCTCCAGGTCATACAATTGAGAACTACAGAGATTTCAAGCATAAGGTTCAAGACATGATTGACAAGAAGCTATTAACTTCAATGGGAAGACTTCAAATATCATCAACAATCCAATGCCACCGTCAAGCTAGTGCCAACATCTAATCAAGTCAGATTAAGTTCATCTCCTCTAAGAAGGCAGTCATGTTGCCATTTCATTGTTTCCATTCTTATATTTTGTCTTTATTTGTTTAAGTACAGTACGCTTTGAACATTGCCATTCGTATTTGGTTTTTCATTAATGTATTGACTATGCATGTCTTAAATTAGTTATATCGTATTCACTCATTACTTTTACTCACCACGAATCACAGACACATATTTTGTCCACTCCACACTTTTTATTAACTATTGTTTAGCATGATTGGAGGGAGGATGACAAAAACGAAATACCCATAATTGCAAACTGTATGCTTTCAGACAGAATCTCATCGATGATGTACATGCATTGTTTTATTCCCCAAACACTAGAGAGACAAGGAGTTAGTCCCTAGTAAACCACTTCGAGCCTAGAAGTAGCAGTTTCCTTCGGATGTTCAACCTTTACACTCAACCTGGGGTAGGTAGTGTCCAGTTAATCCGATTACGCATCTGAATTACAAAGCAAAAATCTAAAAGACATGACAGTTGTTCATCGATAACCCATGACTTGGCAGTTACGATCCTCCATCAAAAATAAAAAATAAATCAAAAGCCTGCTAAGTCAAGCACCTAAAAGGAGACTTAGGAAAAAATCAAGGCCATCCCGATGGACTCGACCAGCAAAATCAGTTCATGCAAAAGTTAGGGATCAAGACCAAAATCAAAAGAGGCCCGAAACCCTCGACAAAAACAAAATAAGATTCGGTGACCACTATATCGATTCAAAGGGTCGCTGACATTCATCAAAAATAAAATAAAGTGACTGCCGCTTTGAGCAAACCTTGAATCATCATGCATACACTATCAACCCTTTTGGAAGACAAACATGTGCAGAATTAACTGAACATAGGACTGGAGATCATCGCGAAGAAGGGGTGGGTACAAATCATACTTTGAGCCTAATATCCTTTGTTTCATAACCGTGAACTAGACCGTGTTACAACCCTCGAAAGACCTAATTGAGGCGAGGTTTATTCTGAAAGCATGTTATTGCAAGGTTGTGTAAACTGACTCCTCACATATTTGCTAATCATCAGCATTTGTGTCATTTTTCCTTGTTATATATTTCACACTAACCAAATTAGCACAACGTCTAGGCTAACGGTTCATTCGTCTCACATTATCACGACACTCAATAAACAACTCTTTTTCAAAACTTGCATAAACTTTGTATTAAGATTACCATTTGTGAATATACAATTTTATTTGAAAATCAATGCTAGACATCCAAGACACTCTAACAAGGGGCAAAGCAAGGAGGAACTTGACTTTCAGTGGCTGACACGAAGCAAGGCTACCTCAAAACCCACAGGCTGGGGAAAATCATTCAAGATCTCAATCAGGGGAGAATCATCTGAAAGCATCCAAGGTCAGCTTCCACAGATCATAACTGGTTAATCAGGGGCAGACCATTACCATGTTCACATTGGGGCAAGACCGGGTCATCCCAACCACCAAACAGAATTGTGATCTTCTTAAAACAGCCACGAAAAATCATCAAGTAACCAAACTTGAGGCATCAAGAACAACTTCTTCTGCATCAATCATCGCATCTTCAACGAACTGCGTGTCGAGGAAATCAAACCCTCCCACCACCCAAAGTCCAATCTACATTGGCAATTACCGAAAGTCTATCATGCTTGCACTTGCATATCCAATCACCCGTTTGCAACCATACGCATCATACGCATCGCATTCGATATCATAGGCATCATTTGCATCATATGTGTTGTAACACCCCGCTCCCCAAAGTTAAAATAAATTGCAAATGAATAAAAAAAATATCAGAGTTGCCACACCAAAGCGGGATATCACAAAAGAAGCTCAATAAAAACACTTCATTATATGGTTTTCAAAAATAAACATCGGAATATCATATATACATATATACGTCATATTCGGCCATCCGCCCAAAATATACACAATATTCATCAAAGGTTCCAATAAAACATCATACGCCACGGAGTAAAACAAAATCATCAGAAAAACAATAAACTCCCAAGCCCCGTGTTACGTATCAGAGCATCCCTACGACTCGACTCGCCACTATCCAATCTAGCTACGCACATGGATTATCTGTACTTCCGAAGAAGCACAGACCACAACAACAACAAAAGGGGTGAGAAAACATGATCAAAAATATTTAGCGGTAATAATGTACATGAATAAAAGGTAGCAATCATACAAATATCATTCAACATACATCAACCAGGACCTACTGTCCAACACAAACACAGCACACAAGACAATGCAAAAATATGCAACTCAACACCATGATATGCGGTACCGACTCACTGGTTCATTCAATTGAACCCGGATAGATCACATACACCCACCAATGGCAATGATCTATCCCCACTATTCTCCACAAAGGAGTGTGGGTGAATCACTTACGCTCCATCCGAGACATGATTCAACCCCACCATTTTCCACAAAGGAGTACGGATGGATCACTTACGCTCCATCCGAGACATGATCCATCCCACCAAAACATCATGATATGTACGACACCAAAGCACAATAAATAATACAAGCACGCAAGGTGCACACGATCCTTCCGATCACATTTTATACATCGCACATACATATTCCACACATCACCATATTCATATATAATAACATACACCAACTTAATTATTCTAATTAAACGAATAACGAGGAAATCACATTCCAACACCATACATATACTCTTCGCTGTTCAGCACCAATCTATATTCAATCATGACCAACAAGGGTCATACAATACAAGAGAACAGAACAGCACAACACAAAAATATGAAACTAATGTCATGCTCGCTGGCTCACTCGCCTGGCGAAGCATCAGCGAATGTTCCCTACTCGCTCGCCCAGCGAACTCCCTAGCGAAAGCAGACAGTGGCTACTGGTAGCATTCGCTACCCAGTTCGCCTAGCGAATTCCCAACGAAGGTTTGCTACTAGCTCGCCTGGCGAAAGTGCTGGCGAAGGTCTGCGATTTCACAAAAACCCCACTGTTCAGAATCGGCAAAACTCTCCAAAATCGCCTGATTTCACTTAAACCAGTTCCCACAGCACTAGTTCAACATTCTGCGACTTGCTATATAATCTATTCTAGATTTCACCCGATAAAACATCAGCTCTACCGATTAAATCAATTTCGACTTAAAATTGGGAACTACCCAAAAATCCCAAATCATCCAAACAATTACTCTACCAATACATGCAACAGGTTCATCATGCTAACAACAATTCAAAATTTCAACAACATATCAAACATGATCATCAATTCCTACGGGATTGGGGAAAATCCCTTCTACCCAAAATTCATGTAACATACCAAATTTCGACCCGTTCCCCCCCCCCCCCCTCCCCCCTTACCTCGATAACTCGATCAAGCTGTTGAAAATCCTCGAAGAATCGATAATCTTGGCTTTCTCTCTTCTTCCTCTTTGATTCTTCTCCTCACTCTCTCTTCCACTCTTGACCGTGTTCTTCCTCTTCTCCTCTTTGATCGTGTTTTTTCCTTTTCCAACTCAAAATACCCCTTTTCTATTCTTATTCCATTAATAATAATAATAATGATAATAATATTAATAATAATACCAATAATAATAATAATATTACCATTATTCATTAAATTATTATCACTAAATATCATTATTAATATTAAAGTCCAAAAGCATTAACTAATCTCCATACTTAAGGGCACCCTCCACGCACTCAAACACACCCCCTCAAAAGGCACACCGAAATAAAATAACACAAAAAGACTAGATAATTAAAATGGGTGTTACATGTGTCGTACTCCAAATTTTAGCCTTAGATTGTTAGGTTCTTTTCGCATCTCATCTCATTCTGCATCGCATTTTAACTGACCACTAATCAGTTTGTCCAGTCTGTTGGTTTTATGCAGGAAAATCACGTTGTATGTGATTTAATCTATGAAGGGCAAAAGGGATTTGTTTGAACTCGGCAACTACGTCAGATTTAAATCGTGCAAGATGATTAATTATCGAATTCGAAGTTTGGAACGTCAAAGCTTAATCAGATAATTTAATTGGATGAGTTTAATTGGATGAAATTAGTCGTTTGAATTTAATCAGATGAATTTTAAGCGAATGAATTTAATCGGACGAATTTATCTGGACAAATTTAGTTGGAGGAACTTAATCGGATAAATTTAATTAAATGAATTTAGTTGTTTGAGTTTAATCGGATGAGTTTATGCGGAGAAATTTGAGCGAAAAAATAATTTCAGAGTATCAAGAAAGAATTGAATTTATTTATTTAAATTCTATTTCAATTGCTTTATATTCTTTTTTATTTTTCTTTATTTCATTGTTTTATTATTATTAATAGTATTATTTTATATTTTTATAGTTTAAGGAAATTAAATTCATTAAAATCATTCATTCATTTTTATTTTAACTTTATATTTTGGTTTAATTAAGTTGATAAAATCTTTCATAAAGTTAAAACCTTTTTTTATTATTTTTATTTTAGAATTTAGTTTAATTAGGTTAAATTAAAACCTTTCTTAAGTTAAAACCCTTTTTTTTCTAAATTAAAACCTTTCTTAAACTAAAACTCTTTTTTTGAAGATGAAAGCCTTTGTTTTTTTTTTTTTTAAAAAAAGTTAAAACCCTCTCTTAAAATTAAAACCCTTTTTTTAAAAAAATTTCTTAAAGTTAACTAGAAACCTTTTTTTTTTTAAAAGTTGATTAGAACATTTCTTTAAAATTCAACATTCCTCAATTGAAAAAACCTTTTTTTTAAAAATAAGATTTTTATTAATCCGTTAAAATTAGGCAAAATAAAAAATTAACATTTTAAATTCAAACTCTTTTTTTGTAAATTCCTCATTTAGTTTAAATCTCTTTCCTAAAATCGTCTAACGTTGCGCTTTCAATTTCACATTGAACCTTGTCGGTTATTCTCGTATAATTTTTATGTCGGTCCATTCATTGCTTTCTCAGTTGTACTGTTATAATACTTCATTTTTCATATTTCATTTTATGGTTGTAATTTACGCAAGGATATTGTCGCTTTGCAATTCCCTTACTTTTCGCATTTTATTTTCTTTGCGTTGTAATTTATGCGAGGATATTGTCGTTGTGCAACTCCTTTACTGTTTTTGTACCTTTCCCGTATTTTCATATTGCCGCTTAATCGTATTTTCATTATTTTGTTTACCGTTAAATCCCCTCCGAAGAAATAGGTCTAGTTGTTTGACTGTCGTGTCAATAGTCCTTACCCTTGACTCTTTCCCCTTTCAAACCTAGAAACTCCGAGTCGCCGTACTCATATTTTTAGGCATCCCGCCGTGGACAAGTTTACCCTTTACCCTAACATTAGGATAAGGAGTCGCCGCACTCCGTATAAGTTTCCGCCATGGAATACCTAGTTTTACCCTTTTTAATTCAACTCTTTACAACGTAGAGATTGGAGTTGTCGCACTCCACGTAAGCGCTTCCTTAAGAACACTTATTCCCCATTGAAACCTTGACCACAGTCAAGAAGTTTCTAACCTCCCTTTCGAGGGGAACTACGATTACTCTGATTCCATCCCCTACCACGGATACGTAGGCACAAGATGCGAATCTTGGCGAGTAAACTTAGGACTAACCCTTAGGTCTCTCTTTCACCTTTAACCCTTAGCATATACCCTAAAGTAGATAATCAAGCAAAATAGTAAATTTTAAACAAGAGGTTCCTGTAGAGTATTACAGAAGTTTAGGGTGCTAATACCTTCCCTAGACTTAACCAACCCATTACCTAGATCTCTCCCCGCATTGTTTACAATGCAAAAAGTAGGTTTTTTCTTTCTTTGAACTTTCCTTCGGATAAATCAAAGACCGGTTGTGAATTAAAGATTTGCGATTCAAATTAGTTAATAATTTGATATCCTATTCTCACTGCAACAGAAAATAGTGACTTCACTGGGGATAGTCCTAAATTTTAAGGGTTACCCCTACCTTGTTTATTATTTTTACTATTTGCTTTATTATTTGCTTGTTTGTATATATATCTTGTATCTTGCTTGGGGTATCCTTGTTGTGAGATAAGTCCTACACCCGGACTTGAGTGACATTATTATAGGAAAGTGATATATTCGACGAGGCTTATAGGGAGTGAGTCCCGACCAAGCTGACTTGAGAATCACCGCTCAGTTGAGACCCTTCTAAAATTTAGTTTGGTTGAACGAGTATAGTCATGAAAACCCTTACTATTTTCAGTTAGGAATCCGTGATACTGGGGACCGTAGTACCTTAACACCACTTTGGCCTTATATAGGACGTAGTGCGAGGACTATAAGGGAGTAGTCCCAAAATAGTTGCTACGCGATACTACACTCAAAAGAGGTTCTCTTGAGAATATTATTAACCACCAAGTCAGTCGGGAAATTGATAATATCCGAAAGATGGACTGATGACTTTGGGCACCTCTTTAGAACCTCATACCTCAAATTTGTCCTACCTATAAATATCCTTAATAATGCTTCTAACCACATTCTAAAAATCCAAATGTGTTGTCTCTGCTTCCATTCTTCTTATTGCTTAACTCAAGTTGTTGCAAGTTTCATTTGAAGCTATCATGACATTACGGCAGCTATGTGTGCACTATAGATTGGAGTTCATCTAGTTGTGACCTAGTCTTAGCCAGACAAGGTTTTTCTAAGATCAAGGGTAGGATATGCGTGACTTAGGTGGTGTGTCTGAGGATTCCATTAAGTTTTTTTTTTTGTCAATTCGGGTCATTTTTGTCATGGGTTGTTTTGAGTGCAATGATGTGAATCAAAATCAATTGGCAATGCTTAATGGTTAAAGATCATCAAAGATCAGCTCATTCGGTCCTTAGTGCATTTGTGGATTCAATTCAAGTGTGGTGTTAGGTCAAGTCAAGGTGTGTGTCTGTGGTTTTAGATTGAGAATTCATTTTTAATATTCAAGACCATTATCCTTTTTTATCCTCTTTTTTAATCTTAATTCATATCCATCTTTTAACCATTTTTATTATCCTTCTTCCGATTAAATATCCATTTATATCCATCCAACACCCTTTTTTCTCATTATCCAATTCATGTATTCAAAAACCATTTCATCCAGATAATCCATTTGAACTACCCAAATTCTATTTTTAATAAAATCCAAACCATTTCTAAACCCTCCCTAAATCATTGCTGTCCTAATTTCATTCTACAAACCTAATATCCATTTCCATGTCTAAGTAGCCATATTCAAATAGTCCAACTAAGTCTTGTTTTTTCAAAACTCAAGGGAAGGTAGTGGAAGGGTCATACTACAGTGAATAAATTCAATGTCATTCCTAATTCATTATCAGATTGAATTTTTGATTTCATGCCTCATTAAGATGGATACTTTATTGGGAATGTAAGTCATGCTAGGATGGATTTTCGCTGGTTTTGTTTTGGGTAATTACAATGCAACTTGGACTTGTTTGGAAACTCCTAAGCAGTCAGTTGCAATCATGGGTCTCATTGAATCACGGTGGGAGGAACTAGTTATGCTTGTCAAAGATATCCATCCCTTGAAACCCATCCTAATATTATAACACACAACGTTCACAAATTGTACATAAGAAATGCAACAAAAAAAAAAAAATTCAACCAAAATCACAACATAAAAGGCAATCCACAGGATGTGGGATTCGTATCAGTGAGAGGGTTCACAATCTCTAACAGCATTGCCAATCCCGTAACAACTTTTTCTAAAAGAACTCTTCCATTGATGTTCATTTGGATTTCTCTCCATTTTTCACTTCAGCCATTGTTCTCCAATTTCTTCAATCCACCACCTACATGTACAAAAGGCCAATTTCAATAACGGCATTGTCGATTTCAATAACAACATTGACAAGATAATTTACTTTTTCAGAAGAACCACACTAACAGTTTAGTAGCAGTAGCGAGCTTAAGGTAATCAACAATAGTAGCCATGACTATTTTCACAATATATGCCATTTAGAACTAATACTCTACTAATTACTAACATGCTATATCACAAAGCATGCTGACTGACATAGCCTCTCTTTAATTCAATTCAAACTAACCATTAACCAATTTCTTTCCATAACTAAATTCAAAGTTTTCTAATACCAACCAGAGTGAAAGGTAGCCACAAACATGCATATTAATCCAATTCATTGCATAACCATCACAAAAGACAAAATAGATGAGGATGCAAACACACCTTCAGTCATCGTCCCTTTCACCCTTCAGACACCCTCAACTTCATTTCAATGCAAAAGAGAAAAGCTCATGGAAACAACACAACCTGTACCATTTCACAAACCTCATGTCGTGACCCCACCTTTCATGATTCGTTAAAAACCACACACTACAACATGGTCCATGCACAGAGCCACAATTCCCAAAAATCATACGACTCGTACCACTGCTACAACACCACGCAGTCTAAAACTTGCACAAATCATTCGTATGGCAAAACAAAATTTCCAGCTCATCATTTTCCTTTTCGTCTTTCCCATTTTACCCTTAATCCACTTCGCTCTAAAGAGCACTATATTCTTCTTCATTCAGGGGGTTCTGAGGAACCAAAGCTATTCTGCGCAAACCTCCTTCTCCAACCTCAAATCAAAAATTACAACCACAACCCTTCTTCTTGAAAACAACACAGCACATTTCACCTTCTTCAAACCTTCTGAAAATCTAAAAAACCCTTTCTTCCTTTTGACATCTTTCTCCCATAAATCTTCACAACCATTTCACATCTTCAAACCCACAACATCAAATCCCTTCAAACTCATACACATTCCAACCAAATCTTGAAACACAACCCAAAACTTAAATCATATAGAAAAGGAGAAGAAGTGAGACAAACTCAAATACAAAAATGAAAAATAAACAGCAGACAAAATCAAACCTGAATGGAAGTAAGCCGTGAGGGAGACCGAGAATGGACTGATCAAAATGAACGCGGAGCATGAATTGATGCGAGATTGAAGTCGAGGTCGGATCTGCTTAAGGTTGGAATGAATTTTGATTTCGATTTTTAATGAGTTTTGGTTTCCATTTTTTATGTTGTTAAATTTTGATTTAGTTTTTAATTCTAATTAACCTTTATTCATAACTTTGTTAATATTTTATTAAATATCCTATTAATTATTTTTTGTTAACATTATTTTTAATTCATAACGTTTTGATTAGTATGGTTTGATTAATTCTCTTTTAAATAACTTTGTTAATCAATTTTGTTAAAAAATTTTGTAATTTTTTTTATACTTTGTTAGAGACCTTATTAGTCACTCGTTAATATTTTTAGTTAATATTTTTAGTCAATCTTTGTTGATGATTTTGTCATTTATTTTGTTTACTATCTTTATTTTTTTGGGATATCGATTTTATAGATCTCGATCTACTTTTTCATGTTTTGCTTTCCGTCTTGGCTTATTTCAATTTCATTCTATTCCATTTCTTATTTTCGATGTTATTTCCATCTTGATTTCTCTTTTGGTCTATGAGGTCTTTAGAATTGCGAATGTCGATTTTTGAGGTTGTTTAATCTTCATTATTTCAAACCTTTAGTAAATGATCATCGAGATCATTTTCTATACTTTGGGATCGTGATAGGTTACCTTCAATTAATCGACAAAAGTTTGTGATTAAGACGAGACCGTCACTTTTCTTTTCGTGTGGTACGATTTCTTTTAAGAATGATTCACAATATCATTTCTGTATCGTGTTTTATCACAAATATCATACTTGTGCGACCTCATATAGTATGATCTTCGTCATAGATCGTGCTACCTCATATAGTATGATCTTCGTCATAGATCGTGCTACGATGGTTTAGCATTATAGTCGACCCGATTAATCCCTAACCACTAACTTTAATTTTTGTCAATATACTCTTGTTTAATTTTTGTTAATATTATCTTGATTATATTATTTGTGATATTATCTTGTCATATTTATCATCTTATCCATATCATATCCATCTTATCACACTTGTTCATATCTTGTTCATACTTTTCGAAAACACAATAAAATGATTGAAATCCTAAAAGCCTAAATTGTTGGACTGTGGTTACTCTTCCGAGCAACAGAACTTGGACTTTGTACAGAAACCCTAACAAAGGATATTTGGTCTGGATTTTGTTTATAACTTAGTTTAGGACACCTCGCACACACACAGCTTCCTCTTGTGCTACCTGACAATGACCCATTTTATTTCTCGCAAATCTCATGTAACTTACATGTATCCCACTCCCATTCTGATGTATGCACTTTACTCGTTTGTCTTGATTATGCTTTGATGTTATAAAGCACTTTTAAAATAAACACTCGATCTAACGTCGAGCCATTTTCCACCTTGTAATTCGATTGCTTCTTAAGCATCACCATCAATATCTTTGTCACAATACACAACATTCAAAACTTACTTCTGGACTTCCTTACAGTGAGACCTATCATATCAATTACTTCTAGTTGATCGTTTAGAAGACTAGCCCACTTTCCTAGTGCATACAATTAAAACTTAATTTGATTACTTCTACCTCGAAACCTTATAGTACAAACTACACCAGCTTTGTAAGTCGCGCGTTTTTACCTCACCATTAACCTTCCCTTACAATTAGGATCTCCTTACCATTTAGTTCACACCTTTAATCGTTTCATACGTAGATTCAAACCTTGGTCCAACACCAAGTACTTCTCCCTACATCCGATTAAATCATTTCTCAAAACTTTTTCTTAATCAAATAATGGAGATATCGAACTCTTGAGGTCTAACACTTCTTGGGTTCTAAGAAAGATTGCTCTTGGGGTGCACGCCTTGGGTTGTGATCCTTTCAATCTTGCATTTCTAAAATACGTTAGTCGAATCAAAATCTTTTTTCTAATTAAATTACGAAAGAACTAAGTTCTTGGAATCTTGCACTCCTCGGACTCTTGAGTGACCGCTCTTGGGGTGCACGCATTGGATTGTGAGTTGCTCGACCTTTCGTCCCTAAATACTTGCCCTAATTATTTGGACAAGGTTCTCACCGCCATACTAACACAACTTCATAATTAATTGAATGAAAAGGATGCCGTTGGGATCTAGTATTCCAATAATACCCCGATTAATTCGTTGCGAGGCTGACGTCTCGTTTATCGAGTAATCGTCATTCTCCCTCAAAATACTCAACAAATGAAAACTCGTTTTCTCGCTCCCGTGCGACCGAAACCCTAAAACCTACGCAAATCAAAACTCTTTACTCAATTAAAACCCTAATAAACTTTAACATATTCAAACAAATTTTCGCAAAGAACATTGTTTAGTTCCTTCTTTCGCGCATATAAACTCGTGCTTCAGCCTCCCTTAGCAAGCAGGCAAGTCAATTTTTAGCAGTTATAATGCGACCTAAACACTCGTTCATTTAAAACACCTTCAACCATTGTACCATGAACTACGATGCTCAGAATTTCCCATTGCACGAGGAAGTACGTAGGCACAAGGGCCTCAATCCTTAGAAAGCACCCTAATAAAAAAACACTAATTTTCCCCGTAGAAGCGAATCTTTAGAAGAAAACAAACAACCTAGCTAACTTTTCTCTCGAATCAAATCAAGAGGTTCTCGTTGAGTACAATGGACGTAGAGGGTGCTAATACCTTCCCTCTTGCGTAATCGACTCTCGAACCTAGAATTTGGTTGCGACGACCTTGTTCTTATCTCTTTAAAGGTTTTATATCTTTAAATTTCAGTGGCGACTCTGTTCGAACATTTTTTCCGCGTCCATCGCGAGGATCGTATTTTTCGAGGTACGAAAGTACTATATGGGTACTTAGGAACACGCTTGACGAAAACGAAGTTATAACTAAAAACAAGGCGTGCCTAGTGACGCAAGGCTATAACCAATAGGAGGGCATCAACTATGAGGAAACTTATGCTCCTGTTGTCCGCCTTGAGGCTATACGCCTATTGCTTGCCTATACTTGTTCCAAGAACTTCAAATTATACCAAATGGATGTTAAAAGTGTTTTTCTGAACGGATAGATTAATGAAGAGGTCTATGTATCTCAACCTCCCGATTTTGAAAGTTATGAGTATCCTAACTATGTTTATAAGCTTAAATGTGCTTTGTACAGTCTTAAACAATTCCCTAGGGCTTGGTACGAGCGTTTTAACAATTTTTTACTAGATCAAGGATTTTTACAAGGGAAGCTTGATACTACCTTCTTTATTAAACGACAAGGAAAACACTTCATATTAGTACAAGTTTATGTAGATGAAATTATGTTTGGATCTACTAACATGCATTTGGTCAAGGAATTTTCTAAGTAGATTCAGAGTGATTTTGAGATGAGCATGATGGAGGAGCTAAACTACTTCCTCGAACTTCAAATCAAACAACTCGAATAAGGAACATTCGTGAGCCAAACAAAGTACTGCAATGAGCTACTCAAGCGCTCCGATATGGCTAACGCTAAAGCAATTGACACTCCAATGTCTACAGGTGCAAACTTGGACCGAGATAAGAATGGTAAGGTCGGACCGAGATAAGAATGGTAAGGTCGTAGATGTAAAAAGGTATAGAGTTATGATATGTTATCTCCTCTATCTCACCGCATCTCGTCCAAATATCATGTTTAGTATATGTATGTGTTCTAGGTGTCAATCATGTCCCAAGGAATCACATTTAAAGGTCGTCAAGCGTATACTTAGATACCTATGTGGTACTCCCAAGTAATGGGTTTGGTTTTCCAACGGAATGATTGCACTTTGGTTGGCTATTTCGATTCCAACTTTGCCGATTGCAAATCGGATAGGAAGAGAACTAGTGGCACTTGTCATTTCTTCTTAAATTCCTTAGTGAGTTGGCATAACAAAAAGAAAGTTTTTGTTACTTTGTAACCAAGGCGGAGTACGTTGCAGCCGGTAGTTGTTTTGCCCAAATCTTGTGGCTCAAGCAACAATTACTCGACTTCAATGTTAAACTTGAATGTATTCTCATTTTTGTGTGATAACACAAGCGCCATTAACTTAACCAAAAATTCAGTACTACATTCACGCACGAAACATATTAAAATCCGCTATCATTTCCTTAGGGATCATATAGAGAAAGATGATGTTGTATTCGAGCATGTTGATAGCAAGAATCAAGTTGCCGACATTTTTACAAAACCACTTGCGACAGTGCCCTTCTTCAACATCCGTGGGGAACTTGGCATTCTCGATATCTCAGATCGCGTTTAATTTGAATAGTTGCATGCTCTATATTTATGCTTATCTATTCTTTGACTAACCACATTGGTAAGTGCAAGCTATATGAGGGCATTCATCATTTATCTTCATTGGAGGTAATATTGTTCCTATCTATTTGACTTGTCATGATATTATGATGTGTGTCATCTTGATGTTTATTCTATTGTTCGGACTAATTTTAATCCATTTTTATGTTTTAAGTGTATGCGGGCTTGCTATGTATTCTAAGTGATGCTTACATAACTTGAATTTTTCATTTTTACATATTTGCATTGCATGCGTCGACCAAAACAGGGTATAGGTCGAATCATGCCTATTATATTTCAACCTATTTTGCTTCAGGTCAGCACAGGTCGACCCATGAGTCGACTCATACTGTAATGATTCATAATTGTGCATTTTAAACCTGTATGCATCGACGTATCCTAGGCTTAGGTCGACGCATCGCTGCCAAATACAGATTTTTTTTCCTTGGAAAATGGAGCGTTTTAGCTTTTCTTGGGAAATAATAATCATTCAATGTGTTGTCTCATTTCAAATATTCATTCTCATCATCATTTGAATCTCTTCATCTTACCCCTCCTCTCCTACTCTCTAAAAACTCTCCACAAACCCTAATACCCAAGTCCAAAAACTTCATCAAATCAGAAACTTCAAGGTTACATAAGCTTTTAATTGGGGTTTTCATCATCAATTTATACTCGTGTATTGTTCGTCTCTCACAAAATTAGAGCTTAAATGGCTTCTACAAGATAAATGGCTTCTACAAAATTAGAGCTCAATTTATACTCGTGTATTCTCGGGCAGGTACTTCACAACCTCGATCAAACATTCTGATAAATGCTTTTTCCTTACTCTCTGATGAACTAGTTGCAACCTATTTGAAAAATTTTAGTAAGAGATCAATTGTCAAGCAATTTGTGTATTATCCGAAACTGGCTGAACACATGCATATTCTAGAAATTGTTGAATTGATGGATTTTCAAAAAATGTATCCGTTCTTAAAGTGTGATACAAAATATGATGAAGATTTGGTCAGGTTATTCTATATTGGTATACATGGAAAGTTCATTGATTATGATTTTGGATATACGATAGGTGGTAAGAGTCTACAAGTTGATGCCGATGTTTGGAAAGATGTATTTAAAATGTGTCTGCAGTTGTCCACTAAACTCAAAATAACCGATACCAAATTGGCTTCAGGTTATGAGTTCAAGACTGCTCTAAATTCAATGTTGAAGGATACCTATCCTGATGATATTATCCCTGGTGAATTTTTTCCTAAATCTATTACTACTGGTCGTTTGAAGCCAATTGACAGGATTCTCTAATGGATTGTATCTTACATTCTCCTTTCCAAGAAGGGAGGTTATTTCTAAGTTGACCAAGCGGAGGTACATTTGGTCTATGTGCTGAAAAATAAGATAAAAGTTCATTGGTTGTATTACATTGCTAGTAGGATATTTTCTCTAAGGGATTCAGGTCGAGGTATAGCCTTATGTCATGCCTCTTTCATTCAAAGAATTCTTAATTGGGCTAAGGTTAGTGTTCAAGGTATTCCATATGTCTCTTTGACGACTGATCAAGAATTCAGCCAAAAGACCCTAACATTGATGGGTTACATATGGGATCGTCAAGAGCAATGGTATAGGTTCAAGGTAAAAGCCTCAGGTTCAAGGGTTCAAGATTCGGATGAGGATGATGAGGATGACAAAGAAGAGGATGAAGAAACTTATCGCCTGGAGGAGGATGATTATCCTGTTGATGGTAATTGGTTAGATGACTCACCTGGATATGATCCATATGCTTATCAAGGATGGGGAGAATGGCAACATACTGGCTGGACTAACCAAGGATCTTCCTACATGCCACCCTCTTCACCTCAATACCAACAAGATAACTATGAAGTCCTGGAAATGTTGAGGAATATGAAAATTCGACAACAAAACTTTGCTATACTACAAGAGGAAAGGTACACAGCTTTGTAGGGTCAGATTCAAGCTCAAAGTGATAACTTTTATTTGTTTGCATCCACGATCTTGCAAAGGTTTGATACTATGGCTGATAATGCTGCAAGTTATCATAGATCTCTCTTTGTTGCCTTCAACACTCTTAACAGAACCGTATTTGACTTCACTGAACGCCACGAGGAACAAAGAGCACCGCATCCGAATTACTCTTTTAGAAGGAGATGGCATCCACACAGGGGGAAGAGACCATAGAGGATTGAGTTGCCTTGATGTAGTGCATTTCATGTTTCATTTTGCATGCCATTTTGTGTTTTTTTTATCTATTTTGGTTATGTCGAATTGAAATTGTATTGAACATATCTGGTTGTGTAATGCACTGAATTTCCTTTTATATGTTTCTTGTCCTATTTATGTTATATCTCCTGCGTTAACATCATTTTATGTGAATGGTTGTTGATGTTTATCTGTTGCAAAGTTTATAACTGTGTTCATATGAATATGTTCTGATTTCGTTGACCTCGTACTTCGCTCTTTTTGATGTTGTCAAAGGGGGAGAAGATAGTGCAAAAGCAACATTTCACATCACAAAGATATATTAGATTTTTTTAGAAATGCATAAAATCAGGGAGAGGGTGATTCTCAAAGTACTCGATAAGTTGAAGATTTTGTAACTATTTTGCCATCATCAAGAAGGGGGAGTATGTGAGGGCAAGGTTCCTTCGTACTTATTTTAATAATGTCAAAACTTGTATTAGCTCGTACTTTGTACTTTGGACGGTATCATCGCGTCATCGTGTCTTGATTGCATTCATTCTTTAAAATGCACAAAATTTTCTAAGTTCATGTGTTTATACATATAGGAGCATCTCATATATGTTTTGTGAGCAATTGATCATATTAGGTAACTTAGGTCTACACAAAAATGGCTTAGGTGGATCAACCAGTTAACAAAGAACTTGTTTTTGACATTTTAAGGTCCTTGTGTCGACTCACAGTCCTCCTCCGGTCGACGTATACTTATTGATTAGTAATCATTTGCACTCAGGCCTGCTCACGTCGACCCTTTGGTCGATTCATACTGAAAGCATTAAAATTTGTTGTTTTAAAGTAAGCTTACGTCGATGCATGGCCCTGTTCCAGTCGACGCATCGCTTAATTTTTTGTGTAGTTTTGCATTCGGGTGTGCTCAGGTCGACCCACCTGATGCTTTGGTCGACTGCTCGTTGCATTAAGTCAATTTTGTTGATTTGTTATGTTTCAAAATGTTGTTATGTTAGTTTATGGGTCTGGGCATCATATATATTTATTTGTCTCATTATCGTACATAACAATAACAAGAAAAGTGAAAGATATACACTGATTTTTGATCATCATCTTCATTCTCTCTTGCATTCTTCAACATCTACACATAACAATTTTTGTTGATCAAGTGCATTGTCGAGGTGATAACGTACAAGCGTAGGATTGTGTATCTAGTTTGGAGTTGAGGATTCGGTGGGTTTTTCTTGAATAAAACCATTGAGGTTTTGCCATCCAAGATCTTGAGGATTTTGGGGTTTTTGCACAAATTTTTTCCTTACAGATTCAGTCGAGTGAAAGGTTTGAAGAACGGTAGGTTCGGTTCAAACAAGTAACGGTAATCGAAGGATTGTGAAGAAAGATTTGGGGTCAATATCTTGCGATTGAAATCAGCCGAGCGAAAGGTTTGAAGAACGAATGGTTCATTTAGACAAGTAACGGTAACCGGAGGTTTGTTCAGAGCGTTTGACGCACTTGATTCAACTTGAATCAAGGGGAGAGAAGAAAATAGTATCAAATTCAACAAGTAGGATTGAGTGGTGGTGATTATGCTTCTCTTGTATAATCTTTGCAATATGATAATATATATCTCAATTCTATTTTTAGAATTGAGGACAGACGTATATATGGTTTCTCTTTCATTTATTTGACTGAGACTTTGACCTTTAGGTTAATATTTGAACGAATGTAAATGCTTCCCCTTCATGATGACCCATCAATGGTATAAGAGTTCGGTTTGAGTAAGGGACCGCCTCCTTGTATCGAAAGTCTTCTTGACATGTTGGTCAAGGGACATTAAACCTTTAGGCTACGAATTATCATCCGAGACGTATGCATATATATATATATATATATATATATATATATATATATATATATATATATATATATATATATATATATATATATATATATATATATATATATATATATATATATATATATATATATATATATATATATATATATATATATATATATATATATATATATATATATATATATATATATATATATATATAACATGAGTTGTTATGGTTTTTATCAATGGTTTCAAAGAATAATCAATGTCGTTTGGCTTTAGGTATTGGCAACAATTTTTAACCGTGTCTTAAACTATAAGCAACGGTTAAATAACTGTGGCTTAAAATAAACCGTAACTTGAACCTAACAAGAAATCAGCAACCTATGATGAGATTCGGATAATGGTGTTAATGTTGCGTGGTTGAAAGTACAGAATAGGCAACGAGCAAATACGGCTCGGATGATAAACCTACATGTTTAGGGGATGATAATTCGTAGCCTACAGGTTTAGGGTGTTGCTTTAGTACTTATGGCCATGGATTTTAAGTGTTTTCGAAAGTCAAATTTGTTATAGTGTTGTACCGCGTTCAAACATTCACCTAAAGGTCAAAGACCCACTCAAATAAATGAGAGAGAAATCATATATTCATCCAAAATTTTAAGGTGATGTGTGTATGGGTCCTCTTACATATAAAGTGTTCAAACTCTATTTTTCTAAGCAATGTGGGATTTAGAACTCACACTTATTTCTCAACACAACTCACATTTGTTTTTCAACAAAAAATACATAAATATAAGAAGCTTTTTTTAATAATAGGAAGTATCACTATTTTGAAATAATAAAATATGGAAGAATAAAAATATGTAAAATGAAAGACTACATGATATATACAAGGGTTAAATATGTTTTTAGCCCATCTAAATAATGTGATTTTCACTTTTAGTCCCTCTAACAATTTTCTTCAAAGCATGGTCCTTCTAATATTTTTCATTTGCACTTTTGGTCCCTTCTACTAACGGTCGTTAACAGAAGCTGACGTGGCATGTCACGTGAAACTTTGTTTAATGACTGGGCATACAAATGGCAATGTCATCATGGCGAAAAATCTGACGTAGATACTACGTGGCAATTTCTTCCATTTTTTATTTTTTATATTCATAAATCCATAATTTTTAGCTAATTGTAAAATAATTCCTATCTAACTCCTAACTAATTTAAATACATCATTCATATTCTTACAATCTAAATTTCAATTTTTTTAATGATTTTCTTGCATGAATTGTGCATGAATTCTGTAAACTTTCTTGGAAAAAAAACACTTGTAAAATATGTTCATCTACTTTAGTGGTTCAAGAGAACCATCGTCTTTATTGTTGTATTGGATTAATACTAGATTGTAAAATTCTATAAACCGTGTATCATCACCAAGGTTCTGCTTACATCCCAACCCACCCCACGAAATGCAAAACATTGACAGTCTTCAAACAGATTTGGATATTCCTCGGGATCAACCAATGATTCAGCTACTTTTGGATTAACCTGCACTTAAATATACTCTAGTTAATCCACAACCATTTAGCAACATGATAAGACTAACAAAAGAAAGCAATTATTAAGGATAGAGGTTCCTAGTCACAATATCAGGTCAGGATTTATTTTATAAAAAAAAAACTGCAGAGGATCTTAGTTTTTGAGAGCAATTTATTTTATGATAAAATATTGAAACCAAATAAAATAAAATGTGTATGTATTTATTTTATAATTAAATATTGAAATCAAATATAATAAAACATGTATCTATTTCTGAGTTTTCAATCGTAGGCATGTCCAGATTTTTTGGAACTGAAAGGGGATGTTGTTTTAAGTTATGTATGCTAATTTGTTCTCGGGAATAATTCTCTTTGGAATATAATGTTGGGAATTTTATTCTTGAATTTTATTTTTTCAAAAGTATTTCGCTTACATATATACTATTCCCAGGAATTAATTTGCAAGAGTGAGGCATAGAGGAAGTTACACATATATTTCAATTTGAGCTCATGTGAATCTATTTTTACCAACCCTCACTTGAGAATTAAATCATGGGAATGTAGAAGTTATTTCTTTCCTAAAAATATTTTATACACAAGGAAAAATTTCATAACTTAGTAACAAACATTGAAAAGCATATTTTCCACCTATATAATCTTGGGAATGTATTAAAAAGAAGACTTGAAACTATAGCATGTACTCATAAAAATCAAGAATTCCTCTAATAAACAAATGTCGTTACATATATCTGAACCCGGCGTTACCTTAGTGAGCTACTGGACAAGAGTACCCAAAAAAGCATATTCTCCGGTCCTGTTATTAGTATCCATTTTATCTTTAATTTGTTTACTAAAGCTCATGATGGTTGTCTTGATGAAAAAACCAATCTCAACTTCAGCATGGTTGTTAGTATTTAACCTATGATATCTGGGTACTGGATTAACATCATTCTCTCAGTTTCTCTATTTATTAAAGTGACACTTCCAGTCCATGATACCCCTAGTCTTGTCATCTTCTATACTTCACACAAGCATCTCTATAATCTTCTTCATTATTGTAAAAATATAAACTAATTTGATAATTAGGTGTACATTATAAAATCAAGAAACTACTATATTAACTAATATTGTGTGTATTATGTGATGCAGAGAACTGGAATAAGAAGTAAAGAAGCACCCGATAGGACCACTTCCATGTTGTTTTAAAAGGACAATTCATATAAGTTATTTATTGTCGTTGCTTTGACGGAAACGGAATTGGAAAGAGGTATGGAAAATCAATTGAATGAAACTACAATTTATAACTTCATGATTCGATATAATCATGTGCTCTGTAAACTGCATCTAATAGATTCATCAAAAACCATCCATTCTAATCATCCAAGAAATAGGGGGATAATGAAGAATATTACTAAAGTAAAAAAATTGAGAATTAGTTAGAAATTAATTTGAAATTAGCTACAAATTCTGGTTCAGTCATCAAAAAAGTTTCACATGGCATGTCATGCCCGCTTCTGTCAAACGTTAATAGGAGGGATCAAAAGTTTGGATAAAAAATATTAGAAAAACTACTCTTTCTCAAAGAAATTTTTAAAAGGACTAAAATTAAATGATGTGATATTTCTGAAGACCCCAGACATATTTAAACCTATATATAATAAAGAGTTGATAATATAGAAACAAAGATTAGATATGATAGTCGAATATAAAAAATTAAAAGTCATAATTAATTAATAAAGTAACTTTACATATATTACACTTTATAAAATTAAGTAAATCTAATTTCTTTTTATTATTGTGAATTTTTGTGATATTTTTAATTACAACAACGAGAAATAACATATTCTAACTATTTAAATTTCAAAATTTTAGAGTTATCCCATAAGATTCAATATTGGGAATAAGTGGATATCCAGATGAAAAGCGTGGAGCGTTATGTTTGAGATTTACCATGATTTTACAGTAAATAAAACATCATAGTGATTTATAAAAGAATGGACAAATATTTAATATATTTGTTCTTATCTAATTAAACAAGGATTGTGCAATGATTGTACTCATTTTTAATTCATATTTATTTATATCCTTAATTGTTTTATGATAAATGTTTATTAATATAAATTCATTTTAAATAATTTAATTTTATTTAATTGATACTATTTTTATTCTTTAATATAATTTATCAAAAATACTTAGATGTTAATGTTTTTTATAAATCAATTAAAAAAATTTTCACACATGATATGATGGTTTCAAGCCATAGAACTTGGTTTGACCAAAGGGATTTGAGGCAAGGACTAGATGAACATGGTAGTCAAGAAAAATTATTTTGTTGTAAAATTTTTAAAACACAACTTAAATTAGATTGATATGTGTATTCAATGTATTATTATTTTCATATATGAATTGAATTTTAGATTAGAAGATGATAAAGATGAATTATATTTTAGATTAGATGATGATAAAGAAAAGTGTGCAGCAATAGTTTAGATTAGAAGATGATAAAGAAAAGTGTGCAGCAATAGTAAAAAGATGAGAAAAGAGGAAGAAAGATGAGAAAAATAACAACAAGACTGGATTCATATTCATGCAGTGACAACATTTATAACTATTTGATTAATATTTATAACTATTTGATTATGATTGGCCGTTTAAGATTTAATAAAAATTTAAATTTTAAATAATAAAAATATTGATTTTAAAATATCAACCGTTTGATCTCAATTAAATGGTCAGAAAACTTCGACACTGTGAATTCGTCCTTTTCCAACTACACTGAATCAAAATATAGTAAAAGAATAGATTGAGAAAGATAAAACTTTTAGAGAAATAGAGTGAACAGAAAAATTAATGATAAAAGAAAAGGAATTGCAAAAAGGGTTTTTTTATAAAAATTATTTTTGTAAACTTAGATTTAAGAAGAAATAATTTTAAAGAAGCAACATATAATGTGAGCACGAATGCAAATTTAGATGTGGGTCTTAGTTAGGACATGGGGATGCAATGATCCATCCATAACATATTTCTATTATAATTGAATTGAATTGTTATGTTTATTCACGTAATATTTGCATACGAACAAACAAGTTTTTTAAATATCATATAGTTATTGTGTGAGTAAAGTGAGAAGCAAATCATAATTCAAATTAAGCCAATGCACTTACATACGCTATTCTAAATCAATTCTTTACATAAACATACTAAATATTTATTAATAAAAAGAGTAAATTATTTTCCGCAAATTCAAGCTTGCTGGAAAATATTAATAATCTTAGATTGAACATTATCAATACAATTGGAAAATATATATATGAATTTTAATAATTATTACCTTTTAAAATTAAAACTCCAAAAGTAATCCTCTAAAATATTTAGTATTGAACTAACTAGTTAAAAACACGTGCTGATCCACGGTGAATTAATTAATAAGAAAATAGATTAATTTGATCGGATAAAAATATTGTTTTAAATAACATAGATAAAAAAAATATTTATAAAAATGTATACAAAATTTCAAAAACAATTATGACATAGAATAATATGGTCCGGAGATAACATTCACTTTAATAAACATAACTAAATATAAATAACAATTAAAAAATAGTTTTTAGGTTATAAATTAATATCATCAAGAACAAATTAAAATATAAGAAAAAAATTGAGTTTTTTGAACAAACACGAGAAACTCTATTAGATTTTACAAAAGATAGAGAAGAATAAGAATTGGTTAAAACTGTTTTTTTATTCACTTACTCAATAAGAGTTCAAAGATTACAAGTGAATACCAACAATTAACTTCTCTCAACAACATGAGAGAACTAGCTTGTCTATAGACTACTAAGCTAATTTGAACAACAAGCAAACTTAAACAATTTGGCTTACAAGTAAGGCTCAATTCAACATATTAACTTCAATACAAAACTAACATATTTCGACAGCATTTTCGAACAGACTTCAACTACAACATGCACAACTCCTATCGAACCATGAAGTTACCCTTATCAACACTAGAGTTCGATCCAAATACCACAAATCTCCACCTTAAAATAAACTTTACACTAACAAGGGAACAAACTAGCTTTCATCATGCAGCCTTATCAACTGCATATAGTGGAAAAACTTGCTACTTGGCAATGTCTTGGTGATCATATCAGCAGTATTATCTTCAATTGAAGCCTTCAGCACTTAGACTTCCCCACGCTCGACTATCTCTCTGATGAAGTGCAGCCTCACATCGATGTGTTTGATTTGCTCATGATAGGCTGAATTCTTCGACAAGTGTATTTTCACTTTGACTATCACATTTAACAGTGATAACTCGACTTTTAGGTTTCAGCTCCTTAGCAAAACCTTCAAGCCATAATGCTTCTTTCACAGATGGCAACAACCTTCTGAAGTGTTGCTTTCCAACTGATTTTTATGCCAAACATAGTGAACACATATCCAGAAATAGATTTTTTGGAACTCATACAACCTGCATAGTTAGAGTCGACAAGTTCTTTGATATGACTGATATCATCACCACATGCTCCACCATAAATCAGGACTCTGCTTAGAGACCCATTGATGTACCTCAGAATCCACTTTAATGATTGCCAATGCACCTTCTCAGGATTGGCCATATACCTCCTTACAAGGCTCACTCTATACGCTATGTTTGACCTCGTACAAACTATAACATGCATCAAAAAAACCTATTATACTATCATATGAAATTCTATTCATATAGGCTCTTTCGACTTCAGTACCAGGACTTTGAGTCGTACTTAGCTTGTATTGAGGATTAGTCGGTGTTAGAACGGGCTTCGAATTCAACATACCAAACTTGTCGAGAATCTTCTTCAGGTATGTCTCTTGAGATAAGCATAATCTTGACTGCTTTCTATCTCTCTGGATGTTAATCCCAAGAATTCTGGAGGCAGCTCCCATATCCTTCAGGTCGAACTCCTTATCAAGTTCGTCCTTCACCTTCATAGCATCTTCAACATTGTTTCTTGCTATGAGGATGTCATCCACATTAAGCAACAAAATAACAAGTGAATTTCAAGGTCGAAATCTGAAGTAAACACAATGGTCGAACTGGCTCCTAGTGAAACCAATGTATGTCATGAACTTGTCGAATCTCCTATTCCATTATCGAGGAGATTGTTCCAGACCATACAAAGACCTATTCAGCTTGCACACATAATCTTCCTTTCCCTTTTCTGCATACCCTTTAGATTGCCTCGTCAGAATTATTTCAACTAGATCACCATACAGGAAGGTTGTCTTCACATCCATATATTAAAGTTCTAGGTCAAACTTTTCCACCATGGCTAACAACATTCTAATGGATTTGTACTATAAAACGCGTGAGAACACATCATTAAAGTCGATACCTTCTTTCTGAGTGAACCCCCTAGCAACCAACCTTGCCTTAAATCTCTTCGACATCACTTCTTCGATACCTTCTTTTACCTTGAAATGGCCCCTTCAGATTTCTCAATCAGCTCCCAAATGTTATTATCATGAAGATATTTCATCTCATTATCCATGGTTTTCAGTCATTCAGTCTTGTCTCGACTCCTCATAACTTCCTTATAGTCTCTAGGTTCTTTGTCTGGAACCTTACTTCCAGAGATTAAGGCATAAGTTATAAGATCTACATAACCAAAACTCTGAGGTGGCTTGGTGACTCTTCTTGACATGTCTCTTGCCAGCAAGTAGTCATTATCAGTCTCCTCAGCTTCGACGACAGCTTCTACATCTTCTTCGACTTCATCTGAGTCATACAATTCAACATCATTATGCTCTACCTCAACAGGAATCTCTTCTTGTTCTAACATTTTTCATAGATCTTCGAACTTCGACCAATATCATCAGTTTCTTGAAATACATCTCAGCTTCATTAAAAATTGCAAATCGACTTTTGATACACCTCATATGACCTGGCTCTAAGCACCATAGCCTATAAGCTTTGACTCCTTCAGAGTATCCAAGGAACATACATCTCAGAGCTCTAGATTCGACCTTTTCTTGCCTAATATAAGCATAGGCTAAACAACCAAATACTTTAAGTTTGTCGAGATTATGTGGATGTCCCGATCAGACTTCCTTAGGTGTCTTCATTCCCAAGGCTATCTAGGGACACCTATTTATCAAATATGTTGCAGTTACAACAGTTTCTGCCTAAAACACCTTCTTCAATCCTGCACTTACCAACATGCACCTCACCCTTTCTAGAATGGTTCGATTAAACCTTTCATCCAAACCATTTTATTGGGAAGTCCCTGCAGTAGTTATGTGTTTTACAATACCAAACGTAACACAATAGCTATTGAAAGCCTCATTGCAAAATTCAAGACCATTGTCGGTCCTCAATATCTTGACCTTCCTGCCAGTTTGGTTTTCAACTAGAGTCTCCAACTTTTGAAATTTTCAAAAGTTTCATCCTTAGTCTTCTGGATGAATATCCATAACTTCCTGGAGTAATCATCAACTATGGATAGAAAATGCTTTGCACCTGAGTGTGAAGGATTCCTTCAGGTCCCCAAAGATCAGAATGAATGTAATCAAGAGATCCATGTGTTTTTTGTTTACCTTTATTAGACTTCATTCTACAGGATTTACCAAATACACAAGGTTCACAAAACTCTAGTTTTTTTTTATCTTGTCACCAGCTAGCAAATTTTGTTTCAACAATCCGACCAGGCATCTTTCACTGGCATGACCAAATCTCTTGTGCCATAGATCAGTCTTCGACACAAGTTTCATGGATGTCACGTCTATTGAACCACTTACGACCTCAACCTTAATGGTATATAACCTTTGTTTCTTTACGCCTCTCAAGACTTCCTTCGACCCCTTCATTACCCTTAGGATGTTTTGCTCTCCTTTGAAAACATATCCTTTCTTGTCGAATTCACCAAGAGAAATCAAATTCCTCTTAAGATCAGATACATACCTAACAGCAGTCAATAACCTTATTGACTCATCATGGAGCTTGAATCTCATAGATCTAATACATGTAATTTTTTAAGTTTTGTTGTTTCTCAGCAGCACTAATCCACCATCTTGATCACACAATTCCTCAAACATGTCTTTGTTTGGAGTCATGTGTCAAGTACACCCTAAATCCATAATCCACTTCTTACTAGAGTCGCTACTTGAAACTACCAGGACATCAGATGATTCATAACCATCTTGCACAATGGATGCATTACTAATATTCTTTCCACCATGATTGTTTATTCGATTAGGGCATATTTTCCTTGTATGACCCCCCCTTTTTTACATTGATAACACTTAATAGTAAGAGCATTACCACCATAAGAATTTTGTAGAACTTTACCCTTCTTCTTCTCAAACCTACCATCTTTCTTCAAGAAAAATGGCTTGTGCTTCTTTCGTTTGTTCAAATCCTTAGAGTACAAGGCAAATTGAATATCTTCAAAGGTCAACGACTCTCTTCTATACAAGAGAGTTTCTTTGAAGTGAACATGAGACTTAGGTAAAGAGCACAACATCAGCAACCTTGATATTCATCATTAATCTTAATCTCGATATTCTCAAGATCAAGAATCAACTTGTTGAACATATCCAGTTGCTCAGCCAAGTCTTTGTCTTCACTCATCTTGAATTAATACAAATCTTGCTTCAGGTAGAGACGATTAACCAACAATTTCATCATGTAAAAACATTTAAGTTTCGTCCACACACCAGCTGCAATTTTCTCCTTTGAAATCTGTCGGAGAACCTTATCACCAAGGCTCAATACAATGACATTGTGAGCTTTCTTGACCATCGTTGTCTTCTCCTTCTCCGATAGGACAACGCCCATCTTCTTTGTTCCTTCCAATGTTTCTAACAAACCATGTTGAATAAGAAGGGCTTGCATCTTCAAGCGCCATAAACCAAAATCATTCACACCGATGAATTTCTCAATCTCATACTTTGTTGACGATATCTTCTCCTTACGCTCACCGCACCAGTTTGTTGTGAATTGATGTTGTCAAAAACAAAGCAAAATATGAAAAAATATTGAGTTTCTTGAACAAACACAAGAAACCCTATTAGGTTTTACAAGAGATAGAGAAGAAGAATAAGAATTGGTTAAAATTGTTTTTCTATTCACTTACTCAATAAGGGTTCAAAGATTACATGTGAATACCAACAATTAACTTCTCTCGACAACCTGAGAAAACTAGCCTATTTATAGACTACTAAGCAAACTTAAACAATTGAGCTTACAAACAAGACTCAATTCGACATGCTAACTTAAACACAAAGTTAACATATTTCGACAGCCTGCTTATACGGACTTTGACTACAGCATGCACAACTCCTATCAAATCATGAAGCTACCTTAGTCAACACTAGAGTTTTATCCAAATACCACATTCTAAAATGTATTATGGGTTGTCTTTGCTTTGACATCATTTTGATTTCACTTCAGAGACTTAAAGATTTATATACATTCTAGAATCTATTTAAAATGTGCATCTTTCTTCAATAGTTTGTAGAATGAAAAGACATAATGAACTAACTTCGAGATAACTTATTTAGAGTTGACATTATTCCATTTAAATTCATCAATTCTTTCTTTATTGTTGGGATTGGACTTATTTTTGTGGGGGATCAATTTTTGTTGTTGTTATTATTAGATAGAAAATGAGAAAAATATTTTTAAAAAAATATAAAATGATCTAGAAAAAACAAAATTAAAACGTTCTTTATTTGTTCGCTTCCTCTGTATATACAGTGTACATGCGTCAAAAAGAAAACCAAAACCGTGAAACGCTGTCTCGTTCGCTCTTTGTAAAAAAAGTAAGCTTTGTGCCTCTATCAAAAACAAAAACGACTTGTTTTTTCCGCACCACCATCTACTATAAGTTTACGACGACGTCGACGTCACACGATAAAACGAAGGCGGCGTGACGATATTGTGTAGTACTGACTCAATGGTGATCTTATTTATATATTTTAGTTTTATTAGTAGTATAGCAGGAAAATTTCCATTATCTATTGTTGTTTTTGTTTGTTGAAATTGAAATTAGCAGGTGTGTTCTTATAAGATTTATGTGTTCTTCGGTTTTTGTTAGACTTTATATTGTTGTTCTTGTTAATTGTTTGTTTGTGTTTTGTATTTTTGGTTAATTCTTTTTTGTTTTTGTTTTTTGGCATGGTTTGACTTTTGAATTGATCGTGGTGAAGTGATTGAAAAAGAAAATATGTTTAGTGTAGGGTTGGGTTTAATCCTTTCTTCAATTCTCCAATTTGAATTATGTGTCAATCTAGACAATTAATAATCATTCCATATAAATGTTACTAGTAGAAACAATGGTAAATGTCACATAAACTTATTTGTTTAGTTTTGCTAATTAATTTTTAATTCTAATAGACATAGAAGTTTATTTGTTTAATTTTTATAATTAATTTCTAATTCCTAATTTTGATTACTAACTGCCAATGTTCTTTTAATTACTAATTCCTAATTTTCTCTACTAAATGAAATTGATTTTTCTCAATTAATATTATAAGAACACAATTTCGCTGGCTAGTAAATACTACATAATTGATCATGGGCGGACATAATAGTCATAGTGAGACATTTCAATTTTGTTACTATGTATTCTAAAATAGAAAGTAAGAATGTGGAAACGATAAGTGTAATAAAAATTAAAAAAATTAAAGATATAATTCAATCTCAAGCGAGAGTAAAATAACCAAAAGTTTCAAATGAAAGATATTATATTGATAATATTGATGTTGAAATTTTTGATAGTGTGTCCATTGGAAATGATAATGTTGATAGTGTGCTTAATGTTTATATTGTGTCCATTGAAAATGATAATATTGATAGTGTGTCCATTGGTAATGAAGTTAATAATGCTTATGATAATCTTGAGAAAGTTAATGATGATGATGATAATGTTGATTATGATATATTTAATTCAAGAAATTAGGACCGTCTTCAACCTAAATTAATTGATTTATTAGTTGCAAAAGGTCCTAAAAAAGATAATTTCATTATGAAGGGTCCTAGAGATAGTTTAAATAGACGATTTACAACTAATTTGTATACTAGAGCTTTAGCAAATGGAGAGATTTGTGATAGAGATTGGTTTGTTTATTCGAAAGAGTATGATAGAGTATTTTGTTCATTGCGGATTTCCAATTTTGGTTAAGGTAAATATCGTGCGAGGTTTGACAATGTCTTTCATGCTACGGATGGTAATGGTTCATGTAGGTGGATGTTATTGGATTGGTGGTGGTGAGGGAGGGTGTTCTAGTGGCTGAGTTGATCAGAGAGTTGTGAGATATTGATTATTGGTTTATTGGTGATGGTAATTGGTCAATTATGGTTGTTGGTGTTGGTTGGTTATGTGCAATACATGGTAATATTTGATTTTGCCATTGATGTACAAGCTAGATATGGAGGTTATAATTTATGAAGTTATAAGAGTGAGGGGAAGGAGAGTGTATCTTGGTGAAGGAAAATTGAGTTTCATCAAAGATGACATACTTCAAAATTATTAATTTTTTGTGTGATAACTCAAAACACTTATAGCTTCTATGATTCAGTGGATAACTTAAGAAGACGCATTGTATGGAGTGAGGTTGTAACTTATAAATGTTAGAGGACGGGAATAAATGATAACATAGACAACCAAAAACTCATAGATGTGTGTAGGTGAGATCTCGGTGATATAAGAGTTGAGTTGGTGATTGATTTTAAAGTGTTTCACAAAGATGAATGTTTAAAAGATAAGTTTCCATGTGAAAATGATGATGCCAAAACGATGTGGGTACAGAAGAATGAACTAGTATAGTGTGTATCATATTATTAATGGTTCTTATTTTGCTTTTCACTTTCTCTTTTTTGTGCGGACATGTGGGGAAAGAGAAACAAAAAACAAGGTCATGGTCGGTGAAATATTTTCGAAATAGCTCATTATTATATTCACCATCATTGTCACATTGAAAGAATTTTACATTTTTCAAAAATTGTGTGTGAATAAGTTTGGTAAGTAACTTGAACGTGTCAAATACTTGAGATTTTCTGCTAATAGAAAAAGTCTACAAAAAAATTGTAAAATCATCTAAAAATAGTACATAATATTTATGAGCAACAGAACTTAAAATTTAAGACGTTCATAAATCACTATGTAAAATATTAAAAGGCATCAAAGTTGTAGTTTGAGAATTACAAAATGACAATTTAACTTGTTTGTCTAAAACACAGGTGTCATAAATAAAAGAATAATATGAAGTCTCACAACATATGAACTTATTATTGCGAATGGAATTTAAAATAGGCATGCCAGGGTGACCAAGACGATCGTACCAAAGATTGGGCATAAGACTGCCAAAACTGGTGAGCATAGCTGCCTTAATGTCAGTCTCTATCTGAGATGATGTACTAGCTGCATATGCTTAAGGACCTTATCCTAGGATGCATGGCTACTTCGGAGCACGTGTAGGGCGTTTCCACTAAGAGGTGAGATACGGACGCAGGGACATAACCCATGTTAGCAGGCTCCAACCCCGTGGTTTCTAGGCTGGGTATTGTTGCTGCTACTGCCAATGAGGAAATGACCTTGATGGAGGGGCGTTTGGTGCTCTGAGATGAGGTCCACTAGGATTACCATGTTCCTTGATGCGGCCCTGGTTGTCGTGAGAGCGAGAGCGGGGGCAGCGATTGCTACGACCATGCTAAGAGGTGTCTTCAAAAGGTCGCTGCTAAGTGATGTGTATTGCATCATAAGAAATGGTGCTTGCCATTTTAACCATATCGGGGGCTTCTTCCAAGTGAGCATGGAATGAGCCTAATATAATGCAGGAAAATGATTACTTTGGCGAATCAAGGTGGCAACATTACGGTAAGTTTTTGGGATACCAGATATCAGTTGAAGAACTAAACAGTGAATGTTAACAAGAGAGCTTACATTTCTTAACTGGTCATAGAGCATCTTAAGATGCTGACAATAAGCATAGCCATTGAGAAAATCCTTCATACGAGTGTTAGAGATTTCTTGCTCAAGCGTGATAGCGCGAGTATTCTGATTATCTTGAAAAATGTCAGCCAAACCATTTCAAACTGCCATAGCAGTGGAGTTTGGTTACAAGATGGTGGTCAGCAGGTCAGCAGAAATTATGGAGTATATCCATTAAAGGATAGTAGAGTCAAAGGCAGACTGTTGTTCATACTTGGAACTAGAGGTAATTGTTGATGTTGTTTTGTTCTTAGAGGGGACAATATGATGTAAAACTCGATGAAAGCGGGCATGGATGCGGAAGAGCGCGACCCATGTGCCATATTGGTTTTTCTCCATCTGAAGAACAATAGGAATATGGTCGAAGTCTGTTCGCAAGTAATGCATGTTGTAGTCGAAGTTTGTTCTAACATGCATTAGTCAATATTGCTAGGGTTGTTAGCATGTTGAATTGGGCCTTACTTGTAAGCCCAATTGTTTAAGTTAGCTTGTACCTTAAGTTGGCTTGTAATGGGTAATTGTTAAAAAGCCCATTAGGTTAGTGTGCTATTTTATTATAAATAGGATGCTAGTTTCTCAATCTTGGCATAAAGGAAAAATAGGAAGATAAAATCATAATTTCAAGGGAGAGAGGTTATTTTGTTATTCTTATATACTTGTAATCTTGTTTTAAGAGAAAGGAAAGAATAGCAGTTTAATAACCAATCCTTGTTGTTCCTTGTTGTTTTACCTTGTTTTCTTTGTTAACCCTAACCCTTGTGAGTTTCTTGATCATTAAGAAACCGTTTATATTTTGTTTAAAGGTATCTGATTCACAACAAATTGGTGCGGTGAGCGTGGAAAAGATGCCTTCAACAAAGTATGAGATTGAAAAGTTCACCGGAGTGAACGACTTCGGTCTGTGGCGCTTGAAAATGAAAGCCCTGTTGGTTCAGCAGGGTTGTTTGGAAGCGTTGAAGGGTAAGGCAGCCATGGACGTTGCGTTAACGGAAAAAGAAAAGACTTTGTCCAGTTGCAAGTTTTTCCACTATATGCAGCTAATAAAGTTGCATGAAGAAAGTTAGTTTCTTGATGTTATAGAGTTAGATCCAAGTTGGAGATTTGTGAGATGTTGGATCGAACTCTAGTATAGTCGAATTCTGTTCGCAAGTAATGCGTGTTGTAGTCGAAGTTTGTTCTAACATGTATTAGTCAATATTGCTAGGGTTGTTAGCATGTTGAATTGGGCCTTGCTTGTAAGCCCAATTTTTTAAGTTAGCTTGTACCCTAAGTTGGCTTGTAATGGGTAATTGTTAAAAAGCCCATTAGGTTAGTGTGCTATTTTATTATAAATAGGATGCTAGTTTCTCAATCTTGGCATAAAGGAAAAATAGGAAGATAAAATTCTAATTTCAAGGGAGAGAGGTTATTTTGTTATTCTTGTATACTTGTAATCTTGTTTTAAGAGAAAGGAAAGAATAGCAGTTTAATAACCAATCCTTGTTGTTCCTGGTTGTTTTACCTTGTTTTCTTTGTTAACCCTAACCCTTGTGAGTTTCTTGATCATTAAGAAACCGTTTATACTTTGTTTAAAGGTATCTGATTCACAACAGTTTGTATAGGTAGATGGTGGAAAAGAATCCTTAATGAGAAATTCGATTAAGAAACTGGGTGAAGAATCAATTTGGAACATTAGATGGTCGTGTTCGTTGCACAAGGAAAACAAGAGTCTAAAGGAGCAGATTAAAATAAAGGGTGCAAAGAATTACTATGAGGGATAACGTGAAGAACGAGTCGAGATGGTGCAAAACGAATACTCAGTTAAAGAAGCATATGCATCAATTATCAAAGGATTGGCTAATTATGACACAAAAGTGAAGACTTTTGTGGCTGGTCAGAGTAAATTAATTTCATTAAAGATTTCGATTTTGGTTTGAAGACTAGGACAAAATAAAATTCCTACCAGAGACAAATCTTGAATGTATCTCAAAATTTATGTCCATTTGGCTGTGGTAAAGAGAAAAATGTCACTTAAATTTTCTTCAAATGTTCGATAGTGTCAATGACATGGAACAAGATCCTAAGATGGCTGGATTTTTCATTTGTAAGCCATAATTCTGCTAAGCAGAATTTTGATCAGTTTGGAGGGTTGTTTAGTAGTGACAGGGCCATTAAGAGAGGTGCACTGACATTTGGTTTGCGTGTATTTTAACATTTTACAGGAGTCTAATGAGAAAAAATTTAGAAAAACTGAAGGATGAAGTTTCATTTATCGATGATGTTCAGTTGGCATGTTGAAAGTAGCTCAGGAGTAAGGTGGACAGATTCAGATTTGCTATCCATCAATGGATTACAAATCCAAAGGATTGCTTAGATTGTTAAAACTTACTTCTATTTCTCTTCGTTGGATGTATATAGTGCTGCTCAGTTGGATGTATATAGTGCTGCTCAGATCGATTGTGGAGTATATCTTCGCTTAAGACTGTCTGGTTGCGGCAGTTGTGTTTCTGTCTGGTAGATTGATTTGGTGAAAGTCTGTGATTTTCATCAAGCTAGTCATGCTTGCAGTGGGAGTTTTTTTTTATTATCAGTTATTTTTGGAGTTCCTATTGTTGGAAATTCACCTCACACCCTATGAAGAATTCCCTTCAATCTTGATCTCAAGATTGATGAACAAACCCTCAATATGATAGTAATGATAATAACAAGTAATTATCAAGAACAACAAAGAAAAGAAGAACACACAAGAATGAGAAGAATGAGAAAGTATTGAGTTACCCACAACTGTGGGATTTCTGATTTTATTGAACCTTCATTTGCTAACACTGCAACTGTGAATCCAGTTCTATTGTTATGTTTGAATACAAAGCAAGGCATCCTATTTATAGTTTTAGGTTTACAAAAGCCCAAAACATAAAAGGCCCAAAATATTCAAATCAAATCTAATCATATCAAATCTAATCTATTTACACTATGAATTATATTTAACACACCACCTAATTCATTGTGTCTAAACTCTCTACATTCATCATGGCTCTTAGTCTTCTGAAGGCTTCAACCTGCACTCCCTTCGTCATGATATCTGCAATCTGATTCTTAGTTCTGCAGTGTTCCAACTTCATCTTCCCTTCTGCTACCTACTTTCGAAGATAATGGAACCTCATTTCGATGTGCTTGCTTCGACCATGAGCTATTGGATTCTTCGCCAAGTTAATAGCTGACATGCTGTCTATCTTCATGGTAATTGCTCCATGATTCTTCCCTGTGATTTCTTCGACCAAATTCATCATCCAAGTTGCTTGACATGCACAAAGAGAAGCAGCTATATATTCTGCTTCGCATGATGACAATGCCACTACCGGTTCCTTTCTCGAATTCCAAGCAACTGGTGCACCACCTAACATAAACATATAACCAGCTGTGAATTTTCGATCCTCGGCATCACTACACCAACTGGAGCCTGTGTATCCCACTAACTTGCATTCTTTTCCTTCATCAGCTGCTGAAAACAAAATACCATAGTCGAGAGTTCCTTTCAAATACCTCAGTATCCTCTTCGTCGCTGCTAGGTGTGATACCTTTGGCTTCTGCATGAATCTACTTACCATACCAACACTGTATGCTAAGTCAGGCCTTGTATGACAAAGGTATCTAAGTGACCCAATAAGTCTTCTGTATTGGGTTGGGTCGACATCATCTTCATTTGAATCCTTCGACAGTTGCAATTTGGGCTCAGCTGGAGTCGAAGTTTGGTTGCAATCTTGCATCTCAAACCTCTTGAGTATTTCGCCGGCATATCTTCTTTGATTCATCATCAAACCTCTACTTGTCTTGTAGAATTCGATGCCAAGGAAATATGAGAGATTTCCCAAGTCTGACATTTCAAACTCCTCACTCAGGTCATGTTTAAAATCTTCGATCTCCTTCTTGCAACTCCCTGTTATCAACAAATCATCAACATAGAGACATAGTATAAGCAATTCGCCATTGCTTCTTCTTACATATACTCCATGCTCATTTGTGCACTTCACAAATTCCTTCTCCCTTAAGAAGCTGTCGATCTTCTTATTCCAAGCTCTTGGAGCTTGCTTAAGTCCATACATGGCTTTATGAAGCCTGTACACCTTTCTTTCTTCGCCTTGTTTCACAAACCCAGCTGGTTGTGTAACATAAACTTCTTCGTCTAAGGGGCCATTAAGGAATGCACATTTCACGTCCATCTGACATGTGTGCCAATTGTTCATATTTTGCTAGACCAACAACCAACCTGATTGTTTCGATTCTAGCAACAGGTGCGAATACTTCATCGAAGTCGATTCCTTCCTTCTGAAGAAAGCCTTTCGCCACAAGTCTCGCCTTGTATCGAGTTACTTCTCCTTTAGGATTTACCTTTACCTTGTAAACCCACTTCACATCAATTGCCTTCTTACCTTGCGGCAATTCGACAAGTGACCAGGTATCATTGACTTCGATGGACTCCAACTCTTCAATCATTGCTTTCATCCACTTTGAATCTTTCAATGCCTCAGCTGCATTGACTGGTTCGACATCTGCGTAAAAAGCATAATGTACCAACTCACCCTCTTCATCGACTACATCATCTGATGTAATTACACATTCTTGCAACCTTGTAGGCATGTGTCTTGTTCGTCGAGGTCTGCTTGAACCTGCTTCATCTGCAACTGGTTCATGTCGAACTTCTATTTCGACTTCAGTGGCTGGTTCTTCACAAGAGATTCTCACTGAATCCTTCTTGGCATTCTCAGTCCAATCCCATTCTTTAAGCTCATCTATGATCACGTCCCTGCTGATCACTACCTGCTTATTCACCGGGTCGAACAGCTTGTACCCTCCTGTCGAATGATACCCTATCAAGATCATCTGATTCGACTTATCATCAAGCTTCCTTCTCAACTGATCTGGCACATGTCTATGTGCTATAGATCCAAACACCTTCAAGTGACTGAGACTAGGCTTTGTAGAAGCATGCTTCAGTCTCAAGTTTTGATGATGTCAATGCTACTCAAAGTCATCTCTTGATTGCAAAAAGACAAGCCGTTCAAAGTCATCAAGATAAAGTCATCAAGCTATCTTTCAAGTCAAGCTATATGGAACTGATTCTTCCAGACTTGCCTGCTTTACTGGTATATCAAATTCACCTTTTTAATTTTGATATACAAGTGTTCAAAAACATCAATCTTTTGTGCATAATACATACACATGTTTTTGAAACTTTAAAAATGGTATAACATTAATTTTAAAAAAGCATTTTTCTGAAAATTAGCAGTGTTAACCGATTAACCATATAGGTTAACCGGTTAACCATTTTGAATTTTGAATTTTCTGGGCTAACGTACCAGTGTTAACCGATTAACCATATGGGTTAACCGATTAACACTGAACGTGCAGTGAAAAATTGCTTTGTTTTGAGTTCAAAAATTATTTTTAAAAACATACCTTTTCATGGTTTGAATCTTTTAAAATCATACCTTTTGTGAAAGGTTATTTTACTCATATAAATTCTGAGTTTTTCATTTTGAAAAACACCAACAGACACCAACAAAACAAAAAAACCAATACTCATTTTAAAAATTGTCTTAGAATCAAATTCATTTTTCAAAAGTGTTCATACTTGCATTGAAAATTTCACATTCATTGAACACTTGTATTGAAAAATTACAAAGAGTGAATTTTGATTCATTGAAGAAGATCACTTTGACAGTTATACTCAAACCAAATTCATTACAATTATTTTGTATTTGACTTGTGATCCAGGATTGTTGGACACAAGGGTGAGTGTTTACAAGAGGATTGTTCTTGTACACTTGTGAGATTGTATTGTTTGATAGTAGGCCTCACCGGTTGATGGTGTGATAGGTTGTACTGTTTTAAACAATAGTGAAAATTCTCTTTCATGTTGAAAGGGGAGTGGAGTACTCTCGGATTGTGAGGGGAACCACTATAAATCCTGTGTCTTTCTATCTTTCTTGATTTACTGTTTTCCATAACCAAGAACACCATCCAGCATATTTCCAAGAACCAGATAAAAACCGGAAAAATTTCAAAAGTCCTAATTCCCCCCCCCCCCTCTTAGGCATACTCTGTTCTTACAATTGGCATCAGAGCAGGTTAAGGTAACCTGTTCCTAACGATTCAGTATGGCTTCCGCAAGTACCAACCCGGTTTTCAAAGATGGTGGAAGTAGTAACAAACCACCACTCTTTTCTGGAGAATACTTTGATTTTTGGAAAATCCGTATGAAGGCACATCTTGAGGCTCAAGGAGATGGTATATGGGAAACCGTTGAAACTGGTCCACATGTTCCTACAAGTGTGGTAAATGGTGTTGGAACCCCAAAGATCAAATCCTCATATGATGAAGATGACAAGAAGAGAATCTTGAATGAGAAGAAAGCAATCAACATACTTCAAAGTGCTCTCAGTATGGATGAATTCTTTCGCATATCACAGTGTCAATCGGCAAAACAAATTTGGGATACCTTGGTAGAAACGCATGAAGGAACAGCAGAAGTAAAAAGATCAAGACTTAACACGTTAAGTCAAGAATATGAGATGTTCCGTATGCAGCCCGGTGAATCTATTGTTGCCTTGCAAAAGAGGTTCGTTCATCTGACAAATCATCTAATTGCTCTTGGGAAGACCTTCACCAATGATGATCTCAACTTAAAAGTCCTAAGATCCTTGACAAGAGAATGGCAACCAAAGGTGACCGCCATTTCGGAAAAGAAAAGTCTTTCAACGATGACATCCGCTTCATTATTCGGGAAACTTCAAGAGCATGAACTGGAACTTGGAAGGCTTGAGAAACATGAAAGTCAAGACAAGAAGTCCAAAGGAATTGCCTTGAAGACTGACACAAAGGATGACAAAATTGACGAATCTTCCGAAGACGAAAATTTCATGCTTCTAGTAAAGAAGCTTGGTAAGTTTTTCAATAATAATAAAACTTCTTCTTTTCCTAAAAAGAATAAACATTTCAGGAAAAAGGAAGCATCCACATCAAACCAAGAAATTACATGCTATGAATGTGGAAGACAAGGTCACATAAAGCCAGACTGCCCAAAACTCGCAAATAAAGGAAAATTCAAGGGCAAGAAGGATTTCAAAACAAAGAAGGCTTATGTCGCATGGGACGACAACGAAGTGAGTTCATCATCGGAATCAGATAGTGATGAATGTGCAAATATTGCCTTAATGGCCTCTCACCACTCCGATGACGAAAATGAGGTTAGTAGTAATTTTTCTGTCTATGATAATGATGCACAAGAAGTTATAGATGAACTTCTAAAAGAGTGCAAGACTTTGTATAAAGACATCTCATCACAAAAGAAAAGAATTTTACTTTTAGAAAAACAAAATTCTGATTTCTTGAAAAATATTGAAGATGAAAAACAAAAAGTGATGGATGAAAAACAAAGTCTTGTATGTAAGAATTGTGAGTCTTTGTCTTTTCAAATTGTTCAACTTAAAAGAGTTTTAGAAAGATACGAAAAGGGTCAAATTGGCTTGGAAGAGATTCTTAAACATCAAAGGTATCCTAATGATAAAAGTGGATTGGGATATTCTAAATTTTCAAAACCAAGCACCAATAAGACCATTTTTGTAAGAGCAAGTGAACAAATTGTGAAGAAAGAGACAAGCACTTCTAAGACTCAGCATCAAAATCATAACAAGAAAAGAATTAATAAGGAAAAGAATTATATTCCTAGATATAGAAGTCATTTTCAACCTACATGCTTTTATTGTGGTATTAAAGGGCACACACCTAATGCTTGCTATGTACGTAATATTGGTGTTGCAAAGGGGCATTATGTGTGGGTGGAAAAAGGTACTAACTATCAAGGACCCAAAGCAACTTGGGTACCTAACACTACCTAATTTTGTTTTGTAGGTATGCTTGAAGACAACCACAAATGAATGGTATCTTGATAGTGGTTGCTCGAAGCATATGACGGGAGATATAAACAAATTTTCAAGTCTATCATTAAAGGCCAAAGGATACGTCACTTACGGTGATGATAATAAAGGAAAAATTCTTGGAGTTGGAACCATTGGTGCACCTCCATGTACCATCATCGAAGACGTTCTTTTTGTTGAAGGCCTTAAGCATAACCTGCTTAGCATCAGTCAATTGTGTGACAAAGGGTTCAAAATCAACTTCACAAAGGAGGAATGCTTGATCGAACACGAAGTCACTCATGAGATTCTGCTAAAAGGTAGAAGATATAATAATATTTTTATAATTTCTTTTGATGATTCTTCTTTGAAGGTAAAATGTCTTATGGCAAACAACAACGAGGCATGGCTGTGGCATAAAAGATTTGCTCACATTCACATGGAGCATTTGAACAAATTAATCAAGCATGATCTGGTTGTTGGGCTTCCGAAGATAAAATTCATCAAGGATAAATTATGCGATGCATGTCAAAAGGGAAAACAGACCAAGACAACTTTCAAATCCAAGCAAGTGGTTTCTACATCAAGACCACTTCAATTGTTGCACATGGATCTTTTTGGTCCATCAAGAACGAAGAGCTTTGGAGGTAGTATTTATGCTTTAGTTATTGTTGATGATTTCTCTCGATATACCTGGACAATGTTTTTAGTGCAGAAAAATGATGCGTTTAAAGCATTCAAAAAGTATGCAAAACAAATTCAAAACGAGAAGTCACTCACTATAGCCTCCATAAGAAGCGATCACGGTGGAGAATTTCAAAATTCAGACTTTGAAGAATTTTGCGAAGAACATGGAATTACTCATAATTTTTCGGCACCAAGAACTCCTCAACAAAACGGCGTTGTAGAACGGAAGAATCGCTCACTAGTTGAACTTGCTAGAACAATGCTCAGCGACACAAATCTTCCAAAATATTTCTGGGCAGAAGCAGTAAGCACGGCATGCTTTGTAAGCAACCGCGTGAATATTCGACCGCTACTCAAAAAGACTCCGTATGAGTTGTTCAAGGGAAGGAAACCGAATATATCATTCTTCCACATATTTGGCTGCAAATGCTTCGTTCTCAACAACAATAAGGACAATCTCGGTAAGTTTGATGAGAAGTCCGACGAAGATACTTCACAAAATGAAGAAATTGTTCCAAAAGATCAAACAATATTACAAGAAGATGTTACTCAAGAAAATCAAGATCTTCCGAAAGAATGGAGAACACACAGAGATCACCCAATTGATAAAGTTATTGGTGATATTAGTCAAGGCGTGGCAACTCGACTTAACTTAAAGGATGCGTGTCTCAACATGGCATTTGTATCTCAGATTGAACCATCAAAGATCGATGAAGCTTTAAGCGACGACCAATGGATTATAGCAATGCAAGAAGAACTTAATCAGTTCGAAAGAAATCAAGTTTGGACCCTTGTACCAAGGCCGGACAATAAGCATATTATAGGAACCAGATGGGTGTTCAAGAACAAACTTGACGAGAATGGGATTATAGTTCGTAACAAGGCAAGATTGGTCGCACAAGGCTACAACCAGGAGGAAGGAATTGATTTTGATGAAACATTCGCTCCGGTAGCAAGGTTAGAAGCAATTAGATTACTACTTGCTTACGCATGTTCTATGAATTTTCAGTTATTCCAGATGGATGTCAAAAGCGCTTTCCTGAATGGATACATTACTGAGGAAGTCTACGTCAAACAACCTCCGGGTTTTGAAGACTTCAAAAATCCCTCACATGTTTTCAAACTGAAGAAGGCTCTCTACGGTTTAAAACAAGCACCACGAGCATGGTATGATCGCCTTAGTAACTTCTTATGTGAGAAAGGATTTACAAAAGGAAAGGTTGACAAGACGCTGTTTATAAAGAAGATCAAGGGTAACACCTTGTTAGTACAAGTCTACGTCGACGACATCATATTTGGATCAACAAACAAAGAACTGTGCGAAGAATTCTCACTCATGATGCGAGAAGAATTCGAGATGTCCATGATGGGAAAGTTAAATTATTTTCTTGGACTACAAATCAAACAAACCAAGGATGGAATCTTTCTCAACCAATCCAAGTACTGTAAGGAATTAATAAAGAAATTCGATATGGATAGTTGCAAGATAATGTCTACTCCTATGGGAACCGGAACGTATGTTGATCAAGATGAATCTGGTACTTCAGTTGATATTACTAAATATCGAGGTATGATTGGTTCATTACTATATTTGACGGCAAGTCGTCCTGACATTATGTTTAGTGTTTGTTTGTGTGCGCGCTTCCAAGCAAATCCGAAGGAATCGCATCTCACTGCTGTGAAGAGAATTATCAAGTATCTCAAGGGAACGACCAACGTTGGATTATGGTATCCTAAAGGTAGTATTTGTTCTTTAGTTGGTTATTCTGACGCTGACTATGCAGGATGCAAAACCGATAGAAAAAGTACAAGTGGTACATGTCATATTCTTGGAAATGCTCTAGTATCATGGGCCTGCAAGAAGCAAGCTTGTGTAGCACTTAGCACCGCCGAAGCAGAATACATCGCCGCAGGAAGTTGCTGTGCACAAATTTTATGGCTGAAACAACAACTTCTGGATTATGGTGTTGACCTCGGTTGCATTCCTCTACGATGTGACAATACTAGTGCCATAAATATCACAAAGAATCCGGTTATGCATTCCAGAACAAAGCACATTGATATCCGGCATCATTTCCTTCGAGATCACGTATTAAACAGAGATGTTGATGTTACTTTCGTCGACACACACAACCAACTCGCCGACATCTTCACCAAGCCTTTGGCAAAAGAATCATTCTACAAAATTCGGAGAGAACTTGGGATTCTTGATGAAGGTGACATCTGATCCTTATCTCTAGTTTATATATGCATTAATTGTGATATGTTTTCATGTATATGCATTCTGTTTTTATGTATTTTTCAAAAATTCGAGCATGTTAATCGATTAACCATATGGGTTAACCGATTAACACTGTTGAATTTTCAATTCTGATTAAACTTTTTAATGTGTTAACCGATTAACCTATATGGTTAACCGATTAACACTGTAATTTTTTCAAAAAAAATCAGAAACGAAAATTATATTTAATTTTTGAAAATTTTATATTTTTCTTTATATATTTGTGTGGCTCATATTCTTCTAAATATCCACATCCATATCCAAAATCCACATTCCCTCTTAAATCCTAACTTCTCTCTCCCACTCTTAAAAGTTGGAAAACTCCCCATAACTTCTCAAACCCTAACTTCCTCAAGAACCCACAACCCCAGTTTCTCTCAAACCTCCATCCATGGCTTCAGCATCAAACCGCGGCAAGGGAAAACTTCCAGAACACCATTCTGCATCTGAATCAGATGACGACAGTATTCCAATGGAAACCACCAAGAAGAGACGGATGGATTTCAAAGTGCGTGTTCGTCAACTTATGCCGGTAAAGTATGTGAATCTTCGAGCTTTTCCTGCAATATCTTTTGATTTTCCTACTCTGTTGGAATATCAGCGTATCGACAAGTTCGTCACTGACTCTGGTATTATCTATCCTGATCTGGTTAAAGCTTTTATGAATAAAATGATTGTATATCTGGATATGGATGAGAACCACATGATCCGGTCCACCATTAGAGATCATGAATTTGTTGAGAATTTATCCACCCTTGCTAGACACCTTAAGATCCCATCAAAGGGATGCTTCCTGAGAAAAGGTGTAAACCATGTAGATGGACCCTGGGCAAACTATGATAAAATGGAGTATTACTATCAGATTTGCAGGTTCCCAAAAGAAACCGTTATTGCAAACTCTCGCACTGCTCGTATGTTATGCTATGCCAAGAATCTGACAGTATCTGATTGAATGCTTCACTACATTATCTGCTATGTCCTCATTCCAAAGGACTCAAATCACTCTCAGATCAACGACTTGGAAATGCAGCTGATCTTTGCTATTAAGAATCGCATCAGAGTCAATTGGATTTTGACTATTATGTATCATCTGCAGCAACAACTTCATTGCATTACCCGGCTGCCGTATGCTCGCTTGGTTTCTAGAATTCTGGAATTAACTGAACTTGACCTCAACAGAGAACCATCCTCCAAGATGAAACCTACAACGAATGAGATCAATGAGATTAATATTGTGAAGAATACTGGAATCATCAAGGCGGCTGACGGTACCTACAGGTATACTGATGATGGTCATGTGCATCACGCTTATCCAATGCCTGAAGGGGGTCTTACCAGTGAGTTTCTCTACACAACCATGATGAATCAGCATCGAGAATCCATGAATATGCATAGAGAGACCTCCCGAGCAATTGCCTCCCTTAGAAACCTCATACTTAACCCTCCACATTCCAGCACCCGAGTTGTGGACGACGAGATTGAAGAAGAGGTTGATAGTGATGAAGAAGAAGAGGAGGAGGATATGGCGGATGAGGATGTTTAGAGAATATGCTGCTGCTGTTGTTTTTACTGCTTTGCTTTCTAGTTATAAGCTTTTATGCTTTCATTTGAACTATGTTTTATTGTAACAAGTACAATTTCTATTTGCTGCATTTTATATGTACTATGTTTGTGTTTTGTGTTTACTTGGCTTTGCATGTGCTTATTACTATATACTGCTATCTTGTGATTTCTTTGAAAGCTCTTCCTTTTTGCTGATGTCAAAGGGGGAGAAGAGCTTGGTTCTGTTAATGTCTCTCTGTGTGCAGATTTTTTCCTCTGTTAAGATAGGGGGAGTTGCTAGACATAGGGGGAGAATCAGATCAAGAACCAAGAGATATCGCACAACATCTTTTGATTGCCATCATCAAAAAGGGGGAGAATGTAGAAGCATGCTTCAGTCTCAAGTTTTGATGATGTCAATGCTACTCAAAGTCATCTCTTGATTGCAAAAAGACAAGCCGTTCAAAGTCATCAAGATAAAGTCATCAAGCTATCTTTCAAGTCAAGCTATATGGAACTGATTCTTCCAGACTTGCCTGCTTTACTGGTATATCAAATTCACCTTTTTAATTTTGATATACAAGTGTTCAAAAACATCAATCTTTTGTGCATAATACATACACATGTTTTTGAAACTTTAAAAATGGTATAACATTAATTTTAAAAAAGCATTTTTCTGAAAATTAGCAGTGTTAACCGATTAACCATATAGGTTAACCGGTTAACCATTTTGAATTTTGAATTTTCTGGGCTAACGTACCAGTGTTAACCGATTAACCATATGGGTTAACCGATTAACACTGAACGTGCAGTGAAAAATTGCTTTGTTTTGAGTTCAAAAATTATTTTTAAAAACATACCTTTTCATGGTTTGAATCTTTTAAAATCATACCTTTTGTGAAAGGTTATTTTACTCATATAAATTCTGAGTTTTTCATTTTGAAAAACACCAACAGACACCAACAAAACAAAAAAACCAATACTCATTTTAAAAATTGTCTTAGAATCAAATTCATTTTTCAAAAGTGTTCATACTTGCATTGAAAATTTCACATTCATTGAACACTTGTATTGAAAAATTACAAAGAGTGAATTTTGATTCATTGAAGAAGATCACTTTGACAGTTATACTCAAACCAAATTCATTACAATTATTTTGTATTTGACTTGTGATCCAGGATTGTTGGACACAAGGGTGAGTGTTTACAAGAGGATTGTTCTTGTACACTTGTGAGATTGTATTGTTTGATAGTAGGCCTCACCGGTTGATGGTGTGATAGGTTGTACTGTTTTAAACAATAGTGAAAATTCTCTTTCATGTTGAAAGGGGAGTGGAGTACTCTCGGATTGTGAGGGGAACCACTATAAATCCTGTGTCTTTCTATCTTTCTTGATTTACTGCTTTCCATAACCAAGAACACCATCCAGCATATTTCCAAGAACCAGATAAAAACCGGAAAAATTTCAAAAGTCCTAATTCACCCCCCCCCCCCCCCCCCTCTTAGGCATACTCTGTTCTTACAGGCTTGACACTAGACCAACATTCTTCTGGTGTGATTCCTTCAAGCTTTTTCGTCGGATATCTATTCAATATATATGTTGCTGTCGAAACTGCTTCTCCCCATAATTCTTTAGGTAGATGCTTTCCATTCAACATACTTCTCACCATATTCATGATGGTTATGTTCTTGCGTTCTGCAATCCCATTTTGCTGTGGAGTGTAAGGTGGCACCACCTCATGCACAATCCCTTCTTTTACACATAGTGTATCGAACTCTTTCGACACATACTCTCCACCACCATCAGTCCTCAGAATTTTCAGCTTTCGACCACTTTGTCTTTCGACCATGGACTTGAATCTGGAAAATACCTCAATCACATCACTTTTCTTCTTGATGAGGTAAGTCCACAGCTTTCGACTGTAATCATCTATAAACATGACAAAGTATCTATTGCCACCAATCGAATCCACTTGGATTGGACCACATACATCAGAGTATATGACTTCAAGTATTGTCTTCGACTTCCTTCCTGCATCCTTGTTGAAGTTATTCTTGTGTTGTTTCGACTGAACACACTCTTCACAGACTTCACTTGGAATGTCGATTTCTGGTAATCCTGAAACCATATTTCTTCTCTTCAGTTCTCTGATGTCTTTAAAGTTGAGATGACCTAGTCGAAAATGCCATAACCACTCATCTCTGTTGGCTGCAGTTGCTAGACATCTGTGCTCCATCACATTGAGTCCAATCTTGAAGGTCCTATTCTGAGACATTGGAGCCTTCAAGATTAATCTACCACCTGCGTCGAGAACTCTCATCATCTTGTCTTCGACAACTACCTTGTAGTTCTTTTCGACAAGTTGTCTTATACTGAGCAAATTACTCTTCATGCCTGGTATGTACAACACATTGGAAATTATTGACCTTTTGCCATCTTTCCTCATAATCAGAACATCACCAACACCTTCGGCTGCTAGAGTGTTGTCATTTGCAAACTTCACTGTGTTCTTCGACGAGGGCTTCATGTTGACAAACCAATCTTTCCTTCCAGTCATGTGTGATGAGCATCCTGAGTCCAAGTACCACTGATCTTGGAATCTTTCTTCATCTTTTGTTGTGACCATTAGCAACGTTTCTTATTTTTCATGTTTCGCCAGCTTTGCATCAGTCTCTTGATTTCTCTTCCTTTCTGGACAATCACTAGCATAATGACCATACTTCTGGCAATTGAAACACTGAATGTGGCTTTTGTCTGGCTTTCGACCACCACCTCTTCCTTTACCTGCAGCATCACCTCTTTGGTTACCTTGGTTCCAAGGTTTCTTCTTATTCGACTGGTTTCCTCCTTTGTTGCCATTCCAGCTACCTTTTCCTTTTCTTGCCTTTTCTGACTGTGCTTGCAAAGCCATATCTTTCGACTTTCCTGCAGCTCTCTCATCCATCCTCTGTTCATGAGACTCAAGAGTCCCTTGAAGCTCTTCCTTCGTCAACATTGACAGATCTTTCGACTCTTCTATGGCAACTACCACGTGGTCGAATTTTGGAGCCAACGATCTCAAAATCTTTGAGACAACTGCTTTCGTCGTTAGCGCTTCTCCACATACTTTGATTTGATTCACCAACTTCGTAACTCTGGTGAAGAAATCTGTAATGCTTTCGTTGTCTTCCATCTGAAGCAACTCATAGGTTCTCTTGTGAGTTTGTAACCTCACCTCTTTCACCTTCTCTGCGCCTCCAAACGACTTTCCAAGAATCTCCCATGCTTCTTTTGTTGAATCAACATCACTAACCTTTTCAAAGTTATCAGGATCGACACACTGATGAATTATAAAGAGTGCTTTATAATCCTTCTTCTTCAATTCTTTATGCACAGCCTTTTCCGCCTCCGTTGCGTTCTCCCCAAGCGATGTTACTCCGTCCTTCACAAGATCCCAAAGATCTTGATAACAGAAAATCAGCTTAATCTGCTTGCACCAATTCTCATAATTGTCTTTCTTGAGAATTGGCAGGGTCGCCGGAAAGTTGTCGTTCGGATAGTTCATCGCCATCACTATCTTCCTTGAATCTCTCAACCGGAGCTCTAGATACCAGATGTTAGAAATTCACCTCACACCCTATGAAGAATTCCCTTCAATCTTGATCTCAAGATTGATGAACAAACTCTCAATATGATAGTAATGGTAATAACAAGTAATTATCAAGAACAACAAAGAAAAGAAGAGCACACAAGAAAGAGAAGAATGAGAAAGTATTGAGTTACCCACAACTGTGGGATTTCTGATTTTATTGAACCTTCATTTGCTAACACTGCAACTGTGAATCCAGTTCTACTGTTGTGTTTGAATATAAAGCAAGGCATCCTATTTATAGTTTTAGGTTTACAAAAGCGCAAAACATAAAAGGCCCAAAATATCCAAATCAAATCTAATTATATCAAATCAAATCTATTTACACTATGAATTATATTTAACACCTATTGCAGAAACCTTTAATTTTTCATTGTGGTATGTCAGATTTTTTTCATGTTTCTACAGTTTGTCGGCTGCTATTTTTTATCTGTTGTACCGTTTGAGAGGGAGTTAGGCAGGGTCGTCCCTGCAATCACTATGACTGCAGAATCCTGCATTTAGTATAAGGGGCTAGACGAGACAGAAATAACCCACAAAACACACTAACTGCATGGGACTCTGGTTTTTAACTGCTGAGGATTCAATTCCGGCAGGGTTGATGGTCGGTGTAGGCTGGGGGTGCGTTGTTAAAAGGTCCATGCATAATCTGTTTAGGTGGTTAATTAGTGCGGAGCCTGATTTGTTTAGGTGATTAATCACATTAAAAAATATATATGAAATTTCTCATTTCGTGCAACTGGAGAAACTCTTAATCATTAGACAGTGTCATAACCTACCTACTGCAGGAACAGTTCGATTAAAAAAGTGTACATAAACGAATGTTGTTCATGATGAGAAAGAAAAGAAGAGGTGTCCGAACAATGTTAGTAGCTATGTTGGCTGTAACAGACATTCAATTCATCCAAACAAACAGGTTTCCCTATAATGATACAAACTCCACAAAAACTAATATTAAAACGCAACTTCACAAGATATTATAGTGGTAGCAAATATAACAAACTTTTCAGGGACGTAACAATAAATAGCACTTGAAATCCGTTTAACTGCTAATGCCAGGGAATTAGTCATAATCCTTTGCTTTTTACAGTCCTTGGTTCATGCAGTAAAAGTAGGTTGGACAAAGGCACGCCCAGACACCCTCTAATTCCTGCTTTTGGACTTTTCCATGGCCCTCGGAGCTGTGGAGGAAAGAAAATATAATTGAGCAAAGAGACACAGATAAATTGAAGTTATTTGAAAAAAAAACATATTACAAGTAAGTAAACTTATATTGATTTTGAAAGATGCAATGAAACACTTAGAAAAAATGCTATAATGTTAGAGGAGTTAACTAACACAAGGTCTTCTATTCAAATTCGTGTTACAAATAGGAAAGGATGATCCAACTAACATACAATTCTTTTGGTGGATACACCCGTAGCTGAAAGTCTCCAAATAAAATTCCTCAAAACTACACTGATAAATCCAGTATGTAGTTTTGCAACTCATGGTATGTGTTTAGTTTAAATTATCAATTGACCCAAATCAAAAGTAGAAACCAATCTAAAAGAAAATTATTGTTGCAATTCAAAGGGCAGAAGCACGCATCGTGAACACCACGCATAGAGTTGTCTGTGCATGAAGTTTATCCGAATACAGACAACATATAGTGATTTCATTCTAACATATCAGGATCATAATCTGTTGTGGGTTTTTAGTTCTTAAGATGGTTATCTCAACTAATGCAGAAGATAATCCTGATCCACCAATTCATGTTAGTCATTCCCGGAAGGAAAAAAAAAAAGGAAACAGATAGGAAGAACATTCCAAACTCACTTTAGAAGCTCACTTGTTAAAACACAAATGCACTAGCACGTGGATATTTACAGACCCAAACACCTAGTTGATATATCAACTGTGCACTAACTCCAATAAACTGTTATTGCTTGAAAGTAAAGGTACAAACACAGGAAAAAACTTCTGAACCTTACAGTGCATGAACAAGATGGATGAATCAAGTTTAATTTATTGCTCGCTTCTAATTAATTGGCCATATTTCAAACGTTTCATATTTAATTGTGGTGGCTGTCAAATGAATCATCACGGAGAATACATACCTAAGCCAATGGCATCAGAACCCTTCATGATTTTCAGCCTTCTGCAAGTGTCAATGAACATTCTGCACATAAAAAGGGTTGCAGTTTAGTGAGGGGAATGAAAACCCGAAGAAATAAAATCTCATTATGCCATACATTAAATCCATTTTCGTGGTTAGAACTTGGAACTTTAAACAGAATGCCCATGAATTAGACTTAAAATCCTATTCAGCCACAAAATCATAGCTATGATCAAAGGGTAACTCCACTGGTACCATAGAACAAGGCTATAGCATGCATAAAATCTCAACACTTAGAAAGAAACTAGAATTTTTATAGTAAAAAAATAATGGACATTAACTCTTTATAGAAAACAATAAACCTTCTAAGATGGGAGGAATAAAAGGACAGCCAATTTTGCTATTAATAAACAGAGATTCATAAAAGTGTGTGCATGTGTATGTGTCATCCCTTCCAAGGCCCCATATCCTAACTCAATCGTAATACCCGGTGATTTAGAAGGGCATGCACATGTGTCCTCCAATCCAAGGCCCCATATCCTATAACTCAATCATTATACCTCTACTCTTACTCCTCACATTTTTAACTTGCATACCCCTAGTGAATTTCACCACCCTGTTCTTACAAATTTTCCATTGTCACATAGTCATTCTGTAATGAATCAGATCACTATCTGCAACATTCCCCTAATCATATCCTAACTCAATTGTAATACTCGGTGATTTAGAAGGGCATGCACATGTGTCCTCCAATCCAAGGCCCCATATCCTAACTCAATCATTATACCTCTGCTCTTACTCCTCACATTTTTAACTTGCATACCCCAAGTGAATTTCACCACCCTGTTCTTACAAATTTTCCATTGTCACATAGTCATTCTGTAATGAATCAGATCATTATCTGCAACATTCCCCCAATCTGTCCTAACTCAAATGTGTTAAATCCAGTATATCCCAACATCATCCTTGTAGCTCAGTACCAGATGAGTTGATACACTCAAGAGAACACAAAATCACAAAAAGATACAGAAAGTAACACCATTCAAACTACACTCGGTATATTAATTTATTAATTTACAGTGCATGCTGAACAGTCACAATTTCTGAATTACTTTGCCTTCTAAAAAGGGAAAATTTTCTTGATACTTTTTCATCCAAGCAGCCAGTTAGATAAGAAAATGCATTTGATATCCATTATTCATTATAGCAGCCATTAGTTGTTTTTTTCATGATTCATGCCCTCCAAATTACACATGAATGAAGGACCTAGTTGTTGTTTCATTAAAATTACTAGTAAAATCATTTGCCTTACTAACTTTCTATATTCACTATATCTCCCTCTCTTAACTAGAAGAATAGAATATATAACTTTGTATAATAATATTTTGAATCGAACAAATAAAACAAGAGCCCCAGGACTTTGGAAGTCATTGAAAAATAAAAATGATATCAATACCAATGTTGTTTAGCATTAAAACACATGTGATTGATCAAAATACCCATAGTTCATGGAACAAACATATGCAATTAATCTTCTAAGGAGACTCAACCTAACAATATATGATGACACACTTAAAAAGGAACGAAGGGAGTATATGATTGGTTTGAATTTGCACCTTAATTTAGGTAGAAAACTCAACCCAAAAATATGGTTCAATTGACTTCCCAATTGGTTTGAAGCAGGACTACCTCTATATGCATTATCATAATCTCCTAATTCTAGACTCTAGACTCAACAATGCCTAAAACTAGTGGCCGCTATGACCTATGTTTAATTATGGAGTATTGACTTGGAAATTAATTGAGGCTAGGCATATGGAGATGCAATAAATGTTTTTCAGATCAATTATGATTACTTACTAATTTAGATTAGACATTTGATAAAGCATTTACTCCTTGAACTCAACTAAAGTAGTTACTATGACTTGAAAAAGTACAATGAGAAAAGAAAGATGCAAAAAGCACATAGAGAATTTAATAAAATCTTACTCCCATGGTACATCCCCTACAAGCATCCAGTCTCCATCTTTATCTTCATAGGTGAGAACATATTCTGAACCATGCAAAAGGTCCCTTAGCTTGCTCTCACTCAACATTTCTCTTCCTGGAGCTCCGTGGGAACCACACTGACCTGCCATTACATAATTACCAGATATTTCATAATAAAAAGAAATTATTAGCAAAAACAATTTTATTAATTAAGTAAATCAAAATAGCAATGACTCACCTAGGGTAAAGCAGCTGAACATTTTCTCAAGGGCAGAGGATAGTTCCTGATATGCTGTATACGTTCTTAGATCAACCTTCCTAAGATAGGGAGCACCATCCATACTGACCTTCACAAAGAGTGCAGTGGGACCTGGTTTTCCATCCACTTCATCGTTGTTGTTCTTGGAAGCAGTGGCCATGGAGTTTTTCCTAAATGACCTTATAGGAGGCCAACCAACAACTTGTGCCCTGTCACATATGAGAATTTACCATATTAGGATTATGAATAGCTATAAAAACAAAGAAACATAGAAAACCCAATTATAGGTGTTTGTTCAGTAACCAGTTTCCTGAAAATTAAGATCTTTAGGTTGAAAGATTTAACTTACTTAGAAGCTGGTGCCTGTGCACCGATAGATGCAGCACCTGCATGATTAAGTCCAGTTCCTCTGGCAGCACAAGGCCTTTCCTGCAACACCTTACTTGGCATTTCTTTCGCTGTATTAGGCTGTGCTCTAGGCGATAACATCACGTTAATCCCTGTATTAACATTAAACTTCCCCTGCAAAACAAATATTGAAAATAAACAAGCTCAGCAGAAACACAAACCATGCACTTCTCACCACATAAACCAACTTTATTAGACTAATCACCTGAGAAAACCCATCCACGGTATCAGCAAACCCTCTCTTGTTGCCCGAAACAACAGTTTTCTGCATTCCATCTTTAGCAGGAAGCAAAGGGAACAGTGGTTTCTCATCAAGCTTTGTTGAGTAAAAATCTGAATCCCTTTCAGGTGATTGAGATCCTGGAAGACCCAACCTCAACTCAGTAGCCTTCAAATTCAAATTCCCCTTTTTCTCACAACACAAGCTTGGGAGAGTTGAATCACAACTGTCCACTGATGAACAATCAGACAATCCCAGATAATTCCGTTCCTTTAAATCAACAACACCATTCTGAGAGAATCGATCTAAGGATTGTGCAGAAGCAGAAACCACCGTCGATGACAGTTTGCTCAGCCCTTCCTCCTCCGTAACAACCGCAGCCGGAGACATCACACTAACAAACTTAAAAACCGCAGTTCAACACACAATCTGCCACCAAAATACACACAAAAAATCAAAATTAAGCCAATACCAAAACACCAAAATCAACACGAAACTTCCTAAAATATATTTAAAAAAAAATTTAATATTAACAACACTAATTAAAAATATAAAAAAGCCTGAATCATCATTCATCAAGATAACTCCAATATAGTAAGAAATTGAAACAACAACGAATCAGTAAATAGTGCCATGGAATTAGATTTTTTTTCCCATTAACCAAAAAAAAGCGTGAAATTAAGTGAGAGTTAAGACCAAACATATATAATTATTTAAAAAAAAAAAGATCATTAAGACACATAATCAACTCTTCAAATAAGTGCTTAACTAACTAATTAACTTCACAAATAATCAGATTATCAATTATCATAACAATAACATAACATGCATCACTCCCACAGTTTATTCTTCAAAAAGTAAAATCAAAAACAGCAAGATGAATTCGTTGAAGCATCTCCATAGATCCATCCACAAGCACACAAAACAAAACCCTTGCTAAAAAAAATTCAAACAAAAAACTCACACTACCAGTAGAAAGCAGAAGCAAAAAAGAGAAGCTAAAAAAGCACGCACACACCTAAGGAATGTTTAGTAAATCAGAACAAGAAGCGAAAATCGATTATTGAGAGGTTGACAGAAAAAAAGCTTAGAACAAAAGAGCGAGAAAGAAAGAGAAAAGATTAAGTTCCTTCCATTAAGCAGAAAGCAACAAAAGGTTTTAGAAATTAGAAATGAATGAAGTGTTGTGAGCAAGTGTTAAGACGGAAAAACCAAAAGTTATTCGGAGTGGATAGGGGCAAAAACGAAAATAAGATGAAAAAGGAGTGTCGTTTAGTTAGTTTGATAATGATGATGTGGACTAGCGTCAAATGGAGTTGGACGGTTGTGATTAATTCTGACGGAGAAATCAAAACCGTCGGTTGTATATAGCTCTGGGGAGACAGAAAAATTAAATATCTTGTCGCTGTTAACAGGTGATATGAGTAACAATAATGAGTCTGAAAACTGTGTCCTCTTTTTTCATTAATCCGATGGCAACCAGTCTAACAACGGTTTCTACTTCTGGCTTTCTCTTTTCCTGATTAACGGGATTCGGATTTTTTAAATGTCGCTTTTGCCCTTCTGTGCTTCTAATTATTCACTTTGTCAGTGTGATCTGTGATTTGGACGCAGTAGTTACGATTCAACTAAGTAAATTCGGATTCTCGATAATGTTCTACTTTATATGTGGTAATCTATCAAAAACTAAGAAATTAAGTATTTGTGAAACAAATTTTTATTTCACAAAAGAATCCGTTGGTAGCTGTGATAATTGAAAAACAAGGTTCTTTGAAAAACAAATAAATAACAAAATATGTTTTCGGGAAAACTTTAATCAATAAATAATAAGGTAAATAAAATTGAAAAATAAATAAAATAATAAGTTAAATGAATTAATGAAATAAGGTACTATTAAAATATGTGTATGCAATTCGATATATTATAAACTTTAAATTCCAGACAACTCTACGCAATTAATGGTTGCCTCTAAGTGTGTTTTTTAAGCAAGTACAAATGGCGCCTATTACAGGGCCCTAGTAAAACTGACATTGGACACACTCACATTTTACTCATCAATCGCCTTAATCACCCTCTTCAACATGGTGACGGAGCGAGGTGCCACAACATCTACCTACATAGGCGTATCCTTTATACCATAGTAAGAGGATTTGCAAGAGGTGGAGAATTCAGCTCTTCTCTTTGAAAGTATGTTTGATAGATTCTAGTGGCGGGTGGCATACCTGTCAGTCCTAAATCAAACTTTGAAGAAAAACTAGAACCTAAAATCATCTTTTCTAGTAGAGACGTCGTCGACATCCACTCTTACAGCAATGATCTCGTGTCCATAACAATGCAGTGTGACAATTGGGATATAAAGTGGGTGTTCATTAAACCTAGAAGCTCAATAAGTATCATATTTTATGGCGCATTCAATAAACTCTAGTAAGATTCATATGATATTCGGATGTTTTAAGGCTCCTTAGTCGGGCTCTAAGTCGAACACGTGCAGGTGAAGGGACACATAATGCTCAAAACGATTTTGGATTGAACGAGAATGTGAAGATCCGTTGAATTCCAAACCTAATTCCACTCCATAATTCAAATAATGTTCACTCCTAATTCCAAATCAAAAATTCAATCCTCATTCAAAACTAAATTTTAAACCTCATTTAATTTCATGCTTAAACCATATTTAAACCAATTTGCTTCATTCCAAAAAGGGGGATGAATTCATTTTTTTTTTATTTCTCTACATTTCACACTCAAATTCTCTCACTTTTCACTCTCTATTTTCATCTTCATCCCTAACCTCACCAAAGCTCTATCATTAGAGTTAACAAATTCTTCATTGGACTTTGTTAATCCTTGAGCTAAACCTCCATCACATTGCTTTTCCATCAACAAATTCTACATTAGAAGTTTATTTGGATCTAGACATGAATTTTGGAAGCAATTTCTTGAAGTGATTTTGGAGCAATTTTACCTTATTGCATTCTTCTTCAATTTTTCTTGTGAAGAAGCTTGTGGATCTCCGGTTTTCTTTGTTTAATTCATCAAGTTTTGTTTGCAACAATTACTAAAGCAAATCTCAACTTTGTAGGTTGGTGATTCTTAGATCCAAACTCATTTTATCTTATTTTACAACTTTCACATTGTAGATCATTGTAGTTTTAGTGTGAATTGATCCATTTAGTCAAATGTTTGATGTTGTTGATTGTTTGATTGATTCAATAGGTGTTCATTTGATCATAATTGTTATGATTTTCGTGCACAATTGTATGATATTACATGTTGCATTGGACCATTGAATTGATGCTGAAAAAGTGCTTCTGAAAACTGAGTTTCGGTTGTTTTAGCAAGTGTAATCGATTAACATATATGTGTTCATCTATTACACCCTTTCACATCCCTATTTTTCTTCTGTTTTAGCAAGTGTAATCGATTAACATATATGTGTTAATCTATTACACCCTTTCAATGCCCTATTTTCCAGCTTTTAAACAGGTGTTAATCGATTACACTTGCTACAGAAGGTGTTTTTTTGCTTGTTTTTTAGCTTATCTTGATTTCATTCCACATTTAACTTCCATGGTTTGGTATATTTTATATTTGTGTAATTTTCTTGAGTTGTTTAGCCTTCATTTGCAGTGCGTATGCGAATCTTTAATGCACGATTTGTTGATTATGTAATTGTTTGTATTCTTGAAGCATGTTCATGATGCTCACTTGTTTATATGTTGACACTTGCTTGTTGATGTTGCATATTCATAATGCTTGATGTTGACACATGTTCATACACATTGTCAATTATTAAAATCCATGGTGTATGTTCACTTGGTTATTGTTGATACATGTTCATAATGATTGATTAATCTTTTGTTACATGTTCGTATACTTTACTTGACCTTGCACAACACATGTTCAAGTTGCTTGAATTTTTGAGGTGTGTTCATGATACTTGCTTAGCCTCGTGGAATACATGATGCATGTTCATGTTGATTCATGACTACTCCTTAGTTGAATGCAGTCATGCAGCTGCTGCATACATGCCTGTTCTGAAAATATGTGATGTTACATGTTGTTGTCCTTTTGTTGTAAATACATTGTTCTTCTGATTGAGGCACTTTCGTATGCTGTTGTTTGTGTTTTTCTCTGCTTGTTTTTGCTTGCTCTTGCATGTTCCCTTAAGTCTTCCTAGCCCAACTTAATTTTTGATTAAGATTGGAGTAGGATAGACATTAGGTTGTTAACCCAAGCATGACAACATTGGGATAACTTCTCCCTTATCCTCAATCTTAGGGCCATCTTACATGACAACATTAGGATAGAATCATATTTTAATCTCAACCTTAGGACCACATTGCATGATCACATCTAGGGTCAAGTCTCCCTTAGACCTTGCATCGCGTCCTTCTCTTCTCTCTCTTAATAAATTCAAAACACTTAATAAATACGATGTGTATAGTGCGCCACGAGCCTGAAGCACATAGGAAAAGATGAACGAGAGTCTTTCCTTACCTCTTCTTAGAGTATTTTGTACGCGAGACGTTTGGAACATTTATACAAAGTATTCCCTTATATTGTCATATACTTTAGCACGATATGCATCACAAACCAATTCAATTCACTTCTTTAAAACATTTCAACAAATTCAAATCGTTTTCCTTCAAGATTCTCTCCTCCTTTTTTCAGAAAGGGCATGTTATTTATGTTCTACCGCAAACAAGTAACGTGTAAGACTCCAAATAACGAGTGGGAAACACCTAAACTTCTAGAGCATCAACGTTAACATTATCCATATAAAATACTAAGCAACTCGTGGTACGATTAACTACGGACACTCTGATTTCTTCATTCTCGTGTGAATGAAGACACGTAGGCACAAGGGCCTCAATCCTTGGTGAGCAACCTTCCCTTTCACTCGTAATCCTCCGAACTACGTTGACTATGATGTTCCCATTGCACAAGAGAATACATAGCCATATGATTGCGAGATACTATCGAATCCCCTTTTGTTTACTTTCTATCTTTTTGTTTCGGCATTCCCTTAGTAAGTAAGCTTTAGATAAATACACCTTTTTATTAGAATAACAAGAGTGGATCTCGTTGAGAATAACGGACGCGAGGGATGTTAATACCTTCCTCTTACGTAACCGACTCTTGAACCCCGAATTTGGCTGGATAAGTGCTCTGGCCAGCTAGAGAAATGCTATGCAATATGATTTATGCAGACAGAAATACAAAAAATGTTAACGTGCATGTGTGCATTGGGGATATTTCCCCTCCAATTCCAGTGTCAATGGTAGCAAGACGAGAGAAACCATAAAGACAATATTTAGAAAAACCCTCATACATTTATTGGAATGACAGTCTTGTCAAGACGTTACACAACTATGTTCCATACAACTAAGATGATAAAGGAGGATCCCAACCAACATGCCTGGTGGTGATCTCAACACACAGAATACAAGAGAGAAATCAAGTGCAGGTACGGTCGTAGAAATCCTCGAACAGCTTCTTCGTCTTTGCGTGATCCGGTCGATAAATCAAGCCTTCTATCAACTGATCCCTTTTCCTGACCGTTCCATGGATGTCTCTGACAAAATCTTCCCAAGCCTTATCCTGGGCACCATCCTCAGGTTTGGGCCTCTTGATGTTTGCTCTGCGCTGACAATCTTCCAGATTCTTCAAGGCATCAATCAGTTTGCGTTCGGCCTCGTATCGACGGCATGCTTCTTCTTCAAGCTCTTCGGTCTTCACTCTAACCTGTTCTCCCAACTGAGCAACCTGTGTCTTTAGCTCTTCTTCCGGTTCTTTGCGTTTGGCCATAGTGAGATCCCAATGCTCTCTGAACTTAGCTAACTTCGTGTAGGCCCTTTCCAGCTCTTGTTTCTTAGTAGCCAATACACTGCTAACTGAGTCTACATCTAACTCCAGACACTTCTTGGTTTCAGTCAACTCCAGCAAAGTAGTCTTCAGATGTTTCAAAGTTTCGGCCTGTTGCTTGGAAAAATATCCTGTTTCAATCTTTTCATGACGAAGTTGGGCATTCTCTTTCTCTAAAGCCTCTTTAGCCTTTGCTAACTGTTCTTTCTCCGCCATCAGCTGCTTGTATACCTGCATGTCTATAGTGGTGGGCTCTTCCACCGGAGAAGGATACAATGGCTGAACTGCAGGATAAGGCATAAGGAATTTCGTAGCTCGTTCACGAATCCATTCCACATACGGACCAAGAACTCGAGTACCCCCTCTGTTACCTGAAGGCTTCCCTCTCTTATGCAGGTTCTTCCAGGCTTTCTCAAGCTTGATCAACATCTCTTCCTCTATTGCCCCAGTGAGATACATAGATTCCTGTATCTCCTTAGGCTTCGGCGCTTCCTGATGTGCATACCCAAACTGCCTGATTAATAAGGAAGGGTTGTAATTGACACACCCTCTCCTTCCTATCAAAGGAACATTAGGGAATCCTTCGCATCTGTATATGACCTCAACTCCGAACACCTCCTCATTAACCCACACCACATTCTCAGAAGTCAACCCCATCAAGCGCTCAGGCCATCCTAAAGAATCAATAAAAGTGACAAAAGGCCCTGACTTCGGCATATGACTAGTAAACCACCTGCATAGTAGAGGTACACAACAAGAGACATTCCTTCCTCGTCGCTTTTCATTTTGGTAGTGAGTGGAATGGTGGATATCTCCCAGCAAGGTAGGAACTGGGTTCTTTGCAGCCAGAATATAGAAAGCATTTGCATCAACAAAATCAGGAAGGTTTGGGAACAATACAATGCCATAAACACACACAGCAAGGATGGCGTCAAAAACAACCCAGCCACCCTTCTTGGCATACTCCCGAGCCTTCTCCACCAAAAAAACCAACGGAAATCCCCACGCATTTCCTTTTCTGATCATCTTCCCTGTCAGCTCGAACTCTCCTAAGTACATAATAGCAGAAAGCTTAGCCAGATTAGGATTAGCGTCCGTGTGATAGAAAGGCATCTGCTCGCGAATCGGTATATCCAAGAGTGCAGAATACTCCTCCAGGGTTGGAGCCAAGACAAAGTCAGGAAATACGAAACACCTGAGCTCAGCATCATAAAACTGCAACAGGGTGTAAATGCCGCTGATCTCATAAGCCGAGGGCTGGTAAACATAAGTCAGGATCCTCCCATATGTCTTCCTGAAATCACCCATCACCTTCTTCTTAGCAATAGTAATTAACTCTGACAACAGACTGATATCTGGAGACGGGAATTTGTAGGGTAACACTCTCTTCGTGGCTTCCATGTCTTGCTAGGAAACAAACACCGGAACTGGGAGGGGAAATATGTACCTGCAATACACACACGTTAGTTGGATGCAAATGGTAATGCAATGATGCAATATGATAAATGATGCAATCAGTGAACACAGGGGCCATGTTGTAGCCTGAAGAGGAACATCTCCGTGATGTCAAGAGCAGAAAACCACCACAGTCACCAGAACTTCCTGACACTAACTATCATCTGATACTCAAAATACCAATCCCCTGGTAAGAAATCCATCTGAACCTCTGTATCTGACGAGAAAACCATCTGATAGTAGTATCAACCTCAAACAAGAAACCCATCTGATCCAAACAACACACCTGTTAACGAGCCAAGAAAACCATCTGATAAATACTGAATCATGTTTTCTGAAGGCCAGTTTTCCTACAATAACCCAATCCCCCTCACAGGTATGGACCTAATCCACGGACAAAGGTACGGCATCCTATGCGGTCATCAGCGTCACAGACTTTCATGAGTGACGATACGATTCCCAGAAGGAGTGGCATCATCAAGTCATGAAGAGGCCTCACTTAGCTGACTTCCAAATGATTGGTCCCCAGAGTCGACAATCCCCACGTCTGGACTCCCCTCAGATCCTTAGGACCGGAAAGGAGCACCTCGGAGAGAACCTCGTCTGAGCCCAGATTTCGTAGGGAACTGTGCCTGCTCAGCAGACAGGTTCGTCTACTACTCTCCGCAACTATGTCTAGGTGCATACTCAAGCCCAGGTTCGGCTTCTCACTCATAGTAACCTCCCTCTCCACAGCAATAATCATAATAATATAGTGCTGAAAGTAAATGCGGAAAGGTAAAGGTGCGGGAAAGTAAAGTGCGGAAAAATAAAACACATATGCACAACACCCAACAGATAAACACCCAAGCGCTAGGATTGACTCGCGTAGGGGATGGGAAACGGTCCCAGCATAAGGGATGGGAAAAGTCCCTAGATGCTATAAGTCCCCAGCAGAGTCGCCAGCTGTCGCTACTGCGAAAATCGGCGCCGGCATGACAGAAGAGTCGCCACCGTGCGTTATTTATCCCAACGGAGGGAAAGGAAACGCTCGAAGTAAACCTCGCAAAAAACGGGAAAGGTATGGTCATCGCAACCAAAACCTGGATTCGGGAGTCGGTTACGCAAGGGGAAGGTATTAGCACCCCTCACGTCCGTCGTACTCGACGGGATCCACGCTTGGTGTTTATAAGGAAAAGGGTGTGTTTATCTATCTACGCTAATGGTCAGTCTGAAAAGAAAAGAAAAGGACAGGACTCGACAGAACACACGCTGTTCTGGGCCTACGTACTCCCTCGTGCAATGGGAAAGTCAGAGTCAACGTAGTTCGACTACCTACGTCTAGACGGGGGGAGGGTTGCTTGCCAGGACATCGCGTCTTGTGCCTACGTACTTCCACACGGCATGGAAGATCAGAGCAAACGTAGTTCGACTAACTACGGCTAACCTGGGTGTTCTCACACAGCAGTGAGAAATTAATCTGGTTTTAAGGGTTCGGGACCCTATGGGAAAAACTACGGTCTGGTCTCAAATGCCCTCGGGCGAGAGAAAAGGGTAACATCAGTCGTCAGCGGGAAAGTCTCGATCGCACATCAGCGAGAGAACAAAAGGTTAGTTGTTAGTGTGCTCGCTAGGATATCGCATCTTATGCCTACATATTCTTGTCTGATACGAGAAATCAGAGCAGCTGTAGTTCGGCTAACTACGACACAAGCTATTCAAGTGTTTTTCTGTTGTTTTGAGAAAGGAAAGAGACACCCTAAAACTATGGTTGAAAAAGGGGAATCTACCTACTGTTATCATGCCTGGTTGACTAACTTAATGTCTATCATAACCCCTCCGCAGCGGAGAAGTTAGAGCTCCTAAGGGATCATGGCAACAGGACTAAACAACAAACAGGAATCAACTGCAAAGTAAAGAAATACTGGAAATATGCATGAATGCAACAATCAAACAAACAAGGCACAAAGGCCGCACACCACAGAGGTAAGGGAGCTCAGCTCTACCAAATACCAGCAAGCAAAGCCACTCAATAACAAACAAACAGAAGGAGGACCACCTCAACTTCTCATGCACACAAAGCCTACTTCTAAGATGCATCTACCTCAGAAATATCTAGATGAACCCCTAAGTCTAATGCAGCACGGCACCACACAAGTCAAACAACACAAAGAGAAGGCGAACCAGCCTGACAAGCCCCTATCCAAAACTTAAACCAAAACCCTGAGCAGGACCCCTAAACAAAACCCTAATCAAACCCCTGAGCAAAGCCCTATGCAAAACCCTAATCAAATCTCTAAGCAAAAACCCTAAGCAAAACCCTAATCAAATCTCTAAGCAAAAACCCTAAGCAAAACCCTAATCAAATCTCTAAGCAAAAACCCTAAGCAAAACCCTACACAAGAGAAATCAATCCCAGTCTTCAAGCTTCAAAACAAGCTTACCAAAGAAAGGGAGCTAAGTAGGCAGACTCATAGTGCCCTCCTCAGGAAAGTACTAAGAGGCTTATACTTATGACTCATATCCCATGTGGCTCAACAACTGTGATCGGTTTACATTCCTCCTCAGGAGAAACTAAACTCACATGAAGGCTCCGACATCATTGGATACTTGAGAAATCCTATATGAACTAAGGGAACTAAGTGAACAGACCCATAGTGCCTTCCTCAGGAAAATACTAGGGGACTTCCACTTAGGAATCATATCCCATGTGGCTCAACAACTGTGATCGGTTTACATTCCTCCTCGGGAGAAACTAAACTCACATGAAGGCTCCAACATCACTGGATACTTGAGATATCTTATATGAACTAAGGGAACTAAGTGAACAGACCCATAGGGCCTTCCTCAGGAAAATACTAGGGGACTTCCACTTAGGAATCATATCCCATGTGGCTCAACAACTGTGATCAGTTTACATTCCTCCTCAGGAGAAACTAAACTCACATGAAGGCTCCGACATCATTGGATACTTGAGAAAGAGATGAGAAGAAAGAATGAAAGACATCCATAGTGCCTTCCTCAGGAAAGTACCATAAATTTCCCTCAAACTTCAGGATCTCAAACCTCACAAACAGAGAGCAAGCTCCTAGACTAGGACTTCAATCTATGCATCCTTGCAAGCTCCATCAAGACTTCATCCAGCCTCCATCTTCAAGAAGAAAGCACAGGCCCTCAACCCAAAAGAAACTATCTCTAAAGTTCAACCACAGTTGAACTTCAAAGTCAGAAGCCATCAAGACTTCTCCTATTCTCAAGCTCAAGCAAAAATAACAGAACACCCTATAAAAATCTACCAAAAATCTAGGGGAAACCTACATGCCTCTATGATCCCAGGATCAAGTCTCAAAGCCTAAGTCAACTTCTAAGGCTACTAAACAATCCCTAACATGTGAATGGTCAAGGGTTAACCAGCAAGTTATGAGGTCTCTATTCTCTAACCCTAAAATAACACCAATCAATCTCTAAAAAATCCACAAAAATCCTATGGGGAGCATGCATCAGTCTAGTACAACATACTAAAAAACCAAAGCAAAAATCAATACCAAGTTAGAGAAATAAAATCAGCAAGGCAGACACACCACAAACCAATTATTCAATATCAATTAAAATGAAAAAATGCAAATAAAAATGAAAATGCATGATCAAATTAATGTTTTTGTATTATAAAATTCTAAATTGAATTAGGAACCTACAGAAAAAAGAATGGAATTAATTGGACACTCCTACTATTTTTTATGAATTTATTTCTAACATGCATGAAAATAAAGAAATTAAAAAGAAAAAGAAAATAAAACAGGGGTGGGGGGTGCAGCGATAGCAACAACTCTAATTGTTTCAGCGACTGGGCCCATACACGGGGGTGTGCATAGCACTTAGGGCCTAAGCCCAATCCAAAATCACTCAGCATTCCTCTCACGCAGGGGGGGACAACGAGCAAATGAGGGGTGCGTGATCAGCAACCAAACTTGGGCTTTGACCCAATCCAACCCTAACCCAAACGGATGACTAACAAAACCATTCTTCTCTAACCTCTCGTTCACTGTTCACTACCAAAACCCTAACACGCCGCTCCCCCCAACCTCTCTTTGATTCCCTCTCACCCTCTCAAACAATCTCTCACCAAATCTGAAACTGAACCTAAACACAAATCCGTTCAACTCATGCCCTAACCTAAACTATCTTCCTCAACAAAACTAACACGCAAATCTCAAAACGAAAACCCTAATCCATCTGAATAAACGACTAGGAGGCGTAATGAAAAGAAGCAAAACCTGGGCGATGCAATGAAGGCGATGAAGCTTCTGGAACCACTGATGAGCGATGGCGGAGCTCGCGAAGAATTTGAAGGATCAACTTCTGGAGAGTTCTTCGTGGACGCTTGAAGATCTACGATGTTGACGGAGCTTTTACGATGAACGGATGAAGATCAACGAACTTGATGATGTTTAAGGACGATCTTGAAGCTCTGAAGATCTTGACGAACAATGAAGTGGATTTGACGATGTTGAAGATCGGAGAATCAGTTACGATAAACTTGATGAAGTTCTTGCAAGGAAATTTCTGGAGACGTTCTCGATCCGATGACGAAGGCGATGACGAACGATGTTAACATTTGTTGAAGGTTCTTGATCTTGTTTGGTTGACTCCGGCGACAATCTGGAGATTATTGCTGATGATCTTGAAGGAGATGAAGAACGATGGATGAATTTCTGGAAAATCCAGATGAACACGATGAGTGTTCTTGATGAAAATCTGGAAAATGATGAGTATTTCGAGGAGTTTTCCGGCGAAGCACTATTTTCGGTAGGTGGTCGATGGAGGTAGGCGAAGAAGATTAAAATGTTAGGACGGATTCTGGAGTTTTTGCAGTTTTCGGCGATAGTTAGGAGTCTGTTGCGGTGGCTCCGGCGGTAGTTACCGGCGTGTGCATGCCGGCCGGTGAGGAGCTGGTAGTGGGATCCAGCTGGCGTGCATGCAAGCTAGGGAGGAGGAGGAGATGACACGCAAGCCAGGGAGAGAGGCTGAGTGGGACGCGTGGCAAAGAGAGAGAGATAGTAGGTGAGGTGGAAGACTCTGAGTGTAAGTGGATTGTGAGGTGGCCAGCCCCCTACAGAAGCACGCGTGGCCTGGCTATATAGTAGACACATGGCGCTGCAAATTGGACAAAAAAGCAAAAACGGACTAATAGGAATGGGCCTCCACATCCTGAACTGGCCCACGAAAATGATATCCATAAACCCCAAAAAAAAACTGAATTAGAATGATTAAATCCAATTAAGAACTAATCAAAGATTAAACCTAATTAACTAATGATTAAACCTAATTAACTCTAACTAAAAATAAAACTGCAATTAAATCTAAATGAAAATTAAAATAACCTAATTAAATCTAACAAACTCAATTAAAACCTAACTAATGTTAAACCCTAATTAAACTAATTAAATCCTAATAAAAGAAATTAATATCTAACAAAAGATTAAAAATAAATTCTATTATCCAAAAACTATTATATTCTAAAAGAAAATCAATCTAAAATCTATTTAAAACAATTTAAATTCTAAAAAAAGATTTAAAGCTATTAAAAATATTAAAAAATCTATTTAAATCCTAAAAAATCTAAAAAGCCTATTTAAAATCCACAAAAGGCTATTAAATCCTAAAAAAAATGCAGACAAATGCAAATGACCAACATAAAAGATAGCGCGAGACCAGATCGAAGCAAACAGTAAACCCCCGGGCATCAGAATATCCCAAAAACCACGATGTAAGCTGAAAACACCGAGGAGCGCACCATTCCCCGAAAATAAAACCTTGATTATCTAGACTGGATCTGAAATATCCGGTAAATGAAACCCAAGCTGTAACCCTGACATCCTCTGTCTGTGCACAAATGTCATGCATCTGATATGCGAATACGAATTGAACCATGAACCAGATAGGAGAACCGGTTGGTCAAATTTTAGGGTGCAACACCAGGGTGCTTTCCATGAGGGCTTACGGCTTTAAAGACCATTCATGGGAAATTAGTGGAGGCCTCTTAGAGGGATAATAATGCCAAACCAGAACTAGTGAACGTATTATTGCTTCTCGACCTAAGAGACTTAGGACCTGAGGACCTAGTAGGAGCCTTGTCCAAGACTAAAACCCACATGAGAGGGGAATGAGTTTTTGCAAGAAACTTTGACCTTCATCCTACCCGGTTTTTTGGTATTCTTGTCAGAGTGAACTGTTGAACCTGGGTTTCTAGTATTCTTGTCAAAGCATCCTTTTGAATCTATTTCGTCATCAGTGCAACAATTATTCAGAATATATGAAAGCTTTGATCTCATGTCTATTGCATTAATAACATTTCATAACATAAGCATCCATGCATCATTTGGCATATCATTCTTCAGCTAAAAAACGACAGAGCTCATCCATCCTTTGTCCATAACCCACGATTGATTCCCGACTCTCGTATTGGACTTGGAGCAACTTTTGGAAGGATCATGAGCTTAGGAGAGCATAATCAGTTTGTGACAAGGGCGAATGTTGAATTAATGAAAGATCTGTTTGACCAACTTGTGGAAGCAATGACAGCCTTGGCAAAGAGAGATGACAATATTCATAGAACTTCAGTCACTGGGAATGTCATTCCACCTCAAGTGAACAATGTTGCTCAAGCTCATCCTGTGCGGGTCCCTGTTGACAATCCTGATATACAAGAATGTCCCATTGTCCGAAATGGACATTCCTCTTCTCTTGATACCACAGGCTATCAGAGTTTTGCATTCTCTATGCCAGATTTCCAAGGGGTGGTCTCTATGATGAAAACCAAGGACCCACGAGTTGTTGAGATTATGGAAAGATATCGTGTGTTGGAAGAGAAGCTTAAAGCCATGAAGGGGTGCGATGCTTTTGATCTGAATGCTTTGAACATGTGTTTGGTACCCGACCTTGTAATACCTCCAAAGTTCAAGATACCGAAGTTTGAAAAGTACAAAGGGGATAGTTGTCCAAAGCAATTTTTGGAGATGTTTTGCAGAAGAATGATCTCACATGTCCGCAACGACAAACTTATGTTTCATTGTTTCTAAGAAAGTCTAAGTGGGGCATCACTGAGTTGGTACATGCAGCTAGAGAGTAGCCACATCCAATCATGGTCGGACCTAGCTAACGCCTTTTTAAAGCAATATGAATACAATTTTGACATGGCTTCCAACTGTATACAATTGCAAGGCTTATCTCAAGAGGACAACAAATCTTTCAGAGGGTATGCCTAGAGATTGAGAGAGTTAGCTGCTCATGTTTAACCACTACTCTTAGATAGAGAATTGGTTGACCTATTCAAGGATATTTTGCAAGGCCCATAGTTGGAAAAGATGATTGGCAATAGGATATCAAACTTCTTCGACTTGGTATCAATTGGAAAAAGCATCGAGAGCGGCCTCAAGAGTGGAAAGATCCAAGACACCTCGAACATCTCAGCTAGGTGAAAGTGAATCAGTTGTCAGTTCCCAAGAAGAAAAGGAGGAAGAAAATAGTTCCATCTGGGAACCTCCACTACCTCATCCTCAGTACTCATGTATCTCAACTGTTCAGAGTCAGCAACCTTTTGGGTCTTCGTGTCAGATACCATTATCTCTACAGGGACAATATCCTCCTTCAAATCAAGGACTTCTTCAGTATCAATGGTCATATCAGCATCAGCACACCCGACAAAGGCCAAGAAAGCCAGAGAGACGTTTCACTCTGCTTCCAATCTTGTACAGTCATATATTACCATATTTAATCAAAGTTGGATTGATAGTGCCGAAGGAATTGAACCCATTGCCTTTTCCGTACCCACCAGGTTTTGATGTCAATGCCCGATGTGACTACCATGATAGGGCATAGGGGAATTCAACTGAAGATTGTAAGGTGCTCAAGAGCAAGGTTCAGACTCTACTTGACTCAGAGATGTTCTCATTCACGCCTCAAGGCATTCAAATCAACAATCTTTCACTTGGTTATATGGGTCCATTAGTTCATGTTATGGAAGAAATTGTCGAGAATAGATGTGAAGATGATTAACAAACTGATTTCTACGGGAAACTTTGAAGATGGCTAGCTCAATAGCGAATCAAGAAAGGAAAGTTATTAGATGCCAAACTTTGCTTATTTATCTATCAAATGTTGGCATCTTTCATTATTTTTATAGAGAAAGTGATTAGAATCCTTCTTGTTCTTGGTGATATGCTTCATCATGTGAAAGTGTCTTGATTTCTTTGATTTGTATGCTATTGTGCAGGAATTAGGCATTAAAATATGAAGAGTAAGACACAAAAAGTGTGACAAGGAAACCAAGTCAGCATGAAAACATCAACAAGTTCGCACATCAAACTTGCTAGTGAATCTGCCCAGAAAAACATCAGCAAGTTCGCACAGCGAACTTGCCAACAAAGGTCTTTTAAAGCATGGTACTGTTCATTCAGAAAGAAAAAAGACCTAAGTTCGTTGTACGAAGGAGATAGCATGTTCGTTGGAGCGAAGAAGAAGCGAATGCTTAGCGAACACCCCCAGACTTGAGGCAGTAAGTATTTGGACAAGAATTCGTTGTGCGAAGTTTGCAGCGAAGCCTTTGCACTATGAAAGATTCTTCGCACAATGAACATGTGAAAATAGCTCAGGGGCGTCTTCACTGTACACTGGCACTTCAACTGCCATTTTTCATTGTTCGCTAGGCAGACATTTTGTTTGCAGTGCGAACATGACAGCTCAGCAGCATGTCTATAAGTAGTATGTGGTACTTTTTGTAAAAATATCTTTTTTCTTGTACCTTTTCTAGTTAGAGATTTTTCAGAGCAAAAAACCCTAGTTTCTCCATTTTTCATCACCTCTTAGCCATCTTTCACAAAAAGAAAGTGGATTCCCATCCAATCTCGATTATTCGACTCGGATGTTGACCAACCTTCTTCCAAAACTTGTTGCTTAAGCTATCATGGAAATGGGTGGCTAAAACCCCTCTTTTGTCAAGGTTAGAGGTATTTCTTTAGAAATGAACTTTTTAAGTCTTGACCTAGTTTCTTCATCTATCAACTATACAAACTCTAGACATATATTTGAAAGTTGATATTCGCTTTCTATTGATTGTAATGATTATTGTTTCGAGTGTTATTTAGAGAGATTATTTAACGGTCGAAACAATAACATTCACGAAATCGCTTTAGAGATTAACGTTTTTGCGAGGATACACGATTATGTTGGTTAAAACTAAGTTCACATATTTGATTGGTTGGATACATTTATGACGAATTAGTGAACCCTAATCTTGGCATGCTTTTTATCAAACTAAAACCAAATTTTACTTTGTTTTACTTCTTACAAACTCTTGTTACAAAATAGAAACCATTTTAAAAACCCCCCTTCTTAAATCATTAAACCATTGAACGACAAGCATCACATATTCGCATCAATCCATGTGGATACGATAAAACACTACCGAAAATACTTTTAACAAAAGCCCAGTTCATCGGAGCTGGAAATCTTTTAGATCATATCATTACTTTGAATTTGTATTTTCTTTTCTGTTAAGTGCAAAATCATTTTTAAAACTCGTCTGTTTTCAATTGATAATGATAATGAAATAAATATGCATATTTTGAATAAATTCATTCATGTTCACTCATATTTTCTTTATCGACATCAAACGCTTATTTAAGCAAAGTCCAAGGGAGGATGATGAAATTGAAAGACGCAAAACTTTTGATTGTATGCTTTTGAATAAAACCTTGTTGATGATGTACAAGTATTGTTTCAAATCCCTAAACCCAAAGATATAAGGAAGATAATCCATTGTCAACCCTGTTGAGCCTAGAAGTGGGAGTTTCTTTCTAAAAACAAAAAACCCTCAATCTTAACTTGGGGCATGGTAGTCTTCAGTTAATTTGACCATACATTCAAAATTCAAAAACGGAAAAAGAGGAGTGTCTCATTCGAAGATTAATCACATCTTCTCTCACAAGCCCACAGTGGTTGTCCCTCACTAACCAAGGAACGAGGCAGTCACAACCCTTGCAAGTTAAATGAACAAGTGTCACACGATTTGTTCCAAAAAGAAAGAAAAAAAAGCCCGCTAAGTCAATAACTTAAAAACAAGTGACTTAGGAAAGAATTAGGGCATCCCGCTTGACTTCAAAAAAAAAAACAGTCCAGAAAAAATTAGGGAACAATAAAAAAGACAACATAATGAAAAGGGAAAAGCGAAAAGGATTACAAAATAAAAATCCTCGATAAAGAACAAGTTTGTGTGACTACAGACACCAAAGACAAAAGGGGTGACTGTCACTCCAAAAACCTTGTGGATTCCTTGACCATCACTTCTACCATTCAATACTTTTTCGAAAGGTGAGCGCATGTGCCAAATTAACTGAACTTAGGATTGGAGAACACCAAGGCGAATTGGTGGGTTAAAACAAAACTTTGAGCCATAAATTTTTTTCCTCAAACCGTGAACCAAGCCACGTTACAACCCTCAAAAGGCCTAATTGAAGCAGGATTATTTCGAAAGCATACTTCGGTAATCGCGTTAAAGCTTACTCCTAAAACGATTTGCTTACCATGCATGTTGGTATCGATGGGACATTTTGATCAGTGATTCATTCACTATATGTCACAACATAATTCAAATGAACAGACTTGGATTTCAAAATTTTCATATGCATTGCATTAAAATTATCATTTTTAAAATGATCAATTTTACTTGCGGGTAAGCACTTGACATCAAGAGAGTTTCTGCAATGGAAGGATTGATCAAGCTAATATGTAAAATGTCTGAGTACTCCATTCAGCAGGGGTAAGTCATATCAAATTATCACACCAGGAGGGCAAGTCACTCAAAGATTCAACTAATATGGGGCAACCAGGTCGATATTTGACAAATCTCTCGAAGATAGTTAGTCAGAGGCACTCCTTCAAAGATTATCCAGTCAGGGATAAAATCACTTCAAGGTTGGGGCAGACCACACCGAAAGCACAAGAAGTTAATCTAGTCCAGAGCGGAAATTAATCTGAAACACCTCCCTAAGGTTCAGAATACTGGGGCAGTACATCTCAAACCATCAGGGTACAAAAGTCTCAAGTTTCCTTTTGAGGCAGATTCTTACAGAGATCCCATAGGTTAGGGCAAGACTGCCGACAAAGGAACGCTTCCTCTCCATACCTTCAGAGCTACTCAAGCAAGTTCTGTCAATCTTCAAGTTCAAGATGAATGTCGGGAAGTCACATTAAGCCCATCCCATAACCTTTCAACCAGAAATCTTGTAGCCAGGCAAGACACTTTCCAACTTCAACCGTACCTGACCTACCTCGAAGCCACTGGTCGAGCCGTCAAATCATTACAATAATAATTTCCATGCATTGGTCATGTTGTTTCACTCATGCATGTCATTCATCTAGCATAACATGGCATGAAGCTTGTAAAAACGAACAAGAAAATTGAATTCCAATCCGTATTGGAATCTCAACCAAATTCCAATCCCTATTGGAAACCACCAGAAGCCCAGTCCCTATTGGCACCTCATTCAAAAATCAAATCCACATTGGTACCCAGAAAAATCTCACTTTCGAAAAAGAATACCAATCTAAAAATCAATCACCATCAGGCTTAACATGGCCTTCCCAACAAAGTCCAGCCATACTTGGCACATCCTTTTTTCCCCAACTGCTCGAGCATACATCTACATTATGCATATAGTAATCGTCATTACATTACATTGCATCCTTAAAAAGCTTAGCATATCCATTTGAAATGGAGCATTACACCATACAAAGTTCAAGCATGCATATGAAGCATAAGCTAGTTTTAGTACCTTACACGAAGCTCAAATCAACTTTCATTCAAAATAGTGACATTTCCCTAAAGAGAATGTCGATCTCACTCCCCAATGGATATTTTAGTTAACCCTCTTTTAGTTTTTTCCTCAGGGTCATAAATCATAAGTCGATCTTACCCTTGAACGGTCTTTTGCCATCAACCCTTTGATGACGACATTCCAGATGTTATCTTTCCGTCAACCCTTTGACGATGTTCATTTTATTTCCGTCAACCATTTGATGATGTTAATTATTTTCCATCAACCCTTTGGCGATGTCAGTTTTCTTTTCCATCAACCCTTTGACGATGTCAATTTCTTTTTCATCAACTCTTTGATGAGGTCACTTTCTAGTGAAGTTTTCTTCCCGTCAACTCTTTGACGATGTGTCTCTCTAGTGAAGTTTTCTTCCTGTCAGCTCTTTGACGATGTGTCTCTCTAATGAAGTTCTCTTCCCATCAACTCTTTGGCGATGTGTCTCTTTAAGTAAAGTTTCCTTTCCATCAACTCTTTCATAATGTGTCCCTTTGACGATGACGATTTTCCTTCCATCAACTTTTTAATGAATAGAACTGGTATTTTTCATAATCCCTAGCTTCGGGTAACACTTGTCCGTGTTTATTTCAATTCTTCAATACTTCGTCCCTATTGATTGTCAACACTCGTCCTTGTTTATTTCATTTTTTCAATACTTCGTTCATATTGATCTTCAACACTCATTGTGTCTATTTCAATTCTTTAATACTTCGTCCATATTGATCTTCAACATTTATCGTGTCTATTTCAATTCTTCAATATTTCGTCTGTATTGATCTTCAATACTCGTCGTGTCTATTTCAATTCATCAATACTTTGTCCGTATTGATCTTGAGCACCCTTTCGTGTTTTTCCCAAGGTCGTAGATCATCCGTTGATCTTACCCTTTGCTCAACTTTTATTCCATAGCGAAATCATCTTCTCTTCACTTTAGGTCGTAAGTACGTTGATTCTACTTCCTTTCACCCATTATTCGGGTGCTAGATTTGTTGATCTTATTCCTTAGAGTCGTAGATCGGTTGATCTTACTTCTATTCTCTTGTTGTAAGTCTACCTTCGACCGACATTTTGTTCAAAATCTAGTTCCTGACTGGTATTTGGTTCCCTACCGACCCCTTATGTTCAAAATCCAGTTCCTGACTGGTATTCGGTTGCTTACCTCTTATTTTCATAATCCAGTTCTCTACTAGAATTCAGTTCCCGACCAACCTTTTTGTCAAAAATCCAGTTCCTGACTGGTATCCAATTATTTTTTCTTTCCCCATAGAGTGAAAATTTGTGGGTTCTTTTTGTATTCAATCCCCTTCTACCTAGAATTTATGAAAAAAGTATTACTCTTCATACCTTCAGGTTCAAGTTGATTGAATATGGGCAGTTGTACCCCAAAATTTGCCCTCTTATTTCTCTAACCTTAACTGGGTTATGTTTGCATCCATATGCATTGCATTGGACTTCTAAGACATGGGATCACAATGTATTTCTCACAGTTCAGAGATTTCTTCATTTTAGATAGTGTTTCAATAGCGTTCGGAGCTAAATAGACAGTCGTCAGAGTCTTCAAGCATTTGTTTCACTTAGCAGATGGTTTGATTATTTCAGAATTGATAGTATAAAGCACATGGTTCATATGATCTTGTTATAGACAAGTTGTCTATCATGTTTTAGGCATTATTCAAGGGCGTTATCAGTGGTTAAGGTTTAGATGCGAAGTCAGGCTTAGAACAAGTTGCAATAGGGTGATTTTTGCAAATTTTCCTTGATGTAACCGATTAACCATATTATGTTAATCGATTACACCGGTTAATTTTTGCCTAGAATAGTAGATTTTCAGCATTGTAGCATTTTATAATTTATTCCAATCACTTCGATTCAATCTTACACCAGTAAAAGCATCTAGAGCATTGCAACAAATTTCACTTTCCCTCCATAATTCAGATAATTTCCACTCCTAATTCCAAACCAAAAATCCAATCCTCATTTAAAACCAAATTCCAAACCTCATTTTCATTCCATTCCTAAACCTTATTTAAACTAATTTGCTCCATTCCAAGAAGGGGATGAATTCTTTTTTTTATTTCTCTACATTTCACATTCAAATTCTCTCTCACTTTTCACTCTCTATTTTCATCTTCATCCTCAACCTCACCAAAGCTCTATCATTAGAGTTAACAAATTCTTCATTGGAGTTTGTTAATCCTTGAGCTAAACCTTCACCACATTGCTTTCCCATCAACAAATTCTGCATTAGAAGTTTATTCGGATCTAGATATGAATATTGGAAGTAATTTCTTGAAGTGATTTTGGAGCAATTTTAGCTTATTGCATTGTTCTTCAACTTTTCTTGTGAAGAAGCTTGTGGATCTCCGGTTTTCTTTGCTTAATTCATGAAGTTCTGTTTGCAACAATTACCAAAGCAAATCTCAGCTTTGTAGGTTGATGTGAATTGATCCATTGAGTCAAATGCTTGATGTTGTTGATTGTTTGGCATGAATTGATCCATTGAATCAAATTCTTGATGTTGTTTATTATTTTATTGATTCAATAGGTGTTTATTCAATCATAATTGTTACGATTTTCGTGCACAATTGTATGCTATTACATGTTGCATTTGATAATTGAATTGATGCTGAAAAAATGCTTCTGAAAACTAATTTTTTGTTGTTTTAGCAGGTGCAATCGATTAACATATATGTGTTAATCTATTACACCCTTTCACAACCCTGTTTTTCAGCTTTTAAACAGGTGTTAATCGATTACACCTGCTATAGAAGGTGTTTTTTTTTGCTTGTTTTTGAGCTTATCTTGATTCCTTTCCACACTTAACTTTCGTGGATTGGTAAATTTGATATTTGTGGAATTTTCTTGAGTTTTTTAGCCACCGTTTGCAGTTCGTATGCGAATCTTTGATGCAAGATTTGTTTATTATGTAACTGTTTGCATTCTTAAAGCATGTTCATGATGCTTACTTGTTTATAGACACTTGCCTTTTGATGTTGCATATTCATGATACTTGATGTTGATATATGTTCATACACATTGTCAATTGTTGAAATCCATGTTGTATGTTCACTCGATTATTGTTGATACATGTTCTTAATGATTGATTAATCTTTTTTACATGTTCGTATACTTTACTTGACCTTGCACAAGACATGTTCATATTGCTTGAATTTTTGAGGTGTATTCATGATACTTGTTTAGCCTCGTGGAATACATGATGCATGTTCATATTGATACTACTCCTTATTTGAATGCATTTATGCTGCTGTTGCATGCATACTTCTCTTGAAAATATGTGCTGTTGAATGCTATTGTGTTGTTGCTATAAATACACTATTGTTCTGATTGAGGCAATGTCGTATGTTGCTGTTTGTGTTTTTCTTTTCTTGTTTTTTCTTGCGCTTGCATGTTTTCTTAAGGCTTCCAAGTCCAACTTAACTATTGATTAAGATTAGAGTTGGATAGACATTAAGTTACTAATCCAAGCATGGCAACATTATGATAGCTTCTCCCTAATCCTCAACCTTAGGGCCATCTTGCATGACAACATTAAGATATAATCATCTTCTAATCTCAACCTTAGGACCACATTGCATGTTAAATTCTAGGGCCAAATCTCCCTTAGACCTTGCATCGCGTCCTTCTCTTCTCTCTCTTAATAAATTTAAAACACTTAATAAATGTGATGTGTATAGTGCACCACGAGCCTTAAGCACATGGGAAAAGATAGGCGGAAGTCTTTCCTTACATCTTCTTAAAGTATTTTGTATGCGAGACGTTTGGATCGTTTGTACAAAGTATTCGCTCTTATTGTCATATACTTTAACACGATATGCATCACAAACCGATTCAATTCACTTCTTTTAAACATTTCAACAAATTCAAATCGTTTTCCTTCGGGATTCTCTCCTCTTTTTTTCCAGAAAGGGCATGTTATTTTTGTTCTACCGCAAACAAGTAACGCGTAAGACTCCAAACAACGAGCGACAAACACCTAAATTGCTAGAGTGTGAACGTTAACATTGTCCATAAAAACACTAAGAAATCAGTGGTCCCACGAACTACAAACGCTTTGATTTCTTCATTCTCGTCTGAATGAAGATACGTAGGCACAAGAGCCCCAATCATTGTCGAGCAACCTTCATTTTCACCCGTAGTCCTTCGAACTACGTTGACTCTAACTCTGACTTTCCCCTTTTGTTTTCTTTCTCCATTTTCATTTTTGCATTCCCTTAGTAAGTAAGCTTTAGATAAATACATCATTTGATTAGAACAACAAGAGTGGATCCCATTGAGTACAACGGACTTGAGGGGTGCTAATACCTTCCTTTGGCGTAATCGACTCCTGAACCTCGAATTTGGTTGCCAGACCATGTTCTTTCCCTCTTGAGGTTTTCTCGATGTTTTCCTTTCCCCGTTGGGATAAATAAAGTTTGATGGCGACTTTATGTCTTCGCCGGTGGTTTTTTGCAGTAGCGACAACGAGTCCTTCTATTATAATACTTTGAGCTTTATGGATGCTTACTCTAGACACAATCAAATGAAGATGGATCCTCTGACGCGCCCAAAACAATATTCATGTCCAACCACGGTAATTACTACTATAATGTCATATTTTTCAATTTGAAGAATGCATATGCCACTTATCATAGGATAATGGATGCAGTATTCTAATAGAAGATAGGGTGAAAACTGTAACGCCCCCTTTCTATACCCCTAAATAACACAATTAAATCAGTTAAGCACGAATTAAAAATTCCATCAGAGTATATTTATTTCATGGTATAAAAGGAGTGCGTCACATTACTCACGAAACGACCACATGAATATCAATGTTTATAAGGATATAATTCAAAAGGGGTAAATCTCAACTAAAAAGAACAAACACATGGTTCGCAAAATAAGCATATTCATGTTTTCTGTTAAAGCGGAAGACTAAAACATTGAATTACTTAAGACATGATAAAATACAAGTACACGTCATCCACTATTACATATATATTATGTATCACGAAGATACTCTACAAGTCTAGCTACCCGACGTTACATATCAGAGCGACCGACCCAAGAGAAAAGGAGCTATACTCCAAAATACACCTCCAGCAATCCTAATCTGCAATGCCTCATAGAGCATAATAAAACAGCAGAAGGGTGAGAAATATTACCATAATAACAATGCATATAATTATGTATATAAACAATCATAAAATACATATATGCCACATTTCTCAATCAACTCACACACTCACCACTCCCACATCAACGTATCGTATATATATACATATATATATATATATATATATATATATATATATATATATATATATATATATATATATATATATATATATATATATATATATATATATATATATATATATATATATATACACTTCTCCTAACAATCACATGTACATTATGTTTCATTTACCGCAATTCGCATAACATACACATTAACTCAATAAACACACACAACATGTTTACTCAATTGCTAAATCACATAAACATCTACATTCATGTTTATTTCACCAATGCATCATATGAAGATGACAACATGCAACTCATAGAGACCGACACACGAATCTATGCAGATGCAAATGCGGTACCGTCTCATTTCAGCAGGTTCAATTGAAGAACCAAAAATAACCATCGCTCACACCCCACAAGGGCACACGAGGTTTTGCAAATTCTCCGAGGAATCAATATAACCATCGCAACATACGAGGTTCTGCAAATCCTTCGAGGGATCAATAAATAACCATAGCTCACACCCCACAAGGGCACACGAGGTTCTGTAGATTCTCTGAGGAATCAATATAACCATCGCAACATACGAGGTTCCGCAAATCCTCCGAGGGATCAATAAATAACCATCGCTCACACCCCACAAGGGCACACGAGGTTCTGCAGATTCTCCAAGGAATCAATATAACCATCGCAACATACGAGGTTCTGCAAATCCTCCGAGGGATCAATAAATAACCATCACTCACACCCCACAAGGGCACACGAGGTTCTGCAGATTCTCCGAGGAATCAAACACACAAGAATGCATACCATGATGCTTCACATGCAACATGACTCATGACACTCTTGAAATGCACACATGTTTACAAACATACTCATGCATTCATCATGTTAATCGCATATATTCATTATGCACTCACAATATTTAAACATGGTTCACATTTACGATCATCATACATTACATACGAGCAATATGCACTTGCAAACATTGTGCCAAACGACAATAGACTCAATCACCTCCATCATGCATTTTTAATCAATTTAAACAATGCGTCGCATATTCAAAATCAATTCATAATCTAGGATTCACGCCATACGGCTACCCACAACCCACATAACAACATATAATTAGTCATCTCAGATAAGGAATGATCGCAACCAAACCACATAATCAATCCACGAATGGAAAGCACAAGAAAAGGAAACAGGCTGCTGAGTTCGCTAACCTTCGCTACCCGCTCGCCTGGCGAACTTGCCAGCGAAGACCACTGGGATTTATTCTGGAATTACTCGCTAGCACACTCGCCTGGAGAGCCTTCGCCACACTCATTCGCCTGGCGAACTTGCCAACGAAGATAGGGAGTTTGGTTCTGACTTGATTCACTACCGTTCACTGGGCCTCGCCTGGCGAAGCCTCGTTGCCATTCGCTTGGCGAACCTGCGAGATCAGAACTTCCATGGCTGTTCAAAAGTTTAAACCTCACAAAACCAACCGATTTACTCCAAATCTGTTCCAGTAGCACGGTCCACTCATCACCCGACTATACTACACCGTCTATTCCAAATTCTAACCGCTAAAACTTAGTTTCTACCGATTAAACTCATTTCGACCTAAAATGGAAAATGTAGGAAAACACCCAACAAATCCAAACACACACATATACATAATCACACACGTTGATTAAGATAGTAAGATTTCACACCCTTACCTCGATTAATCGGAAGCTAGAAGTCGTTCTTGAGTTTTTCCGAGCTTTTCCCTCTACTTTCTCTTCTTTCTCCACTTTCTTTTCATGTTTTCTATTATATATTGTCGTTTCTCTTCTCCCCATATATATATATATATATATATATATATATATATATATATATATATATATATATATATATATATATATATATATATATATATATATATATATATATATATATATATATATATATATATATATATATATATATATATATATATATTTTGTCTTCCTATTTCTCTCCAATTATATTTCTTCTCTTAAAATATTTGTCAATTCATTTTCTCATAAAATATCTCATCTTGACATTGGTTAGAAAACATCTGATAAGTCCTCATGATTCTACCAAATAGAATAAATCAGTTAAATCCAATAATTCACTTTAAACCATACAAACCAACTAACTAGTACAATTAATCAGTTATTAAAAATCGGGTTGTTACAATTCTCCCATACTTTAGGAATTTTCGTCCTCGAAAATATTACCCGGTTCAAATCCAACTTTCTCTAGTTGATCCTCCAAAATACTTTTACCAAGACAATCCCTTCTCTTAAAGTCGTCTCAACAGTCAAATCCTCTCTCACTCATACACCATCCATCTGGATCGATGCGCTTCCTCAGCTTAGACACATGAACACATCATGCAATTTCTCATAGTGACAGCGATAAAACAATCTAACATGCTATTTTCCCATGCTTCCGCTGCGCTACTCTGATACAGATTCAACAAGACACCGTTTGCTTCCGGGACCTCAAGCTCGATCAATACCAGTTACTATCGTAACTCTCGAAACACGTCCTTTCTCGGATCCTCTAATCTTTTCAGTCGTCTATTGCATAATCCCAAGTCTGAGTACAACACTCTTGCCAGACACATATCAACACAAAGGAGTCCCACACCTCCTTCTTACCCATCTTGATCCAACACACGAGCTCTCGACAAATCCTCTACATATTGAATAGCTCCTTTTGTCTGCCCATCCGCTCACGGATGCTAGACAAAGCTCAACTTCAACATGGCACTCAAAACGTCCGCAGACTCTTCCAAAATCTCAATAAAAACACAGCTTCCCATCTGAAACGTTATTAGACGGTATCACATACTACTCAGAATTACTCGACAGTTGCATCAGGCCAACAACCTCTGATGTTCACACTTCGACTTACAACAAGTCTAATTAGCATATACAACCACAACCACTTCTCTCTCCATCTGTGGCCACCAAAACAATTCTTTCAATGTACTCTCATCCAATCCACACTATTCGGACACATAGACTCTATCACAACATCCCGTGTCACCATTTCCATAAATCCGAAAATCAACCCTTCGACTTCAACCTACTAAACATCAATCAATCTATTAACTCCAATTAGAATTCCAACCTTCTCGAATCCCATCGAGAATACCAATAATCAGTCTCATCATACAAAGCTCAGCTCCATGCGAAGCCCCTATTATTTCCTATGCATCTTATGCAATTTTCTCAAACCAAATAAATACCTTAAGCCCTTAAGATCATTAACCATCTCGAATCCCAACTAAACAATTGAGGCTCCCAAACTCCGGTACACACACACAACACAGTAAATAGTCCCGTCGGATTCAACAAAACCAACACACAAGCTGTTGACAGCTTTTCCAAAATTCTTTGAACTTTCTTCATAGTGACATAACACTACTTCCTCTCTAATACTGATAACTCAAACTCCTGATATGCAACATGATCCTCTATATTCTTATAATACATCAAAACACCATTGGTTGCACGACCCTTGGCTCACCAACTCAAGTGTGGAAAATTCCACTCCAAACGGATACGCAGTTGTGAACCTATGGCGAAAACACGAATCGCACTCATCACAACATCCAAACATATTACATCAATAATTACTCAATTCCATGTCACTACCTGATGGGCTAAAGACGTGTCTACTTATGCGTCTAGCGGTATCTTACTGCAAGTGCACAGCCTATCGAAGTAATATTTAAGATTATCGATCCACAGGGATTCTATCGTTACTTAGTGCTAGATGAACTTCTAGTTTAGCTAAGGCGAATAGTTGTCACGATTGTTGTTGGTTTTCTAAGACTATTGAAGGCGGAATTAAATTTAAGTTTTTAATAAAATAATACTAAGACGGTCGGTATGTAATTATACTAACTTAGGTGGGTCAATCTAACCTAGGCTTATAAAGATGTTCACTTAATCTATTCGGTAGAGATTACTAGTTTAAATACCCTCAGCTCACACTCTCGTGGTCTTGAATCAGATCTTATCCCTAAAGCCCTATGCCTGCTCTCGCTAGCCCATAAGTGTTTAGAGGTAATTTTTGGAAACTAAATAATCCTAATTTATCTTAAAGCGCTCTCGCTGTATTTAATTTAAATGCCTAACTTTAGCTATCTGGTTAAAATCTCACACTCTCGTGGTCTTGACCCAACCTAATACCCTTTTCTTACTCTCGTAACGAAAAGGTCGAATTCAATTAAAAAGCATCAGCCAGAATGTTAAGCGATTAATTATTTTAGCCCATGGTTATATTTTACCGGTTAAGTTAGTTATAACTACATACCGCCCTAAGGTATTTAGCTACTCATCGAGGTTAAATCAGACTCAGAGTTAAATAATGACTTACTAATGGCAGAAAAATAAATAGACATTATAAATAAATTAAATTGCAATAATTGAAAAACCTGATTAACAAATATCTGAGTAGACTCCTTCTTCCACAGACCGGAAGGCTTGGAGTAGGCGGAAATAAAAATTAAAACGAATGCTGAAGGCTGGAAACAAATAAAAGTATAACAATTCCCAAATGTTGGAAATTGTTACACGGTTGGTTTGGATACAAATAAAATAAGACAGAAAGTAAAATAAATGCTGGAATAATAATTCTGGTGGTAAGGTAATTCGGCAGAGCTTCCGCAGGAAATTTGGATAATGAAGTCTGTCCTGAGTTCTCCTGAGCTGGTCCTATTTATAGAGCTTCCAATGGGCTGGTGCCTTGGTCTTTTGCTTCTTGGGCTTTGCTGGAGTGGTTGAGAAAATGTTGGAAAGTGGCAGCAGAAAATGGGAGAAGTCGTCCTCACGTGCTGCCTTGAGGAGAATTACTAGGAGGAGTGGTCTTCAGTGGTGGCTTGACGTAGTCTGAGTCAAAATCAAGTTATATCCTTGTCACGGGCGTGACAAGGTCTTCACGCTCGTTATTTGATGATTTCAAGTGTCACGGTCGTGACTACTTCCTCACGGTCGTGATGGCCCAAAGTAAGGTGTCACGGTCGTGACACCCTTGTAACGACCGTGGCCGTAACAAATTATGCAGACTCTTTTGCAGGATTCTGTCTTGCTTCATTTCTTGTGGTTTCTTTCGTTCTTTTCTTCTTAATTCATGATTTGGCCTCACATAACGATGTACCTGCAAAATAGTAAGAAAAACTCGAGAAATCGAGCGTTAAAACGGTGAATGCGCGATAAAACGTCAATGAAATCTAGCGATATAATCGATGCGTTTTCTCGTCATCACTACCTTCTCGTCACATAGAGCACTGTAATGACTTCCCACGCTCTTAACCTTGTGTCATTCCAAATTACGGTCCTCCCGTTACTACAGGGTCGTAGAAACAACATTCTGCACTTAGAAGGCCATTCAATACATCTTCAGCTTCTCGAAATGGTTGAAGATTTAACCATACCAATCTTGTGTCCCGTATCTTACTTCCTTTAGTAATCTCCAGAAGTCACCATTCCACTGTTTATATACTTAACCTCGGAGTCTATTGTCGTAGCACCCACACCAAACGCGAGTCTCAACTACTTGATTAATTTAACTCCTTGACCATCCAAACGCACATACAACATGGGTTCTCAATCTCGGACCAGTTCCCGAAATTAAGTTTTTCACAAGACCACTTCACATCCTGGCTCTGTAACACTTATTTTGTCAGTATAACTTCCAGACATCCATAACCAATCGGAAATTGCCAACTTCCCACTTTCATTAGCACTCAAAATCTCATTAAAATTCAACATCTCGACACTGTCCTGCGTCGACTTCTCAGAACAATCCTTAAACACTTGGCTTCACCCCAAACAATTCACTGCACACACCATCTAAGCTCGCAAGACACGTCTATTCCATCCAACACAATCCCAACTATTATCAACAAGAGATTAAGGGTGATCAGTTCCTCAATTTGTCAACAGACAGCCAAAAACCATGATGGAGTATAAACCATCTTTACCAAACTATAATAGCGTTTAACAACACACCGAGCTACAATTCCTTTCTTGCAGCATCCTGGAGAATCACAAGCTTCTCCCCCACTTCGATCATTCCCACATCTGCAGACAAGGTTAACCACGAACATGTATCAACAGTGTTTCACACTCATGTCGCGTACAAGGGAACAACCAACAAACACAACTTGGCCGGACGGACCGACCTGCTCTGATACCACTTAATGTAACGCCCCCTTTCTATACCCCCAAATAACACAATTAAATCAGTTAAGCACGAATTAAAAATTCTATCAGAGTATATTTATTTCATGGTATAAAAGGAGTGTGTCACATTACTCACGAAACGACCACATGAATATCAATGTTTATAAGGAAATAATTCAAAAGGGGTAAATCTCAACTAAAAAGAATAAACACATGGTTCGCAAAATAAGCATATTCATGTTTTCTGTTAAAGCGGAAGACTAAAACATTGAATTACTTAAGACATGATAAAATACAAGTACACGTCATCCACTATTACATATATATAATGTATCACGAAGATACTCTACAAGTCTAGCTACCCGACGTTACATATCAGAGCGACCGACTCAAGAGAAAAGGAGCTATACTCCAAAATACACCTCCAGCAATCCTAATCTGCAATGCCTCATAGAGCATCATAAAACAGCAGAAGGGTGAGAAATATTACCATAATAGCAATACATATAATTATGTATATAAACAATCATAAAATACATATATGCCACATTTCTCAATCAACTCACACACTCACCACTCCCACATCAACGTATCGTGTATATATATATATATATATATATATATATATATATATATATATATATATATATATATATATATATATATATATATATATATACACACACACACACACACACACACACACACTTCTCCTAACAATCACATGTACATTATGTTTCATTTACCGCAATTCGCATAACATACACATTAACTCAATAAACACACACAACATGTTTACTCCATTGCTAAATCACATAAACATCTACATTCATGTTTATTTCACCAATGCATCATATGAAGATGACAACATGCAACTCATAGAGACCGACACACGACTCTATGCAGATGCAAATGCGGTACCGACTCATTTCAGCAGGTTCAATTGAAGAACCAAAAATAACCATTGCTCACACCCCACAAGGGCACACGAGGTTCTGCAGATTCTCCGAGGAATCAATATAACCATCGCAATATACGAGGTTCTGCAAATCCTCTGAGGGATCAATAAAAAACCATCGCTCACACCCCACAAGGGCACACGAGGTTCTGTAGATTCTCTGAGGAATCAATATAACCATCGCAACATACGAGGTTCTGCAAATCCTATGAGGGATCAATAAATAACCATTGCTCACACCCCACAAGGGCACACGAGGTTCTGCAGATTCTCCGAGGAATCAATATAACCATCGCAACATACGAGGTTCTGCAAATCCTCCGAGGGATCAATAAATAACCATCGCTCACACCCCACAAGGGCACACGAGGTTCTGCAGATTCTCCGAGGAATCAAACACACAAGAATGCATACCATGATGCTTCACATGCAACATGACTCATGACACTCTTGAATTGCACACATGTTTACAAACATACTCATGCATTCATCATGTTAATCGCATATATTCATTATGCACTCACAATATTTAAACATGGTTCACATTTATGATCATCATACATCACATACGAGCAATATGCATTTGCAAACATTGTGCCAAACGGCAATAGACTCAATCACCTCCATCATGCATTTTTAATCAATTTAAACAATGCGTCGCATATTCACAATCAATTCATAATCTAGGATTCACGCCATACGGCTACCCACAACCCACATAACAACATATAATTAGTCATCTCAGACAAGGAATGATCGCAACCAAACCACACAATCAATCCACGAATGGAAAGCACAAGAAAAGGAAACAGGCTGCTGAGTTCGCTAACCTTCGCCTGGCGAAGCCCCTGGCGAACCTTCGCTACCCGCTCGCCTGGCGAACTTGCCAGCGAAGACCACTGGGATTTATTATGGAATTACTTGATAGCACTCGCTAGCACACTCGCCTGGCGAACCTTCGCCACACTCATTCGCCTGGCGAACTTGCAAACGAAGACAGGACGTTTGGTTTTGACTTGATTCGCTACCGTTCGCTGGGCCTCGCCTGGCGAAGCCTCGTTGCCATTCGCCTGGCGAACCTGCGAGATCAAAACTTCCATGGCTGTTCAAAATTCCAAACCTCACAAAACCAACCGATTTACTCCAAATCTATTCCAGTAGCACGGCCCACTCATCACCCGACTATACTACACCGTCTATTCCAAATTCTAACCGCTAAAACTTAGTTTCTACCGATTAAACTCATTTCGACCTAAAATGGAAAATGTAGGAAAACACCCAACAAATCCAAACACACACATATACATAATCATACATGTTTATTAAGATAGTAAGATTTCACACCCTTACCTCGATTAATCGGAAGCTAGAAGTCGTTCTTGAGCTTTTCCGAGCTTTTCCTTCTACTTTCTCTTCTTTCTCCACTTTCTTTTCATGTTTTCTATTATATATTGTCGTTTCTCTTCTCCATATATATATATATATATATATATATATATATATATATATATATATATATATATATATATATATATATATATATATATATATATATATATATATATATATATATATATATATATATATATATATATATATATATATATATATATATATATATATATATATATATATATATATATATATATATATCCTGTCTTCCTATTTCTCTCCAATTATATTTCTTCTCTTAAAATATTTGTCAATTCATTTTCTCATAAAATATCTCATCTTGACATTGGTTAGAAAACATCTGATAAGTCCTCATGATTCTACCAAATAGAATAAATCAGTTAAATCCAATAATTCACTTTAAACCATACAAACCAACTAACTAGTACAATTAATCAGTTATTAAAAATCGGGCTGTTACAAAAACTCGAGGTTTACATCAATGATATGATTGTAAATATTTTAAAGGAGAAAACCCATTATGAGGACCTAAAGAACATCTTGAAGTCAGTCAGAAAGTTTAGCATGCGCCTGAACCCTGCCAAAAGCTCTTTTCGCATTCAGGACGATAAGTTCCTAGGATTCATGCTAACTAGAAAGGGAATTAAAGCAAAACTTAACAACTATCAAACCATCATTAATATGAGGATCTCTTCCAGCATAAAGGAGATTTAATAACTAACAGGGCGCCTAGCCGCCCTAGCTCATTTTATTTCATGTGCGAGTGACAAACCGTTTAACTTTTCCCACATTTTAATAAAGAAAAGTTTAAATGGATAAGCAAGTGTGAGGAGGCATTCACTAAGTTGAAGATGTTTATAGATATATCGCCCATACTGATGTGCCCAAAAGTAGGAGCTGTTAGAACATAGATTGGTGTTTAATATATCTCATTGTTTTGATGATAACATTAATGAAATTTTGTATAAAATAAATATATACTCTAATTTTGTTCAAGTGTTTATTTGTTTCAGATATCAAAATTAATATTATTCTGGAAGCAAAAATGCCTCTGAACACTATAAAACGATAAAGCTCTGAGCGTCAGAAGCAATACATCAGAAGACTCTGATATGCTACAAATGACTCTGAGCGAAGCTGAGAAGAACTTGAGTAAAGAACATACAGTAAAGTTTCAGAAGACTCTGGAAGTACTTAACGCTGCAAGTACAGAGGCTCTGATAAGCAAGTATGCTTTGATAAAGATATTCACGCTAAAAGCACTTGGCTGCAAAACTCTGTTAAAGTAACTCTGATATGAAGAACTAGGAACATCATCAGAGGATCTGATGCAAGACGTTCCAAAGTTGTTGAAGAAGATGCTGTTCAAATAAAGATCCGTTGGCATATTCCTTGTCCTTATCCAAACGGCTCTTTCCTCATTCGTGCATGACACAGGAATTCAGACAAAAAGGATTTGTCTGAACATTCCCCTTTTGAGAAAGGAAAAGTCAATAGAAGACAAAAATAACAGAATGCTCAGTGTTACACAGTCTTTGAGAAATGGACTTCAAAGTACTATCAAAGCAAGTCTCAGCATCACTTCAAAGTTAACGAATTATTGACGAATCACTTGACAAGTTATTCAACAAGCAACTCATACAAACATTCTTCAAAGCTGAATAGTTTTTATTTCGTTCTTAAACTTGTGTAAAAATCAGTGTTGTGATATAGCTTTTTAGAAGCAACTCTTAAACACATTGTTAGTTTATCTTTTGTAAAAGATTCCTTAAGAGACCAAGTATGGTCAGATTTCTTGAGAAGACTAAGATAGTTGTCTTAGTGGTTAACACTGTAATCAGTTTGATTTAGTGGATTAAGTCCTTGTTGAGAAAGGCAAATCACCTTGGTAGGGTGGACTGGATTAGTTTGAGTTCAAACGAACCAGGATAAAAATACCTTGTCATTTTTTCTATCATACTAATTGTTTTTAAAACCCTTATTCAATCTCCCCCCCTTCTAAGTGTTTTTCCTACCTTCAGTTGGCATCAGAGCTCCGGTTCTATAAGTGTTATCACTTAACCGTGACAGAAAAAGATCCTGTTGGGAAAAATTCTTGATCTATTATTCTTGATTTATCATGGCTGAAACTTCAACTTCGTACAACAACAAATATGATGATAGAGACAGAATCAACACCAAACCTCCCATGTTTGATGGTGAGAAGTTTGATTATTGGAAAGATAGAATAAAAAGTTACTTTCTAGGCTATGACGCTGACTTATGGGATTTGGTCACTGATGGTTATATTCATCCTACAAATGATGAAGGCAAAAAGGTTGACAGAAAGTCTATGTCTGATCAACAGAAGAAGGAGTTTAGAAATCATCACAAGGCGAGAACCATTCTATTAAATGCTATATCTCATACTGAGTATGAGAAAATAACAAATAGAGAAACAGTATTTGATATGTTTGAATTTTTAAAAATGACGCATGAAGGAAACTCCCAAGTAAAGGAGACAAAGGCCTTAGTGCTCATTCAGAAATACGAGGCCTTCAAGATGGAGGAATCTGAATCTGTGGAAGCTATGTTCTCAAGATTTCAGATTCTAACTGCTGGTCTGAAGGTTCTGGATAAAGGTTACTCTACCTCTGATCACGTCAAGAAGATAATAAGAAGCTTACCAACAAGGTGGAGACCAATGGTGACAGCGTTGAAGCTTGCAAAGGATCTGAATAAGATCACTCTGGAGGAACTTACCAGTTCCTTAAGGAGTCACGAGATTGAGCTGGAAGAAGATGAACCTCAAAAGAAAGGTAAGTCTGTTGCGCTAAAATCTAACAAATCTGCTAAAGCTTTGCAGGTAATTGAAGAAAGCTCTGAAGAAGATGAACTGTCTTTGCTGTCCAGAAGGATAAACCAACTCTGGAAGCATAAACAAAAGAAGTTCAGAAACTTCAAGAGATCTGATCAACATGGTGAATCTTCTGGGCACAAGAAATATGGAAAGAAAGATGTAGTGTGCTACGAGTGCAAGGAGTCAGACCACTATAAAAATGAATGTCTCAAACTTCTGAAGGAGAAACCCAGAAAGAAGTTTGAAAAGAAGAAGAAAGTTCTAACAGCCACGTGGGATGATTCAGATGCTTCTGAATCTTCATCAGAGTTAGAAGATGAATGTGCTAATGTGGCATTGATGGCTGATGTGAAGGACCATGAAGAAACTGCTGAATCTGGATCAAAATCAGATTCATAAGAGGTATTTTCTGAACTTACTAGAGCTGAACTTACTGAAAGTTTATCTGAAATTCTTGAAAGCTACAGTAAGATCAAACTCAAATACAAGAAGCTTCAGAACTATCTTGCATCTGAGACTGATCAGCTGAGATCAGGAGTTGCTGAGCTTAAAGCAAATAATCTTAAAATGAAAAATGATTTAGAAAAAGCTCAAAAGTCTGACTCAGATCCTATGTCATGCTCTAAAAACATTTTAGAAGAGTATGATTATAGCTTCCAGAGGTTTCTGTCCAGAGGCCTAGATAGAAGCAAAATAGCTTCCATGATCTATGGCGTAAGCAGAAACAACAAAAGAGGAATTGGATATGAATCGCCTTCTGGGAAGGATTTAAATCCAAAACCTGTTGATAAGCTGATCATTAAGTATTCTCCTCTGTATACTCACTTTAAATATGGTCACTTAAATGATATTAAGCACACAAGTTCTGATCAGAACAAACCTGTGTTTAATAAACCAAAACTTCATCAGAACAAAGATGCTTTTAAGGGAAAGAAGTTCAGACATAAATTCAGACCTACTAACCCCAGAGGACCCAAGAAAATATGGGTACCTAAGGACAAAATAATCTTTGTTGAAGATATCCTTAGCAGAAAAGTTGAGACACCAATCATGGTACCTGGACTCTGGCTGCTCGCGATACATGACGGGAAAAAGGTCTATGTTCCAAAGCCTAGAACTTAGATATGGAGGTGACGTGAAGTTTGGAGGGAACCAGAAGGGCAGAATCATTGGCTCTGGAACTATTGGTAATGGTAACCTCCCTTCCATATCTAATGTTTTACTTGTTGAAGGATTAACACATAATCTATTGTCCATAAGTCAATTAAGTGACAATGGTTATGATATAATCTTCAATAAAAAATGTTGTAAAGCTGTGAGTCAAAAAGATGGTTCAATCCTCTTTAATAGGAAAAGGAAGAACAACATTTACAAAATTAATTTTTCAGAACTAAAAGTTCAGAATGTAAAATGCCTTCTGTCTGTTAACGATGAGCAATGGGTCTGACATAGAAGATTAGATCATATTAGTATGAGATGTATATCTCAGATTAATAAGCTCAATCTGGTCAGAGGACTTCCTCAGTTAAAGTTCAACTCAGATGCTCTTTGTGAAGCATGTCATAAAGGAAAGTTTCCAAAATCTTCTTTCAAATCTAAAAATGTTGTTTCTACCTCTAGACCATTAGAGCTGCTTCATATTGATCTGTTTGGACCAGTGAAAACTGCATCCATCAGAGGCAAGAAGTATGGATTAGTCATAGTTGATGACTACAGCAGATGGACATGGGTAAAATTCCTGAAACACAAGGATGAGTCACATTCTGTATTCTTTGACTTCTGCAAACAAGTCCAAAATGAAAAAGAATTTAAAATTGGTAAAGTCAAAAGTGATCATGGTGGAGAATTTGAAAATAAGTACTTTGAAAAATATTTTAAAGAAAATGGCATTGCACATGATTTTTCTTGTCCTAGAACTCCTCAACAGAATGGAGTTGTAGAAAGGAAAAATAGAACATTGCAAGAAATGGCCAGAACCATGATCAACGAGACTAACATGGCAAAATATTTTTGGGCAGAAGCAGTGAATACAACTCGTTATATTCAGAACAGAGTGTCTGTAAGACCTCTTATGGAAAAGACTCCTTATGAATTCTGGAGGAATAGAAAGCCCAACATTCTTATTTCCATCCTTTTGGATGTGTTTGTTTTATTTTGAATACTAAGGAAAATATGAACAAGTTTGATTCTAAAGCTCAGAAGTGTTTCATGCTTGGATATTCTGAACACTCTAAAGGCTACAGAGTATACAATACTGAGACACAGATTGTAGAGGAATCAATTCATGTTAAATTTGATGATAAGTTTGGTAATCAAAAGCCTAAGCATCTTGAAATTTCTGCAGATAGAGAAGTCCTTCTCACAGACTCTGAAGAATCAGAGGCAGACAAAGCTCAAGCAAAAGCACCAGAATCAACATCAGATGTTACTCCTTTGACTGCTCAGATGGACAACTTGACAATTTCTGAAGAACCAACTATTAAAGGATCATCCATAATCAAAGCCTCTCATTCAGAAGAAATGATAATTGGAAAGAAGGACGACCTTATCAGAACAAGATCCTTTCTCAGATCTTCTAGAACATCATTGTTTGGTTTGGTATCTATCATTGAACCTACCTCTATGGATGAGGCTCTGCAAGATAATGATTGGATACTGGCTATGCAAGAAAAGCTTAGTCAATTCACAAGGAATGATGTCTGGTATCTGGTTCCAAGACCAAATGGATTCAACATCATTGGAACAAAATGGGTCTTCAGAAACAAGTTGAACGAGCAAGGAGAAGTTATCAGAAACAAGGCTAGGCTGATTGCTCAAGGATATAGTCAGCAAGAAGGTATAGATTACACAGAGACATATGCTCCTGTGGCAAGGTTAGAATCTATTCGCTTGCTTATTTCTTTTGCTGCAAGAATAACATCACTCTGTATCAGATGGATGTTAAAAGTGTTTTCTTAAATGGATTTATAAAAGAGGAAGTTTATGTTCATCAACCCCCTGGTTTTGAAAATGAAAAATTTCCAGAACATGTTTTTAAACTGAAGAAATCACTTTATGGCTTAAAACAAGCTCCTAGAGCTTGGTATGAGAGGCTGAGTAATTTTCTTCTGGAAAATAATTTTATCAGTGGAAAAGTTGATACTACTCTCTTCCATAAATCAATTAAGAAAGACATTTTAATCTGTCAAATTTATGTTGATGATATTATTTTAGAACTACCAATATTACGCTTGGAAAGGAGTTTGCTCAATCTATGCAGGCAGAATTTGAAATGAGAATGATGGGAGAACTCAGATTCTTTCTAGAAATTCTAGTGAATCAAACTCCAGAAAGCACCTACATACATCAGACAAAGTATGTAAAGTAGTTTCTGAAGAAATTCAACATGACAGAAATTAAGCTAACAAAGACTCCAATGCATCCAACAAGCACTATAGGTAAAGAAGAGGTAAATAAAAAGGTAGATCAGAAGCTCTACAAAGGTATGATTGGTTATCTTCTGTACTTGACTGCTTCTAGACCTGATATCCTCTTTAGTGTTTGTCTATGTGCTAGATTTCAATCAGATCCTAGAGAATCTCACTTAACAGCTGTTAAGAGGATTATGAGGTATCTAAAAGGTACTACTAACGTGGGTTTATGTTACAGAAGATCTGATGAATACAAATTAGTTGGATTCTGTGATGCTGACTATGCTGGAGACAAAATAGAACGTAAGAGTACTTCTAGAAGCTGTCATTTTCTGAGAAGTCATCTGATCTCATGGTTCAGCAAGAAGCAACCCACAATAGCGCTTTCAATAACAGAAGCAGAATATATTGTTGCTGCTGGTTGTAGCACACAGATGCTCTGGATGAAAAGTCAACTAGAAGATTATCAGATACATGAGAGTAACATTTCTATTTTGTGTGGTAATACTTCTGCTATTTGCCTTTATAAGAATCCCATTTTACACTCTAAGGCAAAGCATATAGAAATTAAGCATCATTTCATCAGAGACTATGTTCAGAAGGGAATTATAAGTTTGAATTTTGTTGATACAGACCATCAATGGGCTGGTATCTTCACAAAACCCCTTGCTGAAGATAGGTTTAAATTTATTCTAAAGAATATTAGTATGGATTTTTTTCCAGAATAAAACTATTGTTCATAAGCAAATTTATTCAGATGAAAAATGATTAATATTTATACTCTGAAGTAATTCATCTGATTATTTATTTTGGTACGTTATTTATTTTTTGTGAAACTCTGATCTAACAAGTCTCAGAAGATCTGAGCGTTGTTTAACATTTCTTATTCTAAAGAGATTCAGAGGCACATCAACATCAAACACGTGCCACATGAAATCTGAAAAGGTGGAGTGTAAATCAATGAGACGCCGTTTAGAGGTACTGTTTGAATTCTCAATTTCTCGTTTTCCTCCCCACGCTTGTCAGTATCATTTAATGCTCTTAAATCATTATTATTTTTTATGTGACTTTTTGTTTTAAATTAATTGAATTAAATGCTGAACGTGTGAATGTGTGCCCTAATTTTTGCCCCTATATATTCCACAACACAACACTTCTCACATTTTTCACTCTTTCACACCTATATGCGTTTCTGTCTTCTACAATGTTTGCTGGTTTTAAAAAAGAGTTAAATATGTGGTTATCTACTATTAAGAAAGAGTGCCTCGCAAGTTTGAATCCTGATGATTATGAAGCTATCTGGAAGAGATTCAAAACCAGATTCAACTCTGTGGCTTCAAATCTTCAAGAGATTTGCTCTGACGATGCAAAGGTCAGATTCACTGAAGCTGTCTGACTCACTCTTCTGAGAGTTAGCAGAAACCCAACTTTGCTTCTGGAAAACACACCTGCAAAGGATGTGTGTCTTCCTTCTGAAGACTTTGCTGCATCTGAGACTGCTGAACTGTCTAGACCTGAAGAAGTCATTCCAGAAGGTTCTGCTCCTGGTCCTGAAGAAACTTTTAACTATGTTCAACCTTCTGACATAATTGTACAAAATGCATCTGCTTCTATGGTTATTCACAATGCATCTGCTTCTGCGTCTGCTCCTGAGTCATCTGAAGTGAAGAAAGAAGATGAAGATCTGCATGCTAAGTTTGCTCAGCTAGAGGCTAGCAACACTGAGATAAGATCTTGGATGGTAAAACAGGAAAAGACAACTGAAGAAATCAAGACTTGGATGGCAAAGCAAGACGAGTCAACCTCTGAGATAACGAATCTTCTGAAGATTTTGGCTACCCGTCCTTAGTTTCTTTGTTGTTTGTGCACTTATGTATTAACTGTTTGTCTATTTCTGTTTTGGATTATTTTTATCAATGCCTCTCTGAATGTTGTGTTTTTTCCAACTGAATCTATCATATGATTTATTGTTTTCCTCTGGGTTTTTTTTGTCTTAAAGTTTTTCTTAATCAAATTTTCTTTTTGATATGACAAAAAGGGGGAGAAAATGGTAATTTTGATAATTCATATAAACAGATACCAAAAGGCAACTCATACATGATATACCTTATCTAATCATATTTTTTGAGTGTTTCAGAGCTAATAATTCTCATCTGATAAAATTCTAAGAATTAACTCTGAACTAAAGTCTGAGAATCTATAAGTATGCTCTGACGCTGAAAAGAATACAAAAGCTGAAAGGGAAGTATTTAATTTTTTTTCATAAGTATTCATTTCAGGGGGAGATTAATATTCTCAGGGGGGAGAGATATTTTTTTTTCTATTTAAACAAAATTTCCCATAGTTTTTGTCATCATAAAAAAGGGGGAGGTTGTTAGAACAAAGATTGGTGTTTAATATATCTCATTGTTTTGATGATAACATTAATGAAATTTTGTATAAAAGAAATATATACTCTAATTTTGTTCAAGTATTTATTTGTTTCAGATATCAAAATTAATATTATTCTGGAAGTAAGAACGCCTATGAACACTACAGAACGATAAAGCTCTGAGCGTCAGAAGCAATACATCAAAAGACTATGATCTGCTACAAATGACTCTGAGTAAAGCTGAGAAGAACTTGAGTAAAGAACATACAATAAAATTTCAGAAGACTCTAGAAGTATTTAACGCTGCAAGTACAGAGGCTCTGATAAGCAAGTATGCTCTGATAAAGATATTCACGCTAAAAGCACTTGGCTGCAAAACTCTGTTAGAGTAACTCTGATATGAAGAACTAGGAACATCATCAGAGGATCTGATGCAAGACGTTTCAAAGTTGTTGAAGAAGATGCTGTTCAAATAAAGATCCGTTGGAATATTCCTTGTCCTTATCCAAATGGATCTTTCCTCATTCGTGCATGACACAGGAATTCAGACAAAAAGGATTTGTCTGAATATTCCCCTTCTGAGAAAGGAAAAGTCAATAGAAGACAAAAGTAACAGAATGCTCAGTGTTGCACAGTCTTTGAGAAATGGACTTCAAAGTACTATAAAAGCAAGTCTCAGCATCACTTCAAAGTTAACGAATTATTGACGAATCACTTGACAAGTTATTCAACAAGCAACTCATATAAACATTCTTCAAAGTTGAATAGTTTTTATTTCGTTCTTAAACTTGTGTAAAAATCACTGTTGTAATATAGCTTTTTAGAAGCAACTCTTAAACACATTGTTAGTTTATCTTTTGTAAAAGATTCCTTAAGAGACCAAGTATAGTCAGATTTCTTTAGAAGATTAAGACAGTTGTCTTAGTGGTTAACACTGTAATCAGTTTGATTTAGTGGATTAAGTCCTTGTTGAGAAAGGCAAATCACCTTGGTACCCCCCCCCCCCCCCCCTTCTAAGTGTTTTTCCTACCTTCAGGAGCACCCCTCTATTTGTACCTATGAGTCACCGATCAGGAAATAAGATTTGTACTCGTCTAGAAGAAGGAAAAAATAGAAAAGTTAATATATTTCATGAGCAAGGTATTTTATGACCTTTCGAAAAGTGTATTGATAGTGTCGAAGTACTAAAATAAAATTTGTATCTACAAGGATTGTTAATTTTAACAAGATACTATTGTACGAATTAATTTAGTAACAATTGGGGGTGATTTTATCTGGTTCTAAAGAAAAAGCGAGAAAACTAAAAGAATAAAATTCGAGATGAGAAAGGTGATTAGGTATTTTATATCGAATCCCCTTATTGAACTTGTTAATGAATTGTGTATTTATTGATTTTTCGATAAATTGTTATCTCACTGCAAACTAACAATACCGCTACACCCAATTTCTTGGTGTACAACTAACTAACCTAAACAATAATTCTCTAACTCTTTAGGCCAATTCATAGTTATATTAGGCGTTATATGAGCGTTAACGCAAAAGCAACAACTTCTAATTACGTATCCCTAGTTAGTTACAAGTTTGAATAAATGCCTAGACCAGATGCGTGGACTAACGATCATAAATCCCCATGTATCTAGATTAGTTTACACGCTCGTAAACAAACAAAAATAATTAAACTCAAGGAAAATTTAAATAATATAATAATAAGAAAAGTATCCAATAAATCTCAAAGAGACATATGATCCAACAGAGTAAAAATAAGGTTTGTGTCAAAAAGGCATAACCTAGAGAAAGTTTGTTAGTCGTTGATAAATTTACAAATATTGTGAGTTGATAAGTCTTCATCATCAAAATCTATGGAAGAATGGCTCTCGAATTACTCCAATACTCTCCAAATTAGCCCCTTGAATATCCCTAGCCGTCACTTTCTCTCCAAGTTTCAAAACCCTAAAAAAGTTGGCAAAAAGACATTTAAATAGAAATTTTACGTGCCAGTAAAAAGCTTGTCATCAATCCATGATGAGTTGCATCACACGCGCGATAATTACAGGGGCTAGATCTCTCTTTTAGATTTCTTTTGCAAAAAATCTTCTTAATCTGAGTTATGAAACCTCATATATGGTCGAATTAATAAACAGACGTCATGATGTAAATTGTATTGAAAATGCTTGCTTCTTCACAATTTCTCTTTTTTTTCTCTTTAGAGTTCTTCTAAGTCTCGATAGTTCCCTCTTTGTAGTTTTTTTGCTTTATTTTTCACCCTTTGCCATGACTTATGAACATTATTCTTTCAATTTCATCCAAATTTACTCGTAAAAATAACTGTATGACGACTGTCATCATAATCCCAAACTTACTATGTTGTCTGTCTTTAAATAACATGTCTGAACACTGAAAATTTCATCAAAATTAAAATGGTTACCCTTACATTTGAACATCACCTTTTTTATTTTGTTGATCATTACTTTTGTTCCTTGCTTCAATCCAAGTAACTCAGAAAAGTTCTTGCAAACATACAAGTATTCTACCTATCTCTCATCTCACATGTATGCACTCAATTTGTCATGGTAATCACACAATCAACATACAAAAGTATTTAATAATGAATTTGTAAAGTTTCGAACTGAATCAATGATGCTAAATTTTCGCAAGTATATGAATAACATCAGAGTAATATAAAAGATTATCGATCCCACATAGACCAAACGTCAATCTATCAATTACTATTGTTACGGTGTTTATCTAAGGCAAATTAATCGGGAGTTCGTGTGTGCAAAGTAAAAGTAAAGTGCGAGAATAAATTTAATATTAAAACAACAGGCTTAGATGTAATTCACATAGCTGGGTAGTATTCCAAGTGCGTGTAAATAGAACTTCTTATAGGGTAATGTTTTCTACTAGTGAAAAGAACTAATTTAACGGGAACTGTTGCTTTCGCGTATTCAGAATCAAGTTTATCCCCTAATCGATCCCTCTTATTTTCACTTATAAAAAGGTGTGCATTGCGTTAAATTAATAAACCTATTTTTAAGAAATATAGTTTCTTAACTTAGTTGAAAAGTATTTTGACCTGGAAATCTTAACAAAAAGAGGTTCATGCGAACCAGACTTTAAACCCATAAACGCGTCCGAAAATAGTTTTAAAATCATTTTTCTAAAGTATTAAAGACTCCTACTTAACTACACTAAGCACTTTCGCTTCCTTTGAATAGTTAAGACTAACCAAACTTAACTAAAGGTTGGACGACTTTCGATCTCACCCAACATATTTTAAGTGCAGAAAATTTGTGTTAAAAGTCAGAATAACTCCTAAGTAATTCTATCAACAGATGTATGGAATACCACTTTAACTATGATCCTCACATCCTAACCTTTAAGATTTAGCCAGACATGGAAATGTAAATAGACATGATAAATAAAGTGCGGATAAATAATGCGATAAATAAAGTGCGAGTAAATAAAGGCAAGAAATAAATAGTGCGGGAAATAAAGTGCGTGAAATAAATAGTGCGATAAGTAAAGTGCGAGAAATAAATAGTGCGATAAATAAAGTGTGAGTAAATAAATGCGGAAAATAAATAGAAAGTAAATAGAAACCTACTCCAAACGGGAGGTTTTAAATCTGGTACAAAAAGACTTGAAATAAAATGGCGGCAGATTAACTTCTACCAAAGTGCTCCAAACCCGATTACAAACTCGATCAGAAAGTGCGATAAATCCTCGATGCGAGAAGTTTATCGCTTTACAACAAATGACAGTATATGGCTTGAGTTCTTTAACTAAGCTTGGATGTTTAGAAATGAGGGAGAAATCGTCTATTTATAGGCTAGGAAAGTACAAGGAAATACAAGAATGCGCCCCAACTTCTTTTGGGAGGGAAAACGAAATACAAGAGTGGCGTCCGTCATACCTTCATGGTGCTCTCCATGTGAATTAGAGGAGGAAGAAGTGGGAGTCGTGGCAGTTGTCAGCAGTTTGTCTCTTATTCAAGTTATGGCATCCCCTATGGCGCTCGCCATGGTGAGTGCCATGTGTACAATTCCTAAAAAGCTGGTATTTCTTGCTCGTTTTTCTTCATTTCTTCTCGAGGAGCTCTGGAAATACAAAATCTTGAAAATGAAACAAAACAGAAGCATAACACAAGAAAGCAGTAATAAAATCCTAAGAAACACGTGCAATTCGAGTCAAATACATAGTATAATTTAGGTCTATCAATCAATCAGACATATTTAAACATGCACATTTGAGATATTTTCAACGTTGTAACATGACTTATGTCAAGGTAGGATAATTTAGGATAGTAGGATTAAACATTTAGAGTTAGGTACCTAGTTATCCTTTTGTTACCAAAATCCTTTCGTGTCACTCTTTCTTGTTCACTCGGTACTGGAGAATTATTTTTGTCGGTTCTATTTTTCAAACTTTCCTCAATTTTTTTAAGAAGTCATTTTTAACTTCTTGTTTTTTTTTCTTTCGTTTTTTTTTCTTTTTGGCTAATTTCTCTAGTGCCCTAACACCAAACTTAAACATCTATAACTTTCAAGAGCAACCTCAAACTTATTATTTTGCATTAGACAAAGAAACAAAAAAAATTCTACCTAACTCCAAAAAGGGTGGAAATAGTTAATCTTTTAAGTCAAATGACTATATAACATGGCTATGTCACCGAAAGAATGGTTATGGATCAAAGTGGTTACCAATGGATATAATCATATTAGAACATTGTGGCTTAAAAAGGCTTAGGTTTTTCCAAGAACAACATGAGCAAAAAAATTAATTAAGAATTAAATATGTGTGTGGTCCTCCTGAAAATCTCAAATTTTGTTTTTAGTCCCTCAAAATATTTCCTTCAAAAAATGGTCCACCTAAAAAATTTCATCCACACTTTTGGTCCCTATTACAAATTAGCGATGATTTTTACAACTTAGCGACAAAATTAACGATTGTTTTAGCGACGATTTATTACTTAGCAATTGAATTAGAGACAGTATAAACGACAATTTTAGTATTAGGGACCAAAAGTATGGATGAAAAATTTATGAGGATCATTCTTCGACAAAAAATATTTTGAGGGACTAAAAACGAAATTTGAAATATTTAAAAGGACCACAAACATATTTAACCTATTAATTAATTCTAAGTAAAGAGAAGTACAAAGGGAACAACTTTCATGAAAGCTAACTAGTACTCTTTCTTAAATTATATTATAATAAGGGAAATAAATTAAACTAAAAACTCAAAATGAAATAAAGCTAGATAACACCGATCAGTGGGTTGTCTCACACATAGATTTTAGGTCTTTAGCTTGACCATTTGATTATCTGTTAGGGCGACATATATGACAAAAAAAACACATTACTCATCTTCTTCCTTTTGTTTGATAGGACTCCCGTAAACTTTAGGCATTGATGATGTTGCTTCCATATCTTTTTCATCTTTATAGTAACGAACAAGGCATAAATGACATCCAATATTTATCTATTTCTTCTCTTTTATCTTCCTTGTTGCTAAAATAACAATTACGAACATTATTTTGTTGAAGATTTTCTTGTTGGATATTTGCATCTAAACAAATTGTTGAATCCATAACTAGATCATATTCACTTATCATTCTTACTGTTTTTCCATATATATTGTTTGCATCGACTTCTTCTATTCTTGCTTCAATGTAATACGATGGCATGCATTTTTCTTCTTCCTTTTTCTTTTTCAAGTTCTTCTTCATCTTTGACTTCTATCTCAATTTATCATTCCTAGAACTATCAAACAGACTCCCATTAAAACTTTCACTTGATCGAGATGCCACTTGTTTGGATGGCTGCCCAATGTGATTTTCAATATTCTTCATGGATGCTTCAATGTTCTTGTTGGATGCTTCAATTTCCTTGTTGGATGCTTTAATTTCCTTGTTGGATGCTTCAAGTTTCTTGCAGAATGCTTCGAATTTTGAGTGTCTTGCTTTCAAGTTGTTTTGAGCCAACATGAATTGGTTCATTGTCTCTTCTAAAAGATATTACTCCCTTTCAAGTATTTCTTTAGTGACCTTAATTTTTCCAAAGTTCCTTTTATTTTATAAATTCGTTAAAATTTTCCTCTTGCAGGGATGGTGTCCTTGGTGGTGGATTTTATGGAGCTTCTTTTGAAATTTTGAAACTGATTGTTACTCTAGTTGAGACTTGAATGATCATGGCATCATAGATTATATGTGTTGAGGTAAGGATCTGTCTCTTGATAATTTCTTGAATAACGCTTCTTCAACATATTGTACACAATAGCCATTGGTGTGATCTTCACCACAAAAATCACATTGTAAAACCGTGACAGGATTAACATTTGCTGGAATAAGAGTTGAGACAGCCAATTGCTTTGACAAAGCTTCAAGTTGTGCTAATAGAGAAAGTTTAGAGTTAGTTTCATCATATATGTCTTCCTTTACCTCGCATACACAATTAAAAAAATACTTCCTCCATTCTTTTTTAAGTGTCATTTTTTAGAAAAAAATTTGTTCATTTTTAAGTGTCATTTTTTAGAAAATTTTTTGTTCCTTTTTAAGTGTCATTTCAAAGTTGAATATAGTATTGATTGTAGTATTATTAAAATTACCCCTAGTCATTTATTATATAGAGAGAAAAAAGTTAAATGATTTATAAAAAAGTTAAGGGCATTGTAAGTAACAACAATTATTAGTTGTGTTGGTACGTGTAAAAAGTCCAAAAATGACACTTAAAAAAGAACGGATGTAGTATATGTAAGTAGCACTTGACTAAATAAAAAGTAACTAAAAATTGAAACAAAAAAAAATTAAAAAAATTAAAATAGTAATAATAAAAATAAAATAGAAAATAAAAATAGAATTCTAGATATTTACAATAACCAACTAAGAAATAGGAACTAAAACAAACTGAAACACAAATAAAGATAAAATAGCAAATAAATATAAACAAAGAAAATTCAAAGTTAAACCTAAAACTTTAAAAAGTAACACATTAACTACAAAAATGACCTAACTGAAATTTGGAATCCCTGACAACGACGCGAAAAACTTGATGACCTTTTGACAAGTGTGCCGATAACGTCGAAGTAATAAAATGAAATTTGAAATTTGTCTCCAAAGGGATTGCAAATTTTAACAAGGTATTATCGTGCGAATTAATTTAGTAACAATTGGGTGGGGTTTGATTTTATCTATTTCTAAAACAAGAACGATAAAAATAAAAGAAGAAAATTAAAGATGAGAAAGGTGATTAGGTCTTTTATATCGAATGCCCTTATTTTACTTGTTGATAAATGTTGTATTTATTTAATTTCAATTGAATTATATCTTATTATGATCTAACAATACCGCTGCACTCAATTCCTTGGTGTAGAGTTCACAAACCTAAACAACAATGACTTAATTCCTTAGGTCAATTCAAAGTTAGATTAGGTGTTTTACGAGCATTTATTCAAAATCAACGACTTCTGAGAGCATTTAGTAACAATTGGGTGGGGTTTGATTTTATCTATTTCTAAAACAAGAATGATAAAAATAAAAGATGAGAAATGTGATTAGGTCTTTTATATCGAATCCCCTTATTTTACTTGCTGATAAATGTTGTATTTATTGAATTTCAATTGAACTATATCTCATTGTGATCTAACAATACCACTGCACTCAATTCCTTGATGTAGAGTTCACAAACTTAAACAATAATTACTTAATTCCTTAGGTCAATTCAAAGTTAGATTAGGTGTTCTACGAGCATTTATTCAAAATCAATGACTTCTAGTTACATATTCCTAGTTAATTACAAAGTTGAATAAATTGCCTATATCAGATGTGTAAACTAATAGTCAGAAATCCCTACGTATCTAGATAAGTTTGCGCACTCATAAAAAAACCAAAATCATTAAACTCAAGAACGATTTAAATAATATAATAATAAGAAAGTTATTTAATAAATATCAAATAGACATATGATCCAATAGAGTAAAAATAAGTTTCAACTCAAGAAGACCTATTCTAAAGAAACTTAGTTACTCATTGATAAATTTACAAATACCATGAGTTGATAAGTTTTCATCATGAAAATCTATGGAAGAATGACTCTCCAATGACTTTAATTTTGTCCAAATTCTCCCCTTTAACATCGCTATCTATCACTTTCTCTCCAAGTTTCAGAACCTTAAAAAAGTTGGCAAAAACATATTTAAATAGAAATTATGCGGTCAAAAAAATTGCGTCATGGCGACACAATAAGCTGCATTGAACAGGCAACAATCCCAAGGTCTAGATCTCTATTTTATTGTTATTTTGACAGACGTCATGAAGTAAATTGTGCTGAACAATGATCGTTTCTTCACTTTTTCTTCAAAATTCTAAGTCTCAATTCACCACTCTTTTTAGTTTTTGTTATATTCTTTTACACTTTAGTATGATATTTTTCTAATTATCCTTGCATAACGGTCTGTGAAAATGGGAGGCACGATGGTATAATAGTACAATCCTTTTTCTAAAAAATCAGTGTAGTGGAAAGAATATTTGATCTTGTACTGTGTACTATTTCCCACATAATTTTTTTTATCTTCAAATATTCAGGGGCTTCAGATAGAGAGTTGATGAAGCACGCGTAAAAGAAGATTCAGATTCTGTTTGAGAGAGTCTTCAGAAACTTGGTCTTCAGAGTCTTGATCCAATTCATCAGAACTAGTCTTCAGAGTTTGGTGACACAGTTCATCAGAGCTATTGAGCGCAAGACTTCAGAGCTTGATAATGTCAAAGGCTTCTCTTGTCAGAGTCACAGAGCTTTGGATGAGTAAAGTTCAGAAGCATTAAGTAGAATAGTTCAAAGCTTGATTATCTTGTAAAACACACATCTTAGAGTCAGAGCGCACTCAATTTAGAGTCTGATGACATTGCATGTCACTTCTTCAGAGTCAGAACTTGAGTCTAGTATCTGCACACTTGACAAAACCATTAGGGTACAAAATTGTTCTATATGAATCCATGTATTTTTGTCATCAAAACATAAGGTCAGATGTAGAATCAAATATTTTTCTTACAAAATTTACTTCTTTAGATATGAATATTATTTCGTGCAACCTTTGGGATCCCTTATTGTGTGACTTCATCTTGAATATGTGTCATTGAAAGATAAGAGGTTGAAGCTATATGAGTTTTCTACCAACTTTTTGATGTCAAAATAAACAACCCACATTTCTCACTTGGTGTCTTACTTATCGGCAAGCACGATGTTTGACATCTAAATGGACAATCTCGCATAGGTCATGAATCTAGCTCTTAGGAGGTATTCCACGACTCTCTTGATGGCTTATTCCTTCGCGGGTGACTACTTTTGGAAAAATTAGGACACATAATGGGTGTTTTTAGTATGATTTAGGGGTAGCATACAAATTTAGGATCTATATTATACATTTCCCATATAAGTCATGCAAATATATCAACATTATATTGTAATCATCTCATGAGCTGATTACTTATCTCCCCAAGTAAGTGAAACCATTTTTTTTTTATGAATTTCAAATGATATTCTCTCATAAGAATCTTGATGAAATCTTTGTTTGGCTCCCGACTTTCGACTTTCCTTTGTTCTACTAAGGGAAATGATTCCTCATTGGCATTGTTAATGTGTCATGGCATTAACCAAGATTCCATATTGATTAAATTCATGCCAATTGCTTATGCAGTTGCGACTTCCTTGGATTCATCGTATTTATCCAATAATGCAAGAAACCAATTGCAACATGCTTCCAAACCATATTTAATTCTGTCAATTTCTTTTGAATTTGCATGATACTTTCACTTCAAATAAATCGATGACGACACTAAACATAACCCACTCAAAGTTGTTTGACAAACTATACAATTGTACACAAATTTACCGTCCATCACCAAAAATAAACTTTCACTTTCCTTTTTACTCTCTTGCTTTCAAAACGTAACTAGAAATTCCACGTACCCTCATGGGTTTGGTGTCAAGGCCATCAAAATCGTGGAAGTTTCCAACACGATACAATTGCAAATGTCTTATGAGCTGCATAATATTGAATAACTTGATAATCACAATATCTCACGAACTCCCTTGGTCCACGAACAACATATGTCAAAACTTGTCATCATAACCTTCACCATTAAATGAGTATAGTAGTTTGATACTCCATTGATGTGTAGGCTTTATAAATACGCACAAAGTTGTTTCTGGGTGCTCAACACGGTGAGGAAGTCATTCCATCAACTCGTTGTCCCACAACAAAGGACAGATTTTGTTGTTGTTGCTGTAACCACTAATTTCTTCACTCTTCTTTAATTTGACCTTCTCGTGTAATCATTCTATTTTTAGATATACCTTTATATCTAACAATCTATAATGATTGAAAGACCTTGACGTGGTGTGCCTCAAAGACAAATGTATCTGCTAATCTGCTTTACGTCCTACAACTTTGAGTGATCTGATTTCATTTGGATTAGGTCTCGACCCAAACCAAAACATGATATACTCCTTAAATATATTTCTTTTGATTTTTATTTTTTTTTAATATTTAAATTTAATTATAACTTTAGTCCCGTTATTTTATTCACTATCCCTCTATTTTATATTCAAATAGTTATAATCCCATCTCACTTTTACACTAAAAATTAATTGTATTAATTTTTAATGGTTTATCAATTATACTTCTACTTTTACACAATTATTCTTATACAATCTTTTGTCATTTTTCGCAAATAACGTGTGATTATACACTAAAAATATGTGAGAGAAAAACTAAAAATATTTAAATTTAAAATGAGATATTAGTTTTATAATTAAGCAAAAATAGATAAACCAAAATAGTGATTAAACCTAATATTTTTTAGTTTAATTTATTTTTAAAAATATTTTATATATTTTAAACATAATCGATATCGTTAATCTTTAATATTAATAATATTATATGTTAAATTTTGCATATACTATGCTATAATATTTTATTTATTTTTATAATATTAATTTTTTTATAATCATAATTCAAAATATTCAAAATTTGTTTAAACTAATTCCATATAAAATGAGATTGGTTTGAATTAATTTTTTTTATATGAATGATCTAAAATAAATCGAAGCCACACTAATTTTATTTTTGAATTAAAGTTTGTTTTTTTACTCAAAACAATCTAAATTACACAACAAATACCATAATTTTACAGACAAGAAGAAGTCAATAACTATAGAGCAACCAGACCAACGCATGGCAAAGTGTTAACTGACAGGAATGATTATAGCACAAATCTCCTGCTTTACACAACAATATCAGAACTTGATCGCCTCTGCTGCAAACAAACTAAATCATGAATTACACGGTTGTCTCATTTTCAAAAATAATATTTTATTCAATTATATAAGCAAACCTAATAAGAATGTTACATAATTTTATTTAATTTAATTATTCTCTAAGGTATAATAATGTATGAGGTGTAGACCTAGTGAAAATATTAACACAAGAAGGATGATTACATGCTGAAAGAGTAAAATATTATTAAAGAGAAGAGTAAATGGAGGCAGGGGTGAAGTGTAAAAAGGGGGGGATAAAAAGCAACAAGTAGGTTGAAGTAAAGGCAAGATAAAATAAAATAAAATAAAAGTGTGGAGAAAGATAAGGAGGGGACATAATGAAACAGGATATGGGGGAGACAAGAATGCGGCAATGAAAATATGCTTGCCGGGTGGTGAGCAAGACATGTAACCTCTTCCCCTCTCATCACTATCTTTTTCCATCATTACATTTTTTCTCTTTCCTTTAATCTATTTTCTTTTTTTATTCCGGTCCCTCTATTTTTATTATTTTAATATTTTTTATGTATATAAGAAATTTAATAAGTTTGATTCATTTTTAAGACCTAATGCTTCTCTTGTCAATAATATATTTAATTTTAATTAATTTTTGTGAGTAATTTTGATAAAAATCTAATTAATATTACTTTTAAAATTTTAAATAATAATTAAAAAATATTTCTTAACGCACCCATATGTTTCTTAGACACCGTGTGCGTTTTTAAAAATACTCTCCTACATTCAGAGATATATCTTTAAAAACGATTTTTTTTTGAAACTCATGTAATACCTAAAAACACATAGAGTGCGTAAAGAAACTCTTGCTAATTTTTTTTTTTTTTTTTATGAATATACAACATTGAAAAAAATTGAGGAATTATTAACTATAAATTTTTAGTGACAATAAAAAATCGTAGATATAAATCACATTTATTTATGATTTTTTATCTTACATTAAATATTTTCATTAATATATGTAAGATTATAGGATATTAATGTATATTTTAAAATTAGAGGAGAGTATTTGTGTTATTTTAACAAACCTCTAAGAATATGGATTAATTTTCTCAAAAATAAATAGGGTTTAAAGGTAGGGCACCGTCAGTGTATAACAGTTTTACACATATAACCAATTAAAATGTCTACAATTATCATGTAATATTAGTATTTTTAAAATAAAAATATGTTTTATTCTAATACATAATTGTGATTGGGTGACCGTGTAAAATATTTTACACTACCAGTGCATTTCCCTTTTCTCTTTATATATATATATATATATATATATATATATATATATATATATATATATATATATATATATATATATATATATATATATATATATATATATATATATATATATATATATATATATAATCATTCAAAGGTATTGCCAAAAACACTAAACCACAATGCTAAACCAATCCACCCATTATTGATTGCGATAGAGAGTAGGGTTCTTAAGTCAAACAGAAAAGTACAAGAATTAATGCCTAGCTATCAAGTTACCATTTCCAAATCACAAAAATACTTTTAACTTCCACATCTTTCACATTAGTAGAGAAACCTGTAAAAATATTATCATTCTAAAATTCTAAATTGACCATACAATATAATGACATGTCATATAAAAACCTCCCCTAATCTAAGGCGAGACTTGAAAATCCATTAAAAGTCAATAAAAGAGACGAAAACACTCTTAAAAAGCACAAAAACACCTACCAAATCACCTAAAAACCATATACTAGACAAATGCTATCAAGTCACGTCATAAACAAATGAGAAACAAACTTCATCGACCCTCTGTAACGAGGATAAAGAGCACCCTAAGGGTCTAATAAGACCCTCCGCTTTAGGAGATTCTTTATGGCATGAACCTTATTTTGAAGAAGTTTCTAAGAGAAGAGATGATACCCAACTATCCTAAATTAAGGGGAAAACCAATGTCATATGGTTGAGGGGCATAGTAAAAGGATCACGATCTAGAATACCTTAATAAGCAGAATCAACATAAGAAACACCATCTTTAAAATGATGTCACCATCAACTATTAAAGTTCAGGGATAGAGTCACATCCTTAAGAACTGTTAGAAGGTTGTCCACCATCACTTGCGGGTAAAAAACATTCTATTTCATTTTAACTCTCGAGTAACATTTTCATTCATAGACATCTTTATCTCACTTATAGGTGGACCTTTTCAATTAAATATACTAAAAATCCTTTAAAAAATTGACTTTAAGTGAAATGAGACCGACCCAAGGATCCTCCCAAAAGGATGTAACAAAGTTGTATCCCTATGTCTTTTTAAGGTAGGTCTCAAACTAATCTAAGTCTTCAATAGTAGAACCAAGAAAGGATACTCTTTTTTATCGGGTAGACGTTGATCGAAAGTCATTAACTTTATAGTGTTTAACAACAAGAGCACTGCATCTAGAAGATAAAATATCATTTTAGAGACTATATGCACCTTAGATAAAACGACGTCTCCATTTGATAAAAAGGATCAAGTTAACCAATCGAAAATTTAAAAACCCGTTCTACTTTGCTGTTTAGACTTAGACCCCTTGACTCTATGAATCTTAAAAACACCTTTTGACTCAGCCTAAAAGAATCTTCTTTAAATTCTCTTAAAATTTGTATTGCAAACTATATTATCTCATATTTCTCTTTTAGTGATGAAATTGAAATAAATAAATAAATAAATTTTTTTTTTTGGGGATATAGTGACTCAACTAACAAAGAATATCATTTGCCCTGGGATAAACTATGCACAAAATTTATAAGATATAAAATATTAAATTTTATTGATTTATTTTAGCTATGTTTGGTAAAGTAAAGTTGAAATCTTTTGACATAAACAAACTCTCTTGTTATTTGGCTATTCAAGGCTAAATATTTCCTACGATGTAATTGTCTTGATCTTTGTTTATGCTACATAATACAAGATACATTTGAATAAATAGTTAGAATGCTAAATGTGTATCAAGGGAAAGTAATAGATGGTGCGAGAATCTAATAACATGTCCTTGTACGAGAAGAGAGGTGGTTGCATGATAGTTCGATGATACACCATCAATAATAACGATGTTCTTCACCAAACAATTATAAGTCAATTAAAGAAATCTGTCATAAATTATAAATCATTTTATAATTTTAATACAACATTAATAATATTTTTTTTCAATATATGTTATTATTATTTTTCTAGTTTGTTAAATTTCTTTTTCCATTTGTAATAAATAAAAAATAATATTATAAAATTATATATAATCTTTATTCGTGTGAAATATCCATTTTATTTAAAAACATTAATTTTATATTATTTAAGCGTTTAATTTTAAAAGATTTATTTTTCTAAGATAAAATTAAATATAAATTGCGTTTGATTTATTTTCTCTCTCATTTTTTAATAAATAAATTCAATCAAAATTACTTTTACTTCTTCCAATAGAACTTATTTTAAAAAGAAATACAAAATTTAGATTTTCTTAATAAAAATAAAAATTAAATTTCTTTTATAAATTGATAAAGAGCAAGTACTAATTAAAATAGTACTATATATCTCTCTTCCAATATAAATTGTGGTTTTTTTTTTAAATTGTCACTGTTATAATTAAAAGTCAATAATTTTTAAATTAATTGATGCTTATATCATTAATATCTTTCTGGCTAACAGTTTAATTTTCAATGCACTGTTTACAATTTTTTTAATAAAAATTTATTAAAAAGTGTCTTGGAAGCACTCGTTAACACTTCTCTTCTCTTGATTTAATTAAAAATATTTAATATTAGTAGTTAATTCATCCAATATAATTAAGGATATTGTTTTGAACTGAGTTGAGATCTGTCTCTCAGAGGAACAGACCCAACCCAATACTATACTGATAAGGCCCAACAAGGCACATTAATCGGACAAAAGAGTCTCTTGACGGGAAATGCTACACGCTTCCTCCAGTTCTTCACGTGTTCCCCACACGGGAACATGTCATCAAACAACTACCCACTTTCGAAAGAGTTGGTCAGCCCACCTTCCGAAAATCACGGGGCAGTTGATCTAGGGCGAAAACCACATACTGGTCTTTCCTACGCCACGTAAGCCCTGAAAATTACTTGTGTTGGGCTTGGCAATCCGGTCCAATGCAATGTAACCGTTGACCCTACGCTTGAGGGACATTATAAATACCTTATTTCACTAGAGGATCAGATATCTTATTGACTATATTTTTCTCTCTGTACTTGCTCTCTCTAGTTCTGTTACTCACTTAAGCATCATAGCATCTTGCAGGTACACCCACTTTTCTCCTCTACAACACCAGTGAGGAAGCAACTCATAACGTGTGGCAGATTACTGACTTCTTTCTGATAAGGTACGATCATATATTATAACAAAATTTATTTTGTTGGTACATAAAATCAAAAAAATTAATTATACTTAATTGACATTTTTAATTTGCGTAAAAATAATTATTTTTATTTATAATTGTAATCGAAAAAAATTGTAATAGATAAATAGAGGAGCGAATAACATTACTATACTCTTCATTTTTTTTATAAATAAATTTTAATTTTTTAAATTTATTAAATAATTAATATATTTAATTTATATGTTGTTTAAATATATATTTATTCAATAAATTTTAAAAAATTAAATTTTTATTATAAAAGAAAATAAATGAATACAATGAATAGCCAACGACATCTTCAGTAACCAATACAATATTATTACAGTAATTAGTTTCTAAGAAAAAAGTATACTTAATTATTATGCTTTTCCTTACACTAATATGCTTCGGAGGAGGCATCACAATCTCTCATTTTCCACGCACTTTTTTTAATTATCCATAATCCTATATCATCACCATACATCACTTATCACTAATTGCATTCACTTATAATCATGTCTCATCTTTATTCATCCTATTAAAGGCAGCTATATAGTCAATCACAGTCGTACCTAAGTTGTTTTGGTATTTATTATGTCTCGATATAATTGTTATATTTATATTTTTTGTTTTTGAATAATTGGTAGTTTTGAATTTTACTAAAATATTATTATTATTATTATTATTATTATTATTATTATTATTATTATATAAGAGTTTTGTTTAGGAATGATAATGAACAGAGTTTGGACATAATAGTATCATTCATTTTCACATGTGATTTAAATTTTTTTTCATTATTGCTTGGATCTCATAGTTAACACTTGTACCCATATCCTATAAATATGTAGATACTCATTCTCTTATTAAAAATAAATAAATAAATTATAAAATATTATATCATTTAAGTTTTTAAAAATATTTAAAAATTTTCAAAAAAATTAATGTTGAAATAAACAAACACTTATATTAAATACATAAAAATTTAATATTTATATACTTTTTAAAGTTGATAGACATACATTTTTATATAATAATATAAATTAAAGTATGCAAATATAAATTAAAATATATATTGTATATTGTGCGGGTATGGGGCCGAGTGAGTAGTAAGGTGTTCATACCTGCACTCATACCCGAACTCATATCCATATCCATTTTTACGGGTTTTTATCCTAAAAATTATGGGTAATTTTGGAGAAATCCACTGGAGATGAATCAAATTGTCATCCATAATTTTGTTAACAGTGTTGCATGAACAATCTTTAAGAATTTCAAATAAATAAAAAATTCTATAAAAAGGTTACAAGTGAAGACCCACTTTAGTCATTCACAAAAATTGGAGAGTCAAGTTAATCCCTAAAAAAAATCCTTATTAAATCTCTTGTAAAATTTAACCGAGCCATATTACACTATGCCAAAAAAGACCTTTAGCAGCGCTTTAAAGCGCTGCCAAAAGTGGCGCTGCTAAAAGTAAAGGCAGCGCTTTTTTTCATGGAAAAAGTGCTGCTAAAGACTCCCTTCAGCAGCACCTTTAGCAGCGCTTTTATAAGCGCTGCATATTTCCCCCAACCATCCCCCCCTTTAGCAGCACTGTCTTAGACCCCACCTTTAGCAGCGGTTTTACAAAGCGCTGCCATAGCTCCCCTTTAGCAGCGCTTTTTACAAGCGCTGTCTTAGACCCCCCCTTCCAAACCTATAGCAACGCTTTTGTAGCGTAATGTTTGTGACCTTTAGCAGCGCTTTTTTATAAAAGCGCAGTCTAATGTCCCAGATTTTAAATTTATTTTTTATAAAAATATTCACCTTGTTTTGTATATTTACCAACAACATGCTTATATTACACAAACCCGCTTATAATTCAGGCCTTTATTTCAACACTTTGGCCTTATATATACAATTCAAAACTTTGGCCTTAAATATACAATTCAAAACTTTGGCCTTATATATACAATTCAAAACTTTGGCCTTAAATATACAATTCAAAACTTTGACCTTATATATACAATTCAAAACTTTGGATACATTGTAACTCATCACTTTGTTCATAAACATTTTAATATACACATAAACCTGTTTAAATATGTTACAACAAAATTCGATCCTCAGAATTACAACAACACAAATACATTCAATTTACATATAATTACAATTCTTCCAATCCGATAACTCTATACAATTCTCAACCCTAGAATAAATTGACACCATTCCTCTTTAATTTCTTCCAATTTTACTTTCGTGTAAGTAGCGCACTTGAATTCATCAAAATACTACATAATATAACATATCGAATAAGATTTAATTTTAAAACTAATTACTCAGATGAAGTATCAGATAATTATCAAAATGAATCATATAACTTATATAATGAATTGATCCGTACCATGACTGGAATCTCAAGTTGACCAGAAAGAATAATTTCCCTCATAAAGCGCAATACAAAATATCCATAGTCAATACCATTGCGCTGCCGAGGACACTGTAAATGGAAAAAACAAACGAACATTTATCAGGATATATAGTTTAAATAGTTTTATCAAGTAGAACCACTATAACAGTCAAACATGCGAAAATATACCTCCACTCTGATCCAGTTGATGTTGTTAGTCTTGCTTTTTGGCACCGTTGCATCTCTTTGTGCTCTGAATATTTGTATAACTCTAACATAATATAAACGCATATTTAGAACAATGTCACATAATAAATAAATATATATAATTAAAGACAACAGTATATCTCATCACTTACGTATCAACAAAGTTCCTCAGATTTTCATATTTTGTTGTATCGTCATCCAATGAATCTATATAATACACTATTTCTTTCGTCGGATTAATCGCGATCAACAACCAATGTCCACTATAAAATAAGACAACAGTTTAGACGAAAATCTAACCCATGGCCAGTATTATATAGTATAAAATCGAACAATTATAATAAATGAATTTAGAATAAAATCTAACCCATGGCCAGTATTATATGGCAACAAGAACAACTTCTCCGTAGTCGCGCGCATAAATCTCTGCAATGTGTACTCTTTGACTGTATCCGGTGTCTGGTCTATTATACGCGAGTTGACACAGCTAGCAGATAAGAATGCGAATACTGAAGTCAATTCATTCGGGACCAATAACTTGTCATACAAGAACCTAAAAAAACATAATCAACATTAGAATATTCAGTTAAACGAAAAAATTTTAAAATGTTCAATTATTTAATTAAAATGGATCGAAGTACCTGATGTATGAATGCATAACACCGACGCGCAATTCAGAATGGTTGAAAACCTGATCAAAATCCTCCTTAGCAATTGTTTCGGGATATTCAAAACCGAAAATACCTGCCTCCATGTGTATTTGACGGATGCCACCCTCAGGCACATCAGTGACATAGAACACTTGTTTAGTTTGCGTGGCTAGAATAAAAGGCTCATCTTTGTACCCCACCTTATTAAGATCCACTTTCAAAAAACCTGATTTATCCATTTGTATGCCACTATTATTTTCAACCCACTTGCATCCAAAGATAGGAATCTGAAACTTCTCATAATCAAACACCCAAATGCGCTCGATAACCCCATAATACGAGGAAATGTGCATTGCTTCGGCAAGCACGGTGACACCACTATTTTGAATTGTACTTTTATCATCTTGTTCCTTGGTATAAAATGTGTATCCATTAATTGCGTATGCGCTATAAGAAAACACATGCAAACTTGGACCATATGCTAAACATCTCAACCTTTCTGTTATTGAAGCGGGATCAGAATAAAACTTTGAAAAAATATGCTCCTTGAACCATGTTATAAAACTTCGATTGTGCTCGCGTACTATCCAATTTTAATTTCTATTCAGATTTAAACCTCGGAGAACGTCCTTGTGCATTTCAACATACGGCTCAACCTCAATGTCATTGTGCAGAACATACAAATGCACTTGCTCCCGTTCATCCCTTGAAACTGTCTTCTAATATCTGAAGAGTATCCTTCTAGAACTTTAACTTCACTCAGAAACTTACACAGTATCTTTTTCTCCTTTCTAGATAAAGTATAAGCAGCAGGTGGTAGATATGTGTGGTTTCCTTTCTTCAAGGGTCCTAATTCATTTCTTATTCCCATTGCTACCAAGTCCTTTCTTGCTTTAAGGCCATCCTTAGACTTTCCTTGTATATTGAGTAACGTACCAATAACACTTTCAAATACATTTTTTTCAATATGCATAACATCAAGAAAATGTCTTACATACAACGACTTCCAATACGGCAACTCAAACAAAATTGACCTCTTCTTCCACCCACGCGTGACAAGCGTATGAGCAAAAGGCTTGCCAAACTTAGTACTCACATCTTTCACCTTTTCAAAAATTTGTTCGCCGGTCAATGTAGGTGGAGCTTTACGTTGTTCTAAATTTCCATTGAATGCTTTTCTCCACCCACGGTAGTGATGACTAGAATTTAAGAATCTACGATGACCAAGAAATACATTATTCTGACCAAATTCCAACCGCGTCCAATTTTTGTTTTCTTCACAGATAGGACACGCACATTGACCTTTAATGCTATACCCCGATAGATTTCCGTATGCTGGGAAATCATTAATTGTGCCAAACAACATCGCCCTCAAATTGAAACTTTCTTTCCTATATCCATCATAAACCTCCACACCGTTCTCCCACAAACTCTTTAAGTCTTCGATTAGAGGTGTCAGGTATACGTCTATGTCATTCCCTGGTTGTTTAGGGCCAGAAATTAACATAGATAACATCATGTACTTACGCTTCATACATAGCCATGGAGGTAGGTTATAAATCATAATAATTACAGGCCAGGTGGAATGTGAGATACTCTGCAGACCATGCGGATTCATTCCATCAGTCGATAATGCCAAGCGAAGGTTTCTAGCTTCTTCTCCAAAATCAGGATAATCATTATCAATTTTCATCCACTGTGGTGTGTCGCACCTCGAAAAATCACTTTCGAAAATACGACCCTCGCGCGAAAGGCGCGGAAAATGCGGTTCGACAGAGTCGCCACCGAACTTTATTTTTCCCGAAATAAACGGGAGAGGAAAATATCGAGAAAACCTCTTAAAACGAAAGGATAGGAACAGGGCTGTCGCAACCAAGTTCCGGGTTCGGGAGTCGGTTACGTGAGGGGAAGGTATTAGCACCCCTCACGTCCGTCGTACTCGACGGGAACCTCTTAAGGTAATTGTGGGGAGTGTTGTTTAGGTTTACTTGTTTTCTTCTCGTTGTTAAAGGTAGAATTGGTAAGGTAAAAGGTTAAAGACGTTAAGGAGAGATGGGTGGTTAGAAGATAGGGTGCTCGCCAAGGATTGGGGCCCTTGTGCCTACGTATGCTCATTCAGACGAGAATGAGAAATCAGAGCGTCGTAGTTCGACTACGGGAAAGGATGGGGGATGGACGGAATAATGGAGGAAGATAGAAGTGTGCTCGTCAAGATCATCGCAATCTTGTGCCTACGTATCTTATATTCAAGAATGAATAAAGAATCAGAGCGTCTGTAGTTCGTGGAGACGACCACGAAAATATGAGGTTTGAAATGGGTTGAAGTTGAGTTGGGAGACGAAAGAGTGACTGACAAACAACCTAAGGGCGTGCCTCAAGAGCTTGTCATTCAAGAATTCAAGGAATGCGAGATCCCAAGAACTCAGTTCTTTCGGAAATTGAGTTGAGTAAGTTGAAGATAAGAATTGGATGTTTTGAAATCGAAAGAATGAACTAATAACAACTCAAGGGCGCGCCTCGAGAGTTACTCATTCAAATATTCAAAGAATGTTAGATTCTAAGAATATCTCTCTTTCGTAAGTTTTAAAAATGTTTGTGAAAGGACTGAATCGAAAATGGAATGTGAGGTAAAAAGGAAGTTGTTTTGAAATGGCTCGACGACGTGTCGAGGATTTGATCGAAGATGGAACCGACTTGACGACGTGTCAAGTGTTAGGATTGTGAGAAACAATATTAGTCCCTGAGGGTGTTCCTAATATCGAGACCACGAGGAATTATGAATGAAATGGGTTGCGAATGCGGACGAGCAATCGACTCAGGAGAATATTGAGAATGATTGAGTTTGAAAAAAGTCGAAAGGTTGAGTGAATAACAACCCAAAGGGCGTGCCTCGAGAGCTATTCACTCGAAAATTCAAGGAATGCTAGACTCCAAGAACCTCCTTCTTGCGAGGTGTGAATCGAAAAAAGATATTTAAAAAGGTCGAAAGATTGAATGAATAATAACTCAAAGGGCGTGCCTCGAGAATTATTCACTCGAAAATTCAAGGAATGCTAGACTCCAAGAACCTCCTTCTTTCGAAGTTTGATCGAGAAAATGTTTGAAAAAGATTTGAAGTGAAATGAGGTATGAAAATAGTTTAAGGTACGAGATGTGAGGACCTGAGATTGGATTTGAAAATGAGAGAAATGACAATTATTTGATAAATGAGACGTAGGCCTCACAACCAATTAATTGGGGTATTATCGAAATGCTAGATCTCGACGACACCTTTTCCATTTGGAGAATGTTTGAATGAACGACAAAAATATCACACAGAATGCTAGATTCCTATAATATTTCTTTGTCCAAAATAATGTATTTAAAACGAAAAGTTGAATAATACATTATTTAAGGTGTACACCTCGCTAATGATCATCCAAAAATCCAAGAAATGCTAGACTTCAAGAATTTAATTTTTCGTAATTTGATTAAGAAAAAGATTTTAGTATTGAAAAATAAGTTGAATAAAGATTAGAAAAACTATTAATTTTGAAAATAATTTAATTGAGAAAATAGATTAAGGTTTTAAAAAAAATTTGAATTAGGATTAGAAAAAATAAAAATTAATCAAATTTTGAGAATATATTTTAAATAATATAAAGTTTTGTTTTAAGAATGTTTTGAATCGTTCTATAAAAGTAAACTAATTAAACAAAAGTTACTTCCAATTGAAAATAACTATATTAAAAACACTTATCAAATTAACTAATTAACCCAATACAATATAATAGAAAGTAGGAATAGGAGGAAGAGAAGGTGCATCGATGATATCAATATCATTTACCATAGTCTTCCCAAAACTTTGGCTAGCTCCAATCTGACTCAAGCTCACTAAACTCCATATGCCAGACCATTTGTTAATACTGCAAAACTTTTGACATTACAAGCCGATAGTCCAAAGGAGCATTAAAACCCATGTGACATCCTTACCATAAACAAAACATTAAAAACTCAGATAAAAAAAAAATCCAGAACAATGAACACACTAAAATATGACGGAAACAATACAAAACATGGGCTAAAAATAGATCATGAAATTCATTCTCAAGATGGACTTACAGTTCTGCCATCAACACCATGCCCTGCTTCGTAGTTCCAGAGTAAGTTAACCAAAACTCAACATTCGTAATTCTAAGAATTAAACCCTACGTAACTGTCGTCACCGGAAACAGATATGCGATAAAAAGCAGAAAACATGATGGTCCTACTGTCTTTGTACAATTTCCAAATAATTTTAGAATTTCTAACCTAAACAATAAAATGCATCAATATGAGGAGACAGATACCAACAGCTAAATATAATTTACTAAATATCTACTAATATTGTTAATTCAAAACAACAGCTTGAATATTAACGACATCACGTCGGATATTCGACAAAATTTTGGAACAAAAAAAAACCTTAAAAACGGTGCTTAAATACATTGAATACTAAGGCCAACCAAGCTTAAACAGAGGCGCTAATTAGTATCGAACCAAAAGATACAAACATTTACCGACGCTGATTTCGTGCCTTGGCCTCGTATGGATTGGGTTGTTATGGCTATTGTTGCTGCTGGAACATCTGAAACTGAAGCAGCAAGGCCTTGTTCAGTAAGTGATCAGTCAATGGCATGTTGGAGTTCTGTCCAACCCCGTTTAAGTGTGAAAGCTGATTTGCGCTGAGCAAAGATCTCTCCCATAGCTGTTCCAAGTTCCATCATATTCCCTTGCATCTGTTGGTTCTGATGTTGTTGTTGTCGTTGTTGCCTCTACAAAGCTGCTATCCTCTCTTTATATCAATTGACAGGAATTGGAACCTGCATAACCTGTACACTAAAATATTAACCAATCATTGAGACGCAAACGGAGGGCTGCCTTGTCACCGTTAAGGCTCAAATCATCTCAGAACTGTCCATCCGTCGGAACTGCGGTGGTTGTGGTCTGAAGTTGCTGTGTTGAGCTACGTCATCATCGCTTAAACATAAACAATTCCAAATGTTCGAAACATTCAAGCACATCGTAGCATCAGATTATCATATCAGTGTGAAACAACATAACATAATATGACACAGTTAAGTACACACTATGCAGTTATCAGCAACAATAATAATGAAAAGAGTCTACAAACTTTGGTTCCCGCTGAAATTACTACCAACAAAACAGATCTTCACCCTCTATGCAGCAGAGCTTCCGTCAAATACCGCAAATGCTACACATTGTTCTTCGCGTCGGCTCCAAGATTGGGGTGACCATCGGGTAAACTTGAGTTTGCTGATAGTCAAAACTGATGCGCTACGTTTCACACCGTAATGCTTCCTGCTGCATAGTTGTAGCCGGTACGCTGTGACTTCTTGGCCACACAGAAGAAAAAACTGAGCAGGTCCTCAAACGAAGCAAAACACAAGTCCCTTTGAACCTCAATGTGCTGTGAAAAAACCATCTTGCTGCTGCATTTTTGTGTTAAAAACTGAAGATTTGATCTTTTCGCAGCTTGACCGAACTCGGCGATGTCGCAATTGCATGATGCCCAATGGTGACTTTGCGGTGTTTGAACCTGCAACCAAACAGAACACAACCAATAGAAAAACAATACCGAGATTATAGTTGAGCCTCTATCATAACTCATCCTTCTCATATGGACCTGCAGAACCAAACACTTTGAATCAAGCCATCTTAACGCGGCGTTTCCAAAACCAGAGTTTCCATAATGCCAGCCTTGACCTACAGACAAACAAATGGGTGCTATACCAATACATCCTTCAGTGCAAATCTGGGTCTAACACAACATTAACATACATCAACTGAAGCGCAAGACATCATTATTTCATATATTTTTCCATCAGTTCAACTATGATTTATGCAATGCAAAACGTGAAAAAAACTCTAAACGAAATGTTCATAGCTTTACTACATGTCTTAACATCATGATAACCTTAAAACAAGACCTCAGCATAATGAAAAGACTCTGAAATTACCGCACAGACGCTCGTATTTGACGGGGACTCACGAGTTGCCTTCACAGCTAAATTTTGAACCAGAAGAATCTTTGTCCTAGTTGCAATCACCACGTGTCCTTCAAATGAAACCTGGGTTTTTGCAGGACGGACTGAGGACCGTAGCTTTCAGCGAGGTGCTTTGACGACGAGTACTCATCTCATGGCGATACCGTCGCAGGTGAAACGAAGCTATTACGTTGGTTTCGTAGTGAAATTTGGAGGGAGAGAAATGTGGTTGAGGGTTTCACGGCGAGGGAAAGGCGACAGGGGGCGGCGTCGGTCCGATTGCGAGAGGAAGAGGATGGAATAGGTTTTAGGGTGAATTGGGGATGACGAACAGTGAATTAGGGTTCCATTTGGGGCGGCCGTTTTTTTTTAGGTCTAATGAACAGTAAATGCCCTTCTTTCTTAGGGTTTCCAATAAGATTGTCCTCCTTTTTAAGGACCCCCTCCTCAGCAAACCTAACGGGCTGTATGGGCCTCCCACCATTGGGCCATCCTTCACTCTCAACTTGTTTCTTTTTTTAATTCTTTTTTTACAATTTTTCAGCAACTTAGTTAATTAATTTGTAATAAACAAAAAATTAACAATGTAACTTAATAATTAAAATACTCACTAACATAATTAAGTAAAAAAAGAATATTAACAAAGCACATAAATATTAACAAATGAAAAGATTAATTTAAACTAAACTAATAACTATTTTAAAAAAAGAAAATGAAAATTAAATATATATATAAGAAAAATAAAGATATGAATATATGTAAAACAAAAAAGGATATTTACAAATAAAAGAAATATATATGTGTATAAAATATTGGTATTAATAATACCTCCTTTTTCCTTAGAAAAAAGAAAAGGGTTTATGAAATTAAGAGAAGAAATAAAATACACAAAAAAAGTCTTTTTAGGCCACATGTCACATTTTGATTGGTCAAAATTTTTTGAAAAATCGACCAATTGCGAGATGACACGTGTCTAAAGGGCACGAAACGATAAATGCGAAAATAATTACAAAAGGGTAGGACAAATTTAGGGTATGACAGATGCCCCTATCTAATAGGCTTAAACCTAGGAGGATGAATTGCATTGGCGTTCACATCCCTGAGGTAGAAATCTATTAGATATAAAAAGACCCTGAATTTGTTCGGATGAAAGTGAGATGCTAGAGAGTTGAAAATACTGGATGATGTAAACCTCTGAGTAAGCTGTAAATGACTGGCAAAAAGGTCGTCATCACCAAAAAGGATGATGGAAAGAAAAGAACACGGCTATTACCACCAAAAGGGCGGTAGAGCAAACACAAACACACATCGCACAGTCTATCATTAATGACCATGATAGACTCCCCCACCAAAAGGATGACGGAGTGGAACACAACGCAAATCGCACAATCTATCATTAATGACCATGATAGACCCCTCACCAAAAGGATGACGGAGCGAAACACAAATAAACGATCGCACAATCTGATACCAACGAAGTACCAGATCTACCACCAAAAGGATGGTAGAGCGAAAACACAAATAAAACAATCGCATAATCTGACATCGACGAAATGTCAGACCCACCACCAGAAGGATGAGGGAGCGAAACTCACACCAAAACATCGCACAATCTGACATCGACGAAATGCCAGACCTACCAACAAAAGGATGGTAGAGCAAAACACCAACAAAATGTCGCGTAATCTGACATCGACGAAATACCAGACCTACCACCAAAAGGATGGTAGAGCGAAAACACAAAAGAAAACATCGCGCAATCTGATACCGACGAAGCACCAGACCTACCACCAAAAGGATGGTAGAGCGAAAAACATAACAGAAAACATCGCGCAATCTGATACCGACGAAGTATCAGACCTACCACCAAAAGGATGGTAGAGCGAAAACATAAAAGAAAACATCGCGCAATCTGATACCGACGAAGTACCAGACCTACCACCAAAAGGATGATAGAGCGAAAACATAAAAGAAAACATCGCGCAATCTGATACCGACGAAGTACCATACCTACCACCAAAAGGATGGTAGAGCGAAAACATAAAAGAAAACATCGCACAATCTGATATCGACGAAGTACCAGACCTACCACCAAAAGGATGGTAGAGCGAAAACATGAAAGAAAACATCGCGCAATCTGATACCGACGAAGTACCAGACCTACCACCAAAAGGATGGTATAGCGAAAACACAAAAGAAAACATTGCGCAATCTGATACCGACGAAGTACCAGACCTACCACCAAAAGGATGGTAGAGCGAAAACATAAAAGAAAACATCGCGCAATCTGATACCGACGAAGTACCAGACCTACCACCAAAAGGATGGTAGAGCGAAAACACAAATAAAACATCGCACAATCTGATATCGACGAAATATCAGACCTACCACCAAAAGGATGGTAGGGCGAAAACACAAATAAAACATCGTACAATCTGATATCGACGAAATACCAGACCTACCACCAAAAGGATGGTAGAGCAAAAACACAAATAAAATATCGCACAATATGATATCGACGAAATACCAGACCTACCACCAAAAGGATGGTAGAGCAAAAACACAAATAAAATATCGCACAATCTGATATCGACGAAATACCAGACCTACCACCAGAAGGATGGTAGAGCGAAAACACAAAAGAAAATATCGCGCAATCTGATACCGACGAAGTATCAGACCTACCACCAAAAGGATGGTAGAGCGAAAACACAACACACAGGTTGCTATCATCAAAAGGATGATAAGACAACACAGATTTGAAATCTACCAACACCAAAAGGATGCGGGCTAGGTTGAACTGACAAAGTTCGACTATTACCGAAAGGATGATAGTAAGGCGATTGACAACGGTCACGCTTGCTGGGTACAACTCACTGGGGAACCCCAAAGAGGAAGATTGAATTGAAATGGGTCGACGGGGTACGCCCACCGTCTTTGCTTGGAAATCATAATTTGCTGAAATGATTTCATGGTTACGCCCATGAATTCTGAAGAGGATGCCCCTGACTGGGCTGAATTTGTCTTGATGTCTTGTCTTGCTCAACAAAAGGTTGAACAACTTTATGAGGGACGCTCACGGTCTTGCTGAAGATGCCCCTGTTCGGGTCGGATCTTGCACTGAACTTCTTGGATTTGCCCAACAAAAGGTTGAACAACTTCGTGGGAAACGCCCACGGTCTTGAATGGTATGCCCCTGATTAGGCTGAATGTTGATTTGCATATTTGATCAACCACGAGGTTGAAATTCGTCACGGGAGACGCCCATGGTCTTGAAAAAGATGCCCCTGACTGGGCTGGATCTTGCTTTGAATAACTTCGAATTTTGATGGGAGAGACCCACAATTGCAGAAGATTGCCCCCGACTGGGTTGATGACTGCTTTGAGGCTTTTGAAAATCGTGGGGTAAACCCACCATCTTGCGGAAGATGCCCCCTGACTGGGCGATCGATGGTCTTGGAAATCTTCGGGATTGATCCTGGACCTTGACTTGCATATATGAATACTGGATGATAAATGATATTCTATATGAGTGGATGTGCAAATGCAAATGCTGACGAGCGGAGATGCAAGAGTTGGGGAAGTATGGTATGATTGGTATGTATGTGACGCAAAAATGCTTATGATGATGAATGCAATGCGTATGATGCATATGATGCAGACGGGTAATTGGAAATGTGAGCGGAAATGCCAGCGTGGTGGCCTCTGGTAGTTGCCAATGCGGATTGGATTTCGGGTGGTGGGAGGGATTGACTTCCTCGACACGCAGTTTTGCTGAAGACACAGGAGAAAATACTCTGGATGCCCCAAGTCTGGGTACTTGGTGATTTGTTGTGAATTTACTTCAGAGAAAGTTGCAACTCTGCTAGTTGGTCAGGATGACCTGGTCTTGCCCCAGTCTGAACATGGTAATGGTCTGTCCCAGATTAGCCAACTCTGGCATATGGAAGCTGAACTTGGATAACCTGCCCTTGCTCGAGCTGTTTGAATGGCTTGCCCCAGCCTGTGGGCTTTGAAATAATCTCGCTTCGTGTAAGCCACTGAAAGTCAAGTTTCTCCTCGATTGCCCCTTACTGGAGTATCTTTGAATACCTAGCATTGATTTGCAAATAAAATTGTACATTCATAAATGGTAACATTAATGCAAAGTTCAAGGTAAGTTTTGAAAAAGTATTGTTTATTTGGAAGTGTCGTGATAGTGAGACAAATGGACTGCTAGCCCAGACGTTGTGCTGTTTGATTGGTGCGAAAAGATGTTGCAAGTATAGTGCCACCAATGTTAATGATTAACAATCACGTGAGGAGTCAGGTTACGCAACCTTGCGATGATATGCTTTCAGAATAAACCTCATCTCAATTAGGTCTTTCAAGGGTTGCAACGTGGTCTGGTTCACGGTTATGAAACAAAGGATATTAGGCTCAAAATATGATTTATACCCACCCCTTCTTCGTAATGATCTCCAGTCCTACGCTCAGTTAATCCTACACTTGTCTTGACGGTATAAACTTGATGGTTCAAGGTTTGCTCGACGCGGCAGTCACCTTATTTTGGTTTTTTGATGGATGCCAGTGTCCCTTTTGACTTGGGTGGCCACTGAATCTTATTTTATTTTTTGTTGAGGGTTTCGGGGTCTTCTTTTGCTTTGTTTTTGATCCCTAACTTTTGCATGGATTGACTTTGTTTGTCAGATCCATCGGGATTGCCTTGATTTTGCCTAAGTCCCCTCTAAGGTGTCTGACTTAGCAGGCTTTTGATGCTTTTTGTTTTTGTTGTGACTGCCATGCATGGGTTTTTGATGGACAACCGTCTTTTAGATATTGATTCGAATACGGGATTGGATTAACTGAACACTACCCTGCCCCAGGTTGAGTGTAAGGGTTTGAATATCCGAAGGAAACTGCTACTTCTAGGCTCGAAATGGTTTACTAGGGATTAACTCCTTATAACTCCGGTGTTTGGGGAATTGAAACAATGCCTGTACATCATTGACGAGATTCGGTCTGAAAGCATACAGTTTGCAATTATGGGTATCTCGTTTTCATCATCCTCCCTCAAATCATGCTAAACAACAGTGAATAGAGTGGAGTAAATAAACGTGTCGGTGATAAGTAGAAAAGAGTGAATACGACATAACTAATTCAAAACATGCATAAACGATACATTAATGAAAACCAAATACGAATGGCAATTGTTCAAAGCATACAATACTTAAATAAACAAAGACAAAACATAAGAAACTGCGAATAATGAAATGGCAACATGACTGCCTTCTTCGGGGAACAAACTTGACTGGAATCAATCTGACGTTGACGCTAGTTGACTGGTGGCATCGGATTGTTGATGATATTTGGAGACTTCCCATTGAAGTTGATAGCATCCCTGTCGATCATGTCTTGAAAGCCCTGCAGTCCTCAATGGTGTGACCTGGAGCGCCCTTATGAAACTCACAATGAGCATTTGCATCGTAATCGGCAGGGAGGATGGTTGGAGGAGCTAAATCTCTTGGAACAACAGCCCTCTTCTCCATCAACTGAGCAAAGATTTTGGCATATGGCATTGGTAGACGATCAAAGACTCTATCTGGCCTCCATGTTCTCTGCGGATGCTGTGGGCGAGCACCTTGTCGTTGCTGAGTAGCTTGCATCTGCTGTTGCTGAGGAGGATACTGATATCCTTGCTGGTTGTAGGCTTGTTGCTGAGGAGCCTGTTGCCGTGGTATCTGAGCTTGCGCTGCATGAACAGCTGGCTGATAAGGCATTGGAGCATATTGCGCAGCAGCAACATATGGATACTGATAGTAGGGAGCTTGATAAGGCATAGGAGGAGCTTGTTGAGAAGCTTGCCCTTTCTGCACAAAGATGGCATTTGTTTCGCCCTCTTTCTTCTTGTATCCGTTAAAAGGCCTCTTGGCATTAGCCTGACTGTTAGAACCTCCTGGGATCTTCCCACTCTTCAGCCCTTCCTCAATTCTCTCACCGACGATCACCAAGTCAGAGAATCCAGCGGAGACGCTACCGATCAGCTTTTCGTAGTACTGGCCTTGCAAGGTACCCATGAAGATGTCAATCAATTCACGGTCAACAAGAGGTGGATGCACCCTTGCGGCTAGCTCTCTCCATCGTTGTGCGTACTCCTTGAAGGATTCGTTGTCCTTCTGAGTCATACTCTGAAGCTGAGTACGGTTAGGAGCAAGGTCGGTATTGTACTTGTACTGCTTGACAAATGCATCAGCTAGCTCGGCCCAAGTGCGCACACTATTACGCTCCAGCTGCATATACCATTCAAGTGATGCCCCAGACAGGCTGTCCTGGAAGCAATGGATCATGAGCTTTTCATCTCTGGCAAAGCAGCCATCTTGCGACAGTACATCTTCAGATGGATGTTTGGGCAACTGAGACCTTTGTACTTTGAAAATTCGGGCACCTTGAACTTTGGAGGAATGACAACATCAGGCACCAAGCATAATTCCAAAGCACTGAAAGAATTTGAATTGTGCCCTTCCATGGCTCGGAGTTTCTCGGCTAGATCTCGGCACATCTTCATGGCTTCAGAATCCTGAGCAGCAACAGGACTGGCGATGGGAATAGCAGCATGATAGTTCTGAACATCGTCATACTGATCCATCAGAGTATCTTCGACATGAGGAACCGGGATCTGCACAGCAGCAGGCTGGGCGTGCGGGATCACTCCAATGGTAACTCCAGGCGCTGGGATCGGCTGAGAAGTGTTTCCCTCGACTGCGTTGTTGAAATTCAATGGCATCCCATGAGAATTCGGAATTGGGACCAAAGGGATGGCAGTAGACCCTTGTCCATTGACGACAGCGGCGGCTTCACGCTGTTCCTCTTCTCTCCTGGCTGTGAGGATGGCTTCGAGGATTTGGTCGATCTTTCCTTTCATCGAATCCAATTCTTCCCTGAAGGCAACTTGCTCCTGTTGAATCTGCTCCATCATTCGTCTGGTATTGGCTCTAGTTGCGTACTGGTGTCGAGGAATCAGCTTGATTTACTGGAGAGGAAGGAACGAAGACATAAGATTCCGTTGAAGGACCGGAAATGCAAAATGCACAACATATGAAATGCAATGCAAATGATATGCAAGATGCAATGCAAGATACAAGATCCAGGATCACAGGATCACAACTCCAACAACTCCTGAAGCCGGTAACCGTAATAGATAAATAACCATAATTCCTGCTCAAAGAAAACTGACAGGTACAACCTATACGGGAAGGTCTAAACATTCTACCCATAAACCCTCTCACGGGATGGTTTCTATGTTTGGTTCCCAGGATCACGGACACTAGTCGTATCAGCGTCACGCAACAGGTTGGCTGCATTACGACGATAATGACGATAAGGTCTCTCCTGAGCGGGGTCCTCATGCTAGGCGCACAAGGAGCGAGTCCTTGGAGACTAACATTACACGACCTACCAATATCGGAACTGGTGCTAACAAAAGGTTCCCAGAATCACGGACCCTTCATTAATCAAGTCGTGCAACAGGCTAGCTGTGTTACAACAAGATCTACGAATAGGTCTCCTCTGGAGGAGCTTTCATGCTAGGCCCACAAGGAGCAAGTCCTCGGAGACTAACACTACTCGACTACCAATTCTAAACTATGTGTTCTCTCTGCTTTTACCAAAGCTCGGGCGTAGAGCTTTACTCATGATGTCATCCCAAGAACCGAAAGGCCCAGATAACAAGCACAAATAAACTCTACAAGAGAACAAATACAAAAAGAAAACAAATAAAAACAAACACTCCTCACAAACCAAAAGATAGGCTCGACTCTCTCTTTGCATGGAGCAAAAGTCCCCAGCAGAGTCGCCACCTGTCGCACCTCGAAAAATCACTTTCGAAAATACGACCCTCGCGCGAAAGGCGCGGAAAATGCGGTTCGACAGAGTCGCCACCGAACTTTATTTTTCCCGAAATAAACGGGAGAGGAAAATATCGAGAAAACCTCTTAAAACGAAAGGATAGGAACAGGGCTGTCGCAACCAAGTTCCGGGTTCGGGAGTCGGTTACGTGAGGGGAAGGTATTAGCACCCCTCACGTCCGTCGTACTCGACGGGAACCTCTTAAGGTAATTGTGGGGAGTGTTGTTTAGGTTTACTTGTTTTCTTCTCGTTGTTAAAGGTAGAATTGGTAAGGTAAAAGGTTAAAGACGTTAAGGAGAGATGGGTGGTTAGAAGATAGGGTGCTCGCCAAGGATTGGGGCCCTTGTGCCTACGTATGCTCATTCAGACGAGAATGAGAAATCAGAGCGTCGTAGTTCGACTACGGGAAAGGATGGGGGATGGACGGAATAATGGAGGAAGATAGAAGTGTGCTCGTCAAGATCATCGCAATCTTGTGCCTACGTATCTTATATTCAAGAATGAATAAAGAATCAGAGCGTCTGTAGTTCGTGGAGACGACCACGAAAATATGAGGTTTGAAATGGGTTGAAGTTGAGTTGGGAGACGAAAGAGTGACTGACAAACAACCTAAGGGCGTGCCTCAAGAGCTTGTCATTCAAGAATTCAAGGAATGCGAGATCCCAAGAACTCAGTTCTTTCGGAAATTGAGTTGAGTAAGTTGAAGATAAGAATTGGATGTTTTGAAATCGAAAGAATGAACTAATAACAACTCAAGGGCGCGCCTCGAGAGTTACTCATTCAAATATTCAAAGAATGCTAGATTCTAAGAATATCTCTCTTTCGTAAGTTTTAAAAATGTTTGTGAAAGGACTGAATCGAAAATGGAATGTGAGGTAAAAAGGAAGTTGTTTTGAAATGGCTCGACGACGTGTCGAGGATTTGATCGAAGATGGAACCGACTTGACGACGTGTCAAGTGTTAGGATTGTGAGAAACAATATTAGTCCCTGAGGGTGTTCCTAATATCGAGACCACGAGGAATTATGAATGAAATGGGTTGCGAATGCGGACGAGCAATCGACTCAGGAGAATATTGAGAATGATTGAGTTTGAAAAAAGTCGAAAGGTTGAGTGAATAACAACCCAAAGGGCGTGCCTCGAGAGCTATTCACTCGAAAATTCAAGGAATGCTAGACTCCAAGAACCTCCTTCTTGCGAGGTGTGAATCGAAAAAAGATATTTAAAAAGGTCGAAAGATTGAATGAATAATAACTCAAAGGGTGTGCCTCGAGAATTATTCACTCGAAAATTCAAGGAATGCTAGACTCCAAGAACCTCCTTCTTTCGAAGTTTGATCGAGAAAATGTTTGAAAAAGATTTGAAGTGAAATGAGGTATGAAAATAGTTTAAGGTACGAGATGTGAGGACCTGAGATTGGATTTGAAAATTAGAGAAATGACAATTATTTGATAAATGAGACGTAGGCCTCACAACCAATTAATTGGGGTATTATCGAAATGCTAGATCTCGACGACACCTTTTCCATTTGGAGAATGTTTGAATGAACGACAAAAATATCACACAGAATGCTAGATTCCTATAATATTTCTTTGTCCAAAATAATGTATTTAAAACGAAAAGTTGAATAATACATTATTTAAGGTGTACACCTCGCTAATGATCATCCAAAAATCCAAGAAATGCTAGACTTCAAGAATTTAATTTTTCGTAATTTGATTAAGAAAAAGATTTTAGTATTGAAAAATAAGTTGAATAAAGATTAGAAAAACTATTAATTTTGAAAATAATTTAATTGAGAAAATAGATTAAGGTTTTAAAAAAAATTTGAATTAGGATTAGAAAAAATAAAAATTAATCAAATTTTGAGAATATATTTTAAATAATATAAAGTTTTGTTTTAAGAATGTTTTGAATCGTTCTATAAAAGTAAACTAATTAAACAAAAGTTACTTCCAATTGAAAATAACTATATTAAAAACACTTATCAAATTAACTAATTAACCCAATACAATATAATAGAAAGTAGGAATAGGAGGAAGAGAAGGTGCATCGATGATATCAATATCATTTACCATAGTCTTCCCAAAACTTTGGCTAGCTCCAATCTGACTCAAGCTCACTAAACTCCATATGCCAGACCATTTGTTAATACTGCAAAACTTTTGACATTACAAGCCGATAGTCCAAAGGAGCATTAAAACCCATGTGACATCCTTACCATAAACAAAACATTAAAAACTCAGATAAAAAAAAATCCAGAACAATGAACACACTAAAATATGACGGAAACAATACAAAACATGGGCTTAAAATAGATCATGAAATTCATTCTCAAGATGGACTTACGGTTCTGCCATCAACACCATGCCCTGCTTCATAGTTCCAGAGTAAGTTAACCAAAACTCAACATTCGTAATTCTAAGAATTAAACCGTACGTAACTGTCGTCACCGGAAACAGATATGCGATAAAAAGCAGAAAACATGATGGTCCTACTGTCTTTGTACAATTTCCAAATAATTTTAGAATTTCTAACCTAAACAATAAAATGCATCAATATGAGGAGACAGATACCAACAGCTAAATATAATTTACTAAATATCTACTAATATTGTTAATTCAAAACAACAGCTTGAATATTAACGACATCACGTCGGATATTCGACAAAATTTTGGAACAAAAAAAAACCTTAAAAACAGTGCTTAAATACATTGAATACTAAGGCCAACCAAGCTTAAACAGAGGCGCTAATTAGTATCGAACCAAAAGATACAAACATTTACCGACGCTGATTTCGTGCGTTGGCCTCGTATGGATTGGGTTGTTATGGCTATTGTTGCTGTTGGAACATCTGAAACTGAAGCAGCAAGGCCTTGTTCAGTAAGTGATCAGTCAATGGCATGTTGGAGTTCTGTCCAACCCCGTTTAAGTGTGAAAGCTGATTTGCGCTGAGCAAAGATCTCTCCCATAGCTGTTCCAAGTTCCATCATATTCCCTTGCATCTGTTGGTTCTGATGTTGTTGTTGTCGTTGTTGCCTCTACAAAGCTGCTATCCTCTCTTTATATCCATTGACAGGAATTGGAACCTGCATAACCTGTACACTAAAATATTAACCAATCATTGAGACGCAAACGGAGGGCTGCCTTGTCACCGTTAAGGCTCAAATCATCTCAGAACTGTCCATCCGTCGGAACTGCGGTGGTTGTGGTCTGAAGTTGCTGTGTTGAGCTACGTCATCATCGCTTAAACATAAACAATTCCAAATGTTCGAAACATTCAAGCACATCGTAGCATCAGATTATCATATCAGTGTGAAACAACATAACATAATATGACACAGTTAAGTACACACTATGCAGTTATCAGCAACAATAATAATGAAAAAAGTCTACAAACTTTGGTTCCCGCTGAAATTACTACCAACAAAACAGATCTTCACCCTCTATGCAGCAGAGCTTCCGTCAAATACCGCAAATGCTACACATTGTTCTTCGCGTCGGCTCCAAGATTGGGGTGACCATCGGGTAAACTTGAGTTTGCTGATAGTCAAAACTGATGCGCTACGTTTCACACCGTAATGCTTCCTGCTGCATAGTTGTAGCCGGTACGCTGTGACTTCTTGGCCACACAGAAGAAAAAACTGAGCAGGTCCTCAAACGAAGCAAAACACAAGTCCCTTTGAACCTCAATGTGCTGTGAAAAAACCATCTTGCTGCTGCATTTTTGTGTTAAAAACTGAAGATTTGATCTTTTCGCAGCTTGACCGAACTCGGCGATGTCGCAATTGCATGATGCCCAATGGTGACTTTGCGGTGTTTGAACCTGCAACCAAACAGAACACAACCAATAGAAAAACAATACCGAGATTATAGTTGAGCCTCTATCATAACTCATCCTTCTCATATGGACCTGCAGAACCAAACACTTTGAATCAAGCCATCTTAACGCGGCGTTTCCAAAACCAGAGTTTCCATAATGCCAGCCTTGACCTACAGACAAACAAATGGGTGCTATACCAATACATCCTTCAGTGCAAATCTGGGTCTAACACAGCATTAACATACATCAACTGAAGCGCAAGACATCATTATTTCATATATTTTTCCATCAGTTCAACTATGATTTATGCAATGCAAAACGTGAAAAAAACTCTAAACGAAATGTTCATAGCTTTACTACATGTCTTAACATCATGATAACCTTAAAACAAGACCTCAGCATAATGAAAAGACTCTGAAATTACCGCACAGACGCTCGTATTTGACGGGGACTCACGAGTTGCCTTCACAGCTAAATTTTGAACCAGAAGAATCTTTGTCCTAGTTGCAATCACCACGTGTCCTTCAAATGAAACCTGGGTTTTTGCAGGACGGACTGAGGACCGTAGCTTTCAGCGAGGTGCTTTGACGACGAGTACTCATCTCATGGCGATACCGTCGCAGGTGAAACGAAGCTATTACGTTGGTTTCGTAGTGAAATTTGGAGGGAGAGAAATGTGGTTGAGGGTTTCACGGCGAGGGAAAGGCGACAGGGGGCGGCGCCGGTCCGATTGCGAGAGGAAGAGGATGGAATAGGTTTTAGGGTGAATTGGGGATGACGAACAGTGAATTAGGGTTCCATTTGGGGCGGCCGTTTTTTTTTAGGTCTAATGAACAGTAAATGCCCTTCTTTCTTAGGGTTTCCAATAAGATTGTCCTCCTTTTTAAGGACCCCCTCCTCAGCAAACCTAACGGGCTGTATGGGCCTCCCACCATTGGGCCATCCTTCACTCTCAACTTGTTTCTTTTTTTAATTCTTTTTTTACAATTTTTCAGCAACTTAGTTAATTAATTTGTAATAAACAAAAAATTAACAATGTAACTTAATAATTAAAATACTCACTAACATAATTAAGTAAAAAAAGAATATTAACAAAGCACATAAATATTAACAAATGAAAAGATTAATTTAAACTAAACTAATAACTATTTTAAAAAAAGAAAATGAAAATTAAATATATATATATAAGAAAAATAAAGATATGAATATATGTAAAACAAAAAAGGATATTTACAAATAAAAGAAATATATATGTGTATAAAATATTGGTATTAATAATACCTCCTTTTTCCTTAGAAAAAAGAAAAGGGTTTATGAAATTAAGAGAAGAAATAAAATACACAAAAAAGTCTTTTTAGGCCACATGTCACATTTTGATTGGTCAAAATTTTTTGAAAAATCGACCAATTGCGAGATGACACGTGTCTAAAGGGCACGAAACGATAAATGCGAAAATAATTACAAAAGGGTAGGACAAATTTAGGGTATGACAGATGCCCCTATCTAATAGGCTTAAACCTAGGAGGATGAATTGCATTGGCGTTCACATCCCTGAGGTAGAAATCTATTAGATATAAAAAGACCCTGAATTTGTTCGGATGAAAGTGAGATGCTAGAGAGTTGAAAATACCGGATGATGTAAACCTCTGAGTAAGCTGTAAATGACTGGCAAAAAGGTCGTCATCACCAAAAAGGATGATGGAAAGAAAAGAACACGGCTATTACCACCAAAAGGGCGGTAGAGCAAACACAAACACACATCGCACAGTCTATCATTAATGACCATGATAGACTCCCCCACCAAAAGGATGACGGAGTGGAACACAACGCAAATCGCACAATCTATCATTAATGACCATGATAGACCCCTCACCAAAAGGATGACGGAGCGAAACACAAATAAACGATCGCACAATCTGATACCAACGAAGTACCAGATCTACCACCAAAAGGATGGTAGAGCGAAAACACAAATAAAACAATCGCATAATCTGACATCGACGAAATGTCAGACCCACCACCAGAAGGATGAGGGAGCGAAACTCACACCAAAACATCACACAATCTGACATCGACGAAATGCCAGACCTACCAACAAAAGGATGGTAGAGCAAAACACCAACAAAATGTCGCGTAATCTGACATCGACGAAATACCAGACCTACCACCAAAAGGATGGTAGAGCGAAAACACAAAAGAAAACATCGCGCAATCTGATACCGACGAAGCACCAGACCTACCACCAAAAGGATGGTAGAGCGAAAAACATAACAGAAAACATCGCGCAATCTGATACCGACGAAGTATCAGACCTACCACCAAAAGGATGGTAGAGCGAAAACATAAAAGAAAACATCGCGCAATCTGATACCGACGAAGTACCAGACCTACCACCAAAAGGATGGTAGAGCGAAAACATAAAAGAAAACATCGCGCAATCTGATACCGACGAAGTACCAGACCTACCACCAAAAGGATGGTAGAGCGAAAACATAAAAGAAAACATCGCACAATCTGATACCGACGAAGTACCAGACCTACCACCAAAAGGATGGTAGAGCGAAAACATGAAAGAAAACATCGCGCAATCTGATACCGACGAAGTACCAGACCTACCACCAAAAGGATGGTATAGCGAAAACACAAAAGAAAACATTGCGCAATCTGATACCGACGAAGTACCAGACCTACCACCAAAAGGATGGTAGAGCGAAAACATAAAAGAAAACATCGCGCAATCTGATACCGACGAAGTACCAGACCTACCACCAAAAGGATGGTAGAGCGAAAACACAAATAAAACATCGCACAATCTGATATCGACGAAATATCAGACCTACCACCAAAAGGATGGTAGGGCGAAAACACAAATAAAACATCGTACAATCTGATATCGACGAAATACCAGACCTACCACCAAAAGGATGGTAGAGCAAAAACACAAATAAAATATCGCACAATCTGATATCGACGAAATACCAGACCTACCACCAAAAGGATGGTAGAGCAAAAACACAAATAAAATATCGCACAATCTGATATCGACGAAATACCAGACCTACCACCAGAAGGATGGTAGAGCGAAAACACAAAAGAAAATATCGCGCAATCTGATACCGACGAAGTATCAGACCTACCACCAAAAGGATGGTAGAGCGAAAACACAACACACAGGTTGCTATCATCAAAAGGATGATAAGACAACACAGATTTGAAATCTACCAACACCAAAAGGATGCGGGCTAGGTTGAACTGACGAAGTTCGACTATTACCGAAAGGATGATAGTAAGGCGATTGACAACGGTCACGCTTGCTGGGTACAACTCACTGGGGAACCCCAAAGAGGAAGATTGAATTGAAATGGGTCGACGGGGTACGCCCACCGTCTTTGCTTGGAAATCATAATTTGCTGAAATGATTTCATGGTTACGCCCATGAATTCTGAAGAGGATGCCCCTGACTGGGCTGAATTTGTCTTGATGTCTTGTCTTGCTCAACAAAAGGTTGAACAACTTTATGAGGGACGCTCACGGTCTTGCTGAAGATGCCCCTGTTCGGGTCGGATCTTGCACTGAACTTCTTGGATTTGCCCAACAAAAGGTTGAACAACTTCGTGGGAAACGCCCACGGTCTTGAATGGTATGCCCCTGATTAGGCTGAATGTTGATTTGCATATTTGATCAACCACGAGGTTGAAATTCGTCACGGGAGACGCCCATGGTCTTGAAAAAGATGCCCCTGACTGGGCTGAATCTTGCTTTGAATAACTTCGAATTTTGATGGGAGAGACCCACAATTGCAGAAGATTGCCCCCGACTGGGTTGATGACTGCTTTGAGGCTTTTGAAAATCGTGGGGTAAACCCACCATCTTGCGGAAGATGCCCCCTGACTGGGCGATCGATGGTCTTGGAAATCTTCGGGATTGATCCTGGACCTTGACTTGCATATATGAATACTGGATGATAAATGATATTCTATATGAGTGGATGTGCAAATGCAAATGCTGACGAGCGGAGATGCAAGAGTTGGGGAAGTATGGTATGATTGGTATGTATGTGACGCAAAAATGCTTATGATGATGAATGCAATGCGTATGATGCATATGATGCAGACGGGTAATTGGAAATGTGAGCGGAAATGCCAGCGTGGTGGCCTCTGGTAGTTGCCAATGCGGATTGGATTTCGGGTGGTGGGAGGGATTGACTTCCTCGACACGCAGTTTTGCTGAAGACACAGGAGAAAATACTCTGGATGCCCCAAGTCTGGGTACTTGGTGATTTGTTGTGAATTTACTTCAGAGAAAGTTGCAACTCTGCTAGTTGGTCAGGATGACCTGGTCTTGCCCCAGTCTGAACATGGTAATGGTCTGTCCCAGATTAGCCAACTCTGGCATATGGAAGCTGAACTTGGATAACCTGCCCTTGCTCGAGCTGTTTGAATGGCTTGCCCCAGCCTGTGGGCTTTGAAATAATCTCGCTTCGTGTAAGCCACTGAAAGTCAAGTTTCTCCTCGATTGCCCCTTACTGGAGTATCTTTGAATACCTAGCATTGATTTGCAAATAAAATTGTACATTCATAAATGGTAACATTAATGCAAAGTTCAAGGTAAGTTTTGAAAAAGTATTGTTTATTTGGAAGTGTCGTGATAGTGAGACAAATGGACTGCTAGCCCAGACGTTGTGCTGTTTGATTGGTGCGAAAAGATGTTGCAAGTATAGTGCCACCAATGTTAATGATTAACAATCACGTGAGGAGTCAGGTTACGCAACCTTGCGATGATATGCTTTCAGAATAAACCTCATCTCAATTAGGTCTTTCAAGGGTTGCAACGTGGTCTGGTTCACGGTTATGAAACAAAGGATATTAGGCTCAAAATATGATTTATACCCACCCCTTCTTCGTAATGATCTCCAGTCCTACGCTCAGTTAATCCTACACTTGTCTTGACGGTATAAACTTGATGGTTCAAGGTTTGCTCGACGCGGCAGTCACCTTATTTTGGTTTTTTGATGGATGCCAGTGTCCCTTTTGACTTGGGTGGCCACTGAATCTTATTTTATTTTTTGTTGAGGGTTTCGGGGTCTTCTTTTGCTTTGTTTTTGATCCCTAACTTTTGCATGGATTGACTTTGTTTGTCAGATCCATCGGGATTGCCTTGATTTTGCCTAAGTCCCCTCTAAGGTGTCTGACTTAGCAGGCTTTTGATGTTTTTTGTTTTTGTTGTGACTGCCATGCATGGGTTTTTGATGGACAACCGTCTTTTAGATATTGATTCGAATACGGGATTGGATTAACTGAACACTACCCTGCCCCAGGTTGAGTGTAAGGGTTTGAATATCCGAAGGAAACTGCTACTTCTAGGCTCGAAATGGTTTACTAGGGATTAACTCCTTATAACTCCGGTGTTTGGGGAATTGAAACAATGCCTGTACATCATTGACGAGATTCAGTCTGAAAGCATACAATTTGCAATTATGGGTATCTCGTTTTCATCATCCTCCCTCAAATCATGCTAAACAACAGTGAATAGAGTGGAGTAAATAAACGTGTCGGTGATAAGTAGAAAAGAGTGAATACGACATAACTAATTCAAAACATGCATAAACGATACATTAATGAAAACCAAATACGAATGGCAATTGTTCAAAGCATACAATACTTAAATAAACAAAGACAAAACATAAGAAACTGCGAATAATGAAATGGCAACATGACTGCCTTCTTCGGGGAACAAACTTGACTGGAATCAATCTGACGTTGACGCTAGTTGACTGGTGGCATCGGATTGTTGATGATATTTGGAGACTTCCCATTGAAGTTGATAGCATCCCTGTCGATCATGTCTTGAAAGCCCTGCAGTCCTCAATGGTGTGACCTGGAGCGCCCTTATGAAACTCACAATGAGCATTTGAATCGTAATCGGCAGGGAGGATGGTTGGAGGAGCTAAATCTCTTGGAACAACAGCCCTCTTCTCCATCAACTGAGCAAAGATTTTGGCATATGGCATTGGTAGACGATCAAAGACTCTATCTGGCCTCCATGTTCTCTGCGGATGCTGTGGGCGAGCACCTTGTCGTTGCTGAGTAGCTTGCATCTGCTGTTGCTGAGGAGGATACTGATATCCTTGCTGGTTGTAGGCTTGTTGCTGAGGAGCCTGTTGCCGTGGTATCTGAGCTTGCGCTGCATGAACAGCTGGCTGATAAGGCATTGGAGCATATTGCGCAGCAGCAACATATGGATACTGATAGTAGGGAACTTGATAAGGCATAGGAGGAGCTTGTTGAGAAGCTTGCCCTTTCTGCACAAAGATGGCATTTGTTTCGCCCTCTTTCTTCTTGTATCCGTTAAAAGGCCTCTTGGCATTAGCCTGACTGTTAGAACCTCCTGGGATCTTCCCACTCTTCAGCCCTTCCTCAATTCTCTCACCGACGATCACCAAGTCAGAGAATCCAGCGGAGACGCTACCGATCAGCTTTTCGTAGTACTGGCCTTGCAAGGTACCCATGAAGATGTCAATCAATTCACGGTCAACAAGAGGTGGATGCACCCTTGCGGCTAGCTCTCTCCATCGTTGTGCGTACTCCTTGAAGGATTCGTTGTCCTTCTGAGTCATACTCTGAAGCTGAGTACGGTTAGGAGCAAGGTCGGTATTGTACTTGTACTGCTTGACAAATGCATCAGCTAGCTCGGCCCAAGTGCGCACACTATTACGCTCCAGCTGCATATACCATTCAAGTGATGCCCCAGACAGGCTGTCCTGGAAGCAATGGATCATGAGCTTTTCATCTCTGGCATAAGCAGCCATCTTGCGACAGTACATCTTCAGATGGATGTTTGGGCAACTGAGACCTTTGTACTTTGAAAATTCGGGCACCTTGAACTTTGGAGGAATGACAACATCAGGCACCAAGCATAATTCCAAAGCACTGAAAGAATTTGAATTGTGCCCTTCCATGGCTCGGAGTTTCTCAGCTAGATCTCGGCACATCTTCATGGCTTCAGAATCCTGAGCAGCAACAGGACTGGCGATGGGAATAGCAGCATGATAGTTCTGAACATCGTCATACTGATCCATCAGAGTATCTTCGACATGAGGAACCGGGATCTGCACAGCAGCAGGCTGGGCGTGCGGGATCACTCCAATGGTAACTCCAGGCGCTGGGATCGGCTGAGAAGTGTTTCCCTCGACTGCGTTGTTGAAATTCAATGGCATCCCATGAGAATTCGGAATTGGGACCAAAGGGATGGCAGTAGACCCTTGTCCATTGACGACAGCGGCGGCTTCACGCTGTTCCTCTTCTCTCCTGGCTGTGAGGATGGCTTCGAGGATTTGGTCGATCTTTCCTTTCATCGAATCCAATTCTTCCCTGAAGGCAACTTGCTCCTGTTGAATCTGCTCCATCATTCGTCTGGTATTGGCTCTAGTTGCGTACTGGTGTCGAGGAATCAGCTTGATTTACTGGAGAGGAAGGAACAAAGACATAAGATTCCGTTGAAGGACCGGAAATGCAAAATGCACAACATATGAAATGCAATGCAAATGATATGCAAGATGCAATGCAAGATACAAGATCCAGGATCACAGGATCACAACTCCAACAACTCCTGAAGCCGGTAACCGTAATAGATAAATAACCATAATTCCTGCTCAAAGAAAACTGACAGGTACAACCTATACGGGAAGGTCTAAACATTCTACCCATAAACCCTCTCACGGGATGGTTTCTATGTTTGGTTCCCAGGATCACGGACACTAGTCGTATCAGCGTCACGCAACAGGTTGGCTGCATTACGACGATAATGACGATAAGGTCTCTCCTGAGCGGGGTCCTCATGCTAGGCGCACAAGGAGCGAGTCCTTGGAGACTAACATTACACGACCTACCAATATCGGAACTGGTGCTAACAAAAGGTTCCCAGAATCACGGACCCTTCATTAATCAAGTCGTGCAACAGGCTAGCTGTGTTACAACAAGATCTACGAATAGGTCTCCTCTGGAGGAGCTTTCATGCTAGGCCCACAAGGAGCAAGTCCTCGGAGACTAACACTACTCGACTACCAATTCTAAACTATGTGTTCTCTCTGCTTTTACCAAAGCTCGGACGTAGAGCTTTACTCATGATGTCATCCCAAGAACCGAAAGGCCCAGATAACAAGCACAAATAAACTCTACAAGAGAACAAATACAAAAAGAAAACAAATAAAAACAAACACTCCTCACAAACCAAAAGATAGGCTCGACTCTCTCTTTGCATGGAGCAAAAGTCCCCAGCAGAGTCGCCACCTGTCGCACCTCGAAAAATCACTTTCGAAAATACGACCCTCGCGCGAAAGGCGCGGAAAATGCGGTTCGACAGAGTCGCCACCGAACTTTATTTTTCCCGAAATAAACGGGAGAGGAAAATATCGAGAAAACCTCTTAAAACGAAAGGATAGGAACAGGGCTGTCGCAACCAAGTTCCGGGTTCGGGAGTCGGTTACGTGAGGGGAAGGTATTAGCACCCCTCACGTCCGTCGTACTCGACGGGAACCTCTTAAGGTAATTGTGGGGAGTGTTGTTTAGGTTTACTTGTTTTCTTCTCGTTGTTAAAGGTAGAATTGGTAAGGTAAAAGGTTAAAGACGTTAAGGAGAGATGGGTGGTTAGAAGATAGGGTGCTCGCCAAGGATTGGGGCCCTTGTGCCTACGTATGCTCATTCAGACGAGAATGAGAAATCAGAGCGTCGTAGTTCGACTACGGGAAAGGATGGGGGATGGACGGAATAATGGAGGAAGATAGAAGTGTGCTCTCCAAGATCATCACAATCTTGTGCCTACGTATCTTATATTCAAGAATGAATAAAGAATCAGAGCGTCCGTAGTTCGTGGAGACGACCACGAAAATATGAGGTTTGAAATGGGTTGAAGTTGAGTTGGGAGACGAAAGAGTGACTGACAAACAACCTAAGGGCGTGCCTCAAGAGCTTGTCATTCAAGAATTCAAGGAATGCGAGATCCCAAGAACTCAGTTCTTTCGGAAATTGAGTTGAGTAAGTTGAAGATAAGAATTGGATGTTTTGAAATCGAAAGAATGAACTAATAACAACTCAAGGGCGCGCCTCGAGAGTTACTCATTCAAATATTCAAAGAATGCTAGATTCTAAGAATATCTCTCTTTCGTAAGTTTTAAAAATGTTTGTGAAAGGACTGAATCGAAAATGGAATGTGAGGTAAAAAGGAAGTTGTTTTGAAATGGCTCGACGACGTGTCGAGGATTTGATCGAAGATGGAACCGACTTGACGACGTGTCAAGTGTTAGGATTGTGAGAAACAATATTAGTCCCTGAGGGTGTTCCTAATATCGAGACCACGAGGAATTATGAATGAAATGGGTTGCGAATGCGGACGAGCAATCGACTCAGGAGAATATTGAGAATGATTGAGTTTGAAAAAGTCGAAAGGTTGAGTGAATAACAACCCAAAGGGCGTGCCTCGAGAGCTATTCACTCGAAAATTCAAGGAATGCTAGACTCCAAGAACCTCCTTCTTGCGAGGTGTGAATCGAAAAAAGATATTTAAAAAGGTCGAAAGATTGAATGAATAATAACTCAAAGGGCGTGCCTCGAGAATTATTCACTCGAAAATTCAAGGAATGCTAGACTCCAAGAACCTCCTTCTTTCGAAGTTTGATCGAGAAAATGTTTGAAAAAGATTTGAAGTGAAATGAGGTATGAAAATAGTTTAAGGTACGAGATGTGAGGACCTGAGATTGGATTTGAAAATGAGAGAAATGACAATTATTTGATAAATGAGACGTAGGCCTCACAACCAATTAATTGGGGTATTATCGAAATGCTAGATCTCGACGACACCTTTTCCATTTGGAGAATGTTTGAATGAACGACAAAAATATCACACAGAATGCTAGATTCCTATAATATTTCTTTGTCCAAAATAATGTATTTAAAACGAAAAGTTGAATAATACATTATTTAAGGTGTACACCTCGCTAATGATCATCCAAAAATCCAAGAAATGCTAGACTTCAAGAATTTAATTTTTCGTAATTTGATTAAGAAAAAGATTTTAGTATTGAAAAATAAGTTGAATAAAGATTAGAAAAACTATTAATTTTGAAAATAATTTAATTGAGAAAATAGATTAAGGTTTTAAAAAAAATTTGAATTAGGATTAGAAAAAATAAAAATTAATCAAATTTTGAGAATATATTTTAAATAATATAAAGTTTTGTTTTAAGAATGTTTTGAATCGTTCTATAAAAGTAAACTAATTAAACAAAAGTTACTTCCAATTGAAAATAACTATATTAAAAACACTTATCAAATTAACTAATTAACCCAATACAATATAATAGAAAGTAGGAATAGGAGGAAGAGAAGGTGCATCGATGATATCAATATCATTTACCATAGTCTTCCCAAAACTTTGGCTAGCTCCAATCTGACTCAAGCTCACTAAACTCCATATGCCAGACCATTTGTTAATACTGCAAAACTTTTGACATTACAAGCCGATAGTCCAAAGGAGCATTAAAACCCATGTGACATCCTTACCATAAACAAAACATTAAAAACTCAGATAAAAAAAAAATCCAGAACAATGAACACACTAAAATATGACGGAAACAATACAAAACATGGGCTAAAAATAGATCATGAAATTCATTCTCAAGATGGACTTACGGTTCTGCCATCAACACCATGCCCTGCTTCATAGTTCCAGAGTAAGTTAACCAAAACTCAACATTCGTAATTCTAAGAATTAAACCGTACGTAACTGTCGTCACCGGAAACAGATATGCGATAAAAAGCAGAAAACATGATGGTCCTACTGTCTTTGTACAATTTCCAAATAATTTTAGAATTTCTAACCTAAACAATAAAATGCATCAATATGAGGAGACAGATACCAACAGCTAAATATAATTTACTAAATATCTACTAATATTGTTAATTCAAAACAACAACTTGAATATTAACGACGTCACGTCGGATATTCGACAAAATTTTGGAACAAAAAAAAACCTTAAAAACAGTGCTTAAATACATTGAATACTAAGGCCAACCAAGCTTAAACAGAGGCGCTAATTAGTATCGAACCAAAAGATACAAACATTTACCGACGCCGATTTCGTGCCTTGGCCTCGTATGGATTGGGTTGTTATGGCTATTGTTGCTGCTGGAACATCTGAAACTGAAGCAGCAAGGCCTTGTTCAGTAAGTGATCAGTCAATGGCATGTTGGAGTTCTGTCCAACCCCGTTTAAGTGTGAAAGCTGATTTGCGCTGAGCAAAGATCTCTCCCATAGCTGTTCCAAGTTCCATCATATTCCCTTGCATCTGTTGGTTCTGATGTTGTTGTTGTCGTTGTTGCCTCTACAAAGCTGCTATCCTCTCTTTATATCCATTGACAGGAATTGGAACCTGCATAACCTGTACACTAAAATATTAACCAATCATTGAGACGCAAACGGAGGGCTGCCTTGTCACCGTTAAGGCTCAAATCATCTCAGAACTGTCCATCCGTCGGAACTGCGGTGGTTGTGGTCTGAAGTTGCTGTGTTGAGCTACGTCATCATCGCTTAAACATAAACAATTCCAAATGTTCGAAACATTCAAGCACATCGTAGCATCAGATTATCATATCAGTGTGAAACAACATAACATAATATGACACAGTTAAGTACACACTATGCAGTTATCAGCAACAATAATAATGAAAAAAGTCTACAAACTTTGGTTCCCGCTGAAATTACTACCAACAAAACAGATCTTCACCCTCTATGCAGCAGAGCTTCCGTCAAATACCGCAAATGCTACACATTGTTCTTCGCGTCGGCTCCAAGATTGGGGTGACCATCGGGTAAACTTGAGTTTGCTGATAGTCAAAACTGATGCGCTACGTTTCACACCGTAATGCTTCCTGCTGCATAGTTGTAGCCGGTACGCTGTGACTTCTTGGCCACACAGAAGAAAAAACTGAGCAGGTCCTCAAACGAAGCAAAACACAAGTCCCTTTGAACCTCAATGTGCTGTGAAAAAACCATCTTGCTGCTGCATTTTTGTGTTAAAAACTGAAGATTTGATCTTTTCGCAGCTTGACCGAACTCGGCGATGTCGCAATTGCATGATGCCCAATGGTGACTTTGCGGTGTTTGAACCTGCAACCAAACAGAACACAACCAATAGAAAAACAATACCGAGATTATAGTTGAGCCTCTATCATAACTCATCCTTCTCATATGGACCTGCAGAACCAAACACTTTGAATCAAGCCATCTTAACGCGGCGTTTCCAAAACCAGAGTTTCCATAATGCCAGCCTTGACCTACAGACAAACAAATGGGTGCTATACCAATACATCCTTCAGTGCAAATCTGGGTCTAACACAGCATTAACATACATCAACTGAAGCGCAAGACATCATTATTTCATATATTTTTCCATCAGTTCAACTATGATTTATGCAATGCAAAACGTGAAAAAAACTCTAAACGAAATGTTCATAGCTTTACTACATGTCTTAACATCATGATAACCTTAAAACAAGACCTCAGCATAATGAAAAGACTCTGAAATTACCGCACAGACGCTCGTATTTGACGGGGACTCACGAGTTGCCTTCACAGCTAAATTTTGAACCAGAAGAATCTTTGTCCTAGTAGCAATCACCACGTGTCCTTCAAATGAAACCTGGGTTTTTGCAGGACGGACTGAGGACCGTAGCTTTCAGCGAGGTGCTTTGACGACGAGTACTCATCTCATGGCGATACCGTCGCAGGTGAAACGAAGCTATTACGTTGGTTTCGTAGTGAAATTTGGAGGGAGAGAAATGTGGTTGAGGGTTTCACGGTGAGGGAAAGGCGACAGGGGGCGGCGCCGGTCCGATTGCGAGAGGAAGAGGATGGAATAGATTTTAGGGTGAATTGGGGATGATGAACAGTGAATTAGGGTTCCATTTGGGGCGGCCGTTTTTTTTTAGGTCTAATGAACAGTAAATGCCCTTCTTTCTTAGGGTTTCCAATAAGATTGTCCTCCTTTTTAAGGACCCCCTCCTCAGCAAACCTAACGGGCTGTATGGGCCTCCCACCATTGGGCCATCCTTCACTCTCAACTTGTTTCTTTTTTTAATTCTTTTTTTACAATTTTTCAGCAACTTAGTTAATTAATTTGTAATAAACAAAAAATTAACAATGTAACTTAATAATTAAAATACTCACTAACATAATTAAGTAAAAAAAGAATATTAACAAAGCACATAAATATTAACAAATGAAAAGATTAATTTAAACTAAACTAATAACTATTTTAAAAAAAGAAAATGAAAATTAAATATATATATAAGAAAAATAAAGATATGAATATATGTAAAACAAAAAAGGATATTTACAAATAAAAGAAATATATATGTGTATAAAATATTGGTATTAATAATACCTCCTTTTTCCTTAGAAAAAAGAAAAGGGTTTATGAAATTAAGAGAAGAAATAAAATACACAAAAAAGTCTTTTTAGGCCACATGTCACATTTTGATTGGTCAAAATTTTTTGAAAAATCGACCAATTGCGAGATGACACGTGTCTAAAGGGCACGAAACGATAAATGCGAAAATAATTACAAAAGGGTAGGACAAATTTAGGGTATGACATGGTGAATCTGCCGGATGTCGATACTTCCCATCTACAATTCTATCATCTGCATGCCAAGTCAGGTGTTTTGCATTTGTTTCACTACGAAACATGCGTCTGAATCTCAGAATTATAGGAACATACCATAATACTTTTGCTGGTGACAATTTTTTCTTATACTGAGATACACCACATTTAGGACACTCGTTTAATGATGCGTATTCATTTCGAAACAAAATGCAATCATTTGGACAAGCATGTATCTTATCATAGCTCATGCCAATAGAGCATAACATTTTTTTAGCTTCATAGGTTCAATTGGGAAGAACATTATCCTCCGGAAGCATCTCTTGAAGTAGGGCTAACAACTCTGTGAAACTTTTATCCAACCATCCATTACCCGCCTTTAAATTGTACAACTTTAATACCGCGGACAATCTTGTGAAAGTAGTGCAACCTTTATACAACGGTTTCTCTGCATCGCTTACCAACCTCTCAAACATCTTGGGATAATCTTGAAGATCTTCTTCAAGTGCTTCTGCAATCTCTTCGACTCGATCACAATCATATGTATCCCTGCCATTGTCCTTTGAAGCACATGTTGTATTATTCCGGGGTTCAACATTCTCGTTACTTATCTCACCATGTAATGTCCAACATGTGTAACTTCGATCAATTCCATGTCTCATTAAATGAGATTCCAACTGAACAGCGTCAACTCGACGCCCATAACAACATCCTAAGCAAGGACATGTGATCCTACTGGGGTCTTTGGCGTGTTCAACAACAAACTTAACGAACTTCGATACCCCATTCTCGTACTCTTTTGACAATCGATTACCAGACATCTATTTTTTATCCATACTAATTGAGTAATCTACACTAAACTATAAAAGTTAAACAAAACAGAGAATACCTGTAAGGAAATCACTAACTTCTAAGAATGCTACGCAATAGGATGCTTGGAAACGATCACAACTTTGCTCTTCACAGGTAACCCCTATAGCAGACAAAATATAAATTTTATTAAAATCATATTAATAATTAACCAAGACAAATCATATTAAAAATACTAGATAATCCACCAAAACAAATCATATTAAAATTACTAGATAATCCTTAAACCAAAATGACACCCTTACTAAACATTGAGAAATCCTAACTAAACATATAAAACCATAATAACATATATATCATATAAACATTGAGAAATCCATAATAACATATCAACATATAAAACCATCAACATATAAAACCATAATAACATATAAAACCATATTCATGTTGGTTACTCTCTTAAAAAAATACGAATTTCCAAACTATTAAAAAAAAAATTCTCTATCAAGTTACATTAATATTTTTAGCCATCATTATCTAATATTTTTGTTATATTCAAATTAGAAGAAAACTCATTTGTATGAGTGGTGCTAGATGAATTATCCATCTAAGTTCAAAATAGCAACAAAATAAAAACAACATCAATCTCAATCCCAAAATAACAATAGAAAAACAATAACACATAAAACATTTTGAGTTTATGCTTTTAACAACAACAACAACAAAAACAATAGTATACGTAACATATCTACACAAACCCAACAACATTAGTGTTAACATCATATCAAATATCATACTTGAACTCAAATTTACTTGCATGTCCTCAAACCTTCAATGCAAAACAACACTAAAAACCTTCACTAAACCTTCAATAACTCAATAAAAACAACAACAACAATAATATTAAACCTTCAATGCCTCAATAACAACAAACCTTCACATTGCAACAACTATATCAAACCTTCAATATCTCAATAACACAAAACCTTTAATATCTCAATAACAAGAAAGAGACAATAACACATAAATGCTTAACTCAGCAAACCTTTAAAGAATTTGATCAATACATATAACCACTATAACTCAGCAATGCCATATACATATACCTTCAATATCTTAATAACAACAAAGAGACAATAACACAAAACCTTCAATATCTCAATAACACAAAACCATCTATATCATCAGAACAGAAAAACCATGTATATCTTCAAATACCAACAATGGTGAAAAGATAAATAAACAAGAAAATCATAGTAAAACTTCACATCCTGTAACAATGGTGGAAATGCAATGCAGACAGACGGATGCACTCGAAAACGGACGGTGAACGGCGGCGCAATCCAATGGAAGAGGGCGACGGTCGGACGACGGATGACGGCAACAGAAAGTTTGAATAGGGCAAGTTCGTCGCCAGAGGAGAAAGAAAGAAGAAAAGAAACACGTCGCGACTGTTCTGTTTCTTTATTAATTCTGGAGGGTATTTTAAAATTATAATACTAATACCTATAGCAGCGCTTTTAAAGGCCTTTAGCAGCGCTTTTAAAAGCGCTTTCATAGGGTGCCTTAGCAATGCCATATAGCAGCGCTTTATAGAAAAAGCGCTTTCTTAGGGTCCCCCTTTAGCAGCGCTTTTTAAAAGCGCTTTCTTAGAGTACCCCTTTAGCAGCGCTTTTTAAAAAGCGCTTTCTTAGAGGCCCCCTTTAGCAGCGCTTTTTTAAAAGCGCTGTCTTTGGTAGGAAATTTTTTTTCTTTTTTTTTTTACTCACCCTTTAGCAGCGCTTTTTTAAAAAGCGCTGTCTTTGTGTGCGCTTCTAAAACTCATTTCTGGCGTAGTGTTAGTTCCTCTGTTAGCATTTTTCTCACACCGGTTCTTTTTCTTGCTTTTGAATTGTGATTAGACTAACTCATATGTATTATTTCTGCTTATATGGACTTATTATTTTTATTTCCAATTATTTAAAAAAAAAATCCTTATTAAATTTCTTGTAAAATTTACCGAGCCATATTAGTTCCTCATTATTAGTATTTTTCTCACACCGGTTCTTTTTCTTGCTTTTGAATTGTGATTAGACTATGTATTATTTCTGCTTATATGGACATATTATTTTTATTTCTAATTATTTTTAAATTCACGAATATTTATTTATTTATATTATATTTAATTATAAAAAAAGCTGGAAAAAAGTCAAAATTATACACCAAACAAGGGTTGAACCAATAATCTCTTAATTAATGAGCAACTTACTCTACCACTAAACCAACATATTTTCTCTACTTTAATTTACAAATAACACTTATATCAACATAATATTTTATTATTTTTTAATTATTAGCAATACTTAATACATTTTGATCTCTGATAAAAAATATATTATTTAATCCCTTTACAAAATTTAATTAGATTTTGATCCCTAACAAAAAAAAATACTATTTAATCCCTTAAAAAATACACTATCTAAAAAAATACACATATGTTCAATAATATATTATAGTACCATCACATTGAAACTAGAGAGCAAAAATTATAGATTAGCATCACATACATTATAGATGTACCATCAAATTCAAAATATCATAGTACCATCAAATTCCAAAATATTGTACAAACAAATAGAACTTAAAAATCTAAAACACATAGTAGCATTAAATTAAACAAACAAAATAAACAAAGTGCCATAAAATTGTAATGAACGTTGTACCAACTATTACAACTTAAAAACAAAACATTTGATAATTCTATCAAATTCAAAAGACAAACTAAATAAAATAGAAAGAAACATCAAGTTGACCGCCATTGTGTAAATCCAGGAGTATGCATGAATCTAGGACTATCAGGTCCAATTTATGGAGGTCGAGATGAACGTAGAGGATGGTATGGAGGTGTTGGTGGTCGGATAAATGAAGTTCCAAATGTTGAATGACGTGCAATAAAAGATGGTGGTGGCGGCCTAACTAGAGGAGGTGATGACCTAACAGAAAGAGATGGTAATGGCCTAATAGGAGGATGCCTTACAACTGATGGTTGTGGTGATTCCTGCTACATAAAGATTAACATAACATTTAATTGAAATAAAGTACAAGCAAAAGTAGAAGTGACAATTTATTACCTGCAATAAAATTTGTGATTGAGGTTGAGTTTGTGACAAATTATCCATAGTTTTTGTTTTCTTTGGTATCTTTTTGTTCTTGTTCACATATCTTGGTTTTGGAGGTCCTTTGCATGTCTTTTCATAATGACCAGCTTCACCATACTTTAGGAAATATCACTTCATATCTTATTTTAACCTTGTGTGTTCCGCTCTCAGACATATCTTCTAAAATTGTATGTTTCCTTCTATGCTTATTTGGTCTGCCGATAAGTCTTTTTAACTTTGATGGTTCTAGCTTAGAATGCTCTGTAATTTTTCAATATTCTTGACTATTGACCGGTCGAATATAATGATCATAAGTAGACTTTAAAACTTCCATTGTGAGCCACTTATGCACATAATTCTCGGTCTTCTCGACCTTATGTGTTATAGCTGCACATGCCAATAATTGTCACATTTGCCAAGTATATGTACACAAATCCAAGTTCATTGAAGTATATTCTTGTTATTATGGTCAAAAAAAAATGCAGGTAGTCTAGTAGGTACTTCACAATTATAAAACAAGAAATTCTTTATAGCTAATGCAGTGCTCATAGACGTGCCCCTACATTTATAAGAAAGGTATATTGGTAAAAAAAAATCATACTCCTGCTTGTAACCGAATTTCAAAAGGATAGATAAATTAATATATATACTACATATATTAAGAAAGCTATTGTACAAACATTGTCACTGATATATGTTTTACATTATACTAAGAAAGAAAATAAGGGTAAAGTTAGCTATGCTACTACATGAATATCTTAGAATTATTAATAGTGTTTCAACTAGTATCTATAATTCAAAATTATAATAATATTATAATAGTATAATAAAATTCAAAATTTTATATAGTGTTTCAGAGTTTCTAATATTGTTTCAGAATATCACTTCTCTAGTCAGGTACAATAATGTTTCAATTTATGAACAGAAGGAAACTATAGTAATGTTATAATTATATTGTTGATGATATGGTTATAATAACAAATAAACTTACCTTTGTCTCAGTCTCTCCAAAGCAATAAAGCAATGGATTATTACAATTTTTCTTATTAATTCACCCTTTACTCTTGCTTTCTAATAAATTTCGTATTACTTTATACATTCTCTCCCATATATTTTTTTTCCAGCCAATAAAAAGAACTTAAAAAAACAAAATTATAGAAAAAGAATGAAGAGTTAATTTACCATATAGAAAATCTATGACTATGAAAAAGTCCCTAATGCCCTTTTTTGTTTTTGTGACACCTCTTCATTTTAAGGGCAAAAATAATCTAAACTAACTGCTTTTTAACTGGCTCCCAGAAACCGTTGGCTTGCAATTCCCGGTAACAACTCTTTGTGATTCTATTATTCAACATCTCACATTTTATCTTGAAATCTTTTTTAAATCTTAACGTTTTCCAACTAAGTGGTCTAATCCATTATCCATCTGTTCACTTCACAAATTCAGTTCCTCCAACTTCATCTACTTTCAGCTTACCATTCTCCAACAACTACTTTCAGCTTCTACTCTCAAACTTCATATACTATCAGGGCCATGTTGTTAACTCCCCTTCATTGATCTATCATATTGTTAACCTCTGTTGAGAGTGTTTTAAACTTCTATTTAGAATGTATTTTGATAGTATTATGAAAGGGTTACTCTATTAATGAAGTTTATTTCTTGCAAATACTATTTTGAAATGTTTTGTATATGTTATTTTTTAATTATTTATGTTGTCAATATTTTTATTTTAAAATTATTTTTAATTTAAGATACAATATTTTTTAAAATAATATATGAAAAATTGGTGTATATATTACTGATGTAAAACAATTTTGCTAAAACATATTTATTTTTCTTTTAAAAATATGAATTTATTTTATAGATAATTAATATTTTGATAAAATAATTTTGTTTTTCTTAACATTTTTATTATATTTTAAAAACATAAGCGTGCGTACCGCACCAGTACCATGTGAACGCACGGGTAACACATTAGTACCGTGTGAGCGCACGGGTAGCCAGACCAAAATAAGTGTGAACGCACGGATAATACATCAGTACCGTGTAAACGCACGAGTAACCAAGCTAAAATCTGTGTAAACGCACGGGTAACAATCAAATGGAGACATTTGTACTTCAAAGAATTTTATTTTTATATTTGTTATAAGAAGACTTCTTCTTAATGTCTTTTAAATTTTTCACTTAAAGGTTTTTTATAATCAAAACTTTTTTTCAATATTTTCTATTTTTTATTTTGTCTCTTTTAATATCATCTACACCCACTATTGTAACTACTACTTTATATGAAATAACTTTATTTTTAATCGTTTTTAGCATGATTGTTTTTTTATTGGGTGTATGATTTAATTTTTTTTTAATTTACAACTAAATTTTTATATATATATTTTTTTAATATATTTCATAACCTAAGTAGTAACGTATTTGCGGTCCAGACTAGGTTTCCCACTAATTTATATGACACAGGTTGGATGCAATTTCATAGAATAAAAGACATCTCCTTGTAGAGTCGATGGTACTACCCCTACTCCATGTATCCACTCTCTTCTTAGCAGCAAATTATAGTTAGCTTTGGATGCAATGACCACAAATAAGATTGGCATTGTTATTGTTCCCACAACAATGTTTACCTTGATAACCCCAAAGCCTTACTTATCTTAACCTCATAGTTGGACAATACCATATTATGGGGTCTTAAATCTTTCTAAAACATTATAATTTTCTTTAAAAAGAAATGCAACATCAAATTTAATGTTGCTCCGCCATCAACCATACTTTATTAACGCTCACTCTATTTGCCTTAACCCAGATAAACAATGGTTTGAGTTGTTGTTCCATCCCTTCTTCATGCCTTTCAAAAGAGGTGTTTTCTTCCTCTCCACAATCATTGTTCATTACATAATAACAAAGAGGTTTGTTACTCACTATTTTTTTTGCGAGACCATCATCTTCTTCCTCTGTCATCTCAATTATTGAGTCATATTCTATAGGAAGTACAAATACAACATTACACATGATGTCTAATTCCTCTTATAACCTTGAATAAAATTTATCCATTAGCACCTCATCCTTTTTTTTACACAGATTCTGTCATTTAATTTGACAACTTGTGGCAAAGGAGGGAAGCGCCTCTACTTTAAGGGTCTCTTTTTGGTTTGGGTTTCTGTTATCTTTGGAATTTTACTGTTTTTACTTTACTCCTCGGCCTCAAGAGTCACTTTATTTTTTCTTTGATATCTTCTCCATTGAGTTGAGTCATTATATTTTTACCCAAATAGTTATTTGAACCATATGTGTATTTATTAGAAATTTGGGAATTGTCATTGTACGAGGAACCTGCACCTACCTTAATTACCTTTAATTTATGCTAGTTAGTATTAGGTTTTTCCACAGGTCGAATCCACTCACCAATAGGAGCAGCAACGAGTGGCATATAAGTCTTTCAAATCCTCCATTAGTGTGAGGGTTCTTATGGTTTTTGATAAGGAACACCTCTTTTGTCTAAGGAATATTGAGGACTTCTTTCAAATCCTCCATTAGCGTGAGGGACTTCTTTGAAATCCTCGAGGCCTTTTATGGCTTCTTTTTCGAATACAGCGCTGCAACGGGGGCACAACATAACCATAGAGCCTTTGATCCCTCACCTGTTAAGGAAATCAATAAACTTCTTTTCAACCTTTGGATAAACAACTTTGACCTTCTCAGCATAATCCAACATATTGTTCTCTCCTGCCTTCGAACTAGAGTCTTCAGTGATCTCGACCATCATGACATTGAGAGGTTCCACGAAATTTACTTCTTCTACTTGTAGAGGGTCAAAATCAATCTTCATGGGCGGTTTGGTTTTGTCTCCAAACTTCATCCTTCAATCTCTTATAGCTCTGTGTAACCGATCCTTAAAAAGGACACACTAAGAGGTTTTATGACCAAGAAAATTATGATACTGGAATAAATCTTTTTTTTTATTTGTTCTAATGGTGGTGTCTTTAGGCCTTCTAGCAATATGATTTGAACATTGGAAAACAAAAGATAAAAAAATCTCATCACATTTAGTCACATCAACATAGAAGTTTTTGTAATGAATTTTTCATTTTTACTAGGTTCAACATGATTTTTCTCATTAGAAGGTCTTAGGACCTTATAAATATTGGAGGACATGGCTTTAGCTTTGCCAAATTAATCCAACTTTCTTCAACATACTAAAAAAACTATGTCTATTTCTTGACTGCTTTCATTTGTTTATACATAAGCAACCTTTTCTTTCCTAGGGTGTCGATTTAATCTGGCTTTCTCAACTTTCAACCGTTCGACTTATCGAACTCTGTCTGCTAGTTGAGCCATATCTCTCTAATATTGGGTATCTAATTTCTTCCTAATGGAACATTCTAATCCACTTGTGGCCATTTCTACTAACTCATGTTCAGACACTAATGGAATATTTTAAGCCACTTGCGGCCATTTCTACTAACTCATGTTCAGGCATCTGAGTGAAACATCTTGACTTCATTAGCATAAACCTATTCAAATAGTCATCTATGGACTCAGAGAACATCCTCTTCACTCTGGCTAACTTTTGAATGACCCATATAGAGCTGCTCATGGAATATCCTTCTAATTGATTCTAGTTACATATGTAGTCTGGTGGAATGGTAGTGAACCATGTGAAAGCAATTTTGGTCAGAGAATTAGGAAAATATTTCATCTTTAAATTTTCATTATTGGCCAAGTCACCAGCCTCCGTATGGTATCGAGTAATGTGTTCGACAATAGAATCACTGGTGTCACCTACAAACTTAGTAAATTTGGGGATTTTTCAACCCCTAGGGAGTTCAATTTGCAATACATACTTAGAAAAGGCAGAAACAAAGTTTGGTCTATGCAGACCAACATTAATTCCATTATGGGGTAGGATTCATTCAACCATATTGGCTATGTTGTTTTCCCTTCAAATTTATTTTGTTGGACATTTCTAATCACTTGGTTTGCCTTCTGATTTCTATTAACCAATACCAACTCTGGGCCATTTTGACCTACGTCTGCTTCGATTACCCCCTGTACAGGAAGTTTAACTTGCTAGGGCATAACCCAATTTTCTGCGTGAGCATATTCACTATATCATGGTTGCTTTCGTCCCTTTTGTTTCCTAACAAACATGAGGGAACTAATGGTTATGTGTGTCATAACTTGAGGGATATATCATAACCCTCCTTGTGGTGGTGCCAGTCGACTAGGATTTCATATAGTCGATCTTGATGATAAGTAAGGATTGAGAGGGGATGCGAGTCATTGCATTATTTGCATAAGTAGATGTATTGGTTTGTAGGCCTTCTATCATTGCAGTTGGCATGCCATACAGATATTCCCAACTACTAGGGGTAGCATGAAACTTGGGAGGAAAAAGGTCTAGGGTCTCTTATCACAGTTTGTGTGACCCTGAGAGTAGTTGGAATACTCGTTACTTATGGTGGGGGAACCACCACTTTTGGTAATGTCATTGAAACCGACATCTGACTTACAAAAGGAACGATTACTCCAATCATTGTTTAATTACATGCACCACTAACCGTCAATTCGGCTGGTTGTTCTTCATTATCTAGAGCATCATTCCGGGGAAAGGAAGTATTTTTTGGATGTGCCATCTCAACTAGAGTTTTACTACTCCTCAGACCCATAAACACTCAAACATTGAAAGTTTTCCATTTATGAAGAACTAAAATAAACAATAAAAGCACAAAAAATTTCTGTAAAATTTTAAATTTCTTGTATAAAAGGGTCTCATTGGGCGTGCCAATTTGTTTACTATTTTTTTTGGCAAATCAAATCATAAGTTTTTATTCACTTAAAGGATTATACTCGAGAAAAAATCCTAGGACATATTATACAAAAGATTTGAGAAATTATGTTTGTGCTTAGGTATTTAATGTTTGAATATAAAGAAATTGGGTAGAAATCCTAATAAAAACAATGCAGAATTGTTCTAAGAACTAAAAGTAAAACAAAGAAACAATAAAATTAATTTGAATAAAATGTTTTAATTAAAGAAATAGAAAAGGTGTGAAGATTCATACATGTTTCCTCACAAACTCTTTTCTCTTTGTGACTTGGATACTCGAGTTCTATAGAGAATAATGGTAAAATTTGCGATCCTTGATTGCATAAAAAAAGTCGACTTATATACTATATATAACAATAATAATCAATAATGGTTACTATCCTAGAACTTAACATGTATCCACTGTGTGGGCTTCTGTTTTATAATATGCTTCCACGTGCCTTTTCCCTTTGAACTTCTTCCAAACCGCTGTCACTTTTGAAACCATCTTTTCAACTTCTAACTACCTCTATCGAAGAGATTTTCTCCCTAATCTTGTAGCATAGTTCCAAAACATCTATACATCACCTAAAACACCTGACAGGCAAGTCGAACTAACTAGTTTTACATCACACTTTTATGTTGAAATATTAACTGACTACAAAACTTTTCAAGATTCTAGACATGTTTTGAAGAGATAATAATCATAGGCTTATGGATACATTCATGAGACTATTCTAAACCAGACTTAGTGGGTTCCAGTGCAGTGTGGAAAATCACAGACTAACAATCATAAATTTAAAACTCTTCCAAATGGGTGTAAAAAGCACATTACTAAGCAGTTACATCCAAGAGGTAGTATATTCTCTTATCGTAATCATGTCTTCAATTTGGAAAAGGCTCTTTAAAGTTTTAAAACAACCATCTCATGCTTGATATGGCCGGTTGAGCCAGTTTCTACTTGAAAATTATTTTCAAAGATAAAAGGTTGATACAATGTTGTTTATAAGAAAAACTATAAGTGTGACATTTTAATTATTCAAATTTACATTAATGATATTATATTCAATGTTATTCACAAATCTCTATGTAATGAGTTTTCTAATATAATGTAAAATGAGTTTGAAATGTCAATGATGGTTGAAATTTGGTACTTTCTTAGATTAAAAACACATCAAACAAAAAAAGGAACCTTCATAAATAAAGATAAATATTTAAAAGAACTCTCATGAGCTCATCATGTTACAAAGATAAATACGAGGGAGACATCTCATTCTGATATCATGATTGTTGTATGTATGTGTGCATGTTTCCTCTGATAAATGCCACCAATAATGGCTATTATTTTTTAATTACGTCTACATGCTGTAAATTGTGAAGTAAAATTATCACATAGTTTCTTCCAAGAGCTAATAGAGTTTTCTTCCAGGATCTTGAACCATGTCACATAAGCTCTTTTGAGGGTTAATAAACAAATTTTGTATTTGACCATACTCACGACCCAATGATAATCAAGTTTAGTGTCCATGTGTTCAACATGCTCATCTTGATCTCCTGTCTTGCCTTAGGCCTCTAGATTTTGGGAATTACCCAAAGACTTAAAGATTCTACCGTTAATGATGTGTTTGGTGAACATATTCCTTATTCGGTGGGTAGAGGTGTGGTCAGTGATACTATGTCTACTTCCCATTCAAGAAAGGTGGGGGAATATTTCCTACGACGGTGGTCTTCAAGTAACGTATGATTGATGTCTTTGTCCCCTAAGTTATGAAGAGAAAATTTGTCACCGCGATGATGATGAGGATGCCTCTTTGGCAACTTTCGCACATTGATCATATTGTAACACATATAGCTGACTTGCTATATGAATTAGAATTTTCTATTGATTTTCTTTAACATAAAGAAGCATCACATTTTGGTGTTGTACTTGTAAGGACAAGTTTGGTTCTACATCTACATACCTTTATATTTTGATGATAACAAAGTGTAGAGAACAATTTTATGCACTAACTATTTTGTTGAGTTTGCATAAACTCAAAGGCTAGAACAAAATCTAAATGATAAAAGAAAATGCTGATTGAAGACTCTGAAGAAGTCAATTCTGATAGTTGAAGTCTCAGAAAAAGTCAATTATGATAGTCAACTTAGAAGAAAGCAAAATTCAATGGATAACAAACTTCAAATCAAAGAAAAGTCTGAAGTAAGGTATAAACGACATCAAATTATAAAAGTCAGACTCTAAAGAAAACTATCCATTGAAGAAGTCAATATGAATGAAGACAAAGTCTAAAGAAAAACTAAAAGTTGTTTTAGGAAATTAAATACACTATGATTAAAAGGAAGAATACAAATATGTGTTGAAATCAAGTCAAATTTCAAGATTATCAAGTCAACGTTTCTGAACAAAAACCATCCAGGAAATGTTTGATATAAACTCTGACTAGAAGTTTGTGTTAGTCTCTATTAGAGTTTGACCTAACACAACCTTACAAAACCAGTTGGTAAGGTGAGGGGTGCCACTCTATATAAACTATTTCAATGCTCTATCTCCAACCAATGTGGAACTTTAGGATCTTCCTAATACACCCCCTCACGCCCAACACTTTTTTTTTGGGCTTGGTGCGTGGATTTAAACGGTGGGCTGCCCAAGGTCCGATCGATAGGCTCTGATACCATATTAGAGTTTAACCTAACACAACCTTACAAAATCGGTTGGTAAGGTGAGGGGTGACACTCTATATAAACTATTTCAATGCTTTATCTCCAACCAATGTGGAACTTTAGGATCTTCCTAATAGTTCTCCAACAGTTAAAACATCTAATATGAACCAACTAGTAAATGCTTATGCATTTCTTGTTCACATTAACTATGGGATGTAGTACTTTCAAGCCCCATGACCACCATTTCACATGCAATGGGCACTACCACTAAGCCAACTTATTTGATTTGATATATTATTCTACTGAAATATATATATATATATATATATATATATATATATATATATATATATATATATATATATATATATATATATATATATATATATATATATATATATTCATATTTCATATTTTTATTATATTTTTTGTTTAAACTATTGTATATTATATACTTAATATTTAATAATTTTATATTATTCTATAATATTATTAATAATTTCAGTTTATTAATTTAAATTAATAATTTATATTTAATAATTTCAGTTTAGTAATTCTATAATTCTATAAAATAGTTAATTTAGTTTTTATAAGTAATTTTTATTTAATAATTTTAGTTTAGTTTGATTTAGTTTATATTAATATTAGTTTAATTAAAATGTTAATATTAATTTAGTTTAATTTATTAAAACGTCAATATTAATTTATTTTATTAAAATTTTATTAATAATTTAGTTTGTATTTACATTCAATTCAATATTAAATATATTTTACTTTAAATATATTTATTTCTTATTTAAGTATATATTATTTACTGTAAAACAATATTAATTTATATATTTATTTAGTTAATAACACTAAAACAATATTAAGTATATATTATTTACTGTAAAACAATATTAGTTAATATTATATATTTATTAAGTATATATTATTTACATAATAATATATATTTATTTGTAAAGTATATATTATTAGGTATATATTATTAAGTATTTATTTATATTTATATTATTAAGTATATATGATATATTTATTAAGTATAGCTTATTAAGTATATATTTTTTATATTTAGTATAAAACATATTTGTTAATACTATATATTTATTTAGAAATAAAGTTTACACTAAATAATTTTATACAATTATGTAATTTATGAAACTGTAACCTCCTTATAATATTTTACATTAAATAATTGTTTTACACTAAATGATGTTGCAACGAAGGAACTGGAAGAGACTCTTAAACAATTGGTTAGGTATTTGCGATATGATGCAGTGTCGTGATCGGTTGGAGAATTGTGATCGAAACTTATGGATCTGGTGTTAGGGAGATTTTTTAGTCGCTAGAGTAAGAACAAGTGACCCACTATGTTGGAGGATCTAAATTGTTGTTCAGATATCATTAACGGCGTTGTAGTGACGAGTTGTTTTAGAATCGACCATCAAAGAAGATAGCATAAAACAATTACGTTTGTAAAACAATTATGGTTGTCGAAATGGTAATAGAAAGATGTCGTGGGGGCGAAACAACGGAGATAAAAAACATTTCGTTGTGAATTTATGAGAATCAAAAGTCGATTCTCATAAAGGACTTCACTATTCCGTGTTGGAACATAAAATGGATAAGAAGATAAAGATGACCATTATAAAAAGACTTTCGGTACAATGATTGAGATCTCGGATAATAAAAAAGGTGGTGTTGGAAGTTCACCTCACACCCTATGAAAAATTCCCTTCAATCTTGATCTCAAGATTGATGAACAAACCCACAATATGATAATGATGGTAATAAAAAGTAATTATCAAGAACAACAAAAGAAAAGAAGAACAAATAAGAAAGAGAAGAATGAGAGAAGAAAATATTTGGAGAAAATTGTTACCCACAAACTGTGGGATTTCTTATTGAACTTTCACTTGCTAACTGCAACTGTGAAATCTGTTCTGTTGTTATGTAGAATACAAAGCAAGACACCCTATTTATAGTTTTAGGTTTACACTAGCCCAAAACATAAAAGGCCAAAAATATTCTAAATCAAATCTAATCATATGATATCAAATATAATCATATGATATCAAATTAATCATATGATATCAAATCTAATCATATGATATCAAATCTAATCATATCAAATCACATTGAATTATATTTAACACACCACCTAATTCATTGTGTCTAAACTGTCTACATTCATCATGGCCCTTAGTCTTCTGAAGGCTTCGACCTGCACTCCCTTCGTCATGATATCTGCAATCTGATTCTCATTTTTGCAGTGTTCCAACTTCATCTTCCCTTCTGCTACCTGCTCTCGAAGATAATGGAACCTCATTTCAACGTGCTTGCTCCGACCATGTTTCACAAACCCAACTGGTTGTGCAACATAAACTTCTTCTTCTAAGGGGCCATTAAGGAATGCACACTTCACGTCCATCTGACATGTGTGCCAGTTGTTCATATTTGCTAGACCAACAACCAACCTGATTGTTTCGATTCTAGCAACAGGTGTGAATACTTCATCGAAGTCGATTCCTTCCTTTTGAAGAAATCCTTTCGCCACAAGTCTCGCCTTGTGTCGAGTTACTTCTCCTTTAGGATTTACCTTTACCTTGTAAACCCACTTTACATCAATTGCCTTCTTGCCTTGCGACAATTCGACAAGTGACCAGGTATCATTGACTTCGATGGACTCCAACTCTTCAATCATTGCTTTCATCCACTTCGAATCTTTCAATGCCTCAGCTGCATTGACTAGTTCGACATCTGCGTAGAAAGCATAATGTACAAGCTCACCTTCCCCATCGACTACATCATCTGATGTAATTACACATTCTTGCAACCTTGCAGGCATGTGTCTTGTTCGTCGAGGTCTGCTTGAACCTGCTTCATCTGCAACCGGTTCCTGTCGAACTTCTATTTCGACTTCAGTGGCTGGTTCTTCACAAGAGATTCTCACTGAATCCTTCTTGGCATTCTCAGTCCAATCCCATTCTTTAAGCTCATCTATGATCACATCCTTGCTGATCACTACCTGCTTATTCACTGGGTCGAACAGCTTGTAACCTCCTGTCGAATGATATCCTATCAAGATCATCTGATTCAACTTATCATCAAGCTTCCTTCTCAACTGATCTGGCACATGTCTATATGCTATAGATCCAAACACCTTCAAGTGACTGAGACTAGGCTTGACACTAGACCAACATTCTTTTGGTGTGATTCCTTCAAACTTCTTCGTCAGACATCTGTTCAATATATATGTTGCTGTCGAAACTGCTTCTCCCCATAATTCTTTAGGTAGATGCTTCCCATTCAACATACTTCTCACCATATTCATGATGGTTCTGTTCTTGTGTTCTGCAATCCCATTTTGCTGTGGAGTGTAAGGTGGCACCACCTCATGCACAATCCCTTCTTTTACACATAGTGTATCGAACTCTTTCGACACATACTCTCCACCACCATCAGTCCTCAGAATTTTCAGCTTTCGACCACTCTGTCTTTCGACCATGGACTTGAATCTGGAAAATACCTCAATCACATCACTTTTCTTCTTGATGAGTTAAGTCCACAACTTTCGACTGTAATCATCTATAAACGTGACAAAGTATCTATTGCCACCAATCGAATCCACCTGGATTGGACCACATACATCAGAGTATATGACTTCAAGTATTGCCTTTGACTTCCTTCCTGCATCCTTGCTGAAGCTATTCTTGTGTTGTTTCGACTGAACACACTCCTCACAGACTTCACTTGGAATGTCGATTTCTGGTAATCCTGAAACCATATTTCTTCTCTTCAGTTCTCTGATGTCATTAAAGTTGAGATGACCTAGTCGAAAATGCCATAACCACTCATCTCTGCTGGCTGCAGTTGCCAGACACTTGTGCTCCATCACATTGAGTCCAATCTTGAAGGTCCTATTCTGAGACATTGGAGCCTTCAATATTAATCTACCACTTGCGTCGAGAACTCTCATCATCTTGTCTTTGACAACTACCTTGTAGTTCTTTTCGACAAGCTGCCCTATACTGAGCAAATTACTCTTCATGCCTGGTATGTACAACACATTGGAAATTGTTGACCTTTTGCCATCTTTTCTCATGATCAGAACATCACCAACACCTTCAGCTGCTAGAGTGTTGTCGTTTGCAAACTTCACTGTGTTCTTCGACGAGGGCTTCATGTTCACAAACCAATCTTTCCTTCCAGTCATGTGTGATGAGCATCCTGAGTCCAAGTACCACTGATCTTGGAATCTTTCTTCATCGTTTGTTGTGACCATTAGCAACGTTTCTTCTTCTTCATGTTTCGCCAGCTTTGCATCAGTCTCTTGATTTCTCTTCTTTTCTGGACAATCACTAACATAATGACTATACTTTTGGCAATTGAAACATTGAATGTGACTTTTGTCTGTCTTTCGATCACCACCTCTTCCTTTACCTGCAGCACCACCTCTTTGGTTGCCTTGGTTCCAAGGTTTCTTTTGATTCGACTGGTTTCCTCCTTTGTTGCCATTCCAGCTACCTTTGCCTTTTCTCTCCTTTTCCGTCTGTGCCTGCAAAGCCATATCTTTCGACTTTCCTGCAGCTCTCTCAGCCATCCTCTGTTCATGAGACTCAAGAGTCCCTTGAAGCTCTTCCTTCGTCAACACTGATAGATTTTTCGACTCTTCTATGGCAACTACCACGTGGTCGAATTTTGGAGCCAACGATCTCAAAATCTTTGAGACAACTGCTTTCGTCGTTAGCGCTTCTCCACATACTTTGATTTGATTCACCAACTTCGTAACTCTGGTGAAGAAATCTGTAATGCTTTCGTTGTCTTCCATCTGAAGCAACTCATAGGTTCTCTTGTGAGTTTGTAACCTCACCTCTTTCACCTTCTCTACGCCTCCAAACGACTTTCCAAGAATCTCCCATGCTTCTTTTGCTGAATCAACATCACTAACCTTTTCAAAGTTATCAGGATCGACACACTGATGAATTATAAAGAGTGCTTATAATCCTTCTTCTTCAATTCTCTGTGCGCAGCCTTTTCCGCCTCCGTTGCGTTCTCCCCAAGCGATGTTACTCCGTCCTTCACAAGATCCCAAAGATCTTGATAACAGAAAATCACCTAAATCTGCTTGCACCAATTCTCATAATTGTCTTTCTTGAGAATTGGCAGGGTCGCCGGAAAGTTGCCGTTCGGATAATTCATCGCCATCACTATCTTCCTTCCTTGAATCTCTCAACTGGAGCTCTAGATACCAGATGTTGAAAATTCACCTCACACCCTATGAAGAATTCCCTTCAATCTTGATCTCAAGATTGATGAACAAACCCACAATATGATAATGATGGTAATAATAAGTAATTATTAAGAACAACAAAAGAAAAGAAGAACAAATAAGAAAGAGAAGAATGAGAGAAGAAAATATTTGGAGAAAATTGTTACCTACAAACTGTGGGACTTCTTATTGAACTTTCACTTGCTAACTGCAACTGTGAAATCTGTTCTGTTGTTATGTAGAATACAAAGCAAGACACCCTATTTATAGTTTTAGGTTTACACTAGCCTAAAACATAAAAGGCCCAAAATATTCTAAATCAAATCAAATCATATGATATCAAATCTAATCATATGATATCAAATTAATCATATGATATCAAATCTAATCATATGATATCAAATCTAATCATATCAAATCACAATGAATTATATCATATCAAATCACAATGAATCATATCAAATCTAATCATATCATATCAACAGGTGGTAAGTGTGAATGAGTGAATACACGAGCGTAACTTTGAGTCATATTATATATGTAAGAAACAATTAAATTGTTATGAGTTGATCAACATGTGACTCAGAGGACCTTTCGTTAAATATCAACAGTGAAATTGGTTAAGGAAGTTGCTATCCTATATGATACTCAAAGAGTGGAGGTCCACTTGTACATAAATTAGTAAAATGCTTTGATTGAATTGACACAAATTTATTGGACCTTTGACCCCTTTAAAACTTCTATCATATAAACAATGTTAGTGAATTAACCATAGTTTTTGGGTACATGCTTAACCATTTCACAAGTTTTTTTTTCTTTTGCAATAATTTCATTTGAGACATTGATTTGTTGCATTGTAGAGATCTAATTATATTTTATATTTGAATATATTTTGATGACGGGATGCATATGTCATGTCACAAAATTGATTAGTAAACAAAGTACAATTATTTGTGATTTAATTATTGAGAAGCTTGTGTGAGCATGGTTAAAGAGAATGTGAAGGGATAAGGTTATCGACATGAATGAATAGAATTATACTAGTGAACCAATTAGAAGAACAGCAAAGCGTAATACTAATCACCATTATTTTTTCTAATACAAGAATGATTGTACATAATTAAAGTGTAATTTGACATGTTTATTACGCAAAATATAAGAACCACAGGTTTTGCGGGGCTGTGTTGCGACACAGGGACCCAACGTTGAAGAACTCCACTTTTGACATTCATATTTAATTTGTAACGTTGACGGCGAGGCGTTTGAGGAAAGCGAAAGTTGATGAAAAGGGCTGGTAATAAACGGCGTCTGTGAAGGAAAAAACCGGCACGGGACTGACAAGGAAAGCAACTATGCAATAAGGTCAAAATGGTTTCTTTTGAGGAAAATGAAACAAGTTGGTCCATTGAGAAGTGAATTTCTAGACTAGACTGTCACTGTGCATGTGTGCGCTCACTCTTGCTCTCGCCTGGCTTGGTTGTGATTTCCCAACACTTTATCTTGTTAGCTAGGTAAAATAAATTGCATGCACCTTCTTGGATCACATTTGATATATAATTTTATATAAAAAGTATAAAATAAAATAAAATATATATGAAATCTAATCATTGAAAAAGGGTAAATGAAGGTATAAACTTCCTGTTATCATTGAAACAGGGCTTAGAGTTGATATATAATACAATATAGTTATAACAGTTGAAACAGAAAACTTAATAAACCAACTAACTCTAATTTTAATCCTAGCTAAACAATGTAGTCTTCATTAACTCATATAATGGTGACTATTACAATAAGATGACAACTTCTCTCAAGTTGTACTATGTATGCTACTTACACTCTCGAGTTGGGTTGACCTATGTATGCTAAGTATGCCTAACTTGGTCTAGATAGAAGAAAATGAAGGAGAGTGCAGTGATTTGGTGAATATATATGTTAGTTGTGATGCAGTCTAGACATTAAATAAATGAATGAAGTTGGATTGTAATTTATATGTTTGCTTTTTTTTTTTCTTTCTTTTTCTTAAAAGATGAGATTGTGAAATAAGTGTGTGTATTATTACGACCGTTTAAACAACCGTAATAATAACTCATCTTATCATATTTGAATTTATTTTTATTTTATTAAAAGGCATTTTATCACAATTTATAATAACGACTATGGTAATAGATGAAAAGTTACATGTTTCGAATTTTAGCACCAATAATTTTATTTTTTTATTACAAAAATGACTTATCCATATACTCTTATAAATATATTAAAATTAAAATATTTATCACCACAGTTAATATCAAAAACCGTTGTGAATAGTACTGACATTTTATCACAGTTTTTATTATCAATCACGGTGATAAGTTTTACATATATATAAGTGAAGTTATCAAGCTTCAGTAAAGAGTAACTATCTCGCTCAAAACACAAAACCCTAACATCTCTCTCTCTCTTCACATCCAGTGAACTCGTCTCCCTTCTTCTTCCACAAAACTCGACTTTCTTCTTCTTCATGCTAAAAAGGTAATCAAGTTAAACATTGTTTTTTCTTATTCCTCCTCTTTCTTCTTCTTCTTCTTCTTCTTCTTCTTCTTCTTCTTCTTCTTCTTCTTCTTCTTCTTCTTCTTCTTCTTCTTCTTCTTCTTCTTCTTCTTCTTCTTCTTCTTTTAAAAGGCAATCATGTTATTTATACACTTTCTTCTATTTTTCTTTGTATAGTTCTAATATTCACACCTTTGAATAAATTTCAAGATACATCATTCCTCCATACACTTTCTTACATTTTATTTTCACATGATTTTTGTGTTTTTTTGGATTGTCTCTATTTAGATCTCTGTTTTTGAAATGCTCAATTCGTGTTTAACAGATCAAAAGACAATATAAATGAGAAAGTAGTTACTATTTTTGTTCTCAATATGACTGTGTTCTTAAAAAAAATTCAAACTTTCCAAATCTCATTTATGTTTCTGTTTATGTTTAACATGTTATTTGTAGGATTACAATGTCACACTAGTTGATGTTTCCAAATCTAGTTAACATGTTATTTGTAGGATTACAATATCATGCTAGTTTATGTTACAAAATCTAGTTAACATGTTGTTTGTCAGATTACAATGTCATACTAGTTTATGTTATTAAATTTTGTTAATATGATGTTTGCAGGATTACAATATCATGCTAACACATTTTGACTTGTAGGAAAGGTGAATGAAAAAAATCAACTCAAGAAAGCACATACTTTGGGTGTGGTTCAAAAATTGTTTGTGTTGCTATGAAGAAAAAATACAAGGAGGATGAAGCGGAAGTGAAAGCTATAAACTTGTGCGAAAGACGCAAAATGACATCCATTCAAATTTAATATAAGTTTACAGCTCTCACTTCAACTTCATTCTCCTTTTATTGTGGATGTCTTTCCGAGACAAGTAGATCATTTCTTCGTCTTCATTCTCCGCGATACTTTTCAATAAAAGGTATGTTTGTGAAACATTTTATATCGTCATGTTTGTGTATGTCCTAGAACTAAATTGTGGAGTTAGATGTGATTTAGTTTGACTCTAATTCCAGTTGAGTTTATTATATCATATGTAGATTGCTTGTCTCACTAACCCCTCACTGAACATATGCATTCATTTAAATTAATTTAGAAAATGATAATATGAAATTTAAGTTATATTTGAAAACCAACTTAGATCAATCAATGTTTTTCGAATTGTATGCATCTTGTAATTCATCTATCGTTATGTAACTTCATCATCAAAGCAACGATTCTTCTCTTCTAGTTTATTTTGCAAAGCAACAAATTTGTCACTGCCATGTGGTGCAAAGAAACATATTTACAACTACCTAGTTTATCACTACAGTCAATCACATGTGGTGCAAAGAAACATATTTACAACTACGCCCTACTTAACCATGATTGGTTAACCATCATGATATCCCTTTTCCAACTGTGGCGAAAGGGTCTTTACATAGTAGTGTATATAGTTGATATAATATCATATTACACATATGCAGGTTGGGAAAAGTAACATGTGGATAATGAAACAAGTAAGTCAATCATTGTATCTCGCAAGTTCATTAAGATAGAACACAATATTCTACTCTAGTAGATGATTTTGAGACACTTTTATTTTTTTGGACTTCCATAAAATAAGAGAGGAACCAAAAAAGCAGGCATTATCCAATTTATTAACTACACCTAACCTATTCAGAGTCAGCAAATCCAAGGAGTTTTTGGGAGTTAGAGGACGAAAACATGATACCTTTTGTAAGGAAGACTTTAATTTATATAAGAATTATGGTGGCTGCTTTATTGTGAGAAATAAGGGGATTAGAGACATAATGGCTAAGGTGTTGAACTGAGAAAGAAAAGTCTAATCTTGTGATTGTTAGATATAATAGTCTTTCTATCAATCTACTATAGGATGAAAGATCTTCTAGATGCAAACATTTTGTGGTAGACAACTTTATTGTGGGGTCAAATGGAGTATTGAAAGATTTTGCTCCAAGAAAGCTTGCATCCTCCAAAAGTTCTAAGTCATATTTTCTCTGATTAATAAAAATGCTTAAAGTTGACCTTGTAATTTCCAACCCTGAGAAGTATCTCATTGTTTTAACATCATCGGCCTTGAATTTATCATCTAGACACTACTTTACATAAGCTATTTCTTAACTTGGATAAACTAAAGATGAAGAGGAAAAAGAACTACTTTTGGCTTACGTCATCTTTAGGGGTACGTTATGAGAATTGGAGATTATCCCCATCTTAATGAACTTGGAAGGAGGCACTTTTAGGTCTTTATAGGATTTTCAGTTTCAACAATCAAGTAAAGGTGGAAAGAATAACAAAGTACACCTCAATGAAAACCAAAGGCAAGCCAACAGAAAGTCAGAAACCATAAAGGTGGTGTCAAGAAGATTTCCCACTTCTAAGGGAGCCTCTTGTATTTTAGTGAACAAGAAGCTACACGAAACGGTGACACCTAAAATCAAGCATGACACATGGCCGACGAAAAAAGAGCCACCTTATGATATTGTTCTATGACGAGGAACTAATCAACGACACTATCAAGTCACACATGGCATTCACGATGATGGCAGTGATAAAAAATTATGATAAATGTTGGGTTCTAGTTGATCAAGAAGCTCATGTGACATCATATATGTAGGATTGTTAGATTCCACCTAATTCTTGAAGATCTAATATCCTATAAAATGAGTGACCTGCAAGAACTTAACGTATCGCTTTCCAAAACATAATGGTTCATGGAGTTAACGGTGACTTTGGGGCAAAAGAAATCTAGGAAGATACATTTTTTGGTGATTAATTGTAAGTTAAATTAAAATTGCATCATTGGCATGCCCACACTAGCCATTCTTGGAGTAGTATCATCAACAATCCACCTCAAAATGAAATATCATAAAAAAAAGGATGTGGTAGATACCATTGACATTACCTTAGAAGTGTACCAATCATGTTTCCTCCCTTTAATCTTCATCAAGAAAGATCAATAGAAAGGAAGAAAAGCCAAAAAGGAGAAGAGACTGTTAGGGTCAAGGGCTCGAAAAGTATAGAGGAAAAGGTGAATGTCAGTGAAGAGGGCCAAGAGAGTCCTAAGAACTAAAAAAAATAATATCAAATTCCTAAACACCAACCTCATCAAAATATATGCTAGATTTAACACTAACTTGGAGAATTACCAAACTATAGCAGAAATGAAAAGAAAGAAGACCGCCAAACTAAGAGCGTCACACAATGAAACAATCCAAAAATATATCACCACAAGAGTGGTTAAAAAATGCTTTAGTTACTTCAATTTCAATTCCCTTAAAGTAAAAAAGATTTTTATTATTCCATCATCAATCAAACTTTCTATCGCACATTTTATTTAATTGGTTATGTAGCATTAACAGGCCCATAGAGGTCGCCTTAAAAAAAAGCTCAAAAATATAAAACTTACTCATGAAAAACATGCCAAATGGATACACATATAAAACTCAAAAGACGTAAATATTTTGAGGCATAGTTAAAAGAGAAAAACTGTCATATTATCTATGAAAGCAAAACATATACTCTCCCATAGAGGATGAACTAAGCTCATAAATAAGCCTTCAATAATACACTACAAGAAAATCTAGTACTACTCAGGGCCAAAAGCCCTATGTAACTAGAAAAAGTCATGGGTAAAGACATATTACTCAGGGCTTACCGACGACTTCGGTTTTCTCGATAAAACACTCTTCAATTATGTTTACCGACGACCATGAAAGCCGATAGTATTACCCTCGACTAAACTATGAATACATTGTGGATAGGAAAAAAAATCACCTGATATATTTTGGGATAGTTTCAAAGAAGTACTGGTACACCTTATTTATGGATATTTTATCATAATTATCTTTATATAAAAAAAAGCTACATTGCTAAAAAGAAAAAACTACATCATATGGTTTCATGTCCCAATTTATAATTTATAAACAATAGAGAGAATTTACAATAAAAGAGAAAATATTGGAGAAAAATAATATATGTAAACATAGCTTCCTTGACAATATACTAAACATGGTAAATGACTTGTCTCTAGCAACAACAAGCAAGGTGAATGTCTCAATACAATGACGTGGATTCCGCCTATCTATAGACATCACGTAACCTCTAATTATTTTGGAAAAACTCTACATCACATCCTTTTAGTTTATTAGGCTTGAAGTGCACTCTCTCTCAGTGTTTTGTTCATGATCTTCAAGCATGCCAAGCATCACGCGAAAGAGGGTAAGACCATGGTAATATACGACACACCATTTCTTCCTCTATAGCATATTGAAGCCAACAACCACTTTAGAAATTAATTCAAGATCTAAATAAATGCTAAAAATGGGGTGATACTAAGAGGCATCACTGCCATAAAAGAACACCACACCAGTACTCAACATACAATGTCACCATAAAAAGGCCCCACGCCATGAATATGTTGAAGCATATACGAAACAAACAAAGAAAAAGAGAAGTAAATTACCTATAAGAAGTTTATGCAAGAAGGTTTGACATCAATTACAAAGAATTGAAAGAAAAAAAATTGTATAGCTGACAAAAAGTTCTTCAAGTCTTTATGTGTATTTTGTTTTTTGACGATAAGAATTTGGTTTAATGATCCTAGTTCTTCAACCGCCTCTGCCTTCACCTTTAATTGTTTTTACAAATTATTATTTATTTTGGAAAAAAAAATAGAGGTGGAGAGAGGAGTGGTTGAAGATCTACGATCATTAAACCAAGTTTTAACGGTCAAAGAAGAACATGCAGTTAAGAGTGTGAAGATTAATTCTTGTCAAGAATTGAACGTGAACTTATTTTCAAATACAATTTTATCTATCATACCATAACTTTCTAATACAATTTGAAAAGTTATATATTCAATAAGAGATTGGAAAACACTCAAACCACATAATATATAATAAACTCATCTTTTAAACAAATATTAACAATAACATTAATAAAAAACATTCATTAACAACAAACCATAAAAAAAAAATGATACAACAAACATATCAAGTCATAAAATGCTTCAGAAACATACCATACATGTCCCATAAAGGCGTGTTGTCAATTAAATAAGGATGAAGATAAAGTTAGACATGCAAACTTGTGTATATCTTGAATGAATGTCATTTTGGATCTTTGACATAAGTGTAACGCTAAATTTATCTTCGACCTCTTTATTGAAAGAAACATCCATACCTACAAGTCAAAATAAGAAAGAAGTTCAAACATCATGAAACAAGCTATTGAAACAGATTTAAAAAAAAAACTATAGAGAAAACGAACTTGTAAATATCCATTGGCTAAGATTTGTTGTTATGGTTTCATTTTGGGATTTTCATATGAGAGAGACGAGTGAGAGAGTTATTAGGGTTTTGTTTTGAGAGAGATGAATGAAAGAGTTATTAGGGTTTTCTTTTGAGAGAGACGACTATTATGTACTGAAGCAATAGATAACTTCACTTATATATAAATAAAGCTCATCTTTCATCATGAATGTTAATAAAAACTGTGGTGATATACAAGGTCAATAATATTTTTGTCACAATAAATGCCTAATTATAGGTGATGGGATTTGAACTAATTTACCCTGTGTACCTTTTCACCACTGTTGATTCATTTGACCGTTGTGACATGTCCTCTAGTAAATACAAAAAAAAATGTCCAAAAATAAATTATACCACTGTTAACACTATGGTCGTTGTAAAATTGGTGTTACAAAAAATATATTTTATAGTAGTGCATGGAACTACTTAGAAACTAGTAATATACAACAACCAAAGGTTAGAATGATGAAAAAATCTAAAACAATGTCAAACAAAGAACCCTTATTTATAAAAGCATTTTTGTAAAATTGTAGTCAGTATCATTTTTAATTTGATGTTCTATTTAAATTTGAATTGTGTATAATTTTATATATCACGTATTTTTAATTTGTTTGTAATTTGTTTATTTGATTAGATTTATATCTTTGAGATACCCTTGTGTAATACCCCAAATTTTACCCTTAGATTAGTCGATTCATGTTGCATTTCATCTCATGTTGGCATTACATTTAACTAACCACTAACGGGTTTGTGTAGCCCGTTATTTTTTGCAGGAGAATCACATCATGCACGCTTTAACCGTTGAAGGGAGAATTGGTCATTTAATTTGCGATTTGTTGACAGATCAGGAAGCGGAGTCATCGTCAGGAATCCCTCAAACAATTAGGGTTTCCATTTCCAAGTTTCGGGATTTATTTGAGGATGAATTGAATTTTACGTACGAGTTTATTTGGGTGGATTTAATCTATTTGGTTGAGTTTAATCGGTTAAGTTTTAATCGGTCGAGCTCATTTGGAAGCACTTAATCATTCGGATTTAGTCGGATAATTTTGTTTTAGTGATTCAATCGGTTATGACGAGTTAGTTGAAAAGAGTAATCGAGAGAATTTTAACTGGAGAAAAATCATGTGAATTTTTATTTATATTTATTTTTGTTACAAATTACAAAGGAAAGTAAAATACATTTTTTCGATTTCTAAGTCTAAAGAAAAGTCCTAATGTCCTAAAGGTAGCCGTCATGCCCGATTCTTCGAGCTCGATCTTTTTACCTGCACAGAAACAGACAAAACAGAGGAAAAACGTTAGAATAAGAGAAATTTGGTTTTTCGGACTCCGACACCCTCAAAAAATTCTCATCATCGGGTGTGTTGGGAGGGCAACGACGAAGTCGAAGCCAACTCCCGACTTATTCTCAACCTCGGTAAATCAGGCAATAATCTGTTCATTTTTTCGAGAGAGAGAGAGAGAGAAATTTTGAAAAAGAGTTTTGCGGAAAAATGGTTTATCTGCATCCAGCCAAACAGATCCAAAGAAAATGTGGATATCCAAATACAGTGGAAATCCATAACCACAAATATATGGGTATCCAAATACAATGAAAATCCAAACTCCAATATGGATATCCAACCATAACTGTTTCCAGAAAACCGTAACAAAATCCATCAACAACCAAGTCAAACCGAGTTTCCAGCAACACTTATCAGTCATGCAACAAGTAACAAATTCGAGTAACCAAATCCTTGAAAAAGCTCATCGGCAACTACGTTTCCACAAGAAAATTGCACCGGAAGTTCATAAAACAAGGCATTATTTTCGTACCCTAAAATCATATCCAACCTGAATCACATAAAGCCAGCCCATAAATCAAACAGAACGAAAAAACCCACAGGCATCAACATCATAAAAGGGAGTTTTTTTGGAGGTTCAGAAAAGCTAAAAAAGCTCATCATCATCACCATCCGCAGAGGCATCAGAAAGGAGAAGAGGAAGTTTTTTGAAAAACCTTAAACATCAAGAACATTCAACGGCGACCGCGAGCTCAGAGTTTCCTCATCATCGCCCCCACAAATCACCCCAAAACGAACGCGAAATCATCGAGTTCATCATCGTCGCGTCCATCAGAAGCGGATTCGCGGCGCCGTCAACACCACCATCTGTCACAAGGACGGGCGGTGGATGATGCGTCCGCAAGTGCACGGAAATATCGAAGTAATATAAAAGATTGTCGAACCCATAGAGACCAATGTCAATCTACCGTTATATATTATTACGACGTAAAGCTAAGGCTAATGGAATTAGGAAAGCTGAATGCAAATGAAATTCAATGCAAAGGAAATAAAGATAATTGGTTTAAAGAAAAAGAGGTAAAGGGATATTGGTATGCAAGGAATTAGTTATCGAGGATTCGACAGGTCGCCGGTGCTTTTTACTCTTTGTAAACACTTTTCAGGAGAAATTACTCGTTTAAAGACCTCTGCCTCACGATGGTTGTTGAATCGGGTCATAATTCTAAGGCGGAATGTACGCTCTCGCAGTTCCATTCGGGGTTGAAACTAATTTTTGAAAACAAATAGATTCTGATTTCTTTTAAAGCGCTTTCGCTGTGTTTAAAATCAATGCTTAGTTTTTACTATCTGGTTTGAATCCCAACTTTCGCGTGCCGATTCGTGCCTTAATGAATTTCCCACTATCGTGGCGAAACTACCGTAAATAATTTCTCGCTATCGCGACGAAGGTTTATTTAGAAATTAAGATTAAAAACTACGGCCAGAAAGGTTGTTTGTAAAAAGGGAAGGTGCCGGTTACTATCGAATCCTGTCCTACTAACTCGGTTACATACCGATAAAATTAATTTAGCTAGACATGATAATTAATGCAAACATAAATAAACAATAGCAGCAAAATAATATAACACGCATACTGACAGAAATAAAATAATAATTCAATTAATAAAAACCTATAAATCGTACTGATCTCGAATCCTTGAGTAGTCCTCCACAATGTCGGCAGGATTCTACTTTGGCGAAAATTTAAAAGGTCCAGGAAGAAAATACAATGTTCTGAACTAAAGGAAAATGGAAAGGAAATAAAAGAAAACAATAAAACTGGGAGAAATAGCTTCGGTAGAAATCTTGGCAGCACTTCGATACCTCGAAGCCTCCCCCCTAAACTGTGAATCTAAGACCTATTTATAAGAGATAATTCCTTCTTCAACTTCCAGAGATCATGGGTGAGTTATGGAGGAAATGGGAGTAACTTCCAGTAGTGGGCAGTGAGTGGAGAAAGTGTAGGAAGAAATCTTAGAGAGAGTGATCGTGGCAAAAAAAAAACTGATTTGAACGTTAAATGATATTTCGTCTGCGTGACGCTCGTAATGGAACGTGACGATCGTCATACGCATGACGGTCGTAATGGACCTGTGACGACCGTCATATCAGCAAAATCCATTTTTTCTGTTTTTCTTCACTCTTTTCCTTCCATTTCTTCTTCTTTTCTTTCTTTAATCCAAATTCTCCCCAATCTGCAAAACGAAGTAAATTAATCATATAATAGAACATAAATCAAGATAAATTAATAATAGTCATAAATAAATGCATGTAAATTAAGCCAAATAAACGATATGATTTCGCGTTATCAAACACCCCCACACTTAAACCATTGCTTGTCCTCAAGCAACCAACCAACACGGTAAAAAGAAATAAGCATAGTTCGAAACAAAAACATGATGAGACTCTAATCATACGTGGCTGCTAGGCTAATGTTAGATCGATAGGTACTAAATATCAATACCAAGGATACCGTAACGACACAATTTCAAAAACTCCCTACTTATGCAAACCAATCGGAATCATGCCATTATAACTCAACCTATATCACATGCTCTCTTTCACCCCATTTCATTATAGTGCAATCATATTAAGCCCGTTATCCATACACTATCATGGCAAGTAAACCTGTTAGTGACTATGATCTCGATGCTATTTCATCTTTTCTCTGCAAATATGCTTAAGCATCAATTGAACTTAAAGAGTTTGTACCGTTAGGCTAAGTGCTCGGGTGAGGAGCACCTAACTTAGAAGGAACATGTCTTTTTCTTCATAATTTTTTTCTTTCTTAATTTCTCATTTTACACTAGAGATCATACACTTATCTGCATCGGTTTCTTATTTAGTGTGTTTAGGATGGTGATGACTGCTTAAATAAACTACTTAGGGATTACTACAAGAACCTGGAGCTTTAAGGTTTCAGCATAATGGGTACTCAAATTGATTTTACATATTTAGGTGGTTAAGAGTGTCAGGGCGGTATCAATTTTATCAAAACTTTCTCACGTTTTCTAACATAGCCTGGACAGCCTATATACTTTCAAAGAACCATGTCATGAATCGAAGCAAAAATTTGTTGGAGGTTAGAATTTTGAAATTTTGAAATTTTTGGGGAAATTGAATAACAAGCGAAAACCACGCATAAAGACTCGACAACACATGCAAAGACTTTGACATAATGTTAAAAATATATAAAAATTCCTAGAAGCATGAAATAAAATGTAAAACAATAGATAAAAATTCCTAGAAGCATGAAATAAAATGTAAAACAATAGAGTTTCTCCCCCACACTTAAACCAAACATTGTCCTCAATGTTTTAGTAAAAGGTGGAAAAGGAAAGATAGAACCTGTATGAATGCTACTGCTCTTGCTATCCTTGTCTTTGTTGATCACTTCTACTTCGGAGGCGGGCATTTTTAGATACCTTTGTTTGTGTAATTCTCGAACCAGCTCATCATGTTGCTCGCGTCAAGAGGAAGTACTCATCATCAGTGTTCCCACCAGCAGCGACACTCGTACGAATGTCCGTGGGCATAGCTCATCTTCTCAGATCGTCATCTAGAGAGTTTTCGCTTAGATATAGCTAAAGAGTAACAAGTGATACATTTCTTTATTTTCTGCAAATTTAAACAAACAAATTAAAATAAAGACTTTGTGGGTTGCCTCCCACACAACCTTTGTTTAACGTCGATAGCTCGACGGCCAAGGAGTGCAAGTACTCATGGTGGTTCTTTCGAGAATGGTTCCTCCATCAAACTTTGAATGGTCTTCGGTTTCCATGGCCACTTATCAAGCCATCTCTCATATCCCTCACCTTTTCTTTTCTTTCTTCTATAGGGTGGTTCATTGTTTTGAACTTGTGGTGGTGGTTCTAGATCTATCCTAAGTATCAGTTTTTCAAATTTGGGCTTAGTTATTTCATCCACCACCTCAAATTTTAATCTTACCCTTTTAACAGTAATGATGACCCTAGTTTCATGGTCCTTGAATTTTCTTTTGTTATGAAAGACCTTAGACAAAGGTGCATTAGTGTGGATATTTTCCAATACCTCTACATATGTTTTGGATTGGGAGTTTACCTTAGCTTCCACAACCAATTGTGAGAAAGAATTAGGTGGGGCATAGGGAGGAGGAGCAACAATGGGTGCTTCTTTCTCTATCTCTTCGACAACCTCCCTTTCGGGTGGTGTCGGTGGATTTTTCTCAATAATTATGCTTGTCTCACCAAAACTCTCCTCAGATTCATCATCACTCTCCCTAGGATCTTCTATTTGTTCTTCATTACTAGTGGTTACAACATTCACATGGCTCTCAAGGAAGGGTCCTAGAGATGTTCGTGTAAGCAAAGAGGTTTGAGTCTCCAAAGCCTTGCTGTGAGTCGCGAGGGAATCGACTATAATGCTCATCTGCTTAAGGTCTTCATCAACTTGGAGATGTTGTTTTCTAAAATCTTCATTTTGGAGAGTTTGTGTCTCCACAAAGCGCTCCATCATAGATTCTATCCTAGAGTGAGTAAACGTCTCTTCGAATTCTTCTAGTAATAGTTCAAGGTTGGATGTATCGAAATCTTGCGTTTCCTCAAAACATTTGGAGTCGTCATCGTAGAGGGAATTTGGGTGAGAATGCATCGTATTGAAATCTTCTAATAATATTTCGAGGTCCGATTTAAACGGATCTTGTGGTTCCTCGAAATATTGGGGGTGGTAGTTATAAGGAAAATATGGGTTATACATAATGATTTAGATAAGAGTGCCTTAGTCTATACTATGCAACGACGGAATCACAATATTGACTGTTGGTCCCCGGCAACGGCGCCAAAAACTTGATGCGTCCGCAAGTGCACGGAAATATCGAAGTAATATAAAAGATTGTCGAACCCACAGACACCAATGTCAATCTACCGTTATCTATTATTACGGCGTAAAGCTAAGGCTAATGGAATTAGGAAAGCTGAATGCGAATGAAATTAAATGCAAAGGAAATAAAGATAATTGGTTTAAAGAAAAAGAGGTAAAGGGATATCGGTATGCAAGGAATTAGTTATCGAGGATTCGACATGTCGCCGGTGCTTTTTACTCTTTGCAAACACTTTTCAGGAGAAAATACTCGTTTAAAGACCTCTGTCTCACGATGGTTGTTGACTCGGGTCATAATTCTAAGGCGGAATGTACGCTTTCGCAGTCTCATTCGGGGTTAAAACTACTTTTTGAAAACAAATAGATTCTGATTTCTTTTAAAGCGCTTTCGCTGTGTTTAAAATCAATGCCTAGTTTTTACTATCTGGTTTGAATCCCAGCTTTCGTGTGCCGATTCGTGCCTTAATGAATTTCCCACTGTCGTGGCGAAACTACTGTAAATAATTTCTCGCTGTCGCGACGAAGGTTTATTTAGAAATTAAGATTAAAAACTACGGCCAGAAAGGTTGTTTGTAAAAAGGGAAGGTGTCGGTTACTATTGAATCCTGTCCTACTAACTCGGTTACATACCGATAAAACTAATTTAGCTAGACATGATAATTAATGCAGACATAAATAAACAATAGCAGCAGAATAATATAACACGCATACTGACAGAAATAAAATAATAATTCAATTAATAAAAACCTGTAAATCGTACTGATCTCGAATCCTTGAGTAGTCCTCCACAATGTCGGCAGGATTCTACTTTGGCGAGAATTTAAAAGGTACAGGAAGAAAATACAATGTTCTGAACTAAAGGAAAATGGAAAGGAAATAAAAGAAAACAATAAAACTGGGAGAAATAGCTTCGGTAGAAATCTTGGCAGCACTTCAATACCTCGAAGTCTCCCCCCTAAACTGTGAATCTAAGGCCTATTTATAGGAGATAATTCCTTCTTCAACTTCCAGAGATCATGGGTGAGTTATGGAGGGAATGGGAGTAACTTCCAGTAGTGGGCAGTGAGTGGAGAAAGTGTAGGAAGAAATCTTAGAGAGAGTGATCGTGGCAAAAAAAACTGATTTGAACGTTAAATGATATTTCGTCTGCGTGACGCTCGTAATGGAACGTGACGGTCGTCATACGCATGACGGTCGTAATGGACCTGTGACGACCGTCATATCAGCAAAATCCATCTTTTCTGTTTTTCTTCTCTCTTTTCCTTCCATTTCTTCTTCTTTTCTTTCTTTAATCCAAATTCTCCCCAATCTGCAAAACGAAGTAAATTAATCATATAATAGAACATAAATCAAGATAAATTAATAATAGTCATAAATAAATGCATGTAAATCAAGCCAAATAAACGATATGATTTCGTGTTATCAAACACCCCCACACTTAAACCATTGCTTGTCCTCAAGCAACCAAACAACACGGTAAAAAGAAATAAGCATAGTTCGAAACAAATACATGATGAGACTCTAATCATACGTGGGTGCTAGGCTAATGTTAGATCAATAGGTACTAAATATCAATACCAAGGATACCGTAACGACACAATTTCAAAAACTCCCTACTTATGCAAACCAATCGGAATCACGCCATTATAACTCAACCTATATCTCATGCTCTCTTTCACCCCATTTCATTATAGTGCAATCACATTAAGCCCGTTATCCATACACATTCATGGCAAGTAAATCTGTTAGTGACTATGATCTCGATGCTATTTCATTTTTTCTCTGCAAATATGCTTAAGCATCAATTGAATTTAAAGAGTTTGTACCGTTAGGCTAAGTGCTCGGGTGAGGAGCACCTAACTTAGAAGGAACATGTCTTTTTCTTCATAATTTTTTTCTTTCTTAATTTCTCATTTTACACTAGAGATCATACACTTATCTGCATCGGTTTCTTACTTAGTGTGTTTAGGATGGTGCTGACTGCTTAAATAAACTACTTAGGGATTAATACAAGAACCTGGAGCTTTAAGGTTTCGGCATAATGGGTACTCAAATTGATTTTGCATATTTAGGTGGTTAAGGGTGTCAGGGCGGTATCAATTTTATCAAAATTTTCCCACGTTTTTCTAACATAGCCTGGACAGCCTATATACTTTCAGAGAACCATGACATGAATCGAAGCAAAAATTTGTTGGAGGTTAGAATTTTGAAATTCTGAAATTTTTGGGGAAATTGAATAACAAGCGAAAACCACGCATAAAGACTCGACAACACATGCAAAGACTTTGACATAATGTTAAAAATATATAAAAATTCCTAGAAGCATGAAATAAAATGTAAAACAATAGATAAAAATTCCTAGAAGCATGAAATAAAATGTAAAACAATAGATTTCCTCCCCCACACTTAAACTAAACATTGTCCTCAATGTTTTAGTAAAAGGTGAAAAAGGAAAGATAGAACCTGTATGAATGCTACTGCTCTTGCTATCCTTGTCTTTGTTGATCACTTCTACTTCGGAGGCGGGCATTTTGAGATACCTTTGTTTGTGTAATTCTCGAGCCAGCTCATCATGTTGCTCGCGTCAAGAGGAAGTACTCATCATCAGTGTTCCCACCAGCAGCGACACTCGTACGAATGTCCGTGGGCATAGCTCATCTTCTCAGATCGTCATCTAGAGAGTTTTCGCTTAGATATAGCTAAAGAGTAACAAGTGATACATTTCTTTATTTTCTGCAAATTTAAACAAACAAATTAAAATAAAGACTTTGTGGGTTGCCTCCCACACAGCGCTTTGTTTAACGTCGATAGCTCGACGGCCAAGGAGTGCAAGTACTCATGGTGGTTCTTTCGAGAATGGTTCCTCCATCAAACTTTGAATGGTCTTCGGTTTCCATGGCCACTTATCAAGCCATCTCTCATATCCCTCACCTTTTCTTTTCTTTCTTCTATAGGGTGGTTCATTGTTTTGAACTTGTGGTGGTGGTTCTGGATCTATCCTAAGTATCAGTTTTTCAAATTTGGGCTTAGTTATTTCATCAACCACCTCAAATTTTAATCTTACCCTTTTAACAGTAATGATGACCCTAGTTTCATGGTCCTTGAATTTTCTTTTGTTATGAAAGACCTTAGACAAAGGTGCATTAGTGTGGATATTTTCCAATACCTCTACATATGTTTTGGATTGGGAGTTTACCTTAGCTTCCACAACCAATTGTGAGAAAGAATTAGGTGGGGTATAGGGAGGAGGAGCAACAATGGGTGCTTCTTTCTCTATCTCTTCGACAACCTCCCTTTCGGGTGGTGTCGGTGGATTTTTCTCAATAATTATGCTTGTCTCACCAAAACTCTCCTCAGATTCATCATCACTCTCCCTAGGATCTTCTCTTTGTTCTTCATTACTAGTGGTTACAACATTCACATGGCTCTCAAGGAAGGGTCCTAGAGATGTTCGTGTAAGCAAAGAGGTTTGAGTCTCCAAAGCCTTGCTGTGAGTCGTGAGGGAATCGACTATAATGCTCATCTGCTTAAGGTCTTCATCAACTTGGAGATGTTGTTTTCTAAAATCTTCATTTTGGAGAGTTTGTGTCTCCACAAAGCGCTCCATCATAGATTCTATCCTAGAGTGAGTAAACGTCTCTTCGAATTCTTCTAGTAATAGTTCAAGGTTGGATGTATCGAAATCTTGCGTTTCCTCAAAACATTTGGAGTCATTATCGTAGAGGGAATTTGGGTGAGAATGCGTCGTATTGAAATCTTCTAATAATATTTCGAGGTCCGATTTAAACGGATCTTGTGGTTCCTCGAAATATTGGGGGTGGTAGTTATAAGGGAAATATTGGTTATACATAATGATTTAGATAAGAGTGCCTTAGTCTATACTATGCAACGACGGAATCACAATATTGACTGTTGGTCCCCGGCAACAGCGCCAAAAACTTGATGCGTCCGCAAGTGCACGGAAATATCGAAGTAATATAAAAGATTGTCGAACCCACAGACACCAATGTCAATCTACTGTTATCTATTATTACGGTGTAAATCTAAGGCTAATGGAATTAGGAAAGCTGAATGCGAATGAAATTAAATGCAAAGGAAATAAAGATAATTGGTTTAAAGAAAAAGAGGTAAAGGGATATCGGTATGCAAGGAATTAGTTATCGAGGATTCGACAGGTCGCCGGTGCTTTTTACTCTTTGCAAACACTTTTCAGGAGAAAATACTCGTTTAAAGACCTCTGCCTCACAATGGTTGTTGACTCGGGTCATAATTCTAAGGCGGAATGTACGCTTTCGCCGTCTCATTCGGGGTTAAAACTACTTTTTGAAAACAAATAGATTCTGATTTCTTTTAAAGCGCTTTCACTGTGTTTAAAATCAATGTCTAGTTTTTACTATCTGGTTTGAATCCCAGCTTTCGCGTGCCGATTCGTGCCTTAATGAATTTCCCACTGTCGTGGCGAAACTACTGTAAATAATTTATCGCTGTCGCGACGAAGGTTTATTTAGAAATTAAAATTAAAAACTACGGCCAGAAAGGTTGTTTGTAAAAAGGGAAGGTGCCGGTTACTATTGAATCCTGTCCTACTAACTCGGTTACATACCGATAAAACTAATTTAGCTAGACATGATAATTAATGCAAACATAAATAAACAATAGCAGCAAAATAATATAACACGCATACTGACAGAAATAAAATAATAATTCAATTAATAAAAACCTGTAAATCGTACTGATTTCGAATCCTTGAGTAGTCCTCTACAATGTCGGCAGGATTCTACTTTGGCGAGAATTTAAAAGGTACAGGATAAAAAATACAATGTTCTGAACTAAAGGAAAATGGAAAGGAAATAAAAGAAAACAATAAAACTGGGAGAAATAGCTTCGGTAGAAATCTTGGCAGCACTTCGATACCTCAAAGCCTCCCCCCTAAACTGTGAATCTAAGGCCTATTTATAGGAGATAATTCCTTCTTCAACTTCCAGAGATCATAGGTGAGTTATGGAGGGAATGGGAGTAACTTCCAGTAGTGGGCAGTGAGTGGAGAAAGTGTAGGAAGAAATCTTAGAGAGAGTGATCGTGGCAAAAAAAACTGATTTGAACGTTAAATGATATTTCGTCTGCGTGACGCTCGTAATGGAACGTGACGGTCGTCATACGCATGACGGTCGTAATGGACCTGTGACGACCGTCATATCAACAAAATCCATCTTTTATGTTTTTCTTCTCTCTTTTCCTTCCATTTCTTCTTCTTTTCTTTCTTTAATCCAAATTCTCCCCAATCTGCAAAACGAAGTAAATTAATCATATAATAGAACATAAATCAAGACAAATTAATAATAGTCATAAATAAATGCATGTAAATCAAGCCAAATAAACGATATGATTTCGCGTTATCAAACACCCCCACACTTAAACCATTGCTTGTCCTCAAGCAACCAACCAACACGGTAAAAAGAAATAAGCATAGTTCGAAACAAATACATGATGAGACTCTAATCATACGTGGCTGTTAGGCTCATGTTAGATCGATAGGTACTAAATATCAATACCAAGGATACCATAACGACACAATTTCAAAAACTCCCTACTTATGCAAACCAATTGGAATCATGCCATTATAACTCAACCTATATCTCATGCTCTCTTTCACCCCATTTCATTATAGTGCAATCACATTAAGCCCGTTATCCATACACATTCATGGCAAGTAAATCTGTTAGTGACTATGATCTCGATGCTATTTCATTTTTTCTCTGCAAATATGCTTAAGCATCAATTGAACTTAAAGAGTTTGTACCGTTAGGCTAAGTGCTCGGGTGAGGAGCACCTAACTTAGAAGGAACATGTCTTTTTCTTCATAATTTTTTTCTTTCTTAATTTCTCATTTTACATTAGAGATCATACACTTATCTGCATCGGTTTCTTACTTAGTGTGTTTAGGATGGTGCTGACTGCTTAAATAAACTACTTAGGGATTATTACAAGAACCCGGAGCTTTAAGGTTTCGGCATAATGGGTACTCAAATTGATTTTGCATATTTAGGTGGTTAAGGGTGTCAGGGCGGTATCAATTTTATCAAAACTTTCCCACGTTTTTCTAACATAGCCTGGACAGCCTATATACTTTCAGAGAACCATGTCATGAATCGAAGCAAAAATTTGTTGGAGGTTAGAATTTTGAAATTCTGAAATTTTTGGGGAAATTGAATAACAAGCGAAAACCACGCATAAAGACTCGACAACACATGCAAAGACTTTGACATAATGTTAAAAATATATAAAAATTCCTAGAAGCATGAAATAAAATGTAAAACAATAGATAAAAATTCCTAGAAGCATGAAATAAAATGTAAAACAATAGAGTTCCTCCCCCACACTTAAACCAAACATTGTCCTCAATGTTTTAGTAAAAGGTGGAAAAGGAAAGATAAAACCTGTATGAATGTTACTGCTCTTGCTATCCTTGTCTTTGTTGATCACTTCTACTTCGGCGGCGGGCATTTTGAGATACCTTTGTTTGTGTAATTCTCGAACCAGCTCATCATGTTGCTCGCGTCAAGAGGAAGTACTCATCATCAGTGTTCCCACCAGCAGCGACACTCGTAGGAATGTCCGTGGGCATAGCTCATCTTCTCAGATCGTCATCTAGAGAGTTTTCGCTTAGATATAGCTAAAGAGTAACAAGCGATACATTTCTTTATTTTCTGCAAATTTAAACAAACAAATTAAAATAAAGACTTTGTGGGTTGCCTCCCACACAGCGCTTTGTTTAACGTCGATAGCTCGACGACCAAGGAGTGCAAGTACTCATGGTGGTTCTTTCGAGAATGGTTCCTCGATCAAACTTTAAATGGTCTTCGGTTTCCATGGCCACTTATCAAGCCATCTCTCATATCCCTCACCTTTTCTTTTCTTTCTTCTATAGGGTGGTTCATTGTTTTGAACTTGTGGTGGTGGTTCTGGATCTATCCTAAGTATCAGTTTTTCAAATTTGGGCTTAGTTATTTCATCCACCACCTCAAATTTTAATCTTACCCTTTTAACAGTAATGATGACCCTAGTTTCATGGTCCTTGAATTTTCTTTTGTTGTGAAAGACCTTAGACAAAGGTGCATTAGTGTGGATATTTTCCAATACCTCTACATATGTTTTGGATTGGGAGTTTACCTTAGCTTCCACAACCAATTGTGAGAAAGAATTAAGTGGGGCATAGGGAGGAGGAGCAAAAATGGGTGCTTCTTTCTCTATCTCTTCGATAACCTCCCTTTCGGGTGGTGTTGGTGGATTTTTGTCAATAATTATGCTTGTCTCACCAAAACTCTCCTCAGATTCATCATCACTCTCCCTAGGATCTTCTATTTGTTCTTCATTACTAGTGGTTACAACATTCACATGGCTCTCAAGGAAGGGTCCTAGAGATGTTCGTGTAAGCAAAGAGGTTTGAGTCTCCAAAGCCTTGCTGTGAGTCGCGAGGGAATCGACTATAATGCTCATTTGCTTAAGGTCTTCATCAACTTGGAGATGTTGTTTTCTAAAATCTTCATTTTGGAGAGTTTGTGTCTCCACAAAGCGCTCCATCATAGATTCTATCCTAGAGTGAGTAAACGTCTCTTCGAATTCTTCTAGTAATAGTTCAAGGTTGGATGTATCGAAATCTTGCGTTTCCTCAAAACATTTGGAGTCGTCATCGTAGAGGGAATTTGGGTGAGAATGCGTCGTATTGAAATCTTCTAATAATATTTCGAGGTCCGATTTAAACGGATCTTGTGGTTCCTCGAAATATTGGGGGTGGTAGTTATAAGGGAAATATGGGTTATACATAATTATTTAGATAAGAGTGCCTTAGTCTATACTATGCAACGACGGAATCACAATATTGACTGTTGGTCCCTGGCAACGGCGCCAAAAACTTGATGCGTCCGCAAGTGCACGGAAATATCAAAGTAATATAAAAGATTGTCGAACCTACAGAGACCAATGTCAATATACCGTTATCTATTATTACGGCGTAAAGCTAAGGCTAATGGAATTAGGAAAGATTAATGCGAATGAAATTAAATGCAAAGGAAATAAAGATAATTGGTTTAAAGAAACAGAGGTAAAAAGATATCGGTATGCAAGGAATTAGTTATCGGGGATTCGACAGGTCGTCGATGCTTTTTTCTCTTTGCAAACACTTTTCAGGAGAAAATACTCGTTTAAAGTCCTCTGCCTCACGATGGTTGTTAACTCGGGTCATAAGTCTAAGGCGGAATGTATGCTCTCGCATTCCCATTTGGGGTTAAAACTACTTTTTGAAAACAAATAGATTCTGATTTTTTTTAAAGCGCTTTCGCTGTTTTTAAAATCAATGCCTAGTTTTTACTATCTGGTTTGAATCCCAGCTTTCGCGTGCCGATTCGTGCCTTAATGAATTTCCCACTGTCGTGGCGAAACTACTGTAAATAATTTCTCGCTGTCGCGATGAAGGTTTATTTAGAAATTAAGATTAAAAACTACGGCCAGAAAGGTTGTTTGTAAAAAGGGAAGGTGTCGGTTACTATCGAATCCTGTCCTACTAACTCGGTTACATACCGATAAAACTAATTTAGCTAGACATGATAATTAATGCAAACATAAATAAACAATAGCAGCAGAATAATATAACACGCATACTGACAGAAATAAAATAATAATTCAATTAATAAAAACCTGTAAATCGTACTGATCTCGAATCCTTGAGTAGTCCTCCACAATGTCGGTAGGATTCTACTTTGGCGAGAATTTAAAAGGTACAGGAAGAAAATACAATGTTCTGAACTAAAGGAAAATGGAAAGGAAATAAAAGAAAACAATAAAACTGGGAGAAATAGCTTCGGTAGAAATCTTGGCAGCACTTCGATACCTCGAAGCCTCCCTCCTAAACTGTGAATCTAAGGCCTATTTATAGGAGATAATTCCTTCTTCAACTTCCAGAGATCATGGGTGAGTTATGGAGGGAATATGAGTAACTTCCAGTAGTGGGCAGTGAGTGGAGAAAGTGTAGGAAGAAATCTTAGAGAGAGTGATCGTGGCAAAAAAAACTGATTTGAACGTTAAATGATATTTCGTCTGCGTGACGCTCGTAATGGAACGTGACGGTCGTCATACGTATGACGGTCGTAATGGACCTGTGATGACCGTCATATCAGCAAAATCCATTTTTTCTGTTTTTCTTCTCTCTTTTCCTTCCATTTCTTCTTCTTTTCTTTCTTTAATCCAAATTCTCCCCTATCTGCAAAACGAAGTAAATTAATCATATAATAGAACATAAATGAAGATAAATTAATAATATTCATAAATAAATGCATGTAAATCAAGCCAAATAAACGATATGATTTCGCGTTATCAAACACCCCCACACTTAAACCATTGCTTGTCCTCAAGCAACCAACCAACACGGTAAAAAGAAATAAGCATAGTTCGAAACAAAAACATGATGAGACTCTAATCATACGTGGCTGCTAGGCTAATGTTAGATTGATAGGTACTAAATATCAATACCAAGGATACCGTAACGACACAATTTCAAAAACTCCCTACTTATGCAAACCAATCGGAATCATGCCATTATAACTCAACCTATATCTCATGCTCTCTTTCACCCCATTTCATTATAGTGCAATCACATTAAGCCCGTTATCCATACACATTCATGGCAAGTAAATCTGTTAGTGACTATGATCTCGATGTTATTTCATTTTTTCTCTGCAAATATGCTTAAGCATCAATTGAACTTAAAGAGTTTGTACCGTTAGGCTAAGTGCTCGGGTGAGGAGCACCTAACTTAGAAGGAACATGTCTTTTTCTTCATAATTTTTTTCTTTCTTAATTTCTCATTTTAAATTAGAGATCATACACTTATCTGCATCGGTTTCTTACTTAGTGTGTTTAGGATGGTGTTGACTGCTTAAATAAACTACTTAGGGATTACTACAAGAACCCGGAGCTTTAAGGTTTCGGCATAATGGGTACTCAAATTGATTTTGCATATTTAGGTGGTTAAGGGTGTTAGGGCGGTATCAATTTTATCAAAACTTTCCCACGTTTTTCTAACATAGCCTGGACAGCCTATATACTTTCAGAGAACCATGTCATGAATCGAAGCAAAAATTTGTTGGAGGTTAGAATTTTGAAATTCTGAAATTTTTGGGGAAATTGAATAACAAGCGAAAACCACGCATAAAGACTCGACAACACATGCAAAGACTTTGACATAATGTTAAAAATATATAAAAATTCCTAGAAGCATGAAATAAAATGTAAAACAATAGATAAAAATTCCTAGAAGCATGAAATAAAATGTAAAACAATAGAGTTCCTCCCCCACACTTAAACCAAACATTGTCCTCAATGTTTTAGTAAAAGGTGGAAAAGGAAAGATAAAACCTGTATGAATGTTACTGCTCTTGCTATCCTTGTCTTTGTTGATCACTTCTACTTCGGCGGCGGGCATTTTGAGATACCTTTGTCTGTGTAATTCTCGAACCAGCTCATCATGTTGCTCGCGTCAAGAGGAAGTACTCATCATCAGTGTTCCCACCAGCAGCGACACTCGTAGGAATGTCCGTGGGCATAGCTCATCTTCTCAGATCGTCATCTAGAGAGTTTTCGCTTAGATATAGCTAAAGAGTAACAAGCGATACATTTCTTTATTTTCTGCAAATTTAAACAAACAAATTAAAATAAAGACTTTGTGGGTTGCCTCCCACACAGCGCTTTGTTTAACGTCGATAGCTCGACGGCCAAGGAGTGCAAGTACTCATGGTGGTTCTTTCGAGAATGGTTCCTCGATCAAACTTTGAATGGTCTTCGGTTTCCATGGCCACTTATCAAGCCATCTCTCATATCCCTCACCTTTTCTTTTCTTTCTTCTATAGGGTGGTTCATTGTTTTGAACTTGTGGTGGTGGTTCTGGATCTATCTTAAGTATCAGTTTTTCAAATTTGGGCTTAGTTATTTCATCCACCACCTCAAATTTTAATCTTACCCTTTTAACAGTAATGATGACCCTAGTTTCATGGTCCTTGAATTTTCTTTTGTTATGAAAGACCTTAGACAAAGGTGCATTAGTGTGGATATTTTCCAATACCTCTACATATGTTTTGGATTGGGAGTTTACCTTAGCTTCCACAACCAATTGTGAGAAAGAATTAGGTGGGGTATAGGGAGGAGGAGCAACAATGGGTGCTTCTTTCTCTATCTCTTCGACAACCTCCCTTTCGGGTGGTGTTGGTGGATTTTTATCAATAATTATGCTTGACTCACCAAAACTCTCCTCAGATTCATCATCACTCTCCCTAGGATCTTCTATTTGTTCTTCATTACTAGTGGTTACAACATTCACATGGCTCTCAAGGAAGGGTCCTAGAGATGTTCGTGTAAGCAAAGAGGTTTGAGTCTCCAAAGCCTTGCTGTGAGTCGCGAGGGAATCGACTATAATGCTCATTTGCTTAAGGTCTTCATCAACTTGGAGATGTTGTTTTCTAAAATCTTCATTTTGGAGAGTTTGTGTCTCCACAAAGCGCTCCATCATAGATTCTATCCTAGAGTGAGTAAACGTCTCTTCGAATTCTTCTAGTAATAGTTCAAGATTGGATGTATCAAAATCTTGCGTTTCCTCAAAACATTTGGAGTCGTCATCGTAGAGGGAATTTGGGTGAGAATGCGTCGTATTGAAATCTTCTAATAATATTTCGAGGTCCGATTTAAACGGATCTTGTGGTTCCTCGAAATATTGGGGATGGTAGTTATAAGGGAAATATGGGTTATACATAATGATTTAGATAAGAGTGCCTTAGTCTATACTATGCAACGACGGAATCACAATATTGACTGTTGGTCCCCGGCAACGGCGCCAAAAACTTGATGAGTCCGCAAGTGCACGGAAATATCAAAGTAATATAAAAGATTATCGAACCTACAGAGACAATTGTCAATATACCGTTATCTATTATTACGGCGTAAAGCTAAGGCTAATGGAATTAGGAAAGATTAATGCGAATGAAATTAAATGCAAAGGAAATAAAGATAATTGGTTTAAAGAAACAGAGGTAAAAAGATATCGGTATGCAAGGAATTAGTTATCGGGGATTCGACAGGTCGCCGATGCTTTTTTCTCTTTGCAAACACTTTTTAGGAGAAAATACTCGTTTAAAGACCTCTGCCTCACGATGGTTGTTGACTCGGGTCATAAGTCTAAGGCGGAATGTACGCTCTCGCAGTCCCATTCGGGGTTTAAACTACTTTTTGAAAACAAATAGATTCTGATTTTTTTAAAGCGCTTTCACTGTGTTTAAAATCAATGCCTAGTTTTTACTATCTGGTTTGAATCCCAGCTTTCGCGTGCCGATTCGTGCCTTAATGAATTTCCCACTGTCGTGGCGAAACTACTGTAAATAATTTCTCGCTGTCGCGATGAAGGTTTATTTAGAAATTAAGATTAAAAACTACGGCCAGAAAGGTTGTTTGTAAAAAGGGAAGGTGTCGGTTACTATCGAATCCTGTCCTACTAACTCGGTTACATACCGATAAAACTAATTTAGCTAGACATGATAATTAATGCAAACATAAATAAACAATAGCAGCAGAATAATATAACACGCATACTGACAGAAATAAAATAATAATTCAATTAATAAAAACCTGTAAATCGTACTGATCTCGAATCCTTGAGTAGTCCTCCACAATGTCGGCAGGATTCTACTTTGGCGAGAATTTAAAAGGTACAGGAAGAAAATACAATGTTCTGAACTAAAGGAAAATGGAAAGGAAATAAAAGAAAACAATAAAACTGGGAGAAATAGCTTCGGTAGAAATCTTGGCAGCACTTCGATACCTCGAAGCCTCCCCCCTAAACTGTGAATCTAAGGCCTATTTATAGGAGATAATTCCTTCTTCAACTTCCAGAGATCATGGGTGAGTTATGGAGGGAATGGGAGTAACTTCCAGTAGTGGGCAGTGAGTGGAGAAAGTGTAGGAAGAAATCTTAGAGAGAGTGATCGTGGCAAAAAAAAAACTGATTTGAACGTTAAATGATATTTCGTCTGCGTGACGCTCGTAATGGAACGTGACGGTCGTCATACGTATGATGGTCGTAATGGACCTGTGACGACCGTCATATCAGCAAAATCCATTTTTTCTGTTTTTCTTCTCTTTTTTCCTTCCATTTCTTCTTCTTTTCTTTCTTTAATCCAAATTCTCCCCAATCTGCAAAACGAAGTAAATTAATCATATAATAGAACATAAATCAAGATAAATTAATAATATTCATAAATAAATGCATGTAAATCAAGCCAAATAAACGATATGATTTCGCGTTATCAAACACCCCCACACTTAAACCATTGCTTGTCCTCAAGCAACCAACCAACATGGTAAAAAGAAATAAGCATAGTTCGAAACAAAAACATGATGAGACTCTAATCATACGTGGCTGCTAGGCTAATGTTAGATTGATAGGTACTAAATATCAATACCAAGGATACCGTAACGACACAATTTCAAAAACTCCCTACTTATGCAAACCAATCGGAATCATGCCATTATAACTCAACCTATATATCATGCTCTCTTTCACCCCATTTCATTATAGTGCAATCACATTAAGCCCGTTATCCATACACATTCATGGCAAGTAAACCTGTTAGTGAATATGATCTCGATGCTATTTCATTTTTTCTCTGCAAATATGCTTAAGCATCAATTGAACTTAAAGAGTTTGTACCGTTAGGCTAAGTGCTCGGGTGAGGAGCACCTAACTTAGAAGGAACATGTTTTTTTCTTCATAATTTTTTTCTTTCTTAATTTCTCATTTTACACTAGAGATCATACACTTATATGCATCGGTTTCTTACTTAGTGTATTTAGGATGGTGCTGACTGCTTAAATAAACTACTTAGGGATTACTATAAGAACCTGGAGCTTTATGGTTTCGGCATAATGGGTACTCAAATTGATTTTGCATATTTAGGTGGTTAAGGGTGTCAGGGCGGTATCAATTTTATCAAAACTTTCCCACGTTTTTCTAACATAGCCTGGACAGCCTATATACTTTCAGAGAACCATGTCATGACTCGAAGCAAAAATTTGTTGGAGGTTAGAATTTTGAAATTTTGAAATTTTTGGAGAAATTGAATAACAAGCGAAAACCACGCATAAAGACTCGACAACACATGCAAAGACTTTGACATAATGTTAAAAATAGATAAAAATTCCTAGAAGCATGAAATAAAATGTAAAACAATAGATAAAAATTCCTAGAAGCATGAAATAAAATGTAAAACAATAGAGTTCCTCCCCCACACTTAAACCAAACATTGTCCTCAATGTTTTAGTAAAAGGTGGAAAAGGAAAGATAGAACCTGTATGAATGCTACTGCTCTTGTTATGCTTGTCTTTGTTGATCACTTCTACTTCGGCGGCGGGCATTTTGAGATACCTTTGTTTGTGTAATTCTCGAACCAGCTCATCATGTTGCTCGCGTCAAGAGGAAGTACTCATCATCAGTGTTCTCACCAGCAGCGACACTCGTACGAATGTCCGTGGGCATAGCTCATCTTCTCAGATCGTCATCTAGAGAGTTTTCGCTTAGATATAGCTAAAGAGTAACAAGTGATACATTTCTTTATTTTCTGCAAATTTAAACAAACAAATTAAAATAAAGACTTTGTGGGTTGCCTCCCACACAGCGCTTTGTTTAATGTCGATAGCTCGACGGCCAAGGAGTGCAAGTACTCACGGTGGTTCTTTCGAGAATGGTTCCTCCATCAAACTTTGAATGGTCTTCGGTTTCCATGGCCACTTATCAAGCCATCTCTCATATCCCTCACCTTTTCTTTTCTTTCTTCTATAGGGTGGTTCATTGTTTTGAACTTGTGGTGGTGGTTCTAGATCTATCCTAAGTATCAGTTTTTCAAATTTGGGCTTAGTTATTTCATCAACCACCTCAAATTTTAATCTTACCCTTTTAACAGTAATGATGACCCTAGTTTCATGGTCCTTGAATTTTCTTTTGTTATGAAAGACCTTAGACAAAGGTGCATTAGTGTGGATATTTTCCAATACCTCTACATATGTTTTGGATTGGGAGTTTACCTTAGCTTCCACAACCAATTGTGAGAAAGAATTAGGTGGGATATAGGGAGGAGGAGCAACAATGCGTGCTTCTTTCTCTATCTCTTCGACAACCTCCCTTTCGGGTGGTGTCGGTGGATTTTTCTCAATAATTATGCTTGTCTCACCAAAACTCTCCTCAGATTCATCATCACTCTCCCTAGGATCTTCTATTTGTTCTTCATTACTAGTGGTTACAACATTCACATGGCTCTCAAGGAAGGGTCCTAGAGATGTTCGTGTAAGCAAAGAGGTTTGAGTCTCCAAAGCCTTGCTGTGAGTCGCGAGGGAATCGACTATAATGCTCATCTGCTTAAGGTCTTCATCAACTTGGAGATGTTGTTTTCTAAAATCGTCATTTTGGAGAGTTTGTGTCTCCACAAAGCGCTCCATCATAGATTCTATCCTAGAGTGAGTAAACGTCTCTTCGAATTCTTCTAGTAATAGTTCAAGGTTGGATGTATCGAAATCTTGCGTTTCCTCAAAACATTTAGAGTCGTCATCGTAGAGGGAATTTGGGTGAGAATGCGTCGTATTGAAATCTTCTAATAATATTTCGAGGTCCGATTTAAACGGATCTTGTGGTTCCTCGAAATATTGGGGATGGTAGTTATAAGGGAAATATGGGTTATACATAATGATTTAGATAAGAGCGCCTTAGTCTATACTATGCAACGACGGAATCACAATATTGACTGTTGGTCCCCGGCAACGGCGCCAAAAACTAGATGCGTCCGCAAGTGCACGGAAATATCGAAGTAATATAAAAGATTGTCGAACCCACAGAGACCAATGTCAATATACCGTTATCTATTATTACGGCGTAAAGCTAAGGCTAATGAAATTAGGAAAGCTGAATGCGAATGAAATTAAATGCAAAGGAAATAAAGATAATTGGTTTAAAGAAAAAGAGGTAAAGGGATATCGGTATGCAAGGAATTAGTTATCGGGGATTCGACAGGTCGCCGACTCTTTTTACTCTTTGCAAACACTTTTCAGGAGAAAATACTCGTTTAAAGACCTCTGCCTCACGATGGTTGTTGACTCGGGTCATAATTCTAAGGCGGAATGTACGCTCTCGCAGTCCCATTCGGGGTTTAAACTACTTTTTGAAAACAAATAGATTCTGATTTCTTTTAAAGCGCTTTCGCTGTGTTTAAAATTAATGCCTAGTTTTTACTATCTGGTTTGAATCCCAGCCTTCGCGTGCCGATTCGTGCCTTAATGAATTTCCCACTGTCGTGGCGAAACTACTGTAAATAATTTCTCGCTGTCGCGACGAAGGTTTATTTAGAAATTAAGATTAAAAACTACGGCCAGAAAGGTTGTTTGTAAAAAGGGAAGGTGTCGGTTACTATCGAATCTTGTCCTACTAACTCGGTTACATACCGATAAAACTATTTTAGCTAGACATGATAATTAATGCAAACATAAATAAACAATAGCAGCAAAATAATATAACACGCATACTGACAGAAATAAAATAATAATTCAATTAATAAAAACCTGTAAATCGTACTGATCTCGAATCCTTGAGTAGTCCTCCACAATGTCGGCAGGATTCTACTTTGGCGAGAATTTAAAAGGTACAGGAAGAAAATACAATGTTCTGAACTAAAGGAAAATGGAAAGGAAATAAAAGAAAACAATAAAACTGGGAGAAATAGCTTCGGTAGAAATCTTGGCAGCACTTCGATACCTCGAAGCCTCCCCCCTAAACTGTGAATCTAAGGCCTATTTATAGGAGATAATTCCTTCTTCAACTTCCAGAGATCATGGGTGAGTTATGGAGGGAATGAGAGTAACTTCCAGTAGTGGGCAGTGAGTGGAGAAAGTGTAGGAAGAAATCTTAGAGAGAGTGATCGTGGCAAAAAAAACTGATTTGAACGTTAAATGATATTTCGTCTGCGTGACGCTCGTAATGGAACGTGACGGTCGTCATACGCATGACGGTCGTAATGGACCTGTGACGTCCGTCATATCAGCAAAATCCATTTTTTCTGTTTTTCTTCTCTCTTTTCCTTCCATTTCTTCTTCTTTTCTTTCTTTAATCCAAATTCTCTCCAATCTGCAAAACGAAGTAAATTAATCATATAATAGAACATAAATCAAGATAAATTAATAATAGTCATAAATAAATGCATGTAAATCAAGCCAAATAAACGATATGATTTTGCGTTATCAGCGGACCACAAAGCCGCGACAACCACAAAAGACCTCAGCTTATCTCGTCATCACTAGCCACCACCAACCGAGATTATCACAAGTAAAACGTGAGTTCTAACGAGATGATTCACGATTCGATTTGCTTCTTTTGTTTTTCAGGTTCTAAGATAGGAAGGAAGGAGAAGATGCATGTCAAGAACAAGAGGAAGAATCTAATTTAGAACTAAATGTTCTTTAATAAAACTAAATAACTTTAATTTAGAAACTAAGTTTTTTTAGTTAATTTAAACCCCCTTTTGGTAAAAGCTTTTTTGTAAAAAGTGAAACTGTTTTCTTAAAATTATAAAAATCACTTTTATAAAAAACCTAACACTTTTTTAAAATTAAACCAATTTATTTTAATAATTAAAACTTTTTAAAATAAAAATTCAACACTTTTCCCTTCTTAATTATTAGTTTTAATTAAATGTAACATTGTTTAAGCTTAAAATTCTAACTTTTTAAAATAAACTTAGTTTCTAACATTTAAAACTAAAAACCATAACTTTTTTTTCCGGAGGTTTCTAACACGTTTATTCTGACCTTAGTGCAATGTAACCCTAGCCAAAATTCTCAACCTTGTCCCGTTTGTTTCATTTGGCTAACTTTTATCTCATTCTTAATTTTGTTTCTCATTTGTCTTCGGCTACTAATCTTTATTTTTTTGTAAATATTTTTTCGGTTGTAATTACGCGAGACTATCGTCGCTTTATTTCCGTATGTGTTTTTATGGTTGTAATTTACGCGAGTAATCGTCGCATTGCGCTTTTGTTACTGCTTTCATATTTTCATATATTTCAGTTCTGCCGTGTAATAATTCATCATTTGCATTAATTTATCGTTAACGCCCCTCCGAATGATTAGGTCTAACAGTTTGATCGACGAGTCAATAGTCCTCTCCTTTGACACATTCAAAACCCTAATTTCCTAGGTGTCCCGCCGTGGACGAAAATACCCTTTACCCTAGCATTAGGTTAAGGAGTCGCCGCACTCCGTTTTTAGGGTTTCCCACCGTGGAATACCTAGTTAACCCTAATTTCAATTCAAGCTATTTCAACGTAGAAATAGGAGTCGCCACACTCCACGTAAGCGTTTCCCTATGAACGCTTACTCCTCATTGAAACCTTGACTATAGTCAAGACGTTTCTAACCTCCCTTTCAAGGGGAACTACGATTACTATGATTCCATCCCCTACCTCAGATATGTAGGCACAAGATGTGAATCTTGCCGAGTAAACTTAGGACTAACCCTTAGGTCTTTCTGTCACTTTCTAACCCTTAGCTCAGTATATATCCGCAAGCAAACAATAAAGAAAATAGTAAACTTTAAATAAAAGGTTCCTGTAGAGTACTACAGAAGTTTAGGGTGCTAATACCTTCCCTAAGCTTAACCAACCCCTTACATAGATCTCTCCCCGCATTGTTTACGATGCAAAAATAGGTTTTCCTTCATTTGACCTTTTCCTTCGGATAAATCAAAGATCGGTTGTAAACTAAAAGATGTAATTCAAATTAATAAATAGTTTGATATCCTATTCTCACCGCAACACCTTACATTTAATAAATTAGTTCTGGTACCATGACAATGTGTTTTTAGTCTAAACAATTTGGTCTAAGTCAATATGTTGAGTGTAACTAGAATCACGAGTTAGAAAGTTTAAATCAAGGTTTTTATGAAGCTTGATTTGAATAAACCTTCTTGTGATTTGAATGAAACATCAACAAGAAGTTTGAAATTTGCCTCTATTAGCCTGATTAGAATAAGAGATTTGGGTGATTAGAATCACAACAGTCCTCGGCGAGGGCAAGACTCCTTATTACTTATTTATAGTGATGTCAAAATGTGTATTAGCTCATACTTTTTACTTTGGACGGTATCATCGCGTCTTAGATTTCATTCATCCTTGAAAATGCATAAAATAACCTAAGTTCATGTGTCCACACATATAGGAACGTCTCATGTTATGTGTGCATTTGATCATGTTAGGTAACTTAGGTATACACAAAACGACTTAGGTTGACCTAAATGTGAGCAAAGAACTAATTCTTGGAGTTTTAAGGTCTTTGCGTCGACTCATGTCCTATTTCATTCGACGCATACATCTTGATTAAAACATTTTGTTATCGGGTACGCTCACGTCAACCTTTTGGTCGACTCATACTGAATGCATTAATATTTGTTGTTTTGAAGTAAGCTTGCGCCGACGCATGGCCCTGGTCTGATCGACGTATCACTTGAGTTTTTGAATAGTTTTTCATTCGGGTGTGCTCAGGTCGACCCTCTAGAAGCTCTGGTCAACCGTTTGCTGCAATAAGTTAATTTTTCTGATCTGTTATAGTTTAAAATGTTGTTATGTTAGTTATGGGGTATAGGCATCATATATATTCATTTGGGTCATTATTGTACATGACATAACAAGAAAAGTGAAAGATATACACTAATTTTTGCTCATCATCTTCATTCTCTCTTGCACTCTTCAACATTTACACATATCAAATTTTGTTCATTTAGTGCATTGTCGAAGTGATAACGTCTAAACATAGGATTGCTCATCATCTTTATTCTTATGCTCCTATAGCCCATCTTGAGGCTATACGCCTATTTCTTGCCTATGCATGTTCCAAGAACTTCAAATTATTTCAAATGGATGTTAAGAGTGTTTTTCTAAACTGATACATTAATGAAGAGGTCTATGTATCTCAACCTCCCGGTTTTGAAAGTCATGAGTATCCTAACTATGTTTATAAGCTAAGACCCTGCTTCGTACAGTCTTAAACAAGACCCTAGGGCTTGGTAGAAGCGTCTTATCAAATTTTTACTAGATCCAGGATTATCAAGAGGGAAGGTTAATACTATCCTCTTTATTAAATGTCAAGAAAAACATTCCATATTAGTACAAGTTTATGTAGATGATATCATATTTGGATCTACTAACATTAATTTGGTCAAGGAATTTTCTAAGTTGATGCAGGGAGAGTTTGAGATGAGCATGACGGGGGAGCTAAACTACTTCCTCGGTCTTCAAATCAAACAACTCGAAGAAGGAACATTCATGAGCCAAACGAAGTATTGCAATGAGTTACTCAAGCGCTTCAATATGGCTAACTTTAAGGCAATTCACACTCCAATACATACAGGTGTAAACTTGGACCAAAATAAGAATGGTAAGGTCGTAGATATAAAAAGGTATAGAGGTATGATATGTTCTATCTTCTATCTCACCGCATCTCGTCCCGATATCATGTTTAGTGTATGTATATGTGCAAGGTATCAATCATGTCCCAAGGAATCGCATTTAAAGGCCGTCAAGCGCATACTTAGATAACTATGTGGTACTCCCAAGTATGGGCTTTGGTTTTCCAAAGGAAGTGGTTGTACATTGGTTGGCTATTGTAATTCTGACTTTTCCGGTTGCAAATCGGATAGGAAGAGCACTAGCGACACTTCTCATTTTTTTTCAAACTCCTTAGTGAGTTGGAATATCAAAAACCAAGTTTTCGTTGCTTTGTCAACAGTCGAGGCGAAGTACGTTGCAGTCGGTAGTTGTTACGCCTAAGTCTTGTGGCTCAAGCAACGATTACTCGACTTTAATGTTAAACTTGAACATATTCCTATTTTGTGTGACAATACAAGCACCATTAACTTAACCGAAGATCCAATACTACATTCACGCACGAAACATATTGAAATCCACCATCATTTCCTTAGGGATCATGTAGAGGGTGATGCCGTATTCGAGCATGTTGATAGGAAGAATCAACTTGCCGACATTTTCACAAAACCACTTGTGACATAACCCTTCTTTAACATCCATAGGGAACTTGTCATTCTCGATATCTCGGATCATGTTTAATTTGAATAGTTGTCTGCTCTATATTTATGCTTGTTTTTACTTTGACTAACCACATTGATAAATGCAGGTTATACGAGGGCATTCATCATTTATCGTTATTAAAGGTAATATCGTTCCTATCTATTTGACTTGTCTTAATCATATATGTATGACATTGTACTATGATGTGTGTCATCTTGATGTTTATTCTATTGTTTGGACCATTCTTGGTCCATTTCTATGTTTGAATTATGTGTGGGCTTGCTATTTATTCTAAGTGATGCATACATAATTTAAATTTTGAAACTTTCACATGTTTGCACTGCACGCGTCGACCAAAACAAGGCATAGGTCGACTCATGCCTTTTATATTTCAACATGTTTTGCTTCGGGTCAGCACAGGTCGACCCATGAGTCGACTCATACTGTAATGATTCAAATTTGTGCAATTTTGAATTGCATGCGTCGATGCATCCTAGGTTTAGGTCGAAGCTTCGCTGCGAAATGCATAATTTTCCTTATAAAATGAAGCATTTCAGATTTTGTTAGGAAAATTTGAGTCATTCAATGCGTTGTCCCATTTCAAATTTTCATTATCATTTGCATATCTTCATATTTGTTCTCCTCTCCTCTTCACATAATCTCCACAACCCCTAAAAACCCACTTCCAAAAAACCTCATCAAATCAGAAACTTTGAGTCCATAAAGGCTTTCAATTGGGTTTTTCATCATCAATATCTACTCGTGCACCGTTCATCTCTCACAAAATCAGAGCTTTAATGGCTTCTACAAGAGCAACTGGGAAAAGAACCACTCGAGGCTCAACTTCTCGAGCATGTACTTCACAACCTCGATCAAACCTTCCGGTAAATGCTCTTTTCTTACTCTCTGATGAACTGGCTGCATCCTATGAGAAGAATTTTAGTAAGAGATCAATTGTCAAGCAATTTGTGTATTATCTAAAACTGGCTGAACACATGCATATTCAAGAAATTGTTGAATTGCTAGATTCTCAAGAGTTTTATCCGTTCTTAGAGTGTGATATAAAATACAATGAAGATTTAGTCAGATTATTCTATACGGGTGTACATGATAAGTTCATTGATTACGATTTTGGCTATAAGATAGGTGGTAAGAGTGTAAAGGTAGATGCCGATGTTTGGAAAGATGTATTTATCATGTGTCCACGGCTATTTCCTAACATCAAAATAACCAATACCAAATTGGCTCCAGGTTATGAGTTCAAGACTGCTTTGAATGCAATGTTGAAGGATCCCTATTCTGATGAGATTGTCGCTAGTGAATTATTTCCTAAATCTATTACCACTGGGCGTTTGAATCCAATTGAAAGGATTCTCCAATCGATTGTATCTCACATTCTCCGTCCCAAGAAGGGAGGTTACTTGTGAGTTGACCAAGCGGAGGAACATTTGGTTTATGTGCTGAAAAATAAGATAAAAGTTCATTGGCAATATTACATTGCTAGCAGGATATTTGCTCTGAGGGATTCCGGTCGAGGTACAACCTTATATTATGCCTCTTTCATTCAAAGCATTCTTAATAAAGCTAAGATTGGTGTTCAAGGTATTCTGTACATCTCTTTGATGACTGATCAAGAATTCAGTCAAAAGACCCTAACTTTGATGGGTTACATATGGGATCGTCAAGAGAACCAGTATAGGTTCAAGATAAAAGCTTTAGGTTCAAGGGTTCAGGATTCAGATGATGAGGATGAAGAAAAAGAGGATGAGAAATTCATCGCTTGGAGGAGGAGGATCAACATGATGATAGTAATTGGTTAGATGATTAACCTGGACATGATCCCTGTACTAATCAAGGCTGGGGAGAATGGTAACATACCAGCTGAACTGCCCAAGGATCTTCCTGCATGCCTCCTTCTCCACCTCAATACTAACAAGATAACTCTGAAGTCCTGGAAATGTTGAGGAATATGCAAATTCAACAACAAAACTTTGCCACCCTACAAGATGAAAGGTACACAACTTTGCAGGGTCAGATTCAAGCTCAAAGTGATAACTTTAATGTGTTTGCATCCACAGTCTTGCAAAGGTTTAATACTATGGATGACACGGCTGCAAGTCAACATAGATATCTCTTTGTTGCCTTCAACACTCTAAACAGGACCGTAGTTGATTTCACTAAACGATATGAGGAACACAGAGCACCGCATCTGGATCACTCTTTTAAAGGGATAGGGCATCCACACAAGGGGAGGGGACCCTAGATGATTAAGTTTCTTTTATGGGGATAAAATCCTCAACATGTACCACTTGATGGACGGACAACTGGGGAGATTCTCTTCAATCTTGATAATCACACATGACTAAATAATCAACCCAAAAGTGTTGTCAGTTTGTGTTTCAATGGGGGCTTTTGTTGAAATTGTCTAAAAGTGCTTCTGCAACCTTAAGACTTCTTGGGGGAACAATGACAATTGGATCTCAACAGGGAATGCCATCGACAACTGGAAATTCATGAGTTCAGTGGGGATTCACAACCTTACTGGAGATTAGGAAGCTTCACCGGGGATCTCAAAAGAGATACAAGTCAGTTGATTTGTAAACATGCCTTCTCCAATAAAGAGAAAGATCATCAGGATCTTCACCAAACTTCTCAAAGAGATGCCATTTGATAGAAGCAACTTGGGTGATGGATTTTATGGAAGTATCATTACCAATTATAGCAAAATTCTTGTAAAAGGATCTCAAATAAAGAGAAACCACTTGTAAAGTCTTCAACAAGACTCCTTTGACAGACTTCTAAGGGGGTACCACTTGATGGAAGAAGATTTAATAGTCTTGATGACTTGTTAGGGATAGACAAACTGTCTTGGAAAGAGACTACCATTTTCCATCCAAATAGAAAATTAGAGAACAAAACAAGTTGCTCAAATAAAGAGGTTGCCACTTGTTGTTTGGGCGTAGATTCCAAGGGATGTTATAACAACATTGCTGGAGAATGGGATTTTGTCTTCAATAGGGATCTATAAATAGATTCTTCTTGGAAGGCAAAGTGAAAAATAAATGCACGCTCAAATTAGGTTCAATAGTCTAGAGAGATTTAAAAGCATGGTTGCCAAGGACCAAAGTTCAATCTAGGAACAAGCTAGAGAGAAACGGTCAAACGAGACTTACCCATTGATGAATGAACTCAACTGGGATTCATCTTATCCAAACATGGAACATATAACTAAAGCAACCAATCTTCCACGAGGATCAATCTCAGTGGGGAATTAGAAAGGATGTGCATTTTCTACTTAAGGCTGACAACTCTACTAGATAGAGAAGACAAATCAAGTTACTTGGTGATAAACACAGCCAAAGTGAATGAACAAAAGACATCCACAAAAAATGAAAAAGGCATATGTATCATGATATGTGTAAGAATGTATGTATATTATGCTTATGCTTATGCTGACAAAACAAATAAGGAGAAGTGAACTGGAGATGAAATAAACATCTTGACGAGGATACTCGGCCAACCTTCGCAAGATGGAGACATCTAGCAAGAGATGAATAAGAAGCCACACGTGGAACCACGACCTTATTTCAAGGTTTCAACCTTCTTTTGGGAAAAGAGTATTCCACTTGGGGATATAACATCATGACTTCACCTAAGGGATTGCCATCATGAATCTGATTTCCTTGTTGGAAGAGAAATGTCCACTGGGAAAGGGTCACCCATGATCAGAGACTTCATAGGGGATAAAATAAATATCCACCTCATTGGGGAACCTCGGGCCAAAATCGTGGTTGTAATTGTCAAAGTTGAAACTCCATGGGGAAATGAACATTCACTTTGCTGAAGAAGAGTGGAGTTCGTAAGACATTCATTGATGGATGAAATAAACATCCATTTTTCTGAGGAAGTATGAAGCCAAGAAAATTCATCGGGAGTTCCTAGGTCACCAACTGGGGAGTTTTGCATCAAACATGTCACAACTGATGGAAGTGGATACTCACCGGGGAGTTGCCATAACCACTTGAAGTAGATACTCACTAGTGAATCACCCAAACATGTCAGAGTTACCTAGGGTAGAGACCCATGAGGCATATGTGTAAGGCAGGTTGCAAGAACACATTTGCTTAAGAGAACACTTAGCTCTACATTGAAAAAGTTGTATGATGAACAACAACAAATATTATGATCATAACAAGCTTCAATTCTCAAATTCCTCACATCACATGGTTTATGAGAAGAAGTCACCTCAAGAGGATTTACAGAAAAACTGGCATAATAATGCTCTAATGTCTTCAAACTCTTGGAGAGATTTATCAAATCTCGACGTAAATGTCCCATATCAATTGTATTTTGCACAACAGAGTCTCTGAACTTGTCTCTTAGGGATACTCAGACTGCAAGAGCGACAACTGGGAAGCAACTTGAATAAGGGAGCCAATGACGACTAGGTTTTGGATACCAATAACAATTAGATTCCGTCAAACCATGCTAGTAATGACTGGGGAACAGTTTGCCCCTACTTAGCAAAATATTTAAGTAACATGCCCTTTTGTGGCTTAATCTTGCCTCTGTTAGTGGGTCCTTGAAGTTGTCACCTTGGAAGGAGTTGGGAAGCAACAATGGCTTGCCCCAATATCCTGAACTTTGAAGAGGTCTACCCCTGATTGACCAATTCATTGGATGGTTTGGTTTTGATTGAATGACCTTTAGAGAGCAGGCTCATTGTGCTCTTTATGACAGCTCACTCTAGTATGAGTCTTGAGAAGATTCGACCTTTGATTAACCGATCCTTGAAGTAGTTGATTTGGATTGACAGATTCTCAAATTGGTTTGCTCCTAACTGGACTTCTTTTACCAAGTCAAATTCCCTAACTAGCTGCATTTATTGGAATTCCTCTGATGTTGGGTTGTCTTGCAAACTGTGTTTTTAATTTAAAAGTTGGAAATTTTAATGCAACATTCATGCAAGCTTTTGAAATCAAAATTTATTGATATGACATATAGTGGAATGAGTCAATGATCAAAAAACAAAGTGGATCCAGTCATTTACAGAATGACATACGTGGTAATCAACACAAAAAATTAGCAAAGATAATTAGGAGTCAGGTTAACACAACCTTGTAGTAATATGCTTTCAAAATAAACCCTACCTCAATTAGGTATTTTAAGGGTTGTAACGTGGTCTGGTTCACGCTTTTATGAAACAAAGGATAAAGGCTCAAAGTTTGTTTGTACCCATCCGATCTTTGTGATGAACTTCCAATCCTACATTTAGTTAATTTGAAATATGCATTCATATCCCAAAAGACTTTGACAGTGTGATGGTAAAAATGAGGATTCAAGATTTCCTTGAAATGACAGTCACCCTATTTCGCCTTTGTTTTGATGAGGATTTGATGACCTCTTCCTGTCTTTACTGAGGTTTTGAGACCTCTTCTTCTTTCTCTTTTTAATCCCTAACTTTTGCATGGTTTGCTTTTGAAGCTCTTAATCCATCGAGATTGATTTGATTTTTCCTAAGTCCTTTTTTATGGTATTCGACTTAGCGCACTTTTTTCATTTTGATTTTTGCTAGCAGGTTATGACTGCCACATTATTGGGGAATGAGGATTCAATAAATTTCCTGGCTTTCCATAACTTCTTCGTCCCTTTTGTGATGTGTGAAGGATAACACATGGTTGATCCTCTATGGAAGGTGTATAGATGAACGGGCCTTTTGAAGATTGAACGCATAGTCAAATTAACTGAACCCACTACCATGCCCCAGGTTTAAAATTAAGGGTTCTTGTACAGAAAGAAACTCCTACTTCAAGGCTCAAAGGGGTTGATGAGGGATTATCTTCCTTATTTATCCAATGTTTGGGGATTTGAAACAATTTCTTACATCATCGGTAAGGTTCTTAACTGAAATCATACCACAACAATTTCAGGCATCTGGTTTTCATCATTCTCCTACCAATCTTTGTTAAAACAAAAGTTTGATAAGGATAAATGGATGGGAAAAAAATCTTTTGCTTTTTATAATAACAATGAAAGAAATAATTGAATATGAATGGATTGATTCAAAATATGCATAAACATTTCATTAATCTTACCAATTAAAAAAAACAACAATGCTTACAAGCAAATATAAAATCAACATGCAAAGAAATTACAATGGAAAATGCTGAAACAACCAAAAGATGGCCAACTTTTAGGGAATTGACTTTAACAAACTAGATGTATGCTTCAATTTCCAAGTCCAGAAAGGGGGACACTTCCATCATCCGGTTGTGGTATAAAACCTTGAAAGGTCTCATAGGTCCTTTGTCATTTGGCTCGGAAATTAAGACATCGACATCTGGCCTTCCTTCTTGGGGTTTCAGTGACTCTAGCAGGCTTTGCAGACTGAGCTTAAAACTCTTTCATTCCTCGATGAGGTGCCCCACTGTTCCAGTATGGTATCTGCATTCAACCTCTGGATGGTCTTCCTCCAAGATCAAGCTCTGATCATGGATTAACTCTTGCACCAAAGCGTTCAACTCCAAGCAAGTATCTAGATGATGTCTTGCATCCCCTTTATGGAATTCACATGTTACATTTTCATTGTGCCATGACCCCAACATAGGAGTGAGAGGTTGAGGAATCAACAATGAATTTTGAATTAGCATCCGGTAGAACTTACTAAGCGGCACAAGAATTGGTTTATCATGAGCTTTGTTCCTCTTGTTCTTGCTCTGATTTTGACAACTTTAAGGAGAAACAACCAAAGGATGTTGATGTGCTATCTTGGTAGCCAAATGATGAGGATGGCATCTTGAGGGAGAATCAAACGCTGGTTGATGAGAATTTTCCTCATGAAAAGGCCCTTGGTGTGGGGAAACATTGGATGGATGTGGAGTGATGACTTCCTTGGTTTCCACAGGGTGCCCTTCCCTCTTCATCATGGCTTGCAGGGTTTCCAAGACCTAACTCATCTGGTTCTTCAGAATCTTGATTTCCTTATTCAATGATTCTTGACCCTTCATTAGTTCTCTCATTGTTTCCATACGTTCCAAACACGCGCTAGGAATCACCAAGTGGAATTATTGGAAGAGTATGAATGAGTTTTACGTCTTAGAAATGCAAATGAGATGAAAATATGATGACACGTACATGCAATGAAAATGCAAGCTTAGTGGTTTCAAGGAACTCAAAATTAAGTTGCAAACATTTTGGAAAAAACCAAAAAGTTCATTTCATAATCCATGATCTCTATTGATTTTTTTGTGTGCAAATAAATGAACAACTGAGTTCCTTGAAACCAAAGGGTTGTTCATGAACGCATGAATGTATAGATGGATGTATGCACAAACACACATATATACAAACATGGGGTTTAGGTTTGAGATCACGAGCATGGAGTCATGGTCTACCCATCCCAAAGGTATGTACTATGGGTTTTTGCACCTGCGGAACAAGGTTTTAAGTGGTTCCTAAAGTCATCGACCCATCTTTTGGATATTATTAACACACAAATTACATGGAAATCAATAATATTCTCAAGAGAGTCTTGTTTAAGTGTAGTATCGTGTATCAACTACTTTGGGTTTACACCCTCATAGTCACCACACTACATCCTAATAAGGCCAAGTGGGGTAAAAGGTAACTAAAGGTCCCCAGTGTCACAAGCTCCTATATCGAAAGTAGTGATGCATTCACGATTACTCGTTCAGCAATGCTACCCTTAAGAGGCTGAGCGGGGGATCTCAAGTCAACTTCTTCGAGATTACTCCCTCAAAGTCTCCTTGACTATATCACACATCCTATCATAAGTGCACGTAAGTCCGGGTATATTAATTATCTCACCACACAAAAGGTCACAACCCTGCACGCAGAAAAACACAAGCAATACAAATATATACAGATACATACAAGTATACAAGCAAGAAAAAATAACACAAATATACACAAAATAGGCTTAACTCTCTTAGGGGAATGTAATATCCCCAGTGAAGTCTCCATTTTTATTGTGGGGAGAATCGAATATCAAACTATTGTATTAACTTGAATCACAAATATTTGAAGTTCACCACTGAACTTTAATTTATCCAAAGGAAGGGAAAAGATCAACGAAAACCCTAAGTGTGAAATGTAACAAAAATGCAAAGAGATCTAAGGTACCGGGGTAGGGTATACTAAGGGAAGGTATTAGCACCATAAGTGACTATAGTATTATATAGGAACCTCTTGTTAGTATTTGTGTTATGTTATTGTTTGTTCGCTATTGTTTGAGAATATTCTACGGGGAAAGACCTAAGATTTTACTAAGTATGCTCGCCAAGACTTCGCGGTTTTGTGCCTATGTGTCCTGACAAAGATGGAATCAGAGCATTCGTAGTTCACCTAACTATGGGCGAAAAACACTTGATAGTGATCAAGGTTCAAGGGGGAAGGGTAAGTGTCCATAGCAATGACACTTACATAGAGTTTTCAAACTCTATCTTAAGTCTAAGTTGAAAAGCTAATGACTCTAATAAGGTCAATAAGTAAAGTGAGTGTTCATAGCAATAACACTCACATAGAGTTGAGAAACTCTAATCTAAGGCTAAGTTGAAAGACTAATGACTCTAACAAGATCAAAAGAGGAAGTAAGTGTTCATAGCAATAACACTTGCATAGAGTTTACAAAACTTTATCATATGGCTAAGTTGAAAAAGGGAAATGACTCTAACAAGGTCAAATGAGGAAAGGCAAGTGCTCATAGCAATAGAACTTACATAGAGTTTATAAACTCTATCCTAAGTCTAAATTAAGACTAATGACTCTAACAAGGTCAAAAGGGGAAATGACTCTAACAAGGTCATGTGGGAAAGATAAGGTAGGGCTAAGCTAAACTAAGCTATGACATAAAGTCAACAAAAAAGATCTTTTCCTTTAGATTTAGATTAAGAAAAGATTTTGGATGCAAAAAAGAAAGTAAAATCTATGGGAGATTAAATCCTAAATGTTGTCATACAATGATGGTCCTAAATTCGAGATTGAAGGGAAAATTCTAACCTAATGTTGTCATGCAAAGATTAAGAACCTAAAATCTATCTTACTTCAATCTTAATCGAAAATTAAGTCAAACTAGGAGATCCTAAAGGGAGCGGGGTACATGAAAAATACAAGGGAATATTGATGCGAGAAATAAACAGTATCATTATCAGGTATCCCAAGAGGAAGTCATATGTGTGTAAGTGTCCTAAGATAAAGTAAGAGAAGCTAAAGAGAACCACAATCTGCAGCTCCTTTGCTAGGGTTTCTATCAAGTGTCTAAAATCCCTGATGCCCAAAGATAGTAACCACAGTCCACCACTTGTAAGTTTTTTAGGGTTTCAATAACTTTATCATGTTTTTGTGTTTTTTGAATAAGATGAAAATGAAAAGGTGATATGAACAATGATAATATGATATGAACAATAATATGAGAACATCGATATATTGATAGAAAGATAAAGTAAGATAATACTGAATAGAAATTAAAGTTAGTTGTCAATTGTTAATTGTTTTTTATCAGACGATCACTTTTGAATCGGGTCCACTGTAGCGCTAAGCAATCATAACACGATCTCTGAGGAAGCTCATACTATATGAGGCCGATAAAAAATGATATTTATGCTAAAACACGATAGAGAAATGATATGTAGATTAATCTCCAAGAATCGTGCCACATGAAAAAAAAGAGAGAACGGTATCGTCTTAATCAAAAACTTTCATCAATTAATCGAAGGTAATCTATGACGATCTCAAAGTATAGAAAATGATCCAAAGAATCATTCCCTACAGATTTGAAATAATGAAGGTTAAACAACCTCAACAAACAACATTTGTGATGTAAAAGACTTCATTGACCAAAATAAAAGGAAATAAAAAAATCGAAATGGAAATCATAAAAACAGGCAAAAATGGAAATGAAAAAAAAATTGTAATGAAAATTGGAAATTGGAAATCAACTGAATCAACCTTCTCTTTCTCCGTCCTCGCTTTCAACCGCTTCTGATATCTTACTCAAGTTTGTTCAGTTTTGTATCTTGTTCCGTTTGTTTCATTCTTAATTTTCTTCTTCCTTTCTGGTTCTGAGTTGATTGAGTTTGTGTTGTGGTTGATTGTGTTGAGGGTTTTGGTTTATGAATGGTGTTGAGTGTGGTGGTTTACGGTGAGGATTTTAGGTTGAAGAAGATTCGAGGTTATGGAAGTTTCGGTTTGAGTGGAAGAGAAAGGTTGAGAGGAGTTAAATGTTTATGAGGAATTTATGAAGGAAATTTGATGAAAGGGTTTACAATGATTATTGATTGTTTTGAGTGAGAGATGGTGAGGAGGTGAGAATGATTTGTATGAATGGATATTCCTCTTCCCGGGTAGGTCATGTGATTTTTTTTCTTCATATATAGTGAATGAAGAATTGGTTTTCTGAATGGAGAAATTGGTTGCTGCTAATGTACTGTCATCTTGCAGGTCTTATCGGCTTCTGAAGGTTGGCACATGAGTTGATTTGTGGCTTGTTGTTGTTGCATGGAGATCGGGGAAGGATTGAATAAGGGAACAAGTTTAGGTTGAAGAAGATTGTTGAGTGGTGAGGATTTAGGATGGGATTTGATGGTTGTTAGAGAGTGAGGTTGTTTTCTTTTTGTTGTAATTTTTTTAGATGAAAGGGACTTGGAAAACTTGACAATGGGCTTGAATGTATAATGATATGGCTTTGAAATTTTGAATTGATAATGGGCTTTGAACTTGTAAATTAAATTGTTTTTTTGTAAGGTGTGAATTTATTTGACTATTAAATGGGTATTACGGATAATGGATAATTAATAAAAATGGATAATTATCAATATATGGATAATTGAAATAAATTGGATTAGAATAGGAATGAAATGGATTAAGAAGGTGGTTGAAAAAAATGGATAAATAACAAAGTGGATGATAATGATTACGAGAATGGACATGGGGTTTGTAGCGCGCCACCAAACTTGAACGACACTTAAATCCTTGACAAATGAACTTGAATGTCACAGCTCTTGAATGGCATCACAACCTTGTATCCACCTTAACATTATCTTCAATTGAATAACAAACTTGACAAATCTTTAGATCAATGACAAGAACCTGAACCACACAATCAATACTTGCACACAACTCAACTGCTTTGACCTTTCATGGCTTTGTACCTTCAAAAAACAACTTGAATTGACACAAAACCCTAATTTGATGATCTTCAAACATAAAGTAATGATCCATGAAAAATCCATTTTTAGAATGAAACAGACTCCTCGTTCTTGACCAAGATCAGACCATACTCAACTGTACTAAAACGTTACTGCACATACTCTTGACCTGCTAATCTCAAATGAACCTCAATTGAATGCCACCTGCCCATTTTAAACACAAAAGGTGAAAGACCCTAATCTTCGTGCCTTGAGTGCACACTGATAAAAAAAAATTTGATGAGAACCAAAACCCTGATTCAAAATCTTTCTAGTTAAGCCATTGATGACACCCTAAATATCTGACACCCTTGAGGAAATTCAGAGAAGTTGATGTCGTGCTTTGATAAACCTCTGATAGAAAATGCTCATGATGATTGAAAATCCAACACCTTTGCCTCAAACTTGAGTACAATAACTGAAAGAAACAACCTCTGAACAATGGAAATTCAACTCAACAGAAAACCTTTGATCCCACATCTTGAGAGCCTGATGAAATGTATGATTATGCTATACAGATGATGCAAAATGAAAATGAATGCAAGTTCTAAAATACATGATCAAATTTTGGGGTATGACAGTTGCTCCTATTTGAATATCTTTACCATATGGCATGAGCGATGACCATCCTCATGAAATCAGAGTGAAAGGTATTTAAATATAGAAAATCGGAAATTTTACCCTTAGATACAATGACATGTTATGTTATGGATAAAGAGAAACTAATTTACAATGCTGACATGCAATGAAGTCTAGCATAATGATTCATGATGGAATGATAAATGCACATTGTAGTCAAAGACGAAAGCAAAGGGTAACGTCAACAACAATGGGTAACAACTCACTGGGGATGACAAAGTGTTGGGAAACAAAAAACAAACTGAGGAAAGCTAAAGTGATTGAGCAACATGTTCAGGCATGACCGAATGACACTGTAGAAGAAAAGATCCTCATTGGGAGCAGAACCAAGAAGATGGTCTTCCACTAGGGAATATCCAGAGTGATTGATCAACGAGTTCAAACATGACCGGGTGACACTCTAGAATAAAAGGCAAAACAAGACCCTCATAACAATAGGATCAAACAAAACAAATTCCTCATAACAATAGGATTGAACAAAAATCAAGACAAAATCCTCATAACAATAGGATTAAAGAGATCCAAAACTCATTATTTCGTCTATTTGAGTTCTCGTTATCCCAAAAGCACGCTGATAAACACAACACTGATCAATATGGCTCAAACATCATAGATCTAACATGTTATCATAACAACATCATGGATTCAAACATTTAAGGATGATAACTCTAATTCTCGTTTTATCAAAAGGCATCAACAGAGAGAAGGTCAAATTCAAACTTCGCCTTATAGCAAGGCATAAATAAAATATATTATCATTTCAATTCACACAGGTTAACCATGGATAATAGAAATCAACAAACATCACAAATTTATGAACTCGCCTTATCAAAAGACATCAATGGATAATGCCAATTACTTTTGCATTATCTAAAAGGCATCAGCACAGGTTATCAAATCAAGGTCAACAATGATCAAGTGCAAATAGAAAAATATTATCATAATAATTGCCTTAGAAGATTTTTCCCAAACCTTTTTTGCCCACAAACGTTATCACATAGATATAGAATAAGAAGAAGGTAGGAGGGTAAAGAACTTTTATTATCCATCTGCCTAAACACTCACATATGAATGATTTCCCCTACCTCAAATTTGCAGCAACGGTAAAGCTTTGGCTATGGGGTTTCCTCTCTATTCCTTCCAAAAGGTTCTTCTAGGTTTCTCTCTATTATGCCTTTTTTACACTCATTTAAGTAAAAAACTTAATTTAATTTTATTAGTTCTCTTTATTTCTCACCAGTCCCACATCACTCCTTAATTTTTATTTTCTTCCCTAACATTAATTATCTCATTATTTCTATTATTTTAATTGTTTAATCAAATTAATAAAATTGTTTAATAATTCTAATAATTTTACCAACACTCTAATAATTTTCAAAAATACTATGAAAATCAAATAAAACACTCTAACATTTAAATAAAATAAATTAAAATATTTTAAACTCAATTAAAATAATTAAATAAAAAATTATGATGTTACTGACCCAATTTCGCCTCTTACAAAAAAAAACTTTCACTTACACAAAACAAAATGTATGATTTTAACTTATAACTACTCATTTATTTAAAAACTAATTTAGAAGTCGAAGTGCTAATCCTTTAGGTCTATTATGCACATCACTTTTGCTTCCAAACATGATGAGATATATTGTATAAATTTAAATGGATGTTGTTATTTATTTTTAATAAAAAAATTAGTCGTGATCAAATTTAATTTTATTAAAGAAATTCGACATTTATATTTACAATAGTTTAATTAAAATATTTATTCATAATCTAAATAAAGATAAGTTTTTTCTTCTACTCGTGTATAAAAAAACTAATAAAGTGAAACATCTAAATCTCAGCGTATTCAGATTTTTGTGTATGTGTAAAAATCACTAATCACGGGCAAGTGAAATGATTAAATATGGACATTCTTTTAGAAAAAAATGCAGCTTTTTTCTTTCTTAGTTGTGTAAAATACAAATTCGAATGGATTTTATCTTCTTATATTATGAGCAAGAATAATGCTATATACAATATCAATTTTCTCTTAAAACAAAATATCAATATATGTTGTTTTTTCAATTACCAACGTATCATAACGAGTCAAATTTCAATAAACCAGAGATTAAAAAAACGACTAATCTCTTGGAAATGGATACGTTGGCGAAGACCCAAAAGAATGGGCCAATAAGGCTTTCTTTCTCTAACATTTGGCCTTTAAAGAATAAAGTGAACTGTTAATTAGACCCTATATATATACTAAACCCTTAAGAATTTAAAATTGAAATTCATAGGTCAGAAAATACATCTTTGAACGTACCTAAAATTAGGTCGACCTTTTATTTTGAATTTTGCCCCAGTTAAAAAAAGTTATGGTCTGAAGATGCATTTTTGTATACTGTTTGAATGTATTCGAAAATACATATCTAAATAATCTCTTGAATCATTTCAAAACATCACCATTGTCTAAACATCATAATTTTTTGAGGCCAACTTATATTAAAGTAAAATTAAAGTAAAATAAAGTTAAATTAAAGTTAAATGAAAGCAAAAATGTTATACATTAGTCCTAAAAGTCAAGACCATACATAATATTTGTCATAAAATACTAAAAAGTAATACATCCAAACATAAATTAACTGTCAGGTATGTCTAATCTTTGTCTCATCCTCTGCATGTACTGCACGACATATTGTATCTCGACAACCATGTGTTACACGAGGGCCAACTGGAGACTGTCATCATTAAAGAGTCTTACCTTTACGTAGCGCGCAATTTTTTGTTTTGTTTTGAATGTGGTCGCCCTTTACATGTGAACTTTTAATTTATTCGAAAAGAGGGAAGACAAATTTAAATAAATTCGTGAGTGTGCAATGTAAAATAATGCAATAAGATATCGGAAATCGGGGTTGGTTATATTAAAGGAATGTACTAGCCCCCTAAGTATCTATAGTATCTTATAGGAACCTTTTGTGTATATTTGTGCTAATGTTGATTAAGTCATTTTGCCGTGTATTGGATATTTGTTGACTATTTTGAGTGAGTGGTAAGAGTGATAAATGTTTGTTATTTTTGTAGGGTATGTTGAAATAAACTAAGACAAAGGTGTAGGAACCTAAATATTTTATTTATTATTGTGCTAGCTAAGATCTCACAGTCTTATGCCTAAGTTTTTTTTTAAAATCAAGTTGATAAGTCAGAGCGTTCGGAGTTCCACCTACTAATGGATAGAATTGGGTTTGTTGGGTTTGAGAGAAGAGACAAGTTGTTATCTTAAGGGAGATATCTCACCTATTCACCACAAACATTTATGAGAAAGAAGATAATAAGGGAATACACTTTAAACTTGGATGTAGAAAATCCAGAGTAATGTCACATCTTCCTTTAAATGAGTCTTTGCATATTAAGAGAAGAACCTTGACTTGGATATATAATCAACAAGTGTGTCACTTATATCACTTAAATGAAAGAAGTGTTTTTATGCCATAATAAGAGAAGGACTCCAACTTGGATTTTGAATCAACAAGTGTGCCACTTACATCACTTAAATGGAGAAAGTTTGAAAATGTTTAATTGAATATTGTGGGGAATAGAAGAGAGATATATTCTATAGAGATGATTCATGTCTCATCTCTGGGGGGGAAAAGTTTGATTTTGAAGCCAAAGGTTGGCTAGGGTTTGATTTGAAGTTTGAGTTTTGAAGCCACAAAGGGGCTATGATTTTGACTTGAATGAAGCTGAAAACTTCAAGGGGAATCCTAATGTTCTATTTGAAGTTGAGAACTTCAAAGGGGATCTCTAAGGTTTAAAATAGATTGTAGTTTGAATCCTAAAGTATGAACTAAGTCTAAACTAAGAATGAGTATTGAAATGCAACAGTTGAATGAATGCAAGTGTCATACACATAAATGTCAAGAAAAACTTAACAAGACAACATTGATTAAACTTTAAATAAAAGTAGTCATCAAGGATGACATGATCATGATTGTGATCAAGCATGGTATATCAACATGTGAATGAGCATTATACAAGTAGATATGTTCACCACGGTGGATGTTTATGAAGGAAATACTTGAACATATGAGTAAAGATTTAATCAATTAAAGTAATCACAAAGAAGTTCAAGCAAGCCATATATTCAAGATGAATCAAAGACCAGATGAATATAGTAAAGGGTAAACAAAACCCAAATGGAAATTTATAAGGGACAACTTATGAACAAGACATTCAATTATGGTTGAATCAAGGGCTTTGGGGAATATAAACTCAAGTGGAAGCCCTAGTTAAGAGGTTTTGAAAAGATTTATCAAGATAAAACCCTAAAGTTTCACCGAATTAAACAATTAATCAAAGTATTTTTCAAAGAAAAATCATTTTAAACATGGTATGAAAGATAAACAAGTTAAGGCAACTTGTTATGAACATCAATCAAGGTTTAAAAAAATATTTATAATCAATTAGGTTATGGAAACAATAAAATGAAAGTCATTTAAAAGGAATAAAACACTAAAAAATAGCCTACTTTTCCGCCTAATAAAAGTGACCAAAATAAATATTATTTTAGAGATTTTTTAATGGATTCTCAAAATAGGGAAGATAAATGAGAAGTGCGTAAAACATTATTGAAAAATAATTATTTTTGCTTGATGAAATAATTTGATGAAGTTGTGAAGAAAAACATGAAAAATAATGGTAAAAAAGAAAGGAATGCTCCCACCAAGGGTTGAACTCACGCCCTTGGAATGATGGGCCTAAAACAATACCAACTGAGCTATTGCTTATGTGGTAAAAAGTAACACGTGATGTAAATAATATATGTAGTTTAAAGTTTTAAAATGTTTTAAAAAACATCAAAAGTTTTGGGGCGAGAGGAATTCAAACCCCAGACCTTAGACACACACAAACCTTGAAAATGCACGCTCTAATCACTTGGATGGTGATACATCCGTTGATTTATTTTTACCAAAATAATAATATAGTAAAAATACATTTTATATTGAAAAATGATGCTACCTCCATGTTCATCTTCTTCCAAGAGCTCCATCTTCTTCCTCCAATTTTGAATTTCAAAAATCTTCATTTCTCAATGAAATTGAAAGATGTAAAGACCAAAGTTATTGCAAATTTCATGAGGAATTGAATGGCATCATTGAATTTCATTTATATTCAATGTATCAAAATTAATTAATCATACAACCGTATGAACCCTAATTTGAAAATTCAAAATGAAATCCCATATGTTCAAGATATCATGCAATTGATTGAAGGAAAATGACCCTTATATTGCCAAAAACAAGTTGGTAACTCAACTAATCACATATGATGCATGAATTATGGAGTTTAGGTTTTGAAAAACTTACCTTGTAAATAAATAATCAAATTCCTTGATAGAGGTGTTACATATACAATATCTTGATACTAACAACTTCCTTAACCTCCAAGGAATGTGTTGATGTGCTTCAATTGACTTGAAACATTTTGGAACTTCCTGGCCAAATCAATCTGCAGCTTTGAAGCAAGTGAGATATGAACTTGATGGTTCTGGTGTTACAGAATGTGTATGAGGGTTTGGATCACTTCTATACAATGTATATGAAGTGTTTGGATGCCTGGTTTGGTTGGAGATTTCTTGGAGTTGAAGTTCCAAGTTTTCACTTCTTTGGAATTTTAAAATTTAGAAGGAGGAAAATTTCTTAGAAAACAAGCTTCTCGTAATGTTTTAGTGTGTTTTGAATAATTAAATTGAGCCCTATTTATAGGAGAATGTCTATGATATTTGTTAATTTGAGAGGATTAGGATACATGCTATTATCTAACAGGTGATGTCGTGTATCCATTACTTGAGTGCCAAGGTACATAACTTCCATTCTCACATGGCTACCAATTCTGACCTTTTGAGTTTGATTCTCTCATATTGCATCTCGCCCCTTGGTGTTTTGATCATTCTTGGACATATTGGAGTGGTTTTATGCAAATTCACTATTGCACTTTAATGCTAGAGGACAAAACTTTACTTCCTAGCTTTTGAATGATTTTTATCACATGCCAAGAGATAGAACTTTCAAAATCCTGTTGTGATCTTGCAGTGCACATGGTGCATGATGATTTTGTTGTTGATCTTGTGAAGAAATGCAACCAAAACTCACTTCAAAATTGTGTGGCACAAGTATGTGTAGCAAATCTGTCTTGAGAATTCAATTGCAACAAGGCTTATTGGGAAAATCATATCTTCTTGCTCAAGTAAGATAAATGGATGTTCTTGGAAATTTTGGAAAGCTGAGATAACATAGTTCAAGTTTTATGTTCAAAGTTTATCTTGAATAAATATGGATCATAGTGTAAAATGGCCCTAAAGTTTGCTCCAACACAAGACAGGATCTGTTTGAAAAATTTCTAAGTGTCCAAGTTCAAAAAGTATTGAATCTCCAACTTCATGGCTTCATATCTCTCAATATATGCATTTTTTTGGGAGTTCATCCTCGAAAACAAAGTTGTAGTATGTAACAAGCTCTTCAATTTGGTATTTGGAGAAAAGAAAATGGTTACTTGGACTGAAAGTTATGGCCTTGACAAGTTGGACAAAATCATGAACTTTCATAACTTAATAAAATTTCAATTTCTCCATTGTTGCCCTTTTTGCAAGTAACCTCACTTTTATTGATTTATATTGATTAATCATGATCAAAATCACATATTATCATCATTGTTGACTTGAGGAGCCCATAGTTTGACCAAAAAGTCAAAAGTCAAACTTGATTTTGATCAGTGGTTGACTTTTGTATCAGATGAACTTGAAATTTGTAATCTTCAATGAAATCAAACCCTTGAGCTAATTGAACACTATGAATGGACTGCAAAGGTGTTCTTAAGTGTGTTAAATTTTCTTCAAGGCTTGATATCATGTCTTGGTCAAAAGTCAAAGGTGTCATTGACTTTTCATCAAAAACCTTAGTTTGTGGACCAGATGAATTTGAATTCTTCCATTGCTTATGAATCAAGATCCTTAGATCAATCCAAATACAATAATGGATTAATGTGATTCATTTGAGGTCTTTGGATCATATCTTGAAGTGTTGGATCATGTGTTTCTCCAAAAGTCAACCAGGGACTGAATTAGGTCAAAACCCTAATTTAGGTGCATCTAAGGACTTGAGCCTTGTTGATCTTGAAATGATGCAAACTTGTACTTAATTTTTGATGAATGAAAGCTATTGATCTTCATGTATGAATAGGGAACTTGAGATGTTGAATATGATGTCCATCCTTTGATAATTCATCTGTTTGAGCCCTTGGGGGACCACCTAACTTGTAAAGTAAGCAAACACACACATCTTGTAATTGTAATAAGTTAGTGATGCATAAAGACACCCACATATGTAATGATAAATGTTATGCGCATAATGTAAATGAGGTGGCATCTCAGAGGTAAAAAATTAGGGTAAGACACTTTATGGCTCCTTTATTCATGGTTACCAGCTTTGGGTAACCGATTACCTAATGTTTTTTAACGTTTTTCTGCTGTTTTAGCAGTGGTAACCGGTTACCAACCGGTTACCAGCTTTGGGTAATCGGTTACCCAGTGTTGATTTTGCCTTTTTGGCTTTGTTTTGGGACTGTTTTGGTTCTTTCTTCTTCTTCTTCCATTTCCTTTTGATTTTTGCCTTGGAATGCACTTTTAAAGGCCCTTTTCTTCTTTAAATTCATTGGACTTAGGGTGTAGATGAAGTTGGATAAGCATTTATTAATTCAAATTTATCTTTAAAGTGAATTGTTCAATTCATTTTAGGTGCTTTGAGTTAATGATATGTTTAGTGCTTCAATCCACCAAGATGAGTGGATGAACTTAAAGATGGAATGATCTTGAACTTGTAATTCAATTTGACATTCCCTTTCTCCTTCTCATTTTTTCTTTTGATCGATGAAAATATTTGATATCGTTTGAACTTATTTCAAGTTCTTGATGAAGATGAGATCGTTACCTATTTTCTTTTCGTGCGGTATTGCTTTCAGAGAGTGATCTACATATCACTTCTCTAGCATGCATTAGCATTAACATTGTTATTGACCGGCCTCAGATAGTCGTGGTTTCTACATAAACCCGATTATGTTTGCTTAACATAGTGCTAAATTATCCCATAATCGGAAAGTGATCATTCGTGACTCAAACTTATGTTTGAACGTCCAAGTATGTTGATTATTTGTCTTAAGTCCATCACCTATGAAGCTTGTTGTTAGGAGGCTTTGATTTTATCAATCCTCTAATGAGTCTTCATCAACTTTGGCTTAAGTGCATGAGTTAACCATTGTTGATCATTTGCTATAACGACTAATTACTAACTCACTAACGATATCATTGTACTAATTTTGTTTATGTTTCCTTCTTTCTCCCTATCTCTCTTTTATCTTTATGCTTCATTATTATCATCTCATATCATACTTTTGTTTATGCTTCCGTTATTTTTCCTTTTTCCGTTGGACACATGTTTATGTTTCCGCCATTTTTCTTTTGTCCATTTGGACCACACTTTGTTCAAAACACTAATAAAGGATTAAACCACTAAAAAACTTGGTGCTCTTAACTTTGTGGCTATGCTCTTGGACTATTCTTAGACTTGAGCCATTTCCGTAGTTGAGATATAATTCTCCTATTCCCCATAATATTAAGATGTTGACATTTTCTACTTAGATGTTGAGTGATAGACTTGTTGATAATCCAAGCAAAATCCTCCATCTTTAGGTAATGCAAATGTTGTCTTATACTTGTTGGTGACTAGTCGTAGTTTTCTTCTTAAAATGACGAATTGTCTTTACATTTTAAATCAATCAAAACCAACAAATTTTTGTTATTTATACCATGAACTACGAGGTTTTGATCCTATATTGCATTTTGTGGGTACGTAGGCAGAAGACGATAAGTCTCTCCAAACACAATAATCTTAAAAAATAACTTTCTTCTCATCTCCCCAATCTTCTTTCAAACAAACCTTTTTTAGACCAAAAAGCGTGAATATTTCAAAGGGCTCCTATAGAGTACTATAGATGTTTTGAGTGATAACACCTTCCCATTGCGTAACCAACCCCCTTATCCAAATCTCTATTTTTGTTCTTGTTTTAGAACTCTTTGATTTTGTTCGCTCTTTTTCCTTTCCTTTTTGGATAAAATAAAAGTGCGGTGACGACTCTTGCATTTTTGAGTTAAGTTAATCAATAACTTACACTCATAAATCTACCTGTTACACGCTACAACTAGCATCCACCATGATAGTTTCTTGATCCTTATACCTCTTCTTCTTTATAAGGATATCCTTCATGAATTTCGCATACTTGGGCATTTGTTCCAATGCTTCGAAAAATGGAATATTGATTTGCAATTGCTTGAATATGTCTATGAATCGAGCATAGTGCCTCGCACTATCTTTTCTTGATGGAGCACGTGGATATGGAAAATTTTGAATCGGAATAATGCTCACTTGTTCTTTTCATTTCCTAGATTTTTTCACTTTTTCTTCTCTCTTATTTTCCTCTTCTTCCTCACTCTTTTTTACTCTTTCTTTTTCAACTAATTCTCCCTCAACATTCTTTTCTACTTCTTTCTCAACAATTTCTTTTTCTTTTTTAACTACAACCTCTTCCTCTACTACCTCCTCACCTACACCCATGTAAATCTCTCTACCACTTATTGTGAGAATCGCCTTGGAATGCTCCTTAGGATTTGGGAGAGCGGTAGCCGTAAATGACCTTTTTTGTTGGTCGGCTAATTGTTTTGATAATTGACCCACTTGTGTCTCCAAATTCTTTATAGCCGCATCAATGTTCTTTTGATTTGACATTGACATTTTCATAAATTGAGTAAGAGTTTCTTCCATCTTTGAAGTTGCACTTTGAGTTTGTGGAGGTTGAGCGTGGTTTTGGTATTGTTGGGAATTTGAAGTTCTAGCTTCTTGCAGCCTCCAAAGTTGTTGGTACCCATGATTTGGTCTTTGATACCCTTGATTGACTTGTTAGTAAGGTGGCCTAGGTTGGTATCCCTGATTTTGATTTCTGGCATAGTTAACCTCTTCCACTACTAGAGGACAATACCCGGTAGGATGGTCGCCTTTACATAATTCGCAACTTGCCACTTGAGCTTTGGTAGGAACTTCTTGCATCTCTTTGATTTGTTGTGGAAGCTTCGACATTTGTTGAGTCAAAAGCTCCACTTGTTATGATAGAAGTTTGTTCTGAGCAAGAATAGCATCATTAATACCTAACTCTAGCACTCCTGGTTTTCTTTGAGTTAATCCACGATTATGATTTCCTTGGTGGTCATTAAGCGCCATCTTGTCAATGATTGCAATTGCTTCCTCAACACTTTTAGACATCAAAAAATCCACCGTCGTAGCATCCAGCAAGGTCTTGTGAACCGATAGGAGACGATTGCGGAAAATGTGAACTTGTGTAAGTTCATCAAAACCGTGTCCTTTACATTTTCCCAACATTGACTTGAATCTCTCCCAAGCTTCGTTGAGGGATTCATTTCCTCCTTGTGAAAATACAACGATTGTCGTCTTTGCTTCCATGAACCGGTTGTTTGGAAAAAACCGTTTAAGGAACTTTTCTTCTAATAAATTATAGTCTATCATTACTGTTGTAGACTGATCAAGATACCATTCCTTCACTTTCCCGATCAAAGAATGAGGAAATAGCCTCCTAAACAATGATTCTTCATCAGCTTCTAGGGCTCCAGTTGCACCCGCAATCTCATAGAATTTGGTAAGATGTGTAAACGGATCCTCACGATCTAACCCCGTGAAAGTATTTTGATAAATGAGTGCAAGGATTCCCGTTTTCATCTCAGCTTGCTTTCCATTTTGGATATTAAGCTCAAACTGAGCGTTGAGCCTCAAACTATTTGTACATGGAACTGAAGCTAGAGATAGTGGTAGTGGTGGAGCTGCCATGATTGGTGAATCAGGTGGAGTGGATGAAGAAGATTCCCCGTGCTCTTGTCTTTCCCTAGCTTGTTGTCGTCTTCGCCTTGTTTAACTGTTGAGTCGGCGAGCAGTTCTTTCAATCTTAGGATCGAAAAAAGGTCTTCAAGCCGGACTTGTCCTCGCATAAACAAATTCTACACACAAGCTAAACAGATCAAAAAGCACAAAGAATTCCAGAGATAAGAGATTTACAATATAAAAATCTTAAAATCATTAATATATTGCAATGCTTGCAATATCCTACTAACAATCCCCGACAATGGCGCCAATTTGTTAGAAATATGATTCGGGAGTGTTTTATCGTATCCACGGGGATTGATGAGAATATTTGATGTTTGCCGTTCAATATTTTAGTGATTTAAGAAGGGGGTTTTGAAATTGTTTCTATTTTGTAACATGAGTTTGTAAGAAATAAAGCAAGATAAAATTTGGTTTTAGTTTTATAAAAAGCATGTCAAGATTAGGGTTCACCAATCCTTTTTAAACGCATCCAATCAATCAAATATGTGAACTTAGTTTCAACCAATATAATTGTGTATCCTCGTAAAATCGTTCATCTCTAAAGCGATTTTGTGAATATTTGTTTCGACCGTTAAATGATCTCTCTAAATAACACTTGAAACAATAATCATTAAGATCAATACAATGCGAATATCAACTTCCAAATCTACGTCTAGAGTTTGTATAGTTGATAGATGAAGGAATTAGGTCAAGACTTGAAAAGTTCATGTCTAAAGCAATCCAAACCATAAATATAACAAAATATAGAAAATAACTTCATCTATATTGATCAAAGCTTTGTTCACATACAAAAGATTAAGAAGAATATATAAAATCAGAACTAGCTACCTTTAATCTTGACACAAGAAAGGTTTTAGCCACCCATTTCCATGATAGCTTGAGCAACAAGTTTCAGAAGAAGGTTGATCAACATCAGAGTCGAATAATCAAGATTGGATGGAAATCCACCTTCTTTTTGTGAAAGATGACTAAGATATGATGAAAATGGAGAAACTAGGGTTTTTGTACTGGAAAATACAAAACTGTGAAAAGTACAAAAGATTAGATATTTTGGCAAAAGTGGCACCAACTACTTATAGACATGCTGTTGTGTTGTCACCTTCGCACTGCAAAGCTCTTGTTCGCCTAGCGAACATCTAAAAGTGGCACTTGAAGTGTCAGTGTAAGGTTAAACCGCCCCTGAGATATTTCCACATATTCGTTGTGCAAGCAATCCTTCGCATTGCGAAGCCTTCACTACAAACTTCGCACATCGAATTCTCCTCCAAATATTTACTGCCTCAAGTCTGGGGCTATTCACTAGGATTTTGCTTCTCCTTAGCTACAGCGAACCATTCTCTAGCTCCTTCGCACAGCGAGTTTTTATGTCTTTTCTCTCTGTATGAACAGTGTCAGGTTCCCAAGGACCTTCGCTGGCAAGTTTGCTGTGTGAACTTGTTGATGTTTTTCCTGGGCAAATTCGCTAGGAAGTTCACTGTGTGAACTTGTTGATCTTTTGCTGCTGACTTGGTTTCCTTATCAAAGTTCTTGTGTCTTACTCTTCTTATTTTGTGCCTAATTCCTACACAATAACACACAAATCAAAGCAACCAAGACATTTTCAAACAATGAAGCATATCATCAAAAACAAGAGTGATTCAATTCAATTCATCTACAAAAGGAATGAAAGATGCCAACATTTGATAGAGCAAATAAATAAAGTTTGGCATCTAACAACAGGGGTAAGAAATCTTAAGGTTTTTACAATTACAACCTAAAACATAAAATCTGTATATTACATAGATTTGATAATTGTTTGATCTTGCTACTTCTTCAACAGAAGAATCCTTATTAAAATTCAAGCTTGAATTTTTAGCCATATATATAGCCTTTCAAGAAACTAGTCGTTGAGAAGGTGACTTGATCAAGTGTCTTTGCTTTTTCTCCAAAGTACAAGAGACGTTGAAGATGGATGCACATCATATTCTGAATTTAGTGTGTAACATGTTTAACCTTTGAGTCTTCAAGAGGTTCTGTACTAATAGAGTCGTTAGGGGTAGACATCCATAGAACGTACCAACTTTTCTTGAGCCTTGCAATCTTATAGACTCGAGCTAACAGGCTGATAAGACAATATAACTTGCTTTTAGTAGTACAGATAGTCCACAACTTTATCACCAACTATAAATGGTATCAGATGCTGATATATAATTACTAAGTGTAGAAACTCGTTTGAAAGTTGAGGCCTTTAGTTTAGAGTCTTCGTCAAACCACACTAGCAATTGCTCTTCAGACTCTGCCACCAGAAGCTAGCAATGAAGCAGCTTCAAGTGTATGTTAAGTAAAACAGATTCTGATTATTTATGTACAAGAACCTGCATAAATAAAACACACATCAAATAAACCATTGTTCTTTTAATATTTTTGTTATCATTAAAACTAAAAAAGAATATGTCAAGAACAAATCTTGTTCTAATAGTTGTAATTCCAAAATGGTAGATTTGTAATTTCACCGAAGAACTTTTGTTTATACCTTGGTTGAACATTTTATCCACTTAAAGATTGTTTGTTTGAGTTTGAAGGTAAACCTATAAAAAACTTAGGTTTAGGATTTGTGTGATAAAGTCTTCTGGTTAGGTTCGAGATCAATTAGGTTGTAAATTCTCATAGGTTCTTGATTAGCCCGTGATAAAACCAAGATAAGGTTAAAGGTTAGTCTGGTATTAAAAGTTTGTTTTAGTTTGAGATCAGCCCGATGGTAAAATCTCACAGGTTATTTGTTAGCCTAGTATAAAATCAAGGTTTAGGTTCGAGAGTTCATCCTGGTGTTAAAAGCTTATAAAGTTTGTTTGAAGCTTGAATACTAATCACTCAAAGATTCTTGTGAAAAAGAGACTAACTGATTCGATCTGCCGTTTGAAAGGAAAACTCGTCACTTCTCTCTTGTGTTTACTGTTTAGTTGAAAGTTAGCTATAAACTTCATTTTTACTTGTATAAAGACGTTCGAGAGTCTAACATACTATAAACTCTTATGTTTATTAGATACTCTCAAGATTTTTTTTTGGAGAAGCGTAGATATTTTTCTTTATTTGGCCGAACTTCTATAATTTTCGGTGTCTTTTCTTTTCCTTGAACTTTCTAATTTCTGCACTTTATATTCGTCAATTTATCTTTTAGCTGCTTAATCTTAAACTCCTTTCAAAAAATTTCAAACTCTAATTTTAATTCTAAAAGTTTTTTAAAACCATATTTTTCTGAAACACGCAATTCATTCTCTCCCTTATATGTGTGTGAAGTCACATGTCGAACATCGTGCCCCTTGTGTGGGGGTTTGATTAAGCCAGTATCTCATCTTTTGTCACTTGTGATTTAATCTTGTGTTCATGATATAGGATCTTTTAGTAGCTAAGATGACAAACATTCTCCTCGGAGAACTCATATTTCTTTTTTAGTCTCTTATCTTTTTAGGGGTTAAAATTAAATATAGGGGTGGTATTCTTATGATTTGGAATATTGTAGTGTGGTTTATCTAAGTCTGTAATAATATCATCTTTAATCGTGTTGTAAAAATTGTGAAAGAGGTGGAGAAAAATAGTATTTATTTTTTATCTAAAAATAATTTCTAGATAGATCAAGATAAATTATTATACATTCTCTAACTAATTTCAAAATCCTATCATCTGCGGATTGTTGGTGCAAAGGTAGAATAAATGATGAAAGGTAGAAATATTCTATTTAAGAATGACGGCAGGAAAAACAGGATTAAGAGTTACAATGATTGTCACCCTATTTATAAGCTAAAACTAGGGTTACTAGAATAAGATAAAATACTAAAATACCCTCTAACAAACTTATGGGCTTAAGAAAATAATATAATAAAATATGAATTATTACTAATACCATCCCTTAATTCATATTCCATCAAAACTTGTAACACCAATTCCATCCCTTAATCTGAGAAATTGATCAGTCTTGATAGCTTTCGTCAGAACATCTGCCAACTGCTTCTGAGTGCTGCAGTGTACAACTTCTAACACTCCACTCTGAACTTGATGTCTCAGAAAATGATACTTGGTCTCAATATGCTTGCTTCTCCCATGCAGCACTGGGTTTCTGGCAAGATTGATTGCAGACTTGTTGTCAATCATCAACTTCAGAGGTTTGTCTACCTTAATCTTCAGATCCTGCAACAGATTCAGAATCCACACAGCTTGGCATGCAGTAACAGCACCTGCAATGTATTCAGCTTCACAGGTTGACAACGCCACAACAGGTTGCTTCTTGGAACACCAAGAAATGGGACCTCCCAGAAATTTGAACAAGTACCCAGATGTACTTCTTCTGTCAACTCTGTCTCCACACCAATCAGAGTCTGAATAACTCAGAAGTTCTGACTCATTATTTCCTCCAGAGGGAAATAACACTCCATACTTCAGAGTTCCTTTGATATACCTCAGAATCCTGACAGCAGCTTGGTAATGGGACCACTTAGGTTTACTCATGAACCTACTAACCATCCCAACTGAGTAGCAAATATCAGGTCTGGTATTGCACAGATACCTCAGAGAACCAACCAACTGTTTGAAGGTTGTAGCATCCACATCCTTTCCTTCAGAGTCTGAATCCAGTTTCTGATTTGTATCAGAAGGTGTGACAGCCATCTTACAATTCTTCAGATCAAATCTCTCCAAAAGTTCTAATTCATACTTGAGCTGATGCAAAATGATACCTTTCTCAGAATATCTGAACTCCATCCCTATAAAGTATGTCATTTTGCCTAGATCAGTCATTTCAAATTCATTCATCAGAACTTTCTTGAACTTGGCTATCTCCTGTTCAGAACTTCCAGTCAATAGTATATCATCAACATATAAACATACCAGAGTCATATTGCCTTCAGAAGTATGCTGAACATAGACACCGTACTCCATCTCACATTTCTGAAAGCCTTGCTTCTTGAAAAATGAATCAATCTTCTGATTCCAAGCTCTGGGCGCTTGTTTCAATCCATATAGAGCTTTGTATAATCTGTACACCATCCCTTCCTGATTCTTTTTCACAAATCCAGGAGGTTGTGACACGTAAACTTCTTCTTCTAATGGACCATTCAGAAATGCAGATTTTACATCTAAATGCATCAGAGGCCAATTCCTGTTAGCAGCTATTGCAATCACCATTCTGATTGTTTCATGTCTTGCTACAGGTGCAAACACTTCAGAGTAATCCAGCCCAGGTTTCTGTAGAAATCCTCTGGCTACCAACCTTGCTTTATGTTTGCCAATTGAACCATCTGGCTTTAACTTCTGCTTGAAAACCCATCTGACGCTGATGGCTTTCTTGTCTTTTGGAAGTTCTGTCAGCTTCCAAGTCTTGTTTCTCTCTATAGCATCAAGTTCTTCTTTCATGGCCTTCAGCCAGAGCTTCTGCTTAAGAGCCTCCTCTGTACTTATAGGTTCAGAGTCTACTAACATGGCACACTGAATAACTTCTCCTTCAGAGTCTACTTCAGTGTCTTGCAGCATGTCAAATTCTGCAAATCTTCTGGGAACGCTTATGATTCTTTGTGGTCTCTGAACTTGTTCAGAGTCTTGAGCTTCAGAGTTTCTAGCTTCAGATGATTGACCTCCAGAGCTTTGACCATCTGAAGAGTCTGGCATATTTCCAGAGTCTGAATTGCCACCAAGATCTAGATTGTCATCAGAGTCTGAATCATCAGAGTCTGGGTCATCAGAGTCACCTTCATCTTCTGAGTCATCTTCAGAGTTTGAATCAGTATCAGAGTCAGAGTCAACGTCAGGGTTTACTCCAACTTCAGAAATTCTTAACTCTGGCCTTTCTTCAGAGGTTCTAACATCAGAATCAGATTGAGACTTATCCCAATTCCAAACTTCTGATTCCTTCACAATCACATCTCTGCTGAACTCAATTTTATTGGTTTCTGGACATTCAGAGTCTGCAGTTCTTACATTCACCTTGAATGTTCTATTCCTTCCCTGTTCTGACTCCATAATCAACTTCTGATTACAGTCATACAGCTTCAGAAGATTATCCTTCATGGTAACTGAGAAACCTTTCTCAATTAATTGTCCCACACTCATCAGATTGCTTCTGATGCCAGGTACATACCACACATTCTGAATCAATGCTATTTTTCCATTGTTCAGAGTCACTCTGACATTTCCCATACCTTCTGCATTAAGGTATTTGTCATCAGCACATCTGATCTTTGTTCTCTTTTCAGAGTCAAAGTCAACCAGCCATTTTTTGTTTCCAGTAAGATGATTTGAACAGCCAGTGTCCATATACCACCAATCTGTCAGATCATCAGATTCAGAGGCCATCAATAGCACAGATTCGTCATCAGAACTTCTGGCTATATTTGCTTCTTCTGATTTCTTCTCCTTGTTTGACCAACAATCTCGAGCAAAGTGACCAAACTTCTTACAACAGTAACATTGGATCTTCTTCTTGTCATACTTCTCTTTTCCCTTCTGAGCATTCTTTTGTCTATCAGAGGTTGAGGTTTCTGACTTCTGACCACCATCAGATCTTCTCTTGGCTTCTGACTGCTTTTGATACCTCCTATCAGAAGTTGCTTTCAGAGTCTGCTGCTCTACTTCCCTTTCAGAAGTTCTCTCAGTCAAACGCAACTCTTGCGCTTCTAAACTGCTCTGCAGCTCTTCAATTCTCATTGTGCTCAGATCTTTGGAATGTTCTATTGCTACCACAATGTAATCAAATTGAGGAGTAAGGGATCTCAACACTTTCTCTATGATTGTTTCTTCAGAAAGAGTTTCTCCACATGCTTTCATCTCATTAGTGATCAGAATCACTCTGGAGATGTATTCAGAAACTTTCTCATTATTCTTCATGTTGAGATTCTCATATTGCTTTCTCAGGGACTGAAGCTTCACCTTCTTTACTGATGCGTCACCACCATAACATCTCACCAGAGTGTCCCATGCAGCCTTTGCTGTTGTAGAGTCTGCAATCTTCTCAAACACGTTTACATCCACACATTGATGAATGAAGAACAATGCTTTCTGATCCTTCTTCCTTACTTCCTTCTGCGCGTTTTTCTGTTCATCGGTTGCATCTGCTGCTACTGGAACATAACCATCAGTGACAAGATCTAGAACATCTTGAGCACCAAATAGTACACGCATTTGGATCATCCAACGATTCCAGTTTTTACCATCAAATACTGGAAGTTTGGTGTTCATGTTGCCGTTTCCGTTCATCTTCTACTTTGCACAATACACTCAGATTTCTCACACAGTGTTTCCCAACCCACAGAATAAAATTCTGATCAGATTTTGTTCAAGATTCAACACGAATCTAAGAATCAAAATCAAACACACAAGACCTCACGTTCACTCGTGTTTCCCGTGTTTCCCAATGAATCTGAACCGGAGCTCTAGATACCAATTGTTGGTGCAAAGGTAGAATAAATGATGAAAGGTAGAAATATTCTATTTAAGAATGACGGCAGGAAAAACAGGATTAAGAGTTACAATGATTGTCACCCTATTTATAAGCTAAAACTAGGGTTACTAGAATAAGATAAAATACTAAAATACCCTCTAACAAACTTATGGGCTTAAGAAAATAATATAATAAAATATGAATTATTACTAATACGGATCAAGTATTTGTTTTAGTTCTTAAATAGACAGTGGTTTGTTGTTTTTATACTCTTTTGATAAGTTTTAATGTGTTGATGATAGAATTAGCTGTATGAATTCTAACCTGTTTTCTTTGAAATTGGTTTTCAGTAGCTTGAGCATTTATCTACAAAGTCCCTTCAATTTTTTTGTATTGGTTAGATTATTTTGGAGGTTGTTCGGTTTTTTTCTTCTCATTTTCTTTGTATATCCTCAACAGTCCATTAAGCATTTTTGGTACTTTGTGGTTATCTATATTTATATTTCAGTAATTTTCATCTCATATATTAGTTTGTGACTAAAAAGAGAGCTTGCATGCAGAGAAAAATAAATTTATCAATTTGTACTGTAGGCTAGTCACTTAATAATTGCTTATTTATTAATAGGGTGGAAAGTTTAAACATGTCGAAATCCTAATCTCATAAAAGTGTTGATCAAATCCTTGGGCAGCACTCAGAAAAAGAGGTCTTGATAAAGTTTAAATATATTATCCGCTTTCAATTGCAGTCTACTTGTAAGTATAAAAAATAAGAAAAAGTAATTAAATCGTCAAAAACTGGATTTATAAAAATTAAGTTGAATATTAAAGAAGTGCTTTAGATTAGTTAAAGGAATCAATAGAGTGAAATGGAAGTATCGTATTCTTGTTTGATTCTATGGCTTGATAATTATCTTGCTACTAGAATGGTCCCAACATCATATCACAAAACAATTTGCGAGACAGCAAAAATATGACATAAATTTCTATGAATTCAAAATGTTGTACAGAAATGTCCTCTACTTTCTCTTTATGCTCAATGGTCCCCAATACTACATACTGTCATAAATCTAAATCTATTTCTTGTTACAAACTCTTTTCACAGTACTTATTTTATCTGTTAGATTTTTTTTAGGGTTTGTTTGGGAATTTCGAGGACAATGAAAGAAAAGGTTTTGAAAAAAAATTGAATAAGAAGAATTAAAGAATTTTAGTCGGAAGGTTTTAGAAGATTTGTTTTATTCATAACTCCAAAAAATTCATAATTTAGAAAATTATAAACTTTTATTATATGAAGGTTTTTGAGGGTTTGTATAAATGTTCTTTATTTTATATTGTTATAATATTCTGAAAATTAAAATATGATAATATAAACACTTTTTTATTATTTTATATAAAATTATTTTTTCAAAAAATATTAAATATTTTTTTTATATTTTTTAAAAATTCGTTTTTAGAAATCCTTCCTTCCTTCTAAACTCTCAAATAAAGTTTAAAAGAAATTACACATATTAAATAATAATAAAAAAATAGTGATATTGATGGTTTTAATTTGTGCTCCGATTAAAATATTTTATTATTTAATTTATGTTATAAAAATATGAGTAAATATATGTCATACTAACATACATATTTTTCAATTAACATAGATTAGTTTAAAGATTAAGCACTTTTTTATATTTATCATTAAATTGAAAATTACAATTTAATTTGGTGGAATATAATAAAAATTTGTTAACAATGTAAAATCAATTTATATTATTGTGCGTGTCTTATATTTTTTAAATTAATATATATTTAATTTATACTATTTTTAAAATAATATTTTTAAATAATTATTAGACTGTTTTACTTTAGTAAATTAAAAAAATATTATTTTGCTACTATATTATTAAACTTTGCAACATCAATTTCATCCCTCAAATGAAGGAATTGATCGGTCTTGATTGCTTTTATCAAAAAATCAGTCAATTGTTTCTGAATGCTACAATGGATAACTTCTCGCACTCTATTTTGAACCTGACTTCTCAGAAAGTGATACTTAGTTTCAATATGTTTGTTTCTCTCACGCAACACTAGGTTTTTGACAAGAATGATTGCAGACTTGTTGTCAGTCATCAACTTCAAAGACTTGTATACCTTGATCTTCAGATCCTGCAGTAAATTAAAAGTCAAACAGCTCGACATGCAGCCAAAGCACCTGCAATGTATTCAACTTCAGAAGTTAACAAAGTAACAATTGTTTGCTTCTTCGAATACCAAGAAATAGGACCTCTCAGGTATTTAAACAAATATTCAGAAGTACTCCTTTTATAAACTCTATATCCACACCAATCAAAGTTTGAGTAACACATCAGCTTCGAATTAGCTTTTTCACCATAAGGGGACAAAACTTCATACTTCATAGTCCCCTTAATATACCTCAGAATCTTGACAATAGCTTGGTAATGAGACCACTTCGGTTTACTCATGAACCTACTAACCATTCCAACTGCATAACAAATATCAGGTCTGGTATTGCACAAATACCTCATATAACCAACTAAATGCTTGAAAGTTGTAGCATCTGCATCATCACCCTCAGGATTAGAATCCAATTTGTGATTTGTTTCTGAAGGTGTGGCAGCAGCCTTACTACTCAGCAGCTCAAATCTCTCTAAAAGTTCAAGTTCATACTTCAGCTGATGCAAAAGTATACCTTTCTTAGAGTACATAATCTCCATCCTTAGAAAATATGTCATATTTCCTAGATCGGCCATATCAAACTCATTCATTAGCACCTTGTTAAACTTAGCTATCTCATGTTCACAATTCCCTGTTTGCAGTATCTCATCAATATACAGATATACCAGAATCATATTACCTTCAGAAGTATGTTGAACATAAACACCATGCTCCATATCACACTTTCTGAATCCTTAAATCTTGAAAAATTAATCAATTTTCATATTCCATACTCTAGGAGCTTGATTCAGTCCCTACAACGCTTTATGTAACCTGTACAACATCCCTTCTTGATTCTTTTTCATAAATCCAAGAGGTTGTAACACATATACCTCTTTTTCTAATGTACCATTCAGAAAGACAGATTTTACATCTAAATACATCAGAAGCCAACTCTTATTAGCATCTATTGGAGTCACCGGTCTGATTTTGTCATGTCTCGCTACAAGAGAAAACACCTCATAGTAGCATAACCTAGGTTTCTGTAGAAAAAATCTTGCTACTAACCTTACTTTGTATTTTCCAATTGATCCATCTGGATTCAGCTTCAGCTTGTAGACCCATCTTATGTTGTTAGCTTTCTTATTCTTTGGAAGTTTAGTCAACTTCCAAGTCTTGTTTCTTTCTATAGCCTCAAGTTATTCTTTTATGGATTTCACCCAAACTTTCTTCTTGAGAGATTCTTCTGTACTCGCTAATTTAGAGTCTACTAACATGGCACACTGAATGCATTCTCCTTCATAGTTATTTTTGTATCTTGCACCATGTCAAACTCTACAAATATTCTTTGAACGCTTCTGATTCTTTGTCGCCTATGAATAAGTTTAGAATCTTCTTTGGACGCTGGAACAATATCAGATGCTGGAACTCCAGAAGTACCAACTTTAGAGTCATGACCACCTTTAGAGTCTAGAATAATCCCAGAGTCTAGAATAATCCCAGAGTCTAGATCTCCACTAGAGTCTGAATCACCATTAGAATCTGGATAAGAATCAGATTCTCCTTTAGAGTCACACTTGTTTTCAATACCATAGTCACTTTTAGACTCTGACTCATCTTCAGACTTTGAATCTCCTTCAGAAGTAGATTTTTCTTTAGACTCTGAAATATCTTCAGAAGTTAACTTAGGTGTTAACACCACACTAGAGTTGGATTGAGACTTATTCCAATCACATGCTTCTGATTCTTTCACAATGACATATCTGCTGAATTCAACCTTGTTAGTGACAGGACAATAGAACTTATAAGCACTTCTACCATGGTACCCTAAAAGCAACATAACTCTACTTCTGTCATCCAACCTCCTTCTTTTAGCATCTGAAACATGTTTGTAACAAACTGAACCAAACACCTTCAGATGGCTCACACTTTTCTTATCTTCAGTCCATTTCTCTAAAGGAAAAATTTCCTTTAGCTTCTTGGTTGGACACCTCTTGAGCACATATTTTGCAGTGGCAACAACTTCTCCCCACAAGGTGTGAGGGAGCTTCTTCTTCTCCAGCATGCTCATAGTCATATCAAGCAAAGTTCAGTTTCTTCTTTCAGCAAGACCATTGTGTTGAGGAGTGTAATCAACATTCACCTTATGCTCAATTTCATTCTCCTCACAGAACCTTCTGAACATTGTAGAGATATACTCACCTCCACCATCAGTTCTGAGAACTTTCAGCTTCTGACCACTCTGTTTTTCAGCCTTAATTATGAATTTCTTAAATTCAGCAAACACCTTATGTTTGAAATTTATGAGGGATACCCACGTCATCCTTGTGAACTCATCCACAAATGATACAAAATATTTATTCTCTCCAAGTGAAGGTACTTAAAATGGTCCACAAACATTAAAATGTATTACTCCCAAATCATGTTATACTCTTGAGGATACTTCTGAAACAAATGACAATCTAGGTTGCTTGCCTTTCATGCATATCTCACATGACTTCTCAGGCTTCACAATCTTGGGAATACCATATACCAGCTTCTTAGAATTAAAATTCCCTAAGATTTTGAAATGAAGATGTCCTAATCTCTTGTGCCATATCTCACTATCATCTTCAACGTCTTCTGCACTAAGGAATTTAGTTTTAGTTGTCTCCAAATTCACCTTGGATGTTTTGTTGCTTTCCTGCTCAGATTGAATAATCAGCTTCTGGTCAAAATCATACAACTTTAAGAGATTGTTCTTCATATTAACTAAAAAAACCTTTCTCAATGAGTTAACCTACAGTCATCTGATTGCTCTTCATGCCAGAAACATATCAAACATCCTTGATCAAAATAGTTTTACCACTCTTCACCTTGACTTTGACATTTTCCATACCTTCAATGTTGAGGTATTTATCATCAACACATCTGATCTTTGTCTTCTTTCTATAGTCAAAACCAACCAGCCATTATTTGTTTCCAGTTAGGTAATTTGAGCAGCTAGTATCCATATACCACCAGTCTACCAAATACGCACCATTAGATTCATAAGCCATCAATAGCACAGGTTCATCATTAGAGTATCCTATTCTAATTTCCTTTCCTTGTTTGACCAAAAATCAACAACGAAGTGGCCAAACTTCTCACAACAGTAGCACTGAACCTTCCTCTTGTCATACTTCTCCTTCCTATTCTGAGCATTTTTCTTCCTTTTAGAAGTTGAGGTTTCTGACTTCTGAACATCATCAGATTTCTTCCTGGCTTCTAACCAAGACTGCTTTTGATATTTCTTACCCTAAGCTACTTTCAGAGCCTGCTGCTTTACCTCTATTTCAAAGTTTCTCTCAGTCAGATGCAACTCTTATGCCTATAGACTGCTTTTCATCTCTTTAATTCTCATGATATTAAGATCCTTAGAATATTCAATTGCTACAACAATGTAATCAAATTGAGGAGTAGGAGATCTAAGTATCTTCTCAATGATCTTTTCTTCATAGAGAGTTTCTCCACATTACTTCATCTTATTTGTGATCAGAATCACACTAGAGATGTATTCAGGTACCTTTTCATTGTTCGTTATGCTGAGATTCTCATATTGCTTACACAGATACTAAAGCTTCACCTTCTTCATTGATGCATCACCACTGTAGCACCATACCCGTGTGTCCCATGTAACCTTCACTGTCTTCAAATTAGCGATCTTCTCAAACACATTCACATCCACACACTAATGGATGTAGAACAACGCCTTATTATCTTTCTTCCTCATATCACGCTACGACTTCATCTCATTTGTGATCAGAATCAATCTGGAGATGCAATCAGGTACCTTCTCATTGTTCTTCGTGCTAAGATTCTCATACTACTTACGTAGAGATTGAAGCTTCACTTTCTTCATTGATGCATCATCGTCATAGCACCGTACCAGTGTGTCCCGTGCAGCCTTCGTCGTCATCGAATTAGCGATCTTCTCAAACACGTCCGCATCCACGGACTGATGGATGTAGAACAACGTCTTTTGATCCTTCTTCCTCAGATCACACTGAGTATATTGCGCATCTGTTGTATTTGTTGGAAGTGCAACCGAAACGTAACTGTCATTGACGAGATCAAGAATATTTTGAGCGTCTAATAAGACACGCATTTGAATCATCTTTTGATTTCAGTTCTTGCCATCGATTTGAATCATCCTGTGATTATGTTACGATTCCGATAAAAAAATTCAATACGAATTCAAGAAACGACATCAATTACACAACGTCTCATCATTCACTCGTGTTTTCCTGTGGATCTGAACTGGAACTCTAAATGTCAATTGTTAGTGCACAAGATGAAAATGGAAGAAGAAAGAGAAGAAAGCGAATTAAATAACAAACTTCTACTATTTTCGTAAAACAGTTATAATGAATTGTTACAACTTTTAATTTATATACACAAATAATAATATCATATAGGCAAAAATATTAATTTATACTAGCTAAATTAAATTTAACAAAACTAATTATACTACTGAATATAACTTACTTCTTACATTAACATGCTATTTGTTTAGTTTAGGAAGCATTCTTGTCCAATTTAGATTCTAATCAATCAACACGTACATGCTATATAGTTGTATTCCAACATTGATAAGACTAGACATTAGTCTTTTGGTTTAATTTTGGAAAGAAAATAAGATAAAATAAAAACAAAAACAAAAACAAAAATAACATGATATTTCCTTTGATTAAAAAAAAACTGTTAGTTGTATTCGTTGTATTTACTGTATAAATACAGCAAGATTTGGTGTCAAATTTTGTGCTGAAAGTAATACTTATTTCTCTTTTAGTTTGACATTTATGATACGCAAGTTATTAATTAAGCAAAAGTTGGAAGGAATAAAATTTCGCCAACCAAACATTAATAAAACCACACTAGTAGTTATGGACAACGTTTCTAATCTGTCTTTCCTAAATACGCAATTTTTCTAAAGTCAATATATAAGGGATTAATTTCTTAAACCATTGAGTACTCAATTAAGGTAAGTGTTTGAACTTCACAAAGACATATATCTATCTGACAGTTTTGCTTATGCTTTCCAGCCAGAACTACTTGACAAAGCAACAAGTTGGATACTAGGCAATTCTTGCTATCTTGCTCTAATTATTCACTTTTTGTTCTTAGATAGCAACAGTTTTGGTTTATACATAAAATTTGTTAACCTTAGATTTTTTATTTAGCCTTTTTCGAAATGAATGTGAGATACGAGAGATATAAATATTAAGTGTAGGTAATTAAGTTATGTTGTTAATATTAAATTGCAAATTCGATAAATGGAGTTTTTGATAGATATGATCGGATGACTTGAATACATTTTCGACAGTAATAACAATTTATAGTAGTACGAGAACTAAAGACACGTGTAAACTCATCAAAAGACATAAGCTCACTTGGAAGATACGTATTGAATTCTGAAAATATAATCGTTGTTGACTGTTATTGATGTACATAGTATATAAGCAGATTTCGTTTCTGTGATGGGGGTTTGCATTTCATTTTATTTTCTTTAGAATTTACACATCGAGTCACAGAGATAAAGAATTTGTGAGAAATATATGAACTTGCGCCATACTCTTAATTTAAGCATTCTTTACCCAATTATTTCACTTTTGTAGTTTTTCTTTATTTCTTTTATCCATTCAAGTACTTGTGTATTTACTTTCTTACGTTGAAAAACCTTTTAGCACTATTACACTTTTCTCAAACGTTTAGCACAAATTATCCTTTAGGAGTTTTTGAGTTTGACCGTGCAAGTGAATTAAAAACCGTGTAAACAAATTGGCACACCCAATGAATGTCTTTGTGCGAAATTAAATTTTTTTCAGGGAGTGTATGTGCTTTTATGTTAGTTTTTGTTCTTCACACATCTAAATGTTGTCAATTGTTAAGTGTTTATGCATCCGAGGAGTGACAAATTTGTTAGTATGTCTAGACCATCAGGGGATTCGTCCCCTCAAAGGGTTCCTCCTCCCTAGAACAATGCTCTAAATGTAGAAGAACAATCAGTAAGAATGAAGATTGGAGATGCAAGCACTTAAACAACCGTTGGAATAACTGCTCATGTTGTGAGCCAAACGTTAGTTTCCATACGACACCAGAAATGGTGATACCACCAATATAACAAACAATTTTTCTTGTTAATCGTGTGGTTACACCAACCACCGTAGGAGGTACTAGGTCTTCGTTCCTTTCAAGTTTTACACTCCTCCCTAGTGGTATGGAGTATCCATATGAAATATTAACTGCAATGATGCTAGGCTTACAGAAGAATGCGTTGATGTATGCAAATAATACAATGATTTTTTCATATCCTTTCGATCATTATACGACATCAGGATCTACTATAAACAACCCTGGTCAAATGTGTCAATCTCAAGGAAGATTATGATACATCCCTCGGGTTATGCCACCCTTAACTAACAATTTCCTTATGGTTGTGAGGCAACAACTGGACGATAGTAACCATGACATGGTTAACATGTTTGCCCAACAAATTAGTACAGTGTTCAATCCTTTGATCCAAAATACCACTCATAGTTACCAACAACTAGTCTAATTCAACCAGTCCCTAATAACCAAGTGCAATAGCAAGTTGTGCCCCAGCCAGTCAAATAACCTAGACTAATGATAGTCGAAGATGTGGTGTTGGTAAATAGGAAAGAAGATGCAGACCATGTAGTTGGAAGAGTCCAATAAAACCATTTTGGGGGAAAATAACATAACCATTATGGTTGAACAAATCCTAACTCAAAATGGTCTTAATACTGGTCTTCATAGGCCTAATTCCGTTGTTGCATTATCTGAATATGTCTTACAAATTGAAATCTCTGGAAGTTGGAAAATCCCTAAGTTTACTAAATTTGCAGATAACACTGGTAAGCCCATTATTAAGCATATTACTCGATACCAGTCAGAAGTTGTTGATCTGGATAATAACAAAAATTTAAATATGAAATACTTCCTAAACTCTCTGACCAACAATTCATTCACATAGTTCACTATTCTCCCTTCAAATTCAATACGTAATTCAAATTAATTAGATAGATCATTCCACGAACCATTTTACATTGAGCAGCTAAAAATTAGCCTGAAAGAGTTAGCCAGTGTGAAACAAAAATCATTTGAACCAATAGATTATTATCTAAATGAGTTATGATTAATGAATTCAACGTGCTTTACTCAAGTTCTTGAACATGAGTCAATCGAAATGGCTGTAGGTGGTTTAAACTATTTTGTTAGGAAGAAGCTAGATACCCAATATCTAAGGGACATGGCTCAATTAGCATATAGGGTTAGATAAGTCGAACACCTGAAAGAAGAAAATGCTAGATTAGAAAATGCTATAGTAAATTGACACCCTAAGAAGGAAAACATTGCTTATATAGAAACAGATGATATTCACCGAGAACTCAATGTATTTTTTGAAAGTGTCAAAGAAAATGAGATCAATCTGGAACATTGCAGCCAGGACCTCTACATGTTTATAAAGTTTTGAGGCCTTGGAATGGGAAGAACCTTGTGGAACCAAGTAGAAAGGAAAATTTTATTACAAAAACTTATACTTTCGATGTAACTAAGTGTGTTGAAATTTTTGAACTTTTAGTTGCTGATGTTCAAATCGTAGTGCTGAAAGGTCTAAAGACGCCACCATTGAATTAAAGGAGGAAGAAATATTTTTTGTAAATATCATAATTTCATTGGTCATAAAACCTCTCAATGTGTTCTTTTCAAGGATTTGGTGCAAGATGTTTTAAAGGATGACAAGATGAAGTTTGGGGATAAACCTAAGTTACCAGTGCAAATCAACACAGACCCTCTACAAGTCAAGGAGGCACATCTTGTCGAGTCTATGAAGATCATGATAGTTGAAACTATTGTAGGTCTTAGCATGAAGGTCGAAGAAGTCAATATGGTGGATTACACTGAAAAAGTCAAGGTGGTATATCTAAAGGCTTAAGAGGAGTTAATTGACTTCATGAACCATTACAAAATCAACGGTACTGAAGTAATATTATGTCCTCGTTGCAGCGCAGTGTTTGATAAAGAGGCAAAAAAAGGCCTCGAAAGTATAAAGCATCAGCAACCAAGGAAGAGCATTCAGGATTACAGAAGACCCCAATTTTCCTTGGATAAAAAGGGGGTCCTTTAGAAGATGTACCAAAACCCTTGATGTCATTGGAGAAGTCAGAAAAAGATTTATGTTCCAATGGTTGGTGTTCCTCTTTGTGAATGGATATGAACTACGAACAAACCCAATGATGATCAACAAAAATGGAAGGCGATTGAAGTTAGTGCAGGTTCATCATACCACGATAAGTCCCAGGTGTCGAAGAATTATTCATATGCTTCTAAGAATTACTTGGGTAAAAAGTCCATGGCTAGAACCCATTGGAGGAGGCACCAACAAAGAAACAAAGCTACTTTTAAGGCTACAAAGTCAAGTAACAATAGCAAATTCCTGACACTTAGAGGTGATCAAATGGTGAAGATACCCGTGAAGGAAAGACTTTTCCCCCTTTGTCAATTATGGTTAAGCCCAAGGCCAAGGATTCCATGCCAATTGAAGATGATGATATGCTTATTAATTTTGAATCTGGTTTAAAGGATGAGCATGACATGATATACAACATTGTTTATGTTCTACCTATAGAATACGATAGAATTACTGAGGTGACAGAAGAAGAATATGATTGTTTTGCTGAAGAGATGGAAAATCATAAGCCTTTATGCTATTATGTAATGAATAAAGGTTATATGGAAGAAGAGAATGTTGTTTTCGATAGGATTGATGAACGAATGAAATAACACATTAACCATTCTTTATATGAGTTAAGTTTGACAAAGTATGCTAACAAAGTCTTGATCAATGTGGGAGATGCGATTAATTTAATGCTAAAGTCCCTATTAAGGAGAATTAGAACGACATATACATATTTTAGGCCTCACAATATGGTTTTGTAAAATTATGAAGACAAGACCAGTAAGGCCTTCGGAATTATTCAAGTTGACATTGATATAGGTACAATTGTAAGACCAACATTTTTTATAATCATTTCGGCCAATGAAAATTATAATTTATTGATATGTCAAGAATGGATACATGGTATAGGGGTAGTCCCCTCAACTTTTCATTAGAGAATTTCTATCTGGAGGCCTAATGGCGTCGTGGAAAATGTCGAAGTATATCAAAGCTACTTCCTAAGCGAGGTTTATCGTGTAGATAAAAGAAAATTAGACAAAAGGTTAGCTAACATTTCACCTTGTTTTCCTGCGGGAATTAGATTCTCTATGCAGGGATATGTTTTTTATTCAATGAAGCTACACCCTACTCACGAGTTAATGTTGGAACACGAAATCATGGGAAATTGGCATGATGAAGATGCCACCACAAGTACTGGGTGGTTAGAGACAAATAATATTGATGACTGAGTCGAGCGCACTAGCTTGAATTATGACCAATATGTTCAAACATTGAAAAAAGGCAGCTTTAGAGGCCGATTTCCAACAAAAAATTGGATTTCGAAGCCAATTCAATATAAACTAATAAAGCAAAAAAGACTGGAAAAAAGTCATGTTTTAATTTGGTAGACAAAGAACATTCAACAGTGGCTAAGAAAAAAAAACTTAGAAAGCTAGAGGCTCGATTGCATCTATGATGATGAGCCTTTGGGATTTGAAAAGGATCCATCAGTTTTAGCCAAGAAGATCCAAACTCAAGACCCTCTACAGGAATTCGGTTTAGGAGATGTAATGGTTAAAATGCAAACATATATAAGTGCGAAGACTGATCCAAGCCTGAAGTTGAAGATAATTGACTTGCCAAAAGAACTCAAAGACTGATTTGCTTGGGATTATGATGAAATTATAGGCCTCAGTCGAGGTTTGCTGGAGTTAATGCTTCCAATTCAACTTGATAAGTAGTCAATAAAGCAAACACCAAGGAGATTTATACCAAAGGTATTTTTGGATTTTTTTGTTTTAGTGCTTGACGCGATATTAAGGAATTCAAAGCTACGTAGTTCTTCGTAGAAAATCACGTATTTATTGGGTGAGTTTAGTGAAAGAATGCTTATATCACATTTTAGCAGTTAAACATTGGATGTATGCTCACGTCGGAGCGACTTAAGCGTTTGTTTGTATCGCAGTAGAATGGATAAAACGTTGTTTGTTTATGAAAAGTTTTAAGATTGCGCGGGGGCGAGAAAATATAGGCTTGATTGGTTGAATATGTTTTTTGAGTGGATGACGAGTACTTGAACGGTAGGCTAAGTATGACTATCATCCAAATATTTGGGATTAGGGAGGATAGTTACATCCATATAACCATTTTCATCCAAGTTATTTATAAAATTGCGAATTAAGACATGTTTCCTTAATGGAAGACGAGTATTCGCTCGGGAGGCTAAGTACGACCATCATACAAATACTCAGAGAGCAGGAAGGATAATAACATCAAACTTATCATTTTTCTCCCATCAAAGAGGTGAACTAGATTCAGTTATTTAATGTGTTTTGTACGGAAGACGAGTACTCAAATTGTAGGCTAAGCACGACTATCATCTAAATACTCGGGGACTAGGATGGATAATTACGTCTAACTAATCCTTTCTCAACCGACTGTTTATTGCAAAAAGTTTTTGAAGAGATTAAGTTTGAAAATGACTTGGTACGATCAAGTGTTTTGATTTGCATTATTTTGAAAAATGATTTGATATTTGGTAGAGAAAAGATTTTGAATTTGGTTTTGAAAAGCTTGGTGTTGATCAAGGGTTTTTAGTTGAAAAATGTTGATTTTATCTATTAAATGATTTTTATTAATCAAGAATAAAATGACAAAATAAAATGATGAAATAAAACAATAAAAGGGAAGGGGTGCATTCCATAAGGGGGTGATGAGTAGGTAAAATAAAAATGGAAATGGGCTAAAGTCCCACCAATAGAAAGCAACAAAAAACAACAAATAATAAAAACATAGCAATGAAGGGAGAAGGGGCGTGGATAACAAGTTGACCTAGGGTGCTATGAGGCCCAAAGGCGCTTGACATAGTTTAGAAGGAGCCAATACAATTAAAAAGTTTACTCAATCTTATACGTAGGATCAACATACTATGGAATAGATCTCAATCTAATATGCGTGAACCAATGGCGCATGGTTTGGAGGTGGGGGTCCCTGCATGGGACCCCTAGTCAGTGGTTGATTTATGAAGATCCAGAGGCTTTAAGGCTGCCACATGTGGAAGCACAATGGACATAAGATAGAACAAGGTATAGGGAGGAGCTCAGCGTGTAACTCATTTCCATTTTCCATTTCTCTCTATCATCAATCCTTTTTCTCTCTCTTTTTTTAGCCATAAACACAATTCCACATGAGTTTTTAAAATAATTTTAGATCAAACTCTGAAAATATAAAGAACACAAGATGAACACGAAGAACGTGTTCATCTTTATTTTCCAGATTTTTCCAAAACTCAACCAAAACTTGAATTCGTAAACACTAACCCTCACTCAAATTCTCTCCTAATCGCAAATCCAAGTTTAAAACTAAAAAACTATGCACGAATTGGGTAGATTGACCATTTCCCCGAACAACCCTAAACTCATATTTTCACTATTTTCAACAATTATAGTAGTTTTACAACAATTGGATATAGGAAAATGATGAGAGTGCAATAAACAACGTAAATCAGCAGATAAATCAATGAAAATTGAGGAAAACACCTCACCAGAATATGGAGTTCCCAGACTTCCGACGAGCACTCTGGCTTCTAAAAAGTAAGTGATGGGTTATTTTATCTTGTAGCGAAAAGCAAGGACGTGGATACTTCTAAAAAGTGTGATGGTGATGTTTCTCAAGAAAAGGATAATAGTGGTACTAGGTTGCATATGTGTCTGAATAGGATGGGATAAGCGAATTACATTATGTCAAATCAAGTTGAGAGTTCAAATTCTTTACTTTTTATTTTTGGAAACCTAGAGCTGATGTGACCCCAAAGTCAACTCCTGGGTTGAACTAAAATCTGAAGGAAGTTGTTTGGTTGGACCCATCCCATCCTAGTGTATTGGACCCACTTATTGGTATATGTCTTTAATCCATGACTAATGGGCCTGCTAGTTCGCTGGTGCTAGTGGCCCAACCAAAACATAAAATAAAGAAATTAAAGGAGATTGGTGGAAATGCTGAGAAGCCTCTAGAAGTCCCAATATTTGCCCCTCATATTCCTAGATGTTTATCTTTTTCAAAGACATCTTATTACTCATCCCTAATTCCACCAAAGTCTAAAAATATTCCAAATTATGATCATTCTAGGGCAAATTACTCTCATTCATCCAGAACTTCATATGATAGATTTTCATATGGCTCCACCCTTTGCTATGAGTCAACTTTGGATAGAGATGTCACTCAAGGAAATCTTAGAATTTTGGCTAAGAAATAGGAGAAGTTGTTTCTAAAGTTTGGAAATAAGTTACAAAATTTGGAATAAGGAGAAATTACGTTGAAGGTGATCAAGGGAATAAAAGTTAGGGACCAAGAGAGGATTGCGTTGAAGGATGCTAGAAAAGGTGTATCAAATGAATGTATTAATTTAAAACACTGGTGGAGGGAGGAAGAAAATTATACCAAGCAAAAATCAATTAGGAAGCTAATATCTTTGAGGGAGGTGCGGTTTCAATCCTTATGGGAAAACAACAACGTTAACTAGACAAAAAAAAGGAAATAAGTATATTTAGGGGTATGTTGATCATGTTAAGTCACAACATTTTCAAAAATATTTGCAACTTTGAAAGGGAATGGTTTGTAGAGATTCAATTGTTGTGGAAAGATCAAATTATCTATGTAGTGAATGCTTACTCTGGGTGTTACATTATGAAGAAGCGGAAATTATGAACTGAGATCCTTAAGCTCAAGGCTATCTTTCCTGTTAGATATTTATGTGTTGGAGGAGACTTCAATACCATCAAGAGGGCTGGGGAAAGAAGAGGGCGGTGTGCTAAATCAAGTAATTTTGAAATGGTTGAATTTCTTGAATTTATTAAGGATATGAAGTTGAGTGACATGCATGTTGTGGATAGTAAATTGACTTGGTTCAATGCATCGAGAACTTCAATGAGCCAGTTGGATTGATTTCTAATTTCAGAAGGTCTTATGGATAAATGGAGTCTCCAAGGGCGATTTGTAAGTAGCAGAAAACTCTTGGATCAAGGCCCAATTTTGTTGAAAGCGAGCAACTTCGATTAAGGGCCCAAAGCTTTCAAGTTTTTCCTTCTTGGCTACATCACTCAGAGCTTCTAAAATTGGTTAAAGAATCTCGAAGTTCATTTAAATTTCATGGTAAGAAGATGCTTATTTTTAAATAAAAACTAAAGGCCTTGAAAGCTAAGTTGAGAGCTTGGAATATAGAGACTTTTGGGAAGTTTGATTTAGGAGTTGACGCTGCTATTAAGGAGCTTAATATATTAGACCAAGAAGTGGCAGATAAAGAAGTAGTTAGAGTGTGAAGCTGACTGAAGAGAGAGTGATTGCTCAGAAGTTAGTTTGAAAAAAAATTCATCACCTAGAATCTATGCTAAAGTAGAAAGCTAGATGTAGGTGGTTGTGAGATGGCAACAAAAAATCCAAAATTTTCCATTCACTCATGAAGTATAATTTAAGGCGGAATGGTATAACTGCTCTCAAATCAGGTGATGCATTTATTGATGATTTCGATGGTGTCATACCTTAATTTTTACCCCTAAGGTTCCACCTCATTTGCATCTTTACAATGCATCAAGATCACAAACTTGGTTGTCTCTTAATCCTTTCACCTTTGGGTTTGCCTTTGCAGAGATCACCAAACACCTCTTGTGTATTTTCTTTACATCTTTTTATACTTATATGCTTTATATTCACTAACCTCTAATCAAAATACAAAAATATATGCCTTGTCCCTTTGTTTCTTTTGCAAGTTAAGGTTTGGAATCAAGAACATCAAGTGATTGTATCCTCATCTTGGGTTTGGGTTTCTCAAATCAAAGTGTGATCAACCCTTGAATATTCAAAGGATATTCATCAAAGTATGACCTTTAATCTTAAAGAATAAAGTCTCAAGCATCATTCAACTTCATTTGACTAAAGATATCTCAAGATTGGATGGCTTGTTCATGTGTTTATTTCCATACCTTCATCAACAAGTTTCTTCAAGCCATTATAAGCACCATTAAGGAACAATAAAAAATACATCATTTTGAGTTCATACGATCATTAATGTGAAGGTTGAGAAACACAAGAAAGGGGGTTTGAATTGAGTTTCACATTTTATCCCCTTTTGCGGAATTAGAAGAATAAATATAACAATGATAATTAAAAAATGACACAATTATTTTTATCCTGGTTCACTGTTAAGAAAGTTACTCCAATTCACCCCTCAAGGTGATTTCGCCTTATCACAAGGACTTAATCCAATAACCATCAATAATTACAACCATAATGGATACGTTTCATTGTCTTCTTGAGAATCCTGGAATTCACTCGCCTCTCAAGGAATCAACCTCCAAGCCATTAGAAACGACCTAGCCCTCTCAAGCATTCTGGTATTCACTCGACCGCTCAAGGAAGATCATACACTAAGTTGTTAGAAACACGCTTGATCATCTCAAGCATTCTGGTCTTCACTCAACCGCTCAAGGAACATCACTATTTACAAGGATTTTCTTGTGCACTAATATGTTTCTTACAAGCTGATTACACAAATGAAGTACATGAACACCTAAGTGTTTCTAAGCAAGATATGAGCAATAACTCCTTGCTTTATAATACAGAAAACTATCTAAAGAATGAATCTCTAAGAGATTATAAAATATTAGTTCTGTATTACTTAGAAGCTTTCTTGATGAGCATTGTGACTTCTTTTCATGAGTTGTTAGCTCTATTTAATTAACTCCTTCTTGAGTATATAATGCTTCTTCCAGTTTAACGATCAAGATCAACGAATTTATTATGCTTCACTTATTGATGTTTCACTTGACTAGTTTCACATGGCTTTAGCATGTTGCATCATTGTACGCACTTTAGTAGTTTGCTTCAGCCTCCTCTTCATTGAGAAATCTTCATTTAAGCTTAAGCTTGTAGCATTTTCTTCAGCATTTTGGCTTTGCATAGCAGTGTGTTATCCCAGCAACCAGCAACTCTTTGAGCTTCTTGATCTTCAATTTATAGAGCTTGAGAGAATATATCCATTGAGGGGTATTCTCGGAAACATATTTCAACGATAATATCCCAATATTCACATGAAGGAATGGTCAACATCACTATATAAAATGCTACTCTTGCGCCATCTTTTCGAGGTAGAGGCCACAAAGTTTTAGTATTATTATATTCAGCTTAAAACCATTCTTATTTTCAGTCTTCTACCATCTTCAGAGGCTTCAGATATGAACTTGATGAAACGTGTTGTAGAAGAGTCTTTCTTTATGTAATCTTCAAAACCATAGTCTTTAGAATCTCAGATCTTCGTTTAGCAGAACCTAGTCATAAGAATCTTTAGCACTCGGTTTCTTAGAAGCATTATCTTCAGAGTCTTCAGAACTTGTTCTATCAGAACCTCACCTTCAGAGTCTTCAAATTTCATTAAGCACACTTTTATCTTCGTATTCTTCAGCACTTTGTTCAATCAGAACCTTGTCTTCATAAACTCTTCAGAACTTGGTCTTTATAAATGATGCCTTCAGAATTTTCAAGGCTTTGTTCACCAGAACCGTGTCTTTAGAATCTTCAGAGTTGTAACAATAGAAAGCACATTTCTTGTAAATCCTTCTAGGCTTACTTATAAAGTATCAATCAGAAACCTCGTTACTAATGTTCCTTAGAACCGTTGCATTAGAAGTATTTCTGAATATTGACTTTATCTTGTGCACATATATGTTTTCTTCTAGAGTGTCGATAAAATAGTCTGATGATGTCGCACGTCTTCTTATCAGAGTCAGAATCATATTGACAACAGCCACACACTAGACAGAAACCATATCATTAGAATTGTTATATTAGATAACATGTGCAGTTATCATCAAAACTTAAAGACCAGATATAGAACCAAATATTGTTCTTACATAATGTGCCTTGAAATGTAAGAAAAAGTCAAAGGTTGCAAGTTTGTACAAGGAGGTTTCACCAAAAAGTCAACACTTCAAGGCTAATTTCAAGACTTCATAACTTCTTCAAAATTCAACATTTTTGAGTGCTTCTTTTGGAAAATGACTCATCTTGACATCCTCTCCAACTTCTCTTCACAAGTCAAGAGTCAATTGTGCTTGGAAGATCATTAAAAGTTTGAAGACATTATAGGTCATTTTGTGAACTTAGAATTTTTGGCCTAAAGTTCAAGTATGGCATGCCTATGTTCTAAATACCATAACTTCTTCAATTTTCAAATTTTATGAGCGCTTCTTATTGTCAAATACCCCTTTTAATGTCCTCTACAGCTTTTCTTTAGAGGTCAAACATCAATTCATGTTCTAAGGACCTTAAATCTTGAAGGCCATTTGTCCACCAAACTAGGTCATGACTTGTTTGACCTAATGTATGACCTGATTTTCAGTGTCACAACCTCAACTTCCAACTCATGCCATTTTTACCTCAAAGAAAATCAAGAAATGTACGAGTAGATTGTATTTGGCCTAGTGTCGCGGTGAAAATTGGATACCAAACTATTGATTAGTTTGAATCTTTAATTCATTTTGCAATCGAACTTTGATTTGTCCAAAGGAAGGGATAAAGATTGAAATACCCACAATGCAATGCAAATGCAAGGTTTAGAGAGTTTAGGTTCGGGGGTTGGTTAAACTTAGGGAAGGTGCTAGCATCCTAAGTTTCTGTAGTACTCTACAGGAACCTCTTGTTTTATATTTGTTTATTGCTAAGGTTTATCTGCTTAAAGGTTAAAGACCTAGGGGTTTATTTCTAAGTATACTCGATAAGATTTCGCATCTTATGCCTACATATCCTTACGGGAGTGGAATCAGAGTATATGTAGTTCCCCTAAAGGGTTAGAGGAGTTCTTTGACTGTGGTCAAAGTTCCTACGGGTTTAGGGTAGTTGGTTGATTGATTTTAGGAGAAGAGATGTGTTATCATTTTAAGGGAGATATAACCGCCAAAGATTGTAGGAAAATAGTCTTTGCATCTTCTTAAGAAAAGGACTTACGTACTCGGATAGGGATCGACGAGGTACACCTTTATCTCTCTTAAGGCAAAGTTCTTACGGTATTGATTGTATTGATGTGGGGTGGAGATTCTATCTCGCTTAAGATGATTTGACATCTTTCTCTATTGTGTTTGAATATTTGTATTGAGTTGTTTTGTTTGTTTTTGTCTATGTTGTAAAAAATAAAGGACAGTCCTTCCTATGGGGTAGGATCTATTCTAAAGATCAACTTGAATGGGATCAAGGATCATGTGGGGAGAATGATGCAAATGTGAAAGCACTACACACAAGTGTTGACTTATGTGTAGGTTTTTCCTTTGGACGGATGCAATGCGATGAAATAAATTACGATAATGTAAATTACTCTAAAATAAATTGCGGAAATGATAAAGCCATACACATATGCATGAAAGCGCTGAAGTGTGTGAGAGTGAGTGTGAGCGTGTGATTGGATTGAATTGCAATGTTGATTATTTTTAACTGGGTTGATTAATTTATTTTTTTGATGAGATTGTTTTAAGAAAAGTTGAATTCGTTTTTTAAAGGTTGTATCGATTTTTAAGAAAAGTGGGATTTATTTTAACGAGAAAAATGTTGTGAGGAGGTGAACTGTTTTAATTTATTTTAGTAAAAGAGTTTAAGTAATAAATTAATTTGAGAAAAGCCACTTAATTATTGATTTAGTGATATTGAAATTTTTTTAGAAAAAGATCGAATTAATTAGGTTTATTTATTAAATTGAGCAAGTGATTTTTTTTTAATGATTAAATGAATTATATGTTAAATAAATAAAAGGGTTTTTTTGTTGAATAATATTATTATTATTTAAAAAGATTGTTGTTGAAATATTTAAAAAAATGGTGCAAGTAAGTTAATTGAATTTATTGGATAAAATAAAAGGTTTAATAATTGCTTTTTTATATATATAAAAATGAGTTGATTAAGTGTTACTAATTATTAATTGATATTAAGTTAGAAAAATTAGGTTAATTAATTATGAAAATGAATGGTTTAGAGTTAACTAAACGTGGTTAGGGATAATGAGTTTTAGTTAAGTGGTGATTAGTGAGTTAATTAAAAGGGTTAATGGGTGATTAGGTGAGTATGTGTGTAATGTTGTGTGTGTGTGTGAGATTAGAGCAATACAGTAGAAAATATGATAAACAAAAAAACACAGAAAAAGAAAAGAAACCCTAATCAACGAATCAACCCCTCCCCCCATCGATCCTCTTTCTTCCATCTCTAATCTCTCTCGTTTTCTTCCGCCATTTTTATTCCTTGCATCGATCCTGTTTATAACCTGCAACAAGACAACAAAGCATCAATAGCTTTAAGAAGTTTTAACGCGAATGAGTTTTTTACCGATAACTGGGAGCGGCGGCTGGTGATGAGACGGCGAAAATTTGAGCGATGGTTGCTCTCGGATGTTTCTCGCGGCGGTAGCGATGTCACCGAGAGATAAGTGCTTTTCTTTTAGGGTTTTGAACTTGTCCTTTTTTCTTATGGATTCCTCCTCCTTTTTCTATGCTTTAGGCCTCCCTTTTATAGGCTCTGAATCGAAGTTTCTTGATTGGATTTAGATTGTTTGTCTTGAATGTTGATTGGATCTCCTTTTTGGGACAAATCGAATTTGAAATGTTTCCTTTTTCGGTGATGGCAGTGATGACCTGCTTGATTGGTATTCAAATCTTTCATTTGCGATTTGATCTAATTTAATAGCATCTTCCATTATTCCATGAATATTCTTTAACGGTTTTAATCTCCAAACGATTACTAATTTTGCACTTGGTTTTTGACAGGTGCGGATAGTGAATGATTTGGGCCAGAAGAGTTAGCAGTCCAGAGAAAGCCTGCATCTGATACACTGGTAACGACCTCTTGCGAAGAAGGGTACGGTTAGGTTGTTCATCATGAGGTTGGGATCTTCAACCTGTTTTTTATGTGAGGTAGCTGACTCTTTAGTCAAAATTCTTGGTAAGCCAAGCTCTTAGTTGACCGATGATAAGTTTTGTTTTGACAGGGCCATGCCTATGATGGCTTTTCTTTCTCTTCTTGATTAGTTTACCATGTTTGTGTTTTGGTTCGCAGTTGGTTTTCACTACATTTGCTGAGGCATAAGTCTTGAAGGGGTGTGATGAGTCATTGCATCCTGGAGCTTAACTCATTTCTTAATTCTATTGTTGAATGGCCGTTTTCAGGTGTCTGCCTTGTTTGGAGATGCAGGTTCCACACATGTGCGAAGTGTGCGGCTTAGGTGGTGGATTTGAAGAAAAACAGTCAACAGGATTGCCGGTTTGTTATTGTTGTCGTGATGAGGAGAAGAATATTGTTTGATGTTGTTGTTTTGGAATCCATGGATGAAACGCAGGTTGTATTTGTTTGTGAATCTGTTTTATAGTTGCTGCCATACAGAACTATCACCCTTCATTGGGAGGCCAACATCTCTAAATGTGGGTGTCATAGCATCATGATCCTAGGGCATAGATTGAGACTTTATATTTGGTCTCTCTGTCTATGATTTTGAAAGTGCAAGAAGATTGGTTGAGCTAGGAGATCTCATCTTTTTTCCAACCTTAGCGAAGTTGAACTTGCTTTCGTCAAAAGGCAGAAAAAACTCGCCGACTCTGAACTCAGTTGGTCTCTTCCTGAGGTGATGACCCTTGTTGAGCAACGAAACCATACTCACCTGCAATCACCTTGGTTTCAAAGGCAGTAAAAAAATGGAGGGATGCAAAGTGACAGCCGTAATTGTATGATGGAAAGATTCGTGTTGATGTAGAAGTGAGGCATCGGAGAATTCGCAGTGAGGGCACTTTATGGTGAGCAGAAGCTTAGCTTAAAATGTGATGTTGGTGATTTTGAATGTTACCATAGCTTATTGTATTATGGGATATTTCAGCATCTGATGAACTTGGTAAATTGATAATGCCATCACTGCGAGCATAACCACTTATGTGGCTAGACTCAGTTACGGATAATTTGATGTGATGTTGTCCTTGAGAAGATGGTTATATCATGAGTGAAGAGCCATTAAAGTTTTGCAAGTTGAAGGTAGTGGTGAGAGGGTTGTAGGTTGATGCTTGTGTTGGGTCACAGCGAAAATGGAAGAAGGTCTGTTGGTTCTATCTTTTCTTTTGTTTTTTTTACTTTCCTTCCCCCTCCTCCCTTTTTTAATGTGTTACTCTCTTGTTTTTGCTGCTTCTGTTATTATTTTATTATAAGCAGGACTTGCTGCGGCTTGTAAAGGGTACTCACTATCAATCTTTGGATGATTTGAAGATGAGTTGTCTCTTAGACCTTTAGGTGCAAGATGGCTTTTCAAAGGAATGATCCTACACTCTTGTTTCCTCACGAGGTCCAGATAATCGTTGCTCTTGTTCTGCAGGTTTGGTAATAGTTGGCGCTGCGTGATCTGCTATTGAGCTAAACTGCTCAATTCTTCATTGCTGGTGATAGTTGTTACAATGCTCGTGATTGGTGTGATGCTATTGGCGTTGAGATGACAGGGGTTGCTAGTGTGAACTCTTCGATACCAAGTTCCCGGCTCGACCGGCTCAAAGTAAGTGCGCCTCACTATATAAGTTGTTTGCTAAAATTTAAAGTTTCTTTCCTTTAAAATCCTTGTGTTTCATGCGATGTAGGTACTACCGTGGTTCTATTCTGCTTTATGTAACAGGAGATTTTCAACAGGAGATGATGCAGGCAATGTTTCCTTCTGATAGTTTTCATTAATTTGTTCAGGAAGAGCAATGTCCCAACTTTTATGTTGACCGATGTTTCCAGAAATTGATGAGGAAGCTGCATGGATTCAGCGCTCTTATAACTAGTATCTTAGCTTTCTTGCTGAGATAAATTCAAAGACTTGGCACTAAGCTTATCATACACACTAGGAACTGGTGTCTGAGAACACATATAACATTTCATTAGGTGGCAATATACAGTGGGAAGCCCAATTTCATCAGGAGTTCATCGTTTTCTCAACAAGCTCGTACAGGGGATCAATGCGTGTTGCTGCTAGAGACTTGGCTTATGACAATTCAGATTTGCGTTGATAATTGATGAGTCATTACGAGTGGTCCGCTCATGGTTCTCAGTAATTACCTTTTTCTGGTTTTGAATTAACAAGGCTCCTTCTGACTTTATGCAGGGAGATGTTACAAGCATGCCAGGGCCATGTATCGATCTCTTCTCCCTCCCTATCATTTATCAGCGCTCTCCATTGGGAGTCACGAATCCAACAATATCGAAAGGAAAGCAGCTAAAAGCCGTTTGCGGAAAGGCTTACATTGGTCCTTCATACTTGGGAGCTTTTGTGGTTGACTTCTTCTTCTTATTCTGTTGTTTGGTTAGGAAAGTTTTGTGAGTGTAAATGGTGCATATTCTTGTAATGCTGGAAGTACATATTCTGAGTTACAGTTGTGAGGTTTTGTCGGTCATGGTCGAAGACTAGCAAGCCTTGCAATTTAAATCCGAGCTCTTGTAATAACAATTTCTACTGGTCTTTGAAATGTGGATGAATTGAGAATTTAATGGGATTCACGAGCCCTCATCATTCTCCACCTTTATGCCTTCACAGTTGAAATTTCTTCTTTTATTCAGATAGTTATAAATAACAAATGAATTTATCCCTTGGATTTCAATGTAATAATTTTGACAATGGGCCTGACATAACCGGTGGACCTTTGAGTGAATTAATTTGAACCAATTTTGTGCGACGTTATTGCACTAGGATATAGTGACACCTTGAATTTGGGAATAGACTTTGTAATGAAAATGGTTTTCACATAACATAAGAAGTATGGGGAAGGCCATGGAACACCTTAATAACACTTGTAAGATTTTGGTCACAAAGTTCTTGAACCCATGAATATATTTTCTTAACCGAAATTAGATCTTGTATTTAAGCATGAACTTCATGTCTGAACTTGTGAGGAACTGAAATCATGAGTCTTGATTGTCATTCTGAGGACTTTTGAGTCTTGAATTTTGAGCAAGGAAGTTAACTCGTGTAGGCTAGCTTTAAAACAAATAATCAGATGTAGCAATATCCTCATTTCGCCATCCTTTGACACCATTAATTAAACCACCAACACACATGAAGATATGCCCACATAACTAACATGAGGAACCCATTGCACTAGTGCCAAGCCAAAGTAAATTGAACCATCAAGGTCAGATTCGCACGCAAAATCCCTTGAATTAGGCTCGAATTCTCGGATGGTGAACTTCAAACCCAAATGTACTAGACACGTCCCTGTGACGTCTGGTTGTAAGCATCTATGCTTAGACATTAATGCGCCTGCACAAACTAGTTAGCCGTAATAAACAAAAGTCGTAATAAACAAAAGATAAAACAGGCGGGAGAGAAAAAAAAGAGAGCACAAGGAGGTGGGGTCTTACGGTAAAAAATTAGGGTGCGACACCTAGCTATGAACATGGGTACTTAGAACTAAGTTATGGTTCATGATCAGTTTCACAATTTCATCCCATTCTCATTTTTAAGCCATACCTTGCACATGTTTTGTCCATGATGATGATAAGTGATGTGAGAGGATACAAAAGGACTCAAAGCTAGAAGGTTTTCATTGCGTTTTGGCTTCATGATCAATCTTGGTCACACTTTTAACACACTTCATTTCATATGATTGCAGCTAATTCTCACATGTATCCCATTCATTCACCTCAGCTATAAATATAGGAAGCATTTGCACTTAATTCCAAGCTTGGATAGCCCCTTAAACCTCTGCTAAAACTCAAAATTTCTCTTCAAATTTTGAGATATCGTGTTTCATTTCCAAGCTCTTCCAACTTCATTTTTTGCTTCCATTAGTTTCCCTATCATCTTTTGAAGTTAAAGCAACAAGAACCAAGTCTTGAGGCTCACTAAGTTGCTCTGACCAAATCCAATTTTTGACACCTCTGGCCATCATTTGGACAAGGTAGTTTTGAGAATCTTTTGGGCTCAAACAAGTCACCCCAATGTAGTCTCACTCTCTCTAATCGTTTCTCCTAACTTATCTTGTGTTGATTGTTCATATTAAGCATTTGATTTTTGTTTTCGTGTTTTCTTATTTCACCGAGTTTCCTTCGAATTCTCCATGCTCGTTTTTAATAAATGAAAATGAAGCATGTGGTTGAGTTTGCAGTGATGAGACAGTCACAATGGCATAGGTCTCATGATATAACTTTGCCATTTTCAGAACTCTGGTGAGCAACTCACCGGAGAAGATGACCAGAAGTGCTTCGTGGTGGCCTGAGTTTGTTTTAATTAAAAAAATGATCCAACACATGCTTTTTCGTCCATCGTGTCTCTCATGTTTTGGACCTTTAGATATGTTTTAATGAGATCTGATGGTTGCGCGTGTTTTATTTCTTAGCCATTGATCATATCTGATGGCTATTGTTTTTTTCCAGCTTTTATTTCATTTTATATATTTTTCTTTTCTCATTTTATTTTGAAAATTCATAAAAAAATAGCTCCACTAACTTTTTTTCATTCCAATTTTATTTCATAATTTTCTAAAAATATTTTCTATTTTATAAACATTTTTCCATATTTTTATTTCATAATTTTCCAATTTTTTTCATTATTTTTTTCATTTTTCATGCATTTTAATTTGTTTAAAAATATTTTTATGCATTTTTAAATTCTCCAAAAAATTTCATGTGATTCTTGACTTGCTTTTGATTTATCATGATTTTCTTGAGATTTGGTATATTGTTTAGAAGCTTGATTCTTATTTTCTGTTTTATTTTCATTTAAAAATCTTTTCAAGCATTTTTAAATGTTTTTTATTGCATTTTGGTTTACTTGCTGGTTGTTGCTTTGGATCATAACTTGTTAGTCAAAGTTCTTTTCAATTTCAATGGACTTTGAGTTTTGGTGATGTTGGATGAATCTTCACCAATTCAAAACTATAATTAAATGAATCATTTGATTTATTTTTGGTGCTTTGAGTTAATGATATGATATGTTTAGTTCCTTAATCCACCAAGAAAGGTGATTGAAATTGATGATGAATAGATCTTGAGTTTTAATTCAATTTGGTCCTCTCTTCATCTTTTCCTCTCCTTCTTTTTTCATTTTCTTTTCTCTTGATCAATTGAATGATTTTTTGTCTATCTTGTTGATGATGTTTAGAGTGATTTTTGATGAACTTTCATCATTTCAAATCTAAAATTCAATTGATCATGGATAATTGAAAGTACTTTGGATTGATGCATAAGTTTGTCCTAAGTTGTCATGAAGGGTTGATTGATGTAATGGACCAATCTTCTTGCCTTAGTGTTTGATCCCTCCTTGATTTTTACTTGTGCTACATGTTTTAAGAGTGTGATTTCTATGATATCTTAACATGTATGGTACATAAATTGTTTTTGACTGACCTCTCATAGTATGATCTTCCTTATAGATTGTGATATGATTGTTTAACATAGCGCTAAATTTATCCCGAATCAGATCATTAATTTTAACATCACTATTAACCTTATTATTGTGCTAACTTTTATTTTATGTCATTTACTTTTATGAACCTTTATTTTTTATGTCATTTATATTTCTTGCTATTTATATTGCTTTACTCTTATCATTTACATATCATATTGCAATTGTTTATGTTTATATCTTTTTCCTTTATCCACTTGGATATTTTTCTCTTCCTTTTAGGATATTAATAAAGGAAAAACCCCTTAAGTGACTTAATTGCTTCCTTGGACTATTGGTTACTATCCAATGCTTAAATGTTGGACTTATGGACTCAGAATTAGGTTCTTGATCCTTTTCTTTGGAGTTATGACTTGAGACCTTGGAATTCATCTGGTACCTTTGACCTTGGGTTGACTTCTTGAAGACTTGGCTCTGTTACCTCATCTTTGGCCTTGGTTTAAGTTCTTTTGTATCTGATACTTAGCTTGTTCTTTGCTTGATTGTTGATTGTTGCTTAATCCAAAGGATGAAAGTGTTTGGCTTGACTTATGTCAGAAGCTTGCTATCTTGGTTATATCTTTCCTTTCCTTGCTTTTACTTCATGTATTAGGGTAGCCTATTTACCTCCTCCCCTTATTTAATTTTCAAAATCTTCTCCCTTTTTCAAATACTTCTTGTTTTCAAACTTGAACCACTTTAACAATAAACGTTGACTTTTTCAAGTAACTTTCAAACTCTTTTTCTTAAATAAGTGCTAATTCATATTAAGCATATCAAGACCATTTTCAAAAGACATAAAAGATACACAGCCCATTTAAATCATTTTGTGCCTTTTGTGAACTTTTCTTTTAAAACCTTTTTCTTAAGGATTAAACATGAGTCATTTTCATAGTTGAGATGTAATTCTCCTATCCCCATAGTGATGTTTGATGTTTATTCTTTTCCACTTGAAAGAGTTAGTGGCATACTTGTTGATCTCTACCCAAGTTAGAGTCCTTCTCAATAGTGATGCAAAGGTCCATTTTCATATACTTTTGGGTGATTAGTTGAGTTTTCTCCTTAAAATGGCAACTTATATTTCCATTTAAATCTCTTTGTTATTTTTACCACTAACTACGAGGTTTTGATCCTCCATTGCACTATGTGGGTACGTAGGTATGAGGCTCAGGAAAGCTTGTCAAACACCAAAAACCCTAACAAATATTTCTCTTCTCATCTCCTCAATCTTTTGCAAGCAACACCATTTTGGGTGCTAACACCTTCCCATTGCATAACTAACCCTTTTACCCTTTGTCTCTCTATTTTATTAGTTTCGCTTTAAAACTTCTGTGGATTTTGTTCGTTCTCTTCCCCATTCCTTTGGAAAAATAAAAGTGTGGTGGTTACTCTTGCTTTATGAGTTAAGTTAATGAATAGCTTAATCTTAAATTTTCCCGTTATAGATGGTATTAAAAATCTGACTTTTAACCACTTTAAAGAGATGTTTCAGGAGCATAACTTCAAGCACCCCAAGTTGGATGGAATGAAGTTCAATCAATTGTCTGAAGTTGAAATTCGATTTGGAAAAACCTTTTCTAATGCAGGATATAAAAGAGGTTATCTAGAGCTCTGCGTGTGATAAAAGTTATGGGTTTTTTGGGTTCAAAATGGAGTTTTATAAAGCTTGTTGGGGTATTATCAAATTTTATTTATTCTAGTGTGACAATGAATTCTTTCCCTTGGCCATCTTCTAAGAGCAATATCAACTTCCTTCATAGCTTTGATTGCGAAAAATCATAATCCTTAAGCACTCAATGACTATAGGCTTATTTGCTTGATATGTAGTGTCTATAGGATTATATCAAAGCTTTGGCCAATATATTAAAAGGGGTGGTTGGGAAACTTGTTTCAAAGTCTCAATCAAATTTTATTTCCAATCGAAACATGTTAGATGGGGTGCTTGTAGTCACCAATCTGGTTGATTTCTCAAGAAGGTTTAAGAAGGATATTTTCTTATTCAAAGTCAACTTCGAAAAGGCGTTTGACTCCATATCTTAGGATTATCTCTTTTATGTCCTAAAGGGTGTGAATTTTGGTAGCAAGTGGATTATATGGATACAAGATTTCCCATTTCAGTCTTGATCAATAGTAGTCCTATTTTGAAATTTCAACTGGAACATGGGCTTCGTAAGGGTGACCCACTTTCACCATTTTTATTCATCATTTCAACTAAAGGAAATTATGGACGGTTACGTAATGCTTGCTCTAGGGATTGTTTTCATTCTTTCAAGTTAGATGACAATCTAGAGTTTAATCTATTATAATTTTTTGACAAAACAATCATAGTGGGCAAAACGCCTTAGGATAACATTTGGATTATTAAATTTTTGCTTTGTGGTTTCAAGCTTGATTGAGGTTGGGTGTTAAATTCCATGAGAGTAAGATTTTGGGATTTAACTCTGATCCAGATTTTCTGCAGGAAGCCTTAATCTTCTTTTCTTGCGCCATTAGCCTTTTTTCCCTCTCTTTCCTCGGCCTCTCAATTGGGGAAAGCCCTCACAGACGTCCCACTTGGGGGCCAATTTTGGTGAAGCTTCGTAATATGTTTTCATCGTGGAAAGGTAAAATAATCTCACATGGGTGGTTATGTTACTCTTATTAATGCTATCTTGAATTTGATCCCTATCTTCTACTTCTCCTTTTATAAAATTTTGAAAGTTCTGGCCCAAATCAAAATTCAGTGTGTGTTTTTGTGGAATGGGAAAGAGAACAAGAAAATAATAAATTGGGTCTCTTGGTCATCCATTTTCTAATCAAAACTTGAAGGGGTCTAGGGGTGGAGCACCATGAAATGTTCAATATGGCTTTGTTGTCTAAATAGGATTGGAAAGTTCTATATGAGTTTGATTCGATTTGGTACTCCTTGGTAGCATTCAAATATGGTGACATAAAAGGAAAATTTCTCGACATTTCTTAGAAAGTAAATAGTAACAAGTTCTCCATTTGGTGGAGGGGTCTCATACTATCAATTGGTGTTTAGGGAGAGGATTCAAGTTGGTTCTATAATAGTGTTTCCTACAAACTAGGAAATGGCGCAATCACTGGTTTTCGGAGGTGCAGACGATTTGGAGTTTTTCCTTAAAAGATTCTCTTTCCAGCTTTGTTTTTTTTTGTATGAGGCTAATCTTAAAGTTCAAGACGCATGACTTTGGTGCAATGGTGATTGAATTTAGAATTTGAAGCACTTAAGGATTTAGTATTGGATAGGGAGGCGAGTATGAAGTGGGAAGAGCTTGAGAGATTTCTTTTGAGTGTCAATCCAAAGCAAGATATTGAAGACTATTTTGTTTGATGGGGTGATGCAATATGTTTTTCTGTTAAAACTACTAATGTTGGTTTGTTATATATTATTTATGCAGGGTCCTGCGTGGATGCATATTGTAACGCCCCGATTCTGAATTTCCTTTATTTTGAGTCCTTTCTGATTTAATTGAGTGAATTATTATTTTAAATGTGGAATTGTGTGTTTAATATGTTATTTGTGCATATTGTGCTATTTTTGCCTACTTTGAGAGTTTCGGGTAAAAATAGACCAGAGGGTATTTTGGGCATTAGTAATTATGTTAAGTGGGTATTTTATGAGAATTGATTAATTAGTGTGTGGAAAGAATTTGAGAGGAAAGAAAAGAGAATATGAGTATATGAGAGAAAAAGAGAAAGTTAGTAAGGGGGATAGAAAAACAAAGGAAAGAAAGGAAGAGAATAGGAAGAGAAGAGAAAGAGGAGAGAAAGAAGAGGAAAAACCTAGAACTTCAAGAAATCATAACCAAAGCTTTCGATTGATCGGGTAAGGGTGTGAAACTTTATTATTCTATCAATGCGTATAATCATGTATGATTTTGTTGGATTGTTTTGGATTGTTGGTAGTTTTTCTACACTTTCCATTTTAGGTTGTTTTGGTTTAATCGATAGAAATCATTGTCTAACGGTTAGAATCGTGATTAGATGACGTAGATTAGTCGATATATGTTAGACTAAGGCTACTGGATATGAGTTGGAGCTCGTCAGGTGATTTTATCGGTGGTTTTGGATTCTGAATAGTGGGGAGAAGTGGAAATCGCAGACGCTCGCTAGCAGTTCGCTAGGCGAGCAGGTCGCGAGTGGTCGCTGGTAGTTTCCTAGGCGAATGCGCAGCGAACAGTCCCAGACTTGGGACAGAACGGTTTTAATGTCCCTCGCTGGCAGCGAAGGAAGTAGCGAGGAGCTCGCTAGAGGTTTGCTGTGGCGAATGGGGTAGCGAACGAGGTTTGTAGCCTCTGTTCTTGCTCGCTAGCAGTTCGTTAGGTGAAGAGGTAGCGAACGCTCGCTAGCAGCTCGCTAGGCGAGCGTGTAGCGAACGTAGCAGGATGAATTTTCCCTGTTGCGTGGTGCTGTCGTGGCTTGGGGTTTCGGTTGCGATCGACCCTTCTTTGATTTAGTAGCTTATATGCTGGTTTGTGATATGCTGTGGTAGCCGTATGGCGTGAATCCTAGATTATGAATTGTGGCCGTTTGGGCAATTATGTGCATTGCTTAGCCTGATTAAAAATCTATGATGTTTGTATGATATATGCAATGAATGTGTAGAATGCATGAATATGTTTGTAAACATGTGTGCATTTCAAGAGTGTCATGAGTCATGTTGCATGTGAAGCATCATGGTATGCATTCTTGTGTCGATTGATTCCTCGGTGAATCTGCAGAACCTCGTGTGCCCTTGTGGGGTGTGAGCGATGGTTAATTATTGATCCCTCGGTGGATTTGCAGAACCTCGTATGTTACGATGGTTATTTTGATTCCGCGTAGAATCTGCAGAACCTCGTGTGCCCATGTGGGGTGTGAGCGATGGTTATTTGGTTCTTCAATTGAACCTGCTGAAATGAGTCGGTACCGCATTTGCATCTGCATAGAGTCGTGTGTCGGTCTCTATGAGTTGCAAGTTGACATCCTGCATGGTGTATGGTGAATGAACATAATTGTAAATGTTTATATGAATTGCTGATGATTGGCGTGATTGGTATGCTCGAAGACACATGTATGTGTGAATATATGAATATGTATGTTTTGTGTGTTTATGAACCGATATAAACATTGTTGACGCATATTGTGTATGCATGATGTTCTATTTGTAAATGGATAACGTGAATACATTGCGATGTACGGTATGACGAGGTGAGTTGCGGTGAGAATACGAAAGACGTATATTGGATATTATGTATATATATGTTATATGCGTTATTTTTATGATATCGTTTCTCACCCTTCTGTGGTTTCTTTTAATGCTCTACGAGGCATTGCAGATTATATTGCTGGAGGTATTTTTGTGAAGCGTGGCTTCTTCCCTTTTTGGTCGGTCGGCTCTGATATGTAGCACCGGGTAGATAGGATTTATTTTGATTCTTTTGTGATACATCTGAGTATGTATCTGCTGTTGATATGTTTTGTAAAACATGATGAATGATAACTGTATATGTGAATACATGTTTGGTGAATTATGAAATATTCGGATATTTCCGCCTTTGTTCTAAATATTTCTTGTGGGTGTTATCCCGTTGTTGCTTATCTGTTGAGCAGGTGTTGTATGTGTTGGAATTTTTATGATAATGTGATATTTCCCTTTTATGCCATGTTGCAAATGTACTCTGATGAAATTTTAAATTTATGCCAAAATGATTAATTGTATTATTTGGGGGCATAGAATGGGGGTGTTACATTAAGTGGTATCAGAGCCAGTGTTGAGTCAGTTGTATCTGTCTCGCTGTTTTGTTGGTTGAACGGTTGTTTGACCTTGTTGTTATTTTTGGGAATAATCAGAATATGGTTGGTCGTAATGACAACGCGATGGCTGCGGCATTGGAAGCTATGGCTCGAGCGGTGCAGGGTGCGCCGAATGTGAATGCTAACGATGAGTTTAGAAAGAATCAACCGCCGGTGTTCAAAGGAAGGTTTGATCCGGACGGTGCTCAGATTTGGCTGAAGGAGGTCGAGAGGATCTTCAGAGTTATGAATTGCGCTGAGAGGAACAAGGTGAGACTTGGGTCTCACATGCTGAGAGAAGAAGCCGATGACTGGTGGGTCGGCATAAGATAAATTCTTGGAGTTGATGATGAGGAAATAACTTGGGATTTGTTCCGCACTGAATTTTTGAGGAAGTATTATCCGGAGAGTGTGAAGGGAAAGAAGGAGATGGAGTTTCTAGAATTGAAACAAGGGAACATGTCCGTGGTCGACTACACGGCTAAGTTTACGGAGTTGGTGAAATTCCATCCTCACTATGATGCGGTGGCGGCGGAATTTTCCAAGTGTATTAAGTACGAGAACGGCTTGCGCCCGGAGATCAAGCAAGTTGTGGTGTATCAGAGGATTCGAAGATTTTCGGACTTAACCGAATGCTGTAGAATTTTCGAAGAGGATAGTAGGGCTCGTTCTACTCACTATAAGAGTTTGAATGAGAGGCGAGGAAAGCAACCAGTGAGGAGTGGGCCTTATGTGACGCCTGCTGATAAGGGCAAGCATAGGGAACACTTTGTCAAGAAATCCGGAGGGGGAAGTTCTGGTCCCATTAAGTGCTATAGGTGTGGCGAAGAGGGGCACAAATCTTTTGAGTGTAAGAAGGCTGGGGAAAAGTGTGCTAACTGTGGTGGTCTCGGTCATGCTACAACTGAATGTAGAAGGAATGTGATTAAGTGTTTTAACTGTGGGGAGGTTGGTCATATCAGTACGAAGTGTACTAAGGCAAAGCAAGCTCCGTCAAGCGGGAAGGTATTTGCATTAGCGGGTGCAGACACTACTAATGCGGATCGGTTGATTAAAGGTACATGCTTTATTAATAATATGCCTTTAGTTGCTATTATCGATACTGGAGCGACTCATTCGTTTATTTCTTTCGAGTGCGCCAAGCGTTTGGATTTGTGTTTTTCTTCTTGTGGTGGTGATATGGTTATTGAGACACCCGCTTCGGGTATGGTAACTACGTCTTCGGTATGTTTGAGTTGCCCCTTGACCATGTATGGTAAGGACTTTATTATGGACTTGGTGTGTTTGCCATTAGAAGGATTAGATGTGATTTTGGGTATGAATTGGTTGCAGTATAATAGAGTTCATATTGATTGTTATCACAAGTTGGTGAGGTTTCCATCTTTGGGAGATGAGGAGGAAGAGAGTTTTCTATCCACTAAAGAGTTGAAGAAACTTTTGGCGGATGAAGCTCAAGTGTTCTGTTTGTTTGCGTCGCTGTCGGTAGAGAATAAGGTTGAATTGGACTTGATTCCAGTGGTATGTGACTTTCCAGAAGTATTTCCGGAGGACATTACGGATGTACCGCCAGAAAGGGAAGTTGAGTTTTCGATTGATCTAGTTCCCGATACTAGACCGATTTCGATGGCACCGTATCGTATGTCGGCATCGGAGTTGGTAGAGTTGAAGAGACAATTGAATGATTTATTAGAAAAGAGATTTGTTAGGCCGAGTGTTTCTCCTTGGGGTGCGCTGGCATTGTTGGTAAAGAAGAAAGATGGGAGCATGCGGTTGTGTATTGATTATCGGCAGTTGAACAAGGTGACTATTAAGAATAAGTATCTGCTTCCTAGAATTGATGATTTGATGGACCAATTGGTTGGTGCCCGTGTTTTTAGTAAGATTGATTTGAGGTCAGGTTATCACCAGATTCGTGTTAAAGGAGAAGATATTCAAAAGACGGCTTTTAGGACACGGTATGGTCATTATGAATTTTCTGTGATGCCATTCGGAGTTTCTAATGCGCCGGGTGTGTTTATGGAATATATGAATCGTATCTTTCATGAGGAATTGGATCGTTTCCTAGTTGTGTTTATTGACGACATTTTGATTTACTCTAAGTCCCAAGAAGAGCATGAAGAGCATTTGCGGGTTGTGTTGCAAGTATTGAAGGAGAAGCAATTGTATGCTAAGTTATCCAAGTGCGAGTTTTGGTTATTGGAAGTGAGTTTTCTTGGGCATGTTATTTCTGGTAATGGTATTTGTGTTGATCCGTCCAAGATTGATGCGGTGATGCAATGGGAGGCTCCTAAGTCGGTTACGGAGATCCGAAGCTTTTTGGGCTTGGCCGGTTATTATCGGAGGTTTATTGAGGGGTTTTCGAAGTTGGCACTTCCGTTGACTCAGTTGACTTGTAAGGGGAGGACTTTTGTTTGGGACATTGATTGTGAGAAGAGTTTTGTTGAAATCAAGAGACGGTTGACAACGACGCCGATTTTGATTTTGCCAAATCCGACGGAAGCGTTTGTGGTTTATTGTGATGCTTCTTTGTCCGGTTTGGGTGGTGTTTTGATGCAAGACGGTAAAGTTGTGGCTTATGCTCCAAGGCAATTGAGAGTGCATGAGAAGAATTATCCCACGCACGATTTGGAATTGGCGGCCGTGGTCTTTGTTTTGAAAATTTGGAGGCATTATCTCTATGGTGCGAGATTTGAAGTTTTTAGTGACCACAAGAGTTTGAAGTATTTATTTGAACAAAAGGAGTTGAATATGAGGCAAATGAGGTGGTTAGAGTTTTTGAAGGATTATGACTTTGGTTTGAATTACCATCCGGGTAAGGCAAATGTTGTAGCCGATGCTTTGAGCCGGAAGTTAGTGCATATGTCTACATTGATGGTAAGAGAATGGGAACTTTTGGAGAGTTTTAGAGATTTGAGTTTGGTTTGTGAAATGACGCCGAGAAGTGTGAAACTTGGTATGTTGTATGTTACGAATGATTTTCTAGCTACCGTTCGTGAAAAGCAAAAGTTGGATTTGAAATTTGTGGATTTGATGATGAATGAGAATGAGGACTTTAAGGTTGATAATTTTGGAGTTTTGAAATTCCGTGGTCGTATTTGTATTCCCGACGATGTGGATTTGAGAAAGATGATATTGGAGGAAGGACACCGGAGTAAATTGAGTATTCACCCGGGTGCGAATAAGATGTATCAAGATTTGAAGAAAATCTTTTGGTGGTCCGGATTGAAGAGGGATGTAGCTCGGTTTGTGTATTCGTGTTTGACTTGCCAGAAGTCTAAAGTGGAACATCAGAAGCCTAGTGGTTTGATGCAACCGTTGGATATTCCGGAATGGAAATGGGATAGTATATCAATGGATTTTGTTACAGGTTTACCAAATACGCAAAGAGGTCACAATACTATTTGGGTGATTGTTGATAGGCTTACTAAATCTGCTCACTTTATTCTGATTGATATTAGTTATCCTTTGGAAAAGTTGGCCGAGATTTATGTTCGGGTGATTGTGAAGTTGCATGGAGTTCCCAAGAGTATCGTGTCGGATAGAAATCCTAGATTTACTTCGAGATTTTGGGAAGGTTTGCAAAAGGATTTAGGTTCTAAGTTGAGATTGAGTTCGGCGTATCATCCGCAGACGGATGGCCAAACTGAGAGGACGATTCAATCGTTAGAGGACTTGTTGCGTGCTTGTGTGCTCGAGCAAGGTGGTATTTGGGATAGCTTTTTGGCATTGATTGAATTCACTTACAACAACAGTTTTCATGCAAGTATTGGTATGGCACCATTTGAGGCTTTGTATGGTCGGAGATGTCGAACACCTTTGTGTTGGCATGAAACCGGAGAGAGATCGGTAGTTGGACCGGAAATGGTACAACAAACGACGGAGAAGGTGAAGTTTATTCGGGAGAAGATGAAAGCTTCCCAGAATAGGCAAAAGAGTTATCATGACAAGAGAAGGAAGGATCTTGAATTTCAAGAAGGTGACCATGTGTTTTTGAGAGTTACACCGGTTACGGGTATGGGTCGCGCTTTGAAGTCGAAGAAGTTGACTTCTCGTTTTATTGGTCCGTATCAAATTATTGCACGAGTTGGTACGGTGGCTTATCGTGTGGCGTTGCCTCCGAGTCTTTCGAATTTTCATGATGTGTTCCATGTTTCGCAACTTCGGAAGTATGTTTCGGATCCGTCACATGTGATTCCTATGGATGAGGTGGAGGTAAGAGATAATCTTACGGTTGAGGTTTTACCGGTTATGATTTTGGATCGCGAAGTTAAGAACCTAAGAGGCAAGGATATTTCGCTTGTAAAAGTAGCATGGGGAGGTGTTGCGGAAGGCAATATGACTTGGGAATTAGAGAGTAAGATGCGTGAGTCGCATCCTGAGCTGTTCGAATCAGGTAATATTTTCGAGGACGGAAATTCCTAAGTGGGGGAGGGTTGTAACGCCCCGATTCTGAATTTCCTTTATTTTGAGTCCTTTCTGATTTAATTGAGTGAATTATTATTTTAAATGTGGAATTGTGTGTTTAATATGTTATTTGTGCATATTGTGCTATTTTTGCCTACTTTGAGAGTTTCGGGTAAAAATAGACCAGAGGGTATTTTGGGCATTAGTAATTATGTTAAGTGGGTATTTTATGAGAATTGATTAATTAGTGTGTGGAAAGAATTTGAGAGGAAAGAAAAGAGAATATGAGTATATGAGAGAAAAAGAGAAATTTAGTAAGGGGGATAGAAAAACAAAGGAAAGAAAAGAAGAGAAGAGGAAGAGAAGAGAAAGAGGAGAGAAAGAAGAGGAAAAACCTAGAACTTCAAGAAATCATAACCAAAGCTTTCGATTGATCGGGTAAGGGTGTGAAACTTTATTATTCTATCAATGCGTATAATCATGTATGATTTTGTTGGATTGTTTTGGATTGTTGGTAGTTTTTCTACACTTTCCATTTTAGGTTGATTTTGGTTTAATCGATAGAAATCGTTGTCTAACGGTTAGAATCGTGATTAGATGACATAGATTAGTCGATATATGTTAGACTAAGGCTACTGGATATGAGTTGGAGTTCGTCGGGTGATTTTATCGGTGGTTTTGGATTCTGAACAGTGGGGAGAAGTGGAAATCGCAGACACTCGCTAGCAGTTCGCTAGGCGAGCAGGTCGCGAGTGGTCGCTGGTAGTTCGCTAGGCGAGTGCGCAGCGAATGGTCCCAGACTTGGGACAGAACGGTTTTAATGTCCCTCGCTGGAAGCGAAGGAAGTAGCGAGGAGCTCGCTAGAGGTTCGCTGTGGCGAACGGGGTAGCGAACGAGGTCTGTAGCCTCTGTTCTTGCTCGCTAGTAGTTCGCTAGGCGAAGAGGTAGCGAACGCTCGCTAGCAGCTCGCTAGGCGAGCGTGTAGCGAACGTAGCAGGATGAATTTTCCCTGTTGCGTGGTGCTGTCGTGGCTTGGGGTTTCGGTTGCGATCGACCCTTCTTTGATTTAGTAGCTTATATGCTGGTTTGTGATATGCTGTGGTAGCCGTATGGCGTGAATCCTAGATTATGAATTGTGGCCATTTGGGCAATTATGTGCATTGCTTAGCCTGATTAAAAATCTATTATGTTTGTATGAATATATGCAATGAATGTGTAGAATGCATGAATATGTTTGTAAACATGTGTGCATTTCAAGAGTGTCATGAGTCATGTTGCATGTGAAGCATCATGGTATGCATTCTTGTGTCGATTGATTCCTCGGTGAATCTGCAGAACCTCGTGTGCCCTTGTGGGGTGTGAGCGATGGTTAATTATTGATCCCTTGGTGGATTTGCAGAACCTCGTATGTTACGATGGTTATTTTGATTCCGCGTAGAATCTGCAGAACCTCGTGTGCCCATGTGGGGTGTGAGCGATGGTTATTTGGTTCTTCAATTGAACCTGCTGAAATAAGTCGGTACCGCATTTGCATCTGCATAGAGTCGTGTGTCGGTCTCTATGAGTTGCATGTTGACATCCTGCATGGTGTATGGTGAATGAACATAATTGTAAATGTTTATATGAATTGCTGATGATTGGCGTGATTGGTATGCTCGAAGACACATGTATGTGTGAATATATGAATATGTATGTTTTGTGTGTTTATGAACCGATATAAACATTGTTGACGCATATTGTGTATGCATGATGTTCTATTTGTAAATGGATAACGTGAATACATTGCGATGTACGGTATGACGAGGTGAGTTGCGGTGAGAATACGAAAGACGTATATTGGATATTATGTATATATATGTTATATGTGTTGTTTTTATGATATCGTTTCTCACCCTTCTGTGGTTTCTTTTAATGCTCTACGAGGCATTGCAGATTAGATTGCTGGAGGTATTTTTGTGAAGCGTGGCTTCTTCCCTTTTTGGTCGGTCGGCTCTGATATGTAGCACCGGGTAGATAGGATTTATTTTGATTCTTTTGTGATACATCTGAGTATGTATCTGCTGTTGATATGTTTTGTAAAACATGATGAATGATAACTGTATATGTGAATACATGTTTGGTGAATTATGAAATATTCGGATATTTCCGCCTTTGTTCTAAATATTTCTTGTGAGTGTTATCCCGTTGTTGCATATCTGTTGAGCAGGTGTTGTATGTGTTGGAATTTTTATGATAATGTGATATTTCCCTTTTATGCCATGTTGCAAATGTACTCTGATGAAATTTTAAATTTATGCCAAAATGATTAATTGTATTATTTGGGGGCATAGAATGGGGGTGTTACACATATAACTCTTTAGCTCTCGAGTTGTTATGGTGCTCTAGTGTGCCAAGTAATATATAAGTTTTTGCTTGGAGGCTGCTATTACAAAGACTTCAAACAAGAGATGAGCTTGCATAAATAAGGGTGCTTTCAGGCTCGCACAATCTTATTTTCCCTATTTGCATGAGTCCAAAATAATTGCACACCCATCTTTATTTTTGTGTCACGTGGCTGTTAGAGTTTATGGGCATATGGTTGAGTGGATATGCATTGGAAGTTTGTCTCGTTGTGACTCAACTTTGGATAATTTCTTGAATTTTGATGCTCTTTTGAAAGGAAGAACAAAGAAGAGATGAGAATTCTTGTTTTGACTTGCAACTGCTTGGTCCATTTGGATAATCGAGAATAAGACTCTTTTCATAGGCAACTACAAGGAGCTACGAAAATTATTCTTATGGCTAAGTCTTTGTCGTGGGAATGGTTTGGAGCAATGTGCATTAGATCAGTTAAAAATATTTTATTGAACATGAATGTATCTCCGCTTGCTTTTCTTAATTAATACGTCTTGCTCTGATTTTGTATTCATATTGCATATATGTTATGTTTCTGGTACATTTTTATTGCTTATAAAAAAGAATAGATTTACTATTCATATTTTATTTTAGAAATATTTTTATTTAAAAAAATTATTTAATTATTATTATGTTAAGAAAATTGATGTTAAAATTATATGAGAATGAAACAAAAAAAATTTGTTTTTAAAATGGACAACTCAAAATTTCACTTTTGAAAAAACAAATAAAGAAACTAAAATACTAGTACATTTTAAGTCAATACTTTTTCTCATATGATTTAAATGAGTCTAATCAACTTTAATAATAATAAGAAGAAGAAAGTTTTATTTGACACAATAAAGAAAAGTTTTCTTTAAAATCATGATTAATATGACTACAATATTTACATCTTTGTACAACTCTATACGCTTCCACGGCAAAGATAAAAAGCAACGTCCCTACTAATCCACCGTACCGTTTCCCGGACAAGACATTCGGTTCTAACTCTAATAATTTGGTAGAACAACTCTATTTGTTATACTCTAATAAATTAAATAATTAATATATCTAATATATAATAATTAATATATCTGATTTATATAAATTAAATATATTAATCATTCAATTTATTTTTTAAAAAAATTATTTACATCATAAGATGAAGTAGTATCAGATAAAAGAAAGAATTAAAAAAGATTCATTAGACAAATTGAAGTTTCTTTTGTTCAGATAGTGAACAAAAAATTATTCCTTGAAAATCACTAAGATGCATTAAAAAACAAATATAATGTTTATCAATAAGATTTATTTTATATTGGAAAATTTAATGTCTCTTAACTTATCTCTTAACTTATTTAAAAATATGTCTCTTAATTTATTTACAAGTATGCTATAGAGATAGTGGTCTTTAAGAGTGTATAAGAATATCTATTGTACATAATTTTATATTATTTTTATTAAATTATATTTCCTTTGGTTTTTAATATAATAAAAAAATATATTTTTTTATTTATTGAAAAATTAGTGTATTTAAACTATTTATAGTCAAAATATATTAATTTAAAAAAAAAAATAATTTTTTATATTAAAAATTAGAAGTATCAGTAAGAAAATCTTCATATACATATTTTATAATTAATTTACTATTAAACAAAATATAAAAAAAAGACTACTCAACTAAAAAAATAACTTTAATTTCTTAAATAAGGACTTACAAATAATAGTATATAAATATTTTAAATTTACAAATACTTTTAAAATATTAATTTGAGAAGCACTTCCTCAACTTGTTCTACACTCTCTAAGTATTTAAATATCACACACCTACTTTATTTCCCCACAACCAACAAAACAATCCTCTCTCTTTTGCTTGCAACTCTTTCCTATCTCACACCACAACATTAAAGCCAGTTTTAAGCCATGGATGGCCAAGATCTTTCACCACTTGTATTAAACGGATCTCGACCGTCCATATGTTTTCCACTTGGCATTGCCCTTCTCTTGTTCACCTTCTTCATCTTAAGTGGTATCTTCTCATGTTGCTACCACTGGGAAAAGTATCGCAGATTTCACCAATCTATCTCTGCTCATGAAGCTGCACAATCACATACTCATACGGAATCAGAACCCTTCAAGTTTATACCTCAATTCTCGGTAATATTTTATTTCTTACCATTTTGATTACACATTATTTGCAACTTGAACTTGAATTAACATTTTTGTTTTTTAGGAACTGGAGATGGAAGAGACGGAAAAAAGCATCACGGTGTTGATGCCAGGAGATGAAGTGCCGAAGTTTATAGCTATGCCTTGTCCGTGTCAACCGCCCCGGCCAGAAGGGATTGTTGTTGACTTGGAGCAACCGTGAGGAACACCGTAGCATGTTAAACTTTAGTTATTGAACATTAATTTTCTGGTATGTGAATATGCATATGCATTGTACTATTGTTGTCTATCCTTTGAATTTGCATGTTTGTTTGAGATTATAAAAAGTTCTACATTTTATTATTTCATTATTTCCATGAAATTGTTACATTGGTCATTGTGATTTATTTAGATAGATATGCCAAACATGCATTCGGCAGTATAGGCATGCTACATGCATATGGCAGGTCTACCATTTCATTATATATGCCATGCTACAGGCATATGGCAGGTCTACAATTTTATTAGATTCAATATTTGTTTTCTTGTCCAAGCTAAAGTTAACCTGTCGAATGAAATGAATCGGTGGCACTTTTATCAAATGCTGTCAAATTCAACTTTGTATATCACCTCTTTTTATTGTCTACATGAAAACAGTAAACTGATAGATTTTAAATAAACTAGATTACTTTGTCAAGATTTTTTAGGTAAGGAATAAATCTTTATAAAATTTTAGTGAGATTTAATTATGGTATATATACTTATTTAGAAAGGGGAGGAATAATGAAATTGGACATCAGAGTAAAATTAGTGAGCATAAAATTAATAATTCTACCTTTTCTTGCAACGAGATAATGACTAAAAGAGTATAAAGGGTAGTCTAATCATTCTACCTTGAATAGAAAATAATCACACTTAAGTATCAATTTTTCTACAACTAATAATAATTTATTTTGTAAACAAATAACTAAGTTCTCACTAATCAAATATATTTGAAGATTTGTACTTTTATAAATATAACTATTTAAGAAAATAATCTTAATTAAATGTCACACTGATAAATACTTAACAAATCGGAAGCAATGAATAAATCAGGTTAATGATAAAAAAAAAATTATATACATAAATCCATAAATATAATACCAAAAATGTTGTCTAATTTTTTTTTATAGAAAATATATATTTAGTAAATTATGAAATATATTATTTAATATAAGATATATTTTATATTTAAAAAGGAATTTACAAAAATTAAATTTAGATGATATATAATGGTTAAAGATATGCTTTTAATTGTCATAAAATTAATATATCCATCAAATTGTTGTAATCATAATAAATAATTACATTAAAATGTCAGTTATACTATAGTTGATAATATAGATCATTTAATTAAAAATAAATTAGTAAATAAAGAATAAAAAATCTGATTTTTTTATATATATTATCCATGTGTGGAATATAATTAATCTAATGTCATTTTAGTATGTAATTCACTCTAAATAATTTAATTAATAAGTAAGTAAATTTGTAAACTCCTTAAATGTCATTTTAGTATGAAAAAATTCAGTTTTAAGTCAAATTTCTAATATAAGTAAACACATTAATAAAATACTAAAACTAATTTATAATGAATTTTTTAATTAAAATTAAAGAAAATATTTACCACATAAATGGCAATTACGCTATAATTTTCAATAGATAATTTAATTAAAAAACAAATGAATTTTGATTTAGTATAAAGAAATATAAATGCGTTTTTTATTTTAATAAGTATCAACCAGTTAAATGTAACGTGTGAGTGTGAAATGCAATTGATCTAAATGTAACATGTGAGTGTGAAATGCAATTGATCAAGTAAATAATATCTCCTGTCATGCTAGTAATTAATTAAGACTAATAGATAGTTAATTAATAAATAATAAATTTGCTACTGAGAAATCAGTTTGAGGGAAAATTTATGATATATATATATATATATATATATATATATATATATATATATATATATATATATATATATATATATATATATATATATATATATATATATATATATATATATATATATATATATATATATATATATATATATATATATATATATATATATATATATATATATATATATATTAAAGTGTCGTTAAAAAATATTAAAAATGAATAAAAAATTTAAGGTGTGAAGTATATTTTTACTGTGCAAGTGTAGATTAAATTTTTTTATATGCATTATAAAAAAATTATAAATAAAAAATTATTTTTGACAAATATGATTGATAAACATAATCAATAAAATAATAATATTTAATCTTGAACTATGAACTTCGGTGCATTCATTACATTCTAACCTATTATGTTAGGACTTAGGATGAAATAAACCATGTTATTTAAATCATCATTTGAGCAAATCTAAAGTGATAATAATTATAGAAGAAAAAAAACCTTAGGCTTACTTGTTAGTTACACCTTTCATGGAGTTGCAAACTTGATATATAGTCCTAGGTCATCAAAATTAAAAGATTGCTTATAAACTTCAATTTCTTCTTCAAAATTACATGAATTAAAAAAATATATTTATCATGCTTACCCCTCCCAAAAACATGAATGAGTATGTTTACCTACTCCCTCCGATTTATTTTATAAACAAAATTTACTTTTTAAATATATTAAATAATTAATATATATAATTTATATATAAATAAAATACATTAACTATTTAATATATTTAAAAAAAAATTGTATATAATATAGAATGGAGTAATACTTTACAACTAAATTGAAGAAAAAGTAGATTCTTTCATTAAGTTATCTTTCATGCAAAAGATCTGAATACCATTTATTTGAATATACAATTCCTACCTCAATATACCATAAACTAAGTTAATAGTAATTAACTATATATTTAATAAATATGTATAAAAAAATGTATAACAAAGAAATGGAAGTAAAAATTAAGAACATCTTGGAAGAGTGAGTGTCAGTGATTATTACCTTCATTGTTTGTCTAAAATTTCTAGAGTGTATTAATTCTTTAATGATACAATATTTAAATAGTTAAACTATTAATTGTAGAGATATCTTATTGAACGTTTAACCAATCACAGTTTATTCATACACAAAATTATCAAACAATTTGTTAATAATTAGTATTTAGTGCAAAACAAAGGGGCATTTAGTGCAAAACAAATAAATTCTTCTTCCAAATGAATCTGACGGCTGAGCGTAATTTGACGTGTGAGTACCCTGCCAACCGTCCAGTTTAATGTGATGCTGGCCGCAATCTATGCCTTACCTTATGTATTAAGTTGCCAATTACTTCTCCTATTTAAGAAATGAAGCACGTCATTTCTCAAGTATTCAAATCTTTTATTGTTCGTACACCATTTTTCACTTTCATACTTACTTGAATGCTTGAGCGCCAATCTTGCAGGCCAACATTCTTTCCACTACATGGGAAGTTCAGAACCATCACAACAAGCCATTCGTCCTTACATACCGATCAACTTTCGTTCCACTACAGAACATTGTCGCCATACGTAAGAATCAAATTCTGATTCCTACAGTTTTCCATGATCAAATCTCTCCTGATTCAATTGAATTTCCTCTATAAAGAATATCTCTTTCACTCGAATTGCATATTTTCATTTCCCAATCACCTCTCTCGAATTTCAACTTCTTTTCCTTCAGATTTTCCATCAGATCTATCAAATATGGTGGCGTCCAAAGTTATTCGCTCCATCGTCTTACAGAAATTGGTTGGTGTCGCTACTGAGGCTGTCAAAGATCCACCTCCTCCAACTCAAGGAACGAACGACCAAGTTCTGGTAGCTTCCTTATCTTTTCATTGACATTAATATCTTGTACAACATATGTCAAGTCAAGGAGCATTCCAATGGCTTCCATTCCTCATACCTGCTCAACAATTCAACTAAGGAGAACCTTCACTCAGACCTCTACAACTTTCTATGATGCCTGAGCAGAAGATACTTCCTGAATTTCAACTAACATAGAGCCTTTAAAGAATTTATATAGAGTGACAATCATCACCTTAAAAGCCGGTTGTTTAAAGATGAGTTAGGCAAAACTCTAATATGCTATCAAAGTCTACCGATTGGAACATGGGCCGCCCACCAATTATATCTATGCACCAAGCTCAAAAGAGTGTTAGGCGTGAGGAAGTGTAATGGAAATATCCCAAGTCCCATATTGGTTAGACATAAATCCTCTAAAGAACTTATATAAACTTGAACCCTCACATTAGAAACTGTTTTTGTAAAGATAAGTTAAGTCAAACTCTAATAGGGAGCCAATATATGTTAACTAGTGTTTATAACATGGTACAGTAACAAAATTCTTAGGCTTAGGCAGAAAGGATATTCAGAATTAAAGAGAGCTTGCAACATGATATTCTGAGGAATAATATCATTCTAGAAGTGCCATCATGAAAGAATCAAGCAATGATCCTGAACCGATACCAAACTAGGTGGAGACACGTCAATAAGGATTCTAGAAGTCCCTAAGTCATTAACGACATCATAGACACATGACTCATTCCCTTGATCCAAAAAGGGGAAGAGGTATTCATACTCCTCCAAAAGCTTGTCGCCTTCTGAGGACAGAAAGATATCAAGAAGATGCTTAAGTTCTAGAGTCAAAGAGAAACTTCATATATCCTTGCATACTCGATAATAGGATTTTGAGAGCACTAGAGAAGTCGTTAAAGCTCCAGAGGTATGATGAGACTAAGGATTCAGACGAACATGTCGAACATATAGATGACCGTCTAGCTTACTACCATGCATATGGAGTTCTAAAGTGGAAACTCTTTGCATTAACTTTGACTGGACCGACAATGGCTTGGTTTGAATCCCTTCTCGATGAAAGTATATATTCTTGAAAAGTGAGTGCATACCTTGTTCCAGTTTTAATGCTTAAACTCCTTAAACACTTCACGGGAGACAATTTGGAAAGAATGTGCAAACATGGAGTTCAAAAAATTTGGGATCAAGAACCTATATCTAGTCAGAGAGTCCTCGTAGACGAATAAATTCAAATAATATTGTTTATACAAAAGCCACAACTACAACATGAGCGATTGCATCTAGCTGAAAGATGCAATCGAAGGACTGATAAATAAGGTGTGAATGTGTGTGTGTGTGTGTGTGTGTGTGTGTGTGTGTGTGTGTTTTGTGTGCGTGTCCGTGCATGTGTGTGTGTGTGTGTGTGTTTGTACGCGCCAAAGAGTTATCTGAGTTTGGCAGAACATTGGTCTAATATTGTCCCCAAGAGATGTTATTGATATTTCACAGTAATATTGAACTTTTATAGATTTTTCCCACAAACCCTTTATACAAGATGGTTTCTGAGGTGCTTGATCACCAGGATGCTCAGGAAGTTTTATATGTTCTTATCCCCTCAACCAAAAGAGAGTTTTTTTTCCACGGGATGAACTCACGAACGCAGTAGAGATTTTATAGGCTCATATCAATAACTAAAATGAACTTTTCCATGTTGAGTTATAGAACTAAACTGAGATTTTGTAAGTGGTCGATATCAAGAATCAAACTCAATTCTTCAAGAGTATCGTACTATTGAAAATAACAACAGTGGCACAATACTAACACAACTTTTTCCTCATAAGCAATTTTCACTCACAAGACACTAAGGTAAGTTTTGGTGAAAAGGGATGGAGAGAGGGAGAGAGAGAGAGAGAGAGAGAGAGAGAGAGAGAGAGAGAGAGAGAGAGAGAGAGAGAGAGAGAGAGAGAGAGAGAGAGAGATTGTAAAGGATTGGAAAAATTTTGGTGTGAAATGAAATGAGGAAAATACTCCTTTATATAGGAAAAAAATGACTCAAAATGGAAACAATCCATGGGCCGAATTAATGTCCTAAATAGATTGAGATAATTGATTAGGTGCATCTAAATATATTGTCTAACGATGACAATGGATGATAAGTCAAGAAAGATGCAAACTTAAGTATTAGAGTTTGATGAACTTTACTATCTAATGATGGAAATTAAATAGAATATAAACTTAAGCCTCATGTTAAGATAACTCAAGCAAGTGTTCACAAAAAAGTAAAATCCGACAAGTCTTGAAGTTTATGAAAATCCATACCTTAGTTAAACAGAGGGAATACTTTGTAAAGTATAAGAGTATTATCGTAAAAGTGCATGGTGAAATAACACACAGACGAAAACACTTTTTCAACTGAGTTTTTCTAAAGAAAAACATTTTGAAAAAATACTTTGAAGTTGTTTCAGATGAGTTATGACCTATCAAAATAGCTTTGGGCAAAGTTTGTCCTCGCCAATCGATTGGCTCAATTCAAAATTGAGCCCTAAGCAATTTTGACAACATCTTAATGATGTGCAAAGGCTAAATATCATTTCTTTCCTTTTTTGACTTTATAATCGATTATTTTTAGGTCATCTAATTGACTGGAAATATGTGCTAATAGATTGACAACTCTTAAAAAGCATAAAATTCAAATTTCTTTTTGAGCCAACCTCTATACTATAAATAGAGTTCCCTTTTCACTTTTTTTTCACATCCAGGACTGAGTTTCATTTTATACTTCTCTCTCTCTCTCTCTCTAAAGTTTTCTTTTACTTTTCACTCACTAAGTTTTTAGCCGAAGTGCGTCTCAAGAAAGTCCTTTTTGTAAGACAGAAGTTGTAATTTTGGAAGGGCAGATTTGTAAGTTCACAAAGGAACTTTTGTTTATACCTTGGTTGAACATTTTATCCATTTAGATATTAGTTGGGTTAGAAGTTAAACCCATAAGATCTTTGGTTTGGGGATTGAATGATCAAACCCTTATTTAGGTTTGAAGGCTCAACCCGTGATAAAAGCTTTCATGGGTTCTTGGTTATACCGTGGTAAAATCAATTTAAGGTTAAAACTTAGTTTGATATTAAAATCTTGTTATAGGTTTGAGATTATATGACATTAAAATCTCTCAGATTATTGGTTATCCTGTGATAAAACCAAGGTTTAAGGCTCGTGAGTTCAACTTATGTTAAAAGATTGCAAAGTTTGTTTAAAAGCTTGAAGATTAACTGCTCCAAGATTCTTGTGAGAAGGAGACTAACCACTTTGATCCTCCATTTAGAAGGAAGACTAATTACTTCCTCAGCTGTCTATGGTTTGATTGGAAGTTATTCATGAACTTCACATTTTCTTGTATTAGGGGGTTCGTGAGTATTACCTACTAAAAGATTTTAAGTTTATTGGATACTATCAACATCAATTCTTGAGGATAGAAAAAAGTAATTTCTTGACAGAACATGTATCACTCTTGGTGTTATTATCTTCCGTTAACTCTTTACTTCTCGCATTTTATATTCTGCTAATTTAATTTTATGATGCTTAATATTCAAAAAAAAATTTAAAATGATTTCAAAATCTGATTTTAATCCTCAAGTTTTTTCAAAACCATATTTTTCCGAACAACACAATTCACCCTTCTCCCCTCGCTTGTGTGTGAAGTCACATGTCCAACAAGTGGCATCAAAGTCTAACTCGTGTTTAATGATTAATTCACTACTACCAATAATACATTTTATAAAATATCTTTCAACTCACCCAATGGACAACTGAAATGTAAATCAAAGACGCGTCATATTTTATTTTATTCTAAAAAAATACTACCTATCACCTCGGTTGAGCTTACAACCGAGGGGTAAGTATTCAGGGAACATGCCTTCGAATCATAGCAATTACATTTTAGCAACTTTTAATTTTTTTACTTATTTTTTTATCTATTACTTTGGTTGATTTGAAAACCAAGGGGAAAAGTATTCAATTAGAATCCTTGCAACTACATTTTAGCAACATTTTGTTTTGTTTATGACCTATTACCTCGGTTAAGCTGGTAACGAGGGGTAAAGTATTTAGGGGACATGTCTTCGAATCCAAACAACTTCATTTTAGCACCTTTATTTTTTGTTTTATTTTTGTTTATGACTCATTACCTCGGTTGAGCTAGAAATCAAGGGGAAAAAATATTGATCAATCCCATTTCAAATTTCAACAACTGCATTTTAGCGTATTTCATTTAATTTTTATTATTTATGACATATTAACCCGGTTGAGGTAGAAGCCTTGAGGAAACCTTTTATCTAATATAATGAAAAAGATTAAGTAATGATTTTTTCTCATCAATTTATATAGTAACAACAGTCAAGATACTGCTAACTAATCAATCCACATGAAACATTAGTGATGCACATGAAATCCTCACCAACCAATCAAAACGTGAATGCATTAAAGATCCATCTTGAATGCAAAGTGTTGAAATAGAAACTTAACATAATTAAAACAATGATAATGAAAGTATCGAAATAAAGTACAATATCATTCTTTGAGATTGATTGCAAGAGTAAGAAAATATTTTAAGGTTGGTTTTTTAATGTAATATCTTTTCTTATAATTGATTGTTAAAAATGTTAATGTTAGTTAGGAAAGCATGGATGTAACTTAGCAATGTTAGTTGTTGTTTTTGTGTTAAGCAAATTTTTTAATGTTGTTGTTGTTAATATTTAACATTTAATGATTATATTGATTTTGTTTATTTTTTGTTGTTGTTTTTAGATTTAATATTTAAAAATTGTATTGATCTTGTTATTGTCGTTGTTGTTGTTGTTGTTGTTGTTGTTGTTGTTGTTGAGATTTAATGTTCAACGGTTCTATTTGTTGTTGTTGTTGTTGTTGAGATTTAATGTTCAACGGTTCTATTTGTTGTTGTTGTTGTTGTTGAGATTTAATGTTCAACGGTTTTATTTGTTGTTGAGATTTAATGTTCAACGGTTCTATTTGTTATTGTTGTTGCTCTTGTTGTTGGTGTTATTGTTGTTGTTGTTTTTAATGATGTTGTTGATGTTTTTGATGATGTTGTTGTTGATGATGTTGATATTGATGTTGTTGTTGGTGGTGTTGATGTTGATGAGGTTGTTGATGTTGTTGTTGTTGATGATGGTGATGATGATGATGATGGTGATAATGATGATGTTGTTGTTGTTGTTGTTATTGTTATTGTTGTTGTTTTTGTTGTTGTTGATGATAATGATCATGATCATGATCATTATCATGACGAGGAAGATTCAAACTTTGTCAACAACTTTAATGCTTTGTAAATTGAAACGAAAAAAAATAGGTTAAATTTTTTTTGAAACAAACTATTTTACCTTGGGCGTTATTTTCAACCGAGATAAAAAGTAAAGCAAGTTTGAAAATCCAAAACAATGTTATTGCTCGGGATCGAACTTCTGATCAATGCAATTTTTCTCTCGATGGAACTTTATCCGAGGGGAAAAGTGACATGTTTTCATGACGCCATTCATTTCCTTGCCTATGAAACCGAGGTAAAAGGATTTTTTTTGTAGTAGTGATATGATATTTGGCAAGCTAGGCTTAGAATTGTTTTCATAATGTTAATCACGAATTATGGGAAAAAATAATTAGTGGTCTGTTTATCCATACTCATCAAGTAAATGATGAAGTATTAGATAAACCTGATTCCCTTTCGACCGAGGAGAAAAAGAGAAAGTTTGAAATATATATTTGGAAACCAAGAAATTTATAAGATGTCTGTATATGATAGTAAACCTTATCATGTTCATCATTGTAAAACCGCCAAAGAAATGTGGGATACTCTTAAAATGATATATGAAGTCTCTCAAAGTATCGAACAAGAGAAGATGAACACACGAGGTGAAGAAGATGAAAATACCAATCTTAGATGTTTTTCAAAGCTTAGAAATATTGAAAAGTATGTTGGAAAATGTATCACTAACAAATATACAAGAATTTAGAATTGTAAGTTTGATCCAATCCTTAAATTCAAAGATATAAGCCTTCATGACAAGGAAAAATCCTAAAAGAAGGAAAGTATAGAGAAAGATGAAGAAGTAAAAAACCAAAGAATCATCAACTTCATGATACTCCTACATACAAGTCCGGTGGAATCCTTATAAAGAAGATACTCGATAGTTGAACAATCTTTGAAAGATTCAACATCAAACGAAGGAACATATTGTTCAAAAAATGATAAAGAAAAAGAAGAAGTTTCTTTAATATTCGAACAAAGAAGTGGAAGAAAGACATCAACCTTGGGGAGAAATATGAAAGAATTTTCTTCCAACAAATATAATGAAGTTCTCTTAAAGTATTCCTACGAGGAAGATACTATTATAGGTATTAAGCCATATTATGAACAACTAGTTAGAATGAGTATTCAATTAGTTGAAGAAAATGAGAAACTAAGATAACACACATTAGGTCTTAAAGAGTATATAATATACCTTGAAGGAATAAACAAATTATTCAAGAAAGAAATAAATAAACTTAGAAAGTCTAGAGAAATGTGTGATAGACGTGTCTCTCTGAAAAAGGGAGTAACTGATCTACGTGAAACCCTAGGGAAATTTACCTAAGGTAAAGAAAGCTTCACTTGATCCTATAAAGTCAAAGAACTTCCTTAAATAAAAATGGACTAGGATTTAAAAAGGATACAAAACCTAGTAAAGGTGTATATCACAGGAAAAAGAAACGTCCAATCTATAAATGCACATATTGTAGAAGGGTAGGTAATTTAGAACCTTTATTTTTGATAAATTTAAATCCAAATGGAATAACCTTAGATATTCTAGAACTAGTACACTTGGGCCCAAGAAGATGTGGAATCACTTCTCGAGGAGATTTTGCTTATTTGTAGATTATTTCTTGGATCTTCTAGTCTTCTTGCTAGAGCTTCATAGATCCTTGAATTTCTTGCTTGGATCTGTTAATTGCAGCTAAACAACACTCACCAAAGCAAAACTCAGCTTTGTAGGTTGGTAAATCCTAGATCTAGCTTTGATTTTTCTTAATCTTACATTTCACAATTTAAATCCCTGACTTTTTCGTGATATTTGGTCCATTGATTGCTTTGATTATTGATCTTGATGTTTGTTGGATCTAATTGATGTTTGATTATTGTGATTTGATGTAATCTTCATGCACAATTGATTGCTCTAACATGTGGAGATTAAGTCATTAAGTTGTTGAAAAGTGCTTTTATGCTTAATTTTATGTTGTTGTTTTTTACAGTGTTAACTGATTAAACATTTGCTAGGCAAAAATGGTTAATCGGTTAACCAGTGTATTTTTGCTGTTTTTTAGTGTGTTAATCAATTAACACATTTGATGAAACTAAAACAAACACGGACGAGTATCTAAAAATCTAGGATCAATACGAACGAGTATTGATGAAACTGAAATGAACACGGACGAGTGTCTAAAATCTAGGATCAATACAGACGAGTATTGATGAAACTGAAACAAACACAGAGGAGTGTTAAAGATCACGACGAGTGTTGAATGAACATGGACGAGTGTCTATGATCAATACGGATGAAGTATGGTAATCGGAAACAAACACGGACAAGTGTCGAAGATATTGAGATTTACGCATCTAACATCCTAACAATGGGTGAAAGAGGCAAGAATTAATCGCTAGACGACTCTGAGGGGATAATGGAATCCTAGGCAGATGAGCCTGCTAGGGAACGATGATCAAAGGGTAAGATTGACGGATCTACTACCCTAAATATTGGTTAGAGCACCTGCTTGGGGATAAAGTTAAACGACCTCTCCTAAGTTACACCAATGTCTACTAGGGAAGGGTTTGGAAAAGACAGTATCAAACTTGGCTTACGCTTCGAATGCATGTTTGAATTTTCCATGGCATAATGCTCCATAAAAATGGAAATGCTACGCATTATGAGGATGCAATGTAATAATGCTTATGATATGCAAAAAGACACTCCACCAAGAGAAGCGATGCAAAATTGAAACCAACACCGCTTGAAAAGACAAAATGAACTATCTTCGAAGTCATAACAAACTTAAAATTCCAACCCATGAGAAAGTACGAGCAGCAGACGTCTGTTAACACCGTGATTTTAATCTTCCAACACTCTGTGGGACAAAAAATACCACCTCCGTCGGGAAACCACCAATGACGATTAGGCTTTAACCTGCTGAAAATACCAAGAACCATCGGGCCTTAAACTTCTAGGGAAGTATCATCAGAACCAACTTTGCTGGGAAATAAAAAACCATGATAATCCACTAGGGAAATTGCACTTCCTGATGCTAATAAGGAACGAACATACCAATACTCTGTGAGGAGGGAAACTCTACTGGGGAAGGGAGGTCAACTGAGTCTCTTACAGAGGATGCAAACATGCTCGGAGGACACAAACAAACCATCCTTACTCTGTCTGGAGACATGCATTTTTGCTGGAGAAGAAACAACCAAATCCAATCGTGGTCGGGGAAGGTAGACTTCTGGAATCTCGCAGAGGAGAACAAACAGAAACTCCATAGTACTCTACTGAGGATGATATGACCTTAGCGATCTCTGTCAGGGAGATACACGCCTTCAAATATCTGAATGATGCCACAAATGCTCGAGAGGTATCACGAAGACTTGATGTATTTTGCCCCAGTATACTAAACCCTGGATAAGTGATTCTGATTAACATCCTTATAGAAAGGATAAATTCTCATGCTTTTGAAGTGACCTGCCTTAGTACACGCCTTGAAGTGACCTTTCCCCTGTCTGATTGATCTTCGAGAGATTCGTTGAATCTCAACATGATTTCCCTAGATTACTGAACTTTGGAGAGATTTCTCGACGTGACAGCCCTAGATTTGGTAACTTATAAGCAAACATTATTGGAAGAATCAGTAACTGACAAAGTTTCTTGGCTACATGTTCTTTAATAAGACTCTCCAAGAATTTCCTCTTGGCAAAGTTAGACTTCTCGACTGATGATCATTATGTAAACCTCATTGGCATCAAATACATGTATGCCAGTAGAAATGTTTAAAAGGATTATTCTAATGCAACACATATGTTAATCTTGAAGTTTTTATTGAAAAGATATCGCCAAACCCTGTGAACGAGTCACTAGTCGAAATGCGATACTGATTTTTAAATGAAATACATTATGCATAATGCAATACCAATAAAAATCTTATTAGCACAACTCATGGGAGTCAGGAACACTATCTTGTGGAAGTATGCCTTCGGAATGAACCTTGCCTCAATTAGAACTTTTAAGGGTTGTAACATGGCCTGGTTCACGATTTTAGAAAGAAAGGATTTAAGGCTCAAAGTTTTGTTTTAACCCACCCATTCTTCATAATGTTCTCCAGTCACACGTTCAGCTAATTCGGCACAGGCGCTCACCTTTCAAAAGGTTATTGAATGGTAGAAGTGATGGTTTAAGGAACCCACAAGGTTTTTCAGAGTGGTGATCACCCCTTCTGTCTTTGGTGTCTATAGTCACACGACTTTCTCTTGCTCGAGGATTTTTCTTTTGTAATCCTTTTCTCTTTTCACATTTTTTTCATTCTTTTGTTTGTTTTTCCCTAATTTTTTCTTGGACTGATTCTTTTGTATTTTTGAAGTCCAACGGGATACCTTAACTTTTGCCTAAGTCATTTGTTTTCTAGTTGTCGACTTAGCAAGCTTTCTTTCTTTTTTTTCTCGAACAAATCGTGTGACACTAGTTTGTCTCGATTTCTATGAAAGGGTTGTGACTACCTCATTCCTTACAATAAGGGATAACTATTGTGGTTTCACGTCTTTTACCTCCTGTTGAGTGAGGAAAGAAAGGTGGTTGACCCTTAGATGCACATTCCTTTTGAAATTTGAATGCCTGGTCAAACTAACTGACGACTACCCTGCCCCTAGGTTAGATGCAAAGGTTTTTCGTATGAAAAGAAACTCCTACTTCTAGGATCAATGAGGTTGACGAGGGTCTATCTCCCTTATATTTCCGGTGTTTAGGGATTTGAAACAATGTTTGTACATCATCAACAAGGTTTTATTCCAAAAGCATACGACCAGAAAGTTTGCGTTTTCACTTCCTCATCCTCCCTTAGAGAGTTTAAGCAAGAAAGTTGGTATTGCAGTGCGTAGAAATATTTTTATGACTGAACACGAACGGATTACTTCAAGAAAAACATACTCATTGCATTAATATTATCATTAAAAAATAAACAAGTTTTACATGTAAATAATGATTTAACAAATAATGAAAAGTACAAATGAAAATGCAGTAAAGAAAGCTCCAGGTTGCCATTGTTGAGGAGGCTTGACTTTGTCTGGACTTATTGCTTCTGAAGATGTCTTTGCAGTATGATCGCTCACTTGGGATACTTCAATTGATGTGTAGACCATTTGCTATGATCGTGATAACCCTTGAATCAATCAGATCTTGCACCTGATGTTTCAGATCTCTGCAATCTTTGATTGAATGGCCAGATGCCCCTGAATGGAACTCACATCTTGCAGTTGCATTATAACCTGGTGATAGTTGGGCAGGAGCATTGAAACTCCTTAACTGAATCAGCTGATGCTTGAGAAGTTCATGCAAGAACTGTGCATATATCATGTGAATAGCATCAAGCTGACTTTCAGGCTTCTTCGACTTTTGTCGTTTCTTCTGGGGATGGTTCTGATTTAGGCACCCAACATGTCCATGCTCTTTCCTCCTCAGATCTGGTCGAGGAATAGGCAACAGTTGTGGATGTAGAGATTCTAGAACCCAAGATTGTGGAATAGACCCCTGTCCTGAGGTTGACCCTAGAGGAAGGTGAGTAGCATCCATCTCTTTTGTCATAGTTGGAGTAGGATCACTCTGTGTAAACTCGATTACCTTTGAATCAATTAGCTCTTGTACCTTGTATTTGAGCCTCGTACAATCTTCGATGTTGTGACCAGGTGCCCCAGAATGGAAATCGCACCTAGCATTGACATTATACCTCAGAGGAAGCTTTGCGGGAGGAGGTCCCAAAATAATAAGCTCAATCAGCTGAAGCTTAAGCAGGTGTTGGAGTAACTGCGCATACGACATCGGAATCGGATCAAATTTCTTTGTAGGCTTCCTTGGCCTTGGTTCATACCCTCTACCCCTAGGATTCTCTTGGCAATTAGGAAACGATCGTTGACGAGAAAGTTTTGGAACTTCAGGTTGCAAATAAGATTCACGAGGTAGCTCGTGATTTGGGAGGAATCCTACAGGAGAGGGAGGAGCGACCACTTCTGTTGCAGCTTCAAGCATAAGATTGCCTTCTTTTCTCAACACTGATCTCAAGATTTCCATAACCAAACTAACCTGAATCTTCAGTTGATGCAATTCTTCCTCAACAATTTTTGACCCTGGGGCAAGGCTTGTATGTCCACCATGAACTGCCTCATCTGGCTTCTGACTTCCATCAATTATACTTGCATCTGCTCCATGATCAACTTCTTGCATCTGCTCCATGATCAACTTCTAGCTGCTTTGAGTAGGATCAAGTCTGCAATTCTGAAGAAAACCAGATTAGGGTAACAATGACCAGCTTTGAACACCTGTTATGCACATGAAAATGCGATGCAAATGCCATGTTTGATCATTTCCAGGGGCAATCCACACCTTGATACAAGTTTTAAAAGCAATAAAACACAGAAGATGGATAGAACACTAGAAAAAGAATTATATAATAGCAGAGAACTCAGAAGGAAATCGGATAAATCTCCATTGTCTCGAAGATTGGCTTTTACAATAGATGTGCTCAAATAAAGATCATCGACAATAGCTTTAGGAGCGGGATCTTCCATATATCCATGGAAGGGTACCTGATTTTTGACTGGGATATCCAATATAAGTGAAAACTCTTTCAGGGTAGGGGCCAACTGATAAACCCTAAACGTGAAACATCCCATGGAAGGATCATAGAATTGTAGCAAGGTGTGAATAACCATCCTCTCATATTCTGTGATAGTATGAAGTATGCTAAGGATCTTCCCATAATCTTCTTTGAAGGTCTCTAGATTACTCTGCGTAGTTTTGGGAATCAGGCTGCAAATTAAACTCAAATCTGGAGATTGGAATTTGTAGCCGACAGTATGCTTCCTACCATCGTCCATCTACGAAGAGCGTATCAACCAGAATCAAGGATAAGATACAATCCCTAGAAATAAACAAACATGAATGTTAAAATGAAAATATGATGCTATGTAAATGCAGGCACGGGATCAAGGTTCACATAAATCCTAAATAGTTGTTGTGTTGTTGACAGATACTTCTTCTTTGACAAGAAATCCCCAACACCCAAATATTAAGAATACCAATCTGATGAGAAAGCAGGTAAGTTGAAGGTCAAGGTTTCCTACATAAACCCATGCCCTCTCACATGCGGGTTTTAATCTTGGACGACATCCTAGCGGGTCCTCAGCATCATGGGCTCTTAGGTCGAGAAATAATGATACGTTCACCATTTCTAGTTTAGAATCATCATCAATCAAGGAGGCCTCAATTTATTTCTCATGAACGGTCTCCAGAGTCATAAGCCTCTAAAGCAACACTCTGACTACTGTATAAACATTTAGGGCAGAGCATCTCCTAAGAAACCTCGTCTGAATGTAAACTCAAGTCAATGATACGTGTCAAACGCCACGCAAGTCAACAAGAGCTCACTCTAATCCTATGTGTGCACTCAACCCTGGGTAATGGGCTTATCTCTCATGGAACCAACCCCCCTCCCAACAACACAATAGTAGGAGAATAATACGACAACAATAATCAAATAAATGGAAGAAAATGCGATAAAAGTAGTAAATAAAACAAATAAAAGCATAAAGGCAAACACCCAATGAAAACGACACAGACAAGCGTTAGGATTGACTCTCATAGGGAATCACTTAGTCCCTAGTTGTCGCAACACGAAAAACAACTGACGGAAAAACAGAGTCGCCATCATACTTTATTTATCCCAACGGGGAAAGGGAAACGAACGAGTATTGATGAAACTGAAATGAACACGGACGAGTATTGATGAAACTGAAATGAACACGGACGAGTGTCTAAAATCTAGGATCAATACAGACGAGTATTGATGAAACTGAAACAAACACAGAGGAGTGTTAAAGATCACGACGAGTGTTGAATGAACATGGACGAGTGTCTATGATCAATACGGATGAAGTATGGTAATCGGAAACAAACACGGACAAGTGTCGAAGATATTGAGATTTACGCATCTAACATCCTAACAATGGGTGAAAGAGGCAAGAATTAATCGCTAGACGACTCTGAGGGGATAATGGAATCCTAGGCAGATGAGCCTGCTAGGGAACGATGATCAAAGGGTAAGATTGACGGATCTACTACCCTAAAGATTGGTTAGAGCACCTGCTTGGGGATAAAGTTAAACGACCTCTCCTAAGTTACACCAATGTCTACTAGGGAAGGGTTTGGAAAAGACGGTATCAAACTTGGCTTACGCTTCGAATGCATGTTTGAATTTTCCATGGCATAATGCTCCATAAAAATGGAAATGCTGCGCATTATGAGGATGCAATGTAATAATGCTTATTATATGCAAAAGGACACTCCACCGAGAGAAGTGATGCAAAATTGAAACCAACACCGCTTGGAAAGACAAAATGAACTATCTTCGAAGTCATAACCAACTTAAAATTCCAACCCATGAGAAAGTACGAGCAGCAGACGTCTGTTAACACCGTGATTTTAATCTTCCAACACTCTGTGGGACAAAAAATATCACCTCCGTCGGGAAACCACCAATGACGATTAGGCTTTAACCTGCTGAAAATACCAAGAACCATCGGGCCTTAAACTTCTAGGGAAGTATCATCAGAACCAACTTTGCTGGGAAATAAAAAACCATGATAATCCACTAGGGAAATTGCACTTCCTGATGCTAATAAGGAACGGACATACCAATACTCTGTGAGGAGGGAAACTCTACTGGGGAAGGGAGGTCAACTGAGTCTCTTACAGAGGATGCAAACATGCTCGGAGGACACAAACAAACCATCCCTACTCTGTCTGGAGACATGAATTTTTGCTAGAGAAGAAACAACCAAATCCAATCGTGGTCGGGGAAGGTAGACTTCTGGAATCTCGCAGAGGAGAACAAACAAAAACTCCATAGTACTCTACTGAGGATGATATGACCTTAGCGATCTCTGTCAGGGAGATACACGCCTTCAAATATTTGAATGATGCCACAAATGCTCGAGAGGTATCACGAAGACTTGATGTATTTTGCCCCAGTATACTAAACCCTGGATAAGTGATTCTGATTAACATCCTTATAGAAAGGATAAATTCTCATGCTTTTGAAGTGACCTGCCTTAGTACACGCCTTGAAGTGACTTTTCCCCTGTCTGATTGATCTTCGAGAGATTCGTTGAATCTCAACATGATTGCCCTAGATTACTGAACTTTGGAGAGATTTCTCGACGTGACAGCCCTAGATTTGGTAACTTATAAGCAAACATTATTGGAAGAATCAGTAACTGACAAAGTTTCTTGGCTACATGTTCTTTAATAAGACTCTCCAAGAATTTCCTCTTGGCAAAGTTAGACTTCTCGACTGATGATCATTATGTAAACCTCATTGGCATCAAATACATGTATGCCAGTAGAAATGTTTAAAAGGATTATTCTAATGCAACACATATGTTAATCTTGAAGTTTTTATTGAAAAGATATCGCCAAACCCTGTGAACGAGTCACTAGTCGAAATGCGATACTGATTTTTAAATGAAAGACATTATGCATAATGCAATACCAATAAAAATCTTATTAGCACAACTCATGGGAGTCAGGAACACTATCTTGTGGAAGTATGCCTTCGGAATGAACCTTGCCTCAATTAGAACTTTTGAGGGTTGTAACATGGCCTGGTTCACGGTTTAAGAAAGAAAGGATTTAAGGCTCAAAGTTTTGTTTTAACCCACCCATTCTTCATAATGTTCTCCAGTCACACGTTCAGCTAATTCGGCACAGGCGCTCACCTTTCAAAAGGTTATTGAATGGTAGAAGTGATGGTTTAAGGAACCCACAAGGTTTTTCAGAGTGGCGATCACCCCTTCTGTCTTTGGTGTCTATAGTCACACGACTTTCTCTTGCTCGAGGATTTTTCTTTTGTAATCCTTTTCTCTTTTCACATTTTTTCATTCTTTTGTTTGTTTTTCCCTAATTTTTTCCTGGACTGATTCTTTTGTATTTTTGAAGTCCAACGGGATACCTTAACTTTTGCCTAAGTCATTTGTTTTCTAGTTGTCGACTTAGCAAGCTTTCTTTCTTTTTTTTCTCGAACAAATCGTGTGACACTAGTTTGTCTCGATTTCTATGAAAGGGTTGTGACTACCTCATTCCTTACAATAAGGGATAACTATTGTGGTTTCACGTCCTTTACCTCCTGTTGAGTGAGGAAAGAAAGGTGGTTGACCCTTAGATGCACATTCCTTTTGAAATTTGAATGCCTGGTCAAACTAACTGACGACTACCCTGCCCCTAGGTTAGATGCAAAGGTTTTTCGTATGAAAAGAAACTCCTACTTCTAGGATCAATGAGGTTGACGAGGGTCTATCTCCCTTATATCTCCGGTGTTTAGGGATTTGAAACAATGTTTGTACATCATCAACAAGGTTTTATTCCAAAAGCATACGACCAGAAAGTTTGCGTTTTCACTTCCTCATCCTCCCTTAGAGAGTTTAAGCAAGAAAGTTGGTATTGCAGTGCGTAGAAATATTTTTATGACTGAACACGAACGGATTACTTCAAGAAAAACATACTCATTGCATTAATATTATCATTAAAAAATAAACAAGTTTTACATGTAAATAATGCTTTAACAAATAATGAAAAGTACAAATGAAAATGCAGTAAAGAAAGCTCCAGGTTGCCATTGTTGAGGAGGCTTGACTTTGTCTGGACTTATTGCTTCTGAAGATGTCTTTGCAGTATGATCGCTCACTTGGGATACTTCAATTGATGTGTAGACCATTTGCTATGATCGTGATAACCCTTGAATCAATCAGATCTTGCACCTGATGTTTCAGATCTCTGCAATCTTTGATTGAATGGCCAGATGCCCCTGAATGGAACTCACATCTTGCAGTTGCATTATAACCTGGTGATAGTTGGGCAGGAGCATCGAAACTCCTTAACTGAATCAGCTGATGCTTGAGAAGTTCATGCAAGAACTGTGCGTATATCATGTGAATAGCATCAAGCTGGCTTTCAGGCTTCTTCGACTTTTTTGTCGTTTCTTCTGGGGATGGTTCTGATTTAGGCACCCAACATGTCCATGCTCTTTCCTCCTCAGATCTGGTCGAGGAATAGGCAACAGTTGTGGATGTGGAGATTCTAAAACCCAAGATTGTGGAGTAGGCCCTTGTCCTGAGGTTGACCCTAGAGGAAGGTGAGTAGCATCCATCTCTTTTGTCATAGTTGGAGTAGGATCACTCTGTGTGAACTCGATTACCTTTGAATCAATTAGCTCTTGTACCTTGTATTTGAGCCTCGTACAATCTTCGATGTTGTGACCAGGTGCCCCAGAATGGAAATCGCACCTAGCATTGACATTATACCTCAGAGGAAGCTTTGCGGGAGGAGGTCCCAAAATAATAAGCTCAATCAGCTGAAGCTTAAGCAGGTGTTGGAGTAACTGCGCATACGACATCGGAATCGGATCAAATTTCTTTGTAGGCTTCCTTGGCCTTGGTTCATACCCTCTACCCCTAGGATTCTCTTGGCAATTAGGAAACGATCGTTGACGAGAAAGTTTTGGAACTTCAGGTTGCAAATAAGATTCACGAGGTAGCTCGTGATTTGGGAGGAATCCTACAGGAGAGGGAGGAGCGACCACTTCTGTTGCAGCTTCAAGCATAAGATTGCCTTATTTTCTCAACACTGATCTCAAGATTTCCATAACCAAACTAACCTGAATCTTCAGTTGATGCAATTCTTCCTCAACAGTTTTTGACCCTGGGGCAAGGCTTGTATGTCCACCATGAACTGCCTCATCTGGCTTCTGACTTCCATCAATTATACTTGCATCTGCTCCATGATCAACTTCTTGCATCTGCTCCATGATCAACTTCTAGCTGCTTTGAGTAGGATCAAGTCTGCAATTCTGAAGAAAACCAGATTAGGGTAACAATGACCAGCTTTGAACACCTGTTATGCACATGAAAATGCGATGCAAATGCCATGTTTGATCATTTGCAGGGGCAATCCACACCTTGATACAAGTTTTAAAAGCAATAAAACACAGAAGATGGATAGAACACTAGAAAAAGAATTATATAATAGCAGAGAACTCAGAAGGAAATCGAATAAATCTCCATTGTCTCGAAGATTGGCTTTTACAATAGATGTGCTCAAATAAAGACCATCGACAATAGCTTTTGGAGCGGGAACTTCCATATATCCATGGAAGGGTACCTGATTTTTGACTGGGATATCCAATATAAGTGAAAACTCTTTCAGGGTAGGGGCCAACTGATAAACCCTAAACGTGAAACATCCCATGGAAGGATCATAGAATTGTAGCAAGGTGTGAATGACCATCCTCTCATATTCTGTGATAGTATGAAGTATGCTAAGGATCTTCCCATAATCTTCTTTGAAGGTCTCTAGATTACTCTGCGTAGTTTTGGGAATCAGGCTGCAAATTAAACTCAAATCTGGAGATTGGAATTTGTAGCCGACAGTATGCTTCCTACCATCGTCCATCTACGAAAAGCGTATCAACCAGAATCAAGGATAAGATACAATCCCTAGAAATAAACAAACATGAATGTTAAAATAAAAATATGATGCTATGCAAATGCAGGCACGAGATCAAGGTTCACATAAATCCTAAATAGTTGTTGTGTTGTTGACAGATACTTCTTCTTTGACAAGAAATCCCCAACACCTAAATATTAAGAATACCAATCTGATGAGAAAGCAGGTAAGTTGAAGGTCAAGGTTTCCTACATAAACCCATGCCCTCTCACATGCGGGTTTTAATCTTGGACGACATCTTAGCAGGTCCTCAGCATCACGGGCTCTTAGGTCGAGAAATAATGATACGTTCACCATTTCTAGTTTAGAATCATCATCAATCAAGGAGGCCTTAATTTATTTCTCATGAACGGTCTCCAGAGTCATAAGCCTCTAAAGCAACATTCTGACTACTGTATAAACATTTAGGGCAGAACATCTCCTAAGAAACCTCGTCTGAATGTAAACTCAAGTCAATGATACGTGTCAAATGCCACGCAAGTCAACAAGAGCTCACTCTAATCCTATGTGTGCACTCAACCCTGGGTAATGGGCTTATCTCTCATGGAACCAACCCCTTCCCAACAACACAATAGTAGGAGAATAATACGACAACAATAATCAAATAAATGGAAGAAAATGCGATAAAAGTAGTAAATAAAACAAATAAAAGCATAAAGGCAAACACCCAATGAAAACGACATAGACAAGCGTTAGGATTGACTCTCATAGGGAATCACTTAGTCCCTAGCTGTCGCAACACGAAAAACAACTGACGGAAAAACAGAGTCGCCATCATACTTTATTTATCCCAACGGGGAAAGGGAAACATCGAGAAAACCTCAAAAGGGAAAAGACATGGTCTCGCAACCAAATATTGGGTTCGGGAGTCAATTACGCGAGAGGAAGGTATTAGCACCCCTCATGTCCGTTGTACTCAATGGGATTCGCACTTGTTGTTCTAATCACAGGGTGTGTTAATTTAAAGCCTATTGCTAAGCGAAAACTAAAAAAAAGGTGACTCGATAGGGCATGATGTCATATCAATGCAACGAGAACTAAAACCTCGACTAAAAAAAATGGTATTCCCTCGTGCAACGAGAAAGTCAAAGTCAACGTAGTTCGGAGGACTACGAGTGAATGGGGGGACTGTGCTCACCAAGACATCATTGTCTTGTGTCTATGTATCCTTATTCGTACGAGAATGAAAAAGTCAGAACGCTCGTAGTTTGACCTACCATGGTTGGTTGATGTCTTTTATGAATGATGCTAAACTCACGTTCCAGCAGTTAAGGTCGATGCCTGTTTGCAGTAGAACGGAGGTAACATGCCCTTTCTGAAAAAAGGTTTGGAAGGAAATCACGAAGAACAAAATGATTTGCAGTTTGTTTAAGGATTTTAACAAAAGTGGATTGACTTTGTTTGTGATGTGTATCGCACTAAAGTCTATGACATAGGATCGAATACTTCACACTAACGATCCAAACGTCTCGCGCACAAAGTACCCTAAGATGAGGTTAGAAATGCATCCGCTCATCTTTTCCCATGTTCTTAAGGCTCGTGGCACACAATACTCGTCGTATTAATTAAGTGTTTTGATTTTGTTTTGAGATGAGAAGAAAGAGGACTCAAAGGTTGAAAAGAAAACAACTAAGGGAAACTAACTCCTAATGTTGTCATGCATAATGGTCCTAAAGTTAGGATAGGAAGTGTTGTACCCCAAATTTTGACCCCTTAGATCCTCATTATCATTTTTAGAAGCATGATCATGCATTATCTAACCCTAAACCAGTGCAAGTTTATTATTGTCAAGTTACAGATGAATCAGGGTTCTCGCACCGACAAATTCAAAACAATCAAGGAATGATCAACCAATGATTTGGGCCAATTCAATCATGGAATGAAATCAAAGACAATATCAAAGTCAAATGGGAAGTCAATTTGAAGAAATCGTTTCAGAATCAAGAACAGTGCAGTCAGGAGGCCCCGATTAGGGTTTTTAACCAGTGGAAAGTCAACTGTGGTTTGACTTTGATGTTGGGAAAGGTTTTAATGGTGGGAGTGAGGTCCATGAAGTTGATATAGGCTATTAAAGACTATTCAAGAAGTGTCAAAGTCCCAGGATGTCCAGAATATCAACAGGCGACTCGATCGGCACCGATCGATCGTACGGTTGACCAAAAAGTCAACTCCTCGAATTTTGAGAATTGGAATCCAAGTTGTGAATCAAAGTTGTTCCTTATGTCATAATGGACTTGCATATCAATTTTCATGATCATTGGATCAAAGATGAGAGAGTAATCGAGAAATCGGGAAATTAGGGTTTTGAAAAGGGCTAAACCGTATCTCCTTAACCGCACATCCAATTGAGTTGGTTCTAGTCTCATTTGAAAGCTCTTGACAAGTCCTACAAAAGTCCCATACTAGTCCACAACCAGAAAATGCATATTTTTTGAGATATAAGCAAAAACATTTCTAGAAGGGAAAATAACTTAGAAAATTTCTAAGTCATTTACACTAAAGAACCCTAAAATCAGCCAACTTCAAGGGGATTTTTCACCTAGTTTCAAATGGAATCAAGACTTCTGGCCAACATGAAAGTCGTAGTACTATGTGAGGGCTTTCTAAAAAGTACAAGTACATCTCAAGGGGATTTATGAGCTGAGAGATACATGTGTTCAAAGTTGGCAATTTGTCACTTGTGTCCCACATTGATGAATTTTGCAAAAGCACCTCTATCACTCAAGTGGATAAATTTCAATGTTCTAAACTCCTTCTATCTGATATATTAATCATCTCAAGCAGGTTGAATCAAAGAAATAGCAAGGAGATAGCATGGAATCAAGAATTGGAAGTTCATTGCCTAAGTTGAAAAGATTGACTTTTCCAAGCATGAGGTGTAAAGGGATTTCTGCTCCAGCCACTCTACCAAGCCTCTAGGCTGTGTTTTCTCTGTAACATCATCATTCTAACTTGCCAATTGAGTTAAGGGAACAGCTAGAGATCAGAAAAACAAAGCAAGTTGTCATTTGGAAGAAAAAATCTAAGATTTCTTCATGGTGAAGCAAAGTCACCTAGCAAGCTCCTCACTCATTTTTTCTATAAATAGGGACTTCAAACTCCTCATTTAGGACAGGAACTTCATTCTAAAAACCTGCTAAACCAAGTTCCCTCATCACATCTCTCACTTACTTACATTTTGCAAAATCACCAAAATAGCCAAAAATTGCCAAAATTCAGCATTTGCAACTTTGCTACCATATCAAGTTCTTCATGTTCCAGCACTCAAACTATCATCCACACACCCTCTAAATCACATATAGAAGGTGTACCAACCATTGAATCACCAAAAAATTCAAAGAATGCAAAAGTCAACTTTTCATGAAACTTACTTTGACCAAAGTCCATAAAAACCTCCAAATCTTGCTCCAAACACTTTCTTGAGGTTTTGATCCTTTGGACACCTCAAATATCATATATACCAACTGTCCAAACCTCCATCCTTCATCAAGAACTCAGAAATCTCATTTTGGCATCTCAAGTGACTTGTTTCTTAAGTTTCAAGTAAAAGCACAAATACAAAGCTTGGATTTCATCACCTCTGGTTTTCTCAACATTCTTGGCTTGCTAAATAAGATCACCAACAGGTATGTAATTTGTAAAACCTTTCCCTTTCATTATTCTCCATATCTTGCATATTTAGGTTTTTGATAAAATGAAGTATAAAGCATGAATGAGAGGTGTGTTCATGATCTTCCACACATAAACCACCAAAAGACCAACTTTGCACCAAACTGGTTTTCTCTTAAATTCACTCCACATACACTTCATAACACTCAAATATGACATGTTGGTATGCTCATCTTACACTAGAAACCAATGAATCAAAGTTCACATCTTCATATGCATCAATGTTTGGATGACTTGCATATGCTATGCCATTTTTCATACCAAGTGGTTTCTTTGGAATGTTAGTGTTTAGACCATCCATTTATCACTCACTTGTGTTGTACAAATGATTAATTTGGTTAAATTTGCTTTGGAACTTCATCTATGCATCATCATGCACCATTTTGCAAAAAGCCTCATTCTCACACACCAAGTTGTAAATACTTGTTTGTACTTGGTATTTTATTGTTGCTACAGCTTTATGTGAACATATGTGACATGTTTAGATAGACCACAACACTAAAAATGACCTGCACAATGATTTGCTTCACATCATGCTTCACACACACATAATACACACCATTTGCGAATTGAATGCTATGTTCTCATATGTGTGTTCCAGTTTAAATTTGTTCACTTGCACACACTTAATATGACATACTTAAGATGTTGTGATGATTGATACAGCTCAAGACACTCCCAAATTCTAAAGTCATCTTGTTGTGCTTTGTCATGCTTATGTGATTTTGCAACTTGGATATGACAGTCACATTCATGCATGCCTTGGTCTCAAAATTGTTTGCCACTTGTTATGTATCATATATTGGATGTGTATGTGAATTTACTTGGCATTAAACATGTTGGAATCAAGTTGTGCATAGCATTATGCATCTCATGACATAAAACCATACCAGCTATCGTTTTTTTCACAGGAAAATGAATCTCAGAAAACCAACACCACCATCCTCTTCCTCTCATTTTTCTACCCAATTTACATATAAAATTTGTCTCGATCCGATGAGCGGTTAGTGAGATACGGTATAAAACGTATTTGGTTTCGATTATGTTTCCATGCATTCAAAACACACACACACACCAGTCAGCGTTTTTTTCACTAGGTGAACAATTTGGGAAAACTAACATCACCATCCTCTTCCTCTCATTTTTCTACCCAAGATCCATATAAAATTTGCCTCGATTCGATGAGCGGTTAGTGAGATACGGTATAAAACGTATTTGGTGTTGATTATGTATTTTGCCCAGCCATGATTCAAAACGAGCCTTGTATACATATTGTTTCCATTTGATTAATGGATGTAACAGCCGCCCCAGCGGTAAGAGCATGCGCGCAATTATACCTTTCACCATCATGACCAGGGTTCGATCCGGGTGGAGGTCGAACCCTTTTATTATTTTTCCTATTTTTGTACATAAACTTCAAAAATTCGTAACTCTCTCATTTTTTATCGTTTTTCACCCGTTCTTTTTTCATTGTGTTTATTTTAATGTGTACTTTCATGTCATAATTTTATTTTCCATGTTTGATTATTTTTTCACCACGTTTTATGGTGCGCAATCCGCGTGTCAACGGTACTAACCCTATTTGGTTGCAGATGAAATTTAGAAGGTTTCCTCTTGTGTTTTCTCGGGAAAATTGATTGTTATCATATCTATATATGTTTGTCAACATGTTAGAATTTTTACCTTGAATTATTTTTATATTTATCTCATCTGTCTGTTAACGGTATTCCAGGTGCGAACTGTCGTCACGGTTCTCGTACCAAAACATTTGCCCTGATTGTCATCATTGCTTTCCATCTTTAATCTTTGTATTTAGTTGTCACCATGAATGTTTGAATGATGTTTGTATTTTATTTTATCCCTAAGCGACGGAGCTCGTTAGCTTTCGTCCAGTTGCCGACAATACTGTTCCTCCAAAGGAAGGTCTGTCCACTTGACTGTCAGTGTCTTGGACCAAAATCTCTGCTATCCCTTGACTTTGTTAAGTCACCTTAACCCTAGACTAGAAGCCTTTAGACTTTGCTTGAAGTCTAAGAAACCCACCCATACTAGGAGTGTTCTTCAACTAGAACCCTAGGAAAGAGTTCGTCAACTCTGTGTAAGAATCATCGTCATGATTTCTTACTTCCCCCTTTTACAATTTAGTTTAGGGAGTTTTGTCAAACTCCACACAAACATCGTCATGTTTGTTCCCCTTTGAACCTTGATCATCATCAAGTGTTCTTTTCCCTTGTGAGGTGAACTACGATTGCTCTGATTCTATCCTAGTCAGGATACGTAGGCAGAAGGTGCGATACCTTTGCGAGCAAACCTAGAAAACCACTTAGGCCTTTTTATTCATTTTATCACAATCCCCAATCCTTAAACCATAGTACACAATTCACAAACTTTAGCAAGTAATTAAACAAAAGGTTCCTGTAGAGTACTACAGATATTTAGGGTGCTAATACCTTCCCTAGATATAACCAACCCCCGAATCCCCGAATCTCTAAAGCGTTGTTGTCACATCGCGCAAAAGGTTCTTTCTTTCTTTAGACCTATCCTTTGGATAAATTAAAGACCGGTTGTAAAAGAAATAAGGTTCAAGTTAATTAATAGCTTGATATCAAATTTTCACCGCAACAGAAATGGCGACTTCACTGGGGAGTGAACTTATTTTGAGGGTTTAACCTATTTTGTTTATATACTTGCTATTTGTGAATATTTGTGAATATGTGCAGATTTGTTCTTTTGGCTTTTGGGAAATACAATTGGTGAGACAGCACTATACCCGTGCTTGAGCGTACTTATGATAGGAATGTGGTATATTCAAGGAGGTTTATAGGGAGTTGATTCCCGACTAAGCCAACTTGAAAACCGCCGCTCAATGGAGGTCCTTTTTGAGGGTAGTGTTGTTGATCGAGTATTCGTGAAAACAATGTTGCTTTCTATAAGGGGCCCATGCCATTGAGGACCTTTAGAACACATTACCCCACTTGGCCTTATTAGGATGTAGTGCGATGACTATGAGGGAGTATTTCCGAATAGTTGATACGCGATACTACACTCGGACGAGACTCTCTTGAGAATATTATCGACCCCCGAGTTATTTGGGCAGTTGATAATATCCGAAAGATGGGTTGAGGACTCTGGGAACTTCTTAGAACCTTGTTCTACAGGTGATGAAAATCTCCAGTACACTCCTTATTGGGAAGGGTAGACCTTGGCTCCTGATTAAATTTCCCTAAACCAAAACTTGATGTGTATATGTGAATACTTGTGTTTGTTGCATCCATGCATTCATAAACATCATAACATAAAAGTTTTATGGAACTCAGACTCTCATTTTAAAAATTTTAGGAACATCATGGATCAGGGAAAAAAGAAAACAATCAAGTACACATACAAGAGTCCTAAACTGGATGATATTGAAAGGTTGAGCACTTATATCACAGATATAGAAGGTTTCAAGAGCAGATATGGTAACTTGTTGTCACTGTTGAGAACTAAGAAAAAGATGGATCTGGGGCTCCTCTCCACCTTGTTACAGTTTTACGACCCGCTCTATCATTGCTTCACATTTCCAGACTATCAGCTTGTACCAACACTCGAAGAGTATTCCTGCCTAATCGGGTTGCCCATCATTGAAGATTCTCCTTTTCCATTCACGGAGAAGGACCCTAAGAAGGAAGAAATCGCCAGAGCAATACGTGTGGGAGTAAAGGATATACAGGAAAACATGACTACCAAAGGAGGGATCTCTGGTTTACATGCTGGATTCTTGATCAAGAAAGCACAGTATTATGCTGACCACCTGAGTATGGACGCTTTTGAAGCAATCTTGGCCTTGCTTATCTACGGGATCTTCCTGTTCCCCAACATCGACAACTTTGTGGATCTCAATGCTATTAAGATCTTTCTGAGGAAGAATCCAATACCAACATTGCTGGGTAGTGCTCATCATTCCATTCACCTCAGGAATCTTCACAAGGGTGGTATGATCATCTGTTGTGTTCCATTGTTGTACAAGTGGTTCCACTCTCATATGCCCAAGGCTCATGTATTCTGGAAGAAGGGTTGGTGGTCTGAGAAGATTATGGCACTGTCGCATTCTGATGTTGAATGGTACAGCAGAGATTATGACGAGATAAAGATTATTGACAGCTGCGGAAATTTTGGCAACGTACCCCTCCTTACTACAGACGGAGGAATCAGCTATAATCCAGTGCTCGCCCGACGACAACTCGGGTATCCATTGAAGGACCGTCCTAACAGTGCTCGTGTTGAAAGCTTGTTCTTTTTGGGAGAATCTGAGTTGAAAGGAGAATTTCTGGAAGCTTGGAAGCATGTTCACAAAAGAGGAAAGGAAAGTCTGGGAAAGCCTAACTGTGTCTCCTTTGATCCTTATCTCCAATGGGTTCGGAAAAGAGCTATCCAACTGAAGATGCCTTATGCCTTGCAAGAACCTATGGTCCTGAAAGAAAAACGCCCATTGATCTTCTTTTCTGAGGAGGAAAAGTTGAGGATTGCCTTGAGAAAGTCACAGCAGACTGAGGTGTCCTGGAGGTACAAGTATCAGGTGGTAATGGAAGAAAACGAAACACTCCGCAAGCAGCTCCAAGAGAGAGATGAAGAGATAAGGGCATCCAAGAAGAGAAAGGCCCAGGAAAACTTGTTCTACTTCAGTAACCAGTCTACTCCGTGGAAGACGATGATTGAGAAACTTATGGAAGAGAAGATGCGAGCGGAGGAAGAACTACAGAAAGCAAATGCCACGGTGGAGTTTTTGTCAGAGGATTTCCTTTAGCACTGTTTAGTTTTCTTGTAATGTGTACTAAAAGATTTTGTAAGTGCAACATCGAAAATTAAATGAAATCCGTGATGTTTTGAATCTCGAGATCTGAGTTCTATAAAACTTTACGCATTTGCATCCGCATTTTTATTTTAAACATTCAAGGGGTTTTAAAAATCATTTCACAGGTATTAATAATGGATCCAAGAAGAAGATCAGCTATGGAGTTCAAGTTCCGACAACCAGATCTGGAGAACCTGAGAATATTGGGAAGAATGGTAGAAGACCCTGAAGCCTTCAAAGCCCGACACGGCAATGTATTATCCTTACTTGAAATTCAGGTGGATGAGGAAATATTGTCCGCGCTCGTCAAGTTCTATGATTCAACCTATCACTGTTTTACTTTCCCAGATTTCCAGCTGTTGCCAACTTTGGAAGAATACTCAGCGTTGATGAGATTAAATGTTGCTCCGAGGCCGTTTTCTGGAAGAGAAGGTTTCCCTGATGAAAGAGCAATCGCCGAAGCCATTCATCTTGAAGTAGCTGAGGTACGAACCCTAATGACCGCTCAAGGGCATCCTTACGGTCTACCTACCAGATTCTTGTTTGAAAAAGCACGGTTTCAAGCCGAAACCAAGAATTGGGAGGCATTTGAAGCTCTTTTGGTGTTATTAATCTATGGACTCTTCTTGTTCCCGTCTGACAACAGTTCATCCACAAAGACGCTATCAACCTGTTCCTGCTCCGAAATCCTGTACCTACTCTCCTAGCTGATACTTATTATGCAATTCACCGCCGACACTTGTACGAAGCTGGACCAATTGAATGTTGTTCCACTCTCCTCTACAAATGGTTCATTTCACGCTTACCTAGATATCCAGCACTGTGGGATGTACAAAACAGTAATCCATGGACTGAGAGGATACTGTTACTCTAGCATACCGACATTCAATGGTACGACCCTGATTACGGAGGGATCCCTATGATTCAAAGTTGTGGAGACTTCCCGAACGTACCGCTCATTGGTACCAGAGGGTGCATCAGCTACAACCCTATCCTTGCTCGCAGACAGTTAGGGTATCCGATGATGGGCGAACCAGGTTTCAACTTGATGAGGAGTTTCTGCATTCAAGACGGAGAGAATCGAGAATACAAAGCCAGGATCATCTACGCTTGGCGCCGTATCAACGTCAGGGGCATGACTGCTTTAGACTACCCTGACACGGCTGTATCAGACTCCTACCTAGCATGGGTGGAAGAGGCCGCTCTGAAAATGTTCTATACCCGATTCGAACCCGAATCAGCAGAACCTACACTCGAGGAAGAATTGCAGACTGCCTTGGTAAAAGCAGAAGAGGAAGGAAAGGTTTGGAGGAACAAATATTTCTTGGCTATGCAAGAGAAGGAAGCTCTCCAGGGTAGAAGAAGAATTCAACCAGAAGAGGGAGGACCTTCGAGTTAGATGGTCCAAGATCATTGTGTGATGATGTAATCTTTGTTTTGTATTTCAATTTCCAACTGTTGTAAACTCCCCAGTAGAGGGATGAAAAGAAAATGATTGTAATGTTTTCCCTTTTTAATATCTATGAATGACTTCTAAGAACCCCTTGAATGTTCAAAATACTGCATCTGCATGTCTGCATATCATAAGCATATCATAAACATGTCATAAGCATATCATAAGTGTTGTTTTCTGTGTCGTGTCTCATCCCACTGTCTGATCTTCAACAGAGGAAAGCACACTGAATCCAACGCACAAGTACAACACGAGAGCCAGAGCCCGTCAACTAATGGAGGCTCAAAATCAAGAAATTGTAAGAATCGATGACGAGCTCGGAGATCTCCGAGGCGGAATCAAGCAGATTATGGAAGCTTTACAGGTGATAAAAGCGAAGATGGATACCCAGGCTACTGTAGTTTCTGAGATTACTAGTGCTGCTATAGATCCAGTTCCAACGGCCGACACCATCGCCAACAATCCACCGTATGGCTTACACCCGGATTTTCTACATCCGACTCCAGTAAATCAGCAGAATGTTCCTTTGAGAGGGGAAATGCCCCAGGCTATCCCTACCTATGCTCCGGCAGCTGTGCAAGCGCAGGTGCACCCAATGTTTCATAATTATCAACCAGTGGTCGAAGATCAAGAAGAGTATGAAGGAGAGAATGAAGAACACGAAAGATTAAAAGAAAATGTTGAAACGATGGGAAGAAAGTTAAAAGCTATGGAGGGCAATGATGTATTCGGGACTGACACCCGGGATATGTGCTTGGTATCTGGGTTGATAATCCCGCCAAAATTCAAAGTTCCAAATTTTGATCAATATTCAGGGGCTTCCTGCCCGCGAACGCACCTTCTCATGTATTGCCGCAGGATGGCGGCTTATGTTGAAAATGACAAGTTGATGATACACTGTTTCCAGGACAGTTTGAAAGGCGCACCAGCAAAATGGTATTTGGGTTTGGATCAGACTAAGATTCTCAATTTCCAAGACTTATCTAATGCTTTCATAAGACATTACAAATATAATATGGATCTGGCGCCCGATCGGAGGCAACTGCTAAGTATGTCCCAGAAGAGTTCTGAATCCTTCAAAGAATACGCTCAGCGATGGAGAGAAGTAGCTTCACAGGTGGAACCTCCACTTAGTGAGAAAGAATTGACTGATTGGTTTGTTGACACTGTGCGACCCGAGTTCTATGAGAAAATGATCAGCAGTGTGTCCGCCAGCTTTTCGGATATTGTAGCTGTGGGAGTCCGAGTAGAGATAGGGCTGAAAAACGGAAGAGTTACAGGCAGTTCCAGCAGTTCAAGTGGTCAGGTTAAGAAAACTGGTAACCCATTCCACAAAAAGAAGGAAGGAGAGACCAACTCCATCACCAGTGGAAAAGGTAGACGTACACAAAAACAACCTTACCAACAACAACCTTATCTGAACTACAATCAACCGCCGCCGCCGAGTTACATGCAACAAGGTTACCCCGGGGCAATATATCCACCGCAGTATGCCACACAACCATACGTGGCAGCTGTCACTCCTGCTTTCACTCGACCAAACTACCAGACAGCACAGCCTGCACCTGGATATCAGCCGTTTCAGCAAAGGCAACAACCAGCGCCCAACGCTCCGCCTCTCCTACAACAACAACAACCCCGAACTCCGGCACCCCGCCAGAGCTTTCAAAATAGAAGACCGACGAACAAGCCGAATTTCCCGCAGATCCCGATGACTTACACGGAGTTATACCCTTCATTGGTCCAGGAAGGTTTGGTGACGACGAGGCCACTGACCCCTGATACAACATCTCCTTTTTACAATCCGAGCGCTCACTGCGCATTCCATGAAGGAGCCGCTGGTCATGATTTAGAAAGTTGCTTCGCCTTGAAGCATTTGGTAAGGGAGCTGATTGAAAAGAAAATCCTGTCCTTTAATGATATTCCGCCCAATGTCAAGAGTAACCCGCTACCGAACCATGGAGGGGTTAACGCTGTGGATGATTCGTCAACTGAAAGAGTAATTACTGAAGTATCGGAGATCAAGACACCCTTGAAGATGCTACATGAGAAACTGGTAAAAGCAGGGTATATTCAGGGTAATCACAACGATTGTAAAAAATGTTTTGTTAATGCTGAAGTTTGTGGTACAGTACAGAAGGATATCCAGAGTTTGATTGATGAAGGATTGTTACAAGTATGCAGTAAGGTCCGAAGTGAAAATATTGCCGTGATAAAACCATCATTTGATCAACCCAACAAAGACAAATGGATTCAAGCGCCCGGAAGTGCAGAGCCTGTGTTCAACAGATCAGCGATCACTCAACGCCGATCCGTCGTAATTCAAAGACCAAAGCCATTTCCATACAATGATACAAAAGCGGTCCCTTGGAAATATGGTTTAACAGTGACACCGGGAAATGCAGATCAAGAAAAGAAAGGAAAGAAAGAGCAAGACGATGTTACGAACATCGTGGGCACGAGCAAGATGACCCGCAGTGGTCGAATTTATCAGCCCAAGATTACGATAGTGACTCCAAAATCCACTACCCCGATGGAAACACAGAACAGAGAAGTGACAAATCCCGAGAAAGAAGATGAAGAGTTTTTGAGGATTATCCGAAAAAGCGATTACAAGGTGGTAGACCAGCTCCACCAAACGCCGGCTAAAATCTCCGTCCTTTCTCTATTGATGAATTCTCCCGCCCATCGGGAGGCTCTACAAAAAGTACTTCAACAAGCCCACGTAACTAAGGACATCACGCTGGGGCAATTTGATTCGGTAGTAGCCAATATCACAGCGTGCAATACGTTGAGTTTCAGTGACGCTGAATTGCCAAAAGAAGGTCGTAGCCATAACAAAGCCTTACATATATCCATAAAGTGTCAGGAAGATACACTAGCACGAGTCTTGGTTGATAATGGGTCTTCTTTGAATGTCTTGCCTGCAAGGTCACTCGCAAGGTTAGCCTATACAGGAGCAGAGATGAAGCCCACGCCTTTGATCGTGAAGGCTTTCGATGGATCCAGAAGGGCTGTTATTGGAGAAGTAGAATTACCCGTCATGGTTGGACCACACGTATTTGATATAACGTTCCAGGTAATGGACATTAACCCGGCATTCAGCTGTTTGTTGGGACGACCATGGATACATGAAGCCGGGGCAGTAACCTCAACTCTGCATCAGCGATTGAAGTATGTGGTCAATGACCAACTGATAATTGTGCATGGGGAGGAAGACTTTATGGTAAGCAACTTGTCATCCTTCAGATACATTGAAGCAGAAGAAGGTGCTCTGGAAACCTCATTTCAAGCTCTGGAAATAGCCCATGCAGTAACGATAGAAGAAACGGTAGCCAAAGGTAGTCCATCGTTCGCTTCCGCTCAAAGTATCAAAGCAGCACTCGAAGAAGGCACTCCCGCAGGATGGGGAGAAGTTATTGAAGTACAGCCGAAGATGGATCGACAGGGGTTGGGTTACAAACCAACTCCTGCTGAAGACACTACACTAGACCAGAGGCGTCCCAGGACAATACAAGAAATATTCATCAGCGGCGGGTCCCAAGTCAACGCCGTAGGAGACGAAGAAGAAAGTGAATACATCGGGCATCTAGTGTATCGGTGCAAATCTCCCTTGAGCAACTGGGAGGCCATTGATGTTCCTGTAGTTTGTCACGAGTTAAAGTAATTTGCTTTGTGTCTTTTTCTTGTTTTGTTGTTTTAAAACTCCATGACCGTGCCCAAGGTCATAGGAATGTTTTGTACGGGCCCCGCACTTTCAAAATACATCAATGAAAATGAACTGTTTTGCTAAATTCCTCATTTGCTTTTGATGCTTTTATTCGTTTTCACTTTTAAAGAAAAAATGGCAATCATAAAAAACCGAAAGCAATCTTCTTTTTTGTGTGCTGCATTTATCTTTGTATGTTTAATAAAATTAAACCATTCCCCATCTGCAGCCACATCCAAAAACCCATTGATTCCCATGACCAGGCATCTCCTCCTGACTTTGATTCACCAATTCACCAAGCTGAAGAGGAGGACGAAGATCTTGAAATTCCCGATGAACTGGTAAGACTAACTCAAGACGAAGACATGGAACTCCAACCATACAAAGAGCAGATTGAAGTCATTAACCTGGGCTCAGAAGATGACAAAAAGGAAGTCAAGATTGGGGCAAGCCTCGGGGCAGACATCAAACAACAATTGAAAGAACTCCTGAAGGAATATGTGGATGTGTTCGCTTGGTCCTATCAGGACATGCCGGGTCTAGACACTGACATAGTGGTTCACAAGCTGCCGCTTAAACCAGAATGCCCTCCAGTAAAACAAAAGCTCCGCAGAACCAGGCCAGACATGGCACTCAAAATCCGTGATGAAGTAAAAAAGCAGGTAGATGCAGGTTTCTTGGCTGTATCCAAATATCCCGAGTGGGTAGCCAACATTGTCCCAGTGCCGAAAAAGGATGGTAAAGTCCGGATGTGCGTAGATTACAGGGATCTAAACAAGGCCAGTCCAAAGGATGATTTCCCGCTGCCTCACATTGATACATTGGTGGACAACACTGCTCGTTTCGAAGTGTTCTCTTTCGTGGATGGTTTCTCGGGTTACAATCAGATAAAAATGGATCCAGATGATATGGAAAAGACTACCTTTATCACCCCGTGGGGAACCTACTGTTACCAAGTCATGCCATTTGGTTTAAAAAATGCTGGTGCCACCTACCAACGGGCCATGGTCACTCTGTTCCATGACATGATGCATAAAGAGATCGAAGTCTATGTAGATGACATGATTGCTAAGTCCCAAAGTGAAGAGGATCATCTAGAACATCTGTTGAAATTGTTCAAAAGGCTCCGAAAGTACCAACTAAGGTTGAATCCTGCCAAATGCACCTTTGGGGTAAGATCAGGAAAGCTGCTTGGTTTCATTGTTAGTCAACGAGGAATCGAAGTAGACCCAGATAAAGTCCGCGCCATCCAAGACATGCCGGCTCCTCAAACAGAAAAACAGGTCAGAGGTTTTCTGGGCAGATTAAATTACATATCTCGGTTCATTTCCAACATGACACCGACCTGTGAACCCATCTTCAAACTACTACGCAAAAATCAACCAGTGGTTTGGAATGAAGACTGTCAGCAGGCCTTTGACAAAATCAAAAGTTATTTGCAAGAACCGCCCATCTTGATACCTCCGGTTCCGGGAAGGCCGTTATTCATGTACCTTACTGTTCTAGAAAGTTCCATGGGCTGTATGTTGGGTCAACAGGATGAATCCGGACGAAAGGAACATGCCATCTATTACTTAAGCAAGAAGTTTACTGATTGTGAGAGCCGTTATTCACTCCTTGAAAAGACATGTTGCGCTTTAGCATGGGCCGCCAAACGGTTACGACAGTACATGGTTTGCCATACCACTCTGCTAATTGCAAAAATGGACCCTATCAAGTATATCTTTGAAAAGCCCGCTCAGACTGGAAGGCTTGCCAGATGGCACATGTTATTGTCAGAATACGACATCCAATATGTTACTCAGAAGTCTATCAAAGGCAGTATCTTGTCAGATTATCTTGCCGAACAACCAGTTGAAGATGATGAGTCTGTTAAGCTCGATTTTCCTGATGAAGACATTATGGCAGTAAAAGATTGTGAAAAGGTTGGTCCTGTTGAAGACTCACCACCAAGTTCTCCTTGGAGGATGATGTTTGACGGTTCTTCAAATTACAGCGGACACGGAGTAGGGGCTGTCTTAATGAGTCCTGAAGGTGGTTACACGCCGTTCACAGCGCGTCTGGATTTTGATTGTACAAATAACATTGCAGAATACGAGGCATGTATCCTTGGCCTTGAGGCAGCCATTGACCTCAAGATTAAAACTCTAGAAGTGAGCGGAGATTCAGCATTGGTCATTTACCAGGTTACAGGTGACTGGGAAACCCGACATGAAAACTTGATCCCGTACAGGGCTTACATTGTCGATATGATCGAGTATTTTGATGAAATCACCTTCAAGCATGTACCCAGGGCTGAAAATCACATTGCCGATGCTTTAGCCATGTTAGCCTCCATGTGGAAAGTCCGGGATGTTAGTGATGCTACTCTCATCAAGATTGAGCGAAAAACAGAACCTGCTTACTGTCATATGATCGATGAAGAGACAGATGGTAAACCATGGTACTATGATATAAAGAACTTCCTGTTACAACAAGAATATCCGACCGATGCTACGTCTCTTGACAAGAAAACTTTAAGAAGACTAGCGTCAAAGTTCTTCCTCAGCAATGGTGTGCTTTATAAAAGAAATCATGACATGGTACTACTCAGATGCGTCGACAAAAGAGAAGCAGAGCTGTTAATGAAAGATGTCCATGAAGGGATCTTCGGTACTCATGCCAATGGGTACGTGATGGCCAGAAAGATTTTGAGAGCCGGGTATTACTGGTTGACTTTAGAGAATGACTGCATACAATTCTCCAGGAAGTGTCATAAATGTCAGATCTACGCAGATAAAGTGCATGTACCTCCGACATTGCTGAATGTACTGTCATCACCCTGGCCTTTCTCAATGTGGGGCATCGATATGATTGGGGCAATTGAGCCAAAAGCTTCCAACGGGCACCGTTTCATTCTAGTCGCCATTGACTATTTTACCAAATGGGTCGAAGCTGCTTCATACACCAATGTAACCCGACAAGTGGTGGCTCGCTTCATCAAGAAAGAGATAATCTGTCGATACGGGATTCCCAACCGAATTATCACAGACAACGGAACCAATCTGAACAACAAAGTGATGAAGGAACTGTGTGATGAATTCAAGATTGAACACCATAACTCCTCCCCGTACCGTCCGAAGATGAATGGAGCTGTTGAGGCAGCTAACAAAAACATCAAGAAGATTTTACAAAAGATGGTGAAAACTTACAAAGACTGGCATGAAATGTTACCGTTTGCTCTACACGGATACAGAACATCAGTCCGCACCTCAACAGGGGCAACCCCTTTCTCTTTAGTGTATGGGATGGATGCTGTACTCCCAATTGAAGTCGAGATCCCTTCGTTAAGGGTTATAATGGAAGCAAAGCTGGAAGAGGCAGAATGGGTCAGGGAAAGATTTGACCAATTGAATTTAATTGACGAAAAACGTATATCTGCAATGTGTCATGGCCAGGTATATCAGAAAAGGATCAAAAGAGCCTTTGACAAGAAGGTCCGCATCCGGGAGTTCAGAGAAGGTGAGCTTGTATTGAAGAAGATCTTACCAGTCCATAAAGACGCCCGAGGAAAATGGATGCCTAACTATGATGGCCCCTTCATTGTGAAGACAGTTTTCTCAGGAGGATCGTTGATTCTCACAACCATGGATGGAGAGCAGCTTACTCATCCAATAAATTCTGATGCAGTCAGAAAATATTACGCCTAAGAAAAGCCCGATAAGTCGAAAACTCGCAAGAGCGGCTTATGCAAAAGTTAGGGTAAAAAGAAAAAGAGAAAAAGAGAAAAGAATTGAAAGCTCGCTAAGTTGAAAACCCGAAAGGGCGACTTAGGCAAAAATTAGCGTCCCGGTGGATTGAAAACCCGAAAGGGCGATCCAGGCAAAAATTAGGGACAAAGGCGTTTCACTGCATCAGAAGGTTGTCACCAGTGCAGCAAGTTACACAGAGAAAACTCACTTCCGGTTGCTCTCGTCAGAAGCAAGGATGTTGGTGGATTTCTAGTCTTTAGGGATAAATGGTCATGGGATTCAATGTAACCCTTCCACTTTTGCCATTTTTCACTTGTACAATGTTCTAGGGAATCTTGCCGTTGGCAAGACCTCCTGCTTGAATAAAATCAGCTTCGAACCATTCTTTTGTTTGCAACTACTACTTCTCTTTATCATTTTTTGTTATGCAAAACACTGTTTATTTGACAAACGATGATTTTGAAAAACGTAAGAGGCAAAATTTTTCATGATAAAACTTGAAAAGGTTAATAAAAAACAAATGCTTTAAACTCGTGGAAAACTCAGTGAGATCATACTCACCCTGATGTCTCAAGGTGGCAGGAGCATTGATATACATTTGCATTTTTTCCCCAGTTGAAACACTTAGCAGATCTGTTCACTTGGTTCGCCTTTGGCCGTGTGTAGTAACCAAGACTAAGAAGCCATCATGTAAAGTTTTGAAGGATCCATCCTCCACAGGATTGCCAAAGACAGAGATTACTGGTACATCGCGGGCTGACCTGACTAAGCTCCGTTCCCCAGTACAGTTGAGATTATTTGCACCACTTAGCCTGGATTCAGTGTGGTTCTACCCTCTCCCCCGGTTGTGGTATCTCATTTTCTGGTTGTTACCATCAAGTCCAGTTGTCACTGGCATTCATATGTTTTATCTCGTGGTCGTCACCACCGCCTTTTAAAGTCCATTCGTCACTGGCACCTTGTGTTTGTTGGTCGTCACCAACCTTTCCCCGATAAAGTCCAGTTGTCACTGGCATCGCAAAATCCAATTGTAATTGGTACCCTTTCGTTGGTTGTCACCAACTTCCCTCAGTAAAGTCCAGTTGTCACTGGCATTGTTTAAATCCAATTGTTGTTGGTATCACTTGTTGGTCGTTACCAACTTTTTACTTTAAGTCCAGTCGTCACTGGCACCCTGTGTTTGTTGGTCGTCACTAACATCCCCAATCAAGTCCAGTTGTAACTGGCACCCTTCAACCGAACCGTGGTTAGTAATCATTATTGTTACATCCCCTGAAGTCCAGTCGTCACTGGCATCGTTAAATCCAGTTGCCATTGGTATCATGTGTTGGTCGTCACCAACCTCCCCTACTGAAGTCCAGTCGTCACTGGCGTCTTTTAAATCCAATTGTTATTGATACCTGAGTTTGGTTGTCACCAAATCCTCATAAAGTCCAGTCGTAACTGGCGCTCTCACCCAAATTGTTATTTGTGGTTGTTATTTAAATTCCCCAGTAAGTCCAGTCGTAACTGGCATTCTTATCCGGCATCACTGGTTGGTCGTCACCAAATCCCGTGAAAAGCCAGTTGTAACTGGTATGGTCGTTTATTCATTTAACATTCCATCGGTCGTCACCAATCCCACTAGCTAAAGTCCAGTTGTCACTGGCCTTCCCATTTTCCTTATTTGTTCCCTCTGGGTTGGTAGTCACCATTACCCCAGCAAGTCTTCGCTTTTCCAGCCTAGTCCCAGAGATCTAGTCGTCACTAGTATCCCCTGTGTGTCTGGCTTTGTTCCTAGTCCATTCCTGAAGATCCCGTTTGAACTCTTCACTATAGGAAGGCCTCGTCTGATCATCCCCAGTGAGGTTGTCACAAATTCCTTTATTCCCCATGTGAAATTTATTCTTTCCCCGGTGGAGTGCATCTCTTTCACCAGTGAACGGTTGTCCTCGTTAGGTTCCGTTTCCCAGTCGAAGTTTCTCAGATGCTATCATCTAGTCACGTCTGAACTATTTGATCCCCAGTAAGGTATGTCCCTTTTCCCCAGTGAACGATTGTCCTCGCCAGGTTCCGTTCCTCCAATCAAAGTCTTATTCTCAGTCGCTATCAGTTAGTCATGTCTGAACTATCTGATATCTAGGTTTGAGTTTTTTCTCCTCCCCAGTGCGAGTCCTCCAATAAGGATGTCCCCTGTGGGTCAAGTTTCCAGAGTCTGTTCCCCGGTGGATAGCAGTCTGTCTTTACCGTTTTTTTTTTTTGTGTGTCTTGCATTTTCAAGCATCATAAATCATCATTTAGGTCTCATAGCATTCAAGCATTGATCCTTTGCATAGCATTGGATCTAAGGTACAAAATTTTTGGTTTTTCTGTATTTAAATACCTCTCACTACGATTCCTCGAGGATTGTCATCCTCAGTTCCATCTAGTGAAGATATTTAAATAGGGGCAACTGTTGTACCCCAAATTTTGACCCCTTAGATCCTCATTATCATTTTTAGAAGCATGATCATGCATTATCTAACCCTAAACCAGTGCAAGTTTATTATTGTCAAGTTACAGATGAATCAGGGTTCTCGCACCGACAAATTCAAAACAATCAAGGAATGATCAACCAATGATTTGGGCCAATTCAATCATGGAATGAAATCAAAGACAATATCAAAGTCAAATGGGAAGTCAATTTGAAGAAATCGTTTCAGAATCAAGAACAGTGCAGTCAGGAGGCCCCGATTAGGGTTTTTAACCAGTGGAAAGTCAACTGTGGTTTGACTTTGATGTTGGGAAAGGTTTTAATGGTGGGAGTGAGGTCCATGAAGTTGATATAGGCTATTAAAGACTATTCAAGAAGTGTCAAAGTCCCAGGATGTCCAGAATATCAACAGGCGACTCGATCGGCACCGATCGATCGTACGGTTGACCAAAAAGTCAACTCCTCGAATTTTGAGAATTGGAATCCAAGTTGTGAATCAAAGTTGTTCCTTATGTCATAATGGACTTGCATATCAATTTTCATGATCATTGGATCAAAGATGAGAGAGTAATCGAGAAATCGGGAAATTAGGGTTTTGAAAAGGGCTAAACCGTATCTCCTTAACCGCACATCCAATTGAGTTGGTTCTAGTCTCATTTGAAAGCTCTTGACAAGTCCTACAAAAGTCCCATACTAGTCCACAACCAGAAAATGCATATTTTTTGAGATATAAGCAAAAACATTTCTAGAAGGGAAAATAACTTAGAAAATTTCTAAGTCATTTACACTAAAGAACCCTAAAATCAGCCAACTTCAAGGGGATTTTTCACCTAGTTTCAAATGGAATCAAGACTTCTGGCCAACATGAAAGTCGTAGTACTATGTGAGGGCTTTCTAAAAAGTACAAGTACATCTCAAGGGGATTTATGAGCTGAGAGATACATGTGTTCAAAGTTGGCAATTTGTCACTTGTGTCCCACATTGATGAATTTTGCAAAAGCACCTCTATCACTCAAGTGGATAAATTTCAATGTTCTAAACTCCTTCTATCTGATATATTAATCATCTCAAGCAGGTTGAATCAAAGAAATAGCAAGGAGATAGCATGGAATCAAGAATTGGAAGTTCATTGCCTAAGTTGAAAAGATTGACTTTTCCAAGCATGAGGTGTAAAGGGATTTCTGCTCCAGCCACTCTACCAAGCCTCTAGGCTGTGTTTTCTCTGTAACATCATCATTCTAACTTGCCAATTGAGTTAAGGGAACAGCTAGAGATCAGAAAAACAAAGCAAGTTGTCATTTGGAAGAAAAAATCTAAGATTTCTTCATGGTGAAGCAAAGTCACCTAGCAAGCTCCTCACTCATTTTTTCTATAAATAGGGACTTCAAACTCCTCATTTAGGACAGGAACTTCATTCTAAAAACCTGCTAAACCAAGTTCCCTCATCACATCTCTCACTTACTTACATTTTGCAAAATCACCAAAATAGCCAAAAATTGCCAAAATTCAGCATTTGCAACTTTGCTACCATATCAAGTTCTTCATGTTCCAGCACTCAAACTATCATCCACACACCCTCTAAATCACATATAGAAGGTGTACCAACCATTGAATCACCAAAAAATTCAAAGAATGCAAAAGTCAACTTTTCATGAAACTTACTTTGACCAAAGTCCATAAAAACCTCCAAATCTTGCTCCAAACACTTTCTTGAGGTTTTGATCCTTTGGACACCTCAAATATCATATATACCAACTGTCCAAACCTCCATCCTTCATCAAGAACTCAGAAATCTCATTTTGGCATCTCAAGTGACTTGTTTCTTAAGTTTCAAGTAAAAGCACAAATACAAAGCTTGGATTTCATCACCTCTGGTTTTCTCAACATTCTTGGCTTGCTAAATAAGATCACCAACAGGTATGTAATTTGTAAAACCTTGCCCTTTCATTATTCTCCATATCTTGCATATTTAGGTTTTTGATAAAATGAAGTATAAAGCATGAATGAGAGGTGTGTTCATGATCTTCCACACATAAACCACCAAAAGACCAACTTTGCACCAAACTGGTTTTCTCTTAAATTCACTCCACATACACTTCATAACACTCAAATATGACATGTTGGTATGCTCATCTTACACTAGAAACCAATGAATCAAAGTTCACATCTTCATATGCATCAATGTTTGGATGACTTGCATATGCTATGCCATTTTTCATACCAAGTGGTTTCTTTGGAATGTTAGTGTTTAGACCATCCATTTATCACTCACTTGTGTTGTACAAATGATTAATTTGGTTAAATTTGCTTTGGAACTTCATCTATGCATCATCATGCACCATTTTGCAAAAAGCCTCATTCTCACACACCAAGTTGTAAATACTTGTTTGTACTTGGTATTTTATTGTTGCTACAGCTTTATGTGAACATATGTGACATGTTTAGATAGACCACAACACTAAAAATGACCTGCACAATGATTTGCTTCACATCATGCTTCACACACACATAATACACACCATTTGCGAATTGAATGCTATGTTCTCATATGTGTGTTCCAGTTTAAATTTGTTCACTTGCACACACTTAATATGACATACTTAAGATGTTGTGATGATTGATACAGCTCAAGACACTCCCAAATTCTAAAGTCATCTTGTTGTGCTTTGTCATGCTTATGTGATTTTGCAACTTGGATATGACAGTCACATTCATGCATGCCTTGGTCTCAAAATTGTTTGCCACTTGTTATGTATCATATATTGGATGTGTATGTGAATTTACTTGGCATTAAACATGTTGGAATCAAGTTGTGCATAGCATTATGCATCTCATGACATAAAACCATACCAGCTATCGTTTTTTTCACAGGAAAATGAATCTCAGAAAACCAACACCACCATCCTCTTCCTCTCATTTTTCTACCCAATTTACATATAAAATTTGTCTCGATCCGATGAGCGGTTAGTGAGATACGGTATAAAACGTATTTGGTTTCGATTATGTTTCCATGCATTCAAAACACACACACACACCAGTCAGCGTTTTTTTCACTAGGTGAACAATTTGGGAAAACTAACATCACCATCCTCTTCCTCTCATTTTTCTACCCAAGATCCATATAAAATTTGCCTCGATCCGATGAGCGGTTAGTGAGATACGGTATAAAACGTATTTGGTGTTGATTATGTATTTTGCCCAGCCATGATTCAAAACGAGCCTTGTATACATATTGTTTCCATTTGATTAATGGATGTAACAGCCGCCCCAGCGGTAAGAGCATGCGCGCAATTATACCTTTCACCATCATGACCAGGGTTCGATCCGGGTGGAGGTCGAACCCTTTTATTATTTTTCCTATTTTTGTACATAAACTTCAAAAATTCGTAACTCTCTCATTTTTTATCGTTTTTCACCCGTTCTTTTTTCATTGTGTTTATTTTAATGTGTACTTTCATGTCATAATTTTATTTTCCATGTTTGATTATTTTTTCACCACGTTTTATGGTGCGCAATCCGCGTGTCAACGGTACTAACCCTATTTGGTTGCAGATGAAATTTAGAAGGTTTCCTCTTGTGTTTTCTCGGGAAAATTGATTGTTATCATATCTATATATGTTTGTCAACATGTTAGAATTTTTACCTTGAATTATTTTTATATTTATCTCATCTGTCTGTTAACGGTATTCCAGGTGCGAACTGTCGTCACGGTTCTCGTACCAAAACATTTGCCCTGATTGTCATCATTGCTTTCCATCTTTAATCTTTGTATTTAGTTGTCACCATGAATGTTTGAATGATGTTTGTATTTTATTTTATCCCTAAGCGACGGAGCTCGTTAGCTTTCGTCCAGTTGCCGACAATACTGTTCCTCCAAAGGAAGGTCTGTCCACTTGACTGTCAGTGTCTTGGACCAAAATCTCTGCTATCCCTTGACTTTGTTAAGTCACCTTAACCCTAGACTAGAAGCCTTTAGACTTTGCTTGAAGTCTAAGAAACCCACCCATACTAGGAGTGTTCTTCAACTAGAACCCTAGGAAAGAGTTCGTCAACTCTGTGTAAGAATCATCGTCATGATTTCTTACTTCCCCCTTTTACAATTTAGTTTAGGGAGTTTTGTCAAACTCCACACAAACATCGTCATGTTTGTTCCCCTTTGAACCTTGATCATCATCAAGTGTTCTTTTCCCTTGTGAGGTGAACTACGATTGCTCTGATTCTATCCTAGTCAGGATACGTAGGCAGAAGGTGCGATACCTTTGCGAGCAAACCTAGAAAACCACTTAGGCCTTTTTATTCATTTTATCACAATCCCCAATCCTTAAACCATAGTACACAATTCACAAACTTTAGCAAGTAATTAAACAAAAGGTTCCTGTAGAGTACTACAGATATTTAGGGTGCTAATACCTTCCCTAGATATAACCAACCCCCGAATCCCCGAATCTCTAAAGCGTTGTTGTCACATCGCGCAAAAGGTTCTTTCTTTCTTTAGACCTATCCTTTGGATAAATTAAAGACCGGTTGTAAAAGAAATAAGGTTCAAGTTAATTAATAGCTTGATATCAAATTTTCACCGCAACAGGAAGGAAATTCTACTTAACTTTAGCATGCAAAGAGATGGACTTAAGGTTAAGGGTTTACAAAGAGACTACCCAAATTGTTATCATGCAAAGAGATGGACTTAAAGTTAGGCTGAAGGGGAATAAGATGCATACATAAATCAAAATATAAATTGAAAAGAAAAACGCACAAATACCATAATAAATTTAATCGACTATAATCATAATGATATTGGATCGTAAAAAATTAGCACAAATTAAAAAAAAAAAGACAAATTGCTACCGCATAAGCAGTCATCACAAACCGAATCAAGAAACAACAAGGCAATAAAAAATTACAAATTCCAAATCGAGACATGAATCGGTAAGCGCAAAGAGTGGATAGTTACTACGTTAAACCGTCAAACGCATGTAAAATTGAAATACGAGGATAAATAAATATAGCACATCGCACGTAAATCAATAAAAACACCATTAGCTTGCTACACTTAACGTGATCATCACAATATGAATCAAAAATCGTGCGGATCTAAATATAACAAAAAGAAACGTAAGGAAAAAATAAATTTTAAAACGTTTTAAAACAATAATGTTGCTAACGCAAAAATACGATCATCGCAACCAGATCGAACTAAACACAAATGTCACGCATCATGTCATAAATATGCAAATGGTGTATCGACATAATTCGATTCAAATAAATAAAAAAAAATTAACGATATATATATATATATATATATATATATATATATATATATATATATATATATATATATATATATATAATGTTATAACTTGTTATATGTTAAAAAATGAGACCTTGAGAAGTAACAAACAATATAATGTTAAAAACAAATGTTTTACATACGATCCATAAAACGGATGATTCGATCCAAACATATGTTAAAAAAATAATATAATGTTAAAAACTTGTCATATGTTATAACTATATATAAAAAATCTTGTTAGATATATATTGTTTATAAAAACTTGATAGATATCAAAACTGGTTTATATAATAAAATCATATGTATATGTTACCGATGGTATTCGTGTGTGAAGCTAGCAGTACGACATCCACCGGCATGAATAGCAGCTATATACTGAAAGTAAAAATCTTACCTTCAGCTTTTCTTTTAATTGAGAAGTTTCTCACTCAATATCATGCGCCGACTGATATTTCCTTTCTTCCGGTCCCTCTTTTTTTCAGCAACACAAGGACTAAATTAGGATTAATTTTAAATTGTTAATAATGTCTCTGATGCCCATTTTAAAGTTTAAAATAAATAATTAGTTAAACCCAAAATAAAATAAATATCTAAAATAAAATTTAAATTAAAACACTAATTATCCTATTTATTTACTATAAATATTTAGACGAAAAATGTAAAAATAATCGGAATCTAATAAAATAAAATAAAATAAAAATCAAACGCCTAAGTGCTCGAAAAAATAAACTGAGTACACTAAAATGATCAGCGCAAAATATACAACTCGAAAAAATACAACAATTGGTCAGATTTTAAAATAAAATTTGACCCGTTAAAATGATCAAACTGATCAAAATGCAACGAAAAATGGTGATTTTTCGAACACGTCATATTAAACTATGCAAAATATAGATCAATATAATTGATGTCTACAAGCTCGATTTTAAAATTTTCCGTCCACTGATTTTACGCGCTGTTAAGATTCAGTTTGACCGGTCTGTCTGTAAATCCGAAAAATTATTCCGGTCACATTTTAGGCACTATGCGAGATAAAATGCTTGCTATGCAAAGTAAAAATAAAGTCAGAAATATGAAAATATTAAAAAAATAAAATGCCCGAACAAAATCATGACTGAATAACCACACTTGACTTGAAACCGAAATTTCTGCCCTCGAGTGCACATTGATCCTCTTGAGAAATCATGACAAAGGTGACCTTGATATCTGATGAGCCTCGGTAAAGAAGATAATAATGATGTTGGGAACTCAGTCTTTATCTCAACTCGAGTGCAATAGCCAAATAAATCACCTATGAATAGGGAAAACTCAAATCACAAGAAAATGCCTTGATCACATGTCTTTAGGAGCTCAATACAAATGAATGCAAGGTTATGCCCTAATGAAAAATGCACATGAATATAAAACACGAGGCAGTTATAAATAAGAGAGGGTAAATTTTGGAGTGCAACAGCGAGCAAAGAAGCTACTGGATATAATTCATTTAGACTTGTGTTCAATGGAAATACCAACACATGGTGGATGTAAGTACTTTATTACTTTTATTAATGATTTTAGCAGAAAGGCTTTGGTGTATTTCTTGAAACAAAAGTTAAAAGCGTGTGATGCTTTAAATATATTAAAGACATTTGTAGGGAAAAAAGTGGTTGTAGAATCAAAGCGTTAAGAACAAACAAAAGTCAAGAATACCCTACTGGTACAATTTTCTTTGAACAACATGAAATTGAGCATCAATTAACAACTAAATACACACCTCAACTAGAACGGGGTGGAAGAAAGAAAGAATAGAACAACAATGGAGATGGTGAGATGCATGTTGAACGCCAAACAAATTCCTAAGGAGTTTTGGGCAGAAGTTGTTGCTATTGCGGTTTATATTTTAAACAGGTGTACTACAAAAAGTGTCCAAGAAAATACTCCCGAAGGAGCTTGGAGTGGAAGAAGACCTTCAATTCAACACCTTAGAGTTTTTGGATGTATTTCATATGCTCATGTACCAGATCAATTAAGAAAGAAGTTAGATGACCAAGGATAAAATGTATCTTTATTGGTTACAACTCAAAATCAAAGGCTCTATAATCCAGAGATATAAAAGGTGATTATTAGTAGAGATGTGACTTTTTATGAAGGAGGAATATGGGATTGGTCCTCAAAGTCACAAAAGATCCAATGGTAACTTCAAGTTATTATGAATAAGATAATGAACATAATCCAACACCTGATGATCCAAAAACATCCAGTAGACAACAAAGGTTGCATAGATTACCATCCAGACTGCAAGATTGTATTTTGGTCAACAACAATGACCCATCTGATGAGGAGATTACCAACTTTGCTTTATTTATAGATTGTGGGGCATAAAATTTTTAAGATTCCTCGAGTGATGAAAATTGGAAAAAAGCCATGAATGAAGAAATCAATGCAATTTAGAAGAATAAAACATGGGAGCTGACAGAGTTACCAGTAAACAAGAAATCTATAGGAGTGAAGTGGGTGTACAAGACAAAGTACAAACCTAATAGTGAGATTGATCACTTTAAAGCAAGGTTGGTGGCAAAAGAATACAAGCAAAACCAGGTATTGATTACTTTGAGGTATTTGCTCCTGTTGCAAGGTTGGATACAATTAGAATGCTTATTTCGATCTCAACTCAAAATAGTTGGAAAATACACCAAATGAATTTTAAGTCTAAATTTCTTAATGGTAATCTAGAGGAAGAAGTGTATGTTGAGCAGCCTACAAGATATGTAGACAAAGGAAAGGAAGATAAAGTCTATAGATTGAAGAAAACATTATATGGCTTGAAGCAGGCGCTAAGAGCTTGGTATAAGAAGATTGATTCTTATTTTGTGCAGAATAGTTTTCAAAGATGTCCTTTTGAGCATACATTATATATAAAATACATTGATCCTGGAGATGTCCTTATTGTGTGCCTATATGTTGATGATTTGATTTTCACTAGAAATAATTTAGAGATGATTGCAAAATTCAGGGAGGTAATGATTGGACATTTTGAAATGATAGATTTGGGCTTAATGTCCTACTTTCTTGGCATTGAAGTCATTCAACAAAATGATGATAAGTTCAAGATGGAGAATTCAAAGTCAATTTACACGCGCGTTGAAGAAAAGTTGAAACTGACAAGAGAAAATGATGGAAATAGGGTAGAATCAACCCAAAATAAAAGTTTGATTGGAAGTCTGAGATATTTGACTGCAACAACACCTGATATAGTATATGGAGTTGGTTTTATTAGTAGATTCATGGAAGAACTGTGTCTTAGCCATTTTCAAGGAGCTAAGAGGATTCTTCGTTATATCAAAGGTATATTGACTGGTGGGATTTTTTATACTTGTAATAATGAGGTGGAACTTGTTGGACACACGAATAGTGGTTGGGCAGGAGATATAGAAACAAGAATAATCACACTAGAGTACACATTTAATTTGGGCACTGGTGCAATTTCATGGTCTTCAAGAAACAATCAATTGTTGCGCTTTCTATCGTTGAAGCAGAATATGTTGCAGCAACTAGGTGTGCTACTCAAACAACGTGGTTGATAAGAATTTTAGAAGTGATACACCAAAAGCAAAATTGTTCAACAAATATATTTTGTGAAAACAAAACAGCAATCACACTTAGTAAGAATCCATTTTTTCATGGACGGTCCAATCATATTGATATTTGGTTTTACAAGATAAGAGAATTGATATGTGATAAAGAGGTGGTAATCGAGTATTGTCCAACTGAAGAATGGATTTCATATATTTTTACAAAACCATTAAAGATTGAATTATTTTATAAGCTGAAGAAAAATCATGGAATGATAGGAGCTTGATTTAAGGGGGGCAATGTTGGAATTAAATCAAGTACTATGTAGAAGTGTTGAAAAAAGATGGTAATTAAATAAATAGTAACAATAAGAATTTAGAAGCTAGATAATGTGTCCAAAGTAAAATTAAGCTTACATGTTAAGTAAGAAAACTAGTAGACCATTACATCACCCCAACATATTCCTTTGTCATCGAGGCCTTCTACGATTTCCTTGAGGTGTTTGGGGGCCTTATAGTATTCACCTGAGGTGTTTGAAGCGAAGTCCTTTGGATACTATTATTATATAGTATATCGAGCATCTTTCCTTAGTAGGACGCACTGCCGTAATCGTGTTTGGTGCTTATATCGTCGTAGTTGAGTCATATTGGTTGGGTTACGAGTGGGCGGTTTGGTTAGTTGAATTGAGACATTAACTCATTTTTGAAACAAAGCAATGGTTGTGGTGGTTGTTGTTCCTTTTGATTGGTTGTATTAGGTAAAACAACATATGCACAAGATGTATTTTAGACAACATATGTGTCAACATGTCTTCCAATATCTGAGTGTGATTATGTTTGTAGTTAAGAAAGAGGTGTTTAGCTAAAGTACTGACATAACCAGTTAAGCAGTGACTATTTATCTAAAGTGCTTGACAAAATCAGTTAAGCAAGAGTTATTTAACTAAAGTGCTTGATAAAACCAGTTAAGCAATAGACTTAAGGTTGGGGTTTTGACTATCTTCAGACATCCTTCAAAAAAGTTATGGTGTTAACATCTTCAAGATGCAGTGGCCTGCTTTTGGGAAGAAGTTTTTGTTGTTATCCAAAATCAAGTTGAAAATATTTAGAAGTCAAAGAAGATTTAATTGTATGTACCTTCAAGGAAGATTTAGTCCAAGATTTACTCTATAAAGAAGAGTTATTTTAGATGTTCAAGTGTTACTGTGGAACACTATGTTCACGCATATTTGCTACAACATCTATTCTCTATCAATAGAAAAATGTTATTATATGTTGTAATATCTGGTCTATCAATAGACAAATGTTAGTGTAGTTCTAATGAAGAAGGGTGTGATGTAACATCTGGTCTATGTCAATAGAGAGATGCTGTTGTAATTGGAGTGAAGAAAGGACACATGTGGAACACGATGTTCCAACATGTGTGCAACATCTGACCCTGGTTCAACAGGCTAATGTTGTTCTGTTTTTAAAGCGAAAATCTGGTTAAGATTCAATCAGATTTATTGCTATATTTAGCAATACGTTCGTGTGATTTGTTTGACAATTGTTTAAGATCAAATCAATTTAAATGAATATTTAAATTTGAATTGATAACAAATCATATCTTTTGTTGGATATCTTTATGGAGCAAATCAAATCCAACAATATTTGCTATTATTCTAAACGAAATAAAATAAAAAATCCAAAGGAGAAAAACCTATAATTGAATTTCTATTTAAGGAGACTCAAACCTCACTTTTGAGGTGTTCACATTTTAAAGATACCAAGTGTTAGGGTTTATATTTTTAAGATTTCTTTGTGTAATTTTTGTGCAACACTCTGGCACCTCCTTTTATATCTTATGGCATAGAGTTTTTTTTGTTAGTTGAGTTGTAAAACTTTGTCCCAAGATATTAAGTCTATAAGTTTGAGAGCAAAGTGTTGTGTGTATTCCATGCTAATGGTGTAATAAGGATTAATATTGAATCTTTGCGCAGACCACTCTATGTTTCAGTAACTTAGCATAGTTGTTGGTTTGTCTTAGTTGATTTATAAATTCGACAAGCAATATACCTGTTATTGAGGTTAATCTCTAGGGGTTAGTAGTTGAAGAAAGAGAGTGAGTTCTCATAGTTAGGGGGATATCTAAATAGAAAGTCATTAGGATTAGGAAGATGTATATAAATTCATAAGGTTTGGGGTTCTTATGAACTAATTATTCTAATTATAAGTAGTAAATTTCATTTCTTGGGTATAATTCCCCCAGACGTAGGTGTGGTTTCGTCAAACCGAGTTACCAATTTCTTGTGTTCTCCTTATCATTTTTTTGCTTCATCATCTTGCATAAGTTAAGATATTATACATTGTTTTCATATTGATATATCGCGTCAGACTAGTTGTCCCAACTTTGTGTCCGAAATTTGTCCCCTGCGGAACAAAATTTTAGTGGTGTTTGATATGCATGTCTTGGTTGGGTGCTTTGGCTGTGTGATGTTTAGATGTTTTGGTGGTGTGATTTTTGGGTGTAGATTGGTTGGGTAATATGGTAGGATGTGGTGGTATCATATGCATCATAGATGCAATGGTAATATGTGGTGGCAACTTATGTTTGTTGGTGGTATGGGTCATGTTCTTGGTTTTGTGTTTGGGTGTGTGGCATGAATTTGATGTTGGTTTTAGTGTATGTGGTTTGGTAATCATGTTTGGTTGATTGTTGGGTGCATTTGGTTTGGTAATGGTGGGGGTTGGTTGTTGGGTGTATGTTTTTTGGTAATGTTATGAGGTTGGTTGTTGGGTGTATGTGGTTTAGTAATGTTGTGAGGTTGCTTGTTGGGTGTAGGTGTGATGGGTTTCATGTTAGGCTTATGATGCTGAAACTCGTAGGCGTGGGTCAGAAAAAACTGAGTTATTGTAACTGATATATACCATTAATGATAAAGTTTCCCACGACGACACACATCCTTAGCAAATTCTCTCCAATCTTTAAAATTTCATTGGGCATGAACTCTATATTGATGCCATTGTCCCAAACAAGTCAGGGAATCTAGGATTTGTCCATGCATGCCAAACTACAATTTGACACGGTCACAATGGTGCATCTCAACAGCAGTGAACCTGATCCTTGTTTTTGTAGTCCGAACTATAACATCTTCGGGGTTAATTTAATGGTTGAGACCCAAATATGGCCTCCAAATAAACTGTAGAAGAAAAATGCATTATTATATTGGTAAATTATTAATATTAAAACTAAATTAATGAGATGATGAGTAGTTTAGTTGTAATACATCGTGTGGTCCAAGGTGATCCAAAAGATTTCGATAGACCATTATAGCGTGTTTAGGACATTTTTTTTGTAGTTCATCCCTCGAATGGATCACCTAAACCGAAATAGTGAAAATAAATAAGTTACAATTATTTATAGTATAAAGTAAGTAAATAGAAATAGTGTTATAAACATACTTTTGCGTAGGGGAATGTGAAGTCGTTCTCGTTGACGGGGGTAGTGACGACATTCTCGACCAGAACCATGTTTGGAGTAAAAAGTCGCAGGAATAAAACGAACAAGTATCCTTATATGTACTTTTACATAAACAACTATATATATGGTACAAAATGGTTGAACCTCAACTATATCTTCCTATTTATATATAGGAATATGAGACTTCTGGAGGTTGGAGTTTCTTTCTCAAGAATCTCTAATACACGTTGCTTTGCAACCCATCCTAGGTTTGATTTCAGACAGACATCCACCTAGTAAGAGTGCATACAATAACATTAGTAACGGCTGGAAAGATCATCCTTCTACGCATGTCTACTGCATTAGACATATTACACAAAACTTCATGCGAGAGATCAAATACAAGATGCTTCAGAAAACGTTTTGAGCGCAAGGTATGCATTAACAAAACCAACATGACAAATGCGTATGCGTTACGGTGGATTGATGATATTCCGGTGGAGAAGTGGACCGGGGAATTTGACAATGGTCAACGATGGGGCCACATGACAACAAATCTTTTGGAATCAATGAACATTGTCTTAAAAGGCATTAGAAACATACCGATAATTGTGTTGGTGAGAACAAACTATTTTAGGTTAGGGTCACTGTTCAATACCATAGGTTAAAAATGGAGTTCAGTGTTATAATCAGGGCAGTTATTCAGTTGAAACTGTAAGAAATTTTTGAAGGAGGAAACTTCCAAAGCTAACACACATGTGGTTACAAATGTTTGTTGTCGTAGAGGTTGGTTCAGGGTACAGGAGACAATGGAACATAATTAGGGGAAGCCAAAGGGATACTATTGGGTTTAACCAGATAGAGGTTGGTGCATTTACGGAACGTTTCAAGCCTTTTGTATGCCTTGCTCACATGTCATTGCAGCATGTTCATATGATAATCGGGACCCTTCTAACAAATTATTCGCCGTTCAAAAAATCATAAACGTATTCAATGTGTAAAATAATATCTTCCCAATGGTTGAAAAGGAGGATTATTGGCCTACATATCAAGGGGACATAGTCTGACACAACAAAAATATGCAAAGGAAGAAAAAGGACCGCCCTAACAACACACGTATTCAAACCGAAATGGATACAATTGACAAATTGGTATTATGTGGTACATATTTTTAGCCCTGACACAATCCTAAAAATTGTCCCAATGTTGGAGCAAGCTCCACAACATAATTGTTGTATGCATTCTTGATATGTACTTTATTTTTTGTAACCATGAAATTTCATATTGAATACAACTTTCGGTTACAACAAAACAAAAATAAGCACAATAGAAAACAACAACGCGAAGAACAAATAAAAGGACATAGAAATATAACATATCTAAGAGATGGCAACCGCAAAAATAAATCATGTTATTCAAACATCATATCACGAACATCACTATCAGTTTTAACTGACTCCCAAAACTGAGTTGGTTCACTATTCTCATTCGCACTGTTGAACACCGAAACAAGCCTATCAATTTTCTAATTTTTTCACCATCTTGAATATCTCCGTCTAACCAACGGATCAAACTCCTCTCAACTTGCTCAAAAGTCTGAGTGTTCCAAATTCGAATCTTCATTAGAGGCTTAAGAATCGAATAACAAACATTAACATATCTTTTAAAAATCATGTTAATAATTTAGAAGAAAAACTAAAGAATGATAATAATCATGTTAATAATCATGTTAATAAATTTATAAAGAAATCCATTACACTATGGCGCCAGGGGAAGTGGTGCCTCCTCTTTGGCCAACAATTCATGCGTCAGTCCCATTGGTACATTAATAGTGCATGTATCAGAGGGTATGACGTCTATGTGCAAATCTTGAGTACATGTGCTAGTAGTAATGACACATTATCTTTCATACAATTTTTTATATTTGAAATATGAATATTTTGATTAATAATGTGGTATGTTTGTTATTTAGGTATTTAAAGTGAAAAAGGTTGGTAATTTGGAAAAGAAAATCGTTAAAAAATTCTTTAAAAAACATCAAGGAATCAAATTTTCATTTAGACTTATAATTATGGAAAAATACCCTTTTCTTCCCTTAACTTTACCTCGGGGTCCATTTTGGTCACTTAATTTTTAAAATGTTCAAATCGATCTCTCAAGTATTAAAAATGGAGCACGTTTGTTCTTTTGTCTGTTTCCGTTAGTGAGGGTTTAGAAAGACTGTCCATGTAGCTTAGTTGATGGATTACGTAGCTATAACATGTTATATTGTCCACAATTGTGAAAAATCCATTTTCAAAAAGTGAAGTGAAGAACAATAGAAAGTGCAGTGAAGAACAATAGAAAGTGAATGCGGGATCCATCTTTTTGCATGTGTTCTTTAAGCGAGATCGAACGTTTGAAAGAATCGTTGCAAACATGTTAGAAATTTGATGCTTTGTATCAGCTCTGATAGAGGTGGAAATTAGGGTTTTAAATGTTTTCATAGATTATTATGTTTTCGTTCAGATAGTGCTACAAATTTAATGGTTTTGATGTTTTCAATCTGAGAATGGTACTTTTGGGGCTTTGCATGTTTTCGTTCTTGTAGTGGTTCAAATTTAGGTTTTTTTTATAACTTTAGGGCGTCGTAACATTTTGCTTATTAATCTCGATTTTAAACTGACTAGGTGAAATGGACGAGTTTCTAGTACTAAGAATTCATCATAGTGGTGAATTAATTGATGGTGATCTTAGAGTCTATGAAGGAGGCAAAGTTGATGAGTTGAAAGTAGATGTTAACAAATGGAGTTACTTTGAGTTGGTAGGTGAACCGAAGGAGTTAGGTTATAGGTATTTTGAGAAAATCTATTACAATGACCCGACATTTGGGACGAATGCATTGATTGATGATGTAGGAGCATTAGAAATAGCTTATCTTTACAGGGTTCACCTAGGTGTAGACATTTATATTCAACACACACCTGATCAATCTGATTATTATGATGGGCCAATAGAAGCAGAAGTATAAAATGTTGTTAATGTCAATGAAGAGTCTGATGTAGTTAAAGAGGTGCTTTCTAAATTGTATGAAGAAGTAGTCAATAAGGAAGATAAGTTCAATGAAGCTGACTTGGAGGTTGAAAATGTTGGTATGAAGGCTGATAAGGTTGTGTTGGAGGTTGGAAATGTTGGTATATAGGCTGAAAAGGTTGTGTTGGAGGCTAAAAATGTTGGTATAGAAAATGGTGAGATGGATGATGCTTTAAGTAGTGATGATAATGAGGATGAGTTGTACAAGTATGATAGTGATCAAGAAGGTTTAGATGATCAAAAACCATATTTCAAAAGGTTGTATATATACTTTGCAACATGTAAGGAAAGCTTCAAGTTTTCTAGGCATGCCATATGACTTGATGGTGGTGTTCTTGAGGGGCTATGTGCAGGGAAAATTCTGGCTGCTATAAGTAAGGATCCAAATAATCAAATGCTACCTATAGCATTTGCAGCGGTGGAAGGGGAAAATAAGAGCAAATAGACATGGTTTTTGGAGTTATTGATTGATAACCTTGGAAGAAAAAATGAATATCTTAGATACACATTCATTTCAGATCAACAAAAGGTATGTGAACATTATTAAATTGAATTCATTGATTTTTGCGAAGATGATTTTCTCTTAAGCTTTGTATTAAGAGCATCTTTAGTGCAGGTTCTGTAGTATTAAATTCTTTAATAATAACGGTAGTTATAAGCAATTTGCATTGGAATAAGAATGACATGACAGTAAGTGAACTAACAATTATTGGGAGTAAACTATATAACCAACGCACACTATCCATTCTCAATGACTCTTATTATTATTATTTTATTATTGTTTTATATTATTAAAATATCAATAAAGCTCCAACAACTATAAAATATGGGGTCAAGTTTTGATTTTTTACAAGCAACCATCATTAAAGTAAAAACAACTCAAATCAACTATAAATATTTTAAATCCTACAAATCACTTTGGGCCCACAAAAAGTATCTTAGTTTACCCATTTAGTTTATTCTCATTAAAGATGCTCTAATGTTGTTTGCTGTGTTGCAGGATTTACTACCAACCATGGGACTGACAAAAAAAAGGAGAACAAGATTTGCAGTCAGGTGTTATAGGTGCAAGCAACCAGGGCACAAGAAATCAACCTGTAAGGTAACACCAACCAATCAAGGTGCTCAACAAACTGCTTAATATACTCGACAAACTCAAGGTTCTCAACATGCTACTCAAGGTTTTCAACCTCCAAGAACTGGAGGAAGTCAGACAACATCAACTGTTTGAGGCACACAAAGTTCTCAACTTCCTTGAACTAGAGGCACACATGCTACTCAACAATCAACACTAGGAAGACCAAGGAGGATAACTCCAACTAAGAGGACCACATCCAAGAAAAAATCCTAGTTATATTTAAGATGTTGTTTAATGGTCTTAAGTGTATTTGGAACCACTTTTGGTAATACTGTCATTTTGTGTTATGGTTATGGATGTCATTTTGGAATGCTGCCATTTTGTGTAATGATTATGGATATCATTTTGTAATGTGTTTTGAACATGTTTATATGTTAATTATAATTATGTTTATGGTAAAATTTTGTGTTGAGCAAAAGTTTAGAAATTATGTGTTGAACAAGATTCAACTGATACAAACCAAAACATTTCACTACAATATAATTTTTCAAGGTTCAACTGATACAAAACAAAACATTTCACTGCTAAATGCCACTAATTTGGAAACTGATGCAAACCAAAACATTTCAAATAATCATGAAAAAAATAGAACTGCTAAAATTACAATAACAAACATCATCCAACATTTTTTCCACTTCAAAATCTTATTCATCTCATTTTGAAGTTGATTCATCTCTTTCCTTATTTCTTCATTTGTCAACCTAAGTTTTTCAAACTCCATTATTACATCATCCAATTTATTTGCTAACTTTTTCAACCTATACATTTTAATTTGCTCTTTATCATCTTGAACTTCTTCATATAACCATTCAAAATACCCACACCCAGATTGCATTGTTCCCTGCAATTTACATAAATTGAACTTCAACAATGGATAATTCAAACTGTAGTCAACATACAATCTGCTTGTACAGAATACATATATACCTTAAAATGAGAACAACCCGAAAATGTTTTTCATAACTCTTTGCCGTTATCGACCTACAAAGAATAGTTATGTCTCCACAATGACAACTCGATTTTCATGAAAGATTCGAGCTTGTGAACACATTAGAATTCAGGCTTTCATGACTTTTCTATTTCATGGAGGATGAACCATAATTTGATTTCATCACCGATACAACCCTAATCTTCAATTTTTATAAATCCAGAACAATTTTACAAAAAAAAAACTAACTCCTAAGTCAATTCATAGTTGAACGCAAATAATGTGAAATAACGAAGCAAAATGAAGAACAACTATGACATCTGTCACGTCGTCATTCACAAACGTTTATTTGGAGAATATAGACGAAAAAGACTCACATTCTCCGTTTTTAATACTTAAAAAATCGATTTCAACATTTTAAAAATTAAAAGACTAAAATAAATTTCAAAATAAAATTAAAGACAAAAGAGTATTTTATTGCATTATATGGCATCTTTTCCCAACGAGATAGAGATCCTTAACACGTTAGAACAACACCACCACCACCAACTCCTTTTTTTTAATGGCAACAACAACAACAAATTCTGAAGCTTTCATAACTCAGGAAGTACTGTGAGGATTTTGTAGTATGGATTCAGGGTTCGGTATCTTCGTTCTTAGTTCTTAACTAATAGTAGCATCTTTCTCTTCTCACAATTTTGAATTCACGATTTTCCCTCTCAAAACACAACCGACCTCAGTAGAATTGATCCCACCAACTGTTTGTGGAAATGCCAAACAGAAACCCCACCGTCGCATACTCACCATCCTCCCCGCGAAGATCACATAGGCTCATTCTCCTCCACGAGAATAACAACCCCACCACCCCCAAACCAAAATCCAGAAAAAAGTCTTCTATCGAATCAAGAGCCCCCACCGTTAGGGCAAGGAAACCACCCAGGCCGGAGGATAACGCTCCCTCTATCAGACAATCTGCTAGAGTTTCCAATCGTAAAGCTCAGACTAATGAGGAGAAAATCGATGTTCAACTGAGCGAATTTTGTTCGGGTGATTCGATGAGAGTGAAGCGAGTAAAAATGAAGGCGAGTAGTGGTGATGAGGGAAGGGGTGAAGTTAGTGCAAAACGGAAAAGAAAGCACGGTGTGGATGAAAGGGAACAAGTTGATGGTGGCGTGAAAGGGAAAAGAAAGCTAGGTGGTGATGAAATTGCTGAAGGGTGGACTAAGGAACAAGAATTGGCTCTGCAAACAGCTTACCTTACTGCAAAACCTAGTCCCAATTTCTGGAAGAATGTTTCTAGACTGGTATGCTTTCTTTCTCTATATATCTATGCAAGATTGAACTTTTAGCAGAAGACTTGTTCTTAAGTAACTGCAAAATTAACTATCCATGCATGAATGTTTTTTTAGAATTATGTGTCCAGATGAATTATGCAAGCTGAATGATGTTTCCTAGGTTCAAACTAGTTAGTGTGTTTACAAAGGTCTTGTTAGGAGATTAAAAACTTGGATGATGTCTAAACCTCGGGGCGGATTAGTCTCCAATTGTGCGATTTGAAATTTCAGGATGATTCACCATTTGCCCAAACAAACTTTAGTTTATCACTACCTTTTCTTATGCCTTAGTTTTGATGTTAAAACAAATACATGGCTTGAAATGTCACTTGAAAACAGCACAACCGCTGTTATGCTGTAGCTGCAGAACTATTGGATCTAACTACAATGCATAATCCATGTATTTTATAGATGCTAGTCGCTACATAATGTGTAATCCTGTAGAAGTTCCAGTATGAGGATGGTGCATATAAGGGCTGTAACTTTCTTGGCCAAAAACATGCATGGCTATTGGCTTGAAGTATTAGCTGCCATATGTTTGGGATGTAAACTATTTTTAGAATGGCGTTGTTGTAAAATAGTTTTCTTTTGCTGTAAATTTGCTAAGTCTTTCACATCTCTTTAATATCTTCTTTGGAATTGTTTATCTATGATGTGATATTAGAAATTCCATGAACAAGTGATCGCTGTGAGTATTTGCATTATTCAGGCATCAAACTTGCATGCAACCATTCACACATCTTAATTTAATAGCTTTTACTTGTGCCTTTGCAATAACCGGTTCATGAGTGTTATTTGTAACCATTACAAAGAAAAATGTAAAATTATAATTTGTTCATGGTTAATTGATTGCCAGATAAGTGTACATGTGCTGAATTATTTTGGTAACTGAAATTGCTGTACAAAATCTGTTGCAGGTACCTGGGAAGTCTAAACAAGATTGTTTCGATAGGGTTCACCATGACTTCCAAACACCACCTCAATGTCCGCCTAGATCAAGGGCAAAGACAATTAATTCTTCGCCTCTTCATCAATTCTCAATATCTGCAAGTAAACTTCTCAAACCTACTGAAAAGAAGCCTGCTAAATCAAATATTCTCAAACCAAAAAGCATTGTTACCCAGAAATCTATTGAGAATCTGTTACAGCGTCATCTTAAAGTGGATCAAGTGCATAAAGGAGACATATTTTCTGCTCTTGAACCCAACATTGATTTTTCTACTAATGATTTTCAGCTTAGTCAAGCACTTTGTACTCCAAAGCAGCAAAAGGAAAATCAAGGGTTCTTACAAAATTTCACTGATCTATCATCATCATTTTCAAATCACAAGAAGTCTCTTTCTAGATTTAGTGGCTCATCAGGTGTTCAAGATATTGCTAGTCCACCTGTGCTAAAGCAAGTAAAGAACAAGGCCCAACATGAAAAATTCGTCAATCAATTAAGATTTAGGGAACTTAAGAGCAGAGCAGCATCTAAACGGACAAAAAATTCCATAGTCGGAGAAGGAAACAATATCCACAAAAAGGATGTTGTTAAAGCTGCAAAAGTTGCATTGATGTCTGAAGCTAGAGATGCTATCAACAAGTTTCAACAATCGCAGGTAAATATCATGGACAGCACTTGTAGTTCTGATGAGGACAATGATGATGACATTGGAGTTGAATGTGATAGTCAATAGGTTTTCTCGAGCTAATTGACTGATACTAGTTAAATAATTGCATGTATAGTTGTTTCATATAAAGTTTTAGACATTGTATCTTAGTCAAAATCTAGTTTTTCGAAAATTGTAATTTTTGTAGCATTTACTTTTAGTTGATAAAAAAGAGCAATGTGCTTTTTCCTTGTTCCAAACTTCCTTTGTAATATGACAACCATAATCTTCCTTTGTAATAAAGCAACAATAATTGTGTTGTCTCCGTCTGGCCTAGACTCTCTGATGAGGACCTTGATGAGATGTATCAATTGGAGCAAGGTAAATTTACTTATATATTGTTATTGTTGTGACTAGGGAAATCTCTGAATCAGTTTATGAACTGTGGTTCAACCGAGCAACAGAGTAAACATGTATGACCCTACTTAATAAGTTTAAGCAGAGAAAATCAAAATTAGAAGAAAAAGTTGAAGTTTTAGGCTTCTAGCTACCTGTAGATTAGGACCTTAATTCCAGCTTTTATCAGTGATCCAACCTCAGAAAGTGCTGGAACTTCCAAGTTAAACACATCATAGTCCAAAATACTGCTACCAACACAACAAAGACTAGTCATTACATAGATTGGTTAGAGTGAAATCTTAAAAGGCAGGTACTGATTTTTAATTTTCAATGAAACCAAACCATTAGCTTAATAAAACTACATGATTCTGGTTTAGTGAGAAGGACCAAGGTATTAAAAACATGTCTCTAGCCGTGATCTGGACCGGGACATCGAGATTTGGATGTCTCTAGGATTGCAAATGAGGCCGCAACAACCACATTTAATTGTAATTCTATGCAATATTAAGGAACGCGATAACAACTGTGATTTAATTGTTCCTTAGAGGTATAGTTTGTTTTGGCTACCTGTTACTATTTGTTGCTATCTATAGTTTGTTTAAGCACTGTTTCAGTCACGAGTTCATGTGCTTCTGATTCAGGCAATACTAAAACAATAATTGTTACGACTTATGATCATGACTCTTGTTTGAAATAAAGATCGCTGTTTTTTTCAGTGTTGAAATGTAAATCATCTTATGTTTGGGAGAGCATTAATTAGTATTTGAAAAAGGATTATCTTATAATGGCAAAGCACTACGTTTTCCTAGTATTTAGGTTGATTGATTACATTTTGAGGAATAAGCATAGCCAATTGATAACTGTTTTGGTAATAAATAATGATATACAAAATGGTCCATGGAACTGAATGTTATTTGGATGGTGATTGTTGTTGGCTTTCATTAGATTTCTTCTGTTTGCTTGTATAACTTCTTTGTGAAAACGGTTAACCTTGCTTAAAAATTAAATTTGACTTCTTCTTTGTGTATATGGTAATGTTTAATTTTGTTTTGTAGAGATAACATCTCCGGTATATTAATCTTGATGATGAAATTATTTTTTTGCAAGTTGAAAGAGTTTCCAAATACCCTATTTTGATTGTATGTCTCTTTAGTTTGATTTTAGTTATTTTTGTTGGAATTAACTTAAAATTTTGATAATTTTGAATCAATTTTGATGAAAAAGATTCAATCAACCGATCGAAATCTCTTGTTCTTCACTCTTTACTTGAGTGAATCAATCACACTTTGTTTGCAAGAATGATTCTGCGCAGCAATTGTTAATGGAAAAAGAAGAAGAAGATTAGGGTTTAACAAGATATGAAAGAAGATGATGATTTATGCAGAGTAACTCTCTGCTCTCAAATTGAGAAAATATTATTCAAAATGTGCAACTGCACTTTTTGTTGTATGTTTCTTACAATTCATAATAGGGTTACTTCTTATTTATAATTGAGCTAACTTGCTCCCTAAGGTAAACCCAAAATATACAAAAGCCCAAAATTTCTATTTTGGTTTAAGTCGAAATCCCGTGTCAAACAAATTGCTTCGACACTTCGACATCTAACACAACTCGATACACACGCACATACACACACTAGGCTAATTTCGACACATATTTGTTTATATCGAGCTACACCTACTTCGACACAAGGAATTACAAACTCAACACACCATCTAATTCATTGTGCCTAAGCTATCTATATTCATCGTAGACCTTAACTTCTTGAAGACTTCGACATGCACTCCCCTTGTCATGATATCTGCAATCTGATTCTCAGTTCTACAGTGCTTCAAGTTCATCTTCCCTTCTACTACCTGCTTTCGAAGATAATGGAGCCTCATTTTGATGTGATTGCTTTGTCCATGTGCTATCATATTTTTTCCCAGATTGATAGCTGACATGCTGTCGATCTTCATGGTAATTGCTCCATGACTCTTCCCTGTAATTTCTTCAACCAGGTTCACCATCCACTTTGCTTGACATGCATAGAAAGAAGCAGTTATGTACTCTGCTATGCACGACGACAATGCCACTACTGCCTCCTTTCTTGAACTACAAGCAATTGGTGCACCACCTAGCATAAACACATAATCCGTTGTGAACTTTCTATCCTCAGTATCACTACACCAACTTGATCCGGCATATCAGACTAACTTGCATTTCTTTCCTTCATCAACTGCAGGAAACAAAATGTCGTAGTCGGAGTTTATTTCAAATACCTTTGTATCCTCTTCGTTGCTGCTAGGTGTGATATCTTTGCCTTTTGCATAAATATACTTATCATACCTACATTGTATGCTAGATCAGGTCTTGTGTGACAAAGGTATCTTAATGACCCAATAAGTCTTCTGTACTGAGTTGGATCGACATCATCTTCATCTGATTCTTTCGACAATTGCAATCTGGGCTCAGTTGGAGTTGAAGTTGAGTTGCAATCTTGCATCTCAAATCTCTTGAGTATTTCGCCTACATATCTTCTTTGGTGCATCATCAAACCTCTACCACTCTTGTAGAACTCGATGCCAAGGAAATATGACAAATATCTCAAGTATGACATTTCAAACTCCTCACTTAGGTCATGTTTGAAATCTTCGATCTCCTTCTTGCAACTTCCTGTTATTAACCGGTCATCGACATAGAGACATAGTATAAGAAATTCACTATTGCTTCTCCTTACATATACTTCATGCTTAGTTGTGCACTTCACGAATTATTTCTCCCTTAGATAACTATTTATCTTCTTATTCCAAACTCTTGGAGCTTGCTTAAGTCCATACACGGCTTTATGCAGCATGAACACCTTTCTTTCTTCGCATTGTTTCACAAATCCAGCTGGTTGTGCTACATAAACTTCTTTATCTAAAGGGTCATTCAGGAATGCACATTTCATATCCATTTGACATATGTACCAATTGTTCATGTTTGCTAGACCAACAATCAACCTGATTGTTTTGATCCTAGCAACAGGTGCAAAAACTTCGTCGAATTCGATTCATTTTTTGTGAAGAAATCCTTTCACAACAAGTCTCCCCTTGTGTCGAGTTACTTCTCCTTTAGGATTCAACTTCATCTTGTATACCCATTTCACATCAATCTCCTTCTTTCCTTGAGGTAATTCGACAAGTGACCAAATATTGTTGACTTCGATGGACTATAGTTCCTCATTCATAGCTTTCTTCCGCTTCGAATCTTTCAATGCCTCAGCTGCATTGACTAGTTCAACATTTGCGTAGAAAGCATAGTGTAGCAGCTCACCTTCTTCATATACCACATCATCTGATGTAATCACACATTCTTGCAACCTTGCAGGCATATGTCTTGTTCTTTAAGGTCTGCTTGGGCCTGCTTCACCTCAGACTTCCTCTTGTCAAACTTTTCTTTCGACTTCACTAGCTGGTTCTTATCATAAGATTCTCACTAAATCCTTCTTAACATTATCAGCCAAATTCCATTCTTTAATCTCATATACGATCACGTCCCTGCTGATCACTACTTTTTTGTTCATTGGGTCGAATAACTTGTATCCTCCAGTCGAATGATATCCTATCAAGATCATTTAACTTGACTTGTCATCAAGTTTTATTCTAAACTGATCTGGGACATGTCTATGCGATATAAATCCAAACACCTTCAAATGACTTAGGCTAGGCTTGACACCAGACGAACATTCTTCTGGCGTTATTCCTTCCAGCCTTTCGTCGGACATCTGTTCAAGATGTATGTTGCAGTCGATACAGCTTCTCCCCACAATTCTTTGGGTAGATGCTTTCCTTTCAACATGCTTCTCACCATATTCATGATGGTTCTATTCTTCCTTTCTGTAGTTCTATTCTGCTGTGGAGTGTAGCGTGGCACCACCTCATGCACAATCTCTTCTTTCTTACATAATACATCAAAATCTTTTGACACATACTCTCCACCACCATCATTCCTCCAAATCTTTAGCTTTCGACCACTTTGTCTTTTGACCATAGACTTAAATTTGGAAAATAACTCGATCACTTCATTTTTCTTCTTGATCAGGTAAGTCCACAATTTTCAACTGAAATCATCTATGAAAATGACAAAGTATTTGTTACCTCCAATCAAATCCACTTGGATAGGACCACATACATCAGAGTATATGACTTCAAGAATTGCCTTCGACTTGCTTCTTGCATCCTTGCTGAAGCTATTCTTGTGTTGTTTCGCCTAAGTACATTGTTCACACACATCGCTTGGAATGTCGATTTCTGGTAATCCTGAAACCATATTTCTTCTCTTTAAATCTTTGAAGTCTTTGAAATTGAGATGACCAAGTCTATAATACCATATTCATTATCTTTGTTGGGTGTAGTTGCAGATACTTATGCTCAATCACATTAAGCTCAACCTTGAAGGTTCTATTTTGAGACATTGGAGCCTTCAAGATCAACCTTCCATTTGAGTTGAGAACTCTCATCATATTGTCTTTAATCGACACCTTGTAGTTCTTTTCGACCAACTGCCATATATTGAGCAAATTACTCTTCATGTCTGGTATTTACAATACATTGGAAATTACTGACCTCTTGCCATCTTTCCTCATAATCAGAACATCACCAATACCTTCAGCTGCTAGAGTATTGTCATTTTCAAATTTCACCATGTTATTCATTGAGTGATTTATATTTACAAACCAATCCTTCCTACCAGTCATGTGTGATGAACATCCTGAAGCCAAATTGTCGCACCTCGAAAAATACAGAATAAAAAACACGACCCTCGCGCAAAAAGCGCAGAAGAAATTTGGTTCGACAGAGTCGCCACCGAACTTTATTTATCCCAAAAAGGGAAAGGAAAACATCCAAAAAAACCTTTAAATAGATAAGAGCATGGTCATCATAACCACATTCTGCGTTCGGGAGTCAGTTACGTAAGAGGAAGGTATTATCACCCCCTCATGTCTATTGTACTCAACGGGAACCTCTTAGTTTGAATTGTGATGAATGTTAGCTAAGCTTATTTGTTTTCTTCTAAAATATTGATGCGAAAAGGTACGGTAAAAGGAAAACGATTGCTAGGGGAAAATGAGTGGTTTTAGGATAGAGTGTTCTCCAAAGATTGGGGACCTTATGCCTACGTATGCTCATTCGGACGAAAATGGGGAATCAGAGCGCTCGTAGTTCGACTACGGGAAAGATTTTGACAGAAAAGGTGGAAAAAATAAAAGGTAGAAAACGGAAGATGGAGGGAAGGTAGCTCTCCAAGATCATCGCAATCTTGTGCCTACGTATCTTTATTCGGACAAGAATAAAGAATTAGAGCGTTCGTAGTTCATGGAACTATAATATGGGGTTTGAGTTTTAGGAACGAAAGATTGAACGACAAACAACCCAAGGGGCGTGCCTCGAGAGCAGTCATTCAAGAATCCAAGGAATGCGAGACTCCAAGAACCCAGTTCTTTCGTGGATTGATTGAAAATGTTTTGAGAAAGGTTGAATGTTTTAAAGACAAAGGATTGAATGAACAACAATCCAAGATGTGTGCCCCAAGAGCCATTCATTCAAATATCCAAGGAATGCTAGACTCCAAGAAACTTCTTCTTTCATGATTGATTTTGAAAATATTTGATAAAGATTAAGTGTTTTAAGACGAAAGGTTGAATGAACAACAACCCAAGGTGTGTGCCTCAAGAGCCATTCATTCGAATATCCAAAGAATGCGATACTCCAAGAACCTTCTTCTTTCATAATTTGATTGAGAAAATGGCTTGAAAAATGATTTGAATCGGATTGGTTATGAAAAGAGATAATGATCAATCATAGTCCCTAGGGGTGCTCCTAGTAATGAAACCATGAAAGATGCGAATGTGTGCATTAGGTTGATGGCGAATGCTAACGAGAAATTGACTTACAAGGGTGTTTTGAGAATGACTCGACGACGAATCGAGAGTTAGTTTAAAAATGGTTTAGTTTATGCTAGTCTCTAGGGGTGCTCATAGTAAACAAAACCACAATCAAAGAAAAGCGAGTAAAGTGCGTACATTGGAAACGGAGCGAGGTACATGTAAGTTACACAGGATTGCGAGAAATAAATGGGGTCATTGTCAGGTAGCCCAAGAGGAAGCCGTATGTGTGTGAGGTATCCTAAACTAAGCCACAAAAAAGAGTTCAGACAAAAATCTCCTTGCTAGGGTTTCTGTACACGGTCCAAACTCCAAGCTTCTAAATAGTAACTAACAATCCACCAATTGATTGCTTTTAGGGTTTCAATAGTTTTAGCATGTTTTTTTTTTGTTTTCGAATAAGATGAATAAGAAAAGGGTTATATGAATAAGATATAAATAAGATGACAAGATATGAATAAGATGATAAATATAATATGAACGGTGATATATTGACAACAAGATAAAGCAAGATAATATTGAACAAAAATTAAAGTTAGTGGTTAGTTGTTAATCGTCATTGATCGGATGAATCGGGTTCACTTTATCACTAAACCATCGTAGAACGATCTATGAGGAAGATCATGCTATAGAGGCCGTTCAACAACGACATTTGTGTTAAAACATAATAGAAAAATGATACGTAGATCATTCTCAAAGAATCGTGCCACACGAAAAGAAAAAGAGAACAGTCTCATCTTAATCACAAACTTTCATTGATTAATCGAAGGTAACCTATCACGATCCCAAAGTATAGAAAATGATCCAAAGGATCATTCCCTACGGATTTGAAATAATTAAGGTTAAACAACCTCAACAATCGACATTTATGGTATTTAAACTTTATCAACCAAAAGAATATCAAAATAAAATCGAAACGAAAAATCAAGGTAAGAAAATAAACCATGAAGCTAAATAAAAATATTATGAAATCAAATCAAGATCAAATTGTCAACAAAATAAGCATCCTTTTTTTTAAAAGTAAAACAATAAAGAAAAGAAAAAGAAAAGAAAAGATGGTAAATGAAATAGAAAATAAAAATGAAAAGAATGAAGTATGGAAGTGGTGCGCATGAAAACAATGTTGGTATGATTAAGAAAATTCAACATGGGCCAAAGCCCATCATCTAAATACGGCTGAATGATGCAGTAAGGAACATGGGTGTCGATGAAAATCACCAAATGGGCTAGGAAGTCCATCTTTATTATATAAAATGGAACAACCTATGCAGCTTCTATGAAACCCTAATTCCCTCTCTTTTCCCTCATTTATGCTCCAACTATAACTTTAGTTATTAATTATTTATTCATATTTTAAATTTATTATTGATTTGCTGACATAGAGACTAGTATGAATCATTTAAAAGATTTTCACTAACTTCTCACATGTGCAGTATATTCTTCGTAAATCTAAAAAGTTACTTTAGGTATACATCCAATGCATAATGATTATCATTAGTCTTGAGTCTCTCAATTAATAAATGCGCAACCCCACATATCCATTATTCTTCATAAACTATTATTATAAATAGTGGTTTCTATCAAACAAATACTCCTACATCACAAGTTTAAAAATAATACTAAAGTTAAGGTTACTATACTTAGTTGAGTTCAAGGATGTCTATAAAAGGTGTCAAAAGTATTTTCGTTTGATGCTAATCAGTTTATATATTTTTAGTTCATATATTTTTACTAATTGATTATTTTTTATAAAAAATGTTATGGTATATAAGTTGTTTTTTAATTTTTAATTTTTTTTATCACGTTCAAATGATTTTACAATTTGCGTACTATATCATTTTTATGGTTATTAAATTATATATGTAAGAGGCAATTGAAGGTGGTGATTCAAACAAAGAGGAATTGACTACTGCAGGTTCTGGAAATACACCTACAAGCAAGACATTGGGGAAGAGGTTGTTTGATAGTCCTGAATCAATTGTTGTGAATGATATCAATGGTGGTGCTTCATCGGTTGTCAAAGATTCTAAATGTGTAAAGCTTGAAAAATCTGATTGAGTGGCCTGCCTGTTGAAGAATATTTGTTGTGTCTTGCAGTTATTTTCTTTTTAATTTATCAGTTGTTGAACCAAGTTAATGCCAAATATGACATTTGTTTTAATGTTTTGATTTGTTTTACGAATATGAGAACTATGTTTGTGATAAACTTATATGTTTAAATAGAAACATGGTTGGACCCGTAAAAAAACACACAGATAAAAACACATATTGGACACACAAATATTTTGAATGTTAAAAGATAAAATGATTAAATAATATTAATTGATATCACTAAATTGATAAAGTAATATCTATTTTATTTGGATTTTCCTATCTAAAACTTACTCCCTGTGAGAATTTTTTTTTATATTTTTTGTCCCTACTTATAAGAGAAAAATCTAAATATTTAAGATTTTAATATAATAAATAATATTATAATAATATCTATAATTTTAATTAGTTAAATATTAAACTTAATTTTAAAGTATTATTACTATAAAAAACATAAAATAATTTGTTTTAAACCTTATACTTATTTAATAAAAGTATTTAGCTTTATATATTATTATTACTAAAAAAACAAAATAATTTGTTTTAAACCTTATACTTATTTAATAAAAGTATTTAGTTTTATATACTTATTTAATAAAAGTATTTAGCTTTTATTTGGGTTTTTCTACATAAATAAAGTATTAAATTATATCAATACTTGCACGTTTGTGCTACATTTCAAAATTATTAAAAATATAAACATAATAAATTATTAATAAATAATAATTACTATTAAAACAAATAAAAGTGATGAAAAAACAATCATTTAATGCATTGAATAGGCCTATAGTTACACCTAATGCAAAGTTTTATATAATAAAGATAAAGATTTTCACTAATCACACGTACAATACATTCTTTGTAAATCTAAAAAGTGACTTTAGGTATACATCCAATGCATAATGGTTATCATTAGTCTTGAGCCTCTCAATTAATAAATGCACAACCTCACATATTGGACACACAAATATTCTAAATGTTAAAAGATAAAATGATTAAATAATATTAATTGATATGACTAAATTGATAAAGTAATATCTATTTTATTTGGGTTTTTCTATCTAAAACTTACTTCTTGTGAGCTCCTATGAAACCCTAATTCCCTCTCTTTTCCCTCCTTTATGCTCAAACTATAACTTTAGTTATTAATTATTTATTTATATTTTAAATTTATTATTGATTTTTCCCTCTCTTTTTCCTCCTTTATGCATTAAACTTCAACGTATACACCTAATGCAAAGTTTTATATAATAAAGATTTTCACTAACTTCTCACATGTACAGTACATTGTTTGTAAATCTAAAAAGTTACTTTAGGTATATATCAAATGCATAGTGATTATCATTAGTCTTGAGCCTCTCAATTAATAAATGCACAACCCCACATATTGAACAAAAAAATATTCTAAATGTTAAAAGATAAAATGATTAAATAATATTAATTGATATGACTAAATTGATAAAGTAATATCTATTTTATTTGGGTTTTCTTATTTAAAACTTACTCCCTGTGAGAATTTTTATTTTTATTTTTTGTCCCTGCTTATAAGAGAAAAATCTAAATATTTAAGATTTTTAATATAATAAATAATATTATAATAATATCTATAATTTTAATTAGTTAAAGATTAAACTTAACTTAAAAATATTATTACTAAAAAAACATAAAATAATTTGTTTTAGACCTTATACTTATTTAATAAAAGTATTTAGCTTTATACATTATTATTACTAAAAAAATAAAATAACTTGTTTTAAACCTTATACTTATTTAATAAAAGTATTTAGTTTTTATTTGGGTTTTCCTACATAAATAAAATATTAAATTATATCAATAGTTGCACGTTTGTGCTACATTTCAAAATTATTAAAAATATAAACATAATAAATTATTAATAAATAATAATCACTATTAAAACAAATAAAAGTGATGTAAAAACAATCATTTAATGCATTGAATATGCATACGGTTACTTAAGAAATAGCTATAATCATTTTGTTTGGATCCAATACATTCATGCATTGAATTTTCAGAATCCGAAAAGTTGCATTAACTTCTAACCTATACAGCTAAAACAATTGAAATCACACTTTTTGATTAAAAAGTTATACTAACTTCTCACGTATACATTCTTTGGTAATCTAAAAAATTGTATTAACTTCTAACATACATATTCAATGCATTTTGATATCATTAGTCTTGAGCCTCTAAATTAATAAATACACACACTTATGCATTATTCTTCACATCCTATAACTATTATTATAAATAGGTGGTTGTTGTCAAACAAATACACATCACTTGATTCATATAGTATACTCTTTCACAACCAAAAATATGTAAGCACAATCCTTCTCAAAGTTATAGCATGGCAGAAGGAACGGGAAGACATAATTCTTTCAAAAGAATTAGAACACATATAAAGAAGTCTTTCATAATGTTCAATAATTAATTGTTTACTTATTTTTTGATATGTATGTCAGATATTTACAATTTTCTAATTTAAAAGTTATTCAATATTTATTTATTTTTATTTTTTATATTAAAAACTATTTTAATGTCAATTATTTCAATAATTATATTATAAATATTATATAATATCTTATTATGTGAATAAAGAATAAAATATTATATATGACATACTAAAAAAATTCCGTGCATAGCACGGGTCAAAGATTAGTTACAACATAATAGGACATAGGTTATAAACAAATAAGCAACATCAAGTTCATCTTAAAAAACAAGTTATAATGAACTTAAATATCTTCATCAGGTTTTATTTTTTAAAACAAAAACCACAAAAAGAGGAGAACATTCAACGCAGTAGCAAGCAAAATAAATGGAAAAGAGGAAAACGGTTTGCAATGTATTACGGTGCCACAAATGTACGAACAACACAGCTCACTCTTTCTTAAAAGCAAATAAAAAACAGAGCCACAGTGAAAATAGATAAACACGGTCCAACCTTCTTCTCTTTCTCGCTATGTTCGCTCGATTTCAAGTTTGTTCTGTTTGTTTCAGGTTTGTATGGGCTCAATTCATTTCGGATTTTTTTTTGTTTCTAACTCTCTCTTCATCCCCTCAAATTCTCTGTTCTGTTTTGTGGTTCGATTGATTTGGGTGAGTGATTTTGGTGAAGCAGAGGATTTGAGGTTGTTAGGTTGAATTGAGGTTGAAAGAAAATCGAAAAAGGTTTGGTGAAGGATGATTGAGGAAGAGGATTCGGGGAAGATTTTGGCAAAGTAATGATGGTGTTAGAGCTTGAGAAATTGTGAAGATTTGAGTGTTATTTATAGAGGAGATTGGGGGTGAAATAGGAAGGATGCGAGGAATATTCTACAGGTTGTTATTGGTGACGTGGTGGAATTCGCGTTTGTGTTGTCGTTATGATTTTGTGCGTATTTGTTGTGAGGTCGTGTGTATTGTGAAAATTAGTACAGGTTTTGTTTTGCGTAATGGTTTGTGGCTGTAGGATGTTGCTCTTATTGTGCGTTGCATGGTTTTGGCTCACGTTGTGCATTGCTGCAAGTGTCTCACATGACTTTATTGTGTAATTTTGTTTTATGTGATGTTATGGCTGATGGTTGTATTGATGAATTTTGGTTTGGGTCATGGTTAAAGGTTGTTGCGTAATGTTGTGTAGGTGTACGTGAATCAGGTCGTGAATCATGGTGTTGGCTAAAGGTTCATGTTTTGTAACAGTTTGGTTGCAGAAGGTGCATGAAAGATTTGTGCTGAAGGTTGTGGTAATGTTATGGTAAGGTTGATGCGTGAGGTGTGTACGAATGGTTCATGAATTTGCGTTGTCATGTGCAACTCTTGTGAAGCAACAGCTTGGAATGGCTTGGTGGACTTGAAAACTCATGGTGTATTGGATTGTGTGTGATGGTTTGGCAGGTTTTGTATCACAGTGTGGGGTCCTACATAGGTAACTTTATGAAGTTTGGATGCAAGTCATTTTAGAGTCATACTCATGGTTTGTTTTGGAATAATTTTTTAGGTAATTGTTATATATGTGGTTATGCCTTGCAGCGCATATTTTGATTCATTTGGCTTGTTTATTGTAAGGCTTTTGGTGGCTTGGTGAAGTCTTGTATCAAGTGGCTTGGTGTAGGTAATTGAGTAATTGGCTTTGGCTTGACTTTTTGTACAATTGTTTTATGTGTAGTTTCATGGGCTTTTGGGAGGTTGAATTGTAATGGATCTTGATAACATAATAAATTGAGAAATAATTTTAGAATGAAAAGTTGGATGTGAATTTCAATGGGCATTGATTGGATTTGAAATGGATAATGACTAAGGGATATTTAGATATGGACATGGATTTAAAATGGTTATAGGGAAGAAAATGGATAATGGTAAAAATGTTTTTTTAAAATGGATAATGAAAAAAAAAGGATAATTGATAAATGAGCATGAATTGGATTGGATAAAAATGTGAATGGTTACAAATTGTCTTTGAGAAACTTATGGATCAATCTTAGCCCCGATGTACTTCACTCTGAATCCTCTTGGATCATGCCTTGAAAATTATAAGATCAAGGCTTAAAATATGAATTGTACTGTCCAAAACTCTAATTGCAAATGCATTGATCTCTGATGGTCCTCAATCATGAAACTCCTGCTTTGGTACAGTTTGAGAATTTGATTCATCCACAACTGACCTGACTTGGCACAAAACCTAGGTGGATCCTCAGATACACACACCATATAAATCCTGTACCATAGCCTTGATCTTGAAACAAACCCTTTCCTGAATGACAAATTAGGTCGAAACAATTGAACTTCAGTCCATACTACACATACACCTGACCTGACAGCCTTGCCTGAAGCTTGATTCACCCTAGCAACAACTTGAGCAGGAATAATTTTTTTTTTTGATTTTCAGAATAATGGTTAGTGGATGGAAATACAAATGAAGGTAACAAATAGGTAGGACAAATTTTGGGTATGACACAAATACCATTAGTTTTGGAATTTGTCTTCATCCCTTATTGTGACTATCAACAACATCTTTTTTTTTTTCATGTTTCGTCAGCTTTGCATTGGTTTCTTGATTCTTCTTCTTTTCAGGACAATCACTAAAATAGTGGTCATACTTCTGACAATTGTAACACTCAATGTGACTTTTGTTAGGTTTTTACCACCACCTCTTCCTCTACATGCATCTCCACCTCTTTGGTTGCCTTGGTTCCAGGGTTTTCTTTGATTCAACCAATTTCTTTCTTGCTGATTTTGACCAGTTGAGTTGTTGTAGCCTCATCTGCCTTTGTTGCCATTCCAACTTCCTTTGCTTTTCTTTTGTTGATTGCACTTGCAAAGCCATATCATTCCTCGACTTGCATGCAGCTCTTTCAGTCATCCTTTATTCATGAGATTCAAGAGTCCCTTAAAGTTATTCCTTTGTCAATGTTGACAAATCTTTTGACTCTTATATTGCTACTACCACATGGTCAAACTTTGGAGCCAATGACCTCAAGATCTTTGCAACAACTGATCTTGACATCAACACTTCTCCACATACCTTGATTTGTTTCACCAATTTAGTAACCCTAGTGAAGAAATCAGTTATGTTTTCACTTTCTTCCATTTGAAGCAATTCATACGTCATTTTGTTAGTTTGTAACCTCACCTCTTTCACTTTCTCTGCGCCTCCAAAATATTTCTCCAGAATTTCCAATGCTTCTTTCCCTGATTGTACATCACTAACATTTTCAAAATTATATCGATCAACATATTGATAAATTATAAAGAGAGCTTTATAATCTTTCTTCTTCAATTCTTTGTATGGAGTCTTTTCTTGATCCGCCGCGTTTTCTACAAGCGGTGTTACTCTTTCCATCACAAAATCCCAAAGATCTTGATAACAGAAAACAACCTTCATCTGCTTGCACCAATTATCATAATTTTGACCCTTCAAAATTGGAAGACTCGCCAAAAAATATCCGTTCGGATGATTCATTGTCATCCCGTCCACAAATCACAACCGAAGCTCTGATACCAAATGTTGGAATTAACGCAAAGCTTTGAGTAATTCTGAACCAATCTTGATGAACAAAATTCAATCAACCGATCAAAATCTCTTGTTCTTCATTCTTCACTTGAGTGAATCAATCACACATTGATTGCAAGAATGATTCTGCGCAACAATTCTTAATAGAAGAAGAGGAAAGAAAATTGAATAAGAAAGAAGATTAGGGTTTAACAAGATATGGAAGAAAATGATGATTTCTGCAGAGTAACTACCTGCTCTCAAAATGAGAAGATATCATTCAACTGTACAACTGCACTTTTTGTTGTGTGTTTCTTACAATTCATAATAGGAATACTTCCTATTTATAATTGAGCTAGCGTGCTCCCTAAGGTAAAACTCAAAATATACAAAAACCCAAAATTTCTATTTTAGTCTAAGTCAAAATCTTGTATCAAGCAACCTGCTTCGAAATCTAACACAACTCGACACACACTATGTTAATTTTGACACATCTTTGTTTCTGTTAAACTACATCTGTTTCGATACAAAAAATTACAAACTTAACAATTTTCAAGTAAAAAATTGTATGATTAAATTTGTTATCATGTTTTGAAAAGTAAGTAGAAAATAGTTTTATTTTGATTTGAATATGTTTGTAATTTCAATTGTCAAAGTAAATCAGAAATAGTTAGATTTTAAATTTTTTAGTGGGTTTGTGATTTTGATCTGAACAGATTTAAACTTAAATATTTTTACATAAAAAAATGTTCAAATATTCAAAGTATGTTAATAAAATATTTATAATAGTTAAAAAATGTCTTAAATAATTTTTTTACTAACCATTCGATTTTACCAGTTGGATACAGTTTAAAATTTAAACTACTATATCAATCCAATAATTTAGTTCAGTTTTAGATAAATTTAAACAATTTTGTTTGAATAACCTTTTGTTATATTTTAGTTCGGTTCAGTTTTCCGAATGAATTATGTTGGAACTTTAATTAATTAATGGTGGAACTTTAATTAATTATAGTGGGAATTGGAAACATTTGTTGACAATTAATGAGCAATAAATGAACACAAGTGAGAACTAATATAGAAGTGAATTTGAAAAGATTCATTTTAGTCCCACATTGAAGAGAATGGAAATATTAGTAGTGTTTATATATTCCAACTTTGTCTATTGGGTTGGGCCCTAAAGGGCACCCAATTTTGTGAAAGGAGTGAGGACACACCCATGACCAACAAGACACGCGCGCGCGCCGCCGCCGCCGTCCGTCCCGGCTCGGTCCGGTCTAGATGAATTATTTTTTGGACCCGAATTTATATAATTTAATTATCATTAATTAATTAATATAATTCGGTGGAAAATTAATTAATAATAAATATTAATTAATTAAGAAAATAATTGGTCAGTCAGTCCTCCACGAATTTCTCAGTCTCCCACCATTTTCTCCACTCCCCACGAATTTCTCAGTCTCCCACCATTTTCTCCACTCCCCACGAATTTCTCCCCACTCAGGTGCAGTTTGCTGCCTATAAATACAGGGTAGAAATACACCTGTCTAAGTATCTGGTGAAAATAACCAGTCAAGAAAAGAGAGTTTTTGAGAGCTCGGTCCGGTCTAGATGAATTATTTTTTGGACCCGAATTTATATAATTTAATTATCATTAATTAATTAATATAATTCGGTGGAAAATTAATTAATAATAAATATTAATTAATTAAGAAAATAATTGGTCAGTCAGTCCTCCACGAATTTCTCAGTCTCCCACCATTTTCTCCACTCCCCACGAATTTCTCAGTCTCCCACCATTTTCTCCACTCCCCACGAATTTCTCCCCACTCAGGTGCAGTTTGCTGCCTATAAATACAGGGTAGAAATTCAGAAGTGGGTACATCGGATTTCACAAATTCACATGAATTTTGATTTTCCTCTTCTCTTTCTCATTTCTCTTCATCTCAAAAACTCTCTTTTCTTGACTGGTTATTTTCACCAGATACTTAGACAGGTGTATTTCTAGAGCGATTCATCAGTGTGCAACTGATAATCGTAAGTTGCTGTTTTATCCTGGAGGCGTCGTCGTAAATTCGACTGCTTTGCATAATTTGGCAGTACGGCGAAACGTCTTAAAGAAAGCGACCTAGTACGCGACTCATCCCGATAATTTCCTTGTGCTAAACTTTAATTTTCAGATCCGAAGAACAACAATTTAAGACGTTTTCATAACTGCCATGGCAACTGAGGAAATTATCGGTACTACTGCGGCCGCTTCGGTCTCTGACAAACCTTTCAGGTTTGAGGGTTCCAATTTCAAACGTTGGCAAGCTAAGATGAAATTTTTCTTAACTCTGAAAAAGGTTGCCCACGTTCTGACTAAGGATATCCCGGTTGTCCCTTCTGCATCATCTGAACTACCTAACGGTAACTCACTTGCAGATTCAGACGGGACTTCCAAAATATCTGACTCAGATGCTGCAAAAGCTAAGGCTGCAACAGATGATCTACAACTCCGAAAAGAAATCGCCTTATGGCACGAGAATGATTATCTGTGCAAAAATCACATTCTGAACAGCCTTGCTGATGATCTGTACGACTACTACAGTAGCTACAGGACTGCTAAACAGGTTTGGGAGGCTCTGCAAAGAAAATATGATACTGAAGAAGCAGGTGCGAAGAAATTTGCTGTCAGCCGCTACTTGAACTACAAGATGGTGGATGAGAAGTCGGTGGAAGCTCAAAGCCACGAAATACAAAAGATTGCTCATGAGATCATTACAGAAGGTATGCCCCTCAATGAACAATTTCAAATTGCTGTAATTATTGACAAACTGCCCCCTGGTTGGAAAGATTTCAAAAATGTGCTTCGTCACAAAACAAAAGAATTTTCAATCGAGAGTCTGATAACTCGCCTCCGAATTGAAGAGGAGGCTCGGAAACAAGATCAGAGAGAAGAAGTCTTAGTTGTGTCTAACAACAAAAAGAAATTCGGTGCGGTTCTGAAGCCTACGGGCAAACCTTTAAAGAATCAGAACCGCAATGCTATGAACCGAACTAAGAATGGGAATCCCTCTAGGGCCCCATCGGCTCCATTTGCTAAGCAACAGCCACCACCTCAAAGAAATGATGCTCCGGTTTTCACTTGCTATAATTGTGGGAAACCGGGCCATATGGCAAAGAAATGTAGGAGCAGGCCTAAACCTGCAGCTGGCTCAAATGCTCAGGTCAACCTGACTGATGAGCAACTCATTGCCATGATCACTGAAATCAACATGGTTGGTGGAAGTGATGGTTGGTGGATAGACACTGGCGCCACTCGTCATGTCTGCTATGATCGTGCTATGTTCAAGACATACATGAATGCTGAAGATAAGAAAGTGTTGTTGGGAGATGCTCACACCACTAATGTTGCTGGAATTGGAGATGTTGAGCTGAAGTTCACTTCAGGAAAGACTTTGATCTTGAAGGACGTCATGCATGTTCCTGAAATTAGGAAGAATCTTGTTTCTGGTTTTCTTTTGAATAAGGCTGGGTTTAGTCAAACTTTAGGGGCAGATTTGTACACCATCACTAAGAATGGTATTTTTGTTGGAAAAGGGTACGCCACTGATGGCATGTTTAAGTTGAATGTTGATTTGAATAAAATTTCTCCTTCTGTTTACTCTGTGTGTGACTTCAATATTTGGCATGGTAGACTTTGTCACGTTAATAAACGAATCCTTTCTAATGCAAGCAACATAGGCCTAATCCCTAAACTAAATGTTAATGATTCCAATAAATGTGAATTTTGCAGTCAAGCTAAAATAACAAAAACTTCACATAAGTCAATTATAAAAGAATCTGACCCCCTAGATCTTATACACTCTGATATATGTGAATTAGATGGAAGTTTAACTAGAAATAATAAACGTTATTTTATCACTTTTATTGACGATTGCTCTGATTATACTTATGTATATCTAATGAAGAATAAAAGTGAAGCGCTTGACATGTTTAAGGTGTATGTAACTGAAATTGAGAATCAATTTAACAAGAAGATTAAGAGACTTCGCAGTGATAGGGGAACCGAATATGACTCCAGCTTGTTTAATGATTTTTATGCTGAACATGGTATTATACATGAAACGACTGCTCCATACTCTCCTGAAATGAATGGTAAAGCAGAAAGAAAGAATAGGACTCTTACTGAACTTGTAGTTGCAATCATGTTGAATTCTGGTGTTGCACCTCACTGGTGGGGGGAAATTTTATTGACTGTTTGCTATGTCCTGAATAAAGTTCCAAAGTCAAAAAGTAAGATCTCACCCTATGAGATATTAAAGAAAAGACAACCAAATTTGTCTTATTTAAGAACTTGGAGTTGTTTGGCTTATGTCAGAATTCCGGATCCGAAACGAGTTAAACTCGCTAGTAGAGCCTATGAATGTGTTTTCATTGGGTATGCAGCAAATAGTAAGGCATACAGGTTTTATGACCTAACTGCCAGAGTAATTATAGAATCAAACGATGTTGAATTCTTTGAAGACAAATTTCCTTTCAAATCGAGAAATAGTGGGGGCACACAATTGAGTCACATTCCTGTGATAAAAGGCACTGAAAGCAGCGACAATGTAGAAACAGAGCTTCGAAGAAGTAAAAGAGCAAGAGTTGCTAAAGACTATGGGCCCGATTATGCGGCCTATAATGTAGAAGAAGATCCAATAAATCTTCAAGAAGCACTGTCATCTATGGATGCAGACTTATGGCAAGAAGCCATTAATGATGAGATAGATTCTCTAGAATCTAACAAGACCTGGCACTTAGTAAACTTACCTCCGGGTTGCAAACCAATTGGTTGTAAATGGGTTTTGAAAAAGAAACTAAAACCTGATGGAACGATTGAGAAATACAAGGCTCGCCTTGTAGCCAAGGGTTTTAGACAAAGAGAAAATATAGATTTCTTCGACACCTTTTCTCCGGTCACTAGAATTACATCCATTAGGGTACTCATTTCAATAGCAGCTATTTATAACTTAATAGTACACCAAATGGATGTTAAAACAGCTTTTTTAAACGGTGACTTAGAAGAAGAAATCTATATGGAACAGCCAGAAGGATTTGTAATCCAAGGACAAGAAAGCAAGGTCTGTAAGTTAGATAAGTCTTTGTATGGACTAAAACAAGCCCCTAAACAATGGCATGAAAAGTTTGATAACCTAATGATAATTAATGGGTACAAAGTGAATGAAAGTGACAAGTGCGTCTATTACAAATCTGAGAATCGCATTTGTACTATCATATGTGATCAGTGCATTTTAATGTACCTTCCTCTATGTTTAGACTTAGGCATTTCTACCATTTAGTTTATTTAATTTCCTATTTTATAATATTTTTACAATTTATTTTATTTTAAGCTTTATTTAATTTTCGTTTGTTATTTTTCAGCATTAATAGCTTTTAGTGAAAAATTCATAACTGGAGCTACAGGAATCGGATTGAGGCATTCTACCAGTCGTTGGAAAGCTAAGAAAGAGATCTACAACTTTCATGTTGCACAAAGGAGCTGATTCGGATTTCTTGAGTCTCGAATAATTCGTTGAAGTTTCTGACTTGTGACAATGTAGTTTTCCTTGCGGGCCTAGTTTAGGTTTCTGGCCCAGTTATTTTCTATTTAAAGTTGTTGTTGTGATGCAAAACGGGGACCTAGTTTATTTTTCCGAATTTTTTTCTTTGTTTTATAGTTTTCATGGAGAACTAATACCTCCGGGCAAATCCTGCTGTGTACGGTTTCAACACTTTGAGGTTATTATTATGTCAATTTACTCTGATTCCTTTCAATCCTTTTCTATGAAGTCATCTGCTTAATTTGATTACAATTGTTTGCTTAATTCAATTGTTGTTCATAGGATAGAATTGGTTAGATTCGATTGTATGCATGTTCCTAAATTTAATTGCGTATTATCGTTTGCTTAATCCGTTAATTCGTCATATTCTTAACCGTTTGCTTAATTCGGTAAACAGGAACATAATTCATTTGATATTGATAAGCGCTTGTCTGATTAATATCATAATCGAATAGGATTGGTACCGCTTAGGGATTGATATTATAATAACCGATGATAAGTCGGAACCCGAATCAGTAGGATTAGCCGTTTTAGTTTATCTAATAATCATTTTTTTTAAATCATTTTTTCTCTTATTTTATAAATCAAAACTTAAAACCCCCATAAACATTTTCTTTAGTTGGTTAAAATAATACAAGAATCCTTGTGAGAACGATATTTCGAGTCATTTGTCGCTATATTACATTTTTACAAAAATAACTCGTTTTTGATCCGCGAGCGACCGCGGATCAAATTGGCGCCGTTGCCGGGGATTCTTATTAATTTTAGCCAAATGTAAAATTTTAATTTTAGAGTTTTTGTTTTTTTTGTTTTTTGTTTTTTGTTTTTGTGTGTAAATTTTCAGGGTTGCAGTACAGTGGTAAGCGTTTCAGCCTATCAGGTGAGTTTGTAAGCTATTGTTCCGATTTGCTCCGAATTTTTTCCAGAAAATCAGAAATAAATCGTTTAACAATACTCATTTAGAATAGAATTCTAAAAGATTTTGACCCTGAAAATCGCAAATTAGTTATTTTTCTATTTTATTTTATTTTTTTTATATTTTCATATTTTCAAAAAAATCCGAAATTTTTTTTATTGACTCATTTTGATTTTATTTGATTTTTAGTTATATTTTTATAATTTTTAGATTTAATTTTATTCGGTTTTCTATTTTTCCATTCTTTTTCTTAACGGGGACATTGTTGGTATTTTTCTAATTGTTGCTGCATTGCCGAATTTGTTCTTTGTTTTATTTTCTTTGTTGATTTTCCTATTAAATTTAATATGACAAATCAAATAACTCTTAGAGAACTTGTTGCCTATGATACGAACTATAATGCTTTATGTATGGAATATCCTGTTGTTAGTGTACCTTTCGAATTGGAATCTGATTTAATACACTTGTTGCCAAGGCTTAATGGACTTGCAGGTGAGGATCCGAATAAGCATATGAATGAATTCCAAATTGTATGCTCTACACCTTCTGAACCTTCATTAGAGGACCTTGTCAAGCAAATGGCTATAAATGATCTTCAGTTTCAGCAACAAACAGATTCAAGTCTTCAGGCTCTGCAGACACAGATTGAACAGTTTGCCACTACACTGAATGCCATGCAACAAGCTCAAGAATCAAACCAACTATCTGCCCAAACAGTAGTGAATCCAAAAGAGTTACCATCTGATTTAGTTGATGATATTCATCCTGAGTTGTTATCTGATTTTCCATCTTTATTAGATTATGATGATACTTACTCTTGTGATTCATGTACCGACACTAACATTTATTCTGTTTGTGCTGAGATTAATGCTGCCGTACAGGGTGATGTTTTTCATGCAGATGAAGTTGTTTATGTAGCTAAAACTCTTAACATCACAGCTGCCCCAACCTCACCATCCATTGAACAACCTTCCCCCTTGGAGCTTAAACCACTTCATACCAATCTGAATTATGCTTATTCAGATATGGATAAAAAGCTTCCAGTTATAATTTCTTCTAACCTTGATTTTGATGAAGATAATAAACTTTTACAGGTTTTGAAGAAACATAAGAAGAGAATTGGATGGACCTCGATGGAAGTGGGAAGAAAAGCAATGAAGCAACCCCTTAACCCATTGATCTCTGATGTTGTGGAAAAGGATATCAAATTCACGTGTCCATTCGACACTTTTATTTATCGAAGATTCTTCTTTGATCCTGGAATAAAAGGCGAAGACACTAATACAAATTTCAAGGGCGATGGATGCTATCCAAAGTTACTCCCCACTTTGGAAGAGGAGACGACAGGAAATCTCTCTTTAGGAAAGGATGCATATGTGATCACTTATCCACCTTGACTCCTCGGGTGTGTTCCTTCCTTTCTCTCACTCTTATTTTATATTTATGTTCTTTCGTTGAGGACAATGTATGCTTTAAGTGTGGGGGAGGGAACCATTTACTTTGTTTTATTTCTTTCAATTTTCTTTGTTTTGTTTTCATTTAATAAAAAAATTGTTTACTCAGAAAAACACAATGCATTTTTTGAAATTTTTGGGTTGTAGATCGATTGGAGGTCAGATTGTAGAGACTTGAGAAAAATTCATAAGATCGGTATCGTTTTAACACCTTGAGTCTCCAAAATATGGAAATCGATTTAGATACTTGTTATGGCTTAGTCTTGAGTTCTCATTCTTTAATAGCTCTTAAGTAGTTTATCTAGCAGTCAGCACCATCTAAAAATCACATGCTAAGTAATTGAGCTGATGCAAATAAGTGAATGATCCCGTGCTTAATAAGAAGAAAAAAAAGAGAAAAAGAAAAAGACAAAAAGTGAAAAGAAAAAAAAAGAAAAGAAAAGACAAAGAAAAATGTCTAATTATGAATTGTTGAAAAAAATATGGATCACAGTCACTAACAAGCTTAGTTACCATGCGTGTGAATAGATAAAGGGCTTAATGTGATTGCACTAGAATGAAAGAGAGCAAAAAGGAGGATGAGTAAGTTAGACTTAGGCATAACGACATGATTTGGATTGGTTTGTATAGGAGGGAGTCTTATGATCGCAAAATTGCGGATTTGTGTTCTTACGATATCCTTAGTATGCAAAAGTAGTACCTATCAATGCAATCTTGACCAAAGAGGAGTTCACAGCCTAGATCGAATAGCTGAATGTTTTTGTGTTTCATGAGTTTTGACAATACTTTGCTCGGAGTGCAAAAGTTCAAGTGTGGGGGAATTTGATCAGTGCATTTTAATGTACCTTCCTCTATGTTTAGACTTAGGCATTTCTACCATTTAGTTTATTTAATTTCCTATTTTATAATATTTTTACAATTTATTTTATTTTAAGCTTTATTTAATTTTCGTTTGTTATTTTTCAGCATTAATAGCTTTTAGTGAAAAATTCATAACTGGAGCTACAGGAATCGGATTGAGGCATTCTACCAGTCGTTGGAAAGCTAAGAAAGAGATCTACAACTTTCATGTTGCACAAAGGAGCTGATTCGGATTTCTTGAGTCTCGAATAATTCGTTGAAGTTTCTGACTTGTGACAATGTAGTTTTCCTTGCGGGCCTAGTTTAGGTTTCTGGCCCAGTTATTTTCTATTTAAAGTTGTTGTTGTGATGCAAAACGGGGACCTAGTTTATTTTTCCGAATTTTTTTCTTTGTTTTATAGTTTTCATGGAGAACTAATACCTCCGGGCAAATCCTGCTGTGTACGGTTTCAACACTTTGAGGTTATTATTATGTCAATTTACTCTGATTCCTTTCAATCCTTTTCTATGAAGTCATCTGCTTAATTTGATTACAATTGTTTGCTTAATTCAATTGTTGTTCATAGGATAGAATTGGTTAAATTCGATTGTATGCATGTTCCTAAATTTAATTGCGTATTATCGTTTGCTTAATCCGTTAATTCGTCATATTCTTAACCGTTTGCTTAATTCGGTAAACAGGAACATAATTCATTTGATGTTGATAAGCGCTTGTCTGATTAATATCATAATCGAATAGGATTGGTACCGCTTAAGGATTGATATTATAATAACCGATGATAAGTCGGAACCCGAATCAGTAGGATTAGCCGTTTTAGTTTATCTAATAATCATTTTTTTTAAATCATTTTTTCTCTTATTTTATAAATCAAAACTTAAAACCCCCATAAACATTTTCTTTAGTTGGTTAAAATAATACAAGAATCCTTGTGAGAACGATATTTCGAGTCATTTGTCGCTATATTACATTTTTACAAAAATAACTCGTTTTTGATCCGCGAGCGACCGCGGATCAATATGTCTATATGTAGACGATCTACTTATATTTGGATCAAACATTCAGGCCATTAATGATATGAAATCATTGTTATGCAATAACTTTGATATGAAAGACCTCGGAGAAGCAAGCGTGATCCTGGGTATCAAGATCACGAGATCCGAACAAGGAATTTCTTTGGATCAATCTCACTATGTGGAGAAGATCTTAAAGAAATATAAATACTTTGATTGTAAACCTGCATGCACTCCGTATGATCCAAGTGTGAAACTATTTAAGAACACTGGAGAGAGTGTCAAACAAGCAGAATATGCGAGCATCATTGGCAGTCTTAGGTATGCCACTGATTGTACTAGACCCGACATTGCATATGTCGTAGGACTGTTGTGCAGATTTACAAGTAGGCCGAGTAATGAACATTGGCAAGCTATTGAGCGAGTAATGAGGTACCTTAAAAGGACTATGGACCTCGGCCTACACTATCAGAAATTTCCTGCTGTACTAGAAGGGTATAGTGATGCAGATTGGAACACCTTATCGGATGATTCCAAAGCTACTAGTGGTTATATATTTAGTATAGCCGGAGGAACTGTATCTTGGAAATCAAAGAAACAGACCATTCTGGCACAGTCCACAATGGAGTCTGAGATGATAGCATTAGCTACAGCTAGTGAAGAAGCAAGTTGGTTAAGATGCTTGCTAGCTGAGATTCCTTTATGGGAAAAACCTATACCAGCTGTGTTGATCCACTGCGATAGTACCGCGGCTATTGCAAAAGTTGAGAACCGTTATTATAATGGTAAAAGACGTCAAATTAGAAGAAAACATAGCACTGTTAGAGACTGTATCTCTAAAGGAGCTGTGAGAGTGGATCATGTACGCACTGATGAGAACTTAGCAGATCCTTTGACGAAAGGATTAACTAGAGAGAAAGTCCATAGTACTTCCAAAAGGATGGGACTAATGCCTATGAAGTAATTTGTTACACATGATGGTAACCCGACCTAAATGACTGGAGATCCCAAGACTTAGGTTCAATGGGTAATAACAAGTTATGAGTAATATGAAAATGATCATGCAAGTAAAGCATGAGTCCTGAAGTAATGAGAGGATGAGATAATAGAAACTCTTAATGAGATCTATACTCTGTATGAGGGAGTACCTAGGCTACAGGAGTACTCTTGATAGATTCACCTATGTGACTGTGGAACTAGGCCGGTTCCTATGGAATTTCGAGGCAGAATTCCTAGAGCATTCACTAAACCGGGATACACGTGCAGGGCCACTAAAGCACGGGCTACAAGAATACACCTTACGGAAAGGTTGTGTGCGGGTCTGATGTCCGAGATAGAGTTCAAGACAATGGTGTCACTCTTGTTGAATCAGAATCCTACTCGCTACGCTAAGGTTCAAGTCGTAGACACCTTTGCTTATGCTCAACCTGAGAAACGTCTGACGTACTTATAAAATCTCTTTTAAATTCAAGTGGGGGAATGTTGGAACTTTAATTAATTAATGGTGGAACTTTAATTAATTATAGTGGGAATTGGAAACATTTGTTGACAATTAATGAGCAATAAATGAACACAAGTGAGAACTAATATAGAAGTGAATTTGAAAAGATTCATTTTAGTCCCACATTGAAGGGAATGGAAATATTAGTAGTGTTTATATATTCCAACTTTGTCTATTGGGTTGGGCCCTAAAGGGCACCCAATTTTGTGAAAGGAGTGAGGACACACCCATGACCAACAAGACACACACGCGCGCGCGCCGCCGTCCGTCCGGCTCGGCTCGGTTCGGTTCGGTCCGGTCTAGATGAATTATTTTTTGGACCCGAATTTATATAATTTAATTATCATTAATTAATTAATATAATTCGGTGGAAAATTAATTAATAATAAATATTAATTAATTAAGAAAATAATTGGTCAGTCAGTCCTCCACGAATTTCTCAGTCTCCCACCATTTTCTCCACTCCCCACGAATTTCTCAGTCTCCCACCATTTTCTCCACTCCCCACGAATTTCTCCCCACTCAGGTGCAGTTTGCTGCCTATAAATACAGGGTAGAAATTCAGAAGTGGGTACATCGGATTTCACAAATTCACACGAATTTTGATTTCCCTCTTCTCTTTCTCATTTCTCTTCATCTCAAAAACTCTCTTTTCTTGACTGGTTATTTTCACCAGATACTTAGACAGGTGTATTTCTAGAGCGATTCATCAGTGTGCAACTGATAATCGTAAGTTGTTTGAACGGGCTGTTTTATCCTGGAGGCGTCGTCGTAAATTCGACTGCTTTGCATAATTTGGCAGTACGGCGAAACGTCTTAAAGAAAGCGACCTAGTACGCGACTCGTCCCGATAATTTCCTTGTGCTAAACTTTAATTTTCAGATCCGAAGAACAACAAATTATACCTGTAACAACACGTTATTAAATTTGATGAAATATAAAACAATAGACAATACAATATTTGCTCACTTACGTTAGTATTACACATGATAAGATATGCTATGTGTTTATGTAAAAGTGATGGATGGGGTATTGAATAACGGGTCAACAATTGATTTGATAACAAGGGTACCATTGGATCGTAATGGCTCTCAATTTGCCCAATCCTAGAGGTTAGTCCGGTTGGGGTCCGACAACTATGCTAAATGGCATGGTAACCAATGACATAAGAACGTGAGTGTTCGAATATGCCAAACCATACTTATGTTCTTTTTATGGAAATTTGTTTAATACATTTTATATATTATTAGAACACCACGTTAAAAAAATAAAAATGTCTCTAGATTTTAGAGATTTATCTTTAATATAAGAAATTAAGGATATGAATTTTTGTGTATATTCGGAGATGTATTTCTAGATAATATTTGTTCTAAAATGCGTCAGAACCCCTTCTCCTTTCTCATTTCTTAAAAACAACTCTAAACATTTTTTAAACTCTCTAAATTCATATTCTTTCAAAATCAATCAACCAAGTTCAAAGTTTATTCCATCAACATCAAGTACGTCAAAGAGATCATTCAACACTCACAATTTGTAAGTTTTTAATTTTTTTATATATTTTTTGAGTTTTTGTATAAATTAATAGAAATTGATTATTAGATTAAGAAATACATAATTTTGGCATAATTGATAGTTTATACATAATGAGAAATGTGTTTGATGGTTAAAAATAATGATAAATGCATTATTTTGAGGGGTTTGGTGGTATGCATTACCGCCATTGACGTAGCTGAAAGTTGCAGAAAATTTCAGAGATGCATTTCTGAATTTTTTCAATATTTGGATTTCCAGGATTGCACAACATGCATATGTCTGGAGGAAAAAAAGTCAGGTTTCAGGGGCTCCTGTTCCTTCTAACCTGGTTCATGCTGAGGCATCGACTTCTGGGGATGATATATCTCCACATTCTTCTTTCGTAGGAGACGGGTGTCACCTAGTGACGAATCACTACCTCCATCTTCCTATAGGTGACATATTTCACCTATTTAGGTGTCAGAGGTACCCGAGTCACCGGAGGCACCTGAGACACTAGTGCCACTACACTCACCAGAGGGACCTCAGGCTGATGAGCCAATATTATTTCAGACTGTTGAGAACGATGAGCCAATTCCACATCGGGTATTTAGAGGAGGCCATCTAGAGTTATCACCGCTGCCTTTTTATCCGGACCATACTGTCAGACATATCTGGAACGTAGAGGTAAAATTAGTTGGATACATTCTTTTTAAATTACGTTTATTATTATATTATAAGTTTCTAACATTGATTTATTTGCCTGCAAGACCGTGATTCTCTGAAATTCATTAACCATGATTAGCTTGCATCATCCTAATGATGAGTGGTTTCAGTCTGCTTTGTTTGTATCTAGGATGAAAGACTTATGCAAGACCAGTTATGTTACGGCGAACCATGGGATGGTTAATGTAATCGTGGAGAGATGGCACACTGAGACCTCATTATTTCATCTATCACTTGGTGAGATGTCTATCACACTCGACAATGTGTCGTGTCTGTTGCATCCTCCAATTATGGGAAAACATCTAGATCATGGGAGGGTTAGCAAATATGAGGCACTCGAGTTGATAGTAGACCATCTGGGAGTTGACCAAGAGACTGCCTTGAGGGAGATTGAAAAAACCAGAGGGGCTCATGCTAGGTTTGAAATCCTGAAAAAGGTGTATACATATAAACTCCTTAGAGAAAAAGTAGGCTAGAGGTGATGATGATCGGGTGGGGCTTGTCGCTACGCGAAAAATACAGAGTCGCTCCTGAACTTTATTTATTCTAAAGAAAAAGGAAATTAATGATAAAACCCATAAAAGGTAAAGAAAATGGTCGTCGCAACCGAATTCGAGTTTGAAAGTCAATTACACAAGAGGAAGATATTAGCATCCCTCACATTTGTTGTACTCAACGGGAACCATTTTGATTGTTTTTTGTGTGGATGGGTGTTACTATCTAAAGGCTACTTGTGAAAAGGGAAAAAAATATAAGTTTTAAATTAGTATGTTTGCCAAGGATTCGAACCCTCGTGCCTACGTATTCTCATAGTGCAATGAGAAAATAAGAGTTTTGTAGTTCATGGTAGAAAATATAGATGTGTTGGTTGATTTTAGGAAACAATTATAATTGTATCCTAGAAGTGTGTATACGTCATATGGGTTAGGCGTCCCGTATCCAAAGATATTCAAAACCAAATTGGCCCAATAAAAAACCGCAAACCAATCCTAACCAAACCCAAAATTACAAAAATCGCATTTGGTTCGGATGTGTTTGGTCCATTTTATGGAAGAACCGTGCGGTTCAGCTTGGTTTGGAGTTTATATTTTGAAACCAAACCAAACCAAACCACGTTATTTACAACCCATTTATTTTAAACCAAGCCTATTACTAAAGAAAGAAACATGAAAAGTTAGGGCTAGCAACAGAAACATGAAAAATTAGGAACGTATGAGAAAACAAAGAAAAAATCGAACACAGAAGAAGGAAAAGACAAATCAGTTTATCATCTAGAGTTTCTCATTTTCATCTTCTTCATAATCGCGAGGTAAATCTCTTGCTTCCTCATGTTTCAATTTTAATTTTCATCTCCTCTTCTCTAAAATTTCTTTTTCTCTCTTTCTTAGATATGACTATTGACAAGGTAGTCATTCTGTTGCCGAAAATCAGATAAAATATACAATTGTTCCCTGTATTTGGGTATTCATTATTATTTGATAAAGAGGTTAATTGAGATTATACTAAACATGTGTATTTGATTCGTTTTTAAATTATGTTTGTTTTGAGAAGTGGGATAGTTGAAAATAAACTATTTAAATACATCTAAAATTGAACAAATATGGTGCTAAATCTAATGAACAACACTAAAGAAAGTTGAATACACACATAAATATCAAGAAACTGTAAAAAAAAAAAAAATCAAAACTTTAAGGTGAATTAGAGAGTTAGGCGAGACTATGATACCGGTATGTGAAAGTCACTACCACACAGTTGATTGGATTAGTTTTGAGAATATACTAATTGGAATCATTAATATCCTCTTTATTTAAATTTAATTTATATATAGATAAATTGTTAAACATATGGTGTGGTACTGTATAATATTTGACACTTTTATTATAGTTAGTTATGATGCAGTATTGTGTAAAAAAAATTAAGATTAATTTTTGTTTATGTATTATGTATTTGTGATACCTTTTCATTTTACCTAAGATCTTATAACTTACCAATACATACCATATAAAATAATTATGACAAAACAAAGAATAACACGGAAAGAAGAGTGTGTTTAATGATATTGGTGTTACAAATTGAACTATATGAAGATTCAAAAACTTTTGAATTATTGGATAAGATAAAATTCAATTGGTTGTTATAATTATTATATATGTATACATAAAAGTTTAAACATTGTGTTGCTACAATATATCACAAATTTGTAGTTTAAATATTATGCAGTAACATTTATTTAAATTAAATTAACTAATAAATTTTAGTATAAAAATTATGCCACTACAAGAAAATGTTGTATTTCCCTAATGAATTAGTGACATGGTAAACACGTGGGTAAAAAATTGTTTTGCCAAATAATTACCACGTCACTAACATTTTTTATTAATAAACTTTTCACTGCCAAACTCTGGAACGAAATTTTGGAATTTTAAGGGAGAGGGAAATTTGAATTTTCCACAAATTCTGTTGTGGCGTGTAAACCACTAGGGAACTTAAAATTCAAAAAGATTTTCACTTCGCAACTCACTTACATCAATAATTTCCTTCCCGTTGCGTTGGCATTTAGTGGACCAATGGTAATAATTTAATATAGAGGGATGTTCCGACTTTCAAATCACGTCGCAAATTTCTGAAGTAAAAGCCTCGTCGCAACCTTTATAAGATAAACTGGCATTTAATGGAAATACAGTTGCGACCTCCATTTCACGTCGCAACTTTCTGAAGTGTTTGCCACGTCGCAAATGACTGGCCTTCCCTACACGTCGCAACCTCCCTTATATAAACAAAATTTCAGAATTTCTTCAAGTCCTCGTCTCATTGCAAAACTCCCACAGCTCCTTCTTCTTCCCCTTTGGTTTTCTCTTCCGCTGCTGGTGCTGTTACTCCAACAAAGTTTTATTTGCAAAAAATTTAAGGTGAAGAATATTAGTTGGTTTTGCGATTGTTTCATGTTATAGTTTATTTTATATTTTTTTTATTATTAACTGTTAATTTTTTTTTTCAGATCTAACAATATTAATTTATAAGAAGTCCTCCATATTGGAAGCTTAGAGGTATTTATGAATTTTAATTTGTTTATATTTATTATATATTGTATTGTTGTTGATGAAAACTTTGATAGTTAGGTTAGAAAATTTTAGATTTTAGAAATATTGTGATATAATGTATTGTATATTGTGTTTGTTGTTGTTTTAAATTTTAGAAAGCAAAAATAAAAATAATATGTTATATGATTTTTAATTAAAAAAAATAGATTATTTATTTGAAACAAATTAAAAAAACAGATTTATATTATGTTGTGTGATTTTTAAACAGATTTTTAATTAAATATTATGTTTTTGTGATTTTTAGTAAATCAATTATACATATTATAGAATAATATATATTATTAAATAGTTATTATAATTTAATAAACATAATATATATTATTTTAATAAAACAGTTTTTAAAAATAATAAAACAGTTTTTTAAATAATAAAACAATTTTTTAATATATATTATTTTAGTAAACATAATATATTATTAAATTAATGAGTATAATAAAACAGTTTTTTTAAATCAATTATACATATTAATGAAAATATATTATACTTTAAATATGTTATTAATATTAGTATAATATATTATTTTAGTGAACATAATATATTATTAAATTAATGAATATAATAAAACAGTTTTTTTAAATCAATTATACATATTAATGAATATATATTATAGAATATATTATTATAGAATAATATATATTATTAAATAGTTATTATAATTTAGTAAACATAATATATATTATTTTAATAAAACAGTTTTTTAAAATAATAAAACAGTTTTTTAAATAATAAAACAGTTTTTTAATATATATTATTTTAGTAAACATAATATATTATTAAATTAATGAATATAATAAAACAGTTTTTTTAAATCAATTATACATATTAATGAATATATATTATACTTTAAATATGTTATTAATATTAGTATAATATATTATTTTAGTGAATTTATATTATACTTTAAAAATAATAAATATAAAAATAATGAATATATATTATACTTTAAAATATATAGTGAATATATTATACTTAAAAAATAATGAATATATATTATACTTTAAAAAAAATGAATATATATTATACTTTAAATATGTTATTAATATTAGTATAATATATTATTTTAATGAATTTATATTATACTTTAAAAATAATGAATTTAAAAATAATGAATATATATTATACTTTAAAATATATAGTGAATATATATTATACTTTAATGAATATATTATACTTTAAAAATAAAGAATATATATTATTTGTATTTGTGACGTGAATTTCATGTGACTAAATATTTATATATTTTTAATGTATATTATTTTAATTAAAAATTATTTTAATTTTAAATTTATATTTAAGATTTAATATTTATTTTAATTTTAACGTTGTTTTCAGTTAATATTATTTATTTCTTTTTATAATTAAATTTAACAGTGAAGTGGATCCCATGTCACTAATTAGTGACGTGGGAATAAAATGGGAAAAATATTAATTCTGAGAGGTTTCCCACGTGATAACAAGGTCACAACTTTGTGACGTGGGAATCACATGGGTACTAAATTTACTTTGTGTCAGGAAAGCGTGCAGAGCAATTTGGTAAAGGTAAGTTCCCACATGACTTTCACGTCACTAATTAGTGACGTGGTTTTCACGTGGGAAGTTTTCTTCTTTATTTTGTGATTTGCGACGTGGTAATCCTGTCACAACTTTGTGACGTGTTTTCCACGTGGGAAAAAGTTTCCACCATTGCATTTCCGGCGTGTTTTACCCACGTCGCAACCATTGGCTAGTGAAGTGATTTTTACGTTAGTGACGTGAATATCACTTGGGAAAAGGCAATATTTCTTGTAGTGGTAGTTTAAATATTATGCAGTAAATTAAAAAATAGTATATGTATATATATTTGCAGTCTGAAAATAGTCCACCGATGTCTACAACAAATTCATCTCAAACTATTGATTTGGACAAACATGAAGATGGTAATGTTCAAAAGAAAAAAGAAAAGGAAAGGTGAAGAATATGGTGATTCTAATGCCAATGATTCTAATGATGGAGATTCAGGTAAACAAAAACCTTGTAGGCCTAAATCTTGAGTTTGAGATCATTTTACCAGAGATGCTTCGGGTACTTGAGCTAAGTGTAATTAGTGTATGAAATCGTATGCTTCTGATTCACACAAAAATGGAACCACCAATTTAAATAACCATTTGTTGCATCAATGTAAAAAATTCTCAAGAGTGTTCTTGATCCTACTCAAACCACTCTTAGCCTTAAAGAAGGTGGTAAAGGAACTAGTAATTCACCTTTTGGTATCCATTTTGATGTTGAATTGTGTAAACAAGCTTTAGCTAGAATGATAATTGTGGATGAGTTACCTTTTTCGTTTGTTGAAAATGAAGGATTTCGTTATTTTATGAGTGTTACACAACCTAGGCTCCCACTTCCGGGTAGGAATTCAATTGTTAGGGATTGTTTGATTCTTTACATGAGTGAGAAACATAAGTTAGGAGACTTATTTGCTAAAACAAATCAAAGTGTCTGTCTAATAGTTGATACTTGGACTTCTGTGCAAAATATTATTTATATGGTTCCTACTGTGCATTTCATTGATCAAGACTGGAAGTTGCATAAAAGGATTCTTAATTTTTGTCCAATAACATCTCATAAGGGAGAGATAATTGGAAAAAAGATTGAAAAGTGTTTGGAGGGTTGAATGATAGATAAGGTTTTCACCATCGCAATTGATAATGTTGCTTCAAATGATGTTGTTATCTCTTACCTAAAAAATAAAATAGAGGATTGGAATTCACATCCATTAAAAGGAGAGCATTTACACGTCAGATGTTGTATCCACATTCTTAACCTTGTTGTCAATGATGGATTGAAGTTGAAGAACATGCATTCTTCAATTTCCAAAATTAGGAGTGTGGTTCGATATGTTCGTCAATCACCTGGCTGTTTAGATGGGTTTAGGACATGCATTAAAGTAGTTAAGATACAAGACAAGTTTATAGTGCAATATGATTGTCCTGCTAGGTGGAACTCCACATACCTTATGCTTGAAAGTGCATTGATGTTTCCAAAGGCCTTTAAGAGATTATGGGAGAAATGTGTTGAGTATGTGTTGTTGAAAGGTGGTGTCCCAAATAATGGGGTATGGGGATAATGCCATGTGTTTTGTGAAATTTTTGAAGTGGTTTTCTGAAATCACTACGAAGGTGTCAGGTTTAACTTATGTAACATCTTCTACATATTTCATGGAACATTGTACGATATTGGGGGCATTAAAGACTTGGAAAGAATGTCATAAAGATGACCCATTACTTACAAATATGGCTAATGCTATGAACAATAAATATAGTAGGTATTGGGGGAATGTTATAAAGATGAATAAGCTAGTCTTAATTGTTTTAATTTTTTATCCTCGGTGTAAGTTTCAGTTTATCAGGTGGGGATTGAATAAGTTTAATGAGAAGGAAGTTGTTGATTCTCTATGTGATAAGGTGATGCAAACATTAAACAAAATGTTTGAAAGCTATAGTCTTTTCTTAAGTAAAGGCCAAGTCGAAAGTGATTCACAATAAATAGAGCTATTAGAATTTGTTACACCTTCTGATCATATGGATGATCAATTTGAGAAGAACATGAACCAAGATTCAAATTTATATAAAATGAAGTGGGCTTCTATCTCATGGAGACGAGGGAGAAGAAAAGTCCATATTTTGATATCTTGAATTGATGGAAGGTAAATTCCACCAAATACCCTACTCTTTGTATAATGGCTAGAGATATCTTGGCTATCCCAATATCTACTTTTTGTTCTGAGTCTGCTTTTAGCACCAAGGGTAGAGCTCTTAGTTGTTATAGGAGATTTCTTACACCACACACTATTGAAGCTTTAATATATGCACAAAATTGGTTAAGATCTTCCCCTTTGAAAGTGGATATTGAAGAGCACTTGGAAGACTTGGAGAAGCTCAAACAAGGTATATGTGTGTGTGTGTGTGTGTGTGCGCGCGCGCGTGTGTGCGCGCGCGTGTGCTTGCGTGCGTGTGTGTTGTAAACTCTATTTGTTCATGATTCTATTTTATTCAATTGTTTGTTTTGTATAACATTTGTTAATATATTTAATATATTTTTAGAAATGCCTCCGATCCCACGACTAAAGGAGGGACTTTCTAATATTAAATCTAATTAGTATATGTGGTTGAAAAAAAGGTATGTTTTTAATATTTGTTTCCTTTTTAATTCAACTTCAATATTTTCTATCATATACTGTAACTTGTAGCAGATAAATATATAAGTTACAACTATATCTAATTTAACTAACCGTATATCATGTGACAAGCTAATTTCATTTATAAGTTTTACATATAGCCATGTTTTATGTTACTTTATAGGCGGGGTCCAACTATGTGATAATGTGACAATAAGCTAACATTTGTAACTAATTATCGACCAAATTAATGATGTATTAAATTTTTTCTTTTTATTAAAGACTAGAATATTATTAGGACTTTCAATTTGACTGAATTTTACATTTGTAAACAAATAGGATGGATTCTAGAAGACACGAGAACCAATATTATTGTGAGCAAACAAGCACCATTGTGAACAAACAGGAAGAATTATTAACTATGTGAACTTTTTATGAACAAACATAAGGTTTTAATTTATGTTTTAATTTGCTTGAATACTATTTTTATAAGTTTGGTAATGTATGAATTGTAATTCTGGCCAGCACACGATGGATGTTATTGTAGATGTTATGACATCCACTGTAACATGTACTACTCCACTTAATAATAAGCTGTAAATGGAAAGCAGTAAATAACACAAGTAATTATTCACCCAATTCAGTGTCAACCATACTTACATTTGGGGGCTACCAAGCCAGGGAGGAAATTCACTATCAGTAGAATTAATTTAGAGTCAAACAATCTCAGTTTGCACTCCTCACTTAAGACCTACCCAATGACACTTCAGCCTAGAGACCACTAGACCTGAGTATACCCACTCACTCCCCCTCAATCACCTCAGTGATATCAATACACAATTATAAAACCAATATGAAGATAAACTTCAAACACACCTTGATCTTGCTTCACAACATTGATCAAGGGACACACACTCTTACTTAAAAGCTTTGAGTGACTCAATGAACACACATGTTCATACACAATAACCACAACAATTCTACAACATACAATTGCTTGGCACACAAGGAATCGTAAGACTCCTAGACTCACGTGAAGAACAAAGTTCTTCACTCACAAACACACTCTATGATCTCTCACTAGATGCTCTCTCCTCTGTGTGTCTGCCCATTAGGAATGCTCATTCTGCTATTTATAATAGCATACCTGCTTTGAGCCTTGGTAGAGAATTTAGGTTTACCCAAGATAAACCTTTCTTCATGAAGCTGAACACTTATCATTAGGTCATGGGCCTTCTATGTTACCCTCAGGAATTCCTGTTATGTTGCCTAAAATAACTCTGCTTCCTGGTTTGTTTCCTGAAGTATAGCCTGAGCTAATAACAGAAAAACAAACTCTGTGCGCCCTGATGTCATACGATCAATGTCATAACATTCATTAATGACATTCAGCTTCACTTACTCATAGCTTTCCTTACATAACACTCTTCATGTATGTCCTAACATCAGTTATGACATTTACTCATACATTAATGTTTTGCCATAAAATGCAGTCAATCAAAAGCACTTACAAACTCCCCCTTTGGCTAATTTTTGGCTAAAACACCATGTTAACATATTAGAGTCTACAAGCAGCAGAAGTCTTAACCTACAATGCAGGAAAGCTACTAGCTACGCACTATCAGTGTTGTCTACACACACTCACACTGTTAGCTCTCAGGATCAACCTGTTCACAATACCATCTGTTAGTCAGCACTATAAATGTTACAATTTGTTGAGTAACATATCAGAATTTACTCCCCCTCAACTGATGCATATCACACCAGCTGTACAAAACCTGCAGACAACCTGCAGTCACACATATTCATCCAGCCTGCTCTAGATGTTACGACATTCAGGATGACATCCTGAAGCACACATGCTGTGGAACAACCTGTCCTACTCCCCCTGAAGAGATGCACAACCTTCTGCAATCATCCTGCAGATACACACAACACTAGCATCTATAAAGCTACTAGGTTCCACCAAGGAACACACATAAATCTAACATACATTCCTATACTTATTAGGAACTCACACATCACTAACAACATCAACTGCTATCACACAAATCAGCAGTATCACACCCTTGCTCTAGCAGCACAACAAGTCTTCTACCTGCAACACTCTCTCCCCCTTTTTAGCCATAAATTAAGATCAAGACTAATCTAATAGCATAGATCATTACATATGTATGGGGTCATTAAAAACAAAAACTGCTCATGGAGAGCATCACAAATTCTTGATGTTACAAAAAAAAACAACAGAAGTCTAAGCAAATAACCAACAAAAACACATCAACAACACATCATCAGCTCAACAACCATCAGCCTGAGCCACACAATAGGCTACCACCTCATCAACCTTCTTCCTCTTCAGAGCTGGAACCAATGTTATGAGCATCGGTTGAGACATCCTTGTCACGGTCGTCAGAATCTGCACCTGATATAGCTACACCATCAGTAGTATCTCTTTCAAGACTTTGAATAAATGATTCTAACTTGATTTTTCGTGCAGTTGCTGTCTTAATGGTTTCTCCCAATTCCCTACATGTCTCTTTTAATTATGCTATTACCATTCTTTTAGAGATCTTAGCTCTCTCACTAGAAGTGAAAGTCATATATGGTACATGTCTTCCTTCAAATAGTTTAAAGTGAAGGGACAGTGCAGGTTCCCTTTTGCTAGAAACATCACTTGAGTTCAGGATTCCAGGGTATTGATTGAGTATGATCTCACAAATGAGGGAAGGGAAGGCAATGGGCAGCTTGATAGCATTGGTTGTGGAGTGCTTAAATACTTAATCAAAGATTTATAGACCAAAGTCAAAGTTAACTTTGGTACCTATGGCATGAATGATCTTGCCAAGGTTAACTAAAATGGTGGAAGTATGGTTGGTAGGCACCCAATTAGTTGCACCAATTCTATGATGAATGGCATACTTTACACTCAGCAGTGTTGTAGACAATTTCCCTTTAGATGGCCAGGTAGTGACTTGATTTGCAGTGATCACTTTGCAAACCTGGTTGTCTGATGCAACCAACTCCTTCTCACCCCCATTTGTTCGCCCTAAGTACCTGTTGATCACAGCTGGTGAAAACTGCACACACCTTCCTCTGACAAATACCTTCATGAACTCCTTGTTGTCCCTTTTTGAGATTGAATCAGGTATGTTGACAATAAACTCCTTCACCAATCCTTCGTAGCATTTTGAAAAACCGGCAACTGTTTTGATCAGTCCTGCCTTTTTGATAAGATCCATTACCTCCTTGATTTCTAAGGCATCCTCTCCCAAGTCTCTCTCAAGGGCTATTCTTCTTTGATAGACATATCTCTGTTTTGTCACACTGTGAATGGAACGAAAGGAGATATTGTCTAGAGGGGCAACAGACATAGGTTTCAGAGGTTTCTTACTTGAGGATTTCTTCACATTGAAGATGTTAGGAACATCTCTCACCATATCACCATCAGACTTAGAGTTACTATTCGTAACTTTCCTTCTCTTAGATGCAGTTGATTCCTTGTTCCAAGATTTAGAAGGACCAACATGAGTTCTTTTTCTCTGACTTTTTGACTGATTTCCTTCAAGTACTGCTTTTCCTTTCTTGATCACTAGTTTCCTGGCTATACCAGGAGCAACATTCTTGATGAGTTCATCATCTGATGACACATCTACAACGTGATCACCATTTCCAGAAGCTTCATTTATCTCTTCCTCATTTTCTGATCTCTTGTTTTCATCATGTTGGTCATCATCCAGACCTTCCTCCTGTACCACAGAATTAGCTAGATTTTCTAGGTTCTCTGTGTTAGGGTTAGGCTTAGCAGAGAAACACTTAGAGTCATCTTCATGTCCTTCATTGTTCCATGGAGATGGATCTACCCTAGATAGGGTAATGGTTATCCCTTGTACCTCACAACCTTCATGGAATAGTTTGGAGACCAGTTCATCTATATTTTTGTCATTATGTGTAGAGTCCTCCATTTTGTTATTGTTGTTTAAGGAGGATTCAAAATTCTTACCTTTTTGCTCTGCATGTGAAGGAGCTGAAGTTTGGCCTTCACTACCTCTTCCAAAATTCATACTTAGAGGAATGACATCCATCACATCATTCAGAGAGATGCTCTTGTGCTGAGCAGAGTTGGGCTTGGTAGGGATGGGGGTATGATGTTGAGACATTGTAGATGATTTAGTTTGTATCGGAAGAGGTTTTCTGATGAGGTTATGTGAGGTAAGTAAAGAGGTGAATTGGTAGATGCAAAAGGGGCTCGAAGGGTTTGCTTGAAGAAGTGGAGGGAATTCAATATTTTGACCAATCAGAATATGATTATTTTTCAAAATATAATTCCCTATTAATTACTAAAATTCAGTATTAGGCTCAGTTCTCAACTTACTTAGTGAATTTTCAAAATAAGTGGTCTTGAGATCCCTTGTATCCCTGTGATCACTGTATGCTTCTGAGTCTCTTATTTCCTCATATTCTTTCGCAAGGTGATGCCAGTCAATATTTTTCATGGATTTCTCTGGCTGACTTGGTTTCCAATTTATGGCACTGAGATTGTCATAAAACAATGTCATGACATTCTACGTGACATTGCTCCCTGTATGCTGGGTAGCTTTCATGGACTCCATCAGGTTCCAGTATAACATATCCAGATTTACCTGATGACCATTCTTTGGGTGTCCCTTCTTGGCATGCCTGCCCACACGACTTTTACCACATCATGTCCTACTATCTGAAGTAGACTTTGAAGTTCCTCTTACTACTGTTTTGGACATGGTCCTTTCTATTTTTAGAAGATGTTTTCCTTTCTCCAGCCATAGTTGATCCTTCTTTTCTTTTTGGACCAAGCCACTGAGGTTACTTCTGAGCTCCCATAGGTAATAGTTGTTCTTGGCTCTGGACCCCCTCATGACTTCCTCACTATCTTCATTGATGACCACAAACTTACCCTTGGAAAATTTGACAGTTAGGCCTTTGTCACATAGCTGACTGATACTGATCAGATTAACAGTCAGTCCTTCAACCAACAAGACATCATCCAGTTTTGGAATACCAGGATAAACCAGTTTTCTAGCACCTTTGATTTCTCCTTTGACTCCATCTCCAAATGTTACATGACTTGAGGAATGAGGTCTTATGTTAACCAAGAGATTCTCTATCCTAGTCATGTGTCTAGAGCAACCACTATCAAAATACCAATCTTCTCTGGTAGGTGTAACACCCTTATTCTACCCCACAGATATTACAGCAAAATAACATGGATTTCAGAGTAAAATATTAACTTTCATTAAAAAGCCACAAAAGGGCGTACATTTCTCAAAGTCAACAAAATTGGTCAATACTCCGTAACACACAGGTTTTCTCAAAATACATCAAACATCATATACAGCGGAACTCAAAACATAACTCAATGTTTTCCTCATAAGGGAACATCAGTAAAATAACCCAATAATATACAATCAACTCAAAGAACCCAATCCGATGTTACATATCAGAGCAAGACCCTCTAAATTAACCATAAAGGCTAACGACTCTAAAAATTCAAAATACTCCTCGACGGCGTCCACGGCTAAACTTGTTCATTTGCATGTTACCCACGTGGAGGTAACATTCAAACAGGCAGGGCGAGTAAGACAATTCATAATAATCAATGTATAACAATTAATGCATAAATGGCATATTACTCATAGTTATATTCAACACATTGATATCCTTCAAAATATGCCTCAAAGGCCACAACATCATAATTTATACACAAAGGCTCATAAATGCAAATGCAACATAGACTCAATGCATGTGGTACCAATCATCACAGCGCGATGGACACTGGGCCATCAACCCTCCATAGATCCCCATCAATAAGATCGGAGCACATCAAAATACTTCACATCTACACAGTGGGATTGAAGCCAAAGTAATCGAGGTTTTGAACCGAAGTCCGGATGCACATGAATGCATGATGCACACGTCATAATAATCCTCATAATAACAACATATGGTGCATCATCATTTATCATATTCGTCATACGTCATAACTCATCATATTAATCATCAATACAACATATCATCATAATTCATCATATTACTCATCATGCAACATATCATGATAATTCATCATAATAATCATCATACAACAGATCATCATAATTCATCATATTAATCATCACACAGCATATCATCATAATTCATCATATTACTCATCATACAACATATCATCCTAATCCATCATATTAATCATTCTCACACATCATGTCATCATATAATCACGTATAAATCACATATTAGCTCATAGTCATATTATCCCATATTAATTCATAATACTACCCCCATATCATCTCATATTAATTTATCAAATTATACTCACGGTAATCCTCACACTATCGCCTGTCAATCACATAAACTTCACAGTTCTACTCATGTTAATTTGGCATATCATCACATAGTATTCACATATTAATCCCTAATATCATCTCACGTTGCCTCATATTAATTCATCATAACTCCACTCGCGGTAATCCTCATACTATCACTTATTACTCGTGCAACCCCACTGTCATACTCATAGTAACTCATCACAGGAATCCCAGAATCAAACATCACAGCATTGCTGCACACGATCAATCTTCGGAACTCTGCTACATTCGCTGGCTCGCTTGCTAGGCGAGTTGGTAGCGAGCCTTCGCTGGCTTGCTCGCTAGGCAAACAGAGCGATGACAGCAAAACCTGCTAAGCACCAGAACTGATTTCTGTCCAAATACTCATACGATTTACATACCCAATGCCCCCAAAACATCATTAAAGCATCCCCAATGTCATATGGAGATAACGACACCAAATCTATGGTTTATTAGGCCAATCCAGCAACATTTGCACTGCTTAAAGCACTATTTTCCTGCAACTACCCTAAAGGCATCATAATTTCTCATATCACCTATCTCTATCCCTTCAAGGTCGGACGCATGTCACCCCATAGTTTTGGCCACGAAGGCCTAAGGTTTCCTAATCCTCATATCAGATATTCAATATTCAGTGATACATATCACAAACCATAATCTCAGAGTTCATCTTCAATTTCCTTTATTTCCCACAATCAGCCCAAAATACCTTAAATCATAAACCACATAAACCAGCCATAGACACATCTAAAGGCATACATAAAAAATCATGAAATGCGATACTCCCCATACCTTAGCCGATTCACAACTTTCACGATTAACTTCGGGATCTTCCGAAGCTTTTGTCTCCACTTCTCCCTCCTCAGAGCTCCGGCCTCATTCTTTTCACGGTTAACCAAAATGAATCCTCCACCTTCAGAATTCTATTTTGTCAAACTTAGACTTGGGCCACACAATTGGGCTTTTCTCATAATAATCTTACTAACTCTTCATAATGCCCAATTTACCCTTATTTCTCTTATATTTATTTTAATTCATAATAATATTAATAAATTCATATTACATACTATTATTCCAAAATAAATACTCCAATATGCATAATTCCTCAATAATTCTCAAAACTATCAAAAACACCCGAAACACAAAAAATACGAATATTCTCAATTAAATTAATTAATTAAAATATTCTGATTAAATTCGGGGTGTTACAGTAGGCATCCTTGGAGAAGTGTTGGCTACTAAAGCCACATTCTTGGAAACCCATTTTTGTTTCTTGGAAGGAGCTTCCTTCTTGGGTTTAACATGATGTTGTTTCTTAACATGAGCACCCTGTTTGGATTTTCCTTGATGAGGATGACAAGGAAATCCATGCAGCCAAAAACAGACAGATTTAATATGTCCAAGTTTTCCACAGTGGTAAACCTATACCCTTGGAATTAACTCTTGACTTGGTTCAAGTTCCTGTTTCTCTGATGTTGTGACATTGGTCGTGACATCCCCTTTTTCTTCTGAGTTTCAGGTTTTAGTCTCTTGAGCTTCAAGATGGGATTCTGTTTACCAACAAATCCCAGTCCAGACCTATTTACTGATGTCTGACCACTCTGTAGGATTTCTTCTAGAGTGTCAGTCCCAGGGTTTAGCATCTTTATGGATTTTGCCATCTGCTCCATTTTGGATTCCAACAAGTAGACCTCACTTTTGAAGGAGTCTATTGTTGCTAGTTGCTCCATCTTCTCAGCTTCTAACTCCCTTATGAGTTTCTTCTATTGCTCTCCTTGCTGATATAATTCTCCACTTCTGTTGCATAGCTTCTTAAATGAATCAACAAGTTCATCATAAGTAAGCTCATCTTCACTTGAATCACCATCAGATATGCATACACTGTTCAGAGCAGTGACATGCTTAGCACATTCTTCTTCTGATCCACTTTCTGAATCTCCATCTGACCAGGTGACTGCCAATCCCTTCTATTGCCTTTTAAGATAGGTGGGGCACTCAGTTTTAATGTGACCATAACCCTCACATTCATAACACTGAACTCCTTTGCCTTGGTTAGGTGTATCTTTATATTTTTCCCTTCTGTTGGTATCAGAGGAGCTGTTCTTGACATATGGCTTAGACTTATGGTCTATTCTCTTGATTAGCTTGCTGAATTGTTTTCCAAGTAAGGCAATTGCTTCTGAAAAATTCTCCTCCCTTGCACCAATGTCTTCATCAGAAGCTTCTTCATCCTTTGACACCAAAGCTATGTTTTTCTTCTTTTCCGCCTGATCACCTATTCCTATCTCAAAGGTTTGGAGAAAACCAATGAGTTCATCCACCTTCATACTGCATATGTTTTGGGCTTCTTCAATGGCAGTGACCTTCATGGTAAACCTTTTAGGTAAAAACATGAGAATCTTCCTCACAAGCTTTTCATCAGACATCTTTTCTCCCAAGGCTCCTGAGGTATTTGCAATTTCAAGGATATTCATGTAGTATTCATAAATAGTTTCATCCTCCTTCATTCTCAGGCTTTCAAACTTAGTTGTCAACATTTGTAATCTTGACATCTTGACTTTAGAGGTTCCTTCATGAGTTGTTTTGAGAGTATCACAAACCTCTTTAGCCAACTCACAATGATGCACCAGTCTGAAGATGTTCTTGTCTATGTCATTGGTTAAGATCTTCCCCTTTGAAAATGGATATTGAAGAGCACTTGGAAGACTTGGAGAAGCTCAAACAAGGTATATGCGTGTGTGTGTGTGTGTGTGTGTGTGTGTGCGCGTGCGCGCACGCGCGTGCGTGTGTATGTGTTGTAAACTCTATTTGTTCATGATTCTATTTTACTCAATTGTTTGTTTTGTATAAAATTTGTTAATATATTTAATATATTTTTAGAAATGCCTCCGATCCCACAACTAAAGAAGGGACTTTCTAATATTAAATCTGATTAGTATATGTGGTTGAAAAAAAGGTATGTTTTTAATATTTGTTTCCTTTTTAATTCAACTTCAATCTTTTCTATCATATAGTGTAACTTGTAGCAGATAAATATATAAGTTACAACTATATCTAATTTAACTAACCGTATATCATATGACAAGCTAGCTACATTTATAAGTTTTACATATAGCCATGTTTTATGTTACTTTATAGGCGGGGTCCAACTATGTGATAATGTGACAATAAGCTAACATTTGTAACTAATTATCGACCAAATTACTGATGTATTAAATTTTTTCTTTTTATTAAAGACTAGAATATTATTAGGACTTTCAATTTGACTGAATTTTACATTTGTGAACAAATAGGATGGATGCTAGAAGACACGGGAACCAACATTATTGTGAGCAAACAAGCACCATTGTGAACAAACAGGAAGAATTATTAACTATGTGAACTTTTTATGAACAAACATGGAACAATATTGTGAGCAAACATAAGGTTTTAATTTATGTTTTAATTTGATTGAATACTATTTTTATAAGTTTGGTAATGTATGAATTGTAATTCTGGCCAGCACACGATGGGTGTTATTGTAGATGTTATGACGTCCACTGTAACATGTACTACTGCACTTAATAATAAGTTGTAAATGGAAACTAGTAAATAACACAACTAATTATTCACCCAGCTCAGTGTCAACCACACTTACATCTGGGGGCTAGCAAGCCAGGGAGGAAATTCATTATTAGTAGAATTAATTTAGAGTCAAACAATCCCAGTTTGCACTCCTTACTTAAGACCTACCCAATGACACTTCAGCCTAGAGACCACTAGACCTGAGTATACCCACTCACTCCCCCTCAATCACCTTAGTGATATCAATACACAATTATAAAACCAATATGAAGATAAACTTCAAACACACTTTGATCTTGCTTCACAGCTTTGATCAAGGGACACACACTCTTGCTTAACAACTTTGAGTGACTCAATGAACACACCTGTTCATACACAATAACCACAACATACAATTTCTTGGCACACAATGAATCCTAAGACTCCTAGACTCACGTGAAGAACAAAGTTCTTCACTCACAAACACACTCTATCATATCTCACTAGATGCTCTCTCCTCTGTGTGTCTGCCCATTAGGAATGCTCCTTCTGCTATTTATAATAGCAGACCTGCTTTGGGCCTTGTCGCACCTCGAAAAATCATGGAGACATTTCGGAGAAACGACCCTCGCGCGAAAGGCGCAGAAATGCGGTTCGACAGAGTCGCCACCGAACTTTATTTTTCCCGAATAAACGGGAGAGGAAAATATCGAGAAAACCTCTTAAAAACGAAAGGATAGGAACAGGGCTGTCGCAACCATGTTTCGGGTTCGGGAGTCGGTTACGTGAGGGGAAGGTATTAGCACCCCTCACGTCCGTCGTACTCGACGGGAACCTCTTAAGGTAATTGTGGGGAGTGTTGTTTAGATTTACTTGTTTTCTTCTCGTTAGTAAAGGTATAATTGGTAGGGTAAAAAGGTTAAAGACGCAAAGGAGAGATGGGTGATTATAAGATAGGGTGCTCGCCAAGGATTGGGGCCCTTGTGCCTACGTATGCTCATTCGGACGAGAATGAGAAATCAGAGCGTCGTAGTTCGACTACGGGAAAGAATGGGGGGAAACGGAAGATGGATAGAAGTGTGCTCGCCAAGATCATCGCAATCTTGTGCCTACGTATCTTTTATTCAAGACTGAATAAAGAATCAGAGCGTCCGTAGTTCGTGGTAACAACCACAAAAAGATGAGGTTTGAAGAGGGTTGAAGTTTGAGAAAAGAGACGAAAGAGTGACTGACAAGAAACCCAAGAGCACGCCTCAAGAGCTTGTCACTCAAGAATTCAAGGAATGCGAGACTCCAAGAACTCAGTTCTTTCGGGAATTGACTGAATAAGTTGAAGATAAAGAGTTGGATGTTTTGAAATTGGAAGAATGAACTAATAACAACTCAAGGGCGTGCCTCGAGAGTTACTCATTCAAATATTCAAAGAATGCTAGATTCTAAGAATATCTCTCTTTCGTAAGTTTTAAAAATGTTTGTGAAAGGATCGAATCGAAGAATGGCATGCGAGGCCCAAAAGAAGTTGTTTTAAAGTAGCTCGACGACATATCGAGGATTTGTTTGAAAATGAAACCTACTTGACGACGTGTCAAGGATTAGGATTGTGAGAAACGATATTAGTCCCTGAGGGTGCCCCTAATATCAAAATCACGAGGAGTTATGAATGAAATGGGTTGCGAATGCAGACGAGCATTCGACCTATGAGAATGTTTGAAAGTGATTGAATTTGAAAGAGTCGAAAGGTTGAGCGAGTAACAACTCAAAAGGCGTGCTTCGAGAACTATTCACTCGAAAATTCAAGGAACGCTAGATTCCAAGAATCTCCTTCTTTCGGAGTTTTAATCGAAAAAGATGTTTGAAAAATAATTTGAAACGAAATGGGGTATGAAAATAATTTGTGAATATATGAGGTAAGGATATGAATTTGAATTTGAAAAGTATAGGAGAAATGACAATTATTTGGTAAATGAGACGTCGGCCTCACAATCAATTAATCGGGGTATTATCGAGATGCTAGATCTCGACAACGCCTTTTTCATTTAGAAAAAGTTTGGATGAACAACAGAAATATCATGCGGAATGCTAGATTCCTATAATATTTCTTTATCAAAAGCGAATGCTAAGACGAAAAGTTGAACAAAGCATTATTTAAGGTGTACACCTCAATAATATCCATTCGAAAACTCAAGAAGTGCTAGACTTCAAGAGTTTAATTTTTCATAATTTAACTAAATGATTTGATTAAACAGGCTTAGGAAATATTATTGCTTCAAAGTTTTATCTCTTTAAAATAAAATCTATTTTGAATTTGTCTCATTAAATAAATTACTTAATAAATAGAAGAATGATTTTGATTCAATTTATAAAATATTGTCTGAATAAACAACAAAAGTATCACGTGGAATGCTAGACTCCAATGACATTTTCTTATTTAAATGATTAAAGGGCGCATTTTGAAAAGTCGAATAATGTACTACCTAAGGCGTACGGCCCAATAGTGATTATTCAAGAACTCAAAAGGTGCTAGACCTTAAGAGTTTTTTCATTATTGATTAAGAAGATGTTGTGTGTTGAGAATAAATTGGATTAAGAAATTAATCATATTTTGAAAATACACTTTAAAATAGCCCATGATTTTGTTTAGAAAATATTTTTTTGAATTGTCTTCAAATTAATCAAATAAATGGTGATACAATCCTAACATTATGGTTGACGGTAAATAAACGAAATTGGAAATGAAAACTAAATTGTCAGGAGCAGTCAAACAAAACCATGTCAGCAGAAGAAAGATAACAGCCTAGAACCAAGTTTTCATGACTTCAAGAGTAAACACAATCAACGTGAATGAATAGTTATTGACAAAAATAAGGATTTATTACATTTGGTCATACACAATAAATTCTAAATCAATGGCCATGACAAGTGAATAAAATCGATCCTGAATGAGGAAAGAAATCAAGAGTTCTTAGACATGTCTGAAATAAAGCAAGATTGGTTTTGAATCTTTTGATATCATAAACTTACCATTTCTTCTGAAACATGCCCCAAACATGCCCATCTCAATAAGGAAAGCCATTTACCAGTAAAAAAGATCGGATTTCATAATCACAACATGAGCAAGAATCGGATAAGAAATAAGTACATAATGAAGATACCCAAACTACCTGATAAAACATGCCAAACTAGCATTGTTCTTAAGCAAGTAACTATTAAAATTTAAACAACCAAAGAACAATTCTAAGCAGATGAGCTAATAAATAGCAGACAGAATTGAACCACGAGATATGTTGAGTTTAAGCGAAAAGAAAATACATGACCAACCAATAAGCTCAAAAGTAGTTGTTGTGTTCGAATCCAGTACTTGTCTGCCGAGATGATGTTGTGTTGCGTGTTGAAACATTGCTGGCGGTGATGAAAATTATGGATCTTGGACCAACTGAACCGAATCCAAAATATTACTTGGTGTGGGTCGAGCTATAAACCGCTGCCGTTTTGCTGTCATGCTGTAATCACTGCACATAAAAATAGTCACAGACAATAATACACATTCTTTGTGAACTTGAAATGGAATTGAGCCAGTCATCATAAATTGTTGTTGATGTAGTATCATTGTCGAGTCATCGCCGTGAGATGAAAAGCTGTTGAGCTGAAAAGCTAATAACAGTGTTTATGGAGAGAAGGTGTTGTTTCAAAATAAACTGAGTTGTTGCTCCAAGTTTATCAACATCACAATGCTGATGTTTAAACTATAATCCAACTGGGTTGTCGTCTTCGAACCCTGTTGCAACCACAAAATCCTTGAAACCTTGTATTCTCGAAAACGGCTTGTGTAACGCCCCGATTTCGATTGTCTCTTTTATCGAGTCCTTACTTAATTTGATTGGACGAATATTATTTTTGATATGGAATTTGTGTGGGAATATGTTAAGTTTACATATTATTCTATTTTAACCGATTTTGAGAGTTTTCGGGGAAAATAGTTTGGAAGGTATTTTGGACATTCCTATTTAATGATAAGTGGGATATTTTATGGGATATTGAATTAATAGATGTTTTGGAGAAATAATGAGAAGGATATTAAAAGGGAAATAGAAGAGGAAAGAAACATAAGAGAAAAGGAAGGAAAGAAAAGAGGAAGAAGGAAAAGGAGGAGAAAAGGGAAGAAGAAAAAGAAAAGTGTGGGATCGTCAAGAACAGCTCAAAGCTTCGATTAATCCAAGGTAAGGGTGTGAAATATCATCATCTTGTTAATATATATGATTGTGTATGGATTGTATGAGTTGTTTGGATGTTTTCTCTATTTTTCCATTTTAGGTTGAAATAAGTTTAATCAGTAGAAACTGAGTTTTATCGGTTAGAATCTGGAAGGGATGATGTAGATTAGTCGAGATATATTAGGCTAAGTCTACTGGAACAAGTTTGGTTGGAATCGGGTGAATTTATCGGCTGTTTCGAATTCTGAACAGTGGGGAGAAGTTCTGTTCGCAGACGCTCGCTAGTAGGTCGCGAATGTTCGCTAGTAGCTCGCTAGGCGAGTGCGTAGCGAACGGTCCCAGACTTGGGACAAAATGGTATTGTGGCCTTTCGCTAGTAGCGAAAGGAGTGGCGAAGAGCTCGCTGGGGGTTCGCTGTGGCGAATGAGGTAGCGAGCAATGTTTGGAGGTTCTGTTTGCACTCGCTAGCAAGTTCGCTAGGCGAGGAGGTAGCGAACGCTCGCTAGCAGCTCGCTAGGCGAGCGTGTAGCAAACGTAGCAGAATGAGTTTCTCTCCTGTTGTGTGCTGTTGTGGCTTGGGACCCTGATTGCGATCAATCTTCCCTCGATTTAAAAGTGGGTATGCTGGCCCGTGAGGTGCTGTGGGTAGCCGAATGGCGTGAATCCTAGTTTATGGTTTGTGAAGCGTGAGTGTGGCCGATCGGCAATTTTATGCAATCGCTAGATCGAATAGGATTGCATGATGAGATGATCGAGTTCGTTGCCGTTGGCATGATAATATGAATGTATGAGAACATAATAGAATTATGTGGGCATTGAGTAGTGAACGTAGTGTCGGAGTGGATTATACTAGGGTAGAATGATGTGATATCGTTCCTAGTTGCAGGCTCATTTGGGTAGGATGACGTGATATCCTTCCTAATGAGGCGCAAACAATATTGTAGTGCGTTAGGAGTATTCCGAATGAGGTGTGATTGATGGGTGCACTAGGGTAGAATGATATAACATAATTCCTAGTGGCGGTGTATTTATATTTGATCCCGTGTAGGATCTGCAGAACCTCGCTTGATGCGATGGTTATATTTGATCCCGTGTAGGATCTGCAGAACCTCGCTTGATGCGATGGTTATATTTGATCCCGTGTAGGATTTGCAGAACCTCGTTTGATGCGATGGTTATATTTGATCCCGTGTAGGATCTGCAGAACCTCGCTTGATGCGATGGTTATATTTGATCCCGTGTAGGATCTGCAGAACCTCGCTTGATGCGATGGTTATATTTGATCCCATGTAGGATCTGCAGAACCTCGCTTAATGCGATGGTTATATTTGATCCCGTGTAGGATTTGCAGAACCTCGCTTGATGCGATGGTTATATTTGATCCCGTGTAGGATCTGCAGAACATCGCTTGATGCGATGGTTATATTTGATCCCGTGTAGGATCTGCAGAACCTCGCTTGATGCGATGGTTATATTTGATCCTGTGTAGGATCTGCAGAACCTCGCTTGATGCGATGGTTATATTTGATCCCGTGTAGGATCTGCAGAACCTCGCTTGATGCGATGGTTATATTTGATCCCGTGTAGGATCTGCAGAACCTCGCTTGATGCGATGGTTATATTTGATCCCGTGTAGGATCTGCAGAACCTCGTTTGATGCGATGGTTATATTTGATCCCGTGTAGGATCTGCAGAACCTCGCTTGATGCGATGGTTATATTTGATCCCGTGGAGGATTTGATAAGTGATAGGCTCATAGGAGAATCTGGCGGACGAATGAGTCGGTCCCTATGAGTTGCATTATCATCTTCAGATGATGAACGGAGAATAATCTCTAAGAATATAATAGTATATATGTATGTATGGTCTGATAGATGGGAGGATGACGTTGAAGTAAGCGTGGAGGAGTTGTACTCACTAGGGTAGGATGGCAATGTGTCGTTCCTAGTGAAGAAGTCACCGGGGTAGAATGACTGAGATGTTGTTCCCGGTAGGACATGAGCGATATGCCCATAACCCGGAAAGAGGATTGAGGACCTTAGATGAGTATTATACGAATCGCATGGCATGGTTGCGGTTGTTATATGTAATATGCATGCATGCAGGAATTGATGGGACGCGGATAGTGAATAAATGAATGTGTAGGATATTGACTAATGAATGGATGGTTTAGTGTGAGTGTATATGTTTAAGTGTATTGGATGTGGTGAGAATTTATTACTATGCACCGTAGTGAAAGGCTGTAGAATATAGGCATTCGGTACTTGAGTATTTCTATACATGTATATATATATATATATATATATATATATATATATATATATATATATATATATATATATATATATATATATATATATATATATATATATATATATATATATATATATATATATATATATATATATATATATATATATATATATATATATATATATATATATATATATATATATATATATTATGCCTTGATTATTATGATAATGTTTCTCACCCTTCTGTTGTTTTATGATGCCCTGCGAGGCATTGCAGATTAGGATTCGCTGGAGGTTTCCTTTGGAGTATAGTTCCTTTCTCTCGTGTCGGTCGCTCTGATATGTAACTTTGGGTAGATAGGCTTGTTGTTTGCCTTAATGATGTTTTGTTTATATGTGAATAGAGTTGTGAACAACCAGATGACATGTAATTACGTTTTGTCATGTCTTAAGTGAATACATATATGTTTTAGTCTTCCGCTTTAAGAGAAAACATGAATATGTAATTTCGGAGAATCATGCGTTTAATTTTAGTTGAGATTTACCCCTTTTGAGTTAATTCTTTTTAAACATTAATATTCATGTGGTCGTTTCGTGAGTATTGTGACGCACTTCTTTTATACCTAAATGTAAATATACTCTGATGAAAATAAAAACACTTGTATTCATGACTATATGATTTGTTATGTGATTATTTTGGGGTATAGAAAGGGGGCGTTACAAAGTGGTATCAGAGCAGGTCGGTCCATCCGGCCAAGTGTCTAATGCTGGTTGTTCCCTTGTACGCGACATGTGTGTGAAGACACTGTTGGTACGTGTTTGTTGTTTAACCATTGCCTGCAGAAGTAAGAATGATCCAAGTGGGGGAGAACTTGTGGTTCTCCAGGGTGCTACAAGTGTAGAACAGTAGCTCGGTGTATTGTTGAACATCGGGAGCTAATGTTATCCGTGTTGGAAAGGAGGCCAGTGTTACGTCATTGTGAAGAGGTTCGAGGAGTTTTGAGAAGGACTGTCAACAATCTGTGTGTTGGTTTGTCGAACCCGACCGAAACATATGTTGCGTTTCATAATGCCTTGGTGACACGCTGGGGAGATGCGTAAATGCACACCAACAAAGTTCTAAGTGTGTTTTAAGGCGAATAAGGGGTACAAGAAAAGTTATCTGAAGATTTACTTAGAGTTGGTTGCTGTTGTGTGTCAGTGCCGAAGGTTAAGAGCTTCGATTGTTCCGTAAAGGTTTGAGGCGAGTAATGACCTTGAAAACTTAAGGTGTTTTGCACGGTAATGCCGATAATGGGCTGAAGAAAATTTTTATGCAAGTTATAGCATGGAGGATTGATCTTCTTTCCAATGTCAAGCCTGAGATATCAGTGCTATCGAGGGATGGTAAATGAATCAAACTTCAAAAGCCAAGGAAGAGCTACGAGGATACCATAAGGACTATTTTGATCACTGTTTACTTCATGCATTTTGTGAAGAAGAATCCAGAAACATCAGCAAAATCTGTGTGAGATAGCTTGAGTAAGAATAAGGATTTTAGTTACTATGAAGTTAAATCTTCGCATAATGACTTGTTAAACCATATGGCTTTAATGGGCGAAGCTACCACAGAGGATATTGTCTTAGCAAAGTCCAAGCTTTTGCTCACAGTTCTGAAAGATAAGGATACAATGAGGAATATGATTTTAGTTAAGAGAATTCGGGGTTGAATAAGTGGATTGACCCTTTTTCTGTTGATGAGGACTAGTCATTCTAGGTTGGAACTGGTTGTAATGAATATCGCTGAGGTGATAAAGATTGTATGTTGTATCGTCGAAATATTGAGTCAGATGAGAATCTGAAGCCTTGTACGGCAGGGGAGCGAAGACTTTAGGATGATGATGATGGATAAAAATTTGTATCCGAGATTCAAACTCATTGGGGGTAGAATGACTAGATGTCATTCCCGATGAGGTATAAGTGTTATGGTTGCAATCACTAGGGTAGAATGACTATGCGTCGTTCCTAGTGAGACGATCACCAGGGTAGAATGACTGAGATGTCGTTCCTGGTGGAGTGTATGTGGAGTGCCTGTAATCTCCAATAGAGATTGGTGCAGATTGACGGTCTTAATTGAGTCGCGCGGCATGACTATGTTTGTGGTACGGAAGTATGCACGTGGGCAATCATGTGCAACTTGAGAATTAGAGAACGGATGCGATGTTACGTCCGGTATGGTTTGAATCAGGTGATATTTTCGAGGACGAAAAATCCTAAGTGGGGGAGAGTTGTAACGCCCCGATTTCGATTGTCTCTTTTATCGAGTCCTTACTTAATTTGATTGGACGAATATTATTTTTGATATGGAATTTGTGTGGAAATATGTTAAGTTTACATATTATTCTATTTTAACCGATTTTGAGAGTTTTCGGGGAAAATAGTTTGGAAGGTATTTTGGACATTCCTATTTAATGATAAGTGGGATATTTTATGGGATATTGAATTAATAGATGTTTTGGAGAAATAATGAGAAGGATATTAAAAGGGAAATAGAAGAGGAAAGAAACATAAGAGAAAAGGAAGGAAAGAAAAGAGGAAGAAGGAAAAGGAGGAGAAAAGGGAAGAAGAAAAAGAAAAGTGTGGGATCGTCAAGAACAACTCAAAGCTTCGATTAATCCAAGGTAAGGGTGTGAAATATCATCATCTTGTTAATATATATGATTGTGTATGGATTGTATGAGTTGTTTGGATGTTTTCTCTATTTTTCCATTTTAGGTCGAAATAAGTTTAATCGGTAGAAACTGAGTTTTATCGGTTAGAATCTGGAAGGGATGATGTAGATTAGTCGAGATATATTAGGCTAAGTCTATTGGAACGAGTTTGGTTGGAATCGGGTGAATTTATCGGCTGTTTCGAATTCTGAACAGTGGGGAGAAGTTATGTTCGCAGACGCTCGCTAGCAGCTCGCTAGGCGAGCAGGTCGCGAATGTTCGCTAGTAGCTCGCTAGGCGAGTGCGTAGCGAACGGTCCCAGACTTGGGACAGAATGGTATTGTGGCCTTTCGCTAGTAGCGAAAGGAGTGGCGAAGAGCTCGCTGGGGGTTCGCTGTGGCGAACGAGGTAGCGAGCAATGTTTGGAGGTTCTGTTTGCACTCGCTAGCAAGTTCGCTAGGCGAGGAGGTAGCGAACGCTCGCTAGGCGAGCGTGTAGCGAACGTAGCAGAATGAGTTTCTCTCCTGTTGTGTGCTATTGTGGCTTGGGACCCTGATTGCGATCAATCTTCCCTCGATTTAAAAGTGGGTATGCTGGCCCGTGAGGTGCTGTGGGTAGCCGAATGGCGTGAATCCTAGTTTATGGTTTGTGAAGCGTGAGTGTGGCCGATCGGCAATTTTATGCAATCGCTAGATCGAATAGGATTGCATGATGAGATGATCGAGTTCGTTGTCGTTGGCATGATAATATGAATGTATGAGAACATAATAGAATTATGTGGGCATTGAGTAGTGAACGTAGTGTCGGAGTGGATTATACTAGGGTAGAATGATGTGATATCGTTCCTAGTTGCAGGCTCATTTGGGTAGGATGACGTGATATCGTTCCTAATGATGCGCAAACAATATTGTAGTGCGTTAGGAGTATTCCGAATGAGGTGTGATCGATGGGTGCACTAGGGTAGAATGATATAACATCATTCCTAGTGGCGGTGTATTTATATTTGATCCCGTGTAGGATCTGTAGAACCTCGCTTGATGCGATGGTTATATTTGATCCCGTGTAGGATCTGCAGAACCTCGCTTGATGCAATGGTTATATTTGATCCCGTGTAGGATCTGCAGAACCTCGTTTGATGCGATGGTTATATTTGATCCCGTGTAGGATCTGCAAAACCTCGCTTGATGCGATGGTTATATTTGATCCCGTGTAGGATCTGCAGAACCTCGCTTGATGCGATGGTTATATTTGATCCCGTGTAGGATCTGCAGAACCTCGCTTGATGCGATGGTTATATTTGATCCCGTGTAGGATCTGCAGAACCTCGCTTGATGCGATGGTTATATTTGATCCCGTGTAGGATCTGCAGAACCTCGCTTGATGTGATGGTTATATTTGATCCCGTGTAGGATCTGCAGAACCTCACTTGATGCGATGGTTATATTTGATCCCGTGTAGGATCTGCAGAACCTCGCTTGATGCGATGGTTATATTTGATCCCGTGTAGGATCTGCAGAACCTCGCTTGATGCGATGGTTATATTTGATCCCGTGTAGGATCTGCAGAACCTCGCTTGATGCGATGGTTATATTTGATCCCGTGTAGGATCTGCAGAACCCGCTTGATGCGATGGTTATATTTGATCCCGTGTAGGATCTGCAGAACCTCGCTTGATGCGATGGTTATATTTGATCCCGTGTAGGATCTGCAGAACCTCGCTTGATGCGATGGTTATATTTGATCCCGTGTAGGATCTGTAGAACCTCGTTTGATGCGATGGTTATATTTGATCCCGTGTAGGATCTGCAGAACCTCGCTTGATGCGATGGTTATATTTGATCCCGTGGAGGATTTGATAAGTGATAGGCTCATAGGAGAATCTGGCGGACGAATGAGTCGGTCCCTATGAGTTGCACTATCATCTTCAGATGATGAACGGAGAATAATCTCTGAGAATATAATAGTATATATGTATGTATGGTCTGATAGATGGGAGGATAACGTTGAAGTAAGCGTGGAGGAGTTGTACTCACTAGGGTAGGATGGCAATGTGTCGTTCCTAGTGAAGAAGTCACCAGGGTAGAATGACTGAGATGTTGTTCCCGGTAGGACATGAGCGATATGCCCATAACCCGGAAAGAGGATTGAGGACCTTAGATGAGTATTATACGAATCGCACGGCATGGTTGCGGTTGTTATATGTAATATGCATGCGTGCAGGAATTGATGGGACGCGGATAGCGAATAAATGAATGTGTAGGATATTGACTAATGGATGGATGGTTTAGTGTGAGTGTATATGTTTAAGTGTATTGGGTGCGGTGAGAATTTATTACTACGCACCGTAGTGAAAGGCTGTAGAATATAGGCATTCGGTACTTGAGTATTTCTATACATGTATATATATATATATATATATATATATATATATATATATATATATATATATATATATATATATATATATATATATATATATATATATATATATATATATATATATATATTATGCCTTGATTATTATGATAATGTTTCTCACCCTTCTGTTGTTTTATGATGCACTGCGAGGCATTGCAGATTAGGATTCGCTGGAGGTTTCCTTTGGAGTATAGTTCCTTTCCCTCGTGTCGGTCGCTCTGAGAATGTTTGAAAGTGATTGAATTTGAAAGAGTCGAAAGGTTGAGCGAGTAACAACTCAAAAGGCGTGCTTCGAGAACTATTCACTCGAAAATTCAAGGAACGCTAGATTCCAAGAATCTCCTTCTTTCGGAGTCTTAATCGAAAAAGATGTTTGAAAAATAATTTGAAACGAAATGGGGTATGAAAATAATTTGTGAATATATGAGGTAAGGATATGAATTTGAATTTGAAAAGTATAGGAGAAATGACAATTATTTGGTAAATGAGACGTCTGCCTCACAATCAATTAATCGGGATATTATCGAGATGCTAGATCTCGACAACGCCTTTTTCATTTAGAAAAAGTTTGGATGAACAACAGAAATATCATGCGGAATGCTAGATTCCTATAATATTTCTTTATCAAAAGCGAATGCTAAGACGAAAAGTTGAACAAAGCATTATTTAAGGTGTACACCTCAATAATATCCATTCGAAAACTCAAGAAGTGCTAGACTTCAAGAGTTTAATTTTTCATAATTTAACTAAATGATTTGATTAAACAGGCTTAGGAAATATTATTGCTTCAAAGTTTTATCTCTTTAAAATAAAATCTATTTTGAATTTGTCTCATTAAATAAATTACTTAATAAATAGAAGAATGATTTTGATTCAATTTATAAAATATTGTCTGAATAAACAACAAAAGTATCACGTGGAATGCTAGACTCCAATGACATTTTCTTATTTAAATGATTAAAGGGCGCATTTTGAAAAGTCGAATAATGTACTACCTAAGGCGTACGGCCCAATAGTGATTATTCAAGAACTCAAAAGGTGCTAGACCTTAAGAGTTTTTTCATTATTGATTAAGAAGATGTTGTGTGTTGAGAATAAATTGGATTAAGAAATTAATCATATTTTGAAAATACACTTTAAAATAGCCCATGATTTTGTTTAGAAAATATTTTTTTGAATTGTCTTCAAATTAATCAAATAAATGGTGATACAATCCTAACATTATGGTTGACGGTAAATAAACGAAATTGGAAATGAAAACTAAATTGTCAGGAGCAGTCAAACAAAACCATGTCAGCAGAAGAAAGATAACAGCCTAGAACCAAGTTTTCATGACTTCAAGAGTAAACACAATCAACGTGAATGAAGAGTTATTGACAAAAATAAGGATTTATTACATTTGGTCATACACAATAAATTCTAAATCAATGGCCATGACAAGTGAATAAAATCGATCCTGAATGAGGAAAGAAATCAAGAGTTCTTAGACATGTCTGAAATAAAGCAAGATTGGTTTTGAATCTTTTGATATCATAAACTTACCATTTCTTCTGAAACATGCCCCAAACATGCCCATCTCAATAAGGAAATCCATTTACCAGTAAAAAAGATCGGATTTCATAATCACAACATGAGCAAGAATCGGATAAGAAATAAGTACATAATGAAGATACCCAAACTACCTGATAAAATATGCCAAACTAGCATTGTTCTTAAGCAAGTAACTATTAAAATTTAAACAACCAAAGAACAATTCTAAGCAGATGAGCTAATAAATAACAGACAGAATTGAACCACGAGATATGTTGAGTTTAAGCGAAAAGAAAATACATGACCAACCAATAAGCTCAAAAGTAGTTGTTGTGTTCGAATCCAGTACATGTCTGCCGAGATGATGTTGTGTTGCGTGTTGAAACATTGCTGGCGGTGATGAAAATTATGGATCTTGGACCAACTGAAGCGAATCCAAAATATTACTTGGTGTGGGTCGAGCTATAAACCGCTGTCGTTTTGCTGTCATGTTGTAATCACTGCACATAAAAACAGTCACAGACAATAATACACATTCTTTGTGAACTTGAAATGGAATTGAGCCAGTCATCATAAATTGTTGTTGATGTAGTATCATTGTCGAGTCATCGCCGTGAGCTAAAAAGTTGTAGAGTGGAAAAGCTAATAATAGTGTTTATGGAGAGAAGGTGTTGTTTCAAAATAAACTGAGTTGTTGCTCCAAGTTTATCAACATCACAATGCTGATGTTTAAACTAGAATCCAACTGGGTTGTCGTCTTCGAACCCTGTTGCAACCACAAAATCCTTGAAACCTTGTATTCTCGAAAACGGCTTGAGTTGCTAGTGGAACTGATGAAGTGTTGTTGATATTTTGAATCGCTTTACCAAATCCTAGCTGTTGAGTATTGTTGATTTCAACTGCTGCAATCAGTAGATTTCTTGTGGCAGGAACACAATCAATCCCTGTGAAATACAAAAAGCAAAACCAAAGCAAATAGAGGTTTATGAAATAACCATGTACCTTCAGTACAAATCTGGGTTTAACACAGCATTAACAAAAATTTAGAGACATACATCATCTGTTTTAGAAACGCAAAACATCATTGTTTCATGTATTCATCCATCAGTTCAACTATGATTTGAAAATATGCAATGCAAACGTAACAGACTCTAAATGAAATGTTCACAGCTTTATTACATGACTCAAAGTTAACATCAAGATAACATCGTATTTTGAACCAATATGGAGTATTACCGACATCATAACCCGGTCAAAAGAATGTCGTGACATGGTTGCGTGCTTGGGTTCAGTGATATCGTCGTTGATTCATGTCGCTGAAACCTTACTCAGATCGATGCAACACCAGTCGAGAGTAGACATGAGCTTCACGGAGAGGGTGCGTTAGTCCATTGTGATTGCGATTTCGAGGGTTGTCTGACGGGGAGCACAATGATGATGGCGACTGCAAATATTGTTCGAAAGGAAGATTAATGTTCGGCCTTGGATTTGAGAAAATGAGGATGATGGTGAGAATGATGATGATTGATAGATGAGGGAGAAGAGAGACGGAAGGGTTTTGTGGTTCGTTCAAGGAGGGAGATGAAGGATGAAAGGGGTGGCGGCGTTGGCTTGTGAGTTTGGTTGGGAGTTAGGGTTTGCGGCGGCCGTTTTTCGTGATGAACAGTGAATTAGGGTTTTGGGAGAGAGGTGAACAGTATTTTTAGGGTCTTCAGGGTTAATTGGGGCGCCATGAACAGTATCCCCCTTCTCTCCATCAGTCTTCCTCTTTTAATAACAAGCTGAAAACACACAACCCTAATGGGCCGTTGGAACGGGCCTCATCTGACTCTCTCAACCCTTCTCTTTAAAAATTCTAATATCTTCTTTTTAATTTTTTCAATTAATTTATTAATATTAAGATTAATAATAATTAAAAAGCTAACACAACTCTAATAAATAAATAAATGAATGACAAATGAGTAAATATTAAAAATAAACATTAAATAAGTATTAATATATATATATATATATATATATATATATATATATATATATATATATATATATATATATATATATATATATATATATATATATATATATATAAAGAAAAAGTAATTACTAAAGACATTAGTAATATTTAAAAAAAAAAGAAAAAAAACTCCAGAAGATAATATATAAAAAAAAAGGTCATTAGGCCACGTGTCACGCTTTAGTTGGTCAAGAAAATAGGATTTGGAAAATGCCCAATTTTAAGTGGACACACGTCAAAACGGCATGAAATGATAATGCGAAAAATATTTATAAAAAGGGTAGGACAAATTTAGGGTATGGCAGGCCTTGGTAGAGAATTTAGGTTTACCCAAGATAAACCTTTCTTCATGAAGCTGTGCAGTTATCATTAAGTCAGGGGCCTTCTATGTTATCCTCAGCAATGCCTGTTATGTTGCCTAAAATAACTCTGCTTCTTTGTTTGTTTCCTGAAGTATAGCTTGAGCTAATAATAGAAAAGCAAACTTTGTGCGCCCTGATGTCATACGATTAATGTCATAACATTCAGTCATGACATTCAACTTCACTTACTCATAGCTTTCCTTGCATAACACTCTTCCTGTATGTCCTAACATCAGTTATGACATTTACTCATACATGAATGTTTTGCCATAAAATGCAACCAATCAAAATCACTTACATGAATGACTTGTTATTTAGTAATGTTTACGTATGAATGATTTGGTATTTGTTTATTGTTGATTATACATAATAAAATGTGAGATATTGGATCGAACTCTAGTATGGTCGAAGGGTGGCTTCTGGTTCGACATGAATTAAGCATGAGGTCGAAGTCTGTTCGCATGCTGCTGTCGGAATAATGTGTGTTGTAGTCGAAGTTTGTTTTAACATGCTTTAGTCAATATTGCTAGGTTATTAGCATATTGGATTGGGCCTTTCCAGTAAGCCCAAGTGTTTAAGTTAGCTTGTAATGGGTAATTGTTAAAAAGCCCATTAGGTTAGTGTGCTATTTTTCTTATAAATAGAATTCTAGTTTCTCAATCTTGGTATAAGGGAGATTAGAAAGATAAAATCTTAATTTCAAGAGAGAGAGATTATTTTTTTATTCTTGTATACTTGTAATCTTGTTCTAAGAGTAAGGAAAGAATAGCAGTTTAATAACCAATCCTTGTTGTTTCTTATTGTTTTACCTTGGTTTCTTTGTTAACCCTAACCCTTGTGTGTTTTTTGATCATAAAGAGACTGTTTGTACTTTATTTCAAGACATCCGATTCACAATAAATTGGTGTGGTGAGCATGGAGAAGATGCCTTCAACAAAGTATGAGATTGAAAAGTTCACAGGACTGAACGACTTCGGTCTGTGGCGCTTGAAGATGAAAGCCGTACTGGTTCAGCAGGGTTGTTTGGAAGCGTTGAAGGGAGAGACAGCCATGGATGTTACGTTAATAGCAAAAGAAAAGACGGGCATGATCGAGAAAGCCCACAGCGTAATATTGTTGAGCCTTGGTGATAAGGTTCTTCGATAGGTATCAAAGGAGACTACAACATCGGGATTATGGGTGAAACTTGAAAGTTTGTACATGACCAAATCTCTGGTGAGTCGACTCTACCTGAAGCAAGCTTTGTATTCATTCAAGATGAGTGAAGAAAAAGTGTTGGCTGAGTAGTTGGATAGATTCTTGATCTTGAAAATATTGATGTGAAGATCGATGATGAAGATCAAGCATTGTTGCTATTGTATGCTTTGCCCAGAATACATGCTCACTTCAAAGAAAATCTCTTGTATGGAAGGGAGTCCCTGACCTTTGAAGAAGTTCAATCACCCTTGTATTCTAAAGACTTGAACGAACAAAAGGAGCACAAACCTTCGACGGTGGGCGAAGGTTTGGCCGTTAAGGGAAAATTCTTGCAAAAGGATGGTAAGTTCGACAAGAAGAAAGATAAAAGTCAACAGAAATCTTATAGTGGCAAAATATCTGGTATTGAATGTTATCACTGTAAGAATGAGGGTCACACAAGAAAGGTGTGCCCTGAACGCCTGAAAGATCATGGAGGTAATGGAAACGCAGTCATTGTTCAAGATGACTTCAATTCATCTGATGCTCTTGTGGTATCAAGTAGCAACTCGAGAAAAGAGTGGATTATGGATTCAGGTTGCACTTGACACATGACTCCAAACAGAGAATTGTTCGACGAGCTATGTGATCAAGATGGTGGATCTGTGCTGCTAGGAAACAACAAATCTTACAAATTTGCAGGTATTTGATCTGTGAGATTCAAGCTCCATGATGACTCAATAAGGTTATTGACTGAAGTCAGGTATGTACCTGACTTGATGAGAAATTTGACTTCTTTTGGTGAATTTGACAGAAAGGGATATGTTTTTCAAGGAGAGAAAAGTATCCTAAGAGTCATGAAGGGGTCGAAGGAAGTCTTGATAGGCGTGAAGAAACGAGGCTTGTATACCCTTGAGGTTGAGGTTGTAAGTGGTTCGACAAATGTTGCATCCACGAAACCTGTGTCGAAGACAGAATTATGGAACATGAGATTGGGCCATGTCAGCGAAAGAGGTCTGGTCGAATTGGGGAAGCAGAACCTTTAGGAGGTGACAAAGTCGAAAATTTGGAGTTTTGTGAATCTTGTGTATTTGGTAAATCCTGTAGGGCGAAGTTTAATAAAGGCAAGCAAAGAACACATGGATCCCTGGATTACATTCCTGTTGGTCTTTGGGGGCCTGCAAAGAATCCTTCACACTCAGGTGCAAGGTATTTTCTATCCATCGTTGATGACTATTCCAGAAAGCTATGGGTATTCATTCAGAAGATGAAGGATGAAACTTTTGATAATTTCAAAAGTTGGAAGATTCTGGTCGAAACTCAAACTGGCAGAAAGGTTAAGAGGTTGAGAACCGCAATGGCCTTGAATTCTGCAACGAAACGTTTGACAGTTACTATGTTGAGTATGGGATTGCAAGGCATAACACTGTAGCAGGTACTCCTCAATAAAATGGCTTAGCTAAAAGATTCAATCAAAAAATCCTTGAAAGGGTTAGATGCATGTTGGTTAGTGCTGGATTGAAGAAGGTGTTTTGGGAGAAGGCTGTTTTGACGGTCGCTTACCTAATAAATAGATGTCCATCGACTGCCTTGGGAATGAAGACACTTGAAGAAGTTTGGTCGGGACATCCACCTAGTCTTGACAGACTGAGAGTATTTGGATGTGTGTCCTATGCTCATATTAGACAAGACAAGATCAAACCTAGAGCTCTAAAATGCATGTTCATGGGATACCCTGAAGGAGTCAAAGCTATTAGGCTATGGTGCCTAGAGCCAGATCACGGGAGGTGTATCACCAGTCGAGATGTAGTTTTAAATGAAGCAGAGATGGCTATCAAGAAAACTGATGATGATGGCGAAGAGTTGGAACATAGAGAGATTCTTGTTAAGGTGGAGCATGTTGATGCTGAATTGCGTACCCCAATTGAAGAAGACACATAAGATGTTGTCGAAGATGAGAAGACTGATAATGACTACCTGTTAGCAAGAGACAGGTCGATGAGAGTCATCAAGCCACCTCAGAGACTTGGGTATGCAAATCTTATAGCTTATGCCTTAATCTTTGCAAGTGAGGTTCTAGACGAAGAACTTAGAGACTATAAGGAAGTTATGAGGATTCGAAAGAAGACTGAATGGCTGAAGGCCATGGACGATGAGATGAAATCTCTTCATGATAACAACACCTGAGAACTGATCAAGAAACCTGTTGGAGCCAGGTTAGTCAACTATAAATGGATTTTCAAAGTTAAGGAAGGAACCGAAGGAGTGACGTCGAAGAGATATAAGGCAAGATTGGTTGCTAGGGGGTTCACTTAGAAAGAAGGTATCGACTTTAATGATGTGTTCTCTCCTGTTATATAGTACAGATCCATTCGAATGTTGCTTGCCACAGTGGCACAGTTTGATCTTGAACTGGATTAGATGGATGTGAAGACTGCATTCTTGTATGGTGACTTAGATGAAACAATCCTGACAAGGCAACCTGAAGGGTATGTCGAAAAAGGGAAGGAAGATTATGTGCGCAAGTTGAATAGATCCTTATATGGGCTGAAACAATCTCCTCGACAGTGGAATAGGAAATTCAATAAGTTCATGGCACGCATAAGTTTCATCAAAAGTCAGCTCGACCACTATGTTTACTTCAAATTTCGACCAGGCAATTCATTTATTATTTTCTTGCTCTATGTGGATGATATTCTAATGGTAAGCAACAATATCGAAGATGTAATGACGGTGAAGGATGAACTCAATAAGGAATCAACATGAAGGATCTGGGAGTTGCGTCCAGGATTCTTGGGATTGACATCCGAAGAGATAGAAATCAGGCGAAACTATGCTTATCTCAAGAGGCATACCTACGGAAGGTCCTCAAAAATTTTGGTATGTCAATTTCAAAGCCTGTTATGACATCGACAAACCCTTAATTCAAGCTGAGTATATATCAATGTCCTAATATTGATGTTGAAAGAACTTATATGAATAGAATTCCATATGCTAACATAGTAGGTTCTTTGATGTATGTTATGGTCTATACTAGACCCGACATAGCATATGCAATAAGTCTTGTAAGCAGGTACATGGCGAATCTTGGAAAGACTCACTGGCAAGCATTGAAGTGCATTCTAAGGTACATAAATGGGTCTCTGAATAGAGTCCTAATTTATGATGGAGCCTTGGGTGAAGATAGTAAAGCAACAACCAAAGAGTATGTCGAATCTAATTATGCAAGTTGTATGGATTCCAGAAAATCTATTTCTGGATATGTGTTCACTATGTTTGGGACATCAATTAGTTGGAAAGCAACACTTCAAAAGTTTGTTGCCCTATCAACCACTGAAGTGGAGTACATTGCCCTAACTGAAGCTGTGAAGGAAGCATTGTGGCTTGAAGGTTTTGCAAAGGAGGTAAAACTTCAAGGTCGAGTTACCACTGTTAAATGTGATAGTCAAAGTGCAATACACCTGTCGAAGAATTCAGCCTATCATAAGCGAACCAAGTGTCGCTACTGCGAAAATCGGCGCCGGCTGACAGAAGAGTCGCCACCGTGCGTTATGTATCCCAACGGAGGGAAAGGAAACGCTCGAAGTAAACCTCGCAAAAAAAAACGGGAGAAGGTATGGTCATCGCAACCAAAACCTGGATTCGGGAGTCGGTTACGCAAGGGGAAGGTATTAGCACCCCTCACGTCCATCGTACTCGATGGGATCCACGCTTGCTTGTTTGTACGGATTACACTTCTATCTAAACTAAAGGATGAGGTCTGAAAAGAAAAGAAAACATGACTGCGCAAGAGATGACACTCTACAAATCCTAGGGTTGAAAAGGGGATAAAATCTACCCTAATGTTATCATACATGGGTTAACTCCTAATGTCTATCATGCTCCTCTCTTGCGCAGAGAGAAACAGAGATCCTAAGGGATAAACGGAAACAGAAACAAAAGCAAATATACAATAAAGCAGTAAAATGCATGGATGCAACAATACAAGCGAGGCAAGGGAGTCCCACTCAACCTCGAACCTAGAAAACAACAGGCAAAAGTGAACAGGATTCACTTTCAACCTAACAGGTTAAATAGCAAGCAATACAGTCCGGGAAATTCAATCAATACATCAAGAGTTATAAACAGCAAAAAAGTCTTCACCAACTTCTGTCTTCAAGTCATCCCCAAACATCTACAGGCTTCAAGCAAGCATCAATATTTATCTTCAAGCCTTCAAGCAATGCCTCTATCTTCAATCTTCAGTGCTTTTCTTCAAGTCTCAATCTCCAAGATGAGTATCAGTCAACAAGATGAACTGGGGTGTTAAGCAATTAGTTGACCACCAAAGGTGGCAAACAGACTGCTAACAACACATAGAATATTTCTCTCAAGAGTTCTATCTCTTAGACACTATCACCAAGCCTTCCAAAGGAAGGGGGTGAGTGTCTTAGAGAGACTCTGCATCATAGAGAGGGATGGAGGCAATCAAGACCTTCCATGTTTGTGAACCAAGTTTTCTACTCTAGAGCTCTGCCTAACTCCTAGATCCTATAAACTTCAACAGCTGCCAGCAAGAGATACTCCTCATCAACTCTGGAAGTTGGTCTTCATTCTTTAATCCTCAAATGGGCTTCATCAACACAGTCTTCAGCTCAAACCCCAAGCCCCAAACAAGCCCAATACCCCACACAGTCAAATAATAACCCTAGAGAGGGCACACCACACAGTCAAGCAAATACAAGCAGTACACTAATAGCAATAGGGGAAGCCTAATATTTTCTAAGGGATCTATTATCTACCCATAATACCCCTATAGTCCCATACCCCAAAATCAAATTAAAATTTCTAAAAGAAATGATTTACTTCACCTATGCTATCTCTAAACCCTAGTTTTGATTCTCCTAATCACACCTAAACAAATCATCTAAAATTAAATCCTAAAATCATGAATTAAATTTTATATACAAGCTAAAGTTCTAAGTGAAGTACTCCAAAAAGAATGGACCCTAAATGTAAAAGCATCTAACTAAACTAAAATCAACAATATCATGTATAAACCTAAAATCAATTAAAACCTATTTAAAAGAAAAATACACAAAAAATACTAAAACAAAATAAAATGCTAATTTTATTTATGGATATTTTTCTTAACAGAATTATTGACCTAATGCAAAAACAGGAACTAAAAAATATCAATTTTCTGATTTTATATGATTTTTTTAAAGATGCTAAAAATATAAAAGAAAAATAAAATCAAAGAAATGAATTAAATTGGGGGGGGGGGGGGTATCAATAGCATATGCGCCTAGTTCAATTATCTAGCTGGGCTGGAAACTGGGGGTGGCATTAGTAATGTGTGCAGGGCCCACGCGTTTCAGTTATTAAATCAAAAATTAAAAGAAAAAGAGAGGACGCGCGGTGCGAATAGCAGGGATTTTGAGTGTAATTCATTGGGCTTTGGTCATGGGGGGTGGGGATAGCAAGATTGATCCAGGCCCACGCGTTTCAGTTAATGAAACGCTGCGTATTGCTGCGCAAATTTCCCTCCGTTCTCGTTTTCAAATGCTAGCCATTGGATCTAACCCCAGGTCAAAGTCTCCCACCTAATCAGACGGTCATGGCATCGTCTTCAACCTTGGACAAACCCTAACTGAAAACGTTTCTCCCATGCGCGATCCTTCTCCACCTCTGTTCTCTCTCAATTCAGCATGAAATTCCAAACTTCGAAGACCAAAATTGATCCACTCTCTCCCAGGAATACTACCATGCCAACATCTCGGATTGAAACGCCCTAGAACTCACAAATCGATAGCAAGAAATCCATATTTCACCAACTTTCCACTGACATGCACTCTCACGATTCTCTAATTTCTTGGTACTAATGTGCTCTCCATGTTGCACTGATTATTCTAAACTATTACACTAAGATTAACACCCTCTAAACTAAGAGTTCTAGGTCATTAAAGTTGCACTGCCCTAAGATCAAACCTCATCAATGGAGCCCTAAGTCTCTGAAAAGTATCTTCTACCTATCCCTAGCAATTCTAGCCTAACAAATTCAACTAAAAGAGGATAATTAAAGGTGTAAAGATCAAGTTGCATACCTGAATTTCTTTGTGAAACAGGTAAGAATTCGTGCACTTCAGGCCTAGCAAAACTTCAAGGATGATCCTCAGATGGTATTGGTGCTTCTGTTTGCAACAAACTGCGTGTAGAGAGCTTGTGGTGAGAGCTGCCAATCTGGTATGGATCTTTGCAATTTCAACTTCAATTCTTCAAACCTCCATTGATGAACCTCTGACTAAGCTTGTATGCACTCAATAGGCTCTATGGATCATGAATGAAGAAGGAGATTGAACAGAATTGATGATGAATGAACACTTTCACTTTTTCTTGCACTTGAAGCTACAATGAAATTCTCACTTTTTTCTCTCTCTATTCACCAACCTTTTTCATCAATGCTCTCTACTCATTATATAGATGATGATGGAAATGCCTAGAAGTTTCTGGAACAGTCTAGGAGAGTGTAGAATATCTCATGAATTTCTCATGATATGGCATAATGGAACTTATCATCTCATGTAATATCTCCTCTCATACACTTTGCAGCCCACTTGAAAATCTCATTTCATGACAAATTGGAAGTGTATTAGTGCTTACATACCCTGAATTTTGCCTTATGCTAAGTTTGCATGGTTGCCTTATTATGCAAGTAATGGATTTACAAAGCAACCCCATTTTTAAAGCCCTATCTCAAAATTGTGGCTGAACCGAAGTCTTTAAAATGTTGTTTAGAATCAATTTGGTATATTACATGACCCATTTTGGATTTATAGATTGCCCAAACCAATTTTCAATCTCAACTTTTTCAACTTATATGTCATTTTTAAGTCATTTTTCACCCACTTTGGTCAATTCTTGCTACAAGCTTTTCCAACATGACATAACCTATTTTCTAGACTTAAAATGCCATTTTGAGCAACTTTGATGTTGTGAAGTTTTTCATTTGAAGCTTCCTTGTATGAGTTTTAGGCATAGGCTAAGAATGACCTATAATTCTCAAATGACCAAAATACCCTTTGCTTGCCAAGGACATAAGTAGAGTTCCACAAATCATATGAAGGCATACCATACCTTCCTAGAAATCTAAGACAATGAGGAACAACTCTCATGTTGGCCAGAAATCCATTTGAAATCTCCTTGAAGGTCAAAAATTGCTTGGAAGACAGACAACTTTCACAGACAAATTTCAGTGCCCTCAGATGACCTGTAACTTGCAAGAGCTATAACTTGAGTTCTATAAATCATATTGATGACTTCCACCACTCAAATTAAAGCTATGAAGATACTCCACAGGTTTCATATGGACTAGAAATTCATATGAAGCTTGCATCTTGAGTTACACTGCTTTGAAGTTTGACCTAAATCAGGGGATTTTACACTGAAACCCTAATTTGCTAACTCCACTTCTCCTTGACTCCTTCTGATTTTTCTTTGGCACAACACCATATCCATATCCATATATCAAATAATGAATCCCACATTCTTCAAATGATCCTTGATGCCTTTCAAAACAAGTCTTTGACCTAGGGTTGACCTAGTGTTGACCCAGATAAAACCCTAGTTGACTGACTTCAACTGAGGCTCTTGCAATCATTCCAATGACTTGGTTACTCCTCAAAAATGATCATCTAGGCTCTTCATAACATCCATACACACCTCATGCTCTTGGCTCATGGCTCACACTTCCTCTGATGATCCCCAAATAACCTCAGGATAGGGGAGAACTCACTGATCAACCTGTCAACTCTTCAAAGCCCAAATTCTTCCCTGATGACCTGAGTAGTCTTGAATATGAATGAAACCCTTGAATATGCCTCTTGAGATAAGAATAGCACTTGATCCCCTGATTAAGATAGCTTGCTTATGCTATGCAATTCAGATGAATACACTATGTACATGATGCCAATGCAAATGATTATGCAATTGAAACATGAACCTAGGTTAGAAAAGGTTGGGCAAATTTTGGGGTGCAACAGCTGCCCCTATTCAAGCGGCTTGGACCCGGCTGAATGAAGAGCGCGCAACCTTCAGACATTCGAGGTACGAGACGGTTGAATACGAAAGAACCCGGAAATTTGCCAACCGCAAAAATAAATTGCGTATACGACTACTGCTTGGGAAAACCCTGGGAACTGGCTTCTGTTGTCACAGCAACAACTAGCCATCCATCTGTCAATCTGTTTTTGTAAAATAATCTGATATTGTCCGCAGACCACTCTGTTCCGAAGAAATGAGCATACACCACACAACGAGAAATTGTTGACATCACTTATCAACCTCTGTTGATCTCACTTATCAACCAAGCACACGCTAACCAGCGGGAGAATATTGACTTCACTTGTCATGTTGACTTCACTGATCCACCTTTCGTATCCTGAAGAAACGAGCAAACGCTTAACCAAACGAGACAATGCTGATTTCACTTATCAACCTTTCGTTCGTATCTGAACGAGCATCTTGCAGGGACACGAGAAACTTAACCAAACCACTCTGAGAGGCCAATTCTGACGACTGCCGTCAAACACCTGCTGGGGAAATTGGGAACTTAACCAAACACCCTGACGAGAATAACCTTGTTGAAAAATACGAGGAATTTAACCAAACAACTCCTATGGCGAATACCCTGCTGAGGACTATGAGGGACTTAAACAATAAACTCATTGAAGTAACACCCTGCTGGAGCACATAACTCTGCTGGGGGAACTACGGGTAACTACCCCCAAACTGCATTACCGTCTTCTAATGCTGACTCCACAGCATCCTGAGAAAGACTCAGATGGGGGAATACAAGTAACTTAACCAAGCGAATTGTCAAAGAATACCCTGCCGGGGACTACGAGGAACTTAACCAAGTATCTCGTTGAAGACCACCCCGCTGGGGATTACGTCTCTACTGGGGTAACTGTGGGTAACCACCCAAAATCTGCATCATGCCATTTCCACCGTACCCTGATAAGGACTCGGCTGGGGAGAAGGAGAAGTGCTTGACCAAGAAACTCTGCTAGGGGAACATGTGGCATAGCGAACACGATCACTGCATATCTTACACCACAAATTCATAAAAATGAGACGAACACGACCGCTGCGTGTATCACCAACAACATCAACTAAAGGGACAAACACGATCACTGCGTGTTGCGTTACAACCAAAATCACATCGACCATAAATCCAACCGGATGAGGTAAACACGATCACTGCGTGCCAGGCGAAATAAATCCACATAGAAGAGGCGAACACGTTCACTGCGTACTTCAACCACCAATATGATGAACACGATCACTGCGTGTGCTGCAATAGGACGAATACGATCACTGTGCATCTCGACCAACAAACCCCCAAAATGATGTCAACACGATCACTGCGTGCTTCGCACCACAAGTTCAAATGGTACCATCAACACGATCACTACGTGCCATACGAATACGATCACTGCGTATCTTGAACACGATCACTGCGTGCTTGAACACGATCACTGCGCATTCTGAGCCACGATCCTCTTGACTAGAGAAAACACGATCACTGCGTGCTGTGTGTCTCAACTAACCCACATAACCGGACGAATACGATCACTGCATATTCTAACCATACATAGGGTGAACGCGATCACTGCGCGTTTCATGTCACGACCCTCTTGACTAGAGGAAACACGATCACTGCGTGCTGTGACACAACTTCAAACATGGGACGAATACAATCACTATGTACTTCGGCCACAAACAACCAGATGAACACGTTCACTGCGTGCCTCACCCTATAACCAAACCGTATAACGGACGAATACGATCACTGCGTATACCGACCAACAAAAACTGGATGAACACGATCACTGCGTGTCAATCTATAACCACTGTATAAAGTACGAATACGATCACTGCGCAGATCGACCAACAAACATCACATGATATGGTAAACACGATCACTGCGTGTCCTGCCCAATAAACCCCCGAGACGATACCAACACGATCACTGCGTGCCTTACAAAACAATCTTCTTAGATCGGGACGAATACGATCACTGCGCCATTCGACCACAGATACACATACCAAGATCAACACGATCACAGCGTGCCTTACAACATGAACCCCATAGATGGTACAAATACGATCACAGCGTATTTTGACCACAAATCAACATCTTCCTGAACCACGACTTCTCTTAGCAGCAAGGAACAACATGTCTGAAACGGAAGAGGTAACCAACCTGGCTTATGTTTCAACAATGCGCGTTTGATAATGACATAATGCTTCCATACGGCATGGAAATGTTACATACTCGTGTAAAATGCAAATGCTCATGATGCAGGCTTATGTAAAGAGTTACTTCAGAAAAATAAATGCTGAAGACAAACTGGATCCGCTGGGGATGACCGGAATACTACTGATACGCTTCCAACAAAATAAATGTTGGAAAGACGAACTAACTCCGCTGGGGATGTGTTGCACCCTAAAATTTGATCAACCAATTCTCCTATCTGACTCGTGGTTTAAATTCATATTCGCAAATCAGACAGATGATTTTTGTGCAAACAGGGGGATATCAGAGTTTACAGCTTGATTTTTGTCTATCAGATATGACAGACCCAGTCCAGATCACCAGGGTTTTATTTTCGGGAAATTGTGCGCTCCTCGGTGATTTTTAGCTTGCACAGTGATTTTGATGATATTCTGATGCCCGGGGATCTCTGTTCGATTCGATCTGGTCTCGTGCGCTCTTTTATGGGGGTCATTTGCATTCATCTGCATTTTTAGGGTTTTAATAGACTTTTGTGAATTTTTAATAGGCTTTACAGATTTTTCTGGAATTTAAATAGGGTTTTTGTATTTTTTAATAGTTTAATTCTCTTTTTAAGATTTTATAGAATTTTTTAAATAGATTTTTAGAATAAATAAGATTTTAAATAGTTTTTAGAATAATAAAGAAAAAAGGGGAATATAGTTTTTCTTTTATTACTAATAGATGTTAATAGTTTAGAGTTTTTCTATAGATTTTAAAATAGGTTTAATTGTTTTTTAAATCATTTTTAGAATTTTGTAGAGTTTTAATTGTTTTTTAGATAATATAGAAAATAATATAGTTTTTTCTTTTATTAATGATAGATTTTAATAGATATTAAATAATATTAGAATTTTAATAGAAAATTAGTAGAAGTTTAGAGTCAATTAGATCTTAATTGTTTTTTTTAGATTTTATTAGGATAATATAGGATTAATTAGGTTAATCACTTTTTAGATTTAATTAGGTTGATTTAGTCAGTTAATTAGGCTTTAACGATTCATTTAGTTTTAAATAAGTTTTATTTCAGTTTTACAGTCTTGTTTGGTTATTTTCGTTTGGGCCTTAGTGCAAGTCATCCAGCCCAATGCAGTTTTTCTGCTCATCATGGGTCCAGAATTCGTCCAAAAATCCAGCATCTCCCAGCAATTTCCAGCGCCTTCTAGAGAGTTCCAGGTGTTTCAGTGATATAAATAACGCCAGCCACGTGTTGCTTGAGAACAGGCCCACGCGTTCCACACTCTGCACGCCACCACAACTCAGAGACTCTCTCAGCTCGCGCCACGCGTCCCCCAGCTGTCCCCCACTCCCTCTCTCTCTGTGCATGCGCGCCACTTGTCACCTCGCCATCATTCACCGGAGCTTCACCTGAAAACCCACCGGCGGCCATGCATCCGCCCTAACCGCCCACCGCCGGTCACCGTCAACTACCTCCGGCCACCGTCTAACTCACCGGAATCTGCAAACATCCAAAAATCCCCAGAAACTCATCTTCTTCCTCCGATCTCTTCCGTCACCTTCATCATCTTCGCCGGAAACCTCAAGATTTTTCCAGAACGCCATCATCCTCGTCTCAAGTAATTTCCAGAACGCCATCATCCTCGTCCAAAGGTCTTTCCAGAACGCTTGAATATTCATCATTTTCATAAAGAAATTCCTCAAACCTTCGAGCAACTTTTCCAGAATCCCCTCCAAGATTCATCGTAGCGTCTACGTTCATCATCATCATTCAGAATCTCGTAGATCCATCGTTCTTCAACACCATCAAACCTCCATAAGTCCTTCAATCCTCCCAGCTTCATCAAGATCCATCGATCTTCAACATTGATCGTCAAGATTTTCGTGGATTCATCAGGAACCTTCATCCTTCGATTCGTTTTCCAGAAGATCTTTCTGAGCTTCATCTGAACCTTCAACGAAACTCAAGAACGCCTTCAGCCTGTTCTTGCTTCATCCAGGTACGTAGCCTTCCAATCTTGTTTCATGTTCGCAACACAGCTTCAGCTTCAGTTATTTTACTACGAGTAACGCTCGTTTAGGGTTGTTTGTGATTCGTGTTTAACTGTGAGAGAACGGTGAGATTTTGTGCTGATTCATTTGAGTGTGGTGAGATGTGTGAAGTCTGGTTGAGGTTCTTGTTTTCTGGGAATGGATTGGGAGAGGGGGATGAGTTGCAGAGAAGAGATAGGGTGAGGAGGACGAAGGAGACGGCTAGGGGTGAACAGTGTTAGGGTTTGGGGGAGGAATTAGGTTTTGTTCCCTGAATAATTGGATTAGGGTTAGGATATTGGGCTTAGGCCCAAGCGCGTTTTGCTGCCAATACCCCCCATTGTTACTCGTTCACTCCCTGGCGTATGAGAGACAGGGTAATCAGTTTGGGCCTTAGGCCCTAATTGCTAACAGCACCCCCTCGTTTAAGCCCATAGTAGCTAATAACTGAAATTCATTGCTAACAGCACCCCCAGGCATTTTTTTTCTTTTCTGAGTTTGTTATTTGTTTTTGAGGAGACTGGGCCCTACGCCCTTTGCTGTTAACACCCCCACCAATGTGAGCCCAGCTAAAAATAACTCATAAATCTTGCTGTTTAAACCCCCCTCCAGTTTTATTTCAATTTTATTTCTTTCAATTTCTTTTATTTCCTTGCATATTAAATAATTCATAATAAAATGTAAATAATTGATTTTTAATAATTCTTTTTTCTACCATTCCATCATAATGTCTAGAAAATTAAATAGTAAAAAATGTCATTTTATTTTTGTTTGTTATTTTTTGTATATTTTCCATTTTAATTGATGTTTTTTTATATTTTCAATGCATGCATATCATTAGAAAATTCATAAAAAATAGTAGGTTTAGCCAAATAATTCCGTTCTTTTTTCTGTGGACTCGTAATTCAGTGTAGAATTTTATAGTATAAAAACATTAGCTTAATCATGCATTTTCATTTTAATTGCATTTTTTCACTGTTATTGATGTTGAATAATTGGTCTGTGGATATGTCTGTGTTGCTGATTTTAGTTCTTTCATCTGGTGTTGAATTTTGTTCTGAGTTTTCAGTATGTTGTCTTAGAGCCATGTAGGTCTCCCATTAGATTTTGTTAGATTTTTGTAGGATGTTCTGATGTGATTTGTCTGAGCCTGAAGATAGGAGAAGTCTTGATGACTTCTAACTTTGAAGTTCAACTGTGGTTGAACTCCAGAGATAGTCTCTTGTGGTCTTTTTGGCCTGTGGGTTCTTCTTGAAGGTGGGAGCTGATTGAGGTCCTGTTGGAGCTTGCAAGGAGGCAGTGGATTGAGGTTTAGTCTAGGAGCTTGTTGTCTGTTTGTGAGGTTCGAGATCCTGAAGTTTGAAGGGAGTTTATGGTACTTTCCTGAGGAAGGCACTATGAATGACTTTCATTCTTTCTTCTCACCTCTTTCGTAAGTATCCAATGATGTCGGAGCCGACTTGTGAGTTTAATTTCTCCTGAGGAGGAATGTAAACTGATCACCTGTTGTTGAGCCACATGGGATACGATTCCTAAGTGGAAGCCTCCTAGTACTTTCCTGAGGAAGGTCCTACGGGTCTATTCACTTAGTTCCATTAGTTTATCTAGGTTTTCTCAAGTATCCAGTGATGTTGGAGCCAACTCGTGAGTTTAATTTCTCCTGAGGAGGAATGTAAACTGATCACAGTTGTTGAGCCACGTAGGATACGATTCCTAAGCGTCAGCCTCCTAGTACTTTCCTGAGGAGGGTCCTATGAGTCTATTCACTTAGTTCCCTTAATGCATCTAGGATTTCTTAAATATCCAGTGATGCCGGAGCCAACTCGTGAGTTTAATTTCTCCTGAGGAGGAATGTAAACTGATCACAGTTGTTGAGCCACATGGGATACGATTCCTAAGTGGAAGTCTCCTAGTACTTTCCTGAGGAAGGTCCTATGGGTCTATTCACTTAGTTCCAGTAGTTTGTCTAGGATTTCTCAAGTATCCAGTGATGTTGGAGCCAACTTGTGAGTTTAATTTCTCCTGAGGAGGAATGTAAACTGATCACATGTTGTTGAGCCACGTAGGATACGATTCCTAAGTGTCAGCCTCCTAGTACTTTCCTGAGGAAGGTCCTATGAGTCTGCTCACTTAGTTCCAGTAGTTTGTCTAGGATTTCTCAAGTATCCAGTGATGTTGGAGCCAACTTGTGAGTTTAATTTCTCCTGAGGAGGAATGTAAACTGATCACATGTTGTTGAGCCACGTAGGATACGATTCCTAAGTGTCAGCCTCCTAGTACTTTCCTGAGGAAGGTCCTATGAGTCTGCTCACTTAGTTCCCTTAGTGCATATAGGTATTTCTCAAGTATCCAGTGATGCCGGAGCCTTCATGTGAGTTTAATTTCTCCTGAGGAGGAATGTAAACTGATCACAGTTGTCGAGCCGCATAGGATATGACTCCTGAGTAGTAATCTCCTGGTACTTTCCTGAGGAAAGCACTATGGGCTTGTCTGCTTAGCTTCCTTTCTCTGGTAAGCTTATTCTGAAGCTTGGAGACTGGGATTGATTCCTCTTGCTTAAGGTTTTGATTAGATTGTTGCTTAGATCTTTTGCTTAGGGTATTGTATAGAGTTCTGTTTAGAGATAGATTAAGAGTTGTCTCAGGTTTGTTAGGGGCCTTGCCCAGGAGTAATTTCTTGTTTTGTAGATAGAGGCTTATCAGGTTAGCTAGCCTTCTCTTTGGATTGTTTGACTTGTATGATGTTATGTTGCATTAGACTTAGGTGTTCATCTAGATAGTTCTGAGTAGGTGCATCTTAGAAGTAGACTTTGTGTGCATGAGAAGTTGAGGTGGTCCTCCTTCTGCTTGTTTGTTATTGAGTGGCTTTGCTTGTTGGTATTTGGTAGAGCTGAGCTCCCTTGCCTCTGTGGTTTGCGGCCTTCGCGCCTTGCTTGTTTAGTCGTTGCATTCATGCATATTTTCAGTATTCCTTTACTTTTCAGTCTCTTGTTTGTAGTTTAGTCCTGTTGCCATGATCCCTTAGGAGCTCTGACTTCTCCGTTGCGGAGTTGTTATGATAGACATTAGGACGGTCAACCAGGTGTGATAGCAGTAGGTAAATTCCCCTTTCTCAGCTTTAGTTTTAGGGTTTCCCTTTCCTTTCTGTAGGAGCTTTTGAGTAGCTTGACCCGTAGTTAGCTGAACTACAGCTGCTCTGATTCTTCGTTCCAGACGAAGATATGTAGGCATAGGATGCGATATCCTAGCGAGCACACTAACAACTAACCTTTGTTCTCTCGCGGCTGTGCGATCGAGACCTTCCCGCTAACGACTAATTGTTATCCCTTTCTCTTGCCCGAGTGCATTTGAGACCAGATCGAATTTGTAGGTCCCCGAACCTTTAGGACCAGTTTGTTTTCTCACTGCTGTGTGAGAGCGCCTGTTTACCCGTAGTTAGTCGAACTACGTTTGCTCTGATCTTCCATACTGTGTGGAAGTACGTAGGCACAGGACGCGATGTCCTGGCGAGCAACCTTTCCCCCGTTTAGATGTAGGCAGTCGAACTACGTTGACTCTGACTTTCCCATTGCACGAGGGAATACGTAGGCCCAGAACACCGTATGTTCTGTCGAGTCCTGTCCTTTTATTTTCTTTTCAGACCAGCCATTAGCGTAGATAGATAACACACCCTTTTACCTATAAACACCAAGCGTGGATCCCATCGAGTACGATGGACGTGAGGGGTGCTAATACCTTCCCCTTGCGTAACCGACTCCCGAATCCAGGTTTTGGTTGCGATGACCATACCTTTTCCCGTCTTTGCGAGGTTTACTTCGAGCGTTTCCTTTCCCGCTCTGAGGGATGAATAACGCACGGTGGCGACTCTCCTGTCAAGCCGGCGCCGATTTTCGCAGTAGCGACAGCTGGCGACTCTGCTGGGGACTATAGCATCTAGGGACTTTTCCCATCCCTTATGCTGGGACCGTTTCCCATCCCCTACGCGAGTCAATCCTAGCGCTTGGGTGTTTATTTGTTGGGTGTTGTGCATATTGTGTTTTACTTTTCTGCACTTTACTTTTCTGTACCTTTACCTTTCCGCATTTATTTTCCAGCATTATATTACCATGATTATTGCTGTGGGCAAAGGGAGGTTACTGTGAGTGAAAAGCCGGACCTGGGCTTGAGTACACACCTAGATATAGTTGCGGAGAAGTAGTAGACGAACCTGTCTGCTGAGCAGGCACAGTTCCCTACGAAAATCTGCGCTCAGACGAGATTCTTGCAGAGGCGCTCCTTTCCGGTCCTGAGGATCTGAGGGGAGTCCAGACGTGAGGGTTGTCGACTCTGGGGACCGATCATTTGGAAGTCAGCTAAGTGAGGCCTCTTCATGACTTGATGATGCCACTCCTTCTGGGAATCGTATCATCACTCATGAAAGTCTGTGACGCTGATGACCGCATAGGATGCCGTACCTTTGTCCGTGGATTAGGTTTATCCTACCTGTGAGAGGGACTGGGTTATTGCAGGAAAACTGGCCTTCAGAAACCATGATTCAGTACCTTTATCAGATGGTGTTCTTGATTCATCTCTAGGTGTTGTCTGGGTCAGATGGGTTTCTTATCTGAGGTTGAGGCTATTATCAGATGGTATTCTCGTCAGATACAGAGGTTCAGATGATTTTCTTACCAGGGGATTGATATTTTGAGTATCAGATGATAGTTAGTGGCATGAGATTCTGGTGACCGTGTTGGTTTTCTGTTCTTGATCACAGAGATATTCCTCTTCAGGCTACAGCATAGCCCCTATGTTTGCAGATTGCATTATTTATCATATTGCATCATTGCATTACCATCTGCATTCAACTAACGTGTGTGTATTGCAGGTACATATTTTCCCTTCCAGTTCTGGTGTTTGTTCCTAGCAAGACATGGAAAACCTGAAGAGAGTATTGCCCTATAAGTTTCCGTCGCCGAATATCAGTCTATTGTTAGAGTTGATTGCTATTGCTAAGAAGAGAGGAATGGGTGACTTCAGAAAGAGATATGGGAGGATTCTGACCTACGTTTATCAGCCATCTGCCTACGAGACCAGCGACATCTATACTCTGTTACAGTTCTACGACGCGGAGCTCAGGTGTTTTGTATTTCCCGACTTCGTTTTGGCTCCTACCCTGGAGGAGTACTCTGCACTTCTGGATATACCGATCCGTGAGCAGATGCCTTTCTATCGTACGGACGCTGAGCCTAAGCTGGCTGAGCTTTCTGCCATCCTGTGTTTGAAAGAGTCTGAGCTGTCTGGGAAGATGATCAGAAGAGGAGATGTATGGGGATTTCCGTTGGATGTCTTAGTGGATAAGGCTCGAGAATATGCCCAGAAGGGTAGCTGGAGTGTTTTTGACGTCATCCTTGCTGTATGTGTGTATGGCATCGTGTTGTTCCCGAACATTCCTAATTTTGTTGATTCAGATGCCTTCTATATTTTGGCTGCGGGAAACCCAGTTCCTACTTTGCTGGGAGATATCCACCATTCAACCCATTACCAGAATGAAAAGCGACGAGGAAGGAATGTGTCTTGCTGTGTACCTCTCCTATGCAGGTGGTTCACCAGTCATATGCCTAAGTCAGGCCCTTTTGTCACCTCTATCAATTCTCTAGGATGGCCCGAGCGCTTAATGGGATTGACTGCTGAGAACGTGGTATGGGTTAATAAAGAAGTATTTGGAGCTGAAGTCATACTCAAAGGCGAAGGATTCCCGAATGTTCCGTTAATAGGAAGGAAAGGTTGTGTCAACTATAACCCTTCCTTATTGATCAAGCAATTTGGGTACATACCTCAAGGAGCGCCAAAGCCCGAGGAGATACAGGAATCTCTGTATCTCACCGGGGCAATTGGGAAAGAGATGCTGACCAAACTTGAGAACGCCTGGAAAAACTTGCACCAGAGGGGGAAGCTTTCAGGTAACAGAGAGGATACTCGAGTTCCTAGCCCATATATAGAATGGATTCGTGAGCGAGCTGTGAAGTTCCTTATGCCGTATCCAGCGGTTCAGCCATTGCATCCTTCTCCGGTAGAGGAGCCTACCACTGTGGACATGCAGGTTTACAAGCAGCTGATGGCGGAGAAAGAGGAGCTAGCAAGGGCTAAAGAGGCTTTAGAGCAGGAGAATGCCCAGCTTCGTCATGAAAAAATTGAAACAGGATACTTTTCCAAGCAACAGGCTGAAACTCTGAAACATCTGAAGACTACGTTATTGGAATTGACCGAAACCAAGAAGCGTCTAGAGTTAGATGTAGACTCAGTTAGTAGTGTGTTGGCCACCAAGAAGCAAGAGTTGGAAAGGGCCTACACAAAGCTAGCCAAGTTCAGAGAACACTGGGATCTCACTATGACCAAGCGCAAGGAGCGAGAAGAAGAGCTGAAGACACAGATTGCTCAGTTGGAAGAACAGGTCAAAGTGAAGAACGAAGAGCTTGAAGAAGAAGCCTGTCGCCGATACAAGGCCGAGCGCAAGCTGACAGATGCCATGAAGAATTTGGAAGATTTTCAGCATAGAGCAGATGCCAAGAGACCCAAACCTGGGGGCGGTGCCAATGATAAGGCTTGGGAAGACTTTGTCAGAGACATCCAAGGGACGGTCAGGAAGAGGGATCGACTGATAGAAGGTTTGATTTATCAACCAGATCATGCAGAGACAAAGAAGATGGTCGAGGACTTCCGCAACTGTACCCGTATTTGATTTCTCTCTTGTATTCTGTATGTTGAGATCACCACCAGGCATGTTGGCTGGGATCCCCTTTATCATATCAGCTGTATGGAGCATAGTTATGTAACTTCTTGACAAGACTGTTACTCTAATCAATATATGAGGGTTTTTCCAAATATTGTCTTTATGGTTTATCTCGTCTTGCTACCACTGACACTGGAATTGGAGGGAAAATATCTCCAATGCACACATGCACGTTAGCATTTTTGTATTTCTGTTTGCATAAATCATACTGCATAGCATTTCTCTAGCAGGTCAGAGCACTTATCCAACCTTTGTTTTCACCAGAGGGTAATTCTCGGGGAATTGTTTGAGGCAAGAGTGGAGACGACCAAGGGGTTGAAGCAGATTTGAGCAGAATCAAGCAGTGTAGTCGGTTACAGGTAATTGGTGGCTATTTCTGAAGACAATTTTCAGGCTCCTGACACCCTGGCAAGGTTTACTGTGGCGTCCAACCATCAGTATGATTCTATGGAAGGCTTCCCGCAAGCGAACAATCTAACTGCAGACCAAGTTGTACAGCCAACTGTTGAGAACAGAGATCGACATGAGCAGTTTGTTGCCCGAAATGAACATTATCCTCCTGTTAACAATCAATGTGTTGCTTTCCCTGTGATGAATTACCGGAGAGATATTCCAATGACCGGGTTAGTAGATCCGAGAACTCTTGACGATGGTAGAAGACTCCGAGTGTTGGAAGAGCAAATGAAAGCCTTAGAAGCGAAAGATGCCGTTAACCTGGATGCTGTGGCCATGTGTTTGGTTCCTGACCTGGTGTTGCCGTACAAGTTCAAAATGCCGGAATTTGAAAAATACACAGGAGATAGCTGTCCGAAGCTGCATTTGATGATGTTCTGTCGAAGGATGACTTCGTTTGTGCGAAATGACCAACTAATGATCCATTGCTTTCAGTATAGCCTGACTGGGGCATCCCTGAGATGGTATGTGCAATTGGAGAGTAATCAGATTCGATCATGGGTGGATTTAGCCAGAGCTTTCATGAAGCAGTACGATTACAACCTGGATTTGACTCCTAGTCTCGTAGATCTGCAAGAGTTGTCTCAGGCGGAGAATGAATCGTTCAGAGCGTATTTGCGAAGATGGAAGGAATTGGCTGCTAGTGTTCGACCACCGCTTCCGGAAAGAGAACTGGTTGACATCTTCTTGGGTACCCTGAAAGGCCATTATTTTGACAAATTGTTCAGTTGCACAAGCTTTGTGGGCCTGATGAGGCTGGGAGCGATTGTTGAAAGAGGACTCAGGAATGGAAAGTTTCGAGATGTTCCTTATGTCCCAGTTAATAAGATTGAGTCAGTTGTCAGTTCTCAAGAAGAGTGGGAAGGAGATGACGCCACCTCAGAATCTCTAGCATCTCAGGATCAGTTTTCAGACACTTCAAGTCAACGATCATCCTATCGCCGATCGCGTCAGCATGCTCCACGAAGACCAAGGAAGCCTGAAAGGCAGTTTACTCAGCTACCAGCGTCGTACAGTCAGTTGTTGCCAGATCTGGTCGGAAGCGGATTGATAGTGCCGAAAGAGACTAAGCCGGTGATTCCACCGTATCCTCCAGGTTTTGATGCCAGCGCTCGCTGTGAGTACCATGTTGGGGCACAGGGGCATTCAACCAATGATTGTAAAGTGCTTAGAAGTCAGATTCAGGATCTGTTAGACTCTAGCCGTATTTGCATCACGCCTCAGGGTTTTGTTCAGATTAATGATTTTCCATCTTCCAGTTGTGGGGGTTCGTCAGTTAATGTCATGGAAGACTCCACAGGAAGTGTGTGCTCCGAAGATTGTCAATCGGAGAGTTCAATTGAATATGGGAGAAGTTTCTAGAGGTTTCTGTGTCGGATGCCGCATCTGTTTTCTCTGCTTAATCCGCTTAGCTTTTGTGCACTAGTATTTGCCGACCACCGCCAGGATTGTTGGCTCGGGTCATTGTATTCGTACTCATTTGTGCTTACCTGCTGATTTTGTTGGTCATACATGCGTGGGAGATGTTTGTCTGTATGCTTATAGCTTGAGTTTCTCTTTGTCTCGTTATGAATGTGTGTTTGCTTTCTGCGCTGCATTATCATTTAACAGGTATATCAGAACCGTGGGCCTTATTTCCTCATCGTCTCAGTTTGTTGCAGGAATTCCCTCAGAGATATGGAACAGAATCAGTTTGAATTGATCGAAGTCCAAAGCCAGCTGGGGCAGATGATGAGAGACATGCAAGAGATGCGTCTGGAGCAGAAGATTCTCAAAGAGGAGAACAGTCAGCTGAAGACCCAAATGAGCTTGATCATGGAAGTAGTCAAGAATGTGCTTAGGAAAGAAGACGATCAGCTATTTGAAGCCGCAATGAAGAAGCTCGTGCCACCTGTGCATGTGGAACCTGAGCAGCAGCAACAGAAGATACATCCGGCTCAACGGAGGGTCCAGGAAGGGAAACCAAAGAGAATGTTTGAGGCACCACCTATGACCTATGCTGAGCTCTTGCAGACCTTACTGAGGTTTAATCTGGTTGAGAAGAGAACGTTGGCACCACCAACGAGAGTGTTTCCTCATGGGTACGATGCCAGTAAGCAATGTGAGTTTCATTCTGGGGCATTCGGACACGACATCGAGGGTTGTCATGCTTTTAAGCACAATGTTCAAGACCTGATTGACTCGCACGATATTGAATTCACGCCGGGCGGCGTAGCTGTGCATATTGCTCCTGTCTCAGTCGATGCTAAGATGACAGATGTTTCTAAAGCTGCAGTGGGTCAGAAGCGTATCCTGGACTCCATGGTGTCAGAATCTCCAGGCCCACAACTGTTGCCTATTCCTGGGGCAGATCTAAGAAAGAAAATGGTTAAGCATAAGGAGAGCGTTAATCAGTACATTGAAGGTCAAGAAACCAATGTTGCATTTGATACAAAGGGTGTTCAAGGGTCAACCCGATACCAGCAGCAGCAGCCTCAGCAGGGGGCACAGCAGGCTCAACGAAGATTCCAGGGTAGTAAACCGAGAAGAGTGTTTGAGAAGCCTCCCTCAACATATGCCGAGTTGTTGCAGACATCGTTGGGATTGAATCTGGTAGAGAAAAGAACTCTGGCACCAATAACGGGAACTCCCCCGTTTGGGTATGATGCAAGCAGGCACTGTGAGTTTCATTCTGGAGCCCCGGGTCACGATATAGAAGGTTGCCATGCTTTTAAGCACAAAGTGCAGGATCTGCTTGATAGTGCAGCAATCAGCTTCGGGCCAAGAGGTCCCCAAATCATCTGAATGAAGGAGGAAGGGCTCTATAATTTGGCTGGGTCGTTGAAAGCAGATCAGGACAGCATCGAATTGCCTCTAATAAAGATAGCTGGTTCAGCAGCAGGGCAGATGTGAAAGCCCGGTTCTCGGAAGCTAGCATATTTTCTTTGTTTTAGCTTGTCATTTCTTTACATTTGTAGTTGCTTTCCTGTTTGAATTTGTAAGCTTGTTTGTAAAACTTGTTGCTTTCATTCAAATTGATGATAATGAAATAAATATGCATGTTTTGATTGAATCCAGTCGTGTTCACTAATTGTTTTTGCAAATGTCCAACACTTGGTTAAGAAGAATTTGGGGAGGATGACGAAAATGACCGACATGCAACTACCGATATTGTATGCTTTTGAAATAAAACCTGCTGATGATGTACAAGCATTGTTTCAAATCCCTAAACACCGGAGGTATAAGGAAGATAATCCCTTGTCAACCCCTTTGAGCCTTGTAGTAGGAGTTTCTTCCTGTGAATGAAAAACCCTCGATCTTTAACCTGGGGCAGGGTAGGTGTTAGCTAATTCAACTGAGCGTCCAAATTGCAAAAGGAGTGTCCGTTCGAGGATCAATCACGTCCCTAGAGGTCGTGCCTAAAAGACCACAATGGTTCAATCAAGAGTGGGACAGCCACATCATTCCCAAGGGGCCAGGCAACCAGTGTCACACGACTTGTTCGAAAGAAAAAATGAAAAAGAAATCAAAAGCCCGCTAAGTCAAGAAAACTTCAAAACAAATGACTTAGGCAAAAAATGAGGGCATCCCGCTGGACTTAAAAAAATCAAAAGAAACTCAAAAGGAGTCAGTCCAGGCAAAAGTTAGGGATATGAAAAGAAAAAGATGAAAAAGATCAAAAGAAAAATCCTCAAATGAAATACGAGTCGCGTGACCTCAAGTGCCAAAGACGAAAAGTGAGTGGCTGTCACTCCAAAATCCAAAAGTTTCTCGGGCTATCACTCCTATCTTTCAACCTCTGAGAGGTGAGCGCTAAGGTCAAATTAGCTGAACGTAGGATGGGAGAACATCAAGGAGAATGGGTGGGTTAAAAATAAATTTTGAGCCTTTATCCTTTCCTTCAAAACCGTGAACCTGACCACGTTACAACCTTCAAAAGTCCTAATTGAAGCAGGTTGTTTCGAAAGCATATTCCGGTAGAGGTCGCGTCGATTCTGACTCCTAAAAAGGTTCCCCTTACCATGTTGATACTGATGTTGATAAATGTTTTGTGCATTATATGCTATAAACTGTTTTTCCTTTTCCCAGTGAACAGATTGGATGTCAAAGCTGTCATATGTGTTGCATTAATACATCTTTTATGCATAACAACTTGTTTTACTTGCGAGTAAGCGCTTGACAGCAGAAAAGCTTCCTACAATGGAAAGTATGGTCAAGATAGAATGCAGAACGCCCAAATGTTCCGAGAGCAGGGGCAAGCTTTTATTGTGAGCCCCAGTCAGGTCAGCTTTTCGAAGTCGGTTATTCTGGGGCAATCAGGTTAAGATTCAGGCGAATACGGCGTAGCCAAGGGCACTACTCTGAATCAGCTAATCAGGGGCAAGGTCATTGCAGCCAGAGGCAGATCATCTTAAGCGCGCAAAGGTTGTGCGAGAAGCAGGTGAGGTGAAGTATCTCTCAGAAGTTCAGAACGCTGAGGCATGTTATATCAGACCATCGAGGCTCAGATTTGCATATTTCCTTTCAAGGACTATCCCCACAGATGTCACGTAGGCTGGGGCATATCAGAAGAGAAAGGATTGTTGTTTTCCGTACCTACAGGGCCATTCAGAGTTATTCGAGCAGATGCAGTCGATTTTCGAGAGCGAGATGAATACGGGAAGTCGTGTCACTATCCCTTGGCTCTTCACTAAAAGGCTGCGTATCCATGAAGATTGTTTTCCAGCGTCAGTTGTGCCTGACCCAGCAAGATAGCTTAAAAGTTCAAATCCATTTTTGCGATTACTGTGAAGCCCATCCGTGTTGGCGCATCAATTTCCAGATCCGAGCTTCATCAGAGCGCAGGAGGACTCCCTCCATTTTGCCAGCAAAGACCAATTTGTCATTGGTATGGGTAAGTTATTCCCAGAGGAGTCTAATCATATTCAGCACGTCTGCTATTTCACAACGGAGTTATATTCCCCAGCAGGGTATTACTTCGTTGAGGTGTTCGGTTAAGTTCCCAATATCCCCAGCAGAGTTGATTTCACTCTCCCAGCATTTATTTTGCTAGGACGATTCAGTGATATCCGGGATATCCCCAGCAGAGTTGGCCTCGCCTTCAGCATTTATTTTGCTGAAGTGGTTCTGTACCCAGCTCTCTCCGGCAGCTCGGGCCTGCACTAGCATATTGCATGCATCATCATACTTGCATCATACTTGCATATCATGGTCAAAATGCGTAGCATTTCTATCCAGAATGGAGCATTACGCTGTAGAAAGACTAAAGCATATGCATAAGCATACGAAGCATAAGTCAGATTTTCTATCAGCCTCATATGGCGCGTGAATTACTCTGTGATCAGTTCAGGGACATTTATCCAGCAGCAGTATTCAGACGATTCAGCGGATTATTTGTATCAGATCTTACGATAGTTGTGCTTTGATCAAGCAGTCATCTGATATCGACAAGCTTTTCTTCCCGTCAATTCATATTGGCGATGTGTTCCTCCAATGAATGGACTTCTCCGTCTATCATTAGACGTCTTGAGTACGAGTGTGGTTTTCTTTCCGTCTATCCATAGACGATGTGAAGTTGCGGGTGGTCGCAGTAAGGTTTCAAGAAGGGGTTTCCCCAGGATATGCTTTCCTTCCCGTCTATCAGTAGACGATGCGAAGTTTTGGTTGATTTTCAATAAGGTTCAAAATGGGGTTTCTCCAGCAAGTGGCTTTTCTTTCCGTCTATCAGTAGACGATGTGAAGTTTTGGTTACCGTTCAGCAGGTTTTCTTATTGCCAGATCATACATACGATGAGGTGTTTCCCCAGCGAGTCTTCTCCGGCTATCCTTGGTTGTTGAGGGGTTTCAAAATGACTTTGGACATTGGTTTTCTTTCTGGTTGTTGGATATGATGACGTTTAAGAGGGACTTTCCTGACTGTCAATCCTTATTGATGTCGAGGCTCTTCGAAGAATGTTCAGTTTTCGTGATTGTCGATTCTTATTGACGACATGGTTCTTTAAAAGGTGGTTTTTCTTACCGTCGGTCCATACTGATGATGTGGCCCCTTCAAAGATGTTGATCTTTCCATCAATTCCCGTAGACAGAAGGATTCTGAAATTCAAAGGATGGTGTTGAATTGCGTTATGGTGTCTTTCCGTCTACCCTTAGACGATGTGTGTATGGAGATTAAGAATTTCTTCCCGTCTACTCTTAGACGATGTGAATATTGATTTGTTTCATCAATCAGGATGATGCCGTCTACCCCTAGACGATGTGAATTCGGAGATTATTGCTTTCCGTCTACCCTTAGACGATGTGAATATTGATTTGTTCATCAATCAGGATGATGCCGTCTATCCTTAGACGATGTGAATATTGATTTGTTCATCAATCAGGATGATCCCGTCTATCCTTAGACGATGCGAATATGGAGATTATGGTGTCTTTCCGTCTACCCTTAGACGATGCAAGTACGGAGATTATTTCTTTCCGTCTATCTTTAGACGATGTGAGTATGGAGATTATTTCTTCCCGTCTATCAGTAGACGATGTGAATTCAGAGATTATTTCTTCCCGTCTACCCTTAGACGATGAGAATTGATTTGTTCATCAATCAGGATGATCCCGTCTATCCTTAGACGATGTGAATTCAGAGATTATTGCTTTCTGTCTATCCTTAGACGATGTGAATTGATTTGTCATTAATCAGGACGATCCCGTCTACCCTTAGACGATGTGAATTGATTTGTTCATCAATCAGGATGATCCCGTCTACCCTTAGACGATGAGAATTGTTGTTCATCAATCAGGATGATCCCGTCTATCAGTAGACGATGTGAAGATGGAGATTACTTCTTCCCGTCTATCCTTAGACGATGCGAATATTGATTTGTTCATTGATCAGGATGAGGCCGTCTACCCTTAGACGATGTGAGTATGAAGATTACTTCATCCCGTCTATCCTTAGACGATGTGAGTTGGGAGATTAATGTTGTTTTTCCGTCTATCATTAGACGAGGTGAGTATTCAATCAAGGTGTCTTCCCGTCCATCTTTGGGCGATGTGAGTATATTTCTCTTCCTGCCTATCAGTAGGCAATGTGAAAGGATCAGGTGTTTTGTTGCAGCCCTCGGGTTCTGTTATATGGGGTATCACAAGCGACGGGTATTCAAATCAGGAGTTCTTTATCAGATGATTGATCAGTTTGGTGCCGTAATGACTGGACTCGGTTTTCTGGACTTTATTCCCCAAGCAGTTGACAGTATATGCTCACGGTTGGCAAATTTTCGGGTTTTATTTGTATTCAACCGTCTCGTACCTCTGAATGTTTGAAGGCTGAGCGCTCTTCAAACTCCTCAGGTCCAAGTCGCTTGAATAGGGGCAGCTGTTGCACCCTAAAATTTGATCAACCAATTCTCCTATCTGACTCGTGGTTTAAATTCATATTCGCAAATCAGACAGATGATTTTTGTGCAAACAGGGGGATATCAGAGTTTACAGCTTGATTTTTGTCTATCAGATATGACAGACCCAGTCCAGATCACCAGGGTTTTATTTTCGGGAAATTGTGCGCTCCTCGGTGATTTTTAGCTTGCACAGTGATTTTGATGATATTCTGATGCCCGGGGATCTCTGTTCGATTCGATCTGGTCTCGTGCGCTCTTTTATGGGGGTCATTTGCATTCATCTGCATTTTTAGGGTTTTAATAGACTTTTGTGAATTTTTAATAGGCTTTACAGATTTTTCTGGAATTTAAATAGGGTTTTTGTATTTTTTAATAGTTTAATTCTCTTTTTAAGATTTTATAGAATTTTTTAAATAGATTTTTAGAATAAATAAGATTTTAAATAGTTTTTAGAATAATAAAGAAAAAAGGGGAATATAGTTTTTCTTTTATTACTAATAGATGTTAATAGTTTAGAGTTTTTCTATAGATTTTAAAATAGGTTTAATTGTTTTTTAAATCATTTTTAGAATTTTGTAGAGTTTTAATTGTTTTTTAGATAATATAGAAAATAATATAGTTTTTTCTTTTATTAATGATAGATTTTAATAGATATTAAATAATATTAGAATTTTAATAGAAAATTAGTAGAAGTTTAGAGTCAATTAGATCTTAATTGTTTTTTTTAGATTTTATTAGGATAATATAGGATTAATTAGGTTAATCACTTTTTAGATTTAATTAGGTTGATTTAGTCAGTTAATTAGGCTTTAACGATTCATTTAGTTTTAAATAAGTTTTATTTCAGTTTTACAGTCTTGTTTGGTTATTTTCGTTTGGGCCTTAGTGCAAGTCATCCAGCCCAATGCAGTTTTTCTGCTCATCATGGGTCCAGAATTCGTCCAAAAATCCAGCATCTCCCAGCAATTTCCAGCGCCTTCTAGAGAGTTCCAGGTGTTTCAGTGATATAAATAACGCCAGCCACGTGTTGCTTGAGAACAGGCCCACGCGTTCCACACTCTGCACGCCACCACAACTCAGAGACTCTCTCAGCTCGCGCCACGCGTCCCCCAGCTGTCCCCCACTCCCTCTCTCTCTGTGCATGCGCGCCACTTGTCACCTCGCCATCATTCACCGGAGCTTCACCTGAAAACCCACCGGCGGCCATGCATCCGCCCTAACCGCCCACCGCCGGTCACCGTCAACTACCTCCGGCCACCGTCTAACTCACCGGAATCTGCAAACATCCAAAAATCCCCAGAAACTCATCTTCTTCCTCCGATCTCTTCCGTCACCTTCATCATCTTCGCCGGAAACCTCAAGATTTTTCCAGAACGCCATCATCCTCGTCTCAAGTAATTTCCAGAACGCCATCATCCTCGTCCAAAGGTCTTTCCAGAACGCTTGAATATTCATCATTTTCATAAAGAAATTCCTCAAACCTTCGAGCAACTTTTCCAGAATCCCCTCCAAGATTCATCGTAGCGTCTACGTTCATCATCATCATTCAGAATCTCGTAGATCCATCGTTCTTCAACACCATCAAACCTCCATAAGTCCTTCAATCCTCCCAGCTTCATCAAGATCCATCGATCTTCAACATTGATCGTCAAGATTTTCGTGGATTCATCAGGAACCTTCATCCTTCGATTCGTTTTCCAGAAGATCTTTCTGAGCTTCATCTGAACCTTCAACGAAACTCAAGAACGCCTTCAGCCTGTTCTTGCTTCATCCAGGTACGTAGCCTTCCAATCTTGTTTCATGTTCGCAACACAGCTTCAGCTTCAGTTATTTTACTACGAGTAACGCTCGTTTAGGGTTGTTTGTGATTCGTGTTTAACTGTGAGAGAATGGTGAGATTTTGTGCTGATTCATTTGAGTGTGGTGAGATGTGTGAAGTCTGGTTGAGGTTCTTGTTTTCTGGGAATGGATTGGGAGAGGGGGATGAGTTGCAGAGAAGAGATAGGGTGAGGAGGACGAAGGAGACGGCTAGGGGTGAACAGTGTTAGGGTTTGGGGGAGGAATTAGGTTTTGTTCCCTGAATAATTGGATTAGGGTTAGGATATTGGGCTTAGGCCCAAGCGCGTTTTGCTGCCAATACCCCCCATTGTTACTCGTTCACTCCCTGGCGTATGAGAGACAGGGTAATCAGTTTGGGCCTTAGGCCCTAATTGCTAACAGCACCCCCTCGTTTAAGCCCATAGTAGCTAATAACTGAAATTCATTGCTAACAGCACCCCCAGGCATTTTTTTTTCTTTTCTGAGTTTGTTATTTGTTTTTGAGGAGACTGGGCCCTACGCCCTTTGCTGTTAACACCCCCACCAATGTGAGCCCAGCTAAAAATAACTCATAAATCTTGCTGTTTAAACCCCCCTCCAGTTTTATTTCAATTTTATTTCTTTCAATTTCTTTTATTTCCTTGCATATTAAATAATTCATAATAAAATGTAAATAATTGATTTTTAATAATTCTTTTTTCTACCATTCCATCATAATGTCTAGAAAATTAAATAGTAAAAAATGTCATTTTATTTTTGTTTGTTATTTTTTGTATATTTTCCATTTTAATTGATGTTTTTTTATATTTTCAATGCATGCATATCATTAGAAAATTCATAAAAAATAGTAGGTTTAGCCAAATAATTCCGTTCTTTTTTCTGTGGACTCGTAATTCAGTGTAGAATTTTATAGTATAAAAACATTAGCTTAATCATGCATTTTCATTTTAATTGCATTTTTTCACTGTTATTGATGTTGAATAATTGGTCTGTGGATATGTCTGTGTTGCTGATTTTAGTTCTTTCATCTGGTGTTGAATTTTGTTCTGAGTTTTCAGTATGTTGTCTTAGAGCCATGTAGGTCTCCCATTAGATTTTGTTAGATTTTTGTAGGATGTTCTGATGTGATTTGTCTGAGCCTGAAGATAGGAGAAGTCTTGATGACTTCTAACTTTGAAGTTCAACTGTGGTTGAACTCCAGAGATAGTCTCTTGTGGTCTTTTTGGCCTGTGGGTTCTTCTTGAAGGTGGGAGCTGATTGAGGTCCTGTTGGAGCTTGCAAGGAGGCAGTGGATTGAGGTTTAGTCTAGGAGCTTGTTGTCTGTTTGTGAGGTTCGAGATCCTGAAGTTTGAAGGGAGTTTATGGTACTTTCCTGAGGAAGGCACTATGAATGACTTTCATTCTTTCTTCTCACCTCTTTCGTAAGTATCCAATGATGTCGGAGCCGACTTGTGAGTTTAATTTCTCCTGAGGAGGAATGTAAACTGATCACCTGTTGTTGAGCCACATGGGATACGATTCCTAAGTGGAAGCCTCCTAGTACTTTCCTGAGGAAGGTCCTACGGGTCTATTCACTTAGTTCCATTAGTTTATCTAGGTTTTCTCAAGTATCCAGTGATGTTGGAGCCAACTCGTGAGTTTAATTTCTCCTGAGGAGGAATGTAAACTGATCACAGTTGTTGAGCCACGTAGGATACGATTCCTAAGCGTCAGCCTCCTAGTACTTTCCTGAGGAGGGTCCTATGAGTCTATTCACTTAGTTCCCTTAATGCATCTAGGATTTCTTAAATATCCAGTGATGCCGGAGCCAACTCGTGAGTTTAATTTCTCCTGAGGAGGAATGTAAACTGATCACAGTTGTTGAGCCACATGGGATACGATTCCTAAGTGGAAGTCTCCTAGTACTTTCCTGAGGAAGGTCCTATGGGTCTATTCACTTAGTTCCAGTAGTTTGTCTAGGATTTCTCAAGTATCCAGTGATGTTGGAGCCAACTTGTGAGTTTAATTTCTCCTGAGGAGGAATGTAAACTGATCACATGTTGTTGAGCCACGTAGGATACGATTCCTAAGTGTCAGCCTCCTAGTACTTTCCTGAGGAAGGTCCTATGAGTCTGCTCACTTAGTTCCAGTAGTTTGTCTAGGATTTCTCAAGTATCCAGTGATGTTGGAGCCAACTTGTGAGTTTAATTTCTCCTGAGGAGGAATGTAAACTGATCACATGTTGTTGAGCCACGTAGGATACGATTCCTAAGTGTCAGCCTCCTAGTACTTTCCTGAGGAAGGTCCTATGAGTCTGCTCACTTAGTTCCCTTAGTGCATATAGGTATTTCTCAAGTATCCAGTGATGCCGGAGCCTTCATGTGAGTTTAATTTCTCCTGAGGAGGAATGTAAACTGATCACAGTTGTCGAGCCGCATAGGATATGACTCCTGAGTAGTAATCTCCTGGTACTTTCCTGAGGAAAGCACTATGGGCTTGTCTGCTTAGCTTCCTTTCTCTGGTAAGCTTATTCTGAAGCTTGGAGACTGGGATTGATTCCTCTTGCTTAAGGTTTTGATTAGATTGTTGCTTAGATCTTTTGCTTAGGGTATTGTATAGAGTTCTGTTTAGAGATAGATTAAGAGTTGTCTCAGGTTTGTTAGGGGCCTTGCCCAGGAGTAATTTCTTGTTTTGTAGATAGAGGCTTATCAGGTTAGCTAGCCTTCTCTTTGGATTGTTTGACTTGTATGATGTTATGTTGCATTAGACTTAGGTGTTCATCTAGATAGTTCTGAGTAGGTGCATCTTAGAAGTAGACTTTGTGTGCATGAGAAGTTGAGGTGGTCCTCCTTCTGCTTGTTTGTTATTGAGTGGCTTTGCTTGTTGGTATTTGGTAGAGCTGAGCTCCCTTGCCTCTGTGGTTTGCGGCCTTCGCGCCTTGCTTGTTTAGTCGTTGCATTCATGCATATTTTCAGTATTCCTTTACTTTGCAGTCTCTTGTTTGTAGTTTAGTCCTGTTGCCATGATCCCTTAGGAGCTCTGACTTCTCCGTTGCGGAGTTGTTATGATAGACATTAGGACGGTCAACCAGGTGTGATAGCAGTAGGTAAATTCCCCTTTCTCAGCTTTAGTTTTAGGGTTTCCCTTTCCTTTCTGTAGGAGCTTTTGAGTAGCTTGACCCGTAGTTAGCTGAACTACAGCTGCTCTGATTCTTCGTTCCAGACGAAGATATGTAGGCATAGGATGCGATATCCTAGCGAGCACACTAACAACTAACCTTTGTTCTCTCGCGGCTGTGCGATCGAGACCTTCCCGCTAACGACTAATTGTTATCCCTTTCTCTTGCCCGAGTGCATTTGAGACCAGATCGAATTTGTAGGTCCCCGAACCTTTAGGACCAGTTTGTTTTCTCACTGCTGTGTGAGAGCGCCTGTTTACCCGTAGTTAGTCGAACTACGTTTGCTCTGATCTTCCATACTGTGTGGAAGTACGTAGGCACAGGACGCGATGTCCTGGCGAGCAACCTTTCCCCCGTTTAGACGTAGGCAGTCGAACTACGTTGACTCTGACTTTCCCATTGCACGAGGGAATACGTAGGCCCAGAACACCGTATGTTCTGTCGAGTCCTGTCCTTTTATTTTCTTTTCAGACCAGCCATTAGCGTAGATAGATAACACACCCTTTTACCTATAAACACCAAGCGTGGATCCCATCGAGTACGATGGACGTGAGGGGTGCTAATACCTTCCCCTTGCGTAACCGACTCCCGAATCCAGGTTTTGGTTGCGATGACCATACCTTTTCCCGTCTTTGCGAGGTTTACTTCGAGCGTTTCCTTTCCCGCTCTGAGGGATGAATAACGCACGGTGGCGACTCTCCTGTCAAGCCGGCGCCGATTTTCGCAGTAGCGACAGGATGACCATCCTGCTGGGAAAGTAGCTCACAAACTCAAAACTTCAATCTCTGCTGAAGATGATCGTCCTGACGAGGAAGGATCAACCTGTTGGGGAAAGAGAAAAGCAATCCTGGAAACTGCTTTCAAAAGGTATCAACACTCTGACTACATCCTGTGGGAATACTTCATCCTGCTATCACTGAGCTGGGGATTGACCGGTGTACTCTGATTCACACTACACAAGACTCTTTTTGGGGAAGTTAATCATATCCATCTCGACCTTCGCTGGGGAGGACTCTGCTCTGCTTGACAAGCTAATTCTGAACTACTGACGATACATTGATCTTTTCCTTTGACGCTATCTCCACTCTCCTGGGGAGACAACATTCAATTTTGCCTGGGGCGACTTCACTGGGGAAGGACACAACGTTCATCCTCTGAAGAGGGTACCAGCCTGCCATGGACTCTGGCGGGGAACTTTGCGAGCTTTTGAATACCTGCAAAAGTCAACAAGCAAACACAAGGCAATCTATGCAAGAAAGAAACATCTTGGTAATCACCCACGACAACCATTCAGGTAATTTCTGGTTTTAACAATCATCGGCCGAGGCCCGCCTGTTTACACGCATGTAAGTTTATCAAAAACATCGGCGCTTTTTACAAACAAAACTGTAAAAAATTCAAACCAAAGTCACACACTACACTGAATAAAACACTTTATTGATAACGGCCTGAGAGTAGGCAAGATTTGTACATCAGATGCAACTCCTGAAAAGAGGTAGTCACACATAAACAAAATGCAGAAGTATACAAATATACAGAATAAAATTTGTACACATGTCGGCAACGTGTTACAGACGAACACCATGAACCGATCCTCCTATGACTCGCCGGACTCTGACGCTTTCCCGATCTCTGTCTTCGGAAGAAATTGCTTTGGACAGTTGACCCCCCAGATGCTCCCAGACCGCTAAACAATCAAACTTGGACCGCAGTCATTTGCTTCTTAAATCCCTAACTTTTGCGTGAATCGCCCTTTGCGGGTTTTCGATTCACCGGGATACCCTTTTTTGCCGAAGCCGCCCAGTGTAGGTTTTCAACTTCGCGGGTGTACATTTTTTCATTTTATCCCTAACTTTTGCCCGAACCTTTTTATTCTGTTTTTTGGTTCGCCAGGATGCCCCATTTTTGCCTGGACTCTCTTTTTACTGTCCAGCGGGTCAATTTTAAGCAAAGTATTTTTTAACTGCGTCCGAGTTCACAGGGGACGAAAAGTCTTCACCGTCCATGGTGGATAACAATAAGGCTCCTCCGGAGAAGACCTTTCTCACGACGTATGGACCTTCATAATTAGGAGTCCATTTGCCCCTGTGATCCGATTGCGGTGGGAGAATCTTTTTTAGCACAAGATCGTCCGTCTGAAAGCTTTGAGGTCGAATCTTTTTGTCGAACGCTTTCTTCATCCGGCTCTGATACAGCCTACCATGTGCAATGGATGCCAGTCTCTTCTCATCTATCAAGCTCAGCTGATTCAATCTACTTCTCGCCCATTCTGCCTCATCAAGCTGAACGTCAAGCAAAACCCTCAAAGATGGTATCTCAACCTCCAATGGCAGGACTGCCTCCATGCCATATACCAGTGAGAATGGTGTTGCCCTGGTTTACGTACGCACTGTAGTACGATAACCGTGCAAAGCGAATGGCAGCATCTCATGCCAATCCTTATACGTTACCACCATCTTCTGAACAATCCTCTTTATGTTCTTGTTGGTCGCTTCAACAGCGCCATTCATCTTGGGTCTGTAGGGAGATGAATTATGATGCTCGATCTTGAAATCTCGACACAGATCTTTCATCATCTTGTTGTTCAAATTCGAACCATTATCAGTAATGATTCGCTCAGGAATACCGTATCGGCAGATTATATCTCTCTTGATAAATCTGGCCACCACCTGCTTCGTCACATTGGCGTAAGATGCTGCTTCCACCCACTTGGTGAAGTAATCGATCGCGACCAGAATGAAGCGATGCCCATTAGATGCAGTAGGCTCGATTTTGCCAATCATATCAATTCCCCACATGGAGAAAGGCCATGGGGATGCCATAACGTTCAGTGGACTGGGTGGCACATGGATCTTATCAGCATAGATCTGGCACTTGTGACACCGCTTGGCAAACTTGAAACAATCCGTCTCCATTGTTAACCAGTAATACCCTGCCCGCAACAACTTTCGAGTCATAGCATGCCCACCAGCATGTGTACCAAAAGTTCCTTCATGGACCTCTTCCATGAGCAAGTTGGCTTCCTTCTCATCTACACACCTGAGGAGTACCAAATCATGGTTCCTTCTATACAGAACGCCGTCGGGATTCAGATAGAAGTTGCCTGCTAATCTCCTCAGAGTCTTCTGATCACGACTGGATGCCCCAGCCGAATATTCCTTGTTCTTCAGAAAATTCTGTATGTCGAAATACCAAGGTTTACCGTCAGATGCTTCATCAATTGCAAACACAAAGGCCGACCTATCAAGGCGAGATATGACAATCCTGGGAGCCTCATTCCAGTAGTTGACCTTATACATAGAGGATAACGTTGCAAGGGCGTCTGCCATTTGATTCTCCGCCCGGGGTACATGATGAAACTCTACTTTATCAAAGAAAGGTAACAACCTTCTCGCGTAATTCATATATGATACCAGATTAGGTTGGCGTGTCTCCCACTCTCCCTTAATTTGATTCACAACCAATGCTGAATCCCCATATACGTCCAGATTCTTGATCCTCAGATCAATAGCCTCCTCTAACCCCATAATACAAGCTTCATACTCGGCTTCATTATTCGTCACTGGAAAAGTCAATCTGGCTGTGAACGGGATGTGCGACCCGTGGGGAGTTGTAATGATTGCCCCGATCCCGCTACCGTACGAATTGACAGCCCCGTCGAAAATCAATTGCCACTGGGAACTCCGCTCAGGACCTTCACCAGGCAACGACTCATCACAATCTTTAGCTTTCAAGTACATTATGTCCTCATCAGGAAACTCAAACTTCATAGGCTGATAATCCTCAATCGGCTGTTCGGCGAGATATTCAGACAGAACACTTCCCTTAATGGCCTTCTGGGAAACATACTAGATATCGTATTCTGTCAATACCATCTGCCATCTAGCAATCCTTCCAGAGAGCGCTTGCTTTTCAAACACATATTTGATCGGATCCATCTTCGATATCAGCATGGTCGTATGATTCAGCATGTACTGTCTTAGACGTTTGGCAGCCCACGCTAATGCACAACACGTCTTTTCGAGCATAGAGTATCGAGATTCACAATCCGTGAACTTTTTACTCAAGTAGTAAATTGCATGCTCTTTCCGTCCTGTCTCGTCATGTTGACCGAGAACGCAACCCATACAGTTCTCAAGAACCGTCAGATACATAATCAGTGGTCGTCCTGCTACCGGGGGTATCAACACCGGAGGTTCCTGCAAGTATTCTTTTATCTTTTCAAATGCCCTTTGGCAATTGTCGTTCCAGACCCCCGCTTGATCTTTCTTTAGCAGTTTGAATAATGGTTCACACGTGGTCGTTAGGTGAGAGATGAACCTAGCAATGTAGTTCAACCTCCCTAAGAATCCACGGACTTCTTTTTCTGTTCTCGGTGCTGGCATCTCTTGTATTGCTTTTATTTTTGCAGGATCGACCTCGATTCCTTTCTTGCTCACAATGAACCCCAGTAGCTTCCCGGATCTCACTCTGAAGGTACATTTATTAGGATTCAGCCTCAGCCTGAACTTCCTAAGCCTCTTGAACAACTTCAACAGATTAACCAGATGTTCCTCCTCCGTTCGAGACTTGGCGATCATGTCATCGACATACACCTCAATCTCTCTGTGCATCATGAAAAAGCGTTGTCATAGCCCGCTGATACGTTGCCCAAGCATTTTTCAAACCAAAGGGCATCACCTTATAACAGAAGGTTCCCCACGGGGTGATAAAGGTAGTTTTTTCCATATCCTCCGGAGCCATTTTGATCTGGTTGTACCCCGAAAATCCATCCATGAAGGTAAACACTGAAAACTGAGTCGTGTTATCAACTAACACGTCAATATGCGGCAGCGGGAAATCATCTTTCGGGCTCGCTTTATTTAGATCCCTATAATCAACACACATCCGAACCTTGCCATCTTTCTTTGGCACAGGCACGATATTAGCGACCCAAGTGGGATAAGTGGTAACAGCCAGGAACCCAGCATCCCATTGCTTCTGCACTTCTTCCTTTATCTTTACGGCCATGTCAGGACGAGTCCTTCTGAGTTTCTGCTTCACAGGCGGGCAATCTTCCTTCAACGGCAGACGATGAACAACCATATCAGTGTCCAGCCCTGGCATGTCCTCGTAGGACCAAGCAAATATATCACTGTATTCACGCAGCATCTCAATAAGCTCTTGCTTGATGTCCACTTGCAACGCGGCCCCTATACGGATATTCCTGACGCATTCTTCAGATCCTAAGTTGACAATATCAATCTCTTCCTGGTGAGGCAGAATGACTCTCTCCTCTTGCTTCAATAACCGACTAAGCTCTTTTGGTAAGTCACTATCCTCCACAATCTCCTCCTCAGCTTGGAAGATCGGATGCTCGAAGTCTAAACGAGTCATAGGAAGTTTTTGGTCAATGTCATCTGAAAATTCATGAATCCTGCGAGGGAAACAGTTAAGTGCTTCAAAATGATATACAAACAGAATGCATAACCACGCTGCCATTTTATTGAAAATAAAAACAGAAAGAAAAGGATCACAATATTTGAATGCAAAAAACGCCGTCATTTATTGATCATGCAAACATACAGGTAAACAGTTAGGCCCTAAGACAAGATCATCGATGCCCCGGGCAAGGCATGTGATCATACAATGATTGAAAAAGCAACGCATTACTGTTTGGTGACTTGGATGACGTCCTGGATGGACCAGTTGCATAGGCTTTGCCCCGGCGTGCTGGGTCGAATCCATGCGTCCATGTCGCAATCGCTATCCACTTCCTCCGTATCAGACACGACATTAATCCTTTCGAAGCTAACTCCTCCGAGCGTGAACACCACAAGTCCCTTGTACTTAGGCGCACTCTGCGAGGGAGATGGGCGGTACCCCAAGCCATACCTATCTTGCTTCACCGGGATGTCCAGAACCTGCCCCCACTTCTGAGTCTCTCCTGCTTGTACCAACGCCTTGGCTTCTTTATATGAGGAGACGACCACCTCTTGCCCTTCACTCTTTAACGGAGCCTCTTCTTTAACCTCCACCCCTTCGAACGCCTGACACAGTGTTTCATGGATCTCTCCATCTACCTCCACGTACTTGAAAGAAGACAAGTGACTGACTAGGATATCTTCTTCGCCGCACACCGTCACAATACTCCCCTCAACCATATACTTCAGCTTCTGATGGAGCGTAGAAGTTACAGCCCCAGCGGCATGAATCCAAGGTCTCCCGATCAAACAGCTATATGCAGGCTGGATGTCCATGATGTAAAACACTGTATCAAACACCTCCGGACCTACCTGGATGGGTAACGTCACTGACCCGAATACTGACCTCCTTGTCCCGTCAAAGGCCCTCACTACCAAATCACTAGGTGTGCACAACAACCCACGGGTATCTAATTTCAACAGGGCTTTCTTTGGTAACACATTCAACGAGGACCCAGTGTCTACCAGCACATGGGATAAAATAGTGCCCCGGCATTCAATGGAGATGTGCAAGGCATTATTGTGATCACGCCCTCTAGGCGTTAGGTCAAAATCCGTGAATCCCAGACCATGCCCAGCGTTAACATGTGCCATAACTCCCTCCAGCTGATTAACTGAAATCTCTTGCGGCATGAAGGATGTCTCAAGTACCTTCAACAGGGCATTTCTATGCGCTTCAGAACACAACAGCAGCAATAATATGGAGATCTTTGACGGGGTCTGCTGCAGGTGCTCTACAACCTTGTAATCACTTTTGCGGATCAACCTCATGAACTCTTCCACGTCTTTGGTTATCGGCTCTTTCTCTTTACTCCCCGAAGATTCCCCCTCAACAACTTTGTTCTTACCTCTGGCCAGTCTCTCTGCCTCGACCTCAGGTGAAGTGAAGATTCTCCCGCTTCGGGTTATACCACCCGCTCCCACTATGTTATCTACGGATCCCGCTGGCGGATCATTCAAGTCAATCTTTTCCCCATTGCAATACACCTCAGCACCATAGCACCACGGGACTGCCTTTGTGCTTTCATAAGGGACTGGCTTAGCCTTGGTAATAGTGATGGTCGGCCTTTTCGATGATGCCGAAATTGTCACTGATTTGAACGGAATGGTGATCGTAGCAATCTCCCTACGCTCTTCTTCAAATTCTGTCTCAGCAGACTTCTCTCGCCCCACAGACCTGTCAAACGGCAAAATTCCTTCATCAATCAAATCTTGAACTCCCCTTTTCAACTTCTCACAACCCTCAGGTTGAACCAAACAGTCAACACACTCTTCGCTGCAACCGGGATAGACACCTCCTTTCAATAAACGCTGCTTTACATAACTCAAAGGGGTTTTCAGCTTGCTCACTTCCGAAACCAAGTTCAACTCATCATCTACCATGATTGCATTGGCCCCAGCCCCACCATGCTTGGGCATTGGCTGCTGCGTGATATTGGGACCGTCCTTCCCGAAGTTAATAGCCGTACTATCAAGCAAATCCTGTACTTTATGCTTGAAAGCTAAGCAATTTTCAATATTGTGCCCTGGTGCACCCGAATGGAAGTCACGGTGCTCATTAATATCATATCCGACTGATGGCTGGCCAGTTGGGGGTGCTAAGGTCCTCTTCTCGACTAGCTGCAATTTCAACAAAGTTTGAAGGAGTTCTGCATATGATACCGGCGGTACTTCGAATACTCTCCTCGGTCGTGGGTTCTGAAGTCTGTGTTGATTATTATTAGGCTGCGGCTGAGCCTGCTGCTGTGGTTGTTGTCTCTACTGCTGAGAAGGCCCTGGAATGGTTACGCTTGCAACTTGCGACTGCTGACGCCAGTTCTGACTTTTATTCCTTCGTCGAGCATTGTATACAGCGTTGGTATCACCCTGCCTTTTACCACCAAACGTATTCTTATTACCTCCTGCGGAACTGGACTCACCCGCTTGAATTTTACCAATCTTTACCCCGTTTTCAATGCGCTCCCCCATCAAGATCAACTCAGAGAAAGTACTCATCGAAAAATTGAGCAACCGGTCATAGTACATTCCAGAAAAAGTTCCTATGAACATATCCATCATTTCGCGCTCCACCATCGGAGGGTGCACCCTAGCAGCCAAATCTCGCCATCTCTGGGCGTATTCTTTAAAGCTCTCGCTAGACTTTTGAGACATGCTTTGCAGCTGGACTCGGTTAGGGGCGAGATCACTATTATATTGATAATGTCGAACAAAGCCTCTGCCAGCTCCTTCCAACTCCTGATCTGAGTAGGCTCCAAGCTCATGTACCACTCCAGCGATGGCCCCGACAGGCTATCCTGGAAGAAGTGCATTAGCATCTTTTCATCCTCAGAATACGCAGACATACGCCTGTAAAACGCGCGTACATGCACCCTAGGGCATGTATCCCCTTTGTACTTATCAAATGACGGCGCTTTGAATTTCAGCGGGACCCTCAACCCTGGGACTAGCCCCATATTTGACATATCCAGCCCAAGAGCATTATGGCTGGCCAATCCGTTCACCTTCTCTTCTAGCAATCTCATCCGATGGTTGTCATCCCTAGCCCTTTCATAGCCCTCGTTCTGACCAGAGAACACATCCTCCTGACGATCCTCCCAGCGAGGTACTGCATCATATCCAACGTAATCTGCATCACGGCCCGGGCCCGTTTGGAAGTACCTGGGGTCATACCTCAGATTACCCATCTCTTGAGCGTTGTATGCGCCAGTTCCATATCCAAGATTACCATAGCCACCAAACCCAGCCTTGGCGCAAGCAATGCTGCCATACCCCATATTCACACCATTGAAGCCCTGATTACCATTAATACCATTCATTCCGACATTCTCGACGCCCCCATTGAGACCCTGGTTAACATTACCCACAAATACCCCAGCAGTATCTGCATTGGCATTCATATTACCGGTGTTCCCACCTCCACCTACAGGACCAGTTTCTCCAGCATTCAAACCGGTTATGGGAATAGCATCAGCACTTTGACGATTCTCAATTCGGGGAGAAGCAGCAATGTTTTCACCATGCGGTGTCCCGTTGTTTTCAGCCCGTGCGACTATCGGTTGAACCAGATTCTGCATCTGCTCTTGTCCTTTGATGATGGTCTCCATGGTTTGCATGAGCAGGGTCATCCTGTCACGCATCTCTTGCATTTCACTCTGCACGTTGTCCATGATCTTCTTCTGGTTGGTCCTTGTAGAGTAACGGTGGACCCGCTTTTCTGCAATCCTGAAAATACCTGCTTTAAAGATGCAGGAGATAAGATACACGGATCACAAACCTGTAATGCAAATATGAGTATGTATGCAAAGTGCAGTATGTGTCTGTGCATTAGGGAATATCATTCCCCGATTCTAGTGTGAATGTGCCGGTGCAGTGACAGTGCTAGCAACACGGTGATTGGAGCCGAGTCATACAAAACCTCGTATATTGCAGAGAAATCCAAGAATACAATATCACTGAGTGTACAATAAGAAGGCATGACCTCAACCAACAATCCTGGTGATGGTCAGCACGAATGCAAATATAGCATACACATTAATATATGAAATGGTCAAGTACACTCATGAGCCTGGTACTCTTCTAGTAACTTCTTAGTCTCTGGATGACTTGGTCGGGTAAGCAGCCCCTCAACGAGTTGATTTCTTCGTTTGAGAACACGTCACCAGCGGTTTCCTCCCATGCCCCTTCTCCGAAGCGATCCTCTAGCTTCCGCTTCTGAGACACAGCTTCGTTCCTGCCTTTAATGGCCTTGTTCAGTGCCTTCTGGAGACTATATCTGGTCATCACCTCTTCTTCATGCTTCTTAATGCTAGCCTTCAACTGCTCTTCGAGTTCAGAAATTTGCTGCTTCAATTTGTCTTCCCTCTTTTTGTTGTTGGTTAGCGTAGCATTCCATGTCTTATTACAAGAAGAGATTTCTCGGTGAGCGGCGTCGAGTGCTTTCTTTTTGGACTCCAACATGTCATGAGAGCTTCTGAACTCTTGCCCCAGACGTTCACGCTTCTTTTTCTCCTCAGTCAACTCAGCACCTAGCCTGTTTACTAGTTCGATCTGCTGTTGGAAAGAATGCACAGCCTTGTTCTTCTCACTACGCATCTGAGCCAGCTCCTTTTCTAACTCTTCATTAATCTTCATCAAGGCTTCCTTTTCTTTCACAACTCGCTCGTAGGCCTCCCTGGTGACATTGGTCGGTTCTTCCACCGGCATATGAACAGGGACCGGCGCAGCTGGAAATGGCATCCGTAACTGTCTTGCTCTCTCCTGGATCCAAACTTTGTAGGGTGTATAAGCCTGACAATCATTCTTCCCCAACAGTGGTTTCCCTTTTCTGTTAATACGCATCCAGGCATGCCGAAGCTTGGCTAGTAACTCTCCATTCAAATCACCGGTGAAGTACAGAGATTCCTGTACTTCTTCCTCCTGAGGTGGGTTCTTCAACGCATATCCAAACCGGCGAACAAACAGAGATGGGTTGTAATTGATGCACCCTTTTCTCCCTATCAACGGAACATTAGGATACCCAGAACAACTGGAAATAAGCTCAGACCCCAAAAAGTCTCGGTCAAACCACTCAATGTCTTCAGAAGATAGCCTCATCATGCGCTCTGGTCAGTCAGCTGTAGTTGCACTATCCATAAAAGGTCCCTTCAAGGGAAGATGACTCTTAAACCACATGTACAGCAAAGGCACGCAACAAGAGACGTTCTTGCCTCTCCTGTTCTCATTTCTGTAGTGCATCGAATGGTAGAAGTCCCCGATAAATGTGGGTACCGGGTTGCCAGCAGCAAACAGATGAAATGCATCCATGTCCACGAAGTTTGGGAAATTGGGAAACAGCATTATCCCATAAATGCATAGAGCCAAAACAGCGTTGAAGACTACCCAACATCCATTCTTGGCGTATTCTTGAGCCTTACCAACCAGAAACTGGAGAGAGAGACCTGGAACCCCTCGCCAAGAAGTCATCAACAGCTCAGAAGCATTCATGTGCAAGGCCTTAGCTAAATCCTCCAACTTGGGCTCAGCGGCAGAGTGAATAAAAGGAACTTTATTGTGTACTGGCAGCTCAGTAAACTCTACATACTCTTCCATGGTAGGCCCCAAAATAAAGTCAGTAAATGTGAAACACCTCAAAGTCGGGTCATAGAATTGCATCAGCATATACAGCCCATTCAATTCATCATCAGTTGGTTTGCGAACCAATCTCAACAGCCGTCCGTAACTCTGCCTGAAGCTTCTACGGACATCCTCATCAGCAAGAGAGATCAGACCCAGGAGGGGAGTAATATCAGGAATAGGTAACTTGTAGGCAACTGTCATCCTCAAACCAGCCATGATCAATACTCAGAAGTCCAGACACTAGAACCAGGGAATATGCAAATGCACCTGCAGCACAGACACACGTTAATGGGATGCAATGATAATGGTTATGCAAACAATGCAATGCAAGTAACATGCAACAGGGACCAAATTCCGTGGCTGAGAAGCCTGAACCATATCAAAAAGTCTCAGATAGACCCTCCAGAATTCCTCAAACCCTGGTCTCAGATAGACCCAATACCAAGCTCCAACGCTGGTCTCTGATAGACCCCATAACATAACTCCAACTGGTCTATGATAGACCTCATACCATAACTCTGACTGGTCTCTGATAGACCTCACAACTGTCCATAAATACTCAGGATCTCAGATCAAGAAATAACCGGTATCTGAAGGTCTAGTTACCTGCATAACCCCAAACCCTCTCACAGGTGGATGTCCTAGTAACTGACAAAGGTATGGCATCCTATGCGGTCGTTGGCGTCACAAACTTTCAGGGTGATGATACGATTCCCAGAAGGAGTGGCATCATCAAATCCTGAAGAGGCCTCACTTAGCCAACTTCCAAATGATCGGTTTCCAGAGTCGACAATCCAACTAACAAGCAACCCGAGCCACCCAAAGGGCAGGACAGGAGGCCAACCAGAAGAACCTCGTCTGAGTGTGGATTTCGTGGGACACTAGGACATACAAAGCACGTGCGCGCCCACTAATTTCCACTCTAATTCTAGGTGCACTCAAGCCCAGGTCCGGCTTATCTCTCAATCATAGAACACCCGTCACACCCCAATACAGCAATAATAACAATAATATAATGCTGAAAGGTAAATAACAGAAATAAAAATCCATACAAAATCCTCGACGGGAAAACAAGCGCTAGGATTGACTCGCTTAAGGGACGTTGGATCCCAAATGCATAAGGAACTATCACAGTCCTTAGCATCCAGGGGACGTTGGATTCCCAGCAGAGTCGCCAGCTGTCGCTACTGCGAAAATCGGCGCCGGCTGACAGAAGAGTCGCCACCGTGCGTTATTTATCCCAACGGAGGGAAAGGAAACGCTCGAAGTAAACCTCGCAAAAAAAAAACGGGAGAAGGTATGATCATCGCAACCAAAACCTGGATTTGGGAGTCGGTTACGCAAGGGGAAGGTATTAGCACCCCTCACGTCCATCGTACTCGATGGGATCCACGCTTGCTTGCTTGTACGGATTACACTTCTATCTAAACTAAAGGATGAGGTCTGAAAAGAAAAGAAAACATGACTCGGCAAAGCATCGCACTTTATGCCTACGTATTCCCGTTTGGAACGAGAAATCAGAGTCAACGTAGTTCGCCTAACCACGGGTAAAGGAGGGGAAGGTTGCTCGCTAGGATATCGCATCCTATGCCTACGTACTTCCACACAGCATGGAAGATCAGAGAAAACGTAGTTCGGGCTACGCACGACACAAGCTGTTCAAGTGTCTTTTATGAAAAATCTCACCTTAAACAAGGGTTTTCTTATTGCAAAAAGGTTGATGTTTGTTCAAATCTTTTGACGGAAGAAATGAACTGATTTCTGTTATAACCTTTATTAATGTTTTTCTGTTGTTTTGAAGAAATAAGAGATGACACTCTACAAATCCTAGGGTTGAAAAGGGGATAAAATCTACCCTAATGTTATCATACATGGGTTAACTCCTAATGTCTATCATGCTCCTCTCTTGCGCAGAGAGAAACAGAGATCCTAAGGGATAAACGGAAACAGAAACAAAAGCAAATATACAATAAAGCAGTAAAATGCATGGATGCAACAATACAAGCGAGGCAAGGGAGTCCCACTCAACCTCGAACCTAGAAAACAACAGGCAAAAGTGAACAGGATTCACTTTCAACCTAACAGGTTAAACAGCAAGCAATACAGTCCGGGAAATTCAATCAATACATCAAGAATTATAAACAGCAAAAAAGTCTTCACCAACTTCTGTCTTCAAGTCATCCCCAAACATCTACAGGCTTCAAGCAAGCATCAATCTTTATCTTCAAGCCTTCAAGCAATGCCTCTATCTTCAATCTTCAGTGCTTTTCTTCAAGTCTCAATCTCCAAGATGAGTATCAGTTAACAAGATGAACTGGGGTGTTAAGCAATTAGTTGACCACCAAAGGTGGCAAACAGACTGCTAACAACACATAGAATATTTCTCTCAAGAGTTCTATCTCTTAGACACTATCACCAAGCCTTCCAAAGGAAGGGGGTGAGTGTCTTAGAGAGACTCTGCATCATAGAGAGGGATGGAGGCAATCAAGACCTTCCATGTTTGTGAACCAAGTTTTCTACTCTAGAGCTCTGCCTAACTCCTAGATCCTATAAACTTCAACAGCTGCCAGCAAGAGATACTCCTCATCAACTCTGGAAGTTGGTCTTCATTCTTTAATCCTCAAATGGGCTTCATCAACACAGTCTTCAGCTCAAACCCCAAGCCCCAAACAAGCCCAATACCCCACACAGTCAAATAATAACCCTAGAGAGGGCACACCACACAGTCAAGCAAATACAAGCAGTACACTAATAGCAATAGGGGAAGCCTAATATTTTCTAAGGGATCTATTATCTACCCATAATACCCCTATAGTCCCATACCCCAAAATCAAATTAAAATTCCTAAAAGAAATGATTTACTTCACCTATGCTATCTCTAAACCCTAGTTTTGATTCTCCTAATCACACCTAAACAAATCATCTAAAATTAAATCCTAAAATCATGAATTAAATTTTATATACAAGCTAAAGTTCTAAGTGAAGTACTCCAAAAATAATGGACCCTAAATGTAAAAGCATCTAACTAAACTAAAATCAACAATATCATGTATAAACCTAAAATCAATTAAAACCTATTTAAAAGAAAAATACACAAAAAATACTAAAACAAAATAAAATGCTAATTTTATTTATGGATATTTTTCTTAACAGAATTATTGACCTAATGCAAAAACAGGAACTAAAAAATATCAATTTTCTGATTTTATATGATTTTTTAAAGATGCTAAAAATATAAAAGAAAAATAAAATCAAAGAAATGAATTAAATTTGGGGGGGGGGGGGGGGGGGTATCAATAGCATATGCGCCTAGTTCAATTATCTAGCTGGGCTGGAAACTGGGGGTGGCATTAGTAATTTGCGCAGGGCCCACGCGTTTCAGTTATTAAATCAAAAATTAAAAGAAAAAGAGAGGACGCGCGGTGCGAATAGCAGGGATTTTGAGTGTAATTCATTGGGCTTTGGTCATGGGGGGTGGGGATAGCAAGATTGATCCAGGCCCACGCGTTTCAGTTAATGAAACGCTGCGTATTGCTGCGCAAATTTCCCTCCGTTCTCGTTTTCAAATGCTAGCCATTGGATCTAACCCCAGGTCAAAGTCTCCCACCTAATCAGACGGTCATGGCATCGTCTTCAACCTTGGACAAACCCTAACTGAAAACGTTTCTCCCATGCGCGATCCTTCTCCACCTCTGTTCTCTCTCAATTCAGCATGAAATTCTAAACTTCGAAGACCAAAATTGATCCACTCTCTCCCAGGAATACTACCATGCCAACATCTCGGATTGAAACGCCCTAGAACTCACAAATCGATAGCAAGAAATCCATAGTTCACCAACTTTCCACTGACATGCACTCTCACGATTCTCTAATTTCTTGGTACTAATGTGCTCTCCATGTTGCACTGATTATTCTAAACTATTACACTAAGATTAACACCCCCTAAACTAAGAGTTCTAGGTCATTAAAGTTGCACTGCCCTAAGATCAAACCTCATCAATGGAGCCCTAAGTCTCTGAAAAGTATCTTCTACCTATCCCTAGCAATTCTAGCCTAACAAATTCAACTAAAAGAGGATAATTAAAGGTGTAAAGATCAAGTTGCATACCTGAATTTCTTGGTGAAACAGGTAAGAATTCGTGCACTTCAGGCCTGGCAAAACTTCAAGGATGATCCTCAGATGGTATTGGTGCTTCTGTTTGCAACAAACTGCGTGTAGAGAGCTTGTGGTGAGAGCTGCCAATCTGGTATGGATCTTTGCAATTTCAACTTCAATTCTTCAAACCTCCATTGATGAACCTCTGACTAAGCTTGTATGCACTCAATAGGCTCTATGGATCATGAATGAAGAAGGAGATTGAACAGAATTGATGATGAATGAACACTTTCACTTTTTCTTGCACTTGAAGCTACAATGAAATTCTCACTTTTTTCTCTCTCTATTCACCAACCTTTTTCACCAATGCTCTCTACTCATTATATAGATGATGATGGAAATGCCTAGAAGTTTCTGGAACAGTCTAGGAGAGTGTAGAATATCTCATGAATTTCTCATGATATGGCATAATGGAACTTATCATCTCATGTAATATCTCCTCTCATACACTTTGCAGCCCACTTGAAAATCTCATTTCATGACAAATTGGAAGTGTATTAGTGCTTACATACCCTGAATTTTGCCTTATGCTAAGTTTGCATGGTTGCCTTATTATGCAAGTAATGGATTTACAAAGCAACCCCATTTTTAAAGCCCTATCTCAAAATTGTGGCTGAACCAAAGTATTTAAAATGTTGTTTAGAATCAATTTGGTATATTACATGACCCATTTTGGATTTATAGATTGCCCAAACCAATTTTCAATCTCAACTTTTTCAACTTATATGCCATTTTTAAGTCATTTTTCACCCACTTTGGTCAATTCTTGCTACAAGCTTTTACAACATGCCATGACCTCTTTTCTAGACTTAAAATGCCATTTTGAGCAACTTTGATGTTGTGAAGTTTTTCATTTGAAGCTTCCTTGTATGAGTTTTAGGCATAGGCTAAGAATGACCTGTAATTCTCAAATGACCAAAATACCCTTTGCTTGCCAAGGACATAAGTAGAGTTCCACAAATCATATGAAGGCATACCATACCTTCCTAGAAATCTAAGACAATGAGGAACAACTCTCATGTTGGCCAGAAATCCATTTGAAATCTCCTTGAAGGTCAAAAATTGCTTGGAAGACAGACAACTTTCACAGACAAATTTCAGTGCCCTCAGATGACCTGTAACTTGCAAGAGCTATAACTTGAGTTCTATAAATCATCTTGATGACTTCCACCACTCAAATTAAAGCTATGAAGATACTATACAAGTTTCATATGGACTAGAAATTCATATGAAGCTTGCATCTTGAGTTACACTGCTTTGAAGTTTGACCTAAATCAGGGGATTTTACACTGAAACCCTAATTTGGTAACTCCACTTCTCCTTGACTCCTTCTGATTTTTCTTTGGCACAACACCATATCCATATCCATATAGCAAATAATGAATCCCACATTCTTCAAATGATCCTTGATGCCTTTCAAAACAAGTCTTTGACCTAGGGTTGACCTAGTGTTGACCCAGATAAAACCCTAGTTGACTGACTTCAACTGAGGCTCTTGCAATCATTCCAATGACTTGGTTACTCCTCAAAAATGATCATCTAGGCTCTTCATAACATCCATACACACCTCATGCTCTTGGCTCATGGCTCACACTTCCTCTGATGATCCCCAAATAACCTCAGGATAGGGGAGAACTCACTGATCAACCTGTCAACTCTTCAAAGCCCAAATTCTTCCCTGATGACCTGAGTAGTCTTGAATATGAATGAAACCCTTGAATATGCCTCTTGAGATAAGAATAGCACTTGATCCCCTGATTAAGATAGCTTGCTTATGCTATGCAATGCAGATGAATACACTATGTACATGATGCCAATGCAAATGATTATGCAATTGAAACATGAACCTAGGTTAGAAAAGGTTGGGCAAATTTTGGGGTGCAACACCAAGCACATTGATGAGAGGCTGAATTTCGTCAGAGGGGTAATCGAGCATGGAGAAGTCCAAGTGCTGAAGGTTTTGACAGATCATAATGCTGCTGATATGATCACCAAGATGTTGCCTAATGTTAGCTCAAAAATTCGACGCCCACATTAAATTAGAGTTTTTGGTTGAAATATTGATTTCTCGAGGTAATGTGAAGAAGCCTTCGACTAGGTCTTTACAATAAATGAGATCGAAGGCACTCACATAAGAAAGGAAAACTTTTTGGGACTTAGAAAATATTTCTAAGATTAAAGTTACCTTCGACCGAGAATGCTGGCCAAATACTAGCAGAATTTTAAATTCAAATAAAGGAGGGAGTAGTTATGTTTTCTCATTCCTGAACGAGACAAGTTGTCGCTTGCGCGAAAATAAGGTGTCGGCATGACAGAAGAGTCGCCACCTTTCGTTATTTATCCCTCAGAGCGGGAAAGGAAACGATCGGAAAAACCTGACGAAAAAAGGGTAAGACAAGGTCATCGCAACCATTGTCTGGGTTCGGGAGTCGGTTACGCAAGGGGAAGGTATTAGCACCCCTCACGTCCATCGTACTCGATGGGATCCTCGCTTGTTTGTTTACTTGGACGGGTTGGTTATAATCTATCTACCTATCAAGGCTGGCTGAAAAAGAAAAGAAAAATGACTCGGCAAAGCGTCGCGCTTTATGCCTACGTATTCCCATCAGAGAATGAGAAATCAGAGTCAACGTAGTTCGGCTAACTACGGGTGAAGGGGAAAGTTTGCTCGCTAGGATGTCGCATCCTATGCCTACGTACTTTCATCTGGTATGAAAGATCAGAGCAAACGTAGTTCGGGAAACTACAGGTAAAATAGCTCAACTAGGCGGGAGACTATCAAGTCCTACTGTTATCATGCCACGGATTCATCCTATGGTTGAGGTTTGAACAGGGAACTCCTAGATGTTGTCATGCATAGGTTTCAACCTAAAAGTCTATCATCAAATCCTCATCAGAAGAAATGAGAGTCCTAAGGGATCATGTCAATGATACACCAAAACAGACAAAAGCATCAGCTTTAACAGTAAAATGCATGCAATGCAAGTGAGGGAGGAAATGTGTGTGGGGCTTCAGCCTCCACAAGCTCGTCTCGACCTCAAGCCGGTCATGAAATAACAGTAATCATACTGAAAAATAAACAACATGCTATCAAGCAATAACAGGTAAAAGAAATGAAGTGCCATCAGGCAAACAAACACACTTACTTGAGAAAGAAAGAATCCACTCTCTAATCCTAACCCTAATCACAGAATCTGAATCAAATCTAAGCACTAAAGCAAGACCCTAACAAGAGAAATCAATCCCAGTCTTCAAGCTTACCAAAGAAAGGGAGCTAAGTAAGCAGACTCATAGTGTCTTCCTCAGGAAAGCACTAGGAGGTGTATACTCAGGAGTCATACCCTATGTGGCTCAACCACTGTGATCAGTTTACATTCCTCCTCAGGAGAAATTAAACTCACAAGCAGGCTCCAACATCACTGGATATTTAGGAAATCCTATCTGAACTAGTGGAACTAAGTGAATAGACTCATAGGACCTTCCTCAGGAAAGTACTAGGAGGCTTCCACTTAGGAGTTGTATCCCATGTGGCTCAACAACATGTGATCAGTTTACATTCCTCCTCAGGAGAAATTAAACTCACAAGTTGGCTCCAACATCATTGGATACTTGAGAAATCCTAGATAAACTAAGGGAACTAAGTGAATAGACCCATAGGACCTTCCTCAGGAAAGTACTAGGAGGCTTCCACTTAGGAGTTGTATCCCATGTGGCTCAACAACTTGTGATCAGTTTACATTCCTCCTCAGGAGAAATTAAACTCACAAGTTGGCTCCAACATCATTGGATACTTAAGAAAGAGGTGAGAAGAAAGAATGAAAGTCATTCATAATGCCTTCCTCAGGAAAGTACCATGAACTTCCTTCAAACTTCAGGATCTCAAACCTCACAGGCAGGGAATAATCCAAGCTCTGGGTCTCTGAATCTTGATCTACAATCTTCTCTTCATGATGCTCTCCATCAAGATCTTCAAGGCAACACAAGCCCCTCAACAAATTCCCCACAATGAACCCCAAAGATGAACAGATACCCACAGGGGAGACAAAATCAACAGGCAACTTCAGAAAATACCTAAAAATACTAAACTAATGGGGAAAAATCTAACAAATATTCACAAGGGTCCTCAACACCTACTCATAACATCTACAAAGGCCTCTACCTAAAAATCAAGACAAAACTCAATCAAAGAAAGGGATTCTTCACCTATGCACAATCTAAACCCTAATCAGGATACCCTAAATCTACCCTAATTAAACTAATCAAAAATTAATTCTAAAAATCTAGAAAAAATCCTATAGGGAACTATGATTCATCATCTAATTGCACAAAAAATAATGGATTAAAAACCCTAAGGGAAGGTTCTAAAACAATTCCTACAAAATCATGATACAACATTAAACATATTAAAAGCTACTTATTTGGAAAATCTATTAAAAATATTAAACCTAAAAATAAAATCCCATTTTTATTTTTATAATTTTCTACACATTTTCATCTAATCATAGAAAAAAGAAGAAGTAAAAAATCATTTTTTATCATTTTTTAATGAATTAAACAAAACAGAAAAATAAAAGAAGAAAAATAAAATAATTAAAATCAATTAAAGGGAGGGGGTGTGACAAGCACACGCGCTAGTTAAAATGAATTGGGCCAAATAAAAGGGGGGGGGGGGGGGGCGAATAGAAAATAAGCCCAGAACCGGTTTAAGTGAAACGACTGCGTTTCATTGATATTTGAATCTTCCCTCCAATCTTCAGACTCATCCACGGCCGTTGGATTAGATGAATTTGTCAAAATCTGGAACGAATCCAATGGCTATTGTTTCGTCTTCTCCAAACAGACTAGGGTTTTCAGAACCCTCTCCCCCATGCCCTAACCTTCGAGCTCCTCCATCTCTCTCCACACGCCATGATTTCACACGATTCCAAAACAAGAAATGCTCTACTAAATGAGAGGAATAAAATGGCACGAGTGGTTTTCCCTGATTCGTTCTCAATAACTCCAACAGAAGACTTCAACATATTGGTACACCCATGTTCAACTGACATCAACCTTCATCAAACTTCAGTCTAATGGTCTACAGATGCTCTACATGTTATGCTCATCAATCTGACCTAACTCATACTAACTAAAACGCCCTAAACAACCAATTCTTGAAGATTCAAGAATCATTCACCTGCCATGGAACCTCATGGATCGTGCCCTAACTCATGGGAAAGAATCATCTACCCTAGTGCATCATTTCTGTGACTATGAAACTAACTAAAACTCAATAATTTAGGAGGTATAAGGTGAAGAAGAAACCTGTCAAGAGGTTATGGTGCAGTGATGTAGAGCACGATTCAAGCCTTGGAATTGCTTCTAGATGATCCTTGGATGACCACCAGTCTTCTGTTTGCAATGGTTGTGAAGGAGATGGCTTGTAGTGGAAGAATTCTTGAGTTGCTTCAACTTGAAGAAATTGCTTCAATGGCTATGTAGCTCTCTCTCTCCTCTGACTTGACTCAAGTTTCACCAACCTTTGATCACTCTCTGATGCACTCTTTATATAGTAATCATTGGATGTGTCTAGATTCATCTAGAAGGACCTAGAAAAGTCATGAACTTCTCCTTAGATGAGAAGTTGAAAGTATCATTTCCCTTGCCTTATCCCTTGTAATCTCATGCCAAATTGTCTTAATATGAGATATTGAATGCTAATGAATGAAAGCAGCCCTTACATTTCACTTATGTAGGGTTTTGCAAAGTTGCCTTCTTATGCAAGTAATAAATTTCCAAAGGAATTCCATTTTTGGAGCCTCAAATGAAAAATCTATTTAAACCAAATTTCTTAAAATGGTTTTTCCAATCAAAATGATATATTGGATGACCTATTTTGGATTTGTGGATCTCCCAAATCACTTTTCAATTTCAACTTTTCAAAGTTATAAGCCATTTTTAGTTCATTTTTGACCAATCATGTAATCTTGTGCTATGAGCTTTTCCAACAATTTGTGACCTTCTTTCTAGACTTAAAATCACATTTTGAGCAACTTTCATGTTTTGAGTTTTTCCATTTGAGGCTTGGAAATAGGAGTTTTAGGCATTGGCTAAAATGACCTATAACTGACAGATGACCAAAATACCCCTGTCTTGTTCAAACCATAAGTTGAGTTCCACAAATCCAATCAAGGACTTCTACCACTCAAATTAAAGCTAAGAAGATCCTCTTCAACATTCATGTTGACCAAGAAATCATAGGAATTATCCTACTAGGGCAAAAGTTGTCTGCAAGTTGGGTGACTTTCAAGGACCCAGATTCACACACCTCTGCTGACCTGTAATTTGTCAAAACCATAACTTGAGCTCTGTAACTCCTATAAAGGACTTCCACCACTCAAATTAAAGCTTAGAACAAGCTCTACAACATTCATGTTGTGGGGAAGATGAGATATCAATCACACCTAGAGCTAAAACTGCCTGGAAAATAGGGATCAAACTAGGGTTTTTCCACTGACAATCCTCAGAAACCCTAACTCAAAACTTCTCAAACTCCTTAATCATGATGAGTTGGTCTAGGAATCGTCCTTATAACATCTCTATACATCATTCCATGATCTCATGGCCCTTGGATTAGGTCTCAACCTTCTCCAAATCTTCAGCTGATCTAGGGTTGACCCAGTCAAAACCCTAATTCTACCATTCATGGTTGAATCTTCTGAACTCTTGCACAATGACTTCTCTGGGCTTCATGATGGCTATCAAGACATCTCATAAGCTTTCTCAAAACATCAAGTTCATTCTCAAAGTCTCAGAATCATCTGAGGAGCACCCACAACTCTCAAGTTAGGAGGCACACAACCCTGGTTTCAAACCACTCCTCTGAGGATCTTGATGAAGGTATCAACTCTCAAACACTTAGATGGATAAATAATTGTTGGTCAAATTTTGGGGTGCAACAGCTGCCCCTATTCAAACGGCTTGAACCTAACTGGGTGAGAAGCGAACGGCTCTCAACCAATCAAGGTACGAGACGGTTGAATACCGGTAAACCCGAAAATTTGCCAACTGCACGAGCACACGGTACTCTGCGGGGAACAAATCTTTGAATACTGCAACACTAGCTGCTCAACAACTAGCTGGAGAGATACTGATCTGACATCGCCGCCGGAAACAAACATCATTCTGAGAGACACTCGACATCGCCGTCGTACAAACATCATCTCTGCTGGGGATTTAAAGAGCCTGACATCGCCGTCGAACAAATCATAATCTGACCTCGCCATCCAACAAACATTCAACCTTGCCGTCGAACAAAATACAACACTGAACAAATCTGACCTGGGGTTCACCCCTGGTAAAGTACACTTGCGTATTTGGAGCTACTCTGCTGGGGATGAGAGACTCAACCGAGCACACTCTGATCTGGGGTTCACCCTCAGAACCATAACGAACATCGGAATACTGCTGCCCACTGCCCACCGTAGAACTTCAACATTAAAGATATATGAAACCCTGGCCCCTGGCCATTCCAGCTTCAGCTAGAAAAATCTTCAAGCATTTCTGAATATGAATGAAACCCTGGCCCCTGGCCACTCCAGATCCGCTGGAGAATCTTCAAATCTTTCTGAAGATAGATGAAACCCTGCCCGTCGGCTATTCCAGCTTCAGCTAGAAAGAACATCCTTGGCCTTCAAGGATATATGGATCTGCCTTCAGGCAACTCCGCCTCTGCTATAGAGCATCCGTGACTTCAGTCAGGGATACACTTCGGCCTTCAGTCCGAAAAATGAATCCTAGGTCATTCATGACCTTGGGGATAACCTTGCCCTTAGGCACCTTCGCTTCAGCTTGGGAAATCTGTGACTTCAGTCAAAGAAATAGTGTCCTGAGCCATTCATGACTCTACGGGGATTCAGACACTTTTCCATCAGGCAAAACTCCGCTTCAGCTGGAGAAACATCTTCGACTTCAGTCAGAAGAAACACCATTCACTTGATCGCAATCAATCATCTCCTCAGGACAACTGACTTGGTCTTCAGACTCACACGAATCACTCTGTTGTATCTACAACCCTGGAACCTTGTCTTCAGCTCCCCGTTGATTCATCCACACGGAAATCTGGCTTCACAGGAACCTTCTGATATCGCCTTCAGGCGCTTATGAAATCCATCTTCAGATTAGACATCGTTGTTGGAGCAGACATATCATGCTGCTCAGGACTTCAAGAATCATCTTGAACAAACCGATCCGTCGGGCATCTTCAAGAATCGTCCTGAACTGATAACCTTTCTGGAGCAAACATTCTGTTGGGAATTCCAGGAATCTTCCTGGGCAACTCCTGCTGGAGACGCTATTGGGGAGCTCAAGTATCATACTAGGCGAACCACTCGAGAAGCTGTACTGAGGTCTTAAGAATCGTCTTAAGCAAATGGCCCTGCTGAGGGATTTGAGAATCATCTCGAACTGAAGACTTCGCTGGGGATTTCAAAAATCATCTTGAGCAAGCGAACTGTGGGGATTACACCGGGGTTTTTTAGAATCATCTAAGAAAACAACCTTGCTGGGGAGAACATCAAGAATCGTCCTGAGCAACTAGTCTTTCGGTAGTACATCTGTACAAGAATGATAATGACCTAGATCATGCTTATGATGCGTATGCTTTTGCGTTATGCCCCACATGGTGGAGATGCTATGCGTCTATGCTAAATGCTATGCAATCATGCACACTGATGCGATCCCGTCAGCAAAATAAATGCCGAGGGGGAAATTCTCCTGTCAAGGAGAAAGAACTACTCAGATAGAGGAATCATCCTGCTGAGGAAAATGTGGACACGCCGATATCAATCAGGCTCTGTCTGGGGAATTGATCTTCCGCGGACTGCTGCAGGGGAACAATTTCAGCTGACTGCTGCAGGGGACGAAGCTCTACGAGAACTTGGATCTGCTGATATCAATCGCGAGAATGAATTGCGCGGCCGTCATGGCTACTCTTCTGGGGATGACCACCCTGTGGGGAACCAACTTCAGCTGCTCAACACTCCACTGGGGAAAAACCAATCATGATCTGATCAACTTCCAAGGATTCGAATCTCTTGGACATCTGCAAACTCGGCTGAGGGAGGAGAAATCATTCTGCTTCGATGGAGAGAGTGCGACTCAGGGGGAAATACAGCATCGGCTGTTCTACGCTCTGCTGGGGAAAATTGATCATGATCTGATCAACTTCCAAGGATTCGGCTTTTCTGCGGACTCAGCCGGGGAGAGAAATCATTCTGCTTCACTGGAGAGTACGACTCTGATGCGGAATTTCAATTTTGTCGGGGAAGAAAGAATCATCTGACTTCGGGGGAGAGCACAACTCTGCAGGGTAATACAACATCAGCTGTTCCAACACTCTACTGGGGAAGAGGGAATCATCCAACTTTAGGAGAGAGCATGACTCTGGTGCGGAATCTCAATTCCACTGGAGACTTCCGTCTGGCACCATCAGTTACTGCATCCTTCGGCATACGAACAGCTTCCTACGAGACCTGCACTTGTGACCCGGTGCTTGGGGGGGACACCTGCTTTAGCGACTTTACTGGGGAAACACGAGCTTCGGCACCCGAACATTCTTATGAAATCTGCACTTGTGACCCGGTGCTGGGGAAAGATGACATCATTCTTTGGTGCTTGACTCAGCTGATGAGGTGACATTCCTTCAGGATGCGTCGGCTTGGGGAAGAGAATCGCCTCTACCTGGGGGATACATATCAATGCTCACCATCTTGATTCTGATTCTGCAGAAGAGGGACTACTGAACCCTGCTGAAGAAGGAGGACTCATCCTGCTTCGGGGATACGCACGGCACATCTTCTGGCAAGGCGCTATACCTGCAACAACACAAACAAACAGACAAGATACCCTCCTCAAAGGGGCCTATCCAGGTTATTATCTCGTGACAATGTTCAGTTAGTTAATTGTTTCAACAATCAATGGGCTTAGGCCCGTAAGTTTATGTATGCGTATTTTATCAAAAAACACATCGGCGTTATCATTCGCAAACAAAACAGATAAATGCTAAACAGACAAGTAGAATTGCTGAATAATGTGCATTTTATTGATGATGAACCCCTGAATGGGCAAAAATGTTTTACAACAGAGGCGAGCTCCTGAAATGAGGAAGCCGCGCAAAAAAGAAAACATAAATATACATCAGTATATACAAATGTCGGCAATCGAGGCGTAGACGGACACCATGAGTTGATCCCTCTAAGACCCACTCGACTTCGATACTTCTCCGATGCTTCAGCTTTGGAAGAGATTGATTCAGATAAACGGCCCTCAGGTCTTCCGAACCACTAAACAATGAAAGTCCATACGCGGAACGCAGTCATTTGCTTATTCAAATCCCTAACTTTTGCGTGAACCGCCCTTCACGGGTTTTCAGTTCACCGGGATACCCTTTTTTGCCGAAGCCGCCCAGTGCAGGTTTTCGACTTCGCGGGTGTACATTTTTTCAATATATCCCTAATTTTTGCCCGAACCTTTTATTCTGTTTTTGGTTCGCCGGGATGCCCCTTTTTTGCCTGGACTCTTTCTTTTTTGTCCAGCGGGTCGCTTTAAAGCAAAGTATTTTTTAACTGCGTCCGCGTTCACCGGGGATGCAAAATCTTCACCATCCATCGTGGATAACAACAAAGCTCCTCCTGAGAAGACCTTGCTGACGACATACGGCCCTTCGTAATTCGGAGTCCACTTGCCCCGGTGATCGGAGTGTGGCGGAAGAATCTTCTTCAGGACGAGATCACCCGTCTGAAAGCTTCGAGGACGCACCTTCTTATCATAAGCTTTCTTCATTCGGCTTTGGTACAGGCGACCAAATACAATCGATGCTAACCTCTTCTCGTCCATCAGGCTGAGCTGGTTCAGGCGATTCGTGACCCATTCTGCCTCATCAAGTTTCACATCAACCAAAACTCGCAAAGAGGGAATCTCCACTTCTAGCGGTAGGACAGCTTCCATACCGTACACCAAGGAGAAAGGAGTTGCCCCGGTCGACGTACGCACCGTGGTACGATAACCGTGCAAGGCAAACGGCAGCATCTCGTGCCAATCTTTATACGTCACAACCATCTTCTGAACAATCTTCTTGATGTTCTTGTTGGCCGCTTCAACGGCGCCATTCTTCTTCGGCCGATAAGGAGATGAGTTGTGGTGTTCAATCTTGAAGCTCTGGCACAGCTCCTTCATCATCTTATTATTCAAATTCGAACCATTATCAGTAATGATTCGCTCGGGAATTCCATAGCGACAGATGATGTCCCTCTTTATGAACTTAGCTACCACCTGCTTGGTCACATTAGCGTACGAGGCTGCCTCCACCCACTTGGTGAAGTAGTCGATAGCTACCAGAATGAAACGATGACCATTGGATGCGGTGGGCTCGATCTTGCCTATCATGTCAATGCCCCACATGGAGAACGGCCAAGGGGAGGACATGACATTCAATGGGCACGGCGGCACATGAACTTTATCAGCATAAATCTGGCATTTGTGACATTTCTTCGCGAATCTGAAGCAATCCGACTCCATAGTCAACCAATAATACCCTGCTCTCAGGATCTTTCTCGTCATGGCATGCCCGCCGGCGTGCGTACCAAATGTGCCCTCATGGACCTCTTCCATGAGCATTCTTGCCTCCTTCTCATCTACACATCTGAGTAGCACGAGATCGTGGTTTCTCTTATACAGCACTCCATCAGGATTGAGGTAAAAGTTTCCAGATAGCCTCCTCAGAGTCTTCTTATCCTGGGTTGACGCACCCACAGGATACTCCTTAGTCATAAGGAAGGTCTGGATGTCGTGGAACCATGGCTTGCCGTCAGTGGCATCCTCGATTGCGAACACATATGCTGGTCTGTCAAGACGCGAAAGAACAATGCTTGGAGCTTCATTCCAAAGATTGACCTTATACATTGAAGCCAGGGTGGCTAAAGCGTCAGCCATTTGATTTTCAGCCCGGGGTACATGATGAAGTTCTACTCGGTCAAAGAACGGAAGCAGCCTTCTGGCATAATTCATGTACGGCACCAGATTCGGTTGACGAGTTTCCCACTCCCCTTTGATCTGATTGATTACAAGCGCGGAGTCACCATATATGTCTAGATTCTTGATTCTCAAATCAATTGCCTCTTCTAGACCCATAATGCACGCTTCATACTCGGCTTCGTTGTTGGTAACTGAAAACGTCAGTCTTGCAGTAAACGGGATGTGGGATCCGTGAGGAGTCGTGATGATAGCCCCGATACCACTTCCATAGGAATTAGCCGCTCCGTCGAATATCAACTTCCACTGAGACTTCCTATCCGGCCCCTCATCGGGCAATGGCTCATCGCAATCCTTCGCTTTGAGAAACATAATGTCCTCGTCAGGGAATTCGAACTTCATCGGCTGATAGTCTTCGATTGGCTGTTCGGCAAGGTAATCAGACAATACGCTTCCCTTGATGGCTTTCTGAGAGACGTACTGAATATCATATTCTGTTAACACCATCTGCCATCTGGCAATCCTGCCCGAAAGAGCCTGCTTCTCGAAGACGTACTTGATCGGATCCATCTTCGAAATCAGCATAGTGGTGTGATTGAGCATATACTGTCGTAGACGTTTGGCAGCCCAAGCTAATGCACAACACGTCTTCTCCAGCATCGAGTATCGAGATTCACACTCAGTGAACTTTTTACTCAAATAGTAAATGGCATGCTCTTTTCTGCCCGTCTCGTCGTGCTGACCGAGAACACACCCCATACTATTCTCCAGAACTGTCAAGTACATGATTAATGGTCGTCCAGCCACTGGGGGTATCAAGATTGGAGGTTCTTGAAGATACTGCTTTATCTTATCGAATGCCTTCTGGCAATCCTCATTCCAAGTAATCGCCTGATTTTTCTTTAACAACTTGAACATCGGTTTACAAGTGGCCGTGAGCTGAGAAATAAACCTTGCAATGTAGTTTATTCGGCCCAAGAAACCACGAACTTCTTTTTCGGTTTTCGGCGCTGGCATTTCTTGGATAGCTTTTATCTTCGCAGGATCAACTTCAATACCTCGTTCACTAACGATAAACCCCAATAACTTTCCGGACCGCACTCCGAAAGTGCACTTGTTAGGATTCAGCCTCAGCTTGAACTTCCTAAGCCTTTCAAACAGCTTCAGCAAATTGACCAGATGCTCATCCTCCGTTTGGGACTTTGCAATCATGTCATCAACATAGACCTCGATCTCATGATGAATCATATCATGAAACAAAGTTACCATTGCTCGCTGGTAAGTGGCCCCTGCGTTCTTCAGACCGAAGGGCATTACCTTGTAGCAAAACGTGCCCCAGGGGGTAATAAACGTCGTTTTCTCCATGTCCTCCGGCGCCATCTTAATCTGATTGTAACCGGAGAAGCCATCCATGAACGAAAACACGGAAAACTGGGCTGTATTGTCGACCAACACATCGATATGAGGCAACGGGAAATCATCCTTAGGGCTCGCCCTATTCAAATCCCGATAATCGACGCACATGCGTACCTTACCGTCCTTCTTCGGTACAGGCACTATGTTGGCGACCCACGGAGGGTAGGTGGTAACGGCTAGAAATCCTGCGTCCAACTGCTTCTGGACTTCTTCTTTGATTTTTACAGCCATGTCTGGTCTCGTCCTCCTGAGCTTCTGCTTGACTGGAGGGCAATCTTCTCGCAACGGCAAGCGATGAACCACGATATCTGTGTCAAGTCCGGGCATATCCTCATATGACCAAGCAAAGACGTCATTATACTCTCGAAGCATCTCGACCAGTCTATGCTTGACGTCATTCTGCAACGCAGCCCCAACTCTGACATTCCTGATAAGCTCCTCAGAACCCAGATTTATGATCTCAATATCCTCTTCATGAGGCAGAATAACCTTCTCCTCTTGTCTCAACAAGCGGGCCAACTCTTCCGGAAGGTCTTCGTCTTCATCAATCTCATCCTCGGCTTGATAGATCGGGCAATCAAAGTCGTAGTGAGCCGTAGAGGGTCCAGAGTCGATGTCATCTGTTACGTGGATCCTGCAATAACAAGGGTTAAGTTTAAAGCAAGAATATGCAGGTTAGCACGAACCTCGTTGCCATTTTGCTGTTTTTCGAAACAAACATAAAGCATGAATAACAGAGAACACAATATTTGATTACGAAGAAAACGCCTTTTATTTATTAACAAAATGCATACACATAATCCAACAAGGCCCTGACAGTAAAACCACTATGCCCCGGGCAGGACATAGGGTTGTACAAAGATTGTAAAAAAGCAAATCATTACTCTTCACACGTCAGCTCGATAATCTCCTTGATGGTCCAATTGTGAAGGCGCTCGCCTGGCTTGCTCGGTTGAATCCAGGCATCAAGATCACAATCACTATCCCCGCTGTCCTCCGACGTAGCGTTGATACTCTCGAAGATCACTCCTCCCTTGGTGAATAAGATCGGCCCTTTTCCACGAGACGAACTGCCAGAAGAAGATGAAGCTTCAGCTTCCGGAGAATATCCCAATCCAAACTTATCCTGTTTGAATGGTATATCCAAGACATGCCCCCAGCCTGGGGTGGAACCAGCTTCGACAACAGCCCTAGCTTCCTTGAACGAGGAGAGGTTCACCTCTTGCTTCTCTGCAACAACGGGAGCTACCTCCTTCACCCTGACGGTTTCAAAAGCCTGGCAAAGAGTCTCATGGATCTCGCCATCCATTTCGACATATTTAAAGGACGAGAGGTGGCTTACCATGATGTCCTCTTCTCCACAGACTGTCACTATGCTGCCCCCAACAGCATATTTAAGCTTCTGATGCAGCGTGGACGTCACGGCACCAGCAGAATGAATCCACGGCCGACCTAAGAGGCAACTATAGGCGGGCATGATATCCATAATATAGAACACCGCATTAAACGTCTCTGGTCCAACTTGAATTGGCAGGGTCAATTCTCCGAAGACATGGCGCTTGGTTCCGTCAAAAGCCTTCACGACCAGATCACTGGGCGTGCACAGCAGTCCACGGGTATCCAACTTCATCAGTGCCTTCTTCGGAAGCACGTTAAGCGAGTAACCCGTATCCACGAGGACATGTGACATAATCGTGCCTCTGCACTCTATCGAGACGTGCAAGGCATTGTTGTGATCTCTTCCCTTGGGCGTCAGCTCCAGATCTGTAAAACCCAGCCCATTACCAGCATTGACGTGGGCTACTACTTCCTCGAGTTGATTAACTGATATCTCCTGCGGCACGTATGCAGCATTCAATACTTTCAGCAACGCGTTGCGGTGCGCTTCAGAACACAGCAACAGGTTAAGAATCGAGATCTTCGACGGAGTCTGGTGAAGATGATCTACAATCTTGTAGTCACTTTTCCTGATCAGTCGCATGAACTCTTCAGCATCTTTAACCAACAAGTCTTTCTCTGCCCCTGCAGGAACCTCTTCAACAGCTTTACCTTTACCCTTGTCCACAGCGTCAGCCCGGACTACTTTCTCTGCTGCGACCTCCGCCGGTGCGAACACTCTACCACTTCTGGTGATACCACTGACCTCAGCAAGATTCTGCGCAGTCGATCTGGATGGCTCAAGCTCTATTTTCTGACCATTACAATACACTTCGGCGCCATAATGCCATGGGACGGCATTAGTGCTCTCGAATGGGATCGGTCCGGCCCTAGTGATGGTGATAATAGGTGGACGAGGTGCAGAAATAGTGATAGGGTGGCGAGGAATGGTAATAGTAGCAACTTCGTCTGCCTGCTTCAGCATGACTTCCCCTGACGCATTCTCAACGCTTCGACTAAACTGCAGAATACCCTCGGTCATCAGACTTTGGATACCTTCGATCAACTGCTCACACCCATCAGGAAGTGTAGCACATGCCATACAAAATTCTCCACATCCGGGAAAGAAGCATTTCTTCAGCAACAAAACTCAACGGCGTCTTCAGGTCTTTGACATCAGTCAGCAAGTCTGAATTCTCTTCAGTGATAACAGCATTTACTCCGCCTCCCCTATGATGAGGCATTGGATTTTTGGTGACATTGGGCACGCTGTCAGAAAAGTTGATAACCTTGGCGTCGACCAAGTCCTGGACTTTATGCTTAAAAGCTTTGCAATTCTCAACTGTATGGCCAGGTGCCCCAGAATGAAATTCACAAGTAGCATTAGCATCATACCCCGGTGGTGGTGCCCCTGTCAAGGGAGCCAACGTCCTCTTCTGAACTAATTGGAGCTGAAGCAGCGTCTGCAGAAGCTGTGCGTATGACATAGGAGGAGTTTCCAAATGACGGTTTGCGAGGGGACCCCGATTCTGATATCTCTTATATCCCGGATTGTTCTGTTGCTGAAGCTGCTGCTGCGGCTGCGGGGGAGCAGCTGGGATGTTTATGCTAGCGATCTGAGACTGAGGGCCCTTGCCCTTTCTCCTAGCATTAGTGACAGCACTGGCATCGCCCTCTCGACGCTTGCCAGTATAGGGTTTCTTGCTAGCTCCTCCAGATGAGGATGATTCGCCCTGAATCTTGCCGATCTTTATACCATTTTCAACATGCTCGCCCAAAGTGATGAGGGCCGAGAATGTCCCGGACATGCCACTAATCAGCTTCTCATAATAGACTCCGGGAAGGGTAGCCACGAACATCTGTACTAACTCACGCTCAACCATCGGCGGTTGAACCCGAGCAGCCAATTCACGCCACCTCTGGGCGTACTCTTTGAAGCTTTCATTGCTCCGCTGCGAGAGATTCTGAAGCTGTACTCGGTTGGGAGCCAAGTCGCTATTATATTGATAGTGGAGAACAAACGCTTCTGCAAGATCTTTCCACGTGCGCACAGCAGCGGGTTCCAAACCCATATACCATTCAAGCGATGGGCCAGAAAGACTATCCTGAAAGAAGTGCATCAGCAACTTCTCATCATCAGAGTAAGCGGACATCTTTCTGTAATAAGATCGGAGGTGAACACGGGGACAAGTAGTGCCCCTATACTTCTCAAAGATAGGCACCTTGAACTTGTGAGGTACTTTAAAGTCAGCAATCAACCCAAGTTTGGACATGTCAACGCCCAATGTGTTCTGATTTTCTATATCTCTCATTTTATCTTCCAGCGCCTTGAACCTGAGTCGAGCCTCAGCAGTCAACTCAGCCTCTACACCTCTCTGAGAGAAAATGTCGTCCTGATGGTCCTCCAGCCACGGTTGAGGCACCACCATATTTCCTGCACCAACATTGCCGTTGACCGGCCCCACGGTAACATTGGCTCCCAAACCACCATTGACGGCGCCCGCCGCATTAAGTCCGAGATTAGTCATAAGATTGCCGTTAGCACTACCGTTGCCCCCGGCAGCAGGAACAACGTTCTGTGGAGTATCACCTTGAGGAGGAGTAGGTACGGCCCCGCCGTGAAGTATTCCATTGCTATCAACCCTGGAGATGAGAGGTTGAACCAAAGTACGAAGCTGATCTTGCCCATTCGCAACTACTTGCATCAGCTCCATAAAACGATCCATCCTTTCACGAAGCTCCTGAACATCTGACTGTACCTGGTCCATGATTCTCGTTTGATTGGCGCGAGTTGAGTAGCGGTGGATGAATCTTTGATCAATCCTGGAGATTGAAAGCAGCTCGGAACCTGAGTACCTGAAAAACCTGTCAAGACCAAAGGTTAGGAAAAGCAACAGAATGTATGTCATGCAAGAATGCTTCATGCAAATGCATGCGTGAGTCTGTGTGCTTGAGAGATTTCCTCCGATCCTGGCATCTGCTGACAATAATAAGGAGAGGAATCTGGGCCCAATCATGGAAACAACAACCTCACATAGCAATAGTCAGATTCGACACATCAAGGACCGAGAACTCATACGCATCAGTCTTCCTGAGAGAGGCTGCAGTAACACAATAAGAGGCGAGAGATCCTGGGTCGGGGAAACGGTACCTGTCACAGACACACGCGAATGGAATGATTATGCAAGCTAATGCAAAATGTAGGTATGCAACAATATATCCAGGTGGCTGCTGTGGAGATTCGATGTCAACAGTCACTGATGAGAAGGAAACCCCGGTGTAAAACCACTGCTCTGATCTGCTGTGAATAACCATCTGGTAGGATCGAGATCAAAATTCTGCCCTTACAAGAACAAAGGCCTGATAATAAAGACCCCGGATGCAAGATCAAGGAATATCTGTTGATGAAGTCTTCGGACCCCAAATCACAAATCTGCCCTCTCAAGAACAAATACACAGCTGTCAATGAGATCTTCAAACCCCACTCAAAAATCTGCCCTGTCAAGAACAAAATAACAACTGCTGACGAGATCCTCAGACCCCATTCAAAAATCTGCTCCATCCAGAACAAACCTCTGATAACAATACCCTGATCAAAGCCTGCTCTATCTAGAACAGACAAACACCCGATGATAATATCCTTTGATCAAACCCTTGCTCTATCAAGAACACATCTGCAACTGAGAACCCAACATAACTGATTCACTGTCAAGAAAACCAGGTGGTCTGGAGGTCAAAGTTTCCTGCAATATCCCAACCCCACTCACAGGTATGATGGACCTAATCCACGGACAAAGGTACGGCATCCTATGCGGTCGTCAGCGTCACAGACATTCATGAGTGACAATACGATTCCCAGAAGGAGTGGCATCGTCAAGTCATGAAGAGGCCTCTCTTAGATGACTTCCAAATGATCGGTCCCCAGAGTCGACAATCCTTACGTCTGGACTCCCCTCAGATCCTCAGGACCGGAAAGGAGCACCTCTGCAAGAATCTCGTCTGAGCGCAGATTTTCGTAGGGAACTGTGCCTGCTCAGCAGACAGGTTCGTCTACTACTTCTCCGCAACTATATCTAGGTGTGTACTCAAGCCCAGGTCCGGCTTTTCACTCACAGTAACATCCCTCTCCCACAGCAGCACAGATAATCATATCGAACTGGAAATAAAATGCGGGAAATAAAATGCGGGAAGTAAAGATGCGGGAAGTAAAAATGCGATAAATAAACGCAACCCAACAAGCAAACACACAAACGATAGGATTGACTCGCGTAGGGGATGGGAAACGGTCCCAGCATAAGGGATGGGAAAAGTCCCTAGATGACTGAAGTGTCCCCAGCAGAGTCGCCAGCTGTCGCTTGCGCGAAAATAAGGTGCCGGCATGACAGAAGAGTCGCCACCTTTCGTTATTTATCCCTCAGAGCGGGAAAGGAAACGATCGGAAAAACCTGACGAAAAAAGGGTAAGACAAGGTCATCGCAACCATTGTCTGGGTTCGGGAGTCGGTTACGCAAGGGGAAGGTATTAGCACCCCTCACGTCCATCGTACTCGATGGGATCCTCGCTTGTTTGTTTACTTGGACGGGTTGGTTATAATCTATCTACCTATCAAGGCTGGCTGAAAAAGAAAAGAAAAATGACTCGGCAAAGCGTCGCGCTTTATGCCTACGTATTCCCATCAGAGAATGAGAAATCAGAGTCAACGTAGTTCGGCTAACTACGGGTGAAGGGGAAAGGTTGCTCGCTAGGATGTCGCATCCTATGCCTACGTACTTTCATCTGGTATGAAAGATCAGAGCAAACGTAGTTCGGGAAACTACAGGTAAAATAGCTCAACTAGGCGGGAGACTATCAAGTCCTACTGTTATCATGCCACGGATTCATCCTATGGTTGAGGTTTGAACAGGGAACTCCTAGATGTTGTCATGCATAGGTTTCAACCTAAAAGTCTATCATCAAATCCTCATCAGAAGAAATGAGAGTCCTAAGGGATCATGTCAATGATACACCAAAACAGACAAAAGCATCAGCTTTAACAGTAAAATGCATGCAATGCAAGTGAGGGAGGAAATGTGTGTGGGGCTTCAGCCTCCACAAGCTCGTCTCGACCTCAAGCCGGTCATGAAATAACAGTAATCATACTGAAAAATAAACAACATGCTATCAAGCAATAACAGGTAAAAGAAATGAAGTGCCATCAGGCAAACAAACACACTTACTTGAGAAAGAAAGAATCCACTCTCTAATCCTAACCCTAATCACAGAATCTGAATCAAATCTAAGCACTAAAGCAAGACCCTAACAAGAGAAATCAATCCCAGTCTTCAAGCTTACCAAAGAAAGGGAGCTAAGTAAGCAGACTCATAGTGTCTTCCTCAGGAAAGCACTAGGAGGTGTATACTCAGGAGTCATACCCTATGTGGCTCAACCACTGTGATCAGTTTACATTCCTCCTCAGGAGAAATTAAACTCACAAGTTGGCTCCAACATCATTGGATACTTAAGAAAGAGGTGAGAAGAAAGAATGAAAGTCATTCATAGTGCCTTCCTCAGGAAAGTACCATGAACTTCCTTCAAACTTCAGGATCTCAAACCTCACAGGCAGGGAATAATCCAAGCTCTGGGTCTCTGAATCTTGATCTACAATCTTCTCTTCATGATGCTCTCCATCAAGATCTTCAAGGCAACACAAGCCCCTCAACAAATTCCCCACAATGAACCCCAAAGATGAACAGATACCCACAGGGGAGACAAAATCAACAGGCAACTTCAGAAAATACCTAAAAATACTAAACTAATGGGGAAAAATCTAACAAATATTCACAAGGGTCCTCAACACCTACTCATAACATCTACAAAGGCCTCTACCTAAAAATCAAGACAAAACTCAATCAAAGAAAGGGATTCTTCACCTATGCACAATCTAAACCCTAATCAGGATACCCTAAATCTACCCTAATTAAACTAATCAAAAATTAATTCTAAAAATCTAGAAAAAATCCTATAGGGAACTATGATTCATCATCTAATTGCACAAAAAAGAATGGATTAAAAACCCTAAGGGAAGGTTCTAAAACAATTCCTACAAAATCATGATACAACATTAAACATATTAAAAGCTACTTATTTGGAAAATCTATTAAAAATATTAAACCTAAAAATAAAATCCCATTTTTATTTTTATAATTTTCTACACATTTTCATCTAATCATAGAAAAAAGAAGAAGTAAAAAATCATTTTTTATCATTTTTTAATGAATTAAACAAAACAGAAAAATAAAAGAAGAAAAATAAAATAATTAAAATCAATTAAAGGGAGGGGGGGGGGTGACAAGCACACGCGCTAGTTAAAATGAATTGGGCCAAATAAAAGGGGGGGGGGGGGGGCGAATAGAAAATAAGCCCAGAACCGGTTTAAGTGAAACGACTGCGTTTCATTGATATTTGAATCTTCCCTCCAATCTTCAGACTCATCCACGGCCGTTGGATTAGATGAATTTGTCAAAATCTGGAACGAATCCAATGGCTATTGTTTCGTCTTCTCCAAACAGACTAGGGTTTTCAGAACCCTCTCCCCCATGCCCTAACCTTCGAGCTCCTCCATCTCTCTCCACACGCCATGATTTCACACGATTCCAAAACAAGAAATGCTCTACTAAATGAGAGGAATAAAATGGCACGAGTGGTTTTCCCTGATTCGTTCTCAATAACTCCAACAGAAGACTTCAACATATTGGTACACCCATGTTCAACTGACATCAACCTTCATCAAACTTCAGTCTAATGGTCTACAAATGCTCTACATGTTATGCTCATCAATCTGACCTAACTCATACTAACTAAAACGCCTTAAACAACCAATTCTTGAAGATTCAAGAATCATTCACCTGCCATGGAACCTCATGGATCGTGCCCTAACTCATGGGAAAGAATCATCTACCCTAGTGCATCATTTCTGTGACTATGAAACTAACTAAAACTCAATAATTTAGGAGGTATAAGGTGAAGAAGAAACCTGTCAAGAGGTTATGGTGCAGTGATGTAGAGCACGATTCAAGCCTTGGAATTGCTTCTAGATGATCCTTGGATGACCACCAGTCTTCTGTTTGCAATGGTTGTGAAGGAGATGGCTTGTAGTGGAAGAATTCTTGAGTTGCTTCAACTTGAAGAAATTTCTTCAATGGCTATGTAGCTCTCTCTCTCCTCTGACTTGACTCAAGTTTCACCAACCTTTGATCACTCTCTGATGCACTCTTTATATAGTAATCATTGGATGTGTCTAGATTCATCTAGAAGGACCTAGAAAAGTCATGAACTTCTCCTTAGATGAGAAGTTGAAAGTATCATTTCCCTTGCCTTATCCCTTGTAATCTCATGCCAAATTGTCTTAGTATGAGATATTGAATGCTAATGAATGAAAGCAGCCCTTACATTTCACTTATGTAGGGTTTTGCAAAGTTGCCTTCTTATGCAAGTAATAAATTTCCAAAGGAAGTCCATTTTTGGAGCCTCAAATGAAAAATCTATTTAAACCAAAGTTCTTAAAATGGTTTTTCCAATCAAAATGATATATTGGATGACCTATTTTGGATTTGTGGATCTCCCAAATCACTTTTCAATTTCAACTTTTCAAAGTTATAAGCCATTTTTAGTTCATTTTTGACCAATCATGTAATCTTGTGCTATGAGCTTTTCCAACAATTTGTGACCTTCTTTCTAGACTTAAAATCACATTTTGAGCAACTTTCATGTTTTGAGTTTTTCCATTTGAGGCTTGGAAATAGGAGTTTTAGGCATTGGCTAAAATGACCTATAACTGACAGATGACCAAAATACCCCTGTCTTGTTCAAACCATAAGTTGAGTTCCACAAATCCAATCAAGGACTTCTACCACTCAAATTAAAGCTAAGAAGATCCTCTTCAACATTCATGTTGACCAAGAAATCATAGGAATTATCCTACTAGGGCAAAAGTTGTCTGCAAGTTGGGTGACTTTCAAGGACCCAGATTCACACACCTCTGCTGACCTGTAATTTGTCAAAACCATAACTTGAGCTCTGTAACTCCTATCAAGGACTTCCACCACTAAAATTAAAGCTTAGAACAAGCTCTACAACATTCATGTTGTGGGGAAGATGAGATATCAATCACACCTAGAGCTAAAACTGCCTGGAAAATAGGGATCAAACTAGGGTTTTTCCACTGACAATCCTCAGAAACCCTAACTCAAAACTTCTCAAACTCCTTAATCATGATGAGTTGGTCTAGGAATCGTCCTTATAACATCTCTATACATCATTCCATGATCTCATGGCCCTTGGATTAGGTCTCAACCTTCTCCAAATCTTCAGCTGATCTAGGGTTGACCCAGTCAAAACCCTAATTCTACCATTCATGGTTGAATCTTCTGAACTCTTGCACAATGACTTCTCTGGGCTTCATTATGGCTATCAAGACATCTCATAAGCTTTCTCAAAACATCAAGTTCATTCTCAAAGTCTCAGAATCATCTGAGGAGCACCCACAACTCTCAAGTTAGGAGGCACACAACCCTGGTTTCAAACCACTCCTCTGAGGATCTTGATGAAGGTATCAACTCTCAAACACTTAGATGGATAAATAATTGTTGGTCAAATTTTGGGGTGCAACACAAGTGGCGCACATCCAAGAGGCAAATGCATGCAGCACGACACTTGTCAGGGGCTGATTATCTTAGGAAGCTAACAGCAGTTACTTTTACTATTATAAATAGGGGTTCTAGCAATAAGATTCAGAGGTGTTGTGTTTACTATTGTACAAGTCACTCCAAATTTACTCAAAGTATTCATGTGTAGAGAAAAGAGTCCTGGGAGAATGTACGTAATGTAAAAACACCATTTTATGCTTTAATGAAATTTACTTTCACTTTGTTTTAAAAGAGTTTATCTTTTACTTTCCTGCCATTTATGTCTTCAGTGTTATGCTTTGTTTCTTTTAAGTTTTTTAATTAAAGTCTTTAACCTTTTCTTTCAATTTAATGCTCTTACAGTCTTGTTGAAACATACACTTCAATTGACCTTTCTTCATAAACACTGTCGAAGTGTTCAGTCTCTAGTATTTTCTATAGATTAAAATTTAGCACATGTCTTAGAATGAATTTGATCGATCTTGTGAGTCACCAAAGTTAAATTTGGAAGATCAGCGGTTGTTTTCCAATTTTCAAGGGAAACATGTAACACCCCAAAATTAATCGAAATATGTTAATTAATTATTTAATTGAGAATATTCATGATTCGGTGAATTTCCAGTGGTTTTGTGAATATTGGAAAGATGTGCATTTTCGGGTATTTACTTGATTAATAGCATATAATATTAATTTATTAGTATTATTATTAATTAAATGGAATATAAGTGAAATAAGGGCAATTTGGGCATTTGAGGGAGTTAGTACGGGTAATGAGGGAAAAGCCCGATTTGTGAGGCCCAAGACCAGGTTGGACAAAATTGAGTTCTGAAGGGAATTTGAATTCATTTTTGTGTTAACCGTGAAAGTTTGATGGCCAGAGCTCTGAAGGAAAAGGTTGGAGGCATAAGATCCCGAAGTTAATCGTGAAAGCTGCGAATCAACTAAGGTATGGGGAGTATCGCTGTTCATGATTTTCTATGTATGTCTTTAGATGTGTTTATGAATGGTTTATGATTTAAGGTATTTTGGGTTGGTTGTAGGAAAATGGGGAATTTGATGATAAAGCTTTGAGGTTAGGGGTAACGGTATGTAACACTGGATATTGATAGGAGAATGGAAACCTTAGCCTTCGTGGACAAAACCTTAGACCATTATATGTTTGACCCTGTAGGAATAGGAATGTTCAAATGTGAGTAACTCTGATGCACTCAGAGCAATTGCAAGAAATAGTGATTTAGGCAGTGCGAGTGTTGCTAGATTGGCCTAATAAACCATAGATTTTGTGTCGTTCTCGCCGTATGACCTAAGGGATGTTTTAAGAATGTTTTGGGGGCATTAGGTAAGTGAATCGTATGAGTATTTAGACAAGAATCAGTTCTGGTCGTAACATGTTTTTGCTGTCATCGCTCTGTTCGCCTAGCGAGCAAGCCAGCGAAGACTCGCCACAGACTCGCCTAGTGAGCATGCCAGCGAAGACTCGCTACCGACTCGCCTAGCGAGCAAGCCAGCGAACGTAGCAGAGTTCGCGAAATTTGATCGTTTTGCAGCGATGCCTTGATGTTTAATTCTGGGATTTCTGGGATGGATTACCCCGAGTATGATAGTGGATTTTGGGTGATGTGTACATGATGTTATGATAGTTTCCTATGATGTATCGATTGAGTTAATATGATGAAACTACCATGATTTGATGAACTATGTGATAACATGAGATATGATGATTTTATGTGATAATGATGAGTATGATGAATGATGATGCATCGTATGGTGTATTGTGAGGATTATTATTGTGACGTGTGCATCATGCATTCATGTGCATCCGGACTTCGGTTCAGGACCTCGATTACTTTGGCTTCAATCCCATTGTATGGATGTGAAGTGTTTTGATGTGCTCCGGTTCTCAAGTGGAATCGATCCTATTGATGGGGATCTATGGAGGGTTGATGGCCCAGTGTCCATCGCGCTGTGATGATTGGTACCACATGCATTGAGTTGTGTCGCATTGCATTTATGAGTCTTTTGTATAAATTATGACGTTGTGGCCTTTGAGGCATATTTGAGGATATGCATGTGTTAAATATGATTATGATTTCGTTTATGTATTAATTGTTATACATTGATTATTATGAATTTTTTTACTCACCCTGCCTGTTTGAATGCTACCTCTACGTGGGTAACGTGCAGATGATCCAGTTTAGCCGTGGACGCTGGCGAGGAGTTAGTTTTGAAGTTTTTGAGTGTTTTAGTCTTTTGGTCGGCCTAGAGGGTCTTGCTCTGATATGTAACATCGGGTTGGGTTCCTTGAGTTGATTTTATATTGTTGACGTTATTTTGATTAATTTCCCTTTTTGAGGAAAACTTTGATTTATGCTTTGAGTTCCGTTGTTTATGATGTTTTGATGTACTTTGGGAAAAACCCGTAGTTACGGAGTATGGACCTATTTTGATGACTTTGAGAAATGTACGCCCTTTTAGTGCCTTTTTAATGAGATTTATCTATTCACTCTGATTTCTGTGTTATTTTGCCTTGATATTTTTTAGGTAGAAAAAGGGTGTTACATTAGTGGTATCAGAGCAGGTCGGTCCGTCCGACCAAGTGTTTATGTTGTTAATCCCCTGTCAGTCGATAGCGTGAGAATGGTATCGATGAGTTTTTTCCTTCTAACCTTGTTGGTGGTTGTAGATGGAAGGAAGGAATGATCGTACTATTGCTGATGCGCTGGAATCACTTGCCCAAAAGATGGCTCAGAATGGTGGACCTCCAGATGAGTTCCGTGCTTTGGGAAAGTTTCAGAGGAACAATCCGCCGACTTTTATGGGTACTCATGATCCTGATGGTGCGTAGAAGTGGCTGAAAGTGATTGAGAAGATTTTCCGAGTTATGGCGTGCACTGATGCGCAGCAGGTACAGTTTGGTACGCATATGCTGGCAGAGGAGGCTGAGGACTGGTGGGATAACACTCGCCAGAGATTAGAAGATGCAGGCATTGTAATAACTTGGACTGTATTTAAAGAAGAGTTTCTGAGAAAGTATTTTCCTGAAGATGTTCGGGGGAAGAAAGAGGTGGAGTTCCTTGAGCTGAAACAAGGTAATATGACTGTGGCTGAGTATGCGGCAAAGTTTGAGTCTTTGGTCAAGTTTTGTTCGCATTACAACCGTACTGATGCAGAGATGTCGAAGTTCTCAAGTTTGAGAATGGTTTGAGACCAGAGATTAACAGGGAATTGGGTATCAGCAGATTCGTTTGTTTTCAGAACTAGTGAACAAGAGCAAAATTTATGATGAAGATAGTCGAGCTCGATCTACTCACTACAAGCAGCTGAATGAGAAGAAAGAGAAAGGTCAGTTCAGAGGAAAACCATATGTGACTTCTGGTGATAAAGGAAAGTAGAATGCTTCTGATGGGAAAAAGCCAAGTGGGGGAGCGGCTACTGCTCCAGGGAAGTGTTATAAGTGTGGCGAGCAAGGCCACCGTACCGAGAATTATAAAGCGTTGAGGTGTCATCGTTGTGGCAAGAGGGGTCATAAGGCTAATTACTGCAAAGACAAAGCTCCGACTTGCTTCAACTGTGGAGAGAAGGGGCGTATCAGTACCCAGTGTCAGCAGCCGAAGAAGACTGCTACTGCTGCTCAGACAAGTGGCAGAGTGTTTGCTTTGAGTGGTGCAGAAGAAGCCAAGGCAGATAACTTGATCAGAGGTACATGTTTTATTAATGAGGTTGAATTGATTGCTATATATGATACTGGTGCTACTCATTCATTTATTTCGCTTTAATGTGCTAAGAGGTTGAATTTGAAGTTGTCTGCTATGAGTGGGAGTATGGTTATTGATACCCCGACTAATGGTTTTGTGACTATTGCTTTAGTCTGTTTGAGCTGTCCTTTGACTATTTATGATAGGAATTTTGTGATGGACTTGGTATGTCTACCTTTGAATCAAATTGATGTTATCCTTGGGATGAACTGGTTGGAGTACAACTATGTCCACATTGATTGTTATAGTAAGACTGTGAGATTCCATGAGTTTGGTGATGGTGGAGAGTTGATGTTTGTATCTGCTAAGCAAGTGGAAGGACTCTTAGAATATGAGGATAAGATGTTTGCTTTGTTTGCTTTGCTCCAAGTGGATTATGAAGCAGTGGGCGTGGAGCTACCAGTTGTTCGGGAATTTCCTGAGGTGTTTCCAGACGACATGAATGACCTACCTCCTGAGCGTGAGGTAGAGTTTACTATTGAGGTGATACCAGGCACTAGTCCTGTATCGATGGCTCCTTATCGGATGTCTGCATTTGAGTTAGGGGAATTAAAGAAACAGTTGGAAGATTTTCTTGAGAAGAAGTTTGTTCGACCAAGTGTTTCTCCGTGGGGTGCTCCTGTGTTGTTGGTGAAGAAGAAAGATGGTAGTATGAGATTGTGTGTGGATTATCAGCAGTTGAATAAAGTGACGATTAAGAATAAATATCCACTTCCGAGGATTGATGATTTAATGGATCAATTGGTGGGTGCTCGTATGTTTAACAAGATTGATTTGAGGTCTGGTTATCATCAGATTCGTGTTAAGCCTGGTGATATTCCGAAGACAACTTTCAGGACGAGATATGGACACTGTGAGCATACTGTGATGCCGTTTGGAGTTTCGAATGCACCTGGCGTATTCATGGAGTATATTAATAGGATTTTTCAGCCTTATTTGGATCATTTTGCTTATTTGATCTATCAAATGTTAACATCTTTCATTCTTTTTGTAGGTGAAAGTGATTAGAATCACTCATGTTTTAGATGATATGCTTCATTGTTGGAAAATGCCTTAGTTGCTTTGATTTGTGTGTTATTGTGCAAGAATTAGGCAGAAAACAAAAGAAGAGTAAGAATCAAGAAATTGGGCAAGGAAACCAAGACAGCAGAAAATCATCAAGAAGTTCACTGTGTGAAGCTCCTAGCAAACTTCCCCAGAAAAATCATCACCAACTTCACATAGTGAACTTACCAGTGAAGACCCTTGAGAACTGGGTACTGTTCACTCAGAGAGAAAAGAGACTGAAACTCGCTGTGCGAACTTGTAGCGAGATGGTTCGCATTACAAAGAATTGCTCGCACAACAAAGTTTAGATATTTCTCAAGGGCGGTTTAACTGTTCAAAGGCACCTTAGGTGCCTAATTTGATGTTTGCTAGGCAAAGGATCTGTTCGCAGTGTGAACAAGATAGATCCTGAATGTACTATATAAGCACTTTTCTTGCTTTTTAGGTTAGAATAATATATATTTTTACATCAGAACTTATCTCTCTTCATTTCAAGTTTATTTTAGAGAGAGAAATACAAAACCCTAAGAGGGAGGAGGTAAGATCTTTGATCTCTTGTTGGGGTTTGGATGTAATCTTTTGACACCATATGTATGTCATCTAATATATGTTTGTGAACTAGTTTGGATTCTCTATTGATTGATTATCTTTGATTGCTTATTTTTGGGTCTTGACAAAACCTTTTCACATCTTTTATCTAAGATTTTTATCTATCAATGAACAAACTTTTGACATGGTTTTATAAGTTGATATTCATTGTATCTTCTATTTCATTGTGTTGATTAAGTAGCATGAGTAGCATGAGTAGGATCAATACGATATTGTGCGAGTGCGTGATAATAGTGACGAAGAATGATATTCATAACCATTTGGCAGATTAGGTGAATACATGTAAAAAGGGTTAAGCATATGTATGTATTCTGATCATTGTGTTTTATTTAAAATAATCGTTTACCTGATATGGGTGTCTTTCTTGTTTACCTGTTTATCTTTGATTTGAACCGCTATAGACATGTACTATTCAGATCTGGATCTAGGATGATTACCTGTTAGGTCCTAAACTCTATACATAGATTTTGACTTAGCATTTGCGTGAGTATTAGTTCTTAATGATCTGTGTTGTGTTTTTGTTGCGTGAGACATCACCAATGAGACAATACGGTTGTTCTCTTGATGTTGCGTTAGAGATGACCTCTGTTGTGTGTGATACGTGAGGATATTAGACGAATGATTGAGTTGTGCTTAACATGATCAGAAGAATGCATGTGTTATCAATTGATGAGATCTAATTCCAACAAGGCTCTGTTTATATTTCAGTCTTTATTTTATATTTTCCGTCTTTTTATTTTCTGCCTTTTATTCATGGTTCTTTGAACCTTTCAAACCAAACCTTTTGAACAACAAGCTTAGAGATGTAGAGATCATTAAATGTCATTTTTTCATCGCACCGATCCCTGTGGAGACGATATAAATTCCAGAGGAAATTCCTTCAGAACAAAATTTTTGCTTCTTGCTGCTTTACTGCAGTTCGAACAAAATGGCATCGTTGTCGGGGATTGGTGTTGAGATATTGAAGTGCATTACAACTGTTTCTATATTTTTAAGCTTTGTATATTTGCTTATATTGTATATATTTTTTCCTTTTATGTTTTCTCTAATGTGATTAGGAATGATCAGAACTCCTTCTAGAGTGGTTGTTATCTGTATAAAAGCATTCAATGAAGATTCAACCGAGTTTGGATGGCGATGATAGTATGAAACAAGTGAATGATGTCAAGGTACATGGTTACCTTTGTTTAGAATTTTATAATTCTTAAGAACTTAAGTCTTTATGCAAATAAAATTAGTTCTTTTAGCAACTTGTTGTATGAATGCTTCACTTAGGACCAAAAACCACAAATTGTGAAAGCATCCATTGTTTACTAAATGCTAGATTACTGATAAACTTTGTTGATTTGTTTGATTCATGCTTTATCTTGTTATTATTTTAAATTTGTGGAAGCATTAGAAATGATCAAGACACTTGTTTATATTGAGCACAACCATGTCCAAATGTAACTTACTTGTGAGTTAAGAGCATTCGTTAACCCATTTGATGTTAAACAATATGAATCTCATCCTGAAATTGTTGAGATTCTAAAAATTTTCCTTGAACCCTTGAATTTGTTTAATTGTCCTCTTTGATATAAAAAGCAAAGAGCACTCACTTGAGGGATAGAAAAAAGTCAAGTTTGGGCGAATGAAAAAAGAAGAATGGTAGGTTGCTACAACTTTTGAAAAATTCAAGCAAGCATTAAAAAAATTTGTGTGAATATGAACGTAAAGAAAAGAAAGAAAAAAGAGAGAAAAATAATGCTTGCTTGGAAAATAAAATAGTGAAAGAATAAATTGTGAAATAAGAGTTGAGAAGGTTTTCAATTGAGAAACAAATGGAATGAAGTTGGGATCTGTAAATAACATGTACAGTGAATGTTTCTTTTGCATCGACAATTTCGTTTCAATGGCCTTAGAAATGTCCCTTGTTTGTAAACCCGACCAAGCTACAAACTTAAAGACCTTAGTGATCTTTTTTCTTCCATATTTTCACTTTTGATTGTTAGATATTGTATGAATTCGATTGATATTGGCATTGTTTGTTAGGTGAGTGAAATTTTCCCCGCGGTTGCAAACGCGTAATTTCTTCAATCCTTATTCGAAGAGGAGAGATAAAGTGATTAATTCATGAAAAACATAGTTGTTAATTGATGCATGGCTTGATATTTGCTTTAAGAATTTAGTCCTTGTGCATTGTCTGATTCTCAACATTTGAAACCATTGCTTGCTTGCATTTCTTGTGTTTGAGCCATTTTATCCATTCTTGTGTGAATCTTAATCTTGAGCAAATCCTCTTGTTTGAAATGAGAGGCATACTTTGCTTGAGGGCAAGCAAAAATCTAGTTGGAGAGAGTTGTTAGATGCCAAGTTTTGCTTATTTGATCTATCAAATATTAACATCTTTCATTCTTTTTGTAGGTGAAAGTGATTAGAATCACTCATGTTTTAGATGATATGCTTCATTGTTGGAAAATGCCTTGGTTGCTTTGATTTGTGTGTTATTGTGCAGGAATTAGGCACAAAACAAAAGAAGAGTAAGACACAAGAAATTGGGCAAGGAAACCAAGACAACAGAAAATCATCAAGAAGTTCGTCGTGCAAAGCTCCTAGAGAACTTCCCCAGAAAAATCATCACCAACTTCGCACAGCGAACTTGCCAGCGAAGACCCTTGGGAACTGGGCACTGTTCACTCAGAGAGAAAAGAGACTGAAACTTGTTGTGCGAACTTGTAACGAGATGGTTCGCATTGCAAAGAATTGCTCGTACATCGAAGTTTAGATATTTCTCAAGGGCGGTTTAACTGTTCAGAGGCACCTCAGACGCCTAATTTGATGTTCACTAGTCGAAGGATCTGTTCGCGGTGCGAACAAGACAGATCCTGAATGTACTATATAAGTACTTTTGTTGCTTTTTAGGTTAGAATAATATATATTTTTACATAAGAACTTATCTCTTTTCATTTCAAGTTTATTTTAGAGAGAGAAATACAAAACTCTAAGAGGGAGGAGGTAAGATCTTTGATCTCTTGTTGGAGTTTGGATGTAATCTTTTGATACCTTTTATATTTCATCTAATATATGTTTGTGAACTAGTTTGGATTCTCTATTGATTGATTATCTTTGATTGCTTATTTGTGGGTCTTGACAAAAGCTTTTCACATCTTTGATCTAAGATTTTCATTTATCAATGAACAAACTTTTGACATGGTTTTGTAAGTTGATATTCATTGTATCTTCTATTTTATTGTGTTGATTAAGTAGCATGAGTAGGATCAATACGATATTGTGCGGGTGCGTGATAATAGTGATGAAGAATGATGTTCACAACCATTTGGCAGATTTGGTGAATACATGTAAAAATGGTTAAGCGTGTGTACTTATTCTGATCATTGTGTTTTATTTAAAACAATCGTTTATCCGATATGGGTGTCATCCTTGTTTATATGTTCATCTTTGATTTGAACTGCTATAGACATGTACTCTTCAGATCTGGATATAGGATGATTACATGTTAGGTCCTAAACTCTAGACATAGATTTAGGCTTAACATTTGCATGAGTATCAGTTCTTAATGCTTTGTGTTGTGTTTTTGTTGCGTGAGACATCACCAATGAGACAATACGGTTGTTCTCTCGATGTTGCGTTAGAGATGACCTCTGTTGTGGGTGATACATGAGGATATTAGACGAATAATTGAGTTGTGTTTCACATGATCAGAAGAATGCATGTGATATCAATTGATGAGATTCAATCTCAACAAGGCTCCGTTTATATTTCAGTATTTACTTTATATTTTTTGTCTTTTTATTTTCTGCCTTTTATTCATGGTTCCTTGAACCTTTTAAACCAAACCTTTTGAACCACAAACTTAGAAATGTAGAGACCGTTGAACAACGTTCTTTCATCGCACCGATCCCTATGGAGACGATATAAATTCAAGAGGGAATTCCTTCAAAACTAAATTTTTGCTTCTTGCCGCTTTACTGCAGTTCGAACACTCATGCATAAGATTCAACCAAGAAAGGATAACAGTTCAAATTCAAACAAGAGAGATTTTCTCAAATAAGAGGATTTGCTCAAACATGTGAATGCACATTAGCAATGTTCACCACTTAATAGAATCGAACAATGACAAATAATTTAATTCTTAAACAAATATCATGTAATGTTTCAAATAACAACTAAATTCTCATACTTGAATCACTCTAACACTCCTCCTCAAAATAAGGATGAAGAAATTAACGCGTTTGCAACCAAGGGGAAATTTCACTCACCTGAAAAACAATGCTAATAACAATTCAATTCATACATTCATCTAATCAATCAAAAATAAAATTATGGAAGCAAAAAGATCAAAAGGGCTCTTAAGGTTGTAGCTTGGTCGGGTTCACAACAAAAGGTCATTTCAAAAGGCCATTGAATCGAAATTGCCAATGCAAAAGAAACATTCATTATACATGGTATTTACACATCACAACTTCATTCACCACTTTCTTTCCTCTATGGCAAACCTTCTCAAACTTTCTTTTGCACAATTATTTTATTCTCTATTTTTCTTTTTTAAACAAGCATTCTTTTTCTTTTGTTTTTCACATTCATATTCACACTTTTTCTTTTCCATGTTTGCTTGAAATTTTTCAAAATTTTTAGCAACATACCATTTTTATTTTCATTCTCCATAACTTGAATTCAACCAAACCTCAAGTGAATGCTCCTTGCTTTTTATGGCAAGGAAATCAATTTAAACAATGTTCAAAGGTTCAAGAAAATTTTTAGAATCTCACAAAATTCAATGATGAACTAAACTTTCAAATTATGTACAGAAACCAAGTTCATCACTAGAATGAGATCTAAACTGTTTAGGCTCAAAGGGGTTAACGATTACTCATTACTCACGGGTAAGTTATGGTTTGGATACAGTTTTGCTGAATATAAACAAATGCCTTGACCATTTCTAATGCTTCCACAAAATCACAATAATCAAAAGATAAAGCATAAATTAAACGAATTTAAAAAAGTTATCATTCATCCTAGCATATAGTAAACAATGGAGGTTTCTCACAATTTGTGCCTTTTGGACCTAAGTGAAACAAGCATTCAAACAAGATGCAACATGAAACAAGAATGCGCATTTGCACAAAGCCCAAAATTCTCAAATTATTCTAATATTCTATAAAACGGTACAATTTACCTTACTTACATTCACATGTTCAACATCCTACCATCACCATTCAAACTTGGGAGAATCTTCATTGGATACTTTATACAAATAGCAACCAATCTAGAAGAAGTTCTCATCTTTCCTCCCTAATCAACACTTGAGAAAACGTAAAAGGAAACAAGTATATATACAATATAAATAAGTGTACAAAGCTCAAAAATATAAAAACTATTACAATGCACTTCAATATCTAAACACCAATCCCCGACAACGACGCTATTTTGTTCGAACTGCAGTAAAACGGCAAGAAGAAAAATTTAGTTTTGGAAGGATTCCCTCCGGCATTTATATCGTCTCCACAGGGATCAATGTGAGGGAAAGAACGTCGTTCAATGGTCTCTACATTTCTAAGCTTGTTGTGAACATTTGTTGATAGATCAACGGTACCATAAATAAAGGCAGAAAATATAAAGACGAAAAATATAAATTAAAGACTTAAAATATGAACGGAACCTTGTTGGGATTGGATCTCATCAATTGAAAACACATGCATTCTTCTAACCAGTTAAACACAAATCAATCATTCTTCTGATATTCTCACGTATCACCCACAACATAGGTTATGTCTAACGCAACATCGAAAGAACAACCATATTATGTCATTCGTAATGTCTCACGCAACTCAATAACACAAATCATTAAGAACTAATACTCAAGCAAATGTTAAGCCTAAATTCATGTCTAGAGTCTAGAACCTAACAGATAATCATCCTAGACCCAGATCTGAAGAGTATATTTCTATAACTGTTCAAGTCAAAGAAAATAGGTAAACAAAGATAACATCCATATCAGCTTCATGATTGATTCATATAAAATTTCATGATCAGAATACATACATACGCTTAACCCTTTTTACATGCATTCAAATAATTTTCTAAATGTAAGTGAACATAGTTTTTTATCTCTATTATCATGAATCCTTACAATACCATATTGATCCTACTCTTCTTACTCATGCTACTAATAAACACAATAAAATCAAAGATACTAGTGAGTATCAACTTACAAGACTATGTCAAAAGTTTGCTTATTGATAGATAAATATCTAAGATCTAAGATTTGAAAAGGTTTTGTCAAGACCCAAAAATAAGGAATCAAAGACAACATCAATACTGAATTAAAACTAGTTCACAATACATAGATTAGATGAAATACATAAGGTATCAAAATATTACATCCAAACCCAACAAGAGGTCGAAACTACTTACTCAAAGATCAAGCTCTGATTTCCTTTGATTTTGGCTTCTCCCTCTTATGGTTTTGTTTCTCTTTCTAAAAGTATGTTTCGAGTGAATAGAGATAAAGTTGGATTCTAAAAATATCTCATAAGTTCCCTTATATACAAGTTACAAAAAGTGACTATAAGTGGCACCGCATTAAGCGCCAGCAGAGGGTGCTTTGCACGATCAGTTCAAAGGCGACATATTTCAAGAGAGCACATTAAGCGCAGTCAAAGTGGGCTAAGCGTTGTTAGCCTTTGTTTGGTTCTACCTCTAGTCCCAAAAGCACGCTGATCCTGCGCTGGAAAACGCGCTAAGCGCGATTTTCCATCAATTTGTTGCAAAAGTGATCTTGCTGCTTCTTCTTCATTTCTTTGGCTTCCTTGTCCAATCATTTGTGTCTTAATCATTGATGTTTTATGCCTATATTCTGCACAATAACACACACATTAAAGAATCCAAAGGTATTTGCAATATGTTGAAGAATCACACAAGAATAAGAAATAAATCCATTAAAACATGAAAAATAAGTTGAAAGACGCCAAGAAAGATGGTTCAATTTAAGTCATATTTTGCGCTCAACATTAATCTCGGAAAGCGGTGCGAAGCAGAAGCGGGGAGCAGCGCGGGCACTACTTTTGCAACATGGACGCAGTTTTTAATGGCACTTACATGCTGGAACATAAATAGCATACATTTCTTAAAATTCATAATATCATACATTACTTCCAATTCCAAATACCATTAATACGCATAATTCTTAAGAAAAAATCATTGCAACATACTTTTTAAATTCAAGAAAACAAACACTTAACTTCTAAATCTTAAAATAACTTAAACACCCAAACTCTTATAAAAGTTCAACAATCATTAAAATTAATGTCTTCATTATCACTTCCTCCGACACTAGCATCCTCTTAAATCTCTTCATCCTCTCCAAGATATGCTTGATCACCAAATTCATCATCTACTACCACCACTTCCTTTTCTTTTGTCTTATATCTAGATGAAGAAGGTGGAGGTGGTAGAGGTGTAGTTTCCTTCTTCTGCATTGCTGCTTGGCTCTTAGTGTTGATTGTAGGCTCAGCAGCACCACTTGCAAGTTCAACATTTAGCCAAGACAAATCATCACCATCAAACACCATATCATCATTATCAGGTTGAATTTCATCTTCACCTCCCAACAACCATAGGTTATTGGTACCAATATCATCATTCATGACCACATGATCAATCAAAACATCATTGTCAAATCGCTCTTTCAAATTTTGATTATACTTGATGAAAACCAAGTCTTGCAACATTTGATGTTCAAGTCTATTTCTCATCTTGGAGTGAATATATATTATAATTTTAGAGTTAGTTTAAATAATAAATATAAACTATTAATTTGAATCTATAACTTAATACTAATTACTTACATGCTCAAAAGCACTCCAATTCCGTTTACAACCCGATGAGCTACAAGTCAAACTCAATATTTTAATAGCAAGGAGCTGCAAATTTGGTGCTTTTGCTCCATAACTCCTCCACCAATCAACTACAATGTGAGACTTATTTGCATTAGCATATATACACAAAAATTGTTATGTAATTAAATTATTGCCATATATACTTAGTTACTTACCAGAAGCTACATCATTCATTTGCCTTATCGCTTCCTTCAATGCAAAGTGGCCTACACCCATCTTATATTTTGACAATTCTCCATGGATGGCATCAACAACTTCAACACTTGCAGAAAGCTTATCAATGCAGGCATAAAGGCCATCTAACAACTTATCATCATTCTAAATCATTGGATTGCTATAAAAGTACCTCAAATTAAGATAATATCGAGCTGCGTGTAAAAGATGAAGTTGAATACTCCATCTTCTGTCAACAATATCAATGATATATTTGTACTTGCTTTCATTGTTGTTGAAGTTTTTTTTAATTAACTCTTTGGCTTCCAACATTGCATGATAGATATTACCCATTGCCGACTTCTTTTCATTATCAACAAGCCTAAGTACTTTTACATGAGGCCATATAACTTTAAGAGTGTTCACAATATCCTCCCAAAATGAGACTTGAAGTACAATAGCAGCTGCCTTCTTTCCTTTCACCTCCTTACTTGCATTCAAGTTCAACAATTCTTCAGAAGTGAACATGGTTCTAATTTTTTCCTTTAAAGTGTGCAACCTATGCAAAGTAAGAAAGTTTGTGGCAAACCTTGTGACTCCACTTCTAACCAACTCACCTTCTAATTTATCCCTCATTAAGTTTAAAACCAAGGAATGGTTGTAAATGAAGTCCATGAGAGTTATTCTTTTTTGTATAACCTTCTTGACTTTAGGAATTTTTTCGATATCTTCTAGCATCAAGTCTCGACAATGAGCAACACTTGGAGTCCAAAATATTTTTGACTTTGATACTTGAAGATGTTTACCATCCACGACATAATTTCTTCCATTATCGGTAACTAGCTGCACAATATTACTTTCACCGATCTCTTCAACAAAGCTATCCAAAAGCTCAAACAACTTTTTTCCAGTTTTCATGTATGTAGAAGCATCAACAATTTTAAGAAACATAGTTCCTGTCGGAGAATTGACCAAAAAATTAATCAATGTCCTTCCTTTTGTACTATTCTAACCATCAGACATTGTAGAACAACCATACTTTACTTGGTCTTGCTTATTAGTACTCAACATCTCATGTGTAAGTTTCAACTCATCTTGAAGTAATGGAACTCTCAACTCATATTAGCTTAGACGCTTCAAATGGGCACCATACATCCCAATTGCTTCAATAATCAATTTGAAACTTTTTGAATTTGCAACATTTAACGCAATTTTATTCTGATAAAAGAAACGAGCTATGTATTGGAGACAACTTTCTCTTGCTTTCTTATCACAAGCATCATTCAAGCTTGTTTGCTTTCCTTTTTTCAATGTTTCCTCTGGTTTTCTATAGTAAATTACATCCAAGGAACCTTTTGTATTTTTCTTGGCAGCCAACATACTCCCCTCTTCAGCCGGTCTTTTTCCACTTTAAATCCTAGATATGTCTGACGATCATGATCCCTCATCATCATCTTCATGCACTTCACCTGACATAGATTTATTTGCGACCAATTTCTCATCTTCATGCTCATGCAAAATCTCCTTAACGTCTACGGGTGTTTGAGTGCAAGACTTCACATTTCCTTTTATTCCTAATTGATGTTGTTTAGCCCTAGAAATTCCTCTAGTAGACGTTTCATTACAAAAATCATATGTAACCATCCTCTTATTATTTAAGTCTTTCAAATTGTTAAATTTCCATCCTATATCACTGGTTAGTTTGTGTTGCTTAGCAGAAGAAGCAACAGATTGATCATTGGATGATGATGGTGGAATAGAACCAATAGGAGGTGTTGGAGTTGTCATGGCTGTTGAAGAAAATAGAACAGAGGATGGATAAATAAAAGAATAGAACAACATTGGAGAAGAAAAAAGAACATAACATATGAGAGGAAGGCAAGTCATACCATATATGAAAAAAAACATAACATATGAAAAATAACATAACAGAATTAGAGAAGAAACAAAAACACTTACGAAAAAAATTAATATACTGTAAGAAAGAAAAAAAATAGAGGAAGGCAACTATGGAATCCATACCTGAAGTTCAGAGGAAGAAGATAAGGAACAACAGAGGAAGAAGACGAGGAGCAGTAGGCGCAGGAAGAAAATAGTACGTTGGTGCAGGAAGAAGAGAGTAGAAGAGAGTCGTTACGCAATACGCACGAAGGAAAGAAAGAAGCAATACGCACGAAGGAAAGAAGGAAATAAGCAGCGGTACAAAAATTAGGTTTTTTTTAAGTATTTAAGTGAATGGGTCAAAACCCGCTGACCCAACCCGTAGTGAAGTCGGCCGCTTCCGCACTGCTCCGAACCGACGTTACTCGCCGCGATACCCGCTACCTACTTTCGTGCCGGACCAATTCACCTTGAAGCGGCGATGCCGATTTTAACGCGGTGCACCGAGATCGCGGCCGATGACGCCGCTATTAACAACATAGGTTAAGATGTAGTTAACTTAATAAAGTGAAATTAGTTAAGAGAGTGGAATTGTTTTGAGTTAATTGGATGTGGTGTGGTGAGGTTTTATAGGTGTAACCGATTAACCAGTGACAAACGCGATGGTTTGTGTTCTTCTATGTGTGGATGAAGTGGCTTGCAGGTATCTTGAAGGTAGTGGCTAATGTATGTTAATGTGTTTGTGTATATTGATGATATGTTTGGACTTTGATGTATACTGATATGGCAAGTTTCATGCAGCTGGTTGCAGGCCTATCATAGGTACATGATGGTCCAAAATATTGGTGATGCTGGTACAAATGAAGGTACATGATCAGTGATTTTTATACGTTATTTTACCATTAGTTTTAGTTGATCATTTTTATTGTTTCGTCGCATTTTATTTGTTTTTATTGCATTTTACGCGTTGGTTTGGTATTTTCACTGTTTATAGGTTCAGGTAAGCAACAAAGAAGAATCGGAGCAAAAACCGGGTAAAACAACAAGAATTTGGAAGAATTTTGAAGTGAACCAGGAGCCTGACACGGTCACCCGTGTCACCTGACACGGCCCGTGTCAGAAAGTGCTTAGAAGTTGCAAAATAGGATGAAACCAGGGAGCTGACACGGCCGCCCGTGTCAGCACACCTGGAGCTGAAATAATGTTCATGCAATATAACAAGGGAGCCAACACGGCCCGTGTTGGCTAAAACGTTCCATCTTCTATTTTTCTTGGATTTTGGACATTTGTGATCCCTGAGGGTATTTTAGGTATTTTTCTATTACTGGGTTGGACCTGAGACTAATTGAGACGTGTTTTGGAAAGAGAGACTGGGACTTTTGAATCGGAGGAGAAAATTACAACTGAAAGTAGGAAGCTCTAGAGAATTGGGAAGACAAGGATATTTTCATGATCGGAAGAAATTGAAGATCAACTTTATTCCACAAGTCTTGTAATGTTTATATTTCCTCTGTTGTTTTTGTTGAATACTATGAATAGCTAAACCCCCCATTGCTAGGGGGTGTCCCTGAATTGTGTTGTAATGAACCTCTGTTTCATTTCTTAATGAGATTTTGTTTCATTCCCTAATATTTTTGTTATGCAATTCGTTTAAACTTCTAAAGATCGTATAAATTGGGAACGATTTACGATTAGGGATTTGGCCTGAAAAACTGATCGATTATTTTGTATAACACATTACGGTGAATATTGCCTAGGAATAGGGATATTCTGTAATGATTGTAAAAACCCTTTGTCAGAACTATTGTTTGACGTCCTTCCGTGACTGCTAAGGAATTAGGGTCAAAGAAGAATATCAAAGATTTTTCAGTAAGGAATTTAATAAAAACACTTTTGTGGTGCAATAAAAATTAAGGTTTTGTGACATGTCTCATTGATTTACTCCAAGGTTCGTACTAAGCAATCCATACACTTCCCCTAGCATGTTTTCTCTTAACCGTAGTAAAATTTTATCATTCAGCTTTTTTTTCCTGTTAAAAAAAACCCCAAACAAAACCCCAAGGTTATTATTTTGATTGAAATAACATTTGTACCTAAAAATTTACACGCAGTCCTTAGAGATCGATATTGAGAAAACCCCAACTATTACTACATCGGTATAATTAGTACACTTGCTAATTTTACCGGTCAGTACACTTTAGCATACATGGAGGCTTTGCAACCTAAAATTTATGGTAATTTATTTGCAACCTTTACACTAATTTTTCACAACAAAAATGTTACACTTTATACTAATAATTTATCCAAACCATTTTTAGGCGTGAATAATCTCTCATTTGAACAAATAATGTATTGTGTTACGTTTTTGACTATTTGATTAATGTTTGGATTTTAATTTATATATGACATGTTTCAATTACATTATTATACTTAGCATGTTGTTAATATATCCTTAGTGTAAATGACCTAAAAATATCAATTTGGAACACTTGCTGTCAGGACAAAATCTCTCAAATGTTTTCAAGAGTTATTTCGAAGATGAATCTACAGAATCACTTCTAAAAATTTACGGAGATGCATCTCTGATCCATATTTCAAGAAATTTGGGGTGGATGGTTCACTTGTGAAACACACAGTGTTTTTAAGGGTTAATTTGAATATGCATATTCGTAATTTTTCTAGAGTGATTTCATAAATGTATCTTCAGACAAAATTTTGACAAATATGAAAATTCATCTCTAAAATATAAAAATAAAAATAAAAAAAAAACAAATTTGATTTCCAGTTTATTGACACTCATTAAAAGGATGATGCCTGAGTATGATATACAAGACTAAGATTCAAAGACACTCAAGAAACAAATTTACATTTACCTTCATCAATAGACTCTCTAATGCCATGTAATAAATCGATTATTCCAAAAGTCTAAGTTGTTGAATAAAAGGAAATAAGTTGTTTCCTACTTTTTTTTTATATTACCATAAACATTTTTTTTGACAGGTCATATATAAACGTATTCATGTCTTTTACCTTGTCCATATTGTACGTGCATATCTTGAATATCCCCCATTTGATACATGAAATCATTGATGCGAACAAAATCTTCAATGTATTAGCATTTTTAACAGCATATCTTCATGTACAAAAACTGTGATTTTTTTTTTTTTTTTTAAGGAACAATATTTGGATTTTGAACATTATATTTGCTAATCTATTATAACAAAGTTGGAATATGTTGGAGGTGTTTTTCTTTTCCTTCATGGTTTTGATATCAACTCATGTAAAATTGCAGAAAACCATATGTTTGATGTTTCAAAAAAAGAAATTTTTGAAGCATAAGCGTACTCAAGAACCTATTAAAATCAGTTTGATTCTACTTAGGTTAGGCAACAACTTTGCATTATCAATTTGCAACTAAAAAGGTAGAATTTTTATCACAAAGGGAAAGTGAAACTAGCTCTAAAGATACCCTAGTGTATGTTAAATACAGGGTATAACCCTAAGAGTGATTGCATCAACAAAAGCCAATTTATTTGGAATATCATTACAACTTTTAACAACCTAATTACTTGAATTACATAAGAGGAAAATTTTGCTCATTTTCACCATCTGCAAATTGTTATGTCAGCTTTCCATCCTTTTCCTAGAGGCACCTCCCACCATAACCTGCATTCCTGAACAGTGATTGCTTTATCTCTTCAGGGTTCATACAATTTCTCTGTCCAGCTACCTAAATTCATGAAAATAATGTAAAAAATCAATAGTAGATAAAAAAGCCTCAGATTCTAGTTTCAACTTAAAATCACAATGACAGTGTGATTCTACTACAAACATGCACTGAAACAATTCACTAACCTCTGAGCAAGATGCCTGCAATGAAAAATCATTGAAACTGCTGATAACACATTGGTGAATCTCAAGGCCTAATGCTTCTAATGTGTTCACTGTTGACAGTAGTAAACCTGGCTTTGTGGCACAGCAGATGCTAATCCTTGTGTCTTGATCTCTCCTCTCAACATTAAACTAAAACACAGAAAAATAGAAAAACAATACATCAATTACATTTACTCATATGAACTTGGTCTATGATTATCATGCAATAGTTCAAAGATTTGACTAAACCATACCTTAGGGGAATTTCTTACCATGACTTCATTTGGCTTTAACTCTTTAGAAATTCCCAAAACGTTTATCTGATCTGTTCCTTCATCCATTTCTTCTTGCAACTTTCCAATCCTTTCAAGAAGCTCTTTCATGTAATCAATTGTATCTCCGAGAATCGATGTCCTGTCCATCTAAATTTACATTTTACTTGTTAGCAAATCAAACCACAAATTCAAGAGCACGAGCACCAACACAGACACCAAACACGAGACACAACACACAACACACAGATAATGACATATAAACACATATGTTGATGTTGGGTCTAACACATTGTCAAACACCTAACATGCATTCGATATAAATTGTCGATTCTATGATTCTACAAAGCATACATAGACATTTCATCAATGGAATCATCATCACCTTACTGATCTTAGGGACAATCGACCTAAGCATGGAAAGCCTATCATTCAACCTCTTTCTCCTCCTTCTTTCCGCCATGAGATTCTTCGAAGGTTGCCCCTCAACCCTTTTGGATTTACCTTTCTTCTGTCCACCTCCACCACCACACAAACCCATATCAAAAACAGGAATCTCACTCACATGCTCCTCAACTTTACAACTAATTTTACCTTCTTCCAAACCCTTACTCTCACTTCCAACAAAACCAAACTCTTCAACACCCTCTTGCGGTAAAAGCGGTGTTGAATCATCAAGCTCGGGAACAGTAAACCCATCAACAAAAGGGTATGAAACAGCATCAGTTCCATAAGAGCATTCAAATCTATGGTCTAATGGTGTTGAAAACGAAGCAAATGAAGGGTTTAGAGACGGATTAATGAGTAGATTTTCATCAAATGAGTCAAAGTTCCAACCATTTGGAAGAAGAAGGTCGTTTAAACCGGTGGATAAAGTGTTCCATGTGTCTTTTCTTGGAGCTAGTAGCTCCTCAAGGAAACCAAGTTGAGAAAGCTCCATGTTTTCTCTCAGTTATATTTCTCCTTTTGCAAGCTATGAATAAAACTAATGAAAAACCAAAGAGAAAGAGTCTTGGGATGAAGTAGAAGAAAATAAGACGAGTTTCAAGTTTGTTTAAATAGACAAGTTCTATTTTGGAACATCACAACTCACAAGTACTTAACCATAGATAGAGTACTTTGAAATTATGAGAAATTTTAACCATAAGGATAGTTTGTTTTCAAGGATAAGATGGTAATTTGGTTTGATACAAGAGTTTTTTTTTTATTGAATTAATATCTAATAAGTTACTATCTAAATTGTAAAAATAATTTTTAACCATTGAAAATATCTAGAAATGTTTAGTCAATGTAAAACTTAAAATATATGAGACATTTTTCTTATACCAAATTTAACCATGGCTCTGTCACTATTGTTGGAGAGTATGAAGTACACTGAAATGTAATAGCCTAAACGTCTAAGAATTATAATTTTTAATGATTTTCTAATAAATATTCAAATTGGTCTTTAAATTATTTTATAATCAATCATGTATTTCATTTTTAAATGTTCTCTAAAGGTGCCTGCTTTTAGTTAAATTTGTTCATACTTAATTTCGAGAGGACTAAAATATTATTACGTTGACAAATATTTATGATGTGTTTATATTTAAGAGAAAGATGCATTTGAACGAAAAAGAAAAAAAAAGTAAATAAAGAGATGAACTTTATTATTAATATTTTTAACTCTAAAGATTGTTTTGAAATTTTGATAATGTATAGTATTAATTTGATATAATCCTACAATTTTAATAACTAATTGATTACCAACCATAATAAATAATTCAATTGATCTTTTTATTTACTCCGTTTTAAATTATAATTTATTTTGTTAAAAATATTTGTCACAAATTATAAGTTATTTTACTATTCTAAAATAATACTAATGACTTTTTTTAATATATCTTTTATTATTTATTATTATTTCTTCTTCTTATTCTTTAAATATCTCTTTCATCTATAATAAATAAAAAATAATATTATAAAATCATACATAATTTTTTTTCTTATATAATAATAATTATATTTTTTAATTTACATAAAAGTTTTAAAATATTTTATAATTTAAAACGGAGGGAGTATATTACTAACTGATTTTTAATATACAAAGAATCAACTTTTTAAAATAAATTATAATAAAAGTGAATAGTAAATAATAATAAAATGCTAACTAATACTTATAAACACTTTTTAAAGTCTTAAAATAGGAAGATCCATAAAAAGAACAATGTTATTACCAAAATATTAATATTGAAAATGATAAAAAATAATAATTAACCAATTATTTTAAAACACTTTATTTTTACAAATGGATAAGAGAGTAATTTTTATGGACAAACCTTTTTAAAATGAGTTAGGGTATAACTAAAATCCATTTAAAAAATTTAATTTACAAAATCAATTATTTCACCCCTCAACTAGTAGTACTATACTAAAATGAATTTAATAATTTAGATTTACAAAATAAAGTTTTTTTCACAAATAATAAAGTCTACTTTTCATGAAACAGACATCAATGATTATATTAATTGAGAATGTATTACAGTGAAAAGTCTAGTGAAGTAGAAGCTAGATGTAGCCACAGATTAAAATGGAATCTCTTTCCCTCTCTCTCTTTCTCACAATTGAATTTCTTACTCTTTTTCTCACTCTCAAGGTGAATTAATGTCCTTTTCACCAAAATAATAACCCAGACAGAATTTATATTTAATTCCAATTCCTTGAAAACTTTGACCCACAATTCTGTCTTTAACGAAATTGGGTCGAATTAGCATCATAGACTGTCAGGTACTTCTTCCATTTTTTAATGCAAAAAAACTTCTCTCATTTTCTCAATCAAATAATTCATCTCTCTCTCTATCTTTTATTATTGTAACAAACTTTTAAAAAATAATTATGTGCTTAGAAACATGACAATTTGGAAAACTGTTTAGTTTCATTTAACAACCAATTTAATGCTCTTTTTTATTTCTACATAGTTTAATCTCTTGCCAGCCTGTTGTATCTTGAGTTGCAAACAATTGTCTCTAGTTTGTTGAAAATCTACTCCATTAAAAGTGGTCCACTTTTTCAACAGATTAATGCTTGTTAAGGAAACTAGTTTATATTTTAAGTCCTTGTTTTGTGTTGCTTTCGTTTTTTTCTATATGTTTTAAGTATGATTCATTTGGAAAGATGTTTGATAGAAGAAATTATTGGTTTTCCTTCTTGTTCTTCTACTATATTTAGTACCTTCTTTAATGAGCTAAAATTCATCCTAGTAGTTTTGTTATATGTGTCACAAGTATCAACAACTAGTCAATCTTTCAAAATCCAATCAACTCAAAATTTTGCATGTTTGAAATTAGTGTTGAGATATATTAGATATAATTTAAGTTAAATTATGTGATCCAAATTTAAAGTTAATTAGAGTTTAAGGTTTGTTACTTAGCTTGTTATAATTCTTACTTAATAGTCAAGTCACTTAGATCTATATAAATAAGACACTTTGTAATTAAGTTATTATCATTCATTTAATAATATCAATTCTTATTTTTTTATTCTCTCTTCTTTTCTGCACACTAAAAGTGTCTCACGTATAAATTAGTATCAGAGTCTAGTTCTTTATGTGGCGGTTGTGGCGCAAGATATAACAATCATCTGTTTATATGTCGATGACGTGTTAGTAATTGGAAGTAGTTTGGAAAACTTGTCGAAGTTCAAAGAGCTGATGAAAAAGAAATTTGAAATGTTGAATTTGGGAAAGTTGTCGTACTTCATAGGCATGAAATTTCATATGTTGAAGTAAGGTATGGTGCTACATCAAAGAAAGTATGTCAAAGAGATACTTAAGAGATTCAGAATGGATGATTCAACTCCTGCATCTTCCTGTATCGAACCAAACTTAAAGTTGGAGAAGCATGGAGAGGAAGACAAAGTCAATGCAACTTTGTTCAAGCAAATTGTCGGATCTCTGAGATATGTGTGCAATAGTCGACCTAATATATACTTTTCAATCAGATTAGTGAGCAGATAAATGAGTGAACCAAGGGTGTCACACATGAAGGCTGCAAGAAGAATCATGATATACTTAAAAGGATCGACAAACTATGGAATTCTATTTCGACGGGACTCTAAAATTAAAAAAGCTATGGTTACTTACTATTTAGATGTTGATCGGTGTGGAGATAAGGAAGATCGAAGAAGCACTAATGGATATTTTTTTCAAGCATTTGATGCCACAATCTCGTGGTGCTCGAGAAAGCGACATGTGGTGGCATTATCATCGCGTGAGGCTGAATATATAGCAGGATCATATGATGTGTGTCAAGCAATTTGGATCAAATATATGCTTGAAAAAATGGATGTCAAAGTGAAGAAACCTCTGGTATTGCAGATCAACAACAAGTCAGTCATAAATCTGGTGAAGAATCAAGTTTTGCATGGAAGAAGTAAGCACATCGAAACTAGATTTCACTTCTTAAGGGAGAAGACGAATAGATGTGGACTTAAAGCAAGACATTGCTCAAGTGAAGCACAATTGGCCGATATTTTCACCAAAAGATTGAAGATCGACAGGTTCCTAACTTTGAAAAAGAAATCATGAATAGTTCAAATCGACAATGATTAATGTGTTTCGACAACTTGGATTATAGGGGGTATGTTTAGATATTAGATCTAATCCAAGTTGAACTATGTGACTCAAGTCCAAAGTTAATTAATGTTTAGGGTTTTTTTACTTAGTTTGTTATATTTATTGTTTAGTAGTCAAATCATGTAGGTCTATATAAATAAGATATTTGGTAATTTAGTTATTATTATTCATTCAATAATATTAATTCTTATTTTCTTATTCTCTTTTTTTCTCTTCTCACTAAAAGTGAATCACGCACTAACAATTAGAATAAATTTGACAAAATCACAATTATTACTGTATAATTTTATTAAAGCTTTAAAATGTTGTTTTTGTCAAAATTATGTTTGATATTTTGTGGTTTTATTAAATTTATTGTTAAAATCATTATATTTGTTTTAAGTTTTTAAAAACTTTAAGTTAATTGTGATAAATATTTTATGATCTTCTATTTAACTACAATTTATTCCTTGCTTATTGATGGATAAGGTTGATCCTCTAATCAATTATAAACTCGGATAACAAGATTTTAAATTAAAAAAAAAAATCAAATAAATTGATTTGCAATAATCAGCATTAAACTGCAATATTTAAAATATAAAATTTTTAAATTACACACAAAATTTTTAAATGATGATACGTACATACATATACACACACACATATATATATATATATATATATATATATATATATATATATATATATATATATATATATATATATATATATATATATATATATATATATATATATATATATATATATATATATATATATATATGTGTGTGTGTGTATATATATATATATATATATATATATATATATATATATATATATATATATATATATATATATATATATATATATATATATATATATATATATATATATATATATATAAAATTAAATCCTACAAGCACTATTACAATTAAATTATATGTTTTATGAATTTTTCATTTAACATATTTTAATTAAATTAATTATCTTATTAGAAAATTAATTTTATTTTTGGTTTAATTGTTTAATGATCAAAATTCTAGTCATTAAAAATTAACAAGTGAGATGTTGAAGATTGCATTGAATTATTTGTAACCACACTTATGCGATGGAAGATCCTTGTAACAATAATTTGAACTAAATTAATTAAATTTTATAAAATTAATTCTTTTTACCGCAAAATCAAACTTATAATTTAATTTTATTATATCTCACCATTTAAAATCAAACTTATAATTTGTTTTAATTTTTTTATAGTATAGAACTTTTCACTCCAACTCATTTTATAGTGTAGAACTTTTTACTCCAACTCAACAACCAATCTATAAAAAAAAATACAATTTCGATCACTCATTGTTGTATCATTGCATCCTAAAAGCTTCATCTGAAAAACAATCTTTCAAAAAGTGTATATCGAATACAAGACTTGAAATATTTCACAAAATTTTCACATCACTCCCAATGCAAAGAGAGATGAAGTGTATGATAGAAAAGTAGTGCAAAATACAAAAAGCTAAACGACAATTTACACACAATATGTATGCATGGGTCTGAATTTTGTGAAATCACTATATACTAACACTTCAGTGTTGGAACATGTCAATGAGCAAAACCATGTTCACAAAATCATATGAAACTTTTTTACTATATAATTACTCATCTGTCTTTGCATTATTGCAACAGTAACATCTCAGTAAAATGTGCCGAACATATAAACAGTGAATCACAGTGTGGCAAAATTTGCTTTATTAATTATTAATTTGCACGTTCATTTATACATTAGGTAACCAAATTACAATAAATATATTGGGTCCATACTATATAGATTGTGTCATATAATATATATAAAGTTAAAATAGTTCATGTGTCGAAATCAAGGTCCACTGGTGATTTTTTGTTTATAGTGGAGATTTTACTATTTATTATTTAGGGTTTAACATATGTTAGAGAAAAAGAATGGTGGAAATTAGAGGGTTTGTGATTATCATTGACGAGCATTTAATGTGCTCAGTGATGATCACATTATTTTGGCTCTGCTGCATGCTTGACTGAAAGGTAGTATTCATCAGTTCTGAATTTCTGATCACATTATGGACTTGGTTTGTGAGGATAATATTATTGTCTAGGTTTTGTTTTGTTTGAGTCATCATGTGAAGGCTATAGCACTTTGATATTTATTCTTTTTGTTATATATCAATGAATGCATTCATTAGTTTATTTCATTTTTAAGTGATTGAGTCAAAGGGTAATAGTAATAGATATGTTCTTGACTTAATTTTTAAAGAAAATGGTAAAATAATAAATTTGATATAAAATATATATTAAAATTAATATGGTAAAATAATAATGATTGATCATATTGAAATCATAAAATAACCAAAATAGAAATTAAATTAAATTAATAAATAGTGTTAAAAGAATATGAGATAAGGATCATTCTGTTTGATCCTCCCCTAGCACAATTAATAAAACCAACGACTTTACGATTAATAAGGAAGGATAATTTAGTTGAATGGAGAACCTGTGTCTAATCTAATGATAACAAGTATTACTACCAAATTCAAATTGTTCAAGAACGTTAAGAAGAAAATTCTAGTCAAGAATATCAAAAGCTTTCTTGATATTGATCTTAATAATCAAGTTACTATCAAAGAATTTATTGCCTAGGAGATTAATGACAACAAAAGTGATCCAAATGCAACTAGAAATTTTTTTATTTTAAGCAAGGGATAAATTTAATAATCAAAGTAGTAGGAGTATTCCAATCCAAGATACAAAATACAAAACAAAATTAAAATAGGATGGAAGAGGAAAATTTTATCCAAATAAAAATTAAGATAGGAGATCTAAGGAAGTCTGATAGAATGCAAAGAAATTATAGTTGAAATGAGAATTTTTCACTACTAGACTTCATTGTCAGGCCAAACATTTGATATCCTACAATAGATCAAAAACTATACAGTTAGCCCCATTAAAAATGATGTTATTCCTATTGTTCCAAATACTATAGATTACCGTCATCTAAATGATTCCAGCTTTACCCTTCTTCACCTTTAGATTCTCAACACAATTGGTTCAATCCAAAAAATTCTCCCAAATTGAATCTTAGAAAATCAAAACAATTCCAATTCACTTAGAAACTTTCCTCCAAACTACTCCTACAATGCTACAATTGAAGAAAATATGAAAAACATTTTCCTCACCACAGTTACACATCACGCACTGAATATCTTCGATATGCTGCAAAACTACTCTGTGTAATAGTCGGTCTTTAGACGGAATTCCATTTAAAAAGCACTTCCACACAAATGCACGAACTTTGAAAGGAGAAGAAGTGATCCATACCCTACACAGAGCTACGTTCATAGTATCGTTCTCGTCAGCTAAATCACGGAACTCAACCAAACATGCATAACCCGACCTCACTGAATATTCTCCATTTGGTTCAAGCTTCCACATCGCTTTGTTTGCAGCTCACGCAGTCGGCCCCTTCCCAACCATAAAGTTCTGCAAAAAAACCACACTACTTTCCGTGACCGAATTATCCGTAAATGTTATCCCGAAGTTGTTCCATCTCCAAACCCCTTCTTCCCACTTACCCATATCGTGCACGAACGCATTATTGCAGGAACTCAACAAAAAACAGGAAAGCGAAGTAGCAGCGAAGAGTCACCCGTCCAGCAAATAGACCAGAAAGGAATATCAGTTCCTAAACCAACTGATATACAAACAGTGCTCACAAAAGGGAGGCTATAAGGAGAAGCTTCAACATTAAGTTTCAATAAATATTTCCACCAAGAGGATCCATTTTTACACCTCCCCGTGCCAGGTTCACCCAAGACAACTTTCTGAATATTCTCGTATCTAGCTTCTAAAACTGACAGCCAAAGAGAACCATTTTCTACCAAAATTCTCCATTTCCATTTTTACATCAAGGCTAAGTTTAAAACATCCATTTTCTTAACCCCAAGCCCTCATTGACAAAATGGCCGATAAACCTTTTTCGACGAGATCTAAACCATACTATTATTCTCCTTCGATCCACCCCACAAAAATATGTTTTGAATTTGCTCGATCTCTTTCCACACTGTAACAAGAGATTTATAGTAGGACATGAAAAAGATTGAAAGGCTTCTGAGAACTTATTTGATCAAAGAATTCTCTCACCTAAATATAACAGTCTACCCTTCCACGACGCAAGCTTCAACCGAACTTTGTCCACCAGCTGATTCATGTCGCAATGCGTCTCGGATTGGACCCAACGGGAATCCCAAGAAACACAAAAGCTTGCTTCTCAATCCTACACGACAAGAAATAAGTTGTTGTTGCCAAAATGTTAGGATTAAGATTCAAACTAGTAACTATGCTCTTGAAAAAATTAACTCCTAAGCCGGACACCATCTCGAAACCTCTCAATATAGCCTTGAAAGCCTATACATTTTTCCAATTCCCATTACCGCAAAGAAGTGTGTCGTTCACAAACTGAAGAATTTCCATCTTACAACCTGCACCAATGTTAAATCCGTCAAATTCTCCTATCTCCATTGCCTTTCAAACAAGACTCGTCAAACCTTCCACTACAAGAACGAAGAGGAAAGGAGAGAGAAGATCTCCCTGCCTTAAGCTCCATTCTACCCTTCCACGACATATGGCTTAAGAACACAAGAGCTTCCATCCATTTCAACCAAATAGCACCAAAACCCAAAGTTTTTAACATAAACCGAAGAAAATCCCAACTTACCTTATCATAAGCTTTCTCGAAATCTACCTTAAATAGAACGCACTGCTTATTTTCTCTTGTAGCATAGTCCACCAGTTTATTAGCAACAAGAACCTCACCCAAGAGTTGTCTGCCTGGTACAAAGGCGTATATGTTAGTTCCTGATTGGCAGGCATTTTGGTAAAACTTGGTGAAATCACAAGATGTCCTACAGGATGTCTTGACATATGGTTTTAAGATTCTGCAGGTTGCTATGTTTGTTGTTGCAGGATTTAGTTCATGATGTTAAGCATGATGTCCTGACTTTTGTGAACAAAACATTCTGTGAGAATGTGTTTGTTTGTCTGTTACTTTTGTGCAACTCTTTGCGCTACTATGATCTGTCATTTATGGATTAAATCTGCGTGGATTTAGTTCTTATTTAAAAATCATTTTATTTCATATATCGTGGAAGAGTTATGGATTCAAGTAGAGCTATTTTCTGCAGAAAATATTAAAGAGTGATTTGATTGGAGCTGACTGGATCAAATCAAATCTGTTTCATTGATGCTGATTATTTAGATTGATTTCTTCAAGATCAGATGTTATTTTTGCCACAGCCCAAGCCCGTCCAAGTGTTGTTATTTAAAGCATCCGCAACCCTAGTTTTCAGGTCAGAGAAGCTAGGTTTAAGATTGTGAAATTGCGTAAGGATTAGTGTTCTAGCTTTCGTGTGTCTTGTGTTAGTTTGTGAGCCATTCACTCATTACTTTAATGTGTGAATTGGACTAAGTTTTATGTTGTAAGTTGTTCACTCAAAGCTTGTAAGAAAGAGTGCATTGTACTTGATTGAAGCTTTTAAGCAAGATCAAGATTATGTCTTTGAAGAGTGTCTTCTAAAGTCTTATTATTTTTGTTGTTATCACTACTGTGATTGAGGGGGAGTGAAAGATGTATCTTATCTAGGAGTATCCTAGGTAGAAATTGCAAGGGTAGAGATTAGGTGAAAAGATGGTAAACTAGAGAAAGTCTATTCTATACCTTCAAACTAATTCTACTTAGTGGATTTCCTTCCTGGCTTGGTAGCCCCCAGATGTAGGTGTGTTTTCACCGAACTGGGTTAATAATTGCTTGTGTCTTTTTACTTTTGTTATCTATTTGTCCTTGTTCTTTTTTATGATTGTACATATATTAGTGTCGTAACATCGCCTTCGACATCTGATACCAGAATTTCAATTGGTATCAGAGCAGGCATCCTGCTCTGGTTCTAGGTGAGATCTAGGGACGATATTTTCTGGTACCATGGATAAAGAAGGAGGATTTGTGAACAGACCACCTGTTCTAAACGGGAGTAATTATGACTATTGGAAACCACGTATGGTTGCTTTCTTAAAATCTTTGGATAGTAAGGCCTAGAAAGCTATTATAAAAGGATAGGAACATCCTGTGATTATTGATAAAGATGGAAAGGCTACATCTAACTTGAATGGACAAAGGAAGAGGATGAGCTGGCTCTTGGTAACTCCAAATCCTTAAATGCCCTGTCCAATGGAATTGATAGGTACATATTCAGATTAGTGAACAACTGTGAGGTGGCTAAAGATGCTTGGGAGATGCTCAGGACTACCCATGAAGGTACATCCAAGGTAAAGATGTCTAGACTTCAACTGCTAACTACAATGTTTGAAAACCTAAGGATGAAAGATGATGAAAGCATACATGACTTTCATATGAATATTCTTGAAATAGCCAATGCTTCAAGTGCCCTAGGTGAAAAGATGTCAGAAGAAAAGCTGGTAAGAAAAATTCTCAGATCTCTTCCCAAGAGATTTGACATGAAAGTAACTGCTATAGAGGAAGCACAAGACATTTTCAAGATGAGAGTTGATTAACTCATTGGGTCTCTTTTAACCTTTGAAGTGGGAATAAGTGACAAAGCTGATAAGAAAAAGAGTATAGCCTTTATGTCAAATACTGAAAATGAAGAGGATGAATCAGATGAGGATACAAATAAAAGTTTATCAAATGCCATAGTGCTTCTTGGAAGACAACTGTTAGATCCCATTTAGATTAGATATTTGGTTTCTTTTTGGTAGTATTTTCACTCAATTTTATCTAATAATGTTTGATTTCGTAGTTGAATTGGTTTAGTTTGATTTTATGCGATCCAAGCGAAGAATGTTTGTAATATTGCTGTTAGTGTGCAGGATTGACACTATTAAGAGCACTTGGGATCAAGGCAAAGCAGTTGGGAGATGTTGCAAATCAAGACATTCGCCTGGCGAGCCATAGCAAGTGCCAGCGAATATTCGCCAGGCGAGTGCAGGCGAACTGGGGCGAATAAATCAGAGTTAACTCCCAGACCCAAAGGATAGGAAGTTCGCCAGGCGAAGGTTCCAGCGAAGCTTCGCTACCATTCGCCTGGCGAAGGTGCTGGCAAAGAAGTGGTAGCTTTCCTCATGCAGATTCCAGTAGCAAAACCACCCAAAGTTCGCCTGGCGAGTGAAGCCAGCGAATGTTCGCCCGGCGAGTGTTTATTCGCCTGGCGAATGCACGATTCCTTGGGGCGGTTTGCTGATCAAAGGCACTTTGAAGTGCCATGTTAAGTTGGTTCGTCGGGCGAATGAATGCCTTCGCCAGGCGAATGTGCGCAGACAGCACATCATTTTTACTTTATGTGTTGCTCTATTTAGCCCATACTTGGTACTTGAAAGAAGGATCTTGCCAAATCTAGAAAAAAGTCATTATTGGATAGCTCTAGAACCCTAAATACTTGAGTTCTTCTTCATTTTTACTATTTTGGTAATCAAGAGAAGTGGAAGCACATCCTTCATTGTTTCTTCAAAGTGGATGTTCTTCATCTTCTCCTTTCTTCTTGTTAAAGCTACCATGAAAATGTGTAGCTAAACTCATCTTTTGTCAAGGTTAGATGTAGGTGATTATTAAACTTTGTATGTGTATGGATGATCATCATTTGTAAACTCTTGAATGATTAATATATGGTGAAAACTTTGTTTCATTTACAATCTTTTGTGTTGGTTGATGATTGAGAAATATTTTCCAACTCTAGACCTAGGTTTTCATCCTTCTCTTTTCTTGAGCTAGAGATAGTCTTGAAATGTTTTGTTCACTTATAATGTTGAACTTTAAAGTTGCCATTTGATAGATTGTGTGAGAGATCAACAATGGATCAAAATGGTAAATCTCACAATATGAGTTAGAGATAATCATATTGAGAGGATGTTGTGGATGTATTGATCATTAAAAGGAGTTTGATAAATGTTGATTGGAAATATGCATGCAAAGTGATTACCGAACCCTAACTTTGGCAATATTTATTAAAACCGTTCAAATCATTATTTTACCGCATTTATTACTCACATGCAAAAGTTACCATTGTTTTAAAACCAAACACTTTGTTACTACAAAGTTACGAATTTAACAACTGTAGAAAGGCTGCAAAATTTCATATTCCCTGTGGAGACGATAACAAAAACCCGACACTCAAATACTGTTCTAACAAATTGGCGCCGTTGCCGGGGAATATAAATTGATATTGCAAGCATCGCAATAGTTGTTGAATTTTTAGCTTTGAATTTTTGACTTGTGCTTGTAATTTGTTTGGTTTAGTGTGCAGCCCTTGTTTATGCGAGGACAAATTCCCGAGGACCAACTCCTTTTTGATCCCGAAATCGAGAGGACCGCGAGAAGATTGAATAGCAAAACAAGACGAAGGAGGCAACTTGCGAAGCAAAGCCAAAGACAAGGAGAAAGTTCTTCTACTACAACACCACCAATACATTTCACACCAGTTATGGCAGAACCACCACCACCGCCACCTCCAGTTTCAACTCCATGTACAAATAGTCCGAGACACATGGCTCAGTTCGCACGAAATCTCCAAAATGGAAGACAAGCGGAGATGAAGACGGGGATCCTTGCTCTAGTCTATCAAAATCCTTTCACAGGATTAGACCACGAGGACCCATTCACACATCTTACCAAGTTCTATGAGATTGCGGGCGCAACTGGAGCTACTGAGGCTGATGAAGAGTCATTGTTCAGGAGACTATTCCCTCACTCCCTAATTGGGAAAGCGAAAGAGTGGTATCTTGATCAATCAACGACAATTATGACGGACTGGAATTTATTGGAGGAGAAGTTCCTTGAACGGTTTTTCCCACATAACCGGTTCATGGTGTTGCACCCTAAAATTTGCCCACCGGTTTCCCGACTTTGACTGACTTTTGCTTCGTTTTTCATCTGCATATCATTTTCGCATTTTGCCCGTATTATCAGCCGGATTGAATTTGTCAGGATTTTAGCCGCTTTGCTCGCGTTTCAGGCGAATCAAATTAATTCAAACGAAAAGCTCAGTTTCAAAATCGAGCGAAAGTCGCTCTCCTCTTGATAATTCAATCCATGTTGATAATATCGGCACATTTCGGTGCTCGCCCGTTTTCCCATGGCATTTTACATTTATTTATTATTTTTTTGCTTTATTTAATCATTTAGAATAGTTATTTATTTATTTCTTTAGAATAGATTTTATTTTTATAGTTTTTATATAGAAGTTTAATTTATTTGAATTTTCATTAGAAATAGTTTTTTATTTATTTAGAATAGAAATAGATTATTTTTATAGCATAGATTTAATTTGTTTTTAGAATTATTTTAATATTAGAATTAATTAGATTTGATTTAATTTTAGAGATATTTTAGGATTTTAAAATTAAATTAGTATTTGTTAGAGATATTTTAGAATATTAAATAGTTTTGAATAGATTTTTATTTTCATATAGAAATTATTTTATTTTATTTTAGTATTTTTTTTTTTATAGTTTTGTTTAGATTTATGTATTAAATAGATTTTTGTTAATATTAGGATTTATTTGTAATTAATTTTATTTAATAATTTTTGTTAGAATTTTTCTTCTTTTAAAAGTTATTATCATTTTATTATTTATTACATTAGAATTAGTTTTAGTATAGAATATATATTAGTTATTATTATTGTTTATTTATTAATTAGTTTAAAATAGTTTTTATTATTTAATTTTAATTTTTTTTTTTTTAATGTTCATATAATATATTTTTCTTTGTGTATATAAATTAATGAAAATATAGTTGTCCTAGTGGATGGACTAGCTTATATTATACTGGAGGTATGGGGTTCGAATCCCATCTGCAGCATTTTTCTGTTTTGTTTCATTTTATTATTTTTGTTTTGTACATATAGTTATTTATGTGATTTCATTAACGAATATATATATCTGCCACAGCGGTAAGGCTTGTGTGTATTATACTGAAGGTTGGGTGTTCGAATCCCAGCTTCAGCGTTTTATTGTTTTTTTCCGTTTTATTTTTTTGTATAATATATACTGTGTTTGTGCGCTTTGATAACAAGAGGAAATCCGTCCCAGCGGATAAAGTGCTGTGTAAGTGTATAAAGGATGGGGGGTTCGATTCCCACCCAGGCCTTTTGTGTTTTTTTTTTATTTATTTTATTTTATTTAATTTTTATGAAAAAGTTTCTTTATTTTATTTTTTTCAATTTTTATTAAAAAGTTTAATGCCACGTGGCAGCCCTATATAGGGTACCCCAACCCTAATTCCCTCAGCCTCCAAGACAACCCTAAACCTCCTCAGCAGCCTCCAAACCCTAAACCTATAGGACAACCCTAAAAAAAAAAAACTTCAGCCTCCATAAACCATCCTTCATCGTTCTTCCTCCCTCACTTCCCTTCATCGCATCATCATCAAACGCGGTAAACCACAAACAAACTCATCCACACCATCACTATTCACAAAACCTTCAAACTCTAGCAGATTCCCGTTGCCATTTTTCCAACTTCAAACGCACTACTCAAACCCAGATTTGCAAACCCAGGAAATCAACCGTAAACCTTCAACTGCTAAAAAACCATTCACAAATCCTTCAGCATAACAAACTCACGATCTAAATTGAAACCACAATGTAACTCGTTCCTCTTCCAACTGAAACCCCCAAAACAAACACCAACAACCCCTTCAAACTCGAAACTCGCTTCCATAACCTTCAACAAACTTCAGCCATAAAACCCAACAACCTTGTAAATCACACGTGAACTCCAAATCCGACCCATCAGCTCTTCAACTTCTGCTTCACCAAACAAACCCCACGACCATCACTTTCAATAGTTCGAAAAGATCACCAACCATAAACAGAAACAAACCAGATCTAAGGAAGAAGATGAGGAGTTGGTTGAATGACAACCTGGATCAAAACGACGAAGCTCAAGCGATAGCGAGATGGACACGAGTCGGGCATGAGATGAAGTGAGTTTGACCATGAACACCGAACGAAATCAACAACGAACCTGAGAAGATCGAGATGCGGTGATGTTTTCGTGATGATCATCATTATTGATTTGATCCGAGCCACCGTGACTGTGATTGATGTTCACCTTCTGAAACCGTCCAACAATATTCACTAAAACTCACAACTCAACAAATCTCTACCGTTTTCTGCTGTTCTTTGCAATCCCATTTCCAGAAAAATCGCCGAGAACTGCCATTACAAGATTTTGGGGTGAGCAAAAGCGCTTCTGCAAATAAGCACTTATGGAGTCGCAGCACTACTTTTTCTTCTTTTCAGGGCTTGGTTTTGTTTTGACAGAAAATTATCAGTTTTGTTTGTCTAGGGTCTGTTTGGATCTTCTTCTCAATTTGCTATTGGTGGTTTGGGCTCAAAAAGCCCATAACCGTTGGACACACACGTCTCCCTTTTTTAAACCCCCAGTCTGTTTTTTTTATTTCTTAATTATTATCATAGTTGTATATATTATTATTATTATTATTATTATTATTATTATTATTATTATTATTATTATTATTATTATTATTATTATTATTATTATTATTATTATTATGTACATACTGTTTGTATTTTAGTTTATATATACTTTATAATTTTTGTCAATATTTTATTGGATACTGTTATTATTATTATATACTTTGTTTGTAGTTTTTTTTTTATTACTTTCTAGTTTATATTAGATTTTTAATATATTATATTTAGCTTTTATACTTTCTTTTTAGAATTTCTTATTATTTTTTATTAGAGTTATATCTATTTTATTAGATTTTGACATACTTAGAGTTTTATTTATTTTCTTGTAGAATTTTGATTTATATTTTCTTTAGAAGTTAGTTCCGTTTTGCATTTGTTGTTGGGGATTTTGACCCATTTTTCTCGTTTAGGTCGATGACGAGACCTCCGTAAATCGTTATTAAGTCAAACTGTCGATAAATAACGTTGGATCTGAGACCATTTCGCTTTCAACGCTTATCCTCCTAAAACCTCGGTCTCGTACCGAGTGTAACTTCGAAAATATTTTCAAGTCATATTTTCTTTGTATTGCATTAAAAATAGAGGATTGGGTGTAGGCCCCTTCTTCTTCGAGTGTTGGGATGCCCACTGTAGTGAGGGTGGTTTCGACACTCGTCTTTCAATACAAAGACGCTTCCCATCCATTTTCAAATCTCATCTCCTTAAAATAAATTCCTTGTATTGAATTAAAAAAGAGAGGATTGGGTGTAGACCCCTTCTTCTTCGAGCGTAAGGATGCCCACTGTAGTGAGGGTGGTCTCGATGCTCGTTCTGTCAGTACAAAGACGCTTCCAACATTTCCTCATAAAACCTCGGTCTCGGACTGAGTATGCTTTCAATAAGGAATCATTTCTCTTTGTATTGAATTAAAGAGAGAGGATTGGGTGTAGACCTCTTCCTCTCCGAATGTTGGGATGCCCACTGTAGTGAGGGTGGTCTCGATATTCGTCTTTCAATACGAAGACACGCCTCCATCCACCCTCTCGCTTTCACAACTTCATTCCGTAACCCTTTTCACACCTAAAACCTCGGTCCTGTACCGGGTGCATTTTCAAATCATTTTCATAACAAAAACTTGAATGGTCGTGGAGTGGTTAGGCGTAGGCCTTCTCCCATCCCGAGTGCTGACGTTTACCGTAGGGTTCTCTGTCGCAAAGCACTTACCATTCAAAACCAAAAACATCTCTAATAAGAGAATGAAGTTCTCTTTGCATTGAATTAAAGAGAGATGATTGGGTGTAGACCTCTTCTTCTCCGAGCGTTAGGATGCCCACTGTAGTGAGGGTGGTTTCGACGCTCGTCTTTCAATACAAAGACGCCTTGTTCGCCACACCTTTATAACAAAAACTTTGAGACGAAGAATTGGGTACTACCCGTAGGGGTTACTATCCGAGGACATGTCTCTCCCCCTAAAAACAATCCAATCAATCAAACGTGACTTCTTGCCCCGCGCGGCGAAAACTAATCAATCTTTCAAAAGGATATGTTACGTCCGTTCTACCGCAAACAGGTAATGCCTAAGTCTCCAACGAGCGAGCAGCAAAACACCTAAACTGCTAGAACGCGCACGATAGCATCTTCCCCAAACACACTGGTTATCCGCACCGTAGGCACGAACTACGTTTGCTCTGATTTCTCATGTCAGATGAGAATACGTAGGCACAAGACGGCGATGTCTTGGCGAGCTCTCTTTTTCACCTTTCACCCGTAGTTGGCCGAACTACGGCTGCTCTGATTTCTCATGCCAGATGAGAATACGTAGGCACAAGACAGCGATGTCTTGGCGAGCACAATCCCCCCTATCACCCGTAGTTTCCCGAACTACGTCGACTCTGACTTTCTCATATCTGTTGAGAATACGTAGGCCTAGGACCGCGAAGTCCTATCGAGTCCTTTCTTTCCCTCGTCACCCCTTGTTTCCCGTTTCTAAACCTTTCCCTTAACCCTTTTGAAACACACTTCTTATAGCATAATATTTAAGCAGATAAATTCACACATCGACAAACAAAAGGTTCCCATCGAGTACGATGGATGCGAGGGGTGCTAATACCTTCCCCTCGCATAACCGGCTTCCGAACCCGTTCATGGTTGCGAGACCATCTTATCCATTCTTTTCTTAAGGTTTTCTCGATATTTTCCTTTCCCCTCATGGGATAAATAAAGTTCGGTGGCGACTCTTCTGTCTATCTTTTTCGCCTCCCCGTCGTTGCGCGATGCATTTTTTCGAGTAGCGACACATGGAAGCTAAGACGGCAATCGCGGTATTTTCCCAAGGAGCGAATGAATCGCTAAACGAAGCCTGGGAGCGCTACAAGTCCATGTTAAGGAAGTGCAAAGGCCATGGTTTCGATGAGCTTACTCAAGTGCATATTTTCCGCAACGGACTCCTTTCGGTTCACAAGACCTTATTGGATGCCACGGCGGGGGGATCTTTGATGTCAAAGAGTGCCGATGATGCAACATCTATTATAGAAAAGATGGCACTTAATGATCATCAAGGGAACCATAATCGAGGGGTAACTCAAAGGAAATCGGGAGTGCTCGAGTTGGGGACGAATGATGCAATTCTTGCCCAAAACAAGCTCATTTCACAACAAGTGGAACTTTTAACTCAACAAATCAAGGGGTTGAAAGAACCATCAAAAGCTAAACAAATAGCTTGTTGTGAACTTTGTAAAGGAGAACATGATACCGGATATTGTCCGCCTCCCGGATTTGAAGAAGTTAACTACATGGCAAACCAAAGAGATTATCAACAAAGGCAACCTCAACAACAACAACCATATCAACATCCTCAACAACAACACCAACAAATCTATCAAGGTAATCAAGGATACCAATCTAGAAGTAACTACCAAAATAACCAAGGTTATGGAGGTGGTAACTCTAACCGTCAAAATCCGTATGCACCTCAACAACCGCCGGTTGCAACTTCTAAGCTAGAAGATACATTGACGCAGTTCATGCAAATGTCTATAGCAAATCAAAAAAGTAATGATGCGGCGATAAAAAATCTTGAAACTCAAGTTGGGCAACTCGCTAAGCAATTAGCGGAACAACAAGCCAGACCATCTTTCTCGGCAAATACGCAAACAAATCCGAAGGAGCATTGTAAGGCGATAAGGACGAGAAGTGGGAGGGAGTTGATTGACGAGAGTAAAAAAAGAGAGGTGGAGAAAAAAATTGATGAGAAACTTGATGGAGAGGTTGGTGAATGGAGTGAGGAGGAAATGGAAAATAATGAAAAAAATGGTGAAGTTGAAAAAGAAAAAAAGGTTGAAGTTGAAAACAATACAAATGAAGTAGTGGAAAATAACGAAAGTGAGAAAGTGAAAGTGGATGAAGTGAAAAAGCGGAGAGAAAGAAACGCAAGAGTGTCTAGAGGAAAGGAGGTAGTGAGCACTACTCCGATTCAAAATTTACCGTATCCTCATTCCCCATCTAAGAGAGAAAATGAACGGCATTACGCCCGGTTCATGGATATTTTCAAACAATTGCAAATCAACATTCCGTTCGCCGAAGCTTTGGAACAAATGCCGAAGTATGCCAAATTTATGAAGGACATACTTATGAAAAAGCGAAGGTACACGGAACCGGAAACAATAGTACTAGATGCAAGTTGTAGCGCCATCATCCAACGTACTCTACCAAGAAAGGAAGTTGATCCGGGGAGAGTCACATTGCCGGTTACCATTGGTGACTTTTATGTGGGAAAAGGATTAATTGATTTGGGGTCAAGCATAAATCTTATTCCTTTGTCTATTGTGAAAAAGCTTGGCAACATTGAGATTAAAGCCATCCGAATGACGTTACAACTAGCCGATAAGTCCACTACTCATCCTCATGGAGTAGCTCAAGACGTGTTGGTAAAAGTGGACAAGTTCTTTTTTCCGGTGGATTTTATCGTGATCGATATGGAGGAAGATGATGATGTACCTTTGATTCTTGGAAGGCCTTTCATGAAAACCGCTCGGATGATGATTGATGTAGATGACGGTTTGATGAAAGTGAGAGTACAAAACGAAGAGGTCACTTTTGACCTTTTTGAAGCAATGAAGCATTCAAAAGACAAGCATGATAGTTTCCGAGTTGACTTAATTGAGGAAGCAACCGATGAAGTTGCAAAGCATGTTCACAACATCACTCCTATTGAGCTAGCCCTTAATGACTCCTTTCAAGTGTTCACTCTTGAAGAAGAGGAAGCTCTAGATGAATGTTTGAGAGAGCTAGATAGTCTTAAGGATTTGCACCCATGGGAAGTGGAGGAAGAAGTCTTAAAAAAAGAGGACAAGGATGAAAAGCCAATCATTGAATTGAAGGACTTACCAAGTAATTTGAAATATGCATTTTTAGATGAAACCAAGGAGAAGCCGGTTATCATTAGCAACCTCTTGTCAAAACATGAAGAAACTCTTTTAATTGATGTGTTGAAGAAAAATCAAGAAGCAATGGGATGGACTCTTTCCGATCTAAAAGGAATTAGTCCTTCTTATTGTATGCATAAAATTTTAATGGAGGAGGATTTCAAGCCGGTAGCTCAACCGCAACGCCGTTTGAATCCTACAATGAAAGAGGTTGTTAGGAAAGAAGTTGTAAAGCTTTTGGAAGCGGGAATGATCTACCCGATCTCGGATAGTCCTTGGGTGAGTCCGGTACATGTGGTTCCTAAGAAGGGAGGCATTACCGTAATCCGCAACGAGAAAAATGAGTTGATTCCCACAAAGATAGCAACGGGGTGGAGGATGTGCATAGACTATAGGCGGTTAAATACCGCAACTAGAAAAGACCACTTCCCACTTCCGTTCATGGACCAAATGCTAGAGAGACTTTCGGGACAAGAATTCTATTGTTTTCTAGATGGCTATTCCGGATACAACCAAATTGCGGTTGACCCGGCCGATCACGAGAAGACCGCATTCACATGTCCATTTGGAATATTTGCCTACCGCAAAATGCCATTTGGATTGTGTAATGCGCCGGCAACTTTCCAAAGATGCATGCAAGCCATTTTTGCCGATCTTATAGAGAAGACAATGGAAGTTTTTATGGATGACTTTTCGGTGTTTGGAGGATCATTCGGTTTATGCTTGGAAAATTTGAAAATTGTCCTTGAAAGGTGTGTGAAGACCAATCTAGTGCTAAATTGGGAGAAGTGCCACTTTATGGTTACGGAGGGGATTGTTCTCGGCCACAAAGTCTCGTCAAAAGGACTAGAAGTGGATCGTGCAAAGGTAGATGTGATAGAGAAATTGCCTTCTCCATCTAACTTAAAGGGAATCAGAAGCTTTCTAGGGCATGCCGGTTTCTACCGACGATTCATCAAAGACTTTTCAAAGGTGGCTAGACCTTTGAGCAATTTGCTCGCCAAAGACCAGGTATTTCTCCTTACTGATGAATGTTTAGAAGCCTTTGTGATATTAAAAAAAAAGTTAGTCACCGCTCCAATCATAGTCGCTCCAAATTGGAATTTCAATTTTGAACTGATGTGTGACGCTAGCGACTATGCTATCGGAGCGGTACTTGGCCAACGGAAAGAAAAAAAATTTCATACCATACACTATGCGAGCAAAGTTCTTAATGAGGCTCAAGTTAATTACGCCACAACAGAAAAAGAATTGCTCGCAATAGTGTATGCTCTCGAAAAATTTCGGTCATATCTCATTGGCTCGAAAGTTATTGTTTACACTGATCATGCGGCGATCAAATTTCTGCTAACCAAGCCGGATTCTAAGCAAAGGCTTATCCGGTGGATCCTTTTATTGCAAGAATTCGATGTTGAAATTAAAGACAAAAAAGGATCCGAAAATGTGGTAGCAGACCATTTGTCTCGCCTTGTCAACACTGAGGTGACTACCTTAGAACAGGACATCCGAGAAGAGTTTCCAGACGAAAAACTTTTTAAAGTGCAAGTGAGACCGTGGTTTGCGGATTTCGCAAACCACAAGGCGAGTGGTTTCGTGCCGCTCGACCTAACTCCCAACCAAAAAAGGAAATTCTTATCGGATGCCAAGTACTATGTGTGGGATGATCCGTACCTGTTTAAGCTGGGAGGTGATAATTTGTTGAGGCGATGTGTTACGGGTGATGAGGCCCAAAGTATCCTATGGCACTGTCACAATTCGCCTTATTGCGGGCATTTTAATGGGGCAAGAACGGCGAATAAAGTCCTTCAATCGGGATTCTATTGGCCTTCTATTTTTAAAGACGCAAATGCTCATGCGCAAAATTGTGATAGTTGCCAAAGGATAGGTGGTATTGGAAAGAGAGATGAGATGCCTCTTCAAAATATTCAAGAGGTGGAGTTGTTTGATTGCTGGGGCATTGACTTTGTCGGACCATTCCCACCATCTTTTGGAAATGAATACTTATTGGTGGCTGTTGATTATGTGTCTAAGTGGGTTGAGGCGATTGCTTCACCGAGAGCGGATGCTAAGACGGTAATAAGTTTTTTAAAAAGAAATATTTTTTCCCGTTTTGGTACCCCTAGAGTGTTGATAAGTGACGGAGGATCACACTTCTGCAATGCACCGTTAGAAAAAGTCTTACAACATTACGGTGTAACGCATAAGGTGACAACTCCGTATCACCCATTTAGATTAGATATTTGGTTTCTTTTTGGTAGTATTTTCACTCAATTTTATCTAATAATGTTTGATTTCGTAGTTGAATTGGTTTAGTTTGATTTTATGCGATCCAAGCGAAGAATGTTTGTAATATTGTTGTTAGTGTGCAGGATTGACACTATTAAGAGCACTTGGGATCAAGGCAAAGCAGTTGGGAGATGTTGCAAATCAAGACATTCGCCTGGCGAGCCACAGCGAGTGCCAGCGAATATTCGCCAGGCGAGTGCAGGCGAACTGGGGCGAATAAATCAGAGTTAACTCCCAGACCCAAAGGATAGGAAGTTCGCCAGGCGAAGGTTCCAGCGAAGCTTCGCTACCATTCGCCTGGCGAAGGTGCTGGCGAAGAAGTGGTAGCTTTCCTCATGCAGATTCCAGTAGCAAAACCACCCAAAGTTCGCCTGGCGAGTGAAGCCAGCGAATGTTCGCCCGACGAGTGTTTATTCGCCTGGCGAATGCACGATTCCTTGGGGCGGTTTGCTGATCAAAGGCACTTTGAAGTGCCATGTTAAGTTGGTTCGCCGGGCGAATGAATGCCTTCGCCAGGCGAATGTGCGCAGACAGCACATCATTTTTACTTTATTTGTTGCTCTATTTAGCCCATACTTGGTACTTGAAAGAAGGATCTTGCCAAATCTAGAAAAAAGTCATTATTGGATAGCTCTAGAACCCTAAATACTTGAGTTCTTCTTCATCTTTACTATTTTGGTAATCAAGAGAAGTGGAAGCACATCCTTCATTGTTTCTTCAAAGTGGATGTTCTTCATCTTCTCCTTTCTTCTTGTTAAAGCTACCATGAAAATGTGTAGCTAAACTCATCTTTTGTCAAGGTTAGATGTAGGTGATTATTAAACTTTGTATGTGTATGGATGATCATCATTTGTAAACTCTTGAATGATTAATATATGGTGAAAACTTTGTTTCATTTACAATCTTTTGTGTTGGTTGATGATTGAGAAATATTTTCCAACTCTAGACCTAGGTTTTCATCCTTCTCTTTTCTTGAGCTAGAGATAGTCTTGAAATGTTTTGTTCACTTATAATGTTGAACTTTAAAGTTGCCATTTGATAGATTGTGTGAGAGATCAACAATGGATCAAAATGGTAAATCTCACAATATGAGTTAGAGATAATCATATTGAGAGGATGTTGTGGATGTATTGATCATTAAAAGGAGTTTGATAAATGTTGATTGGAAATATGCATGCAAAGTGATTACCGAACCCTAACTTTGGCAATATTTATTAAAACCGTTCAAATCATTATTTTACCGCATTTATTACTCACATGCAAAAGTTACCATTGTTTTAAAACCAAACACTTTGTTACTACAAAGTTACGAATTTAACAACTGTAGAAAGGCTGCAAAATTTCATATTCCCTGTGGAGACGATAACAAAAACCCGACACTCAAATACTGTTCTAACAACAACTCAACAAAGTGATGAAAAGAATGGATATGAAGTCAAGACCTAATGTCAAGAACATCTCTCATGACATCAGTAGGTCAAATGATGCAAGTAGAAGAACCACGACTGAAGAAAAACCCACCAATAGAAAAGGGATACAATGCCATGGATGTGAAGGTTTTGGTCACATTAGAGCTGAATGCCCAACCTATCTCAAGAAACAAAAGAAAAGTCTTGCTGTCTCTTTGACTGATGAGGAATCTAACAACGATCTTGAAGAAGAGTTTGCCAAACATGTAACTGCTTTGAGTGGAAGATACTACTCTGATGAAGACTCCAGCAAAGATGAATTAAAATTTGACGAACTTGCAGCCTCCTACAAAGAGTTGTGCCTTAGAAGCGAAGAAGTGTGCCATCAAGGTGAAAAGAAGAAAACACTCATCATCAAACTGAAGGCTGAAAAGGAGGAACACCTTAAAACTATCACTGAGTTGAATAATGAAGTTGATGAACACCTTAAAACTATCACTGAGTTAAAAGATGAAGTTGCTCAGCTGACTTCCCAACTTGATCAAATAGGGAAGTCTTTCAGGATGATGAACAGTGATACCAACACCCTAGATAAGATTCTTCAATCTGGGAGAAGGACAGGAGACAAGACAGGGTTAAGGTTTGATGAAGAAGAGAAACCACCTTCAGACAATAAGTAGTCTTCACAACATAAGCCTTATGGATCCAAGTGAAAGATGTTACATCTAATGTCTCAACATCATAACAAATGTCAACCCAAACAACTAAGAAAGTTCCAAAGATGGAGATGTCACTATTGTGGTTGTCTTGGTCATATAAATCCCTTCTGCTTCAAACTGCATGGATATCCTAAAACTAGACCAGATCACAATACTCAGTTAACTAAGAAGCAATGGGTTCCTAAAGCTCCTGCTATAAAGCAATGGGTTCCTAAAGCAACTACCACTTGCTTAATAGCTCATATGTCCCTCAAAGTTTCTGCTAAAGAAGATTAGTACTTTGACAGTGGATGCTCCAGACACATGATAGGGATTAAAAATCTCTTAGTTGACATCCAACCCCACTCTACCAGTTATGTGACTTTTGGAGATGGAGCCAAAGGTGAAATCAAGGGAGTTGGAAAGTTGAACTGCTCAGGAGCTCCTGACCTTAACAATGTGTTGCTGGTTAAAGGATTAAATGCTAACTTAATTAGCATCAGTCAATTATGTGATCAAGGATTCAGTGTCAACTTCACTAAACTTTAATGCTTAGTTACAAATGAAAAAGGAGAATTAATCATGAAGGAGATAGATCTAAAGACAATTTCTACCTATGGTTCTCTCAGGACTCCAAATGTGCTCTAGCTAAGGAAGATGAAGTGAAACTGTGGCACAAGAAGCTTGGATATCTTCATCTAAAAGGAATGAAGAAAATCATTTCTACAGAAGCAATCTGAAGAATTCCTAAGCTGAAGATTGAAAAGGGAAAAGTTTGTGGTGAATGTCAAATAGGAAAACAGATAAGGATGTCACACCAGAAGATCCAACATGTCACTACTTCTAAAGTATTGGAACTTCTCCACATGGACTTAATGGGACCTATGCAGATGGAGAGTGTTGGTGGAAAGAAGTATGCTTATATGGTGGTAGGTGACTTTTCTAGATATACCTGGGTTAACTTCATAAGAGAAAAATCTGAAGTGTTTGATGTGTTTCAAGACCTCTATCAAAAAATTCAAAGAGAAAAGGAAAGCAAGGTTGTTAAGATCAGGAGTGATCATGGGAAAGAGTTTGAAAATCAAAAAATTGCTGAATTATGTTCTTTTGAAGGAATCAGTCATGAATTCTCTGCTCCCATTACTCCACAGCAAAATGGAGTTGTGGAAAGAAAGAATAAAACCATCTAAGAATCTGCTAGAGCAATGATCAATGCAAAGAAGTTGCCCTACCACTTCTGGGCTGAAGCCATGAACAATGCCTGCTATATACACAACAGAGTAACCTTGAGAATAGGAGCAATGACTACATTGTATGAAATATGGAAAGGAATAAATCCTACTATAAAATACTTCCATGTGTTTGGAAGAAAATGCTACATACTTACAGATCATGATCATAGAAGAAAGATGAACCCTAAGAGTGATGAAGGTATATTCTTGGGCTACTCTACAAACAGCAGAGCCTATATAGTGTTTAACTCCATAACTAAGACCATGATGGAGTCTATCAATGTTGTTATAGATTATGTTCATAAGGAGATTGATGTCCCAGAAGATGTTGAAACATCCTTTGATATCTCAGTTGAGTCTAGAAAAAAAAACAATGATCCCAATCCTACCATAACTGAATCTGAACCAGTTAACAGAGGACCATCTATCAGAATTCAGAAAGACCATCATATGGATCTTATCATAGGTGATCCAAATAAAGGGGTAACCACTAGATCCAGAGAATTTATTTCAAGTTCTTATTCTGTGCCCAAGATTGAGCCTAAAAACATCAAGGAAGCTTTAACTGATGAATTATGGATAAATGCCATGCAAGAGGAGTTGGGGGAATTCAAGAGAAATGAAGTTTGGGATCTTGTGCCAAGGAATGAAGGAACAAATGTGATTGGAACTAAATGGGTTTACAAGAATAAGTCTGATGAAATGGGAGTGGTGACTAGGAACAAAGCCATACTTGTTGCTCAAGGATACACTCAAATTGAAGGGGTTGATTTTGATGAAACTTTTGCTCATGTAGATCCCCTTGAATCCATCAGACTTCTTTTGGTCGTTGCCTGCATTTTGAAAATCAAGCTACTTCAAATGGATGTTAAAAGTGCCTTTTTAAATGGTTACCTAAATGAAGAAGTTTATGTGGAACAACCTAAGAGTTTTGTTGATCCAACTTTTCCTAATCATGTGTTTAAGTTGAAGAAAGCCTTGTATGGTCTGAAGTAAGCTCCTAGAGCTTGGTATGAAAGATTAACAGAGTTTCTTGTTGACAATGGATACAGAAAAGATGGCATAGATAAAACTTTGTTTATCAAGGAAGAAAAGGGAAAACTCATGATTGCTCAAATATATGTTGATGATATTATCTTTGGTGGGATGTCAGATGAGATGGTTCAACATTTTGTGCAACAAATGCAGTCTGAATTTGAAATGAGCCTTGTTGGAGAATTAACTTATTTTCTTGGATTACAAGTCAAACAGATGGAAGAATCTATATTCCTATCTCATAGTAAGTATGATAAGAATATAGTTAAAAAGTTTGGAATGGAAAATGCCAACCACAAAAGAACACCTGCTCCTACTCATCTAAAGTTGTCAAAAGATGAAAAAGGAGTCAATGTGGATCAAAGTCTCTACAGAAGCATGATATGGAGTTTGTTATATCTTACAGCAAGCAGGCCTGACATTGCATTTGTTGTGGGTGTTTGTGCCAGATATCAAGCTGAACCCAAGATAACTCATATTAATCAAGTCAAGAGAATTTTGAAATATATCAATAGGACAAGTAAATATGGGATGTTGTACACTCATGGATCTGGTTGTGTGCTATCTAGATACTGTAATGCTTATTAGGCTGGAAGTGTTGATGACAGAAAGAGCACATCAGGAGATTGCTTCTTTTTGGGAAACAACCTCATATTGTGGTTTAGCAAAAACCAAAACTGTGTATCTCTATCTACTGCAGAAGCTGAATATATAGCTGTTGGGAGTAACTGCTCTCAACTTGTGTGGATGAAGCAAATGCTTACAGAGTATAATGTCACACAAGATGTCATGACATTATACTGTGAAAATCTAAGTGCTATAAACATCTCCAAGAACCCCATTCGAGACAGCAGAACAAAGCACATTGACATTCGCCATCATTTTATAAGGGAGCTTGTTGAAAATAAAATCATTACCCTAGAGCATGTTACAACAGAAAAACAGATGGCTGATATTTTTACTAAGGCTTTGGATGCCAATCAGTTTGAAATTTTGAGAGAAAAATTAGGGATTTGTATTTATGAAGATTTATAGCAATTATTGTTGAGTGGGATTATTACTCATAAAAGGTGTTTTTTTTTCCTAAAATAGAGATGTCCCAACATCACTCTTTATTGCATAACACGCTCAAGGATACTAACACACGCTACCCCAATCAAAATTTTCCCTCCAACTTCCCTTTCAACTCCCATACCCCCACTAAGTTTCTTCTTGCTTCCCACTCTATGCACGCTTCTCCCATTACAACCTACTTTTCTTCTCTCAGAAAACTCAAAATGTCTCCCAAACATGCTGCAACCTCTTCAAAAGCTTCAAAGTCTGAATCTAAACCTAAGGCTCGTCCCATGAACATTTATTTTGAAGAAGTCCTTGACATTACACCTCTCTCCATGATTCCCAGTCACGACAATGAAGCTCCCAAGACCACTCCAACTCATGCAAATGAATCTCAACAGACATCCAAAGGTAAATCCTCTGAAACCTCTGCTGATTATACCACTAGGATGAAGAACAAAGAAGGAAGTGCCTATGTTGATAGAACCATTAGGGAACTTGTAACTAACATTCTCTATGGTGGACACAATGTTCCTGGGACCTCCACTCCCTATCTCGCATGGATCCCACTCCAACTCCTGTTGCTAACCTAGGTAAAGATGTTGAAAAACCCTCATCTGATAAGAACCCTAATACTGAGAACTTGCACAAGCTTGCTAGCTCTGTGCTTCAGGATGAAAGAGAAGATGATGCTGCTAATCAAAATGATGGTATGGAAGACACAACAAACTATTCTGCTCCAAACAAGGAGAAGGTAAACATCTCTGAAAATGTGGTGGATGTTGAGGATGTCCCTTTTGATGATGAGTGTCGCAACTGCGAAAAACACCCGGCAGAAAACAAAAGAGTCGCCACCTTTCGTTATTTATCCCAAAGAGAGGGAAAGGAAACAATCGGGAAAATCTAACGAAAAAGGGAAAAGACGAGGTCATCGCAACCAAGTCCTGGATTCGGGAGTCGGTTACACAAGGGGAAGGCATGAGCACACCTCACGTCCGTCGTACTCGACGGGATCCACACTTGTTATCTATCTAAGGGTGTGTTTAATCTATCTACGCTAAAGGTCTCAGGACAAAAGAAAAGAAAAGTGACTTGGCAGAGCATCGCCGCTCTGTGCCTACATATTCCCTCGTGCAATGGGAAAGTCAGAGTCAACATAGTTCGGCTAACTATGGGCGAAAGAGGGGGGAAGGTTGCTCGCCAAGACATCACGTCTTGTGCCTACGTATCCTCGTCTGGTACGAGAAATCAAAGCAAACGTAGTTCGGGCTAGCGAGAACACCGGTTGGTTCAACACGTTTTACCCGAGTAGGGTTGAACCTTCATTCTAGCAGTTAGGGACGATTCCTGTTTGCAGTAGAACCAAATCTTAACAACACTCTTTTTATGAAAAAGGTTTTCCATTATTAAGGGTCCTAAAGGACAAAAAGAAGTTTGAAGTTGCTATTTGTGTCTTTTAGAGAAGAAGTGTTTTGAGTTTAATTTGTAACTCATGTTGCACTAAAGACTATGACCTAGAAGCGAATGTGTCGCATATCGTCCAAAGGACATACGCTAACACCCTAGACAATTGAGAGGCAACCACTCAATCATCATTTCCCAAGTACTTAAGGCTCGTAACGCACAACATTCATTAACCTTTATTAAGTGTTTTGACATGATTTAAAGATGAGAAAGAGAGAGGACAAACTAAAGGGAGACTAACTCAAACCTAATAGTTGTCATGCAAAATGGTCCTAAGGTTAGGATTGAAAGGGGAAACATCTACCCTAATGTTAGCATGCATAGCTTCCACCCTAAAGTCTATCATAACCTCAAAAGAGATTAGAGATCCTATGGGGAGCATGGCCAAGAAAGACAAAGGAAGAAGAAAGATCAAACACCAATGAGAGTGAAATAGGGATGCAAACATGGAATGCAACACACAAGCAAAGGGAGGAACAAAGTGTGGGGTAAACACCACCACCAACACATCTCAACCTTTACTAATGTAAGAAATAAAGATGCGAAATACAAGGAAACGCAAATGCAAGAATGTAAGCAAACATGAATATGCAAGAACATCCTCACTATGAACAACAATACATAAGTGTGCATCCAAGTGAACAACAAACACAAGTCGATGAAGTCTCGATTAAACAACCAAAACAGCGACATATATCCCAAAACATTTCACTTCTAATGCACCGTATTGAACTACGATAATTCAATGCGAAACGGTACTCAAACAAGCAAGAAAATCATCAAAACAGACCCACTAGCACAGTGTTAATCGGTTAACGCCAGAGGTTAACCGATTAACCACTTAAAATGGCTGGAAATTTGGAAATTTGTATATGTTATCAATTAACACCAGGTGTTAACCGATTAACACTTTGAAAACTTTGAAAAATTTAAATATTTGAAATGGTTAATCGGTTAACCATATGTGTTAACCGATTAACACTGTGCCAACAGCAGAAAAACAGCAACATAGCAGTATGTTCAGCAAATAAGCACTTATCTGATCAACCGGATGATCGCATAATCACTTAATCACGAAATTAAACCACTAAATCATGATTTAAACAACATGTAAATAGATTAACACAACCAAATCATGAATCAAACGGATCAAATTAACCAAAAGTCAATCAAAGATGAAAATCCACATGATTATGCAAATAAGCTAAAAACAGATTCGGATTAAGAATTTCCAACCTTCAAAGTGGAGAATTGCTTCGGTTAGTGTTGATTCAACTGTAATTGAACAGATCCAATGCTAGAAGTCCGGAATACTTCAAGATCCACACCAATTTTTGTAGTAGCAATGAAGATCCTTTAAGATTAAACCAAATTAAGCCAAAATAATCACTTCCAAAATCACTTTCAAGTTCAGATCCAATTTTGCACGAAAATTGGATGAAGAAATTGATTCAGTGGAGAGAATGCATGCAGGTTTAGCTCTTAGAAATCAAGGATTCCAATGAAGAATCAATGATCTCAATGAGAAGATCTTTGGTGAAGGTTTTGGAGATTGGAAAATTGAGAGAGAATTGATATCAATTATGAAAATGAGAGTGAATTATGAGTGATTAGCTGTGTGAGGTTTGGAGTGAATCACTTAAATATCACTTAGGCTTGGATCCAAATGAAAGGTTTGGAATATGGTTTGGAAATTTTGGTTTGGAATGAGGAATGGGCATTTGGAGGGAAAATGAAATTAACCAAATTTTAAATAGGTTCTAGATCCTTCCCAAAGTGAAAATCAAATTTGCACATGACCAAAATTGGACCCTAAAATGGTTTGTATTGAAAATTCACGTGCAGAGGCAAAATCTGCATTGGTTAATCGATTAACCATATAGGTTAATCGGTTAACACCTTCAAAACTTCAGATTTGACTTGATTTTGACTTGGTTAATCAATTAACCATATGTGTTAATCGATTAACACCTTCAAAATTTGAATTTTGGCGCCTTTTGGAGGGAAATCTGCCCGTTCGTCTGTTTCCAACTGTTTTGAGCTCTGTTCAACTTCTGAAACTTGCTTTTGAATATCATAACCATGAAAATGCTTGCGATAGCCTGAATACTGCTTTCGGAGCTGAAAATATCCTGCAAAATAAAATAAAATCGGTTGCCCGACTGCTGGGCAAAATAAATGCCAGGGACTCTGATGCTTGTTGTTCAGGTTCATGCACTGAGATGAGACCTGAGCCACGGGAAAACCTTGATCCCCTGTCTCAAGAATGAATGCTATGCAAATTCGGAAATGCGAAAATGTAAAGAAGCAAAAGCCAGATGCTGCTAAAACGGAAAGGCAAATTTTGGGGTGCTACAATGAGCTGATCAAGAATGTTGCCTCGGGTATTGCTAAAAGATTGAAGACTAGAAAGGGAAAAACTGTGCTTGAGGAATCCCCTTCCAAAATTCAGAAGAAGAATACCCCTGTTGGACCTCCAAAAGCTTGGACTAAGGTTACTCCTGCTGCCAAGAAGAGAAAAGTTAGGTTGGAAATTACTGACTCAGATGATGATGTTGAGAAGGATATCTCGGACATCACCCCTGGAAAGAGAACTATTTCCAAGAAGACTACAAGGTCTGTGACTGCTGCACCACTTGATAATGTACCATTCCACTCTATTGACAACGTGTCAAAGTGGAAATTTGTGTATAAACGAAGAATTGCTCTGGAAAGGGAGTTAGGAAAAGACGCCTTGGATATCAAGGAGGTCATGCAATTAATTACTGATGCTAGTTTGATCAAAAAGGTTACTAAGTTCTCTAAATGCTATGGTGTGCTGGTGAAGGAATTTATTGTGAACATTCCTGCTACCATTACTGAAGGGAAAATCAATGATTTTATGAAGGTTTTTGTGAGAGGGATGTGTGTTGAATTCTCTTCAATGGTGATTAACAGATTCTTGGGAAGGACTGATAAAGGTGAAGGTGAAATGAAGGCTTCTGAGAATCAAGTGTGCAGGATCATTACTGTAAACCAACTCAATGCCTGGCCATCTAGAGGTAAGCTCTCTGCTGGGTAACTTAGTGTCAAGTATGCCATCCTTCACAGGATTGGTGTTGCTAACTGGGTGCCCACTAATCATACCTCAACCATTGTTGTTGGAATGGGTAAATTTATTTATGTTGTGGGTACTATGATTGAGTTTAACTTTGGACAATATATTTTTGATGAAATTGTAAAACATGCAACCACTAGTGATGTGAAACTGCCTATTGCATTTCCATCTCTTATTTGTGAAATCATCCTAAACCAAAACCCTGGAATTCTTACTACAAATGATGTGGAATGCAAGAGGGAATTTGTTATGTCCCTTCATTACAAGCTATTTGTTAGAAGACATGTCCCAGACATTGTCTTGACTTCTGTTGAGAAGGCTTATACATCAAGAACTGGGATTATTTCTGAGTTGAAGAAAACATGTAGGGAGTTAGGTGATATGATTAATGTGACTACTGCTAGGAAGATTAAATTGGAGGCTTTGATTCAATGTTTGGAAAATGAAGATAATGTAATGCATGATGATGATGCTCAAAAAGATAAATGTGAGGAAGTGTCTGAGGAGGAGACTGAAGATGGTGTTAATTCTGTGCCTACTGATGCTGATGCAGCTGACAGTACTAGTTCTGAGGATGAAGATTAATCTTGTTTGATTTTCTCTTTATTTATTTTTTGGCCTCTTTGATTTGTCTGCTGCTGCAGAATGTACTTTTATTGCACTTAAGGTGCTAATAGCTTGTACTGTAATTGGGTCTTTGTACCCTTAACTTGTCTTGGTTCTGGTAATATGATCTATGTTACTTTCCATTAGCTTATGTTCCCAATTTATGGCTAAAAAGGGGGAGAAGTTTGGTGTGTGTAAAGCTGTGTTTGGTAGGTGTGAAGTTGTTGCTATTCTGAAGTTGTTGCTGCTCTAATGATCTTGCAGGATGTTGTTGTTTTTGTTTGGGCTGTTAAGTGAATTTGTGATTTACAGGTTGCTGACTGTTGAAGTGATTTGGGCTGATTGATTTGTGTTTTGGCTTGAAGAGTTGCTGGTTTTTGTGTTGAGAGGGAGTTTGTTTTTACTCCTGTTTGAAGTTTTTTTTATGCTGTGTTGTGCTCTCTATTTTTGGAGCTCTTGTGATCTGTTATTTGTTTTAGCCAAAATTTGCCAAAGGGGAAGTTTGTTAGTTCCTGATTGGCAGGAATTTTGGTAAAACTTAGTGAAATCACAAGATGTCCTACAGGATGTCTTGACATATGGTTTTAAGATTCTGCAGGATGCTATGTTTGTTGTTGCAGGATTTAGTTCATGATGTCATGCATGATGTCCTGACTTTTGTGAACAAAACATTCTGTGAGAATTTGTTTGTTTGTCTGTTACTTTTGTGCAACTCTTTGCGCTACTATGATATGTCCTTTATGGATTAAATATGCATGGATTTAGTTCTTATTTAAAAATCATTTTGTTTCATATATCATGGAAGAGTTATGGATTCAAGTATAGCTATTTTCTGAAGAAAATCTTGAAGAGTGATTTGATTGGAGCTGACTGGATCAAATCAAATCTATTTCATTGATGCTGGTTATTTAGATTGATTTCTTCAAGATTAGATGTTATTTTTGCCACATCCCAAGCCCGTCCAAGTGTTGCTATTTAAAGCATTCGCAACCCTAGTTTTCAGGTCAGAGAAGCTAGGTTTAAGATTGTGCAATTGCGTAAGGATTAGTGTTCTAGCTTTCGTGTGTCTTGTGTTAGTTTGTGAACCATTCACTCATTACTTTAATGTGTGAATTGGACTAAGTTTTGTAATGTAAGTTGTTCACTCAAAGCTTGTAAGCAAGAGTGCATTGTACTTGATTGAAGCTTTTAAGCAAGATCAAGATTGTGTCTTTGAAGAGTGTCTTCTAAAGTCTTATTATTTTTGTTGTTATCACTGCTGTGATTGAGGGGGAGTGAAAGGTGTATCTTATCTAGGAGTGTCCTAGGTAGAAATTGCAAGGGTAGAGATTAGGTGAGAAGATGGTAAACTAGAGAAAGTCTATTGTATATCTTCAAACTAATTCTACTTAGTGGATTTCCTTCCTGGCTTGGTAGCCCCCAGACGTAGGTGTGTTTTCACCGAACTGGGTTAACAATTGCTTGTGTCTTTTTTACTTTTGTTATCTGTTTGTCATTTTTCTTATTGATGATTGTACAGATATTAGTGTCGTAACGTCGCCTTCGACATCTGATATCTGATACCAGAATTTCAGTATTGATTAAACGAAATAATAGAGTCCAAAACCTTTTTCAAGCGCCCAACTAACAATTTAGATAAAATCTTGTATAGGCAACCTACGAGACAAATAGGTCGATATTCGTCCAAACACAGAGGATTATGCTTGTTAGGGACTAAAGTAAAAAACAAAGATGTGATATATTTAGAGTACCTTGCATTGTGATGAAAATACTTAATAAATCTAACAATGTCTTCCTTCGTGAAGTACTAGCAGTTCCTGATAAAAGTGAAATTAAAGTCATTCGGGCCTGGGCTTCTCCACCCCTCGCAACCCCAAACCGCCTCCTTAATTTCTGTTTTAGAAAAATCTGCTTCAAGATCAGCAGATTCTGCCACAAAAAGAGTACTAAAGTTACAACTTTCCATTAAAGGCCTTTCCTGATCCGGTTCTAAGAACTTCAAACTAAAATGCCTCCTCACCTCCTTTTTGATGTCCTCCACTCCTTCTAACATCCATCTTTAATAAAATCCCTTTCATATTGTGAGATGAATTTTAAAAGCATGAATTCTCAACATATATAATATTTTAGTAATATTAGATGATAAATTAGCAAGGCAAAGTGGTATGAAATTCTCGACATTCCTATCAACTTTATTCTTGAAGCTTCTTGAGTTGTGCCAATAGTAAGTAAACATTATTGATTCACAAAGACTTTGATTACTGAATGAAAACTAAGAAGATTATAATTATTATTATGTGATAATTTAAATGGGTGGGGAGTGTATGCGATGCGATTTAGTTAGTTGAGCAATAACTATAAAACTAGTTAAATTAGACTTAGTGGAGAGACATGCTGCAAATTGCTCACTCTATGCAGGCTGATTCTTTTTCAATGCAATTGGTAAGCAAATTGGGTGTTGGATATCGTATTTAATTTTGGCACTCTCATTGGTTGGACTCATGCCCTTTGCGTTGCAGATTTCCAGATTTATACAACCTGTCTGCATCAAAACACAGGAATGTGAAAGAATTAGGTGTTTGTAGGAATCAAGTGTGGCAGTAGGATTTAGATTATCAAGAGGACCTATTGGATGAAGGATTGTTTGCACAATACATTAAGTTGAAGGAACTGATCATTGAGGCATCACACAGGGTAGGGGTTGCAGATGGTTTTCTTTGGCTGAATTCGTTGAACAATCAATTTTCTGTGAAATCCTACTATGAATTCATTCAATGAGCCAAGGGGTTCGATTTTTTGGAAATTAATTCCAAGACTACTTTAGATATTTTGTGGCAATCAATGATTCCAGTGAAGGTAAAATTGTTTGGTTGGAGACTTCTATTGGATAGATTACCGACACGATCCAATCTGGCGGCCAGGGGGTAATTTCTAATTCTCATGATATTGTTTGTGTACTTTGCTTTAATGATTTTGAAACATTAGACCATGTTTTTATTGTTTGCTCTAAAACTCTCTTAGTTTGGAAAGCAATATCGGATTGGGTTAGAGTGTCATGGCGCGATAGTCACAGTTGATGTGATCATTTATTGGAATGGTTCCTATATTTGGTTAGAAAAACGTCCAATAAAACAACGTCTTTGATTTGGTTTTCTAAATGTTGGTTCATTTGGTGATTTAAAAACCAAATTATTTTTAATGATGGTTTTGGTTGTGTAGAAGATATAGTCCACAAAAAATTCTTGGTGTTGGTTGGCTTTGGGGTCTAGCAATAGAATTTCTTGTAATTACTATGAATGGACCAAACAACCTTCTGATTTTTTGTAATAGGGTTGTAGCTTGTTGGGTTTGAGTCCTTTTATATCTCTAGACCTCAATATTGTGTTGTAATTTTTGATTTAGAATACTTCATGTAGTCCTTATTAATATAATATTTTTCTTATTAAAAAAACTAACAAGATAAAGTATAATGGTAGAAATGATACAGTCTCTTTCAAATTCTTTTTCCCTTTCATGTGGCCAATTCACGCTTGAACTTATAATGACTATTCACATATTAAGACTACTTTCTAAAATAGTTATGCATGATTTCTCGTCGCATAACCCGCTTTGTTTTATTACAATTCCCTAATGTCTTGAGCATAAATGCATCCAATGAAGGTTTAGTCGAGGAAAAAATACTTGTTGCAACTGTGTATGCTCTATGTCTAGAAATCATAAACAATCTCTAAAAAGTATTTAGTTTCAATATGTAAATCTACGGTTAGTTCTCATTGCAATCTAAATTGATTCTTCCATTTTTGTAGACAAGGATAAAACATTAATCACAAAAAAATGAATAACTATAAGAAGTTGTTCTTTACATAGAGAAAATTTAAAGGGGTCACATGTTTCACATTATTGGGGGAAACTCATTTAAGGAGAACTTAACCTAAGATGACTAGTCAGTCATCCTTAAGATATTTATGGTAAATACAAAATAAAGAGAATAATTAACCCTTAGAAATTAATAAAGATGATTCTCTAATGATGCATTGCATTCCCCCTTGCTCAAATTCTTAAGAATATGCCTCCTTGATTATAAAATTTGAAACCTTAATGAATAAACATGTTTACATTATAGAAATTTGTTGAGATCGTAGAATTGTGTCATTATGAGTTATAGGCATGCCGATATTTTTATGTTATGTCTGGGAATCTGTGATTGTATTGAACGTGTCGCTCTTGCTTTGTAAGCATGGCAATATTTTCTTGTGGCTCAAAATTGTGTTGCTATGCAATTGATTCAAAATTATTTCTTCTTAGGCTGATTTCTTCTTACCATGCTCCAATTGCGTAGCTAAATTGGATGGGCGCGACATGCTTCTTGCTCTTTTTAAATTTCTCTTTTGTTTCTTATGTTTCTTGTGTGTGAGTCTTCTCCTTCTTTTGCCATCATAGCTTCCTCAGTTAAATACTATAAGTATTGAAAGTAATCTAAGAGGGAGGTGAATTATATTTATTGGACTTTCTGGAATTTTTCTGATTTATGAACGATTGCAAGTGTTCTTATTTTTCTGGAAACGAAAATAATGATAAAATGCATAAAGTAAGTGCTAAAAAAATAAAAGACACCAAGATGTATACTAATTTCCCTTTCTAACCAAGGGTACGTCTAGTCCCCTCACATCCTGTGAGAGATTTCACTATGTTAGAACTTGTACAATCTTCACACCAAGGTCACTCATACACTTATCTAACATATAAGAAAGAAAACCACTTTCTTTGACACTTTTAGTAAAAAGCACATCACCTTTTATCATAAGCCAATATCACATAACAATTAGTGATCCACAAAAATAGATTGTTATGAATATGAAGATTTGAATATGTATCAATTCTTGAGAATTGATCTTTCCTTCAATGTGTACAACGTACAAGAGTAATACTTAAGTATTCAGAAATAAATGAGTCAAACTTCATTAATACTTAAAAATTTAATGCAGAAAGTTTCACAAACAGTATTGACTCAACTAAATTAGTTGAAAATGAGAGAGATTTGAATTTGAAATAATTTGAAGGAATGTATTTTGAAGTTCAGAAACATTGGCTATATTTAGTGTGGAAAATACCCTTTTGAATCAATATGGAATCATCAACCATTACCATGATTCAACGACCAAGTATGAAAAACGTTGGAATAAAAATTTTCATGAAAAATGTCACTGCGTGTTAAATGGTTAACACATTGTAGTAACCAGTTATAGTTGAAGGTAAATCAGATTTTCAAAAATTTTATGGTTGTAACTAGTTACATGGTTTGGTTAGTCAGTAACAGCTGAACAGATTTTCCAAAATATTTTGTGTCTGTAACCGGTTAACATATATGTGTAACCGATTACAGCTGATAGAAAATGTGAAAATTAGTTTGTAACCAATGTTAATCAAAATGCTATGATTCAAAAGCATTTTAGAATGAGTAGAGATTAAATATGTAACTTTTATGAGCAGTTAATGTATTATTCTAGGAATTATTGTAACATATACCTTATGCTTAATCAAATCCTTCAAAGTCCATTTGTCTCTTCTTGATAACTTGAATTCCAAGACATGTAGCATGAGACACTTGAAAGATACTTGAAACCTGATGATCGATATTTTTCCTTTTTTATAATGCAATTGATCTTAAGGCATTATCTTCACAAAATACAAAATAATACTGGAGAAGTTTGTCTTCACAATCTCCCCCTTTTTTATGATGACAACTAATGCTACTTGAAATGTTGAAAGTTCTTTGATGTTTGATCAATTTCTCCCCCTATCTTAGTGATCTCCCCCTTGATTGATCCATAGGGAAATTTTGGAGACTTAACTTTTTCTGCAAAATATTAAAGTACATAGAAAAATACATACAACATATATTCTCCTCCTTTGTCAATATCAAAAAGAAGAAAAAAGATAAAAGTGATGAATATGCACTTTGAACCATAAGGGGTTATATAGAAAAACAGACCATTGCATATCATAACTTAAACGTAATAAAGTTTATCTTAAGGTTACATAACATAAACTTTATAAAAACAAGAGAACATAAACTAATAAAGTCATAATCATAAATGGACATAACAAGACATAATTAGGAAAACAACAAGACATAAGACAAGACACAAAAGGCACCTAATCACTATATTCTTCCATCTCTTCCTCACTATCCTTAAGGTTTTATTTTTGTTTGATGTTGGCTATTTTGAGGCGGATGTCACCGATGTTGGGTGTGACTAGATTTTCAATGGAGCATGTCTTCTCATATAGTATCTCGTTAGAAACACTTCCTTCGGATGAAAAAGTTGTTGTAGAAGAATCAACCTCTTTATGCTTCAAAGAGGTCAGCGAAAATGAGCTTTAGACTCGTACTTTAAGAAGGCACTTTTGCAAGAGCGGGCACATCCCAACGGGCCTGGAGATGAACAAAAACAAAATTGAGCCCTAGAGGTGATAGGTTTCATCAGCATGAAACGTTCAAGAAAATCACCCCAATTAGTGGTGAAAGGGATGAACCAAGGCACTTATGGATAAAGTGAAACCAACCCCTGATCCTAGGTATCATCTTGAGAAGTACGAGCAATGGAAAAAGATTGAAAAATAGCTCTAGAGAAGGTTTCTAATACTTATTCTTAGCACAAAGTTGAAACACTTTCGTATAAGCCCAAGCTCTGGGTTGAAGCTGTGAGGGGGGAAATTTCAAGTGATCTATCACAGCCACCTCAAAATAAAAAAAGGGAAATATACCCCCAACCAACTGAAGTGGAATTTGTACAGAAGAACTAAACAACCCTAAAAAGAGCAACATATCCTCTCCTCCGGATCTACTGTGAGAAATAAACAATCTGAGGAATTTCCAACACTAATGCCAATTTTGCTATTGCCTTAGATATATTCAAGACTAAGGGAGCCTTAATCACTTCAACACCCACCCAATGGTACCTATTTGTATTGTTCATCTCTACTATCCAGAACCCCTTGCGTGCCAATACATTGGCTTTGTAATAATCACCAAGGTTAATCCAAGACACGACATCAGGTTGTCCCTAGAACTCTAAATAGCAAGTGGTTTCATCACTAGCTTCATGACCAGTCACTCCCTGGTACATTTTAATAAAGCTACCGACACATTCCCTCATTTGACTGTAAGCTTATATTTCTGCCTCAATCAAAACAGGAGGATACATTGGCTTCTCATCAAGGTTTTCACCCCTATCATTTTTGTGTGGATATTAAGTCCCAAAATGAATCCCTAGAAAAAGCCTCATCTAAAAAAGACTCTTCATATGTTCATTTGATTTCTGAATCATCAATTAAAGTGATAATCTTCAGTTTAAAATCCTTGTAAGCAGAGGAAGGAATGTGATTCATAAGTAAATGATGAAATGAAAAGCTAAAGGAAAGGAAATGCACCTCAAAATGTAAGATCGAAGGCAGTAAAGAAAAGTATAAAGCCAAAATCTGGAGCTTTGAAGCTTTAAATGGGAGGTAATGGTTACTCCAGTAAAATGCTCTCAAATAAGAGGAAGAGACTTAAAGAAAACAAGGGAAACTCAGTTTACAAGATTGTGAAAAAGTTTCACTATATTCCCTTTATCCTTATATAGGTAAAGACAATCGAGTGGATTGGATTGAAAGTAAAAAGCAAGCATGGATTAACAGTCATATTTTGCCTTAGGAATATAATTAAACTCAAGTGCACTCGAGTGCACAGAATTGTCATTCCACTATATGCATTTTTAGGTCACACGTCAAAGAAAAATGGTGAAACATTTTAATGATGTGATTGCATTAAATGCACATGTTCCCCATTATACTTTGGAAAAACCAAATTAGTGCATGCCAGCCGATGCTCGAACAACCATACTTAAGGGCCGACCACGACTACTAAGAGACTTCCCCGCCATCTAGAGTGTCTAATGAGTCTTGGGGTAATCGTTTAGTGTCGGCTAAAGGCCTAGGGACCCACTGCTCCATGTCGGCCAAAGGCCCAATAACACGAGGCCTATTCATTCCACCTTCTCCATCAAGTCCAATGTAAAAATACCTTTGCAAAAGGTTTTCATGTAAAAAATCTCTAATCTCTAATCTCATTGTGGTTATCCCAAACCCTAAACTGACTTGAGCGTTGGAATGCTAACTATGCAGGTACCCCCCCCCCCCCCCCCCCTTGGAATCATGTATCAGATATTAATAATGTTAACTCAAGATCAATGCTTCCAATTCAAGAAGAATTATCATCACAACCTTCAATCCATGGTGTCATATCATAAAGTCACTTGCGAAGCTTCGCTCCACTGGGATTTCTGTAATATCATTCATTTATGGTTGCATAATGGAATATATTTAATTAACTTTATCAAAGATTGTCATCTTTTAAGTTCTAAACTCTATACACGAATTTTATTTAACATTTACATATAATGTCGAATATTAATATTGTCATATTGGTTAACCGATTAAGAAATCATCTGTTAGGAAATACAACTATTTTCACGTTATTGTTTAGACATAAACAACAGATGCAAAGCAATAGGTAATAATATTAATTAATGGCTAAGAATATACATAATTGATCAAGAAAATGTATGAGGATAAGATAATAAAATTTAACCCAAACAATCTCAATTGCATATGTTTAACTCCTATTATTTATTTATTGTTAATTTTAAATTGGTTACCAAACAAATCAAAATTTTCAAACAATTTTAGTTACAATCATAAAAGTTATTGAACAACTTTGATTATCACACCATTTCTTTGTAGAGACGATACAAACATTGCTTACTTTTGTTACATTAAAAAAATGATGTTGTTGTAAAAGACTGATGTTTAAAAATTGAAAGCTTTGCAATAACTTTTATTATTTTAAGTGCCTTTATTAATATATGTTTATAAGTATTTATATCAGTGAATATCTTTTTATTTTTATCCTACTACAAAGTCTCTGGTTAGACTGCTAAAATAGTTTATGCAAGGAAATATTCTTGAAGATCAATTATTATTTGATCCTAAAATTGAACATACTTCTCGCAAAAACAACAATAAAATAAGAAAACAACTAGCTATAGTAAAATCACAACTAGAAGGAGCCATTGTTTCTGCAAAATCAGAAGAAATAGCAGAAAACAACAATCAAGCCAACAATGACAACAATAACCATATAATCAAGTCAATAATGTTGTTGGTGGCATGCCTTGCCTCAATAGTCTAAGAAGACTGACTCATATAATCAAGCTCCCAAGAAATACACGGCAAGACAAAATGAAAAGTATTTTATTACAAATTTTGTATGCTAATCATTTTGCAGGCCTGGAACACAAGGATACATACACACATCTTACCAAATTCTATGAATTGTTTGGAATTCTTGGAGCAGACAAAAAGAAGAGGAAGTGGTATTCATGTGGTTATTTCCCCACTCATTGATCGATAAATCCGAATAATGGTACTTGGATCATTCCACATAGGTAATGACCAATTGGAATGTTTATGAGCAAAAAATTTCTTAATAGTTTTTCCTATATAAATGGTTTATAGAAGAAAATACTATCATTGACGTGTCCTCCCAAGGATCTTCATAAGAATTATATGAAGGTTAGAAATGATATAAGTCCATGATGCATAGATGCCCAAACCATGGTTTTGACAACCTCACTCAAATACATCTTCAAAAATGGTTTACAACAACAACTGAAGCTTCTCCTTGATGTAATTTTGCATGGATCTCTCGTGTCACAGAGTGCAAAGATGCAATTTCAATCATATAAACAATGGTGTAAAATGATCACCAGGGTCAACACAATAAAAACCTCGCATAAAAGAAAGGTGGCATAATTAAGTTGAACGTCAGCGCTAGAGTCTTGGCTTAAAACAAGCTATTATCTCAAAATGTGAACGAACTTGAAAATAAACTATGAAAATTACCTTAACAACACAAAGAGATACACGAAGCACCAAAGCATCAATAAATTTCATACTTTGAATTGTGTAGCAGAGATCAACCAACAAGATTCTGCTCACCTTCAAATAAAGAGGTTAATTTTGTAGAAAATCAACAAAGGCCAAGGCAGTATCACAATAATAATATTCAATGAGGGAATTATAATCTAGGTTGGAAACCAAAATCCAGGTTATCAAACCGACAACAGCCATATCAAAGCTACAACTAGGTTCCTCAATAGCAAGACAAAACATCAAAATAGGAGGAGACCTTGAACCAATTCCTGCAATTGTTAATGAAAAACCAGAAAAATACTGAAGCCTCGATTAAAAACCTTAAAAGAAAAGTTTTCTAGTTAGTAGATCATATATCAAACCAACAAGAACACTACAAGTTTGTCACATCTAGAAGTGGTAAAAAAAACTAGAAACAACAATAATGAAGAAACATAAAAGGTTGTTGTTGAGATAAAAGAAACACGCCAAGAAAAAAGAGATGAAGAAGAGAGAAAAGTAGAAGGAGAAATATATGGTTAGGAAGACAAATAATTGGAAATAGGAAATGAGGAAACAAAAACCAAAAACCAAAAAGAAACAGAGGAAAAAACATGAAGAATCCACTAATCCAAAACCTACCCTGTGGGACTATGGACACAGGTCACAAATTTTTGTCACGTCAGACAACTTTCTCCGACCTATCCTACGTTTGGGAAATGGGACACGATTCATGGATGTCCTCTCTCTGAGGAACATCTTTCCCCGACAAGCGCCTTTCACATAGGGCAAGACATGGGTCACGAACTTCCCCACCAAACACCACTTACATGAGCCAAGACACGGGTCACGGTATCCACTGTTCATAATAACTTTCCTGGAAAATAACCTCTTGCATAGGTCAAGACACGGGTCACGGTATCCATCTCAAATGATTAATCTTTTCTCGGTTACTACTCTACATAAGTATCAAACTCGGGACAAGCACAAAAAGGGGTTATTCCCGAATACGTGATTATTCACCATAATCACTACATGATTATACTCATCAATCACAATGCGATTATTCTCATAATCACATAATCATAACGTGTTTCCATACAAATCTCATTAGCTCACAATTATCTTAAGTGACTACTCACTCATGGGTACACACTGAGGTACCTATCACGTTAGAGTATCACCACCTAATTATTTACCATAACCTAGTCATCTTTGTTAATATTATTGACATATCTATATTCATTGGTTTAATCTCACTCATCATAAGATTGGATTGATTACTTTTCATTCCAATTCATCACAATTTCTCATACATTTATCCTTCTAATCACAAAAACATATCATATCACGTGGAAGGAATCACACAAGTAATCCACCTATGATTTATACTCACAATTTCTTCAATTAACTGGCTAATTAAACATTAGACGAAGCTTTCACGCAACCTACTTCAGTCTACGCTAATCCACTTACATGCCACATAGTAAGCGCACATCTAATCATCATATGGTAGGTTTAACTGTACCAAACTTAGTATTATAATGGAATAAGAACATATATGGTCCATTATGTTATAGCTTTCTATGTTAGCTTTCCAACACATCCAACTGCATCTCATTTTGAGTTACGAAACTCAAATTGTGAATGAAAACAATGTTTTAAACACAATTTGCCTTTCTAATTTGAATCAAATGTAAATTGTGATTCAAGTCAATTAAGACAGTGGCTAACCAAAAGGGTTTAATTTGAGTAAGTAATCATATCGTATATATCTGATTCGAATCAAATCAGTCAGAATTCTACTTTCTGATTTGAATCAAATCATGTAAATTTTAGATTTTCACATGTTCTTCATACTTGTCTCAATCCAAAGACATAGTAACTCACAATATCATACCCTGACATCAATTAACATATTAGGATGATCAAAACACAACAAAATCTCACATGCATGGAAATAATACATGAACCCACAAGCTTTCTAATGAGTCCAAGCCTTTGAGGTTGGCGTCAATTTTGGTAACACTAACTTAACAGCAAGATGTTGGACAAGATGTCCTAACATGAAGAACAACCTGAAAAATAAGATGTTAGATAAGATGTCCTATCATGATGACTAAACATCTTTGTTTGTTACTTTTTAGTTTTTGATTTTGTTATTTTACTTCCAGATTTCAGATTATTCTGGGTATAGTTATTTATCCTAGGTGGCGTTCTAGATTGAGGAATCCGAGATTTTGTTGGAATCTGAAGATTCTGTTTTCTAAGTGTGAAGTCACTTTAGGAAACTTTGGATTGAAGAAACTATTCTTTTGGAGAACAAGTTGCAGATTTTGTGTAACAGAATTTCTGCCTTTTTGAAGCCCAAGTCCGGTTTAGTTTATGGTTATAAATAGGATGGATTTAACCTAATCTGTGTGTGGAAAATACATTGTTGCTTAGTGAATACTAGGGTTTGTGTATTTTGTGATCCTCTCTTGTATCGTGTTGATACTAGAGTTGGACTGTTTTGTATTGAGTTGTAATTTATGTCACTGCTGTGATTGAAAGGGATTTGAGAAGGGTCTCATACCTAGGAGAGTTTTAGGTAGAATTTAAGTACGGGTAGTGATTAAGTGATAAGTTGTAAACTGGAGGTTGTTTAGCTTATAATTAATATTATCTAGTAGATTTCATTCCTGACTTGGTAGCCCCCAGACGTAGGTGTTTTTGTACACCGAATTGGGTTAACAATTATTGTGTGTTTTTTTACTTTATGCAATTTTCTTTATTGTTCTTCTTCTTTTCATTGTTCTTAGCAGAGATCAAGTGTCTCAACATATCTTAGGATATATGAGATCTGTATACCATAATTTCACTTGGTATCAGAGCAGGCATCCTGCTTTGTATCTGGGTGAGATTCAGGGAAGTTACTTTCTGGTGCAATGGAAAAATGAAGGAGGAATATTGAATAGACCATCCATCCTTGATGGATCCAATTATGAATATTGGAAAGTGCGCATGATGGCCTTTATTAAGTCCATGGATGGAAAAGCTTAAAAATATATGGCCAAATGATGGGATCCTCCAAAGGTTAAAGATCAGCAAGGTAAGATTATTGATGTTATAAAGCCTGAGGAAGACTGGGATGATGAAGATTACAAGCTTGCTAAGGGAAATTCCAAAGCATTGAATGCCATATTCAATGGAGTGGACAAAAACATATTTAGATTGATAAATAATTGTATTGTTGCCAAAGATGCTTGGGAGATCTTGAAGACTGTTCATGAAGGAACCTCTAGGGTGAAATCATCAAGAATTCAACTTTTTACAACTAAGTTTGAGAACTTGAAGATGGAAGAGGATGAAAGTTTTCAAGACTTTCACATGAACATTGTTGATATAGCCAATACTTTGAGTGATATAGAAGAAAAGTTTCCAGAAGCTAAGTTGGTCCAGAAAATTCTAAGATCTCTTCCAAAGAGATTTGATATGAAGGTGACTGCTGTTGAAGAAGCCCAAGACATAAACACCATGAAGGTGGATGAACTCATGGGATCTCTTCAGACTTTTGAATTGGCAATTAGTGAGAAAACTGTAAAGAAGAAAAGCATATTCTTGGTATCTAATCAAGGTGAGTGTGATCCTAAGTCCAAGGAAGAATTGTCTAAGGTTGTTGTGCTTCTTAGAAAATAGTACAATCAATTATTAAAGAGGGTGGACGGGGAGTCAATATCAACTGTCAAGACTCAGTCATTCAACACCAACAAAACGAAGGATTTTGGAAGAAAGCTCAAAAATGAAGAGAAAGATAACAAAGGTAAAGTAATCCAATGTTATGAGTGCGAGGGATTTTGACACATCAAATATGAGTGTTTTACCTTTCTCAAGAAGGAGAATAAAGGCTTGTCTACATCTTGGTATGAAAATGATTCTTCAAGTGAAGGAGATACTGCTAAACATGTTTATACCCTTACTGGAGTATATGAACTGATAAAGAATTATATAGTGAAGATCTCACTTATGGTCAGTTGGCTGCCTCGTACAAGGAGTTGTCTATCAGAAGTGCATAAGCATGTCAACTAGAAAAGGATCAACATAAGCTTATTGGTCAACTTCATTATGAGAGAGTGAAGGAGTTGTCTATTATTTTTTACCTGGAAGATGAAGTTGTATTGCTCAATTCTAAAATTGATAATATGACTAAAATTGTAAGAATTCTCAATAGCAGTTCTAATGTGTTAGATGAGATTCTTCAATTTGGGAGGAGGGATGGAGATGTCAAAGGACTTGGTTATAATGACCAAGTGGTGCTGAATAAAGGAAAAGAGCAAGCTTTGAATTTTGCTCCCTCTAAAAGAAAGCATAATCAAAAGGTGTCAAGAAAGATGTCCCAACATAATCAAATACCTTAGAAGAGTTCCTCAGGAAGCAAGAAGCAAGACTGGAAATGTCATCTTTGTGGTAAGTTTGTCACATAAAGCCTTACTGCTACAAGTTGCATGGATATCCCAAGTCTGCTTCACAACCCATAAAGATGTAAGTTGTTGGTAAAGCAGAAAAGAAGTGAACTCCCAAGAATAGCACTATTGCTCTCATAGCTCATACCTCCCTAAAAGCTTTTGGTAGAGAGGGGTGGTACTTTGATAGTGGTTGCTCTAGACACATGAATGGTGTCAATAACGTTTTTGTGGATATTGAACCACATGCCACTAGTTATGTCACCTTTGGAGATGGATCCAAAGGTGAAATAAAGGGTGTTGGAAGGCTGGACTTTACTGGGAAGCCTAGTATTGAGAATGTGTTGCTTGTCAGAGGACTGACTGTAAACTTGATAAGTATCATTCAATTGTGTGATCAAGGTTTTAAGGTTAACTTTACTAAAATTGAGTGTCTGGTGACAAATGATAAAGATGAAGTTATCATGAAGGGAGCCAGATCTAAGAATAATTAATATGTGTGGATTCCTCTAAAGACATAGAGATTATTTATAGGACATGAGTTGAAGCATCAGAAACTTGGTCATCTATAGAAGATAAAGTAAGTCTTGTCAAATAGAATGGTCAGTGATACCTCTAATTTGAAGATTGATGGAAAAAGGATTGGTGGAGAAGTTCAGATTGGCAAGTTGACCAAGATGTCACACAAGAGGCTACATCATCTGACTACTTCAAGGATTCTGGAAGTACCGCATAGGGACATGATGAGACCGATGCAGGTGGGAAATCTTGGAGGAAAGAGGTGTGTATATGTTGTTGTAGATGACTCAATCACAGAAGATGACTCAATCACAGCAGTAGGTGACAATTATGCTCAAAAGATGTGGAAGAAGCAAATACTGACTAAGTATAATGTCACACAAGATGTCATGACATTATTCTATGACCACTTGAGTATCATCAGTATTTCCAAAAATAAACTTGAAGTGTTAAGGGGAAAATTAGGGATTTGCTTGTTTGAGAATTTATAGCAATTAATTTTTTGTGGGAATACTATTCAAGTGCATGAGTTTTCCCGACAAATAAAGAGATGGTTTCAAATTCAATCGTTTCAAATATACCTAAACCACTCTTACGTGCACTTCCTTCAAACTGTGTCATTCCTCACGAACTATTCCATCTTCCACCACAAACTCAGACTTAATCTTGTTTATTTTTCTTCCACTCTCAAGTATTCAAATATGTCTCACCATCAATCTTCAAAGGGTGGTTCAAGGAAAGAGGATGTATCGTCATCGGCTTCTATGGCTAAGTATGCAAAGGTATCTATTAAATATACTATTGATGTTGCTCCCTTGGCCATGGTTCCTTACAAGTCTAACAAACTCCCTGTGAGAAGATCAAAGGATCTCCCTACAGATAGTGTCTCAAAGGCCTCTAATTCCTTTCCTAACCCTAGGACTGAGAAAGAGAAATTTGACACTAAGAAGAGAATCAGTAAGCTGGTAGATAGAACATTAAATATAAGGGGTCATATTAATATTGTTGAGATTACTAGACCCCTTGCTCAAATTCCTCATACTGCCACTATTTCTAATTCTAAACTAGAGGTAGTGATTGAGAGAAATACTGATGTTAAGAGTGAGGTTGAAAAAGATAGAGTTGAAGTGCCTGATCATGAAGAGTTAGAAGGAAATCTGCACACTCTTTATGATTCTGTTGTAAGAGATGTTGAAATTGATGGTGGAACATCTCCTTCTGAAGAAGAATCTTAGTCTAAAGGTCAACGACCTGAGGGAAATGCTGAAAACAGTGAAAAGACTGTTGATCAGGTTATCAATGTTGATAACTTGCCCTATGACAATGAGGTTATTACCAAGAGTCTTCACCCTAGTGTTGCCAAGAGACTAAAGTGCATAAAAGGTAAGGTTATAGCTGTGGAGAACACCCCTATCAAATCTATTGTTGGACCCCCTAAACCTTACAGCAAGGTTGCTATTGTGTCCAAGAAGAGAAGTGTTGTGTCTAAGAATGAGTCAGACTTTGATGTTGAAGGATATGTCCAGGACATCATGCATGTTAAGTGATCTGCTTCTAAGAAGAAGCTTGTTGCTATGCCTAATGCTCCTTTGGACAATGTGTCCTTTCATGCGGTCGAAAATGTAGGAAGGTGGAAATACGTGTACCAAATGAGGGTTGCTTTGGAGAGGGAGTTCAAGAAGAATGCCCTACAATGCAAATATGTGATGAAGTTGATTAAAGTTGCTGGCTTGATGAAGATTGTCACTAAATTTGGCCCTTGCTATGAGATGCTTGTTAAGGAATTTGTGGTGAACATTCCTGAAGGCCGTGATGATGCAAACAGTGAAGACTACAAAAAAGTGTATGTTAGAGGAAATGTTGTGACATTCTCCTCCACTATGATCAATAAGTTTCTAGGAAGAACAGAAGATCCTCAACATGAGTTTGAAGATACTGATGATCAGGTGTGTTAGGAGATCACCTGTAATACTGTGAAGCATTGGTCAAGCAAAGGAAAGCTTTATGCTGGGAAGCTCACTGTGAAGTACACAATTCTTCATAGAATTGGTACTATCAACTGGGTTCCTACCAACCATACTTCTACCATCTCTTCTGGTCTAGGAAAGTTCATATACATTGTTGGTAAAGGAAGGAAGTTTTATCTTGGTGCTTATATCTTCGACCAAATTCTGAAGCAAGCTTCATTAACTGTTGTTAAACTACCTATCTGTTTTCCTTCCCTCATTTGTGGTATAATCCTGAATCAGCATCCTGGTATCCTGGTGCCTGCTGATTATGCAATGAAAAGGGAATCTCCTTTGATATTTCACTATAAGTTGTTTGCTTGGAATCATGTTTCAAACATTGTTTCGACATCTGCTTCAACATCTGTTCCTGCAACTTCAAAGAAGTATATTATTGCTCAGTTGAAGGAGACTTGCAGGGATCTAGATGCTATCATCAAGTCAAGCGCGGCTAGAAAGGCAAAGCTTGAACAGTTGATACAGACCTTGACAGTTGAGCAGGATAAGGTGTCTGAAGCTATTGGTGTCATTAATGTTGTTGTACAAGATGATGTTGATGCTAATGCTGAAGATGCGGCTGATGATGACCTTGATGTGGAAGAAGAAGAGGAAGAGGATGATAAGGCTACTGAGGATGATATTTGATTGTAGCTTTATTGTTTTTTTTGTGGTTTTTTGTTTTTGTAAGGGATGAATGCCCGGGATATTTGGCATTGGTTGTGCTGTTTTTGTACCTTTAAAATCTTGGATGCTAGTGTTATTGTTTGTTTAGTTAGTTATCTACCTTTGTCATATTATCGCTAAAAAGGGAGAGTAATACTAACTTAACTAACTGCTAACTACTGGCTATTGTTTAAGGGGGTGCTAACATCTTTCTACAGAAGAAGGATCTGATTGAGGGGGAGGCTTTAGTTTTTCCACTGTTGTTCTCTTTTTTTGGCCTCTGACTTTGTGTATCTGCCTGAAACGGTTAAGTAGTTAGTTTTAGCCAATCTGCCAAAAGGGGAGATTGATGAGTCCAAGCCTTTGAGGTTGACATAAATTTTGGTAAAACTAACTTAACAACAAGATGTTGGACAAGATGTCCTAACATGAAGAACAACTTGAAAAACAAGATGTTACACAAGATATCCTATCATGATGATTCGACATCTTTGTCTGTTACTTTTCAGTTTTTGATTCTGTTACTTTACTTCCAGATTTCAGATTATTCTGGCTATATTTGTTTATCCTAGGTGGCGTTCAAGATTGAGGAATCAGTATTCTGTTGGAATCTGAAGATGCCATTTTCTAAGTGTGGAGACACTTTAGGAAACTTTGGATTGAAAAAACTATTCTTTTGGAGAATAAGTTGCATATTCTGTGTAACCGAATTGCTGTGTTTTTGAAGCCCAAATCCATAATAGTTTATGGTTATAAATAGGATGGATTTAACCTAATCTGTGTGTAGAAAATACATTGTTGCTTAGTGAATACTATGGTTTGTGTATTTTGTGAGCCTCTCTTGTATCGTGTTGATACTAGAGCTGGATTGTTTTGCACTGAGTTATAATTTTTGTCACTGTTGTGATTGAAACGGAATTGAGAAGAGTCCCATACCTAGGAGAGTCTTAGGTAGAAATTAAGCACGAGTAGTGGTTAAGTGATAAGTTGTAAACCGGAGGTTGTTTAGCTTAGAATTAATACTATCTAGTGGATTTCATTCCTGGCTTGGTAGCTCTCAGATGTAGGTATTGTTATACACCGAACTAGGTTAATAATTACGGTGTGTTCGTTTACTTTCTGTAAGATTCTTTATTGTTCTTCTTCTTGTCATCATTCTTTGCAAAGATTAAGTGTCTCGACATCTCTTGGGAAATCTGAGATTTGTATACTAGAATTTCACTTTCGTCGTGTTTCTTTAATCCTTAACCATTCTAAACCATGTATGATCAACTTGTAACATACCTAAGCATTTCATACCACTAATTTCATCACTTATTAGCCTTATTAATATCTAAACATACTAACATAACACATGTTATCAACATATAATGACAACAAGAAACAACACAACATCAACTTCATAGATTCACATCAACAACACAACAAGAAATCATGGATTAACAACAACAACACAAAACATGGCAAGAATCAAGTTTCAATCATCAATTTCACAACATAGTAAAGATTCACAAAAGCCTAACTCCTAATTTTTCTTGTAATTTCCCCCCAAAGTTATACTAACTAAGAACTCACCTCATGAGAAAAAGATAATGACGAATTTGAGATGAGATGAGGTGAATTTTTCATTCCCATTCTTGCTCCAAACTCTTCTTTTTCCTCCATGAGTTTTCTCCTTCTTCTCTTCCTCTTCTTCCTTTCCTTCTTATCTTTTCTCTTTTCTTTCTTTACTAACATTGCAAAATAGGGAAAAGGAGAGAAAAGGAAAGTTGGTAAGGACACATAGAAATGTTGTTTTTCCTCTAGTGGCAACAATTTAAATAATATTCATTCTACCCCTGTTGAATTCTCATAATTTCCAAAATGCCACTCATAAAAATTATCAAATTGTCCTCTTTTACTAATTAGTAAGGATTAAGAGAATTGATTACTAATTAGTCTCATCAAAGCCCACTAATTACTCAATTTGTCTCAACTGATAAAGAACAAAACATTTAAGAGGATATGGGATATTACCAAAGTAGTGGAAACGAGAGATGGCTGAATATGTGGTCATTTTTGAAGGAACCACCATGAGTGCTACACTCATAAACTGCCGAGCTAAAACAAAGTTACACAAAGTGCTTCGTGGGAGGCAACCCACATCTTTAATTGCTAATGTATTTTATGTTTCAATTTGCAGGTATGGTTTATCTAATAAAGAAGAAAATCTCAAAGAGAAAAAGGCAAAAATAAAAGAACCTTTTCGATTCTTTTGTTTGTTGCGCTTCCCACCTCCTCGGTGAGGTGTTTATGAGTTTCTCTCCACCTCTCCCTACTTGAATTAGAACATTAGGGCTAATATTCGCTTTAAGTTAGAAGGGGGGGGGGGGGGCATTTCTCTTATTTTATTGCATTTTAGTTTTTATTTCTTTGCTGTGAGTTTTTGTGTGTTGTTAGGATATTTTTGATTGAATAAGTTGCATATATCGTTCTTAAAAAACCCCAAAAAAGTTGAGTCGTTAAATTATTTTATGAAAAAGCTTTTAATTTTGATTTTTTTTTGAAAAAGTATATAGGTTTGTAATGAGGATTAGCTAAGCTTTGGGGCCCGTGGAAAACCAATAAAATCGGTATTACCCAAACACCTTTAGTTTTCCAAATAAGTCATGATTTTAGCATGCTTTTTGTACCATAGTACACGAATCTTGAGAAGTATTTACTGAATAGCTGATTGCGACATTTTGACATAATTTAGATTCATATAACATGCTTGATCGATTGAGTAAAAATAAAACACCCAAAAATTGAAAAAAAAAAAAAAGAAGATAAATCTCTACCGGTATAAGGCAATTGCACTCATTAAGTTGGGTAACTCTCACCCAGTTATTCAACCCAACAGTGATTGAACCCCAACGTCGAAGAAAAAGAGAATACACATGTTTGCTTATACGGTGTACCAAATAAAAAAAATCCTCGATTGATCTTGCATGTAAGTGATGATTATCATAATTCAAAAATTCCCTAATTTGATTGTTCCAACGAAAAGGGAAGAAAATCAAAAAGAGACTTAAGCATAAAGCGTAGCTAGAGAGGTGACCAAAGTAGGAAACTTTTGACTTTATTTGTTTTATGGTTTTGTGTTCTAGTAATGATTTTGGTATTAGTGAGTACGCGGGAACTTGAGACTTAGCCCTTCGAAATAACGGAATGCATATAAGTATTTATCAATTTCGTCTCTTTGAGCTTTTGAATAATCAAAAACCTTTTGATCCTAATTCTGTCTAAGCAAGCTTGTTGCTTGAGGGCAAGCAATATTTCAAGTTTGATGGTATTTGATAGGGGTAAATGCACTGTTTTTCTTGCTTGTTTTATTTCTGTTTACACAGGTGTTTTCATTATTTTACTTTGCTTTATGCTTGTTTGTCTTCCTTTTGTGTTATAAGGTAATAAGAGGTCAATGGAGAGAATCAGAACGAAAAGGTCAAAGATCACACAAAAAGTTTACTATCATCTAAAATCATTACTAAAAAAATTTAGCCTTTAAAATTTATTTCATATTTTCTATTTTCTTCTATAGTCTAAAGAGAATTGAGTTTATCTCCTACTTCGTCATTTATTTGGTGAGTAGGGATAAATAGACTGTTTTATAGTTTCCTATAGTTCAAAAATAATATTTTGAATAAAAATTAAAATTTAGTTTTCCATATTTCAAATTTAGAACTATTGAACGGTGGTTGTGTGCTTAAGAAAGAGCTCTTGTTTAAAAATATGTTAGAAGTCATCGTCTTTAAATTTATTGTGAAGTTTTATAGATAAAAATATAAGTTAAAAAACAAATGTCATCTATTTTTAATGAAAAAATATGATAAATAATTAAAATTATTTAAATTTAAAATCGAAGGACCAATTTTTATAAGTCTAAATAAAATAGATAATCAAAATTATAATTTACCATTTATTTTTTTATGCACACAACTCCGAAAAACTATATTCAAATCCGTGGAAAGCATTAATCCTAACTATCAATTTTGTAAAATAAAACTCTTATTTAATAAGAAAAAACCCAAAGGAGATGAAGACATCTAAACGATGAAAACCAACAAAATATTGTAATTAGCTAAACTAAAACGATCTCCAAATTAATTTATTATAATTTACAAAAGCACAAGATTTTTCTATTTTTCTCTCAACTCCTCTCCTTTCAAAATACTCTCCGAGACCGAGGCTCATAAAAGTGTTTTATTTACAATTTTTTATATTTTAAAATAATTATTTCTTTAAAATATCAATGCAGTATTTATTATTATTTATGCAGTGTTATATTTTTATTTATTAATTTTTACTTTATTCAATACCTTTATTAATTCTAAAAAAAATATTTTTTAAATTAATTAAATAATCAATATATAAGAAATATATAATGTATTAAATACATTGATTATCTAATAATTTAAAAATTTTAACTTTTTTATAAATAAAACAAAAAAATTTAATTAATAAAAATATTTTAATAAATAATATTAATTTTATCATTAAAATCAATACATTAATATTTTTTAATTGTTGCGGTATTTTGAATTTGAATAAAATATTAATTAGTGAGGTTTATGATATTGTTGGAGAATTTGATGTTAAAAGGAGATGATAGTGATAGAAATAGGAGTGAGAAAATAATAGAGAAATCAGCAGGCAGCGCCCACAATATTGAAATGCAAATCGCATTCGAAACCGCTATGTATTTGTCGATTTGCTATGATTTATGGTCCCACTCTCTCGTTTATGCAAATCAATGTGTGTACATTACTTTTAGACACGTTCTCAACCATGCAACATCTTCTCAATAATATATTTTCGGAGCCTGCTGGCCCATGTTTCTCAGACCTTCTCATGGGGGCACTAAATAAATATAGATTTTTTAAACAATTTATTTTCTATTTTTTTTAGAAACTGTGTTTTAATTAGATATAACTTTAAAAAATGATTAAATACATTTATATATATATGAAATTTATTAACTTATTTCTTCTAAAAAAAATTGGATGTATGCACAAGCAATTTTCATAGATATTTGTTAAAATAGTTTATTAATTTTTTTTTTGAATGAGTAGTTAATGATACGTTAAAAATTCTAAATTGTCAATTTTAAAAATAAAAAATTGAAGATCTATTTTGGTCATTCACAAAAATTATAGAACCCAATTTAATCTCCACAAATAAAAAGACTAAATTTATTTCCTTAGACATATTAGTTAATATTTTTTTCAAATTGTTTTTTTTTTAAAAAAACATGACTAGATTGTCATGTGTATTATTTATGCTAGATGGATTTTTTTTAAATACTAAATAATTTTTTTGTTTTAAATTTATTTTTACTTTTAACAATTCAAATTTGAAAATATCAAAAAGAAAAAAAAAACTCTTGGAAGGGATTGAATTTGCTGATCTTTAGAGGGTGGTTAAATGAGACATTTTAACTGGAAAAAATAATTTTTTTGAGAGAATTTAAAATGACTCGATTAAAATTTATTGTTTGGATAAAAAATATTAAGAATTGTTAAAATGATTTAAATTTATAAAATATTTTATTCAAGTTAAATTGAATGAATTTCAAATAATTCTAAAAAGTAAAGAATTTAAAGTTACTTCTTCATTATATATGTGAATGTTAAATTGTTTATTATTAATTTTTTAAATTTTATAAGATAATCCTCATATTTTATGAAAATTTCAAATTAACACTTAAAATTTTTTAAAAATTACAAATAAATTTCTAATAATTTTTAAATTTTACAAATTAATCCCTTCAAACAAATTGATTCCTATTTTATATTTTAAATTTGGCCCAAAATTCTTAAATTTTATAAAAATGATTCCAAAATTTTTACAGTTGGTTATTTTAATACTCCAAAAATTTAAAAATAAATAAATTTCAATTAAATCATTTAAATTACTTAAAATTTTAAAATTTTTAAAAATTCTTAATTATCTCATCTAAACACACTTATAAAAGCATATCCCATATATCTGTATTGCCGATAGATAATTCTCATAGTATGAAACTTTTCTGAATTGAAAAGAAAAAATACAAAATTTGCAAGTTAAATAATCACTTTTTAGTTTTTGTTGTTAATGTTTCTAACGATAAATAATTAATTTAATAATTTAGAATAAATATTTAGTTATTTTAAATAATACAAATAAATATGAATTTAAATGGTATACATTAATTAACCGTACAAAATTATTTTTCATTCTTAACCAATCACCTTTATGTATCCCGCCACATCAGACTGTAAATTATAAATAAATTATATATATGATATATTGATAAATTTTTATTATTTTATACGGTCGATACATACCAATTGAACTCAATAAATATTTATGTATTTTAAGTAATACGCAAATTTAATTTGAACTAATTAAATATTTTAATAATTAATTGAATTATTATTAAATTAATTGATTATTTTTTAGTTTGAATTAATTTGAAACAAACAAATATTTATTTGTTTGTTGTTTGAAATAAGTAAATAAGTAAATAAGAAACTGTTTAAAATTATTATAAATTATGGGAATTATCTATCACCAATGTATGTTGGGCTAGTGGTAAAGAGAAAGGATTTTGCTTTAAAGGTATTTGGATTTGATTCTTTTCGGTAAAAAGTATAGATTTTTTTTTCTATTTTCTAAAATGAATTGTTTAAAAATAATATTGAAATTAAAAATTAAAATTAATTTAGCATTTAAAAAATGAAAAATAAAATCTAACGTGGTTGTGCACATAATTATTAAAAAAATGCATGTAGCATAACTAATACACATGACCGTCTAGCCGCAGTTCAAAAATAGGAAAAAATTAATTTGAAAAAAATATTAACAGGGACAAATATGACCTGATTAAATTTTGTACGGGATTAAATAAATTCTTTTCATTTCTGGAGGATTAAATTGGGTTCTCTAATTTTTGTGAGGGAGAAAAATAGATCTTCACTCTAAAAAAATGTATTTAATTCATTGATAATTAAAGCACACCATATAATCATTACTATAAATAAAATTGGCTTTCTTATTTATTTTTATTGAACTATTCATGGAATCGAGATCTTTATAAGCCTAAAGTAATGAAGTGAAAGAAAACATGTTTCGAGATTATCATAAATTAAAAAGTTGAAAAGATGTAAAAAAGAAAGTCGATGATAGACACCTGAGCCATAGTAGGTGAACCCCTGATTGGAAGACAACCAAAAATTGGATGTATAGGAGGCTAACAGAGGTTCAACAGTCTAGTAGAGGGTTGGCGGCGGTCCGATAGCGACGACAAGTTGGTTGCTTTGGTTTGCAAATTCGTTTGTTAATGAATCTTGTTTTAGACCTGTTAAGGACTCTTTTGATTTCAACAGTTATAAAAATGTATCTATATCATTTATCATCCATGTATTTATAAACATTGTAATGTAATATGAAAGAAAGATGGGAGAAGTGACAATCCCAATGGAAACTTAGAGAGGCAGGAATATAAATTCTTATCATCATGTTCTTGGATTTTAGAAAATCTTGGAGGTATCTAAGAAGATTGTTAAACACATCAAAGTATTTGAGCTTGCGTGATTCATATATAGAGAGTTGGAGAAATTGGAAAACACTTGAGGAGAAAATAAGGTATGTTCTTAAGAACTTGTCTGACTATTTTCTCGTAACTCTTTTCTAATTTCTTGTAACAATTCTTGGAAGTATATTGAATTGGAGATATGCTATTTCCCGTAGAGTAGAGCAGTTTGATAAAATTGGATAAACTAGTTTCTTTGTGTTCTTGTCTTTTATCTTCCTTTTACTTGATGTAGATTTGCTTACACTATTTGACATGTTGTTTTGATGCTTGAGGCCATTTATTTTGGTTCCTGTTGTTCTTTATCTCACTTTTTTTTTATGTGTTTGAAGCTATCAACAAGTTCACTAAAATTGTTAGAATTTTCACAACAAATGACACCCAGCGTGAGACAACAGGGTTTTGTTTACAAGTGAACACCATGGGTAATAAATAGGATATCGTTAGCCTAAGAATTTTTGGTGTAATATTTCTATGAGATTGCTAAGTATAAAATAAATTAGTTATGGTTTTGACATTTTGACCAACTTTGACTGAAAAGGTGAGTTCGACTCGTTTATCAAATGTTTGGGACGTAGTCTAGTTTTTGGTTCAAAGATTAGATAACCTAGAAATATGCCAAGCCTGATTTGGAAGAGTCTCGGGAACAAATCCACAATATTAGTATCACTCTCTCTAAAACATGTCCAGAATCTCGAAAAGGGTTATGGTGATTTAGCATATTTTCATAGAAGTAGAAATGACATAAATTCCCAATCTAAGTACAATTAACTGAGCATTTTGACGCTATGCTCATGTTTCGACGGAAGATACTTTCGACTGGAGCAGTTAGAAGATTCAAAAGAGCACTTCAAAATAGTTCAATGTCAAAGACGTGTGGAAGTAAATTAGAAGGCTGAAGCCCATGTAAAGAGTATGTGTTGAAGGCTGTAAAGATAATCGTTATCGATGGTTGACATTGAAATAGTATATAAGACTAGTTCAGTCATGTAAATAGGGGTCACAAAATTCATTAAGCATTCTCTATAGAACTTGAATTTCCAAGTCACATAGGGAAAATAGTTTGTGAGAAGATGTATGAATCTTCGTCATTTTCTCTTAGTCTTTAAATTCAAAGCATTTACTTAAATGATCTTTATATTCTTTGTTTACTCTTTTTTATCTTTAAAGCAATTATGCTTATTTTAGTTAGAGTTTATATTCAAGCTTTTGATATTCAAAGCAAAAACATTCCTTTCTCAAAAAACACTTTCCTTCCCTAGAATAATGCTCCAGATAATGAAGAATAATCAATTGAATAGATGATTGGTGGTGCAGGTACTTTGACAACCGTCGATTTCGAAGATATTACCAGAAATGGTGGTCCCCTGCCATAAGTAACAAGTATACAAACCATTCACAGGGACACACAAGTGATTATTAGAGATCCTATACCTTATTTTCTCCCAAGTTTCAATCTACCCAATGGTAGTGGGGAATATCCATATGGTATGCCAATTGCAATGATGACAGACCTACAAACTAATGCATCTATCTATGGAGATAATGAAATAACTATTGCATTTCCTTTCCATCCATACTTAGCAGAAAGATCTGCCATAAGCAATCCTAGTCGAATGCCACAACCATAAGGAAGGTTAGGATATATCCCTTAGGCAAAGCCACCCCGACCATAAATTCCCTCATGTTTGTGAGATAACAAATATAGGAAAGCAACCATGAGATGGTGAATATGCTTAAGCAACAAATTAATTTCGTGTTTAATCCTTTAATTCAAAATATAGATCATACTTTCCAATAATTGGCGCACTAAATGGGTTGAATCGCTGATTTCTTTGGCGCCTATCCAGCCAATTCCTCAAGCCCAAATAGGCGAAGGTATTCAAAACCCAAGTCTCCCTAATAACCAAAGGCAACAACAGCTTCTGCCCCAACAAGTCAAACAACCTGTATAAGTGGTAGTCGAAGTAGGCATAGGTCAAAATGGCCTAGAGTTGGTATTGGTCAATAAAAATCAGGATACAGACCAAGTGATTAGGAGTGTCCAGCAAAATAATTGGGGGGGGGGGGAGGGGATTAACATAGCTAATGCGGTTAAACAAATCCTAGCCCAGAATGGGATTAATGTTGGTCTACATAGACCAAACTTTGATTATGCCGCCTGAATATATATTTCAAACTGAACTCCCTAAGGGGTGGTAAATCCAAAAATTCACTAAGTTTGCAAGTGTGAGTCTACTGTCGAACACATCGCTCGTTACCAGATCGAGGCTGATGACTTGGCCAATAATGAGAAGTTGAAGATAAAATATTTTCCTAATTCTCTGACCAAAAATGCTTTCAGTTGGTTACTACCCTTCCCCCAAAATTTATATGTAACTATAATCAGTTAGAAAGGGTATTCCATGAGCAGTTATACAATAGACAATGGAAGATTAGCTTGAAAGTGTTAGCCAACATGAAGAGGAAATTCTCTGAGTCGATAGATGATTATATCAATATGTTTAGGATAATGAAGATATATTTTACTCAAGTGATTGAACATGAGTTAGTTGAAATGACTGTTGGAGGCTTATACTATTCCATTAGGAAGAAGTTAGATACCCAATATCTAAGGGGTATGACCCAGCTAGCAGATATGATAAGGCACATTGAATGGTTAAAGGATGAAAAGGCTAGGTCGAGTAAATACTATAAGAAAAAAATTGCTTACGTATAAATAGATGAAAATGATCAAGAGTCTGACATGTTTTTTGAATATGTCGAGGGAAACAAGGTTAACTTGGAAGAACTAGAACCAAGATCCCTATATGTTAGTAAGGTCTTAAGACCGCCTAATGGAAAGAATACTGTCAAACCTAGTAAAAATGAAAAATTCAATACAAAAACTTATACGTTTGGTGTGACTAAGTGTGATGAATTTTTTTTCATCTTTTGGTTGTCGATGGTCAAATCATAGTCCCAAAAGCCTAAAGGCACCACCATTGGAACAAAGAAAGAAAAGAGGTTTCTGAAAGTATCATAATTTTTTGGGTCATAAAACCTCTCAATATGTTCTTTTCAAGAATTTTGTACATAATGCTTTAAAGGATGCAAGGTTGAAATTTGGAGACAAGTCCAAGCAGCCAATGCAGACTGAATTGACCCTCTTAAAGTCCAAAAAGCACATTTGGAAAAACTTGTCAAAATATTGATGGTCAAGAGTCCCGTGGATACTAACGAGAAGGCTGAAGAGGTAAGTAAGTTGGGTGATGCTGAGAATATTAAGGTAGTCTACTCCAAAGCGGAAGAGAAACTTATCGAATTCCTAAATTGTTGCAAGTTGAAGGGTTCTAAACTTATTTTATATCCCTGTTGCAGTTTTGTCTTTGATGAGGAGGCTGCCACAGACCTCAAAAGGGTAAAGCCTCAACTACCAAATAAGAATAATTAGGATGACATGAAGCCATAATTTGTGTTTGATAAGAGAGGAATCTCATACAAAAACTTTCTGCAACCTGCAAACAATTGGAGAAGTCAAAGGAAAACTTATGTTCCATCCACTTCTGTTCCCTCTGGTGAATGGATTCAACCAGTAGTCAGACCAAACTCCAACCAACAAAAGTGGAGGGTAGTCAAAGTTGACGCCGGGTCTTCCTATCAAGACAACTCTTAAGTTTCGAAGAACTATTCTTATGGTTATAGAAACTATTTAGGGAAAAACCCATGACTAGAACTCAATGGTGAAGGTACCAAAGGAAGAAGAAGGCGGTAATGGAGGTTGTAGAGTCCCACAATAGTGGAAAATCCCCACCACTAACATAGAGTCGGATGAAAAAAAAGACCATGAAGAATAAAATGATTTTGATGTCATTTTTAATGTTGTTTCTATTTTACCTATTGAATAGGATTCGATCACTCAGGTAATAAGGGAGGAAAATGAAGTTGCTGAAGAGTCAGCAAACCATAAGTTGTTATGCTACTATGTAATAAACAAAGGTTGTGTGGATGAGGACAAGGACATTTTTTAGATTTCTAATTTGGGAATTTAACAACAATTGAACCCCTTTTTCATTTGGGTTAAGGTTGAGAATATAGGGGTTAATAAAGTCTTAGTGGATGGAGGGGAAGCTATTAACCTAATACCACATGTTTTGTTAAAGAATATTGGGAAATATGAAACTGACTTAAAACCTCATAATATGGTCCTATCTAATTATGAAGGAAAAACCAGCCACTCTCTAGGAGTCATACAAGTTAACATTGTAGTAGGTACCAATGCAAGCCCCACATTGCTTATGATCATTTCGACCAAGGAAAATTATAATCTGTTACCTGGCCGAGAATGAATCCATGGGGCATGAGAAGTCCCTTCAACATTTCACCAGAGAATCTCTATATGGATACTTGTCGGAATTATGGAGAAAATTGAGGAAAACTCAAGTTATTTCCTAAATGAAGTTAACCACATAGATAGGAAAAACTTTGATAAATAGATGGTGGATATTTTCCAATGTATACCTGTTGGGACATGATTTTACCTCTAGGGAGACGTGTATTAATCCATGAAATTAGATCCCACACATGGGTTTGTTTGGGAATATGAAACCATTGGAGGTAATGGATAGTCTGAAACCGATGAGAACAATGATTGAGTCTAGCACACTTTCTTGAATTTTGGCCTATATGATTGAAAATATAATAAAAGCGGCATTGGAGGCCGATTTCCAATAACAGGTGGTTGTCAAAGCCATTATATTTGAGACTTGTGAGACAAACAAGGTTGTTGAGGACATAGTTTCAGGAAGTTAGAGGCTCGACTGCATCTATGATGATGAACCACTAGGATTTGAAAAATATCCATTAACTTCAAGTAGGAAAGTGGAGGCTCAAGATCCTTTGGAAGTATTGATTTATGAGATTGAGCAATGAAAAGGCCAAATTTCATCAATGAAAATATTGATCAAAGCCTGAAGGTCTAGATGATCAAGTTGCTTAAGGAGTTTAAAGAAGGACTCACTTGGGATTATCAAGAAATTCCAAGCCTTAGCCGAGATTTGGTGGAGTTGAGATTTCCAATTCGACCAGACGGGAGGCTAGTGAAGCAGACGTCAAAGAGGTTTGCACCAGATGTAATGTCAAAGATCAAGGAAGAAATCGATAGGCTTCTGAGAAACAAGTTTATAAAACTGTCAAGTATGTTGAATGGTTAGCAAATATATTTCATGTCACTAAAAAGAATGGAACTCGTAGAGTTTGTATAGATTTTAGGGACTTAAATGTTGCCACTCCAAAAGACAAATATTCGATGCCTGTAGTTTGCAAACAAATTAATTTTTTTTTTAAAAAGGAATATATCTTTCTCCTCAGTCTTGTTTATAAACTAAGAGGTATATGTGCTAGTTTTGAAAAATATAAAAAAGCTATTGCCTAGGATCAAACCCATGACCATTTCAACTAACCCATCGGTTATTCTAAAATTAAGGTGTAAAGTGGAGAGTTTTCTAGACTCCCTTCGTTACCTCGCCTCTACAAACGAGGTTAAATCAACTTCGCGTCCGAGGTTTCATGTGTTTTTTTTGTAGTAGTGTGTTGATCTCCTTTACGACTACACGGGGGTGGACCTGCATGGTTAACACTCCAACGCATAAGTCAATTCAATATTCAAGATGAGTGTAGTGAAATATGGAGATAAGAGAAAGTATGTTGCTTTTTTAGTGCGAACTGATTTTATAACTTGGGTCAAGTGGAGTGGATTTGAGATGGATTGGTCTTTAGTCATTTGGGTCTTTGGCCGACCCAGAATAATTAGTACTACAACCCCAAATTAGTTCAAAATTCAAGATGATTATGGTCAAAAATGGAGATTAGGGAGCGTACCTTCCTTTTGTGTGTCAACTGATTTTATACCATGGGTCAAGTGGAATGGATTTGAGGAGAACCAAACCTTAGCTATTTGTGCTAAAGCAGCTTAACTAGTTGAGAGATTTCCATACACATGAATAAATGTTCAGACACTTATGAAGGTTTAAATTAGGAAACCTACAGACTACTCTATTTAAATGTATTCAAAGCTTTTCTTATTAATCAAATCAAGCTAATTCAACTTTGATGGTAAGGTTGTGAATTGTGTCTTCAATGGCTTTCCAAGAGATGGGAAAGGGTATAAGTTATGAAAAGTGAAACATGAAGGATTAAAGTTACCAATCATAGATATATTACTTTCCTTAAGTTCTTGAAGGGTAAGAAGAGTAAATAGATGGAGATGAAGATTTCATAAATTATGGAAGGAAAGATCCAATTTGAGGTAGAAGTTTCTACTATAGATACTAGAAGTAGTGATTGAATGATTACACACGCATCTGATTTTTATTTGATTTGTGATAAGGTAAGGAGAGAGATTATATCATCTTAAAGATACAATTATGCCTAGGTAGATATGCTTTGAATGTGGCTAAAGGGTTGCAAAACTCACAAACAAGGATCTTCAAGGAGACATTTGAAAGCAGGTGGAGTCAAATATGGTTGAAGAATAATACTTGTAGGCTTGTTTATTATCTGCGCTGGAAAATATGGTGGAAAGAAAGTGGATGCAAGTGGTAAGATCAATGTTTAAGAGTGGCTTGAACTTGATCAATGTTGTTAAGTGATGATTCAAATCGGAGATAACATTAAGGTGGTTGATGGATAAATTGACATCACCATAGTTTACAGTCAAGGTGGAGAATTATATAAGTATGTCTTAAAATTTAAGCGATGAAAAGAAACAAAACTAGTTTAATGCTAGTTATAAAAGCCTAAAAGAAGCAGAATACTCGATGGAAGACGTTGTAGCTGCATTAGGCATTTTTCTGGGCGGCAGTTGTCGGTGGCATGACAAAAGTTGGTGGTGACGGAGGTCTACTGGTCCGACAAGGGGTCGTTGGCAATTTGATGCGGCAGAGGAAACGATCCGACAGCGGCCGACCGAAGTCTGAGCAATGGCGGTGGCAAATCTATTATGGCGGTAGGTCAAGCCCCTTGAGCATCGGGTCTAATTCAAGAAGGTAACTGTAATGAAATTGCTTTAGTTTGCAGATCAATTTGTTTATGAATTGTGTTTTAGACTCATTAAAGATCCGCTGAGTATCTAAGAGAATTGAGAAACATTTCTAAACACTTGGACTTGTGTTTTTCATATATAGAGAGTTGGAGAAATTGAAAACCATTTTGGTAAAAAATAAGGTTTCTTCTTGAAAATTTCGTTGGCTATTTTTATGTAACTCTTTTGTAATCTCTTGTAATAATTCTTAAAAGTATAACAAACCAAAGAAAAACTTTTATCCACAGAGTAAATCAATATACTCGAACTAAATGAATAATTTTTTTTTATTTGCTTGTGTTTTATCTTTTTCTTATTTGATATGAATTTGTTAATAGTATTTCACATAATCCTTTATTACTTAATTAAGATCATTTATATTATTGTGATTGTTTTTTGTCTAATATATGTATGAGTGAGATTATCAACAAAATTCAACATATAATTGCTAGAATTTTCATAACAATTTGAATAAATTAGAAAAGTAACTTTTGTTATAATAATGAAGAGAGAGTGTACTTAATTGTTTTAAAATATAATTTATTTAATCAATTGATAGTTGATATAGTAATGATTGACGTTAGATTTGGTATAAAAATTACGGTTCAATCTGCCGCAAGTGCAATAAAAAAGAGGCTGAAACCATTTGATTTTAAAATTGATCCCGAACCACATTAAACAATGCATTTGGTGATGAAAGAGAGTTTTTAGTCTGACACTAATTAACAATACTCTATATAAATATATCAACTATTCTAAAGCTAAAAAATTACGTACAGTGACACAACATTGATATATATAAAGTACAGAAATATTTTGAGAAGCATAATTATTTTACGATAAAAATTGTACGAAGAAAACAATGGTAAAGACTATAAAGACAGAATTATTTTATCATGTCCATGGCACAAAAAATCTCAATGTCGACGGGGTTAAGGGCTTAGAGTACGGTACTTTCTAAATGTAAGCAATTTTGATACGTAAGCTCAATGTCGACAGAGGTTAGGGGCTGATGTGGCAGTTTCTCAATCTAAGGAGTTATGATACAATAATCTTCTAGGTCAACAATCGAATTAGAGATATTTAATGATGATGATCTTTAGGCTCTGTTTTGTCAAAGTAAGGATGACACATTGTCTAGCTAATAATTGATATTCTATTGCCAATTTAAAACGTTTAACATATGGTTGGTTATGGATCACAATTTAATCCAAATCTATTGAGTACTAATAAAAAGAATCTTCATGTGTAGTTACTTATTAAAGTAAACGAGTATAAGTAACAGTTTAAATATTTTATAATTCGTTTTTTTAAATATATTTATACAATATATATTTTCGCCCAATGCGCTTAAAGTAAATTTGATTTAAATTATTTAAAAATAATAATTAATATATATATATATATATATATATATATATATATATATATATATATATATATATATATATATATATATATATATATATATATATATATATATATATATATATATATATATATTGTTGTTTAATAATTATAAAATTTATTTTAATAAAATATGCAATCACAACTTACTTATTTTCTCTCTTTCATTTTTTTTTTCTTCAAGTAGAAATCATTCGTGTTATAATAATACCCACAATAGATTTCGAACCTACGTGCCAAAACATAATTATCTAGATCTTTCACCATTAAACAATAAGGATTCCTATTGTATTTTATGAAACATTCTTTTATAATATAAAAGTTGAGGCTTTATTTTTCTGCATTTGAAATTTATTTTAAAAGCTAAAAAATTTAGGTTATGTTTGGATAATTTTAAAAATAACGGAGCGGAACGGAACATAATAAGATGGAGCGGAATGGAACGGAACGGAATATAAACTTTATTCCACTATTTGGATATTTTACAATGGAGCGGAATTAATATCTCATTCCATTGTTTAAGAATTGGACGGAGCGGAAAGCATTATAACTTTTTTATTCTATTTTTATCCTTTGCTACAATATTGGTAGATCCAACATTCTCACACTAAAATAAACTATAAAGCAACATAAATCATAATTTTAGGTTTTGTTTTTAGTAACTATACCTAATTTCTGAAAAATGAAAAACACATGAACATGAAGATAAATAAAGATATTTAATTTAATAGAGCACACATATAAATACAGGTAAAAAAATGAGAAGAAATATGATGTACCTTGTTAGGGTAGAAGAAAGATAGGCTCTTTGCAAACAAGAAGAAGACCTGTGAAGGAGAAAAAATGCAGTGAATGAATAGAAAAATATCACGATGATTGAAATAAGGATAAGAACAGTTAATAATAAAAGTGAAAATTTGGAGGATACAATTGTAATTATTTTATTAATTGATTCCATTCCATTGGATACACCCTAATTTGGAGAATGAAAAATGGGCAAAATAGTGGTATTGGATGAAATATGTTCCATCATCCTCCATTTCATTTCATTCAATTTTTGTAAATCCAAACAATGGAACATAACTCCACTTCACTTCACTCCATTCCATTTCATTCCTTTCCATCAATTCAAACAGACCCTCAAGGCTTAAAGCGATAGTTTCACTCGACTTGGGCTTGGACTGACCCTGTGTATATTTATGTATTATCATATAAAAATGCATGTTTATCAATTTTAAAAAATAAATATAAATATAATAAAATCTTTGAGTAATTTTTCTAAATATAAAATTTTAAAAATATTTTATTCTTTTTAATTGAGTTATTTATTTATTATAAGTATAAATAACAAAAACGAGTATGGATATTTAAATAACTATTAGATACAAATATTGACAGTTATACGTATATGACTTCAGATATAAAAATTTAATTTTAAAATTAAAAAATAGAAACAAATATCATAATACTCTTTTCAAACCCAACTTATTAATATCCCAATCATTAACTAATAAATATAAAATAATATAAAATGTATTTTTATTATTAGCAATAAACTTTTTAAAATAAAGATAATGTAAGTAAAATAAGATGACTATAAGTTTGTTGTATAAAAATTATAAAATTATGTGACAAGTAACATATTCACTTTAAAAGATAAAAGTTTTATCATTAACTTAATAGATCAAGAAAAAATATCAAGATTTTAAGGGTCCAGAAAAATAGATCAAGAAAAATATTGTCATATCCCAAATTTTACCCTCAGATTCTTAGATCTTTTACATATTATTCTAGGAGGTCAATCATTTTGCATAATTAACCATGTTTCTAGACTCTTTGTTTGCTTTGTTTCTTTTGTGAATCAGGGTTTGACTTCAGAAGCTTCAAAGGTAGGAATTAGAGTTTTGGACAAGAGGTTGTCTGATGAGCTGGAAGCCCTCTGGTAAGAAATTGTTTCTTTCAGTTATTGTAATCGAGTTTGAGGTGGAGGTGTTGGGTTTTCAATTATTATGAGCAGTTCCTGTTAGAGGTTTATCAAGGCCCGACTTTAGTTCCTCTGAATGACCAACAGGGTATCATTGTCTAGGATTCATCAAATGTTTGACTGGAAAGATCTTAGATCAGGATCATGGAGGATTAGGGTTTCTCACCCTTTGTGTTTGTGATTGGAAAATGTTGTTCAGTTGGTTATCACTTGAGGCTAGCAGGTCAAAGTAGTTGAGTTATGTGTAAATACTGATTGTGTGGTTTTTGTCATTGATCTAAGTTTCTTCAGAGTTATTGTTCAATTAAGACCATGCTAAGTTAAATTCTAGGTCGTGATATCATTCAAGAATTGAGACATTTAAAGTTCATTTGTCAAAGTTCAAGTGTGGATTGTATTCAAGTATTGGTGTTTGAGGACCCAGATTAGGGTCTTGTGCAAGTTCAGGTTATCTGATGAAATCAAATCACAGCATACCCGAGTTCAGTGCATTTCGGCCTCATGTATCTTCAATAAAAATATGTATATATGAAAGCTTATGACTATTTTGTTGTATCTTCAATAAAATTAAAATTAAAGTCTCTTGTATTTCTGCTGCGTGTAACCTAATTATATCTCAAATGTGTGACTTTAGTTGTAACACTTGAGTGTTAAATGAGCTATTAAAATTATTCATATAATTCAATTTTGCAATTTAAAATGCTAAGGATTTAATCTCACTCATATGATGATAATTTTGTTTTTGTATAATTATCATACTATTTTATGTGAAGGTTATTTTGTTTATAAATTTTTTTAAGAACTTTATTTGTTATAAGGAGATTTTTCATTATAAATTGTAAGTGAAAATTAACAATCTCCTTAATTCTAAATGCAGAATATGTGGTTAACTATAAAACTCAAATTTTGATTAAAAAATCTGCCATTCATATATATTGAGTCTTATATTGTTATTCTGTAACCACTTGTATTAATAGATCTTCTATATTCATTTGCAAAATAAGTAGTTAAGTTTTTGAAATATTGATAAATTATACAACCACTTTTGTCGACAATTTTACACTAGAGATTAAGTATCCCACTGTTGAGTATTATATCATTAAAGTATTTAATACTAGCCGACTATGACAAATTATTATCCTACTTATACATGTTGGATTAGTGGGAGTGCATGTGTATGTAATTATATAATCTAAAATTGTACATTATTATTCTCATATTGTCATATATTTTGTGCACAATATAAGATATGACATATACAATAACTCTATGTTAAGGTCAATATTAAAAAGACACAATAATTCTTTAGCATGTAATAATATTGTGTTATTCTATCTTCAATAGTCCATATTTGTCAGGTCATAATATGAAAGTACAAGTAAATATCAGTACTCATATCGAGTATGATATTGTGTTATGAAGGTACTTTTGATTAAATGTAACTACTCTCTTAATATGGTACGCCTATATGTAATTACTATTTTTAGACCTATGTGTATATTCTATGACTTTTAATTTGAAATTCATTAGTAAAATCACTGACCACCGACTTATACACATGAGTAAGTCTTATAACATTTTGGGTTAGTGGGAGTTTATCAATAGCATTTTCATATGCTTGGATCATTATTTATAACATATTACTCTTAACTTAAATATGTTACTCTAAATTCATCATTATTTATGTAAAGTTGTGAGTTTTAACATGTATGATTTGTCTTCCGTATCAGATACAATTTCTGCAGCGTTAAAATTTACTTCTTTTTGATTGATTAATGTTTTTGACCATTATTGATATTCTAATTTTAAAATCAATATTTTTAATAATTAATTATTGTCATTCAAGTGGAAGATTGTTAGACTAATTATTTAATTAATCAAATATAGATTGACATAACTAATTATTAATTAATTATATTATGGTCTATTGTTATTAAACACTAAATAAATGAATTATTTGATTGAATTTTGTGCCTGAATAGATCGTGATGGATTGGACTATTCAGTTAAGACCAATGAGAGGTCTCTTCCCTCAACCGTTTAACTATTTAAGCCTCTCCGCATTAGACAATTAACATGTTCTGAAAATCCTAGACGACAATGAGGATAGTAATCCTCTCATACCCACTCTACCGTCGACAATCTCTTCAATCCTACAAGGTACATCGTTTTTATTGTTGTTGATTATTCTTTAATATAACAATATGTTATAATTTGTATCTATCAATTCAATTCAATTCAACCAAATCTATCACATGATTGATAAAGTCATTATGTATGAAAAAGAAAGAATAACCAATGTGTCAGACAGGATGTTTCAACATCTTTCTCAAGATTGTGAATTATCTCATGAGGATTGGGTCATTAAAGGGAAGTTTTATGGTAGGTTGGAGGTCCTCCAAATTTTGAACAACCTACAATGGTCCAGAAGAAGAAGCTGAAGAAGAATAATGAATACGACATGATTCCTTCTCATGTGTCTAGATGTGTGAATAACCAACAACATGATATGATGTTTGGTGAAGCAGAAGTTGGTGTGTTGAAGTCCATTCGCAAGGTGTATATATCAAATGAATATGAGCTAGCTATTGGTGGAATTATGAGTAAGGTTCCACTTATGTCTTTATCTATGAGAAATCATCAAGAAATTATAATGTCTTATGGAGAAGACTCATATGAAACAAGATTAATTAGTCCATATGGTGATGACGATGTGGCAGACATTACATCCAACATGTTGACAAAGTTTCAAGGGCATAAGAAGAATAATGATCAAGTTTATGAAGATGTTGAGGTTGATGTAACCAAAGCTAAAGATGGTTGTTGCGGTTAGAATATGATATCAAATTATTAATTAATTTGAATCGCATCTTTAGTTCACAACCGCTCTTTGATTTATCTGAAGGAAAATGTCAAAAGAGGAAAACCTAATTTTGCATTGTAAAGACAATGCGGGGAGAGATCTAGGTAAGGGGTTGGTTAAGCTTAGGGAAGGTACTAGCACCCTAAACTTCTGTAGTACTCTACAGGAACCTTTTGTTTATTGTATGCTTTTTTTTATATTTTATTATCTGTTTTAATATATATTGAGGTAAGGGATAGAGTGACCTAAAGACCTAAGGGTTAGTCCTAAGTTTACTCGGCAAGACGTCGCATCTTGTGCCTACATATCCTGACGGGAATGGAATCAGAGTAATTGTAGTTCCCCTCGAAAGGGAGGTTAGAAACGTCTTGACTGTGGTCAAGGTTTCAATGGGGAATAAACGTATCTTAAGGACACGCTTATGTGGAGTCTTTGAAACTCCTATTTCTACGTTGAATTTGTTAATTAAAAATTTAGGGTTGAAATTAGGGATTCCACGGCGGGAAACCCTAAAACAAAGTACGGCGACTCTTTGACCTAAACTAGGGTAAAGGGTATTTTTGTCCACGGCGGGACGCCTAGGTTAATTAGGGTTTGAGACGGCTAAAACTAGGGTTATTGACTCGGCGGTCAAACAGCTAGACCTAATTCCTTCGGAGGGATTCTAACGGTAAAAACATGCAAAATACGACAAATTACTATTCAGCAGAATTAAAGTGCGGAAAAATAAAGAAAGCGGTAAAAGAAGCATCGCGACGATCACTCGCGTAAATTACAAATTCCCAAAAAATGCAAAATAAAATAACTGCGACCATGGCCTCGCGTAAATTACATCCATGGAACAAAAACGAACAAATGAAATAATAACGAGTTGAAACAAACAAATTAACGAGGGTTAGACAAAAATGAAACGGCTAAATCACAACTTATTTCTTTTTGAGTTTTTATTGAGAAGAGGAGAGGAGAATTAATTTCATGCTTAAATGGAGAAACTATTCTAATTATTTACTAAAAATTTTAATAAAGAAACTGGTTTTAATTTTAATGAAAAAATGTCTTGAAAAAAAATGTTTTAATGTTATCGAAAATAAATGTTTTAAATTTTAATTAAAAAAAATATTTTAAATTTTAATGAAAAATTTTGATTTAAATTCAACGAAAAAGGTTTTAATTTTTGTTTTAGTGAAAGAAAGGTCATTTTTTAATTTTTGTGTTAACTTAATGAAAAATGGTTTTAATTGGAAAAAAGCTTTAATTAAGAAAAACTGTTTTATTTAGAAATATGTTTTTAAATAAAAAATGATTTAATTTTTGAAAAAAACTTTTTAGAAAGATCTTAATTTTTAAAAAAACTAATTACGTTATGTTTTTTTTGTTGTTGAAATAGCTTACCTAAACTTAATTGCATTATTAATTACAAACTACATAGTTAATATAAATGAAAAAATAAACAATTGAATAATAAAATAAAAAAAATGAAACGTAAATAAAAAGGCTTCTGCCGTTTTCTCCCTGGATGACTATCGAAGCTTTTCCTCTCCTTCAATCCTTGCATGTCATCTTCTATTTATTCTTCCCATTAATCTACAATCAATGAACAAAACAACACACAAAAATCATAAAATGCCGTAAATCAAAGGAAAGAGAAAGCTTACGGTAACGACGATGATGTTGAACGAACTGAGCCTCCGCCGTTGGGACTTTTTGCTCGCCGGTAGCGCTTGGCCGATGATGAATTCAAACTTGTTAGGGTTCTTCCAAAAAAATTCCTTCTTCTGATAAATCGTGAGAACGGCCGCCGTTTTTCTCTTTTGTCTCCTTCTCCTTTTATCAAATGCAACTCATGTTTATATAGGTAACAAATTAGGGTTAACTCTAACCTAATGCCTATTTTAAAGCCCAACTTAAATAATTAGTCAAAACTAAAAAAACAAACTAAAACAAACTTAAAAGAATAAAATCTTTTCTAATATTTTTAATTTTATGATTTTTTGATGTTTTTATGAATAATATGGAAAAAAGTGAAAAAATAATATTTTTTAAAAAATAATTTAAATAAAATACGAAAATAATAATTAAATAATAAAAAAACTATTTTGTTATTTTTTTTTATAAAAATAGAAAAGTTAGAATAAAAATAAAAGAAAAACAAAAAGTGAAGAAGGTGAGATTTGAACTCTCAACCTCTCACACTCACAACTCCTTACACACGGTCTCTTGCCAATTGTGCCATTTTATTCATTCAAAATAAAGTGGCACTAGAAACTATGTAAAGGTAGGACAAATTTGGGGTGCAACAGATGCCCCTATTTAAATAGCTTCACCGGATGATTTGAGCAGCGGAGACTCGAGAAATCGCGGTGAAAGGGATTTAAATACAGATAACCGGAAATTTGGCCCCTAGATGCAGTGATATGCAATGATATGGACAAAATAACACGAACTATAATGCTGACAATGCCATGAATCTAATATGATGCGTATGATGGAATGATGAATGCAAGGATGCAGACGACACGACGTCATAGGGGACAGCGCAGCGAAGAATTGCACTGGGGAAGAAGACACGCGGTGGTGACAAGGTAACATAGGATCCACACGGAGGCAGGACCAGGTAAACGACAGACGCTAGAGTTTTCGGGACATTCCTTGAAGAGATCGAGCGGGATCTTCAGGACTCACCAGAAAACATATAGGGAGAGACAAACATCAGAACATTTCGGAAGAACATCGAAAAGGAGACACGTCGTATCTGGAAGAACGTCAGATAGACATGACACGAAATGGTCGATGGGTGCCAAGTAAACTGGACTTTGTCCACAAGGTAAGAGGCGGATAAAACACGACCTCGGGGAGAAAAATGCAAATGGGGATAAAACACCCATGCTGCCAAGTAACTAAATTCGTCCACAAGGTAAGACGCGGATAAAACACGACCTCGGGGAGAAAAATACAAATGGGGATAAAGCACCCATGATGCCAAGTAAATAAATTCGTCCACGAGGTAATACGCGGGTAAAACACGACCTCGGGGAGAAAAATGTAAATGGGGATAAAACACCCATGATGCCAAGTAAATAAATTCGTCCACAAGGTAAGACGCGGATAAAACACGACCTCAGGGAGAAAATGCAAATGGGGATAAAGCACCCATGATGCCAGGTAAATTGGACTTCGTCCACGAGGTAATACGCGGGTAAAACACGACCTCGGGGAGAAAAATGCAAATGGGGATAAAGCACCCATGATGCCAAGTAAATAAATTCGTCCACAAGGTAAGACGCGAGTAAAACACGACCTCGGGAGAAAAAGCAAATGGGGATAAAACACCCATGATGCCAGGTAAATTGGACTTCGTCCACGAGGTAATACGCGGGTAAAACACGACCTCGGGAGAAGAAGCAAATGGGGATAAAACACCCATGATGCCAGGTAAATTGGACTTCGTCCACGAGGTAATACGCGGGTAAAACACGACCTCGAGAGAAAAAGCAAATGGGGATAACACCCATGATATGAACATGTGTATAAATCATGCTATGATAGATGATCAAATGACAATGCAGATGTTGACGACAAGGCTCGAATCTGTTGGTAAGATGACAAGATTGGAAAACTGATTCCTCAACCCGGAGATCACTGCCACTTGCTAAATTGTAATCAGGTTAATGGTCCTCGTAGGAAGGATGGAAAGCTGCTTGGAGATCTTTCAAGTAAACTGCCCCAGATTAAATTTTCCATTACAGATGAATTGATAATTGCTTCAGCTTGTCTGATTCTGAAAATGACTGTTTTATTGTACCCTCGGAAGGTTTGCCCCAGTGTGAGTCTTGGAAAAAAAAACCTTTGGATAAACCAAATCTGAGAAGATCTTGTCTTGAACAAATCTTGAACTGATTCTTTGACAGGATGTAAAAGGAACTTGCCCCTGATAAGATCACTTGACCAAGTTTCTCATTGTTTAAAAATTCCTTAGAGGAAAGCCAGTTTGCAAGCAAAAATATTCATACAAACATGGTAATGCAAAGTTCATGTGACTTTTGAAATCAAAATTATTTTTGAAAAATGAAAAATAAGTCGTTGGTCAGAACACGGTGGTTCAAGACGCTCAAAATTTAAAACAAAAGTGTATTGCCAAAATAAATGATTCACAAAGATCTTTTGGAGTCAGGTTACGCAACCTTGTTGTAGTATACTTTCAAAATAACCTTGCTTCAATTAGGTCTTTTGAGGGTTGTAACGTGGTATGGTTCATGGTTTATGAAACAAAGGATAAAGGCTCAAAATTTATTTATACCCACCCCATCTACATGATGATCTCCAGTCCTATGCTCAGTTAACTCCTATTATGCATTCAGGTTCGTATAGATTAGGAATTGCACTGATGGTAGCAATGATGGTTCAGAAGTCAATGGACCTATGAAAAGCAGCCACTACCTCCTTATGATATTTGGTCATTTTGACATTGAGGATTTTCAGGGTAAGGATTTAAAGATCTCCTCTTTTTATTATCCTTAACTTTTGCCTGAACTGTTTCTTTTTGTGAAGATTATAGTCAGCAGGATGCCCCAGTTTTGCCTAAGTCTCCTTCATAGGTTTTGACTTATCGGGATTTTCTTTTGATTTTTTTTAAAGGAAGTGACTGCCTAGCTTAATGATCACGGTGAACCATCATCGGTGTTTTTGACTTAAAAATAATCTTCGACACTTGTTTGTTGTGTGTGAAGGAAAATTGTAAGTGCGACCTTTATATGAAAGGTATATTGCATGAACACATAACCGAGTTAACTGAGAACTACCCATCCCCAGGTTAAAATTGCGGGTTTTTTTTTTTGTAAAGAAAGGAACTCCAACTTCTAGGCTCGAAGGGGTTGACAAGGGATTAACTTCCTTATTTCTCCAGTGTTTGGGAATTGAAACAATGCCTTACATCGTCAACAAGGTTTGATTGAAAGCATACTGACAACAATTATGGATATAACGTTATCATCATTCTCCCTCCAATCTTAGCATACCAAAAATTTGGACAAAAAGTAAATATTTGAAAATAAAGCATAAAGATGTAAATAGTAGGCAAAATGAATTGAATCAAAAGTCGCAATGCTCATTTCATTAATGTAAAAGTACGAACATAATTTGAAAGCAAACAACTAATACAAAATAAGGAAAATGCAAACAACAAGGAATAAAAGGCCTAGTGATAAAACTTCATTTTGGATGCACTGGCAAGGGATCCTTCTGAACATTCGGATGACCGTTTGTAAAATCAAGTATTCCGGTTCTAACCAATTCACGCACTCTAGCCTTCAGCGCAAAACAATGTTCCAAGTCGTGGCCTGGGGCACCCTCATGAAAAGCACAATGGAGATCGGTCCTAAACCCAACCGGAGGGGGATTAGGAGGAGGTGGCGAAGCTTTTATGGTGATCAGTCCTCGTCGAACCAAGTCAAGATATAGCTCGGTGTAAGTCATGGGAATAGGATCAAAGTGGCTTCTGTTCCATTTCTGGTTTTGTCTGATAACTGGGCGTTGAGGAGTCTAAGCTGGCTGTCCTCTGGCAATCAGTATTTGAAGCATTTCAGTGAGCTTAGGCATATCTGACTTCAACTCATCGATTTCTATTCGAATCTCTGCATTGTATGTCTCTTGCTCTGACATCTTATGTCTATATTTAGCCCTGGTCTGATATCTGTGTCGAGGAATCAACTTGACGACTCAAAGGTACATTGGAAGACGAGAGAACCGAGAATGAGAAATCGGGGGGAAAATGCAATGCAAAAATGTGATGCTAATGCCATGTAATGGTTCCAAGAATTTCAACGGTCGATTGCAAATATTCCCTTTTAGGAAAGTTGGAAAGAAATTTTTTTTGACTCTAAAATGTAGGACCTTTTTGAATTTGCAAAGGATTGTTGAATTCCTTGAAACTGGAACTGATATGATGCTTTATGGATGCAAAGCACAAATACACACACAAAGGTCCTAGGCTAGAGGACAACGAATGGAGTTAAGGTCTACCCTTCCCAAAAGGTAAGTACTATAGGTTAATTGTACCTGCAGAACAAGGTTCTAAAGCGGTGCCCAAAGTCATCAATCCATCTTTCGGATATTATCAACTTTCCGACTAACTCGGGGGTCGAAAATATTCTCAAGAGAACCTTATTTGAGTGTAGTATCGCGTAGCAACTATTGTAGGACTACTCCCACATAGTTCCCGCACTACGTCCTATATAAGGCCAAGGTGGTGTTAAGGTACTATGGTCCCCAGTATCACAGACTCCAATTGAAAATAGTAAAAGTTTTCACGACTGCACTCGATCAACCGAACCATTTTCGAAAGGGTCTCAACTGAGCGGTGATTCTCGAGTTGACTTGGTCGGGACTCACTCCCGGCAAGCCTCGTCGAATATCTCACCTTCCTATAATAAAGTCACTCAAGTCCGGGTTAGGACTTATCTCACAATAACAGGTATCCCCACAAGGTACAATGATATATAAAAATAATTAATAAAATATCATACAATAAACAAAATAGGGGTAACCCTTAAAAATTAGGAGGGTCCCCAGTGAAGTCGCCATTTTCTGTTGCGGTTAGAATATGATATCAAATTATTAATTAATTTGAATCGCATCTTTAGTTCACAACCGCTCTTTGATTTATCTGAAGGAAAAGGTCAAAAGAGGAAAACCTAATTTTGCATTGTAAAGACAATGCGGGGAGAGATCTAGGTAAGGGGTTGGTTAAGCTTAGGGAAGGTACTAGCACCCTAAACTTCTGTAGTACTCTACAGGAACCTTTTGTTTATTGTATGCTTTTTTTTATATTTTATTATCTGTTTTAATATATATTGAGGTAAGGGATAGAGTGACCTAAAGACCTAAGGGTTAGTCCTGAGTTTACTCGGCAAGACGTCGCATCTTGTGCCTACATATCCTGACGGGAATGGAATCAGAGTAATTGTAGTTCCCCTCGAAAGGGAGGTTAGAAACGTCTTGACTGTGGTCAAGGTTTCAATGGGGAATAAACGTATCTTAAGGACACGCTTATGTGGAGTCTTTGAAACTCCTATTTCTACGTTGAATTTGTTAATTAAAAATTTAGGGTTGAAATTAGGGATTCCACGGCGGGAAACCCTAAAACAAAGTACGGCGACTCTTTGACCTAAACTAGGGTAAAGGGTATTTTTGTCCACGGCGGGACGCCTAGGTTAATTAGGGTTTGAGACGGCTAAAACTAGGGTTATTGACTCGGCGGTCAAACAGCTAGACCTAATTCCTTCGGAGGGATTCTAACGGTAAAAACATGCAAAATACGACAAATTACTATTCAGCAGAATTAAAGTGCGGAAAAATAAAGAAAGCGGTAAAAGAAGCATCGCGACGATCACTCGCGTAAATTACAAATTCCCAAAAAATGCAAAATAAAATAACTGCGACCATGGCCTCGCGTAAATTACATCCATGGAACAAAAACGAACAAATGAAATAATAACGAGTTGAAACAAACAAATTAACGAGGGTTAGACAAAAATGAAACGGCTAAATCACAACTTATTTCTTTTTGAGTTTTTATTGAGAAGAGGAGAGGAGAATTAATTTCATGCTTAAATGGAGAAACTATTCTAATTATTTACTAAAAATTTTAATAAAGAAACTGGTTTTAATTTTAATGAAAAAATGTCTTGAAAAAAAATGTTTTAATGTTATCGAAAATAAATGTTTTAAATTTTAATTAAAAAAAATATTTTAAATTTTAATGAAAAATTTTGATTTAAATTCAACGAAAAAGGTTTTAATTTTTGTTTTAGTGAAAGAAAGGTCATTTTTTAATTTTTGTGTTAACTTAATGAAAAATGGTTTTAATTGGAAAAAAGCTTTAATTAAGAAAAACTGTTTTATTTAGAAATATGTTTTTAAATAAAAAATGATTTAATTTTTGAAAAAAACTTTTTAGAAAGATCTTAATTTTTAAAAAAACTAATTACGTTATGTTTTTTTTTGTTGTTGAAATAGCTTACCTAAACTTAATTGCATTATTAATTACAAACTACATAGTTAATATAAATGAAAAAATAAACAATTGAATAATAAAATAAAAAAAATGAAACGTAAATAAAAAGGCTTCTGCCGTTTTCTCCCTGGATGACTATCGAAGCTTTTCCTCTCCTTCAATCCTTGCATGTCATCTTCTATTTATTCTTCCCATTAATCTACAATCAATGAACAAAACAACACACAAAAATCATAAAATGCCGTAAATCAAAGGAAAGAGAAAGCTTACGGTAACGACGATGATGTTGAACGAACTGAGCCTCCGCCGTTGGGACTTTTTGCTCGCCGGTAGCGCTTGGCCGATGATGAATTCAAACTTGTTAGGGTTCTTCCAAAAAAATTCCTTCTTCTGATAAATCGTGAGAACGGCCGCCGTTTTTCTCTTTTGTCTCCTTCTCCTTTTATCAAATGCAACTCATGTTTATATAGGTAACAAATTAGGGTTAACTCTAACCTAATGCCTATTTTAAAGCCCAACTTAAATAATTAGTCAAAACTAAAAAAACAAACTAAAACAAACTTAAAAGAATAAAATCTTTTCTAATATTTTTAATTTTATGATTTTTTGATGTTTTTATGAATAATATGGAAAAAAGTGAAAAAATAATATTTTTTAAAAAATAATTTAAATAAAATACGAAAATAATAATTAAATAATAAAAAAACTATTTTGTTATTTTTTTTTATAAAAATAGAAAAGTTAGAATAAAAATAAAAGAAAAACAAAAAGTGAAGAAGGTGAGATTTGAACTCTCAACCTCTCACACTCACAACTCCTTACACACGGTCTCTTGCCAATTGTGCCATTTTATTCATTCAAAATAAAGTGGCACTAGAAACTATGTAAAGGTAGGACAAATTTGGGGTGCAACAATGGTGGTATGGATAAATATGACCAGACTCTGAATGAAGGAATGATAAGTAAGAATGAGATAATTATTACGGTATGTGCTATAAAGAGAAAAGAGTATATAATGACTACTATAAAGGTTAGGCATGTCCATATTAAAGAGAATTTTGATGTGGAGCAAGTTACTGTTGTCAAATCACTTAATGATATTTGTAGATGAAGATGGGAGTATCTATGATTCCATTTCCCTTTGTGAACCATCATACTAAGTCCAAGACTACCAATTTTTCTGAAGCTCAAACTATATAAAATGGATGTGCATAATGCCTCTCTCAATAGGTACTTAAATGAGGAAATTTAAGAACTCTGTGTTGCCATCATAATGTAGAACATCATGGAGAATGACTTGAGTAACAACACTAATTATGTTATTAAGAACTATGTCAGTGCTAATGAGGATGTTGTTTATATGAACAAGGATGTTCATGATAGATTTGAACCAGGAAATGAAGGGGTTACTAAGGATGCTGAACTTGGTAATATATATCTCCTTAATGAAGATATTATACTGAAGTATTTATGTCAAATGAGGACATCTCTTAAGAGGATGATGACAAAAGAAGATTTGATATGTGAAGAGGATGTTTAGTTGCTAGAGGAAGTCATCGTGAAAGACAATGGTAAAGCTATCATGTATGTTGTTGACTTATCATACAACATGGTGGATCATGTTGTTCATCAAATTCAATTTGACTTTGAGTTAAGAACGATAAAAAGATGTTGGATATCTTCCTGAATTTCAAGCAAAGCTAATGAAGGATGATACAGATGATAAAGAAGATGTTTTTCAAGATGTAACAGACATCTTGAGTATCATATTGGTAACTAAGTCCCAAAATCATAAGAAGGATAAGCAAGTAATTCTTGGTTACTCTAAAGAATCTAGAATACTTCAATTAGAGTCAGATGCTGAAGAGCATGTCTTGGTCATTGTGATCAACATTTAGAAAAGGTTGGACGCAAGATTGTTAAAGGGTATGGTTATCAAAAGAATTTTTGACATTTGAAGAATTGGTTCAACTACTAAAGGAAGTATGTGTGGCCGACAAGGAGAACCTCATGATAATTATACCTTGTGATGATGATAGTGATGAATGCTTCCCTCTTGTCAATAGTATAATTTCTTGGGTCAGTAAGGAGAAAATTTGTGTATCCGTATATTTTAATGAAGATGAAGACACTAATACAGGGAGTTATTGTAAGAAATTACTCTAGGTGAAGAAAATGTTGAAGGAGTGTAATGTGAGACAATATGTCAGGAAATTTGCATCTAATATTTTCACTAAGCCATTAGATGCAATAGACTTTGAAAAAATGGCATGTATTTGTGAGAATCAATAGCAACAAATGCTAGGGAGTTATGCTAAAAGAGAAAAAAAATCCTCTTCCCTAAGACCACTTTGGCATGGAAATTAAGACTGATTGTTTTATTATTTGAAGTGTGGTATAACTGGGATATCGTTACAAGTAATAAAAGTTGGCGTCTTGCTTTATCCTACTCTCAGATTATAGATCTCCCTCTCTCTCTCTCTCTCTCTCTCTCTCTCTCTCTCTCTCTCACACACACACATCATTCAAGCTCTTCATCCAAGAATCAAAATTCATATGATTAGTTTAAAAAATCTAGTCGGAACGTACTTGCCAAAGAAATTTAGGTTCCCAATGGATGTTGCGGATATGCGGGAGTCATGGTTAAATAAGGCCAAGGAAGCTAGAGATGTTAAGAACAACATCACCATTATTGAACCTTCTAGTGGAATATCCGGCCCTAAGAAGATAATGATCTCAAATATGCATTATGAGAAGGTAAGAAGGATAGAGGATGCATTTGCAGAGCTAAAGGAATCAAGTGACTCAAGTGATTCTAAGTCAGATGAGGACAACTTAAATTAGCTTTTGATCTAAGGAGCTGAAATTTGGAGAATTCTTCCTGAAGATTTCTTAGTTGTTATCCTTGTTGCTTGGCCCTTGTATATGAGTGTTTTTTTTATTTGTAAAGGCTTTATAGCCTTTTTGAACTTATGTACAATAAAACATATCTAATGATTGTGCATCTCTGGATGTTATTCTGGTCGTTCTTCTCATGTTTTTGGCTGTGTATGTGCTAACATACTAACCTATACATGACAAACTTCTGGATGCTTCTTTGATAAGCTAGCCCTTTGCCAAATTATCGCAAAAGGGGGAGTATTAGTGTTGCTAATGTAACACATGTATTTGTTTAGTACTGATTGTCTTTAATTGAAGTGCTAATGTTGTACTCATATGATGTAGAATCGAGAAAGTCATATGACCCTTCTATAGTGAGCTTTTGTGTTAGTAGATTTTTGCATATCATGTTATTAACTACTAACTATTTGTGTTATGCATGACTAAGTATGTAAATTATTGCATGTTAATAGTTGTCAGTTAGTAGGATTGTATGTTACTAACTATGAGCTGACTAAGCGCCATGCTTGACTAAGGTTGTGAATGGTTGCATGTCTATTTGATGGATTCTAGAGCATTATTTTGGTGTAGCATTTATGATGAATGCTACAGATTTTCTGCTGCAGAGCTTATCTCTGATATTTCTAAGACTATATATGATTGTATGCTCTGAATACTGTCACTTGTTCTGGTATGTATACGTGTTATATCTTAAAGAGTTGTTTTGCCACAATTTGCCTAAGGGGGAGATTGTTATTCCTTTGGATTGGCTACATTTTGCAAAACAACATGGAGAAGTATTCCAAGTGTTCAATATTATCTGGCTTGCTTAAGCTGTATAGAGGTGTAGAAGGAAGACATGCTGGAAGTGATGTCACAATATGAGGTATGACATTTGGGCCTTCTATAACAGGTCAATATTGTTGCGTTTTGGAAGAGTTTCTGGTCAAAGATTAAGTCATATTTTATTGCTTTTAGTTTAGAAATACAATTAAGTGATTTGTTTGATAGTTATTCAAAGATTGATTCAAATTTAAATGAAGATTTAAATTTGAATTTAAACTGGAAAAAAATCATAAATCATATCTTGTTGGAGAGTTTTATGGAACAAATTATATCTAACAGACTCTACATTAATTCTAGATGAAATTAAGCTAATATCTAAGGAGAAAAACCCAAAACTATTATGCTATATAAGGAGCTCAAAAACTACATTGGAAGTCAATCAATACAATGAAGATTTTAGAATGCTAGGGTTTATTTTGAGTCCTTGTTATTGTTGAATGTACACCACTATGTTTCAGTAACTTGGGTTTTTTTTATCTAGAGTTAAATAACTGTATTCAATATTGATTATTGAGTTGTGATCTCCAATCACGAGTTTTGTGATTGAAAATAAAGTGAATAGGTTCTCATGTATAGTGGGAGTCCTAAATAGAAATTGGGTAGTGTTAGGAAGAGGCATTGAACAACATATGGTTTGTTGTTGCTTGTAAGACTAATTTTACTAAACTACTAATAATAAGTTTACTTCCTTGGGTTGTGGACTCAACCCTCAAATGTAGGTGTGGTTTTATCGAACTGGATAAACAACTATCATGTTATTTACTACTCTTTTCTCCATCATCTAGTACTTGCTATTGTGGTGTTTTTGGTTTGACTTATTGATCTAGTTGTCTTGGACATCTTGTTCGACATCTATCCCCTGAGGAAAAAAATTTCAGTTCACTTGATGTGTTTAGCTTTCCTTGTATTTTTTCACTGTATATAACATTAATTTTTTAAGTGTGTTATTTGTTTGTTGTATTTAGCATTGACTATTCCAGTGTGTCATTTATGTTTCTCGCGGTGGGATTTAGCTAAGAGATACATGGTCATATCTTTGCACAGTGCATTGTATCACGGAGTAATGTCCCATTCCAAGGGTAGGATCCTCGTCCTTTCCCCCGAGGTATGACTCATATCAACGTGGATGTATCTGGGCTTCACCGCCCAACCCCCTTGGAGAGGCTAGTTCCAAGGGGGAGGGGGGAGGGGGGAAGCTATGCAGAAATGCATGTAATCCTTATCTTTTTCTCCTTTGGTATCCTAGGCGAGAAAAAAATGACAGAAAAGTATTTGCATTCATAGCCATATAAATATGTTACATTGAAAAAATGGAATAAGCAGATAAATAGATCTTTCAACTGTAATACAACATTAGTTTGGTGGCATTCTAAGTCCTTGGTACATGTTCCCTCTCGAGCAACTCCAGTGCGTGTGCTCTTTTCTCGATGTTTGTCCACACCCGGTAGGGTACTTCCAATTGGCTACTAGCTTGCCATCCCGAGCATTTTTCGCTTCTATGTCGGCTCTTTGCAGCACAAAGTCCCCTATCTCAAATTCTCTTGGTCGGATATGCTGGTTTGCTTGGAGGTCGTGGTTTGCTTGACGATGATGCTGATGAAGGTGGATATCATCCTTTTTTCTTCTAAAAGGCCAACCTCCTCTCTAATGGCTATGTCTTTACATTCTATTGGTAAAGGGTAAGTTATCCTTCAACTCATCTCTTGAATTTCGATTGGAATGACTGCTACTATGTCGTTAGTAAGTCAGAAATGAGTTTTTCATGTAGACTTTTAGAGAGTGGTATGATAAGCCCATAGGACGTGTGTCAGTTTGTCAGCCTAATTACCTTTGGCCTCCTCTAGTCTTTATTTTGGGCCTTTAACTAGCACCTGATTGGCTGCCTCGACCTAACTGTTCGTCTGCGGATGTTCCACTGACGCAAAGTGATGCTTGACGCTCAACTCCTCTAAGAGGCTTCTAACCCTTTTATCGATAAACTGCATTCCACTATCTGTCATAATGTCTTAAGGGTCTGATGATAATCGATCATTACATAATATTTATGAGCAATTTGAGATAAAATGTGTGGAATAATGAGCAAAATTCATGCAAAAGTATGAAGAAGTTAAAAAAAATCTATCAAGAGGAAGAAATATGAACTTAGTAAAAATATTGAAGAAAAAGGAAGAAAATAGAAGCATTTAGCCTCTTGATTTCATGCGGCCGTGATGCTGATATCGTGGGCGCGATGATGTCACATCATGGACGCAATACTAACTAGTGCAAGCTCGACAACGCGATACTCTGACACACTGAATTTGCTATAAATAAGTCTTTTAGGCTACTTTTTGTGGAGTTATGTATTTTTTATAGATAAAGTGATGACTTTGAGTTCTAAAGGCAGGATTTTGAGGGTTTTGGAAGCCATTGAAGATATCTATCTTCCTTGTTTTCCATGGATTCTTCATTTAAACTCATGGTAATTGTTACATACACTATGAGTAGCTTGATTCCTTAGATTGGATCTTTTGAGACAATTCTACGTATAACTTGTTGTATCATATGGCTGTTTGAGATTAATTAAATTCTTTTATGATATTGTTACTATTTAATTTTTCTTGATTTTAATGTTTATTGTGTATTAACGAATGCATGAATCAATATCAGATGAGTAGTGATTATTGACTGTAAGTCTACCAATCCGATCTTGGGCAATTATTCAACTTTGTAATTAATTAGGGATAGGTAATTAGAAGTTGTAAATTTTGAATTAACACACTTAGAAAGCCTAGTTTAACTATGAAATGACCTAAGAAATTAGGGAATTATTGTGTAAATTAATGAGATGTACACCAAGGAATTGGGTGTCGTGGTATTGTTAATTCGCCATAGTAATTTAACATATTAGTAATTTAGTTAATACACAATTCATTAACAGTTATACGTAGGGGAGTCAAAATAAAGATCTAATCGCCTTTAACCATTAAATTTTTCTCCGTTATTTTTCATTCTTGTTTTGAACCAAAGAAATATTGAAAACCCCCTTTGTTATTTACTTTAATTTGCACTATCAATACCTTTTTGAAATTCACAATCCTTATGGAGACGAATTTAATTTATTACTTCGACGATACTAGTAGACTTGCTAAAACTGTCCATCAACTTTTTGACGCCATTGCGGGGATTATTGATAATTTCAACAAAGAAATTTAGTACAAAGTTTTTAATTTTTAATTTTTTGTTTTTAGTTTTTAATTTGGATTATCAACTTTATTTTTATTTTTACCTTTATTATGTTCTGTGTGGTGCGGTGCTACTAAGGCATTGTTTGTTGTTTGCGTGAGGTGCAAATTTGACGTTGATTCTAATCGACCCAGAAATCGAAAGAACAATGTGCATAATTCGTAGAGCAAAATGAGAAGTACTACAAATTACTGAAGAAGTGAAAGAAGAAAACTTAGAGATGGTTGTTCCACCACGACAAACGTTAGGAGACTATTGCTGGAGGACTGATGCGAGACAGATATCTCTAGGATTTCAACCGGATAATCCTGTAACTTTTGATATCAAGAATTATGTACTTTCAAATTTGAAAGATAACCCATTCAATAGGAAAGAAATCATAGATCCTTAGGAACATCTCATAAAATTTAGGAGACATGCTCAATGTGCAAGCCAACTGGTGACATCATTGACGATCAGGTAAAATTACGTTTATTTTATGTTACCTTGGTAGGTCACATGAAGGATTTGCTCTAATGCATCCAAAATGGAAATATTCAGACTTGGAAGGAGTTGGAGGACATGTTCTTGGAAAGGTATTATTCAAATGCTTAATTTGTGGAAAAAAGGCCGTAATTTCCAAATTTGTGTAGGAAGAGTCGGAGTCATCATCTGATGCATGGGAAAGATTCAAGTTGTCACTCCGTAAGTGTCTGAATCATAATATGAGTGTTATATAACAAATGGCACATTTGATAGAAGGTTTGAGAACAAAAACGAGAATGTTACTCGATGCATCAACTGGAGGTGCATTAAGAGCAAAGACTAATGAAGAGTTGAAGATGTTGATATAGTCATTAAAGTTTGATGACTTTTAGAGTATTATAATATTATCTCAAAAGACGATTTATAGACAAAGAATAAATCATCATATCAAAATGTAAGACTATAATTATAAATCATCAATAAATAGTTACAAAAAATTTGAGATTTTTTTTAAATAACTAATTTTTTCAAATTTAATACTCAAATAACCAACATTTCAAATTATCTACAAAAATACCCATGTTTAAAAAAAAATCGCACATAAGAGGATGAACCATTAATACTGACGCATGCACTCAAAATTGGCTTCAGGCATTGTTGTACCCCAAAATTTGACCAACCGTTTCTCACAATTTGACTTGTGTTTCGTTTCATTTGCATTTGCATATCATTTATCTCATACTGTACATTTTGTCAGTCAGAATGATTTATCGGGATTACAGTCTCTTTTCTCGCGTTCCAGACAATTTAAACCAGTTCAAATAAGGAGATTTATTTTGGAAACGAGTGGAGTTTGTCCTCATTCCGTTGGTCCAATCTGTGCTGGTATTTTAGGTGACATTTCGGTGCTCGTCTGTTTTCCATAGTTTTTTACTTTTTTTATTGCTATTTTTGTCTTATTTAATTATTTAGAATAGTTTTTATTTTATAGTATAGATTTATTTAGTTATTTTCAATTAGCTTATTTAATAGTTTTATTTAGATTCTATTATAATTTTATTTAATTAGGATTTATTTGTTTTATTATTTTTAACAATTTATATATATATATATATATATATATATATATATATATATATATATATATATATATATATATATATATATATATATATATATATATATATATATATATATATATATATATATATATATATATATATATATATACTTTTTAAAACATCATTTTGTAATATATAGTTTTTGTAAATACTTTTTTATAAATCATTAATGAATTTTTATAGTTAGTTTATTTATTAAATAGTTATTAAATAGTTATTAAATTTGTATATTATCATTATTAGTTATTTTATATATATATATATATATATATATATATATATATATATATATATATATATATATATATATATATATATATATATATATATATATATATATATATATATATATATATATATATATATATATATATATATATATATATATATATATATATATATATATATATATATATATATATATATATATATATATATATATATATATATATATATATATATATATATATATATATATACTGTATTTCGTAAATATATTAATTTATTTAGTTAATATTTTATTTTTCTAAAACTATTTTTATTTTATATATACATTTTGTATTAATTAGCTTTTATATAATCCTTAATTTTTTTTTCTTTAGAATATATATATTGTATGTTAGTTTTTAGATTGTTCATTTTTATAGTTTTCGTATTTCAATTTTATATTCTATTTAGAAGTTGAGCAATTACTTTTTTGTAGAAGTTAAATTTCATTTCTCTTTTGTTATGGGGCATTTTGTCCTATTTTTCACCGTTTTGGATCGATGAAGAAGTTTCCTCGATTCTCCGTCAAATTATTGATGAGAAATGAAGGATCCGAGACCAACTTTTTCTCCTCTTTCTCATTTTCGACTTTATGTCGTTTCATCTGTTTTGGTCGATGACAATATTTCCGTAATTCATTACCAGTCAAATTATTGATGAATAATGTTGGATTTGAGACCACTTCTTTCTCTCCTCATTTCTTTTCATCTTTCGACTTTATTTTGACTTTTGGTGATCGCTGAAGTCTTGTAAGACGAGATCCCACTGTTTTGGGTCCGTGCGACACGATTCAATTGGAGAATGATTCTCAATATCATTTCTCTATCTTGTCTTTAGTAAGGAAATCGATACGCGACCTCTTAAAGTTTGACTTCCCTTATAAGTCGAGCTATGATGGTTCAGCGTCACATTGGTCCCGATTCAAAGCATTATCAAGGACCAAAAGAGGAGAAGATTGGAATGGAGCTTGCGCACAATGTCAAGGGTCAAAGGAACCACTCCGTTCGGTAATATCTTTCTAATTTAAGTCTTTTAATCAACCGCCGAGCATTGTGAGTTCTGAGCAATAGATGCGTGGGAAATGCTGAGTGGGGGGCCTCCTCTCATTCGTCTAAAGTGTTTAGCATATGTCCTTTGGATAATATGCGACACATTTGCTCCTACGCCTTAGGTACTAGAGTGTGTGTGTCCCGAGTTCCTTCCTGTTTAGGCGTGTTAGGCCTGCTTCCTCTTTCCTCTCGCCCCCGTGCGATCGAAACTTTTTCTCTCGCATCCTGGCGATTGAGATCCCCTCTCTTGCCCCCGTGCAATTGAGATTCCCTTTTCTCTCGCTTCCGTGCGATCGATCCGTTTTCCGTAGTTAGCCGAATTACGGCTGCTCTGATCTCTCATATCTGTTGAGAGTACGTAGGCATAGGATTGCGATAATCCTAGCAAGCACACTCTTCCTTCTTTCCCCCCTTAGGTAACCCGTATCTTTAAACCAATGACATACTACGTCCGTTCTACCGCAAATAGGTAACGCCTAAGTCTCCAATGGTCGAGCAGCAATACACCTAACTGCTAGAATGCGTGCGCTAGTATCGTCAACCTTTTCTCTCACCCTTGTGTGATTGAGAACACCCCGTTTACCCGTAGTTAGCCTGAACTACGTTTTGCTTTGATTTCTCGTACCAGATGAGAATACATAGGCACAAGACGCGATGTCTTGGCGAGCAATCCCTCCCGTAGTTTCCTAAACTACGTTGACTCTGACTTTCCCATTGCACGATGGAATACGTAGGCATAGGACGACGATGTCCTATCGAGTCAGTTCTTTCCGTTCTTTTCAGTTCGTTCCGTTTAGCTTTAGCAGTCGTAGATAGTTTGTTTTTCACCCATAGACTAGACAACAAGCGCTGATTCCGTCGAGTACGACGGACGTGAGGGGTGCTCATAACTTCCCCTTGCGTAACCGACTCCCGAACCCGAGATATGGTTGCGATGACCTGTCTTATTCCCTTTTCGTAGGTTTTCTCTGATCGTTTTCTTTCCTTCTCTTCGTGATAAATAACAAACGGTGGTGACTCTTCTGTCATTGTCAGCCCCTTTTTCGCAGTAGGGACAGGCACCATGCTCATTGGCGCATGCATTATGAACATGCCAACTCCAATGGCGCATGCATTGTTTTCCTTAGAGCATGCACCACCCATATTGGTGCATAAGTGCATTGTATTTTAGTTTTTTTTTTAAATTAAAGTTATAATTATTTTAAATAAAATAATTGTAAAAAAAAATACTAATATATTAAATAGAATTACAAGGAGGAAAATTTTGTAAACAAATTTTAACGACGTGCGTGATCATAATGGCCACCAATTCCGTAACCTAGTAGTGCCCTTCGTTAATAAAGTTGCACACGATTTCCTATAGGTGGTTGTTGTCTCCTATGATTTATCTATGGTGTTTGGCGCCTCCATAAATTCACATGAAATAATCGAGTTTGGTGCCCATGTTGTCGTAGTTGGGTTGTGTTGGTTGGGCTATAGGTGGTTGGGTTGGTTGGTTGAATTGGGATATTGATTCATTTTGGAAATGGAGCAATGATTATTGTGGTGTTTGATAGGCATGTGTTAGTTGAGTGCTTTGGCGATATGATGTTTTGGTGCTTTGGTGGTGCTATATTTGGGTGTATATTGGTCGGGGTCTATGGTAGGATGCGGTTGTATCATTTGTCTCATTGGTGTTATGATAAAACGTGGTGGAGACATATGTTTGTTAGTGGTATGGGTCATGCTCTTAATTTTGTGTTTGGGTGTGTCACACGAATTGTTTGCGGGTTTGGGTGTATACGAGTTGGTAATCATGTTCAGTTGGTTGTTAGGTGTATGTGGTTTGATAATATTATGGGGTTGGTTGTTGGGTTTAGGTGGGTTAACAATTTTTTTTGGGTTTGGTGATGTTATGGGGTAGGTTGTTGGGTATATGATGATGAAGCTCGTAGGCGCAGGTTGATTAATTACCTCAGGTCATACACAAACTGTGTCGTTGTAACTAATTTATAACAATTTATATAATTTTGAGTTAGTTTAGATTTTTCTATCATCATAGGTTCATTTATGGCCTGTTTTTGTTGGTGCTTCCATTGACGACACACATCCCTAGTGAAGTTTCTCCAATCGGTAAAATCCCATTGGGTATCGATTCTGAGTTGATGCAATTGTCCAAAACATGTCAGGGGATTTGGGATTTGTTGTTGCATGCCGAACTGCAATTTGACATGGTCACTACGGTGCATCTCCACAGTAGTGAACATGATGATTGTTGTTTTTGCAATCTAAACTGCAACATCCTCGGGGTTAATCTCATGGTTGAGACTCAGATATGGCATCCTGATAAACTGTAAAGGAAAAATATATTATTAGATTAGTAAATTGGAAATATTAAAACTAAATTAAGAAACAATGAGTAGTTTAGTTGTAATACATCGTCTGGTCCAAGGTGATCCAGAAGATTTCGATAGACCGTTATAACGAGTTTAGGATATTTGTTGTAGTTCATCCCTCGAACGGACAACCTAAACCAAAAATAGTGAAAATAAATTATTTAAATTTATTTATAGTATAAAGTAAGTAAGTGGAAATAATGATATAAACATACTTTTTTGCGTAGAAGAATGTGAAGTTGTTCTCGTTGCCGAAGGCTAGTGACGACATTTTTGACCAACCCCATGCTTGGAGCAAAAAAGTGTCATAATAAATCGAACAAGTACCCTTATATGAATTTTTACACAAAGAACTATATCCATGGGACAAAACGGATGAACCCCAAATATATGTTCCTGTTGCACCCCAAAATTTGCTCAACCTTGAGTTTATGTTCTATTGCATAGCATGTCATAGTTCTAACATAGTTCTAGCATCTGCATATCATAGCATTAACATTTAACAGGGTATCAAGAGTGAGATATAAAAGAGGAGAGCCTAATATCATACAAGCTAGAGAAGCCACCAAGGCCATCAGTCAAAGATTTGGGTGCTTAAAGAGTTGCATTGGTTGTACAAGGTCTATCTCCAAGTGTGAGGGGTTTTGTGAAGAGTCTCAGGGGTCTATGAAGCCTTGATCAAGGGTATGAGATGTGAATAGAGCTTATTGAGTCCCTAGAGAGCCAAGAAGGAGCTTAAGCAAGCCATAGAATCAAGTTCAAGAGTTCTGATTGAAGTGCGTGCAATTAGGGTTTTGTCTAAGTAATCCTAGCTCAAGGAGAGTGTTTGAGAGGCATCAAAGCCTAGCTCTATATTATTCTAGCCATGAAATGATATGTTGAAGCATATGTGGTGTTGTGCCAAGAGAAAATCAAAAGAATAAAGAAGGATTGAGGGTGACAAGACAGGGTTCCTATGGTAAAATCCCCTGTTTTTCACTGAACTTCCAAGCCTTCTAAATCAAGATGTGAGCTTCAATTGACTTGTATCTCCACATGAATGTTGTAGAGGAGGTTCATAACTTTAATTTGAGTACTAGAAGTCCTCAAGGGGATTTATAGAACTCAAGTTATAGCCCAGACAAGTTAGGGGTCATCTGAGGACACTGAAATTTATCTGTGAAAGTTACTTGATTTCCAAGCAACTTTTACCCCATAAGTAGTTTTCAAATGGATTCTTGGTGAATATGAGAGATGTTACTTATCTTCTTAGCTTTCCAAAAAGTTATAGAAGTCCTCATTTGGATTTGTGGAGCTCAAGTTATGAGTTGTACAAGCCAGGGGTATTTTGGGAAAGTGAGATTATAGGTCCTTTTTGAGCATAGGTCAAAATCTCCATGTTCCACTCTTCAGATGAAAAAGTGTTCAGCTCGGAATGTGCTTAAAATGATGTTTCTAGGTCAAATAAGTCATCATGGTAGATTGATCGGCTTATTTCAAAAAGTCACTTAAAATGGCCTAAAAAAGGGGAATAAGTTAAATAAAGTGGTGGAAAAAAAAATCAAATTTTGGGTTAGAGGTCACAAACATGTCAAGTGAATACTCATTTTGAGTAGAAATTGCATTCTAAAGACAATGGCATTGGCACATTTTTGAATCGAGCAATAATTTCATGACTTGCTTTGTAAAAGTGGTTACTTGAAATGTAAGTCACTAATCCAAACCACTTAACAAGGCATTTGGAAGGCTATTTTGGTTAGAAACTTCCAAGGGAAGATACATGAACAATCTAGAAACTTCCAAGGGAGGATACATGAATAATATAGAAACTTCCAAGGGAAATAGATTTTATTATTTTGGGCTTGGGCTTCATTTCTAGAATCTTCCAAACATCTCTATAAATGTTTAGAAACTCATTTGAAGCAAGGTTGGTGATTGATTGGAGTTGGATTGGAAGAAAGCATATCAATTTTCAAGAGAGCAAATCAAGATTCGATTCTTCATTCAAGGCGTTTTCGGTTCGATTCGAAGATTGTAGTAGCTTCCTCGCATATTGTTGAACGAATTTGAAGCTTTCGGAAGCACGAAAAGAGCCGAAGATACTCCGTTTTGAAGCTCCTATCAAGGTATTTAAACCTTCGCTTTACCATGGATTTAGGATGAGATAATTAGAAATTCTTATGCGGTTAGGATCGTGAACACCTATGGATGATTTTAGGATTGTTAATTCAGAGATTTTCTTCATTCCCTATTTCTTTTTATTTTTCTGTTTTGAGGCCTGTTTGCTTTTATTGCGTCAAAAATAGTAAAAATGATCAAGAAATTATGAAATTTTTTTTCTGCAGATCTTGATTGCATTTTTTGGATTTTTTTTGATTTAGTTATGATTTTTCTTTCGTGCTAATATCCATTGATGTACATAACTGTTCATCTGTTTTGTTTAATTTTGTTCTCTTTGATGCTTCATGATTTTGAGCTGATTTTTGGATATGTTTTAGATGATATGCATAGGTTTCCCCAGAAATTTTATTGGAATTTCTAGACGACTCTAAGTTTAGTTTTGAATCCGCTTTTTAGAGCCATCCCCATCTGAATGTTCCCTGGACACTTTATAGTTTTTCCTTTAGAAAATGACCTTAACTTTAGAATTTGGTTTTAATTTTTTTACCATAGGTTGCTAACATCTTCAGGAGAATGTAGAATTTTTCTTAGATTTTTGTGGATTGATTTCCCATTTCTTTTTCATTTTACATTCTGATGAGTATTTTGCATGATTTAATTGATGTTTGCTTTGCATATTTGATACCGCTGTTTTGTAGAATTTTGTTCTCTCAATTGGTGATGATTCTTGCTTAGATATTTTGGTAGATTGTAGCTAACCCTCGCATGTTCCCTTAGGAATTTTTGTAGATTTTTTAGATGTAATTTGGTTCTGTTTTAAGGTTGTTGATTAGGACCTTCCCAATTGATGGTTAACCTTGACCCCTTGCATGTTAGGAATTGTTTAGACCCCTTAGAAGTTGATATAGGGTTTGATCTTCGATCTTGATAATATAGATATTAATATACTGTAGGGTTTCCCTTAGGATAATGTGATAAAACTTTAGAATAAAAATGGTAGTAAAAAATGTTGAAATAGATATGGTGTAATAAAAAACTTAGAATATTTTAGGGTTTAAACTCAACATAGGCGCATTCTACCATTTTATTTTTGGGTTTTTAGCATGAATTAGGTTATGGGACATATAGGGTATGTAGGGTAGATATAGAACTCCCCTTAGAATTAATCTTAGAATATTAAATACTATTTTACTATTTTTAGTATATTTTGCAAATTGTGTGATTGTTTGGTGTTCCCACTTGGGGTTTTTGTTTGTCTGCTTGGGCGTTTGGGTTTTCATTTGGGGTATGGGCTTGGTATGGGCTTGTGGAAGCATGAAGACATCAAAGGAGAAGATTGAGGATGATAATCAAATGTTGAAGCTTGAAGATTGCTTGAGCTTGGAGCTGATCGAAGACTTAGGAGAAATAGGAGCAAATAGGCAGAGCCTTAGAATAGACCAAACTTTTTTTCACAAACATGGATAGCTTCCTGTGCTTCCATTCCTCTCTATGACATAAAGTCCCTCTGTGGTATTCACCTACCTCCTTTGGAGGGATAAGTAGTTGTATCTAAGAGGTGGAACTTTGAGGGAAACAGTCTGTTACAATGTCAACTGTTTATAGGCTTCCTTTGGTTGTCAATGAACTGTTTGACATGCAATTTATTCTGATAAATCAATTCTCATCTAGGATAGCTTGCCTTGAAGAAAGAAGCCATTGAAGATAGAGATGAAGATCAAAGATTGACAAAGATGAAGATTGTTCATGTCAAAGCTGTGCAACTGTTAAAGGTAGGGTTTACTGCTGTCTGATGCTGTCAACTGGTTAAGATTTTGTGCTTGCTTGAGCTTGGTGATTTCTTGAAGATGGAAGCTTATTGTAGCTTGGGTCTCATGGGAGCCTGACTTTGGGGTTCATTGGGAGATTGTTGTTTATCAACTGTCAGAGTTGGGTGAGCTGTCAGAGCTGGGTTTTTGGGGTTTATTTTCTTTGCTGTATTGTTTGTTAATTTTCCCATAGGGTTGAGGTGAAGTTGTTTCACTTTGCCCATTGTTTTCTAGGTTCAAGGTTGAGTGAGACTCCCTTGCCTCGCTTGTATTGTTGCATTCATGCATTTTACCGTTTTACTGTATATATGCTGTTGTTTTTCCGTTTATCCCCTTAGGATCTCTGTTTCTCTCTGCGCAAGAGAGAAATATGACGGACATTAGGTTCTCATCCATGCATGACAACATTAGGGTAGATTTTGATTCCCTTTTCAAACATAGGGTTTTAGAGTTCTTTCTCTTCTATCTCAAAACAATCAAAAAAACACAATAAACATTTCAAACACCATAAAAGACAGTTCTTGCGTAAAAGACTGTAAACCAATCAAAAAACGTCATTTTTGTCCGCTTGGACCCATAATCAGGAGAAAACCTTTTTCAGAAGGATAAAAACAATCAAGACAGACTTGTGTCGTACGTGGCCCAAACTACGTTTGCTCTGATCTTTCATGCTGTATGAAAGTACGTAGGCATAGGATGCGATATCCTAGCGAGCAACCTTCCCCTCCTTTCCCGTAGGTAGGCGAACTACGTTGACTCTGATTTCTCGTTCCAGACGGGAATACGTAGGCCTAAAGCGCGATACTTTGCCGAGTCATTTTCTTTTCTTTTAACCCAGACCTGTAGAATAGATAGAATAACAATCCATACCAGAAAACAAGCGTGGATCCCGTCGAGTACGACGGACGTGAGGGGTGCTAATACCTTCCCCTTGCGTAACCGACTCCCGAATCCAGGATTTGGTTGCGATGATCATTCCTTTCCCGTCTTTGCGGTAGGTTTACTTCGAGCGTTTCCTTTCCCTCTGTTGGGATAAATAACGCACGGTGGTGACTCTTCTGTTTAGCCGACGTCGATTTTCGCAGTAGCGACAGTTCCTATTTTAGTTATGTCTCTTAACAAAGGTAAATACATAATATTTACAGTATTACCAGTAGAGTCAGAAAATAAAAAGTTATCAAATAATATCATTATTTCATTCTCGGTTAAATCTTCTATTAATATCATATATGTATAATGTTTTTAAAATTATTTTAGATTAATACCTTGGCCCCTTTCTATTTCTTTAAACAAATCCGCACAAAAAAGTTGCTCGCATATTACATTGTCTTCTGAGCGTATGAACCATGCAGCAAAGGTTTTATGTTCTGTAAACCTATTATTAAAATTGATGGAATATGTTTGTACAAGAAATATAAAGGAACTTTACTCATGGCAACAATAATATTTTTCCAATTGCCTTTGCTCTAGTTGAAGGTGAAACTGCTGTTGGAAAAATATTATTGTTGCCATGAGTAAAGTTCCTTTATATTTCTCGTATCTTACATTCGGACGAGAATGAAGAATCAGAGCGTCCGTAGTTCGTGATAACAAACACGAAAAGAGATGGGGTTGAATTGGTTTGAAGTTGAGTTTGGAGTTTGGGAACGAAAGACTGAATGACTAACAACCCAAGGGGCGTGCCTTGAGAGCTGTCACTCAAGAATCTAAGGAACGCAAGTATCCAAGAACTCTGTTCTTTCGGAAGCTAGTTGAATAGGTTGAAGATAATTATTGCAAATGCTAAAGGGTAGTACCGATCATTTGGATCTCTTGCAACAACAACCAACAATTGTCCACCATACTTTATTTTGAGGTGGAACCCATCAACTCCAATGAAAGGTCTACAACCTTTAATAAACCCCTTTTTGCATCCATAAAAACAGAAATAAAATCTCTTAAATCTATCTAGGTGGAAAACTTGGATTTGGCCTCTTAATGTTAATCTTAATTGTATTCCCAACACATTGCTTTTTAACTCTGCAACATAGCTCCATAACATGGGATATTGCTTTACCGCATTCCCTTCAAACATTTCATCAACCATTGTCTTAGCCATCAATGCCTTGCCTTTGGTAATGCTAACATAATACTTTTTCCTTAACTCAAACATGATCTCAGAGACTTTCACATTATCCATGAACTTTCTTTTCTCAACCACTAATTAGGAAACCCACTTGGAATTGGCAGATCTGTTATTCAAAACCCTAGCAAATGTGTGTGTCCCCACCTATTTTTTTAATTAGTAGGTGTGTCTATCACCCACTTTACTAAACAATGCTAAAAAAACCACATTTTCCCATATACTCTACCCTAACCCTATAACTTTCATTCTTTACAAACTTTATCTCCCTACCATTAAGAACAGATCACTCTCTTATAGCATCTTTAAATTCACTTAATGAGGTAAATTCCATACCAAATTTAAACTGAAAATCTTTGTTCATCAACTCACCTTTGAACTGCTCATACTTAGGGAGCTTTTCATTACCACTGACATCAGGATCAGAACTATCTAATTCTTCACTTCCATCACCCCAAGGTCTCTTGGTATATTATTGGGTAACCTTCCAGAGCTAGAGCACAATATTTTTGCAGAAACAAATAATTTTATCTTGGAGTGATTGTCTTGCTTCTCTTGGTTTTTATTGCCCTTACTTTATAGCTTAGAGATTTGCATTAACATCAACCCTTGTACCACTAGTTGGTCTTTTCACCACAAAATTCACAAAGCCTTCATTTCTTTCACACGTTCTTTCTTATTTGCTATCATCAAACCTAATGCCTATAACTTCATCATCACTACCTTCATTGAATTGAACAACAACAGGACATAGAACATTGCGCATCATATCTTCAACTTCATGCTCAACCCAAATATGGCCATCAACTTTGTTATCAATGTTGTGTTTGGCAATTGCTTTAGCTTGTACATCATAAATGAAATAAAGAAACCCTTCATCAATCTCTAGGATTTTTGTCCACAACCTAAATTCATCATATCCCCAGTCTTTAACTAAACTCACAGCCTAAAAAAAACTCCAAGTGTCGGAATCTTGACCTTCCACAACAATTATATCATTCCCCCTATAAAAGGTGAACTTATCATGCACAAAGCTACCCCCGTGATGGAAGATGACACTGAATAAGCTCATGTCTTAATTACAAAAATACGCAATGGTTAAACTAGGGTTACTGGGCTATAAGAGAATTACCCTGATGAAAGTTAAAGAATCTGAGTGCAATAAATTATGTTGATAAAAGTCAAACTCACGTACATGGTGTTGCTTGGGATCACTGGAAAAGTAAAGTAAACAACTGAACAAATCGTATCGTTTGAAGAAAGAGCACGACAACGAATGCAGTATTATTGTTGTTTCCTTTTGAAGAACAATTCTCAAGCTTGGGTAGGAGACAAAGAGCACGATAACAAGCAATTTGAGATACGCTTGGGGAGAAGACAACTTCTGCGTGAAATTGGATTTGGGATTTTGGGTCGATGACATATAAAATGTAGAAATGAAATTAAATGAAAAGAATTAACACATGGAAATAGCATAAAATGAAAATAGGTAACTTATTACACACTGTCAATGGCACGTCAGATAAATTGATGAGTTGGTTTAGTGAGGGACTGAATCAGTGGAATGTTCAAATGTTAGGGTGAAAATCTAAATTTTTTTTAGAGGGGGATTTTTGAAATTTCGCACAAATGGCAGGGGGCAAATTAGCTATTAACCCTTTCAAAAATAGATTTTACAAAACTTTTTTTCAAAATATTACAATTTTTTTTATATTTATTTTTTTAAATTGAAAAACTAATTTTGACATTCTATAACATAAACATACATTGTTAAAGATCACAAGATAGTCAAAATCACAATTTTTTTTAAAAAATTGTATCTCAAATATGATTTTTATAAAAATCTATTTGAAATAACTTCAAAATTAAGTGATTTTAAAAAAAATTTGATATAAAAAAAAGTTTCAATAAAATAAAAAAATATCTAAAATTACATTTTAACACTAACTATTCAAATCAAATTTTTATTTAAAGCTTTTTAAAAAAAATTCTTTGTAAATTTTTTTACACAAAATTATATTATACTATAAAAATTATTTTAAAAAAGGCAAATCAAATGGAACCTTATGAAATAAGGTTTTACATATGTTCTTACAACCCGATTCAGATTCCTATGATGATATGAAACATGAAATAATTTTTCGAATTGGAGAATATGTTTGCAATTTGTACAATCTTGGTGTTGGCAACTTCTGCCTATAAGGAAGTAACATCTAATTGTGAGCTTTAAAAGCAATCATCAAATGAATTCAAAACATGCCAAAAATAATGAACCCACCAAAATGCAAATCTAAAGTGTAGAATATAGGAGATGTGTAAAGGGGAATGACAAAAATTGGGCTTCAACTTTTGTATCTTACGATCCAAACTATCTAGATGCTGGTTGAGGCTGGTAAATAAATACTACAATTTCTTTGCTATGCTTGAGTGAATCATTTGACCAAATACATATTTTATTTTTAAATATCAATATAATCAGTTTCAATTTAAGTCCCTGAGCAAGGAAACTTTTGGGTAAGCCCTTAAAGAACGCGTTTACTAATTTAACTCTTAATTACTAATTTAATTTCAACTACTACTGAATTATCATCAATTTTGATAATTAAAACTTAATTTCTTAGCAGTTTAATTTTTAATCTTAAATCAACCTCTAATTTTTTTAGCATATTTTAAATTAAGATTAAGCATAAATGCGTGATGATTTTTTTAGCAGCAAAAGCAGAATGAAATATTTATGCAGCACAAGAAATGTCTATTCAATCCAATACCAAATATGTCCGATATTTGTTAGACAAAATTAATCCAATTGCAAAATGAATCTAGATTTGTTAGACAGAGCTCACCCAACTAGAACAATCACAACAATAATAAAATTGAACTAAAAACTACTAGAATTAAATTCAAAATTTTGAATAATTCTAATTCAATTTTAATGAACAGGATTCAATCACGTCGATCAAATTTCTTCTTATTCTTCACTCGAGTGAATCAATCAACCTTAGTTATAAGATTATTATCTTACACAATCACAATGAAAGAAAAAATAAAAAATGTATTGGGAAGAAAAGGAAATTAGGGAATAAAAAAAAAGGGGAAGAAGAAGAATTTCTGCAGAGTAACTTTCTGCTCTCTAAACTACAATTTTATTCTAGTGAATCACTTTATAATAAATGGCTACTCCCTATTTATAGATTTTGTTTGCTTGCTCGCTAAGCAAAGCCCAAAATACATAATTCGGCCAACACTGCAAAGTTAGGTTTAAGACAAAATTCATGTCGAGGCTAACTTCTCGACACTTCGACAACTAGGTGTTTCGACACACACACTAGGCTATTCGAGAACTTCCTTGTCCCTGTCAAGCAACCTGCTTTGACACAAGGAATTACATTTCAACTCACCACCTAATTCATTGTGTCTAAGCTATCTATATTCATCATAGACCTTAGTTTCTTAAACACTTAGACCTGCACTCCTTTCGTCATGATATCTGTAATCTGATTCTCAATTCTGCAGTGTTCCAAGTTCATTTTCTCATCTGCTACCTGCTATCGAAGATAATGGAACCTCATTTTGATGTACTTGCTTCTTCCATGTGCTATCGGATTCTTCGCCAGATTGATAACAAACATAATGTCGATCTACATGGGAATTGCTCTATGATTCTTCCTTGTAACTTCTTTGACTAGATTCACCATCCATGTTGCTTGACATACACAGTGAGAAGCAACTATGTACTCTGCTTCACATGATGATAGTGCTACGGTTGGTTCTTTTCTTAAACTCTAAGCAACTGGTGCACCACCTAACATAAACACATAACCAACTGTGGATTTTCTATCCTCAGCATCACTACACCAACTTGAGTCAGTGTATCCCACTAATTTGCATTATTTTCTGTCATTAGCTGCAGGAAATAAAATGCTATAGTCAAGAGTTCCTTTTAAATACCTTAGTATCCTCTTCATTGCTGCTAGTTGTGATATCTTTGGCTTCTTCATGAACCTGCTTACGATAACTACACTGTATACTAGATCAGACTTTGTGTGATAAAGGTATCGAAGTGATCAAATGAGTCTTCTGTACTATGTTGGATCATCGTCATCTTCATTTGTGACTTTAAAAATTTGCTTTCTGGGCTCAGTTGGAGTCAAAGTTGAATTGCAATCTTGCATCTCAAATCTCTTGAGTATTTCGCCTGCATATCTTCTTTGGTGCATCATCAAGCCTCTACTGCTCTTGTAGAATTCAATTGTAAGGAATTATGAGAGATTTCCCAAGTCTAAAATTTGAAACTCCTCACTTAGAGACATATAGACATAGTATGAAATCTTCGATCTCCCTTCTTGCAACTTCCTGTTATCAACAGGTCATCGACATAGAGGCATAGTATAAGTAATTCATTATTGCTTATTCTTACATATACTCAATGCTCAGTTTTTCACTTTACAAATTCATTCTCCCTTAGAAAGCTATTTATCTTCTTACTCTAAGATCTCAGAGCGTTCTTAAGTCCAGACAGAGCTTTGTGCAACATGTATACCTTGCTTTCTTCGCCTTGCTTCATAACTTCAGCTGGTTGTGCAACATAAACTTCTTCATCTAATGGATCATTCAAGAATGCACATTTTACATTCATCTGACATATGTGTTAGTTGTTCATGTTTACTAGACCAACAACCAACTTGATTATTTCGATCCTAGTAACAGGTGCAAAAACTTCGTCGAAGTCGATTCCTTCTTTCTGAAGAAAATCTTCCGCCACAAGTATTTCCTTGTGTCGAGCTACTTTTCCTGTGGGGTTCAACTTCACCGTGTATACCCACTTCACATCAATTGCCTTTTTATCTTGAGGAAATTCTGCAAGTGATAATGTGTTATTGACTTCGATAGACTTCAGTTCCTCCTTCATCGCTTTCACCCACTTCGAATCCTTCAATGCCTTAGCTGCATTAACTGGTTCGACATCTGGATGGAAATAATAGTGTGCTAGCTCAGCTTCATCATTGACCATATCATCTAATTAATCATAGATTCTTGCAACCTTGCAGGAATGTATCTCGTTCTTTGGGTAGATGTTTTCCTTTCAACATGCTTCTAACCATATTCGTGATGATTATATTCTTCCTTTTTACAATTCCATTCTGTTGTGGAGTGTAGGGTGGCACCACCTCATGCACAATCTCATCTTTCTGACATAATGTGTAAAATTCTTTCGATACATATTCTCCACCACCATCAGTCCTCAGAATCTTAAGCTTTCAACCACTTTGTCTTTAGATCATAGATTTAAACTTGGCAAATACCTCGATCATTTCATTTTTCTCTTTGATCAGACAAGTCCATAATTTTCTAATGAAGTCATCTATGAATGTGAAAAAGTATATGTTTCCTCTAATCGAATCCACATGGATATGACCACATACATCAGAGTATATGATTTCAAGAATTGCCTTCGACTTCCTTCCTTCATCCTTGTTGAAGTTGTTCTTGTGTTGCTTCAACTGCACACATTCTTCACACGCTTCATTTGGAATGTCAATTTCTGGTAATCCTGAAACCACATTTCTTCATTTCAGATCTCTGATGTCTTTAAAGTTGAGATGGCCAAGTCTGTAGTGTCATATGCATTCATCCATGCTAGCTGCAGTTGTAAGGTACTTGTGTTATATCACATAAATTTAATACCGAAGCTTCTATTCTGAGACTTATGTGCCTTCAAGATCAACTTTCCTCCTGATTCGAGAACACTCATCATCTTGTCTTCGATTGACACTTTGTATTTTTTTTCGACCGACTGCCCTATGCTGGGCAAATTGCTTTTCATACCTGGTATGTACAATACATTAGAAATTATTGAACTCTTGCCATCTTTCCTCATAATCATAACATCACTAATACCTTTAGTTTCTACAGTATTGTCATTTGCAAATTTTACCATGTTCTTTATTGAGGGTTTTATATTGACAAACAATCGTTCCTACCAGTCATGTATGATGAGCATCCTGAGTTCAAGTACCATTGGTCCTGGAATCTTTCTCCATTTATTGTTGTGACCATCAGGAACATCACTTCTTCTTCTTCATAATTTGTAAACTTTGCATCACTTTCTTGGCTCTTTTGTTTTTAGGACAATCACTAGAGTAATGACCATACTTCTGACAATTGAAACACTGAATATGACTTTTTTCAGGTTTTCAACCACCACCTCTTCCTCTACCTGCAACACCACCTGTTTGGTTGCTTTGGTATGAGGATTTTCTCTAATTCGACCAACCTGCTTCATGCTGACTTCGACCAGTCGAATTGTTGTAGCCTCCTTTGCCTTTAATGTCAAACCATTTCCCTTTGCCTTTCTATCTCTTGCTAATTACACCTGCAAAGCCACATCACTATTTTACTTTCCTGCATCTTTTTTAGCTATTCTTTGTTCATGAGATTCAAATGTCCCTTGAAGCTCTTCCTTTGTCAATATTGAAAAGTTTTTCGAATCTTCTATGGCTACAACTACATGGTCGAAATTTGGATCCGATGACCTTAAGATCTTTGCAAAAACGAATCTTGATGTCAACACTTTTCCACATACCTTGATTTGATTCACCAGTTTTGTAACCCTAGTGAAAAAAAAATCTATTATGCTTTCCTTTTCTTCCATCTGAAGAAATTCATACGTCCTTTTGTGAGTTTGTACCCTCGCCTCTTTCACCTTCTTCGCGCCTCCAAACAATTTCTCCAAAACTTGTCATGTTTTTTTCGCTGGTTCCATATCAATATCCTTTTCGAAATTTTCTAGATTAACACATTGATGAATTATAAAGACACCTTTATAATCTTTCTTCTTCAATTCTTTTATGAAGCCTTTTCTTGATCTAACACATTTTCTATAAGTGGTGTTACTACTTCCTTCACAAGATCCCAATCTTAACAACAGAAAAATACCTTCATCTATTCACACCAATTCATAATTATGACCTTCAGAATTGGGAGACTCATCGGAAAATTTCCATTAGGATGATTCATCGTCATTTCCATTATTTTGCTTCCCACAAATCGCCCAGCCAATGCTCTAGATACCATATATTGGAATTAAACCCAAGACTTTGAGTATTTCCGAATCAATCTTGATGAAAAGATCCAATCACGCTAATCTAATTCCCTCTTGTTATTCATTCTTTACTCGAGTGAATTAATCAACCTTGATTGTAAGATTATTATCTCTACACAATGATAATGAAAGGAGAAAAAAAAAGATTTATTGGGAAGAAAAAGAAATTATGGATTCAAAACAAAATAGGGGAAGAAGAAGAATTTCTGCAGAGTAACTTTCTACTCTCAAAATTGTAATTTTATTCTATTGAATCGCTTTACAATAATAGGTTTATTCCCTATTTATTAATTTGTATTGCTTCCTCGTTAAGCAAAGCCCAAAAACAAAAGTCTGAAATACGTAATTCGGCCTACACCATAAAATTAGGTTTAAGACAAAATTCATATCAAGGATAACTCCTTGACACTTCGACAACTAGGTGTTTTGACACACACACACACACACACACACACACACACACACACTAGGATATTCAAAGACTTCCTTTCCTTGTCTCTTTTGAGGAATCTGGTTCGACACAAGGAATTAAAATTCAACAGAAACTTGAAGTACCGACCAAAACGTAACAAACTCACAACAACCAACCACTAAAAAAAAGCCTTCTCAGTCACCTACGGAACCTACGGCTCCATGACAGAAACTGCTACAGGAGCAGTCTGACTCGACCGAACAAAAATAAAACACCACAACTAAGGAAAGTCTCAAAAAATACTGTGCAAACACACCAAAAAACCAAAATGAGAACAGATCCTCAACGCGACAAAACAAAACAAGCTCCAGATCAAGAGCCATGTAACACTAAAAATCTACACCATAAGCATATCACCAGAAACAATAGTCACTCACTACCACCTCAATTAGAAAGCCGACACAAACTCCAAAATGATACACCTGATCAAATGCATGATAAATTAGTAATGATTTTTCTCACTCTCCATTAATCTATATATTTTATAGTCACAAATATTTAATCTCTAACATCCACATATTCCATTATCTTAATTTTCATAATCAAAATTTCAAGTTAAAAAATAAGAAAAAATATTACTACAATAGTTTTTCAAAGTAGAAATAATTAATACTACAACAACTTAAATGACTCAAAAGTTCCAAAAGTTCCAAACTTTTTCATCTAATACTCTAAAGAGTGATTAAAAAAGACCAACATTAAATAGAAAACTAATTAAAATGATTCTAAGAATAGTTGATATTATGAATTATAAAACAAAATATTTAAAATTCTAACGACGAAAATATTGGTCTTTGAGAAATTGATGTTAATGATCATAATAATTTTGTCGATTGAAATAATATTGTTTTGGGTCGTCTTTGGATCCACTCATCTCGTCCGCTCCATTGAACCCAAGGTATAAATATAGTTATAAAGGATTTTAGGTACATAATCTATAATTTTCTCTTTTACTACAATTATCTTGAACCCTAAACTAACTTGAGCGTCAGACTGCTAACCAACTAGGCACCCCCTAGATCCACCGTACCAGAGATTATCAAAATTAGTTCGAGATCAATGTCTCTAAGTCCAGATGCATCACAATTGCAACTTTAGGTCAAAAAAATCACATCACCAAATTAATTACAAAGTTTCATTCCACCATAACTTCCACAATCCTTTTCATTTCTGGTTCCAAAATGGAACAATGACGTTGTCTGTGGGAAACAACTTATGATTCCCACGATTTCCATGAGGTCAAGACAGATTCTCATATCTAGAATCCGAGGGTGTATATGGAAAAGAAGTTGAGGTATCATAGAGTCAATATCTTTATCTGCAATAACTCTAATTAATCATTTATCTCAATCTCAAACCACTATTAAAAGACACCAACATATATCCTCTAATCTTAACTCAAGTCTACAGTATTCCGACCGGTCAAGCTAAATTTGAGCCAAGGCCTACCAAGAATCTTGATCTCTAACTCCCGTCAAGAATTTTTAATAGATTCTCTCAAATCCATATTCAATTTTTCGGAGCTAGGGTCGATTGAGTTCCATTTCACCTCCGGTCGAGCAACATTTTGGGTTTGTAACTACCAAGAATTCCTCAGATCGATCTCCTTAGATTTGAGCTCGGGTTCATCATGGATCCGAAAAAAGATAAAAGAAGACACATCAATTAAAGACCGACCTTCTCTGAAGCCAAAGACTTTGTCCTCCAGATCATTCGGTGGTCAAGTCACTCGGACAACACGTTCGAGGATGAGCGATCAATAAATACTTCCGACCGACCGACTATAATATTAATTAATATAATGATAAATTTATAACCTAGTTGAAATTATTAATATATTTTTTAAATTCAAATTATATATATATAAGTTTGGAAGAAAAAATTATATCGTCTCCACAGGGATCGGTTCGAGGGAAAAAATGTCGTTCGAAAATCTCCACGTATCTAAGTTTGGGTTTGAAATGGTTCTCTAAAGGTAACATGCGGAAATTAAAAGCGGAAAAATAAATAAATAACACATTCTTTAGAAAGGGGCAACTCATCAGGAGTTGTATTTCCTTCTACCCATCATGTATGAAAAGATACCTACGATCAACTACACTCACCCTAATACTCGTCAAAACCCCCACGTATCGCTCACAAACAGAGGTTATGTCTAATACAAATTCTGAGAGATCAACCATGTTCTCTCGAAGGTGATGTCTCACGTGACAAAACAATATGGAGCATTAAGATCTGACACACATACACACACACACACACACACACACACACACACACACACACAAATATTTAGACCATTTCCCATAGCCAATAGATCATTATCTTAGGTCGAGTTTGAAAAGTGTATGTCTACAGTGATCCAAAACCCATTAATATAGATATTAAATCAAAGATAACATAGATTAAGATTTGTAAAAGAGACTTTATACAAAGATCCATAGATGAACATACAATCTAAGTAAACATACATACGACAACCCCAACAACATGAAGAATACAAAGAGAAGAAGGAAGAAGAATAAATTTCTCACGGTTTGTCATTTTCGGTTGAACTTCTCATGTAATATCACCTTCGATTGAAGTGGTGATTTGCCTCCGAATCATCTAGATGCATCATCCATGTGTTATTTCTAAGCTAAAACTACTAAAAATGTGGTTCTGATCAATTGGGTCCAAAGTTCCCAAAAGATAACCTAAAAAAATCTGAAAATGTGACTATATAGGCAAAAATGGGTTCCAGTGCTCGCATTGTGAACTCCCGTTCGCCCAACGAGCATATGCCACCTAAGCTACTGCTAAAAATATTTTTATACACTTCTGGACAATTTTTGTTCGCCTTGAGTTCGCAGTGCGAACTCTTGAGCTCGCCTCCAGTTCGCACAGTGAACATGACAGCAAACTCAAAACTTGTTTCGACCATAACTTTTGAACCGTAACTCTGTTTTACGCGCAGTTGGAAGCATTAAAAAGCTTATTTAATGCTCTATAAGACAATGAAAAATATCATTGCTTGTATACCTACAAAAATGAGAGAAAAAAAATTAAACTCAATGACTTTTACATGATACACAATATATACATTATAATGTAAATTATACAATATATGCACATAAGTTGAGGTTTATTTGTTGAACTAAGCTGATAAGTGCCAATTATTTATACTCAAAATCACTATAATTTATCACTTATCAATATTGCTATTAGATTCTTATTTCTCTGCTTTCTGTCTTGTTCCCTCTTTAGGGCACCAAAGTGTAAACGTAAGTAATAGCGAATCGGGGTACAATCAATACCCCACAGTACCGAGCACACTTAAAATTTTCGGGGAGCTATCGGGGAATATTTTTACATCCATGTACAACAACCAATTCCTCAAGGCGTGCAATTGGAGACGTTTTGCACATCTTACTACAACAACCAATTCCCTCTATTCAAATATTACACGCATTTCCATGTAGATGACACACACCCCATTCGGATCTAGCACATCCCAAGGGACATGAGTGGAGAAGCCCATTGACATCTACCTCAATTTGAGATTTACCTCGGGGACATGGACATGGATCCTCTATCCTTGGCCAGGGAATGATCATCTGCGAGACAGAACGTAGTTTAAAGCATAGAGGCATATAGCCAGTCTCATTCCATATACATATAAATATGATTCAGAGTGTAGTCGCATCCAGCTATTCTCATGCAAAATAGTTACAGGCTTAATTGAAAGCATAACCGCATCTAATCGGTCTCATGCCTCATCCCTACGAATATGATTCAAAGCATAGTCGCATCATTCGATCTCATGTAAAATCATTTCAAGTACAATTCAAAGCATAACCGTACTTAGTCAGTTTTATTTCTCACAACACGAATTCAATGTATGGCCATATCTAGCTAGACTAGTATCTTACCAATAAAATGTGTATACCATAACGTGGCATACTTGTAAATAAAGCAGCCAAACACTACCTCACAAAGAACATGAGGTTATTTACACTTTAAGCAAATATTATTACTGCTCTTTGTAGCAAACAAACTCTATAGTTTGTAGGGGTCAAAATTAAACGCTGACGCTCCTTGGTCCTCAGTCAGCTGAAAATTACAATTAAAAGACACACAATATGAAACCAAAAAGCACGGGAATGCAAAAGGTAATGGTTTAAATAAATATTGTTTACAAGCCGATACGCAAAAGCCCAACAAAGTCTTACATGAATAAAGAAAACAAAAGAAAAAAAGGGGAGCAAAAAGATCCTCAAATATCAGCACCTGACTCCAATACACTTGAACCCCCTCTGACGTACTCTCTAGGAAAGACTTGGAAGAGATCTAGTTGGTCGATAGTGACAGGAATTCCGAAATAAAATCCTTGTGCCTGCTTCAACATATGACCTCAGACTCGGTACACGAATTATATAGCCTGCTGAAGGGACTCCTGACACTTCCTCCGTGTAGCAGCCATATCCTCCTCGAGACCTTTCAAAACTTTGGCCTGATCATCTTTATTCTGCTAAAGAGCTTTTCAATCTGCTTTGAACTCTCGACATGCCTTTTCCGCATCTCCATAATCCTTCTTCTGACATTTCTCTCCCTCGACAAGAAAAGTCTTCAACTCCGCTATCTAAGCAGCCAAAGTCAACGGAGAACCATATCGTTTCACCTTCTCCTATAGATAATCAAAATGCTCGAACTTTTTCCGCAACTCAACCAATTCCTTCTCAGTCTTGGAATTCTTCTACTCAAGGGTCTCACACTTATCTTTAATTTCATCCCGCTTCATAGCAATGGCACTTGAACTTAATACATCATCCTGGCCGACAGCTACCATCAAAACCATAGATTCAGACCTAAACAGGGTGCGAGAAGCATTAACAAAAGACCTCGTCTATCATCTGCAAACAACTTATGGACAAAATCTAGGTCCTTAATGGCTACAACAGTAGTAAATTTCTCCAGAGTGTTGGATACCCAAGAGGGAAGAATGGCAGGGTGCCAAAAGAAAGGAGTAAGAGCTTCTGACTCAGTATCATCTAAAAAATAAGTTCGTTTAGAAGAATCCCCTTTCAACAGGAGTGGACGGGTAGTCACCCCGATTCCTTTTAATAACAGAAGAGATAGTGAAGGCTCACGAATAGAGAGGCCGACCGCCATAATAGTCGACGGTCCACCTTAGGAGTAACACTCGAGATGATAGTCGTAGCTATTCACGAGGTAGTAATTGTAACTAGTGTTTGAACCACCGGAGCAAGAGTAGTTGTAACAATAGAAGTCTCCACCATATGACCTGATGAGTAGGTTGTAAGACGCTCATCCTTAGAAAACACGAGAAGCTTCTACAACTGCTTCATGTTATCTACAAGATACAAGTTACACTTTTTAACACCCCAAAATTTTCCCATCTTTTCTCTTAGATCTTGGCTTATGTTTCTTTGCATTTTCATATTCATTTTTGCATATTATTGTTCTAGACAAGGGATCAAGGTATCATGGGTGTTGCACCCCAAAATTTGACCAACAATTATTTATCCATCTAGTGTTTGAGAGTTGATACCTTCATCAGAAAGTTCAAGAGATCCTCAGAGGAAGTGGATTGAAACCAGGGTTGTGTGCTTCATAGCTTGAGAGTTGTGGGTACCCCTCAGATGATTCTGAGACTTTGAGAATGAACTTGATGTTTTGAGAAAGCCTATGAGATGTCTTGATAGCCATCATGAATCCCAGAGAGGTCATTAGGCAAGAATTCAGAGGATTCAACCATGAATGGTAGAATTAGGGTTTTGACTGGGTCAACCCTAGGATAGCTGAAAATTTGGAGAAGGTTGAGACCTAATCCAAGGGCCATGAGATCATGGAATGATACATAGAGGTGTTATAAAGATGATTCCTAGACCAACTCATCATGATTGAGGAGTTTGAGAAGTTTCAAGTTAGGGTCTCCAAGGATTGTCAGTGAAAAAACCCTAATTTGATCCCTATCTTCCAGGCCGTTTTAGCTCTAGATGTGATTGATATCTCATCTTCCCCACAACATGAATGTTGTAGAGCTTGTTCTTAGCTTTAATTTGAATGGTGGAAGTCCTTGATAGGAGTTACAGAGCTCAAGTTATGGTTTTGACAAATTACAGGTCAGCTGAGGTGTGTGAATCCGGGGCCTTGAAAGTCACCCAACTTGCAGACAACTTTTGCCCTAGTAGGATGATTCCTATGGTCTCTTGGCCAACATGAATGTTGGAGGGCATCTTCTTAAATTTAATTTGAGTGGTAGAAGTCCTTGATAGGATTTGTGGAACTCAACTTATGGTTTGAACAAGACAGGGGTATTTTGGTCATTTGTCAGTTATAGGTCATTTTAGCCAATGCCTAAAACTCCTATTTCCAAGCCTCAAATGGAAAAACTCAAAACATGAAATTTGTTCAAAATGTGATTTTAAGTCTAGAAAGAAGGTCATGAATTGTTGGAAAAGCTCATAGCATGGACTTGCATGATTGGTCAAAAATGAACTAAAAATGGCATATAAGTTTGAAAAGTTGAACTTGAAAATTGGTTTGTGAGATCCACAAATCCAAAACAGGTCATCCAATATATCATTTTGATTGGAAACACCATTTTGAGAACATTGGTTTAGGTAGAATTTTGATTTAAAGCTTAAAAAATGAGGTTCCTTTGGAAAAATGTTACTTGAAAAGGAAGACAACTTTGAAAAGGCTTGCACAAGGAAAAGTAAAGGGCTGATTTCATTCATATTACCTCAATATCTCATGCAAGGAGATTTTAACACAAAGTTAGAGGTCATAATGCATAGTATGAGATGTTCCATAATATCATCACATGAGAAGTTCCACACTTTTCTAGCACTTTCTAGATGATTCTAGATTGTTCCATGGATTGCTATATATTGTGAGGATCATGATGAGTTCAGGGTTGGCCAAGGTTGGAGGGAGAGTGAGAGAAAAGTGAGGTTTCCATAGTTTCTTCAATCACAAGCAAAAGAGGGATTGTTCATTATACACCATGTCTGTTCAATCTTCTCATTCATCCATAATCCACAGTTCATAGTGAGGGTACCCAAGTAGATTCAGAGGATCATCAATGGAAGATTGAAGGGTTTGAATTGAGAATTGCAAGATCCACACCAGATTCGGTTTCGTTTCTACAAGCCATCTCCACCAAGAAAGTTGCAAACAGAAAGGAGTACACCATTAAAGAAGCATTTGGGAGCAAGATCAAGCACTGAATCGAGCTCTATACACCTCCACCATAACCTCTTGACAGGTTCTTTTTTCATCACCATTCTCTTAAGTTATGTAGTTTTAATTAGTTTTATAGGCATAGAACTGGTGCATTAGGTTAGATGATGAAGTTCTAAGAGTTAGAGCCCGATCCATGGTAGTTGATGGCAGAGCCAAGAAACTTTAATCTCCAAGAATTAGCTGGTTTGTGAGCTTCAGTTGGCAAGAACTAGCTTAGAATGGTTAAGGTATTGTGTAGAATAACTGTATGCCATTAGATTCAAGGATTATGGAAGGTTGACATCAGGTGCATATGGTTGAACCATGATCTTGCAAGCTTCTGTTGGGATGATCTAGAGAGAGTTAGGGAAAATGGTACGTATGGCTGTGTTCCCCTGGATGAGTAGATGATCTTTCATTTTGGAATCGTGGAATTTCATCCATTGAGCAGACAGAACGAGATGGATGAGTTTGTGTGCATGAAACGGGCGAACCTGAAAACCCTAATTCGTTTTGGGGACGATGAGCTGCGTCCGTTGGATCTGGGTCAAGCATTTGACTCTGAGAAGGATCGTGTGGCTGCCATTTAATTGAAAACGGAGGGAAATTTTGAATGTGAAAACGCAGTCGTTTCACTTAAACAACGCGTCTGGGCTTTGGCCTCTTTCATATCCGCACCCCCTTTCAGCTGGCCCAAATGAAATGAACTGCGCGCCTGTTCTATCCACACCCCCTCCCTCATTTTCCTTATTTTATGTTTTTATATTTTTAATGAACTTTAAAAATTCATAAGTAATTGATAAATAATGATTTTTTACTCATTCTTTTTTATAGGTTTAGATAATTGTGTGTAGAAAAATATAAAAATAAAAATGAAATTTTATTCTTAATGTAGAATTAATGGTGGTATTTTCTTTTAAATAGGACAATTATTTTCTTTTGGTTGGTACCTTATTTTGCAAGAATTGTTTTAGGACCTTCCCTTAGGATTTTTAAGCCATTCTTTTTGGCATAGTCAGATATTGAACCCTAGTTTCATGTAGGATTTATCTCTTGATTTGTAGATTAAAATTTGATGTAGTTTGATTGTTGGACATTTAGGTGCTCTAATTAGGGTTTTTAAGTAGCATGCTTGAACTTCAACATTTTATTTTTGGGATTTTTTAGGACAAATTAGTGTATGGGGAATATATGGGTTAAGGGTAAGTATGTGTAGAATCCCCTAGAATTTTACTAGAATATTGCATGGTGTTTTAGTATTTTTCATTGATTTTTGAATGTATGGATAGTATGTCTGTTGCTTAAAGGCATAAGTTGTATTATTGTGTTTTCTTTCCTTCTCTTTTGAGTGTGTGAGCTTTGAAGATTGAGTTGAAGACCTTGTGGATCATCATGGAAGCTTTGAAGACCTTGCAGAGGAGTTTAGCATAGCTTTTGTTGTTTTGTTTATAGGTTTATAGGTGCATAGGCAGAGCCCCAGATAGAATACTTTGTTCAATAAACAAGGAGTGTCTTGTTCACCTCCTTTCTTCTCTATGACACAGAGTCCCTTAAGGGTATTCACCTCTCTCCTTTGGAGGGATTAGTGACCTTGCCCATAAGGTAGAACTTTGAGAGAGCCTCTCCTTTGATGTTAAGTTCTCAATGGCATCCTTTGGAAGTCAGTGAGCACTACAACATCCTCACCTCATCTTATTGACTGAATCTTGTTTGCTGGAGCATTTGAGCCATTGAAGATAGAAGCTGAAGCTTTGAAGAGGATGATTCCTTGGAGATTATTGAAGTCTGGAGACTCTGTGAAGATCAAATTGATGCCTGAAGATCCCTGCAGATAGTGAAGCCTGAAGGTAGAGCTGATCAAAGGAGCTGAAGCTCAAGGGAGAAGATGAGTTGATACTCATGTTGTAGGGTTGATACCTGGAAAGCAAGTGATCTCTGAAGTCTGAAGACTGGGTTGCTGCTGGAGGAGCTGAGGCTTTCTTCTGTTTTCTTTGATGTATTGTGTGTTTTGTCTGATTTGTCTGTTGCATTAGACTAAGCCCATTTAGAATAAGTTCAATCTAAGAGCATGAGTGCATCTGATTGCATTGTTATTGCTTGGCTTTGCTTGCGGGTATTCGGTAGAGCCCAGCTCCCTTGCCCATGTGTTTATTTTGCTTGATAGCATGATTTCATTTCCTGTCTGTATGATTGCAATTTACTGTTTTTGCTTGATAGCATGTTGTTTATTTCAGTATGATTACTGTTATTTCATGACTGGCTTGAGGTCGAGACGAGCTTGTGGAGGCTGAAGCCCCACACACATTTCCTCCCTCACTTGCATTGCATGCATTTTACTGTTAAAGCTGATGCTTTCGTCTGTTTTGGTGTATCATTGACATGATCCCTTAGGACTCTCATTTCCTCTGATGAGGATTTGATGATAGACTTTTAGGTTGAAACCTATGCATGACAACATCTAGGAGTTCCCTGTTCAAACCTCAACCATAGGATGAATCCATGGCATGACAACAGTAGGACTTGATAGTCTCCCTCCTAGTTGGGCCTGCTCTCTTCTCATCTCGAAACAGTTTAAGATACAGTAATCATGAATGATTTCTTTCGTACGTTACGAGCCTTAAGCTATCTGAGAAAGGATTGTGGGAGAGTTTCTTTTCCACAGTCTGGATGTTTAGTATGGTACCCTTTGGGTGACATGCGACGCATTCACTCTCAGGTCATAGTCTCTAGTGTGGTTGAAATTGCAAACAGTAATAAAACGCTTCTTTTAGGAGATAACCCGTAGTTTCCCGAACTACGTTTGCTCTGATCTTTCGTACCAGACGAAAGTACGTAGGCATAGGACGCGACGTCCTAGCGAGCAACCTTACCCCCATAACCCGTAGTTAGCCGAACTACGTTGACTCTGATTTCTCATTCCAGACGGGAATACGTAGGCATAAAGCGCGACGCTTTGCCGAGTCATTTTTCTTTTCTTTTTCAGCCAGCCTTGATAGGTAGATAGATTATAACCAACCCGTCCAAGTAAACAAACAAGCGAGGATCCCGTTGAGTACGACGGACGTGAGGGGTGCTAATACCTTCCCCTTGCGTAACCGACTCCCGAACCCAGACAATGGTTGCGATGACCTTGTCTTACCCTTATTCGTCAGGTTTTTTTCCGATCGTTTCCTTTCCCGCTCTGAGGGATAAATAACGAAAGGTGGCGACTCTTCTGTCATGCCGACACCTTATTTTCGCGCAAGCGACAATGGGTTGTTTCTCTAGATAGGAGGAATATGTTTCTTCAACCTCAAGCAAGGTTTTCTTCTTGACTTTTATGGTATTATCAAGCCACAAAGATCCCCATCTTCAATTATGATTTAAGGAAACATCATTTCAAGATCATATGTGGTTCCCCATGTCTTAGTTTGCAAGAAATAATCAAGAGATTCAAGTTTGGTTCAAGATAGTTGCCTAATTTGGCAAATTGTAATTTCTATGATCAAATGGGCATAACTTCTTCACTTTTCAACATCTTGAGGTGGTTCTTTTTCTAATGAACTCTGCTCATCATCCCTTACAAGTTCTCTTTGTAAGGAGAGATCTAATTATGCTTGGAAATTCATCAAACGTTTGAAAACATTATATGTCATTTGAGTTTTGGAAGGATTTTCTAGTCAACTTCAAAAGGTCATAACTTGGTCAATTTTCATCATTTGAAACCCATTATTTTTCTAAAATGAACTTGAAGATGTCCTCTACAACTTTGATTCAAGGTTGAAGTGCAAGAAACCTATGGAAGGCTTTGGTTTTTATCAAAACATTATAGGTCATTTTTGGTCCCTAAAAGACTTGAAATTTTTCTAAGTGTTTTATAATTTTGAACCTTTTCATACAAGCTACTTTGAAGGATCATATCTCTCAACTCATATTTCCAAATTAATATTTTCTTTTCACATTTCAAATATTGTATCATCCTCTATTCAATGCAAGAAGAATCATCTCATAAAGCCTCCTACATTGTGAGAACCATGGTGTCAAAAATTGAATTTCAAAGCTTAAATTTCACTTCAAGTCAGAATTGAATTTGGTTGAAATGGACTCTAATCACTAAATTAAGCATAAACTCTCTTTAAAAATGATTAGCAAACTTGCCTGGATTGATTAGAGCATTGAAACACAAGCTTTAAGTGAGCTTTGATAACTTTCAAGTCACACTTTGCTCATGTTGCGGATGTGCACGAGTTCACCTCAATTTGCATCATTCACCTTCCATCAGCATTCAAAAAGCTTCTCCTATAAATAAGAAACTCATTCCACTCATTTTCACAAGCTTTGATAGTCATAATCACCCTACTGAGATCCCATTTGAACTCTTAAGCTTGAACTTCGAATTTTCATTTTCACACCCTAATCACTCAAATTCTCCATTCAGTTAGCTTCACCAATATTTAGTGAAGCTAACCAGCTCAAGAACTTGAAGGATCGTGGCCTGAATCAAGCTTGAGGACTCCATTTTCAGAGCTCTGAAGTTGAACTTCAACATGTACAATTCTTAACCATTTCAACTCAAATTTATTGCTAAGATGTAGTCCATGATGTGCTGACGCTGTTAGGATTGTTAGATTTTAGTTTTGGTTGAGTTTTGATGTTCAATTTTCAAATCTGTGTTTGCTTTTTCTTTTGGTTTTTTTCAAATCAAGTGAGCTATGGTTTAAAGAAATATGGCGCGATGATATGGTTGAGATCGTCTTGAAAAGACGCATCAGATGAAACCACTATGAGCTCTAATGGTTATAATTTGATGGATCTTCGTATTTATGCATTTCTATGAAATTTTCAAGTGGCTGGAGGTTGAAGATGATGATCTCACCGTCCATCATGCCACTTGTTCTAATCTTGCGTATTTGACTTTGTTTGATTGGAAATGATGAGGTTGACTCAGATCCACCGTGGATGCGCGCTTTCTGGCCTTTGGATTAGCCAAGTCATTTAATGAAGTAAGATCCAATGCATCTTATTTTTTTCTGTTTTTTATTTTTATTTTTCTATTTTGTTTTTAAATTCATAGAAAATTCATTTTTTATCAGAAAAATACCAAAATATTTTCTAAAATTTATTTTTATTTTTCTCTTTCTGATTTTTTATCTTTGTGAATTTTTATTTTTTATTTTTCTATTTTTCTTAAATTTTAATTTGTTTGAGCCAATTTTAATTAGTTTAAAATTATTTTTGAGCATTTTAGAATTATGAGAAAAATATTATATGATTCTATGATGGTTTTGAACCTGTAGTGATTTTTCTTGGTTTTTTATTTCTGGTTTTGCTATTTTCCATGTATTTTTTATTTATCTGGTTAATTTTAATTGGTTTAAAATTATTTTTGAGCCATTTAAAATTATGAGGAAATTAGCATATGATTCTATGATGGTTTCTGACCTATGGTGATGTTCTTGGATTTTTGTTTGTGGTCTATCCTTTTTCTTTCCTTTTTTAGGTTTTATTTTCCTTTTTTATTTGATTATTAATTGACTTTAAAATTGCAAAGTGATGTGATTTTGTGTTTAAGCCATGATTGGGTGCCTTTCTATTTTTTTTCAAGTCATTTGAGACTTTGATATTTTCTTGATGGTTGTTTCTCTTTTGTGATGATTGTGGTGTTAGATTCCTCTTGAGGCATGTTTTGGTTTCCATTTGTATGACCTCTTTTATGTGCTCATGTTTGGTTATTAACTTGTTGATCATGTTGATGTTATGACCTCTTCTCATGTTCATATGCTTTTTCCTTTGGGCATTGTTTGTATGCATGTTTGTTTGGAATGGTGTTGACTTGTGTATGGATGGTATGCATGACTTGTTGCCTTGTGCCATCTCTTTGATCATTAATGTGGTTTAAGTATGATGTATTGTGCTACTGCCCTACCATGTTTCTTATGCCATTTGATTTCATTTCATCTTGATTTGTGATTGATGATGCTTATTGAGGATGTTTGCCATGTGTGTGACATGTTGTGGATGTTTTCCATGTGTGATCATTGATGTTTGCTTGATGCCTTAACTCTGGGCTTTCATGTGCGTTCTTCATCTTGCATTTCCTTCTTTCTTCTTCATCTTTCTTCTCTTTTTGGAACTTGTTTAAGTTTCACTCTTGTTTTCATTTGTGATTGAATTGGTTGGTGTTTATTTGTGTTTGTTCACATGATCCCTTAGAATTCCTAGTCTCTATTAATTTCTGATTAATATGGGAGTAGGAGAGACATTAGGCTTTCAATCCTTTGCATGATAACATTTAGGATACTCCCATTATCTCAACTTTAGGTCCATCATTGTATGATAACATTAGGTAGACTTCCTTTTCATCCTAACCTTAGGACCATTTTGTATGACAATATTAGGGTTTTTCAGTTCCCCTTTAGTGTTTTCTTTTGTGTCTTCTCTTCTCATCTCAAACAGTCTTAAAACACTTAATAAAGAATGATGAACATTGTGCGCCACGAGCCTTAAGTATATGGGAAATAATGAGTATGAGGTTTCTCCTCACTTGTCTAGAGTGTTCAGTGTATGCCTTTTAGGCGATATGCGACGCATTCACTCCTATGTCATAGTCTTTAGTGCAACGTGAATCTCAAACAGGCATCGACCCTAACTGCTAGAATGGGAACTTATCGTTACTCATGAAAAACACTTAACCAACCTGTGGTTTAGTAACCCGAACTACGTTTGCTCTGATTTCTCATACCAGATGAGGATACTTAGGAACAAGACGGCGATGTCTTGGCAAGTAACCTTCCCCTCATCACCTGTAGTTTTCCGAACTACATTGACTCTAACTTTCCCATTGCATGAGGGAATACGTAGGCATAGGGCGACGATGTCCTATCGAGTCTCCTTTTTCTTTTCCCTTTCCCATTTAACAGTAGCTTTTAGATAACTCACCCCTTTTATAGACAACAAACATGGATCCCGTTGAGTACAAAGGACGTGAGGGGTGCACATACCTTCCCCTTGCGTAATCGACTCCCGAACCCAAGATTTGGTTGCAATGACCTTGTCTTTTCTCGTTCTTTTAGGTTTTCTTTGATCATTTCCTTTCCCTTTCTTTGGGATAAATTACGTTCGATGGCGACTCTTCTGTTTGTTTCTACCGTCCCTTTTCGTAGTTGCGACACACTTGTTAAAAAAATGGTTCCCCGAGTTCCTATCCTCACCAAAAAGTTCTTGCCTCTCTACACGGTTAGACGCACTGATAAGCGCACAAGTATCAATCTTCTTATTCTATTGCTGAGAATGAGGCACTTCGCCAGGACCAAATACTTTTGCATATTCTAGCCCTTGATACCAAACACACATATTCTCCTTCATATTTACCTCCTCGAGGGATAGAGGACTTATTCTGGTATAGTAAGAAGAAAATGGCCAACAAAAGTGAACTCGACTCCAGTACTTGAAAAAACCACTCTTGCAAGAGCGAGTGAATCCGATTGGGGCCGAAGACGATCCAAAGGAAAAATGGGACACCAAATGGTATTTATTGGCATTATCTGGCTCAACAAACCGAATCCCCTTTGGGCTAGTGCATCTGCTTTAAAGTGATCATCGAGTCTGATTTAAGATACAACATTAGACTTTCCCCGATACTCCAAATGACTTGTAATTTCAGCATCGCTGGGATCATGGCCATTCATCCCCAATATAGATGGAGAAAGTCACTAACATGTTCCCTCCATCACTAGGCAACTTCTATTTATGCCTCAGCACAGATAGGGGGAGGCGTCAGTTTCTTGATAGGATCCTCACCTTCACCGAAATTCCCTGAAAATAGAGCTTCTAAAGAATCATTGGAAGGAGCTCTTTCAAAAACGGATTCCCCAAACACTCCTTTCATTTCAGAATCATTAATTAGAAATATGATCTCCGATTTAAAATACCCACTGACAAAAGAAAGGTAATGCAATTCATATTCCATTCCACTTTCTAAGAAGAAGCAGTGTTACCTTTCGAATCACTCTCTATGTTAGTAGAGTTATCACTTATTTTAAAAAAGACATAGTAAATGCATGAAGATAAAAGCTTGATTTGGAAGAAGGTACCTTGAAATGTATGGTCAAAGCTAGTGAAATGAAGGAGAAGGTTGAAGGTTGAAACTTTGAATCTTTGAATTTGTGATAGCGGTTACTCCAGGAAAAACGCTCATAGAGAATAGAGAAAGACTCAAATGAAATAAGGGAAATTCAATCGGTGAAGTCAATTGAACGAATTCCCCCAAATTTCCTCTACTCTTATATTGGTGAAGTCAATCGGACAAATCATATTGAAAGTAAGAAGCAAGTGAAAACCAACGGTCATGTTTCACCTTAGAAACACAATCAAACTCAAGTGAACTACATGGCACATTAAGTAGCTTTACGACACTCTCCACCTCTTTCGGTCACACGTCAAGGGGAAATGGTGAAACATTTCAATGATGGGATTGCATTTAATGCTCATGTTCTCCATCACTCTTTGGAAAAACCAAATCAATGCATGTCCGCCGACACATGGACAACCATTCTTGAAGGCTGGCCACGACCACTAAAAGACTCCCCCGACATCCAAAGTGTCCGAAGAGTCTTAGGGGCAATTATTCTGGGCTGGGAAAATTCCCAATAAGACAATGTCCACTAATCTTGTCCGTTGTATTAAGCCCAAAGTATAAATACAATTACAAGAGGATTTCAGGTACACAATCTCTAATATTCCCTCTCACTACAATTATCTTGAACCTTAAACTGATTTGAGCATTGGAGTGTTAACCATGGAGGCACCTCATAGGTCCATCATATCGGATATTAGCAACACAAGCTCGAGATTAGTGTCTCCAATTCAAGATGCATCATGGTCGCAACCTTCGGTCAAAGAAATCACATCATTGAATTGCTTATGAAACTTTATTCCACCATAGCTTCCACAATCTTCTCCATTTCTAATTCTGGAACGGAAAAAATACCTCGATATTAGTTTGATAAAATAAATTAAAATAATATGTATCTCATATATTGAATGTATGTGAATCAAAATCCCCCATGATCATAAAAGATTGTATCGTAATGCATTACTACACCATAGGAAGAAACTGTCTATGAAAATTGCAGTATCATGGTGTGAGATCGTGACGCAATTCAACCTTCAATCGTGTGTTACTAAGTGGAATAAGTGACAAATCATTCCGTGATGAGGATAAATCATGGTGTAATGAGAAGCATTGAGACCTAAAAGTGTAAAATAAAATTTTCAAGGGTTCGAAATTTTATATAAAGAATACGCTGCAGCAAGGTTTCCAAGGAAGGAGATTGACAATTCTACACCATTTGAGCTCAACTTTCATTTTGAAATTCATGTGTTACTTTATGTACATTTTATTTATGAATAACTATATTGAGTAGCTAAATTTATATTTGATTATACCTTTTATGAGAATTTGTTTTGTTTTACTTAAATCATATAATTTGCTTTGTACTATTTTTTACAATTGTCTATCTAATATTAGTTAATAATAAAGTTTATTATTAATGCATTTCAATATTAATTACTAAATTGGCAAATTAATAAATTTTTATCTAGAAATTAGAACAACGCTAGCCATTATGAACTTATAAATACTATCACATCATGACAATTGCTACAATTGCTAAAAGTCCATGATTTAACCTATCATTAGGAGTGTGAAAATTACAATTAGAAGGATCGCAAAATTAAATAGAATTAAATTAATATCTATGGTAAGTTATAAATTAAGATATTCTTACTTAGTATGATATCATAAATACCTTTTTTTTGTCAAAGTTTTCTTTTTATTTTCTTCCATTCTGCTCATCCAAATTAAATATAAAGACCATACAATAGCTTTTTTTTAGTGCATGGGGTTTTCAAATCACCAGACTTATAATTAAATGCATTGACATGTGTTTTAAGGAATTGAGGTTTAAGATGAGCTCTAAAAAAATAAAAAATAAAATAAAAAATAAAAGATAATTTAAAAAAATAATTCATGCTTAAGAAAAACTCAATGACGGAAAAGAATTTAAAAACTTTAAACTTTAATATTAGAGTGTGAATAAGATAAGTATTTGAGATTTTTAAACTTTAATATTAGTGACTTTTTATCTATTTAACCCTTTCATAAATATGAGAATTTTCCTCACTTTCTCTTAAGTACTAATTTTAAGTGACAAACTCTATAAATAATTTTCTCTCAAGTGAACAACTCAATAAATATAATATTGTTGTTAAATTTACAACTCAATTAAACAAACAAAACTATATATTTTATGATATGAATGAAAGCTCTAGAGTGGTGTACATCAAAAACTCAAATAAAGACTCAAAAATAACGCTAATGCTAAATTTTTTTAAAACTTACACACCTCAAATGTGAGATTTGAGCCTCCTTAAATAACAATATTCTTACATGGCTTTTCATTTGATCAAACTCATATAATATAGAAGAATTGGTTGTGATTTATTTTTCAACAAAAAATTTCAAAAGATATGATTTGTTATTTATTTAAATTTAAATGTAATTTTTAATTCAAATTGAATGAATTAAGTCTAATATAATCAAACAAATTAACATAAATAGATTGTAACATGATAACAAAAATCTGATTGAACACAACTAAAAGGCGAAGCAGGTTGAGAAATCATGTGATGAAAATTCCATTGTTTGACGAGTTTTACTTTGCATTCAAAACTTATCTAAAAATACAGATCACACGCCCAAGGAATTACAATTTCAAACTTTCGTGTTTTCATTTTTTCTTTATTGCTTTGTTTTTACTTGCAATCTATGTACTTTATTCTAAATATTGATTAGAATTGATCATTCGAATGTTACATAATAATTCACACTCGTAAACTATTGAATTAAGTAAAAGATTTTCTATTGGTTGTTTGAATACAATTCATAAACATAAATAATGTAAGAGCTTTATAATATACTACATCCATTTTTTATTATAATTCGTTTTGGATTTTTCACATGTATTAAGAAAAATAATAATTGTTGTATGAAAATGAGAAATTATAAATATTTTTACAAAATTTTCCTTTATTAATGACATGAGGAAGATGAATTTACATAATTGAAAGAAGAGATAATAATAAACTTTTAAAAATATAATAAGAAAAATAACGTTAGTTATTCATTGATAATAGAAAGTGACTTATATTGTAGTATACATTTTTTTTCAAAATGATTTATAATAAAAAACGGAGGGAGTAAAAAATAGTCGAGAATGAGTTTCTCTTGTGCTCCAACTCTTAATTACTAAATTAATTTAAGTTACTAGATTCTTTCATTTAATTATCATATACTTTATTAATCATTTTAATTTTAATCTTTTAGTAATTGAATTTTTAATCTTAATTCACCCTCTAATTTCTTAGCATATCTTAAATTAAGATTAAGCATAAAATGTGTGATAAATTCTAATGAGTTTCATTGTCTCCATTAAGATAAGTACTTGAGATTTTTTAATTTTTGCATTTTGTTCTATCTTCACGAGGTTCATGTAATATTCAAATTGAAATTATGATTTTCATAGGATAGATATAGGATCAGATGTCTATAACAATTTGTCCAACTTATTGAATCAGATTTATCACATTATAGATGGAAAAGTAATGATAGGTAAAGAATAATATTATTGTATATTTTGGTGATTACAGTGTACGTATATATAGCAAACACTAGCAGCTACATGATCCTATGATTAATGCTAGAATTAAGATGCTACAAGAAAATAAGGCAACAAATATGTTGACAGTAATTACACTAATTATATTGATTGACAGTGTCAAGGTAAATTATTGGATCCACACATTGAGGGATCTTGTCTCTAATTCTCCCCTTCAAACTAATGGGTGAGAAAGTCACCCCAAGTTTGTCTTTGAGTTGGTTGAATCGTGTGTGAGTTAATGCTTTAGTGAGGCAGTCAACAATTTGATCAGCTGATGGAACATAGGCAACAACAATCTCATTTCGCAGCACTTGGTCTCTGATGTAGTGCACATCAATTTCAATGTGTTTGGATCGAGCATGCATAACTGGATTTGAAGCTAATGCCTTGGCACTCAAGTTATCACACCACAATGTTAGTTTTCTTGGCAGAGGGAGTTTTAGCTCATCGAGGAGTGAACGAGTCCATGCTATTTCAGCAGCTAGGTCAGCTAGTGCTCTATATTCTGATTTTGTACTAGATCTTGAGACTACCTTTTGCTTTCTTGAGGACCAAGAGACAAGTGTTTCACCAAGGAAGACACATTGACCTGCCATGGATTTTCTATCGTCCATGCTTGTGGCCCAACCTGCATCTGAGAAGCCTGTTAAGTTCAAGTCAGTGGATGGTTTAATGTGTAGACAGTGTTGGATGGTACCTTGAAGATATCTCAATATTCTTTTGATGCCTTGCCAGTGATCTATAGTGGGAGAGCTCATGAATTGGCTGAGCTTGTTAACTAAGAATGCTATGTCAGGCCTTGTGTTTGTTAAGTATTGCAATGCTCCTATAGCTTGTCTGAACACGGTTGGGTCTTTTAACCTCTCCCTTTCAGCTGTAAATTGCTTGCCAGTTACCATAGGTGTTGGATAGGATGAAGAATTTTCCATTTTGAATTTTTTCAGGACGTCTCCTATGTATTTCGATTACTTTAAGTACATACCAGATGCATCTTTTTGAGCTTCTATGTCTAAGACGTAGTGTAGTGGACCAAGGTCCTTAAGGGAAAATACAACATTGAGTTGTTTGATGAAGGATTCTAAAAATTTGGTGTTGTTCCCTGTGACAATTATATCATCCACATATATAAGTAGAAAGGTGATGTGATTTATACCTCTTAGAGTGAAGAGCGAGGAGTCACTTTTTGTATTCTTGAAACCCCAACTGAGTAAGGCATTTTTGAGGCTGTTAAACTAGGCTCTTGAGGCCTGTTTTAGTCCATAGATTGCCTTAGATAACTTGAAGACATGTTCAGGTTTAGTTGAGTCAACAAAACCCTCTGGTTGATGCATAAACACAGTCTCTTTGAGGTACCCATTAAGGAATGCATTGTTTATGTCCAACTGTTTGACTTCCCAATTGAGATGCACTGCAATTGAGAGTATGATTCGAACTGTACTGGCCTTGACAACTGGGATGAAGGTCTCTTCATAGTCTAGACCAGTTGTTTGTTGAAATCCTTTTGCAACTAATCTTGCCTTTCTCCTTTCAATTGTCCCATCTTCTTTTTACTTGGTCTTGAAGACCCATTTAGAATCAATGATGCTTTCCTGGCTTTGATATGGTACCAAAACCCAGGTTTAATTTGACATGAGTGCCCGATACTCACTACCCATAGCTTCTTTCCATTGTGCTCTTGTAAGTGCTTCTGTGACATTTTCTGGTTCCTTCTCATCTGTGCAAGTTTTGGCTAACCCAACATATGGCTGCTTTGGCTTGTAATTCTAGCCTTGCTTCTGGTCGAATGAGTGTTGATGGTTGTGCTTGGTTCAGCAAGGTCTTGGGGAGCTTCAACAACTGTTTCTATGGGAACAGTGCCATGTGAAATTGGATTGTTCCTTGTTGAATCATTTGTAGTTGGATTGGCTGGTGCAGCACTACCAGTTGGACTAACTTGTTCTTGTTCGACATTAGGATTATTGTCATCTGAAGGTGTTGCTTCTCCAATATGTGAGCTACCTGCAATAGGCAAAGAAAAAGAGGCAGATGGACATTCAGTTAGTGTTTTTAAGGGACTTCTTGTATTGAGAAACCCATCATGGAATGGAAAGTGTTCTTCATTGAAGACAACATGTCTTGAGGTAAAGATTCTTCCATGAGAGTTTATGCATTTGTATCCTTTGTGGGAGTTACTATAGCCCAAGAACACACATCTGGTTGTGTGGAACTGTTGTTTGTGTTGATTATAGGGCTTGAGACAGGGATAGCAAGCACACCCAAAGGGTTTTAGAGAGTTGTAGTCAGGTTCCTTTCTAAAGAGTAGTGAGTTAGGACTTTCATTTTGAGTGACTAGAGAGGGCAGTCTGTTTATGAGATAAACTGCCGTGGAGAAAGCTTCCCACCAATAGTGTAAGGGCATTTTGGCTTGTGCTAGTAATGTCAGACCAAATTCAGCAATATGTCTGTGTTTCCTCTCAGCCCTACCATTTTGTTGTGATGTATAGGGGCATGACATTCTGAATTGTATCCCTGCTTCTATTGCATGGTTTTGCACAACCTTATATTCACCACCACCATCACATTGGATTGTTTTAATTCTTTTGTTAAACAGATTTTCTGCCATGTTTTTAAACTAGGTAAAAGCTTGTGCAGTATCTGATTTCTGTTTCAGAGGATAGATCCAGGTAAATCTACTAAAGTCATCAAGGAAGTGAATGTAATATTTGAAACCCGAAGAAGATGTTACTAGTGCAGGTCCCTAGATATTAGTGTGAACTAATTCAAGGATTTCTTTAGCATGAGAGGAAGAGGTTTTAAAGGGTAAAAAATGCATTTTGCCATATTGACAAGCCTCACAAAAATTAAAATGATCATTAGGTGATAGTTTGACATTACAAATTTTCAAGACTCTATCTAAGACTTTATTATTTGGATGACCAAGCCTTCTATGCCAGCTTTCCTTGACAGATACATAAGCACACGGGTCCCTTTCAGTCCTTGAAAGCTGATACAAGCCATCTTTAAGTGTCCCTCTTAGGATTGCCTTCCCTGTCAACTTGTCCTTCACAAAGCAACAATTTGCATCAAACTCAACCAGAATGTTATTGTCAGCAGTTAATTTCGACACACTTAATAGGTTTTTGGTAATATTGGGCACATATAAGACATCATGTAAGTTAAGTGAGTTTAGTTTTGAGGAACTTGTGGCAACAATATTTAGTTTTTCACCACTTCCAACAATTAATGAGTTCTTACCATGATGTTCTGTCAGATCCTCGAATTTGTCAGTTTGGTGTGTCACATGATTGTTTGCACCACTGTCAAAGTACCAATCATAATCTTGAAGAGATCTTTGTGAGGCTATGAAGGCATTGTGTGCCCCTTGTCAATTAGAGACAAGATCCCTTAATGTGTGGATCCAATAATTTACCTTGACACTGTCAATCAATATAATTAGTGTAATTACTGTCAGCATTATTTGTTGCCTTATTTGCTTATAGCATCTTAATTCCAGCCTTACTCATAGGATCCTGTAGCTGCTAGTGTTTGCTATATATACGTACACTGTAATCACCAGAATATACAATAATATTATTCTTTACCTATCATTACTTTTCCATCTTGGTATCAGAGTGCTTAAGCCCTGAAGGCTCTTGATCCAACGCAAATCATGGCATCTGTTGCAGATTCAAAGTCCAAAAATGATCTCTCATTCACTGTGTCTGTCAAGTTGGACAGAGACAACTATCCATTATGGAAATCTTTGGTTATCTCTATAGTCAAAGGTTGCAGGCTCGATGGGCACATGTTAGGGACAAAGGAGTGCCCCGAAAAATTCATAGCTTCTAAAGATTCAAGCAAGAAGCCAAATAAGGCATCAAACTCAACTAGAATGTTATTGTCAGCAGTTAATTTCGACGCACTTAATAGGTTTTTGGTAATATTGGGCACATATAAGACATCATGTAAGTTAAGTAAGTTTAGTTTTTAGGAACTTGTGGCAACAATATTTAATTTTTCACCACTTCCAACAATTAATGAGTTCTTACCATGATGTTCTGTCAGATCCTCGAATTTGTCAATTTGGTGCGTCACATGATTGCTTGCACCACTGTCAAAGTACCAATCATAATCTTGAAGAGAGCTTTGTGAGGCTAGGAGGGCATTGTGTGCCCCTTGTTTGTCACTGCTTGCTGAATCATTTGAGTTTGAATAAGACTTATCAAATCTGTAATAGCAATTTACTGCTGTGTGCCCGGCCTTGTGGCAAACTTGACATGTTGGCTTAGAAATTCTTCCTCTTCCTCTGCCTCCTCTCCAACCGCTGAAGTTAGGGCCTCTCCAGTTGCTGTTGGAACCTCTCCAGTTGTTGTTTGTGTTGAATTTGTTGCCTCTATAATCAGTTTTGTTGGCAACATTTGTTGAAGCATTAAGAGTTAGGTTGGTGAGGCTATTCAGTTGATCAAGTCTACTCTTAAAGGTCAGCAATTGAGCCTACCCCAAGTGAGACTAGTTTGATCAGATAGCTTGACCACCATAGGATTGTATTCAGAATCTAAACCATTCAGAGTTTGAATGATTAGATTTGAGTTGGAAATGAGGTTGCCTGCAAGTTTCAGCTTGTCAGCGAGATTCTTCATTTTGACCAGATACTTCTCCATCTTCATCTCTCCTTTTCTAATGCTATGAAACTCAGGTTTAAGGTAAGTGACTCGAGATCTTGTGTGTGCACCTGCTAGGTTTTGGGCTTCATCCCAAAGTTGTTTTGAGGTTTCGCAGTGCAGCAACTGTGTTGCCATTTCAGTAGTCATTGAATTCATCAACCATCCAAGGAGTTGTGAATCATGAGCCTGCCAATCTTCAAAAGCAGGATTTGGCTTCTTGCTTGAATCTGTAGAAGCTATGAATTTTTCGGGACACTCCTTTGTCTCTAACATGTGCCCATCGAGCCTGCAACCTTTGACTATAGAGATCACCGAAGATTTCCATAATGGATAGTTGTCTCTGTCCAACTTGACAGACACAGTGAGTGGGAGATCATTTCTGGACTTTGAATCTGCAGCGGATGCCATGATTTACGTTGGATCAAGAGTTTTCAGGGCTTAAGCGCTCTGATACCAATATGGAAAAGTAATGATAGGTAAAGAATAATATTATTGTATATTCTGGTGATTACAGTGTACGTATATATAGCAAACACTATCAGCTACATGATCTTATGATTAAGGCTAGAATTAAGATGCTACAAGCAAATAAGGCAACAAATAATGCTGACAGTAATTACACTAATTATATTGATCGACAGTGTCAAGGTAAATTATTGGATCCACACATTAAGGGATCTTGTCTCTAATTATTATAACATCCACACAAAATTAAAGCAAAAACAATAAATAACACAAGAGTTGACAACTCACTTCGGTAAAATCACATCTATGTCTAGAAGACATTCTACCAAAAAAGAAAATCTACTATATTAAATTAATACAATTAATTTTATAGAAACAACAACCCCATGTTACTCAATGCCTCTTCCTAATTATAGTAACTTTCTATTTAAGTTACTCATAAATATTAGAACATTTCTCACTTTCTCTTAATCACTAATCGCAAGTGACAAACTCTATAAATAATTTTCTCTCAATCACTAATCTGAAGCGATTAACTCAATAAACAAAATATTGTTGTTGAATTTACAACTCAATTAAACAAAATAAACTATATGATTTATGATATGAATGAAAGTTCTAGAGTGGTGTAAAGCAAAAACTCAAACAAAAACTCAAAAAGATAAACCCAAATGTTAAGAATCTTCAAAACATGCACATTTCAAATGTGAGATTTGAGCCTCCTTAAATAGCAATGATCCTACCGGGCTTTTCATTTGATCACATCCAAAAAATATATAAGATTTGATTGTGATTTGTTTTTCAACAAAAATCTCCAAAATATATAATTTGTTATTTATTCAAATTCAAATGTAAATTTGCGATTTAAATTGAATGAATTAAGTCTAATATAATCAAACAAATTAACATAAATACATTGCAACATGATAACAACAAATCTGATTGAATTAAAAAATCACGTGCAGAACAATATCCATTATAATCTGTTGTCAAAGGACAAATGTGACACACATACTGGAACATTAGTTTTCTTCAAATCCAAAACATCTTATACACTTTATATGTTATTTTGCAAATAGAAAATCAAAAGAACTACACAAACCATCTTTTATAACCTGTTAAAAATTTTGAAATGCCACAAAAATCACACATAAGATATTCAAAGAATTACAACAGAAGGAAGGTTGGCGTGTGACATTATAAAAGGATAGTCCAAATGTTACCAACTAACCTCCCTTAATGAAAAATTCCAAAATGCGAAGCAGGTTGAGAAATTATGTGATGAAAATTTCAGTGTCAGACGAGTTTTATGTTGCATTCAAAATTTATCTAAAAATAAAATTCACACCCATAAGGGATTACAATCTCAAACTTGATACAATAAAGTGATTGATGCATGTTACTTATTACATCTAACCTATATCTCAAATTAAGATTAAGCATAAAACATGTGATAAATTATAATGAGTTTCATCCGTCTCCATCAATGTATTAAAAATGGAGAAGATATGACGTAAGATGAAGAGAAGAGTTACAAAGTTGCCTTTCAGGGCAAGAACCCACCGTACGAATCTTAGCATGAAACTGATTACTGAACATGTAACAGAGAGAAAACTCATGGGGTCCTATCTATGAATCTATCAACCTTTCTATGGATGACCACACAGAGAAAAGAAGCATTGAAATTTGAAACCTCCATATTATGAGGGCAAAAAGTTTCATAAAAAGATGATAATTCTAACTAACATTGCAGTAGCCAGTAGGGGGGACAGACCTATTGCTTCAGGGTCTTCACGTTCAACTCTTTTTGTGTTGTCAACTTTTTCTTTCCATTTCCAAAGCATCATGCATCATTACTATACCTATTCTTCTTGTTTGGGTCCTAGTTCTTAACTGTTTCAGCAATCAGTTTATGAGTATGGTCGTTTTGGTTTAATTGTTTGCTTCAATAATGCTTCGGATGTTTCTTATATTTTGTGAAAACATATGTATTCTTTTTTTTTTGTCTTTTTCTTTGTTTAAGATATTGACTGTTGATTCACGCCAAACCAAATTAAATGATAATGCAATTTGCAACATAAGTCGTTTGTAAAGATCTTTTTTCTTTAAGTGTTTGTTCACATATTTTGGTAAGACAGTCTTTCGTAATAATATATATACACCTTTGGGGCATGTTATGTTTGATTAGAATGGTGTAATCTACGCACATATGTTTGATTTCTTAAAATGCAAGAAGTTTGAGAGTCGATGGACTAATCCATTTGCAAATATATATTAAAAGTATCACCTTTCCAAATAATATGGTGAAAACTTGTAAATTATTTGAGAATCGGGGATTTTTTATCAATATAATTTATTTTTGTCTCAATATTATCCAATATAACTATCATTTTAACATATATTTCAAAATATCCATTTTTATAAAAAAAAACTTTGTTTTTCACGTGGCACATTTATGGCTAGTCTCATGAATACTTGCCACTCATAGTTAGGTCGAGAAATTCAGTGTAACAAATTGCTCCCCAAAAGGCAATGTTTCGATTTGCATCAAACAAGAGAGACGTGACCTTGTTATCGTAATTTTTCGATGTCGTTTCCGCTATTGCTGACGTCATCGTCATCATTACCCTTTTTACGGAACATTGTCACTTCCAAGATATTCACCTAGCATGTCGTCATCGCTCCTACTTCTTAGGAAGACGTGGATTTTCACATTTTTCAATAACTGCTCTCATTCACCATTAATGCTTGCATCAAAACCCCACGCCAACTCTTCAATTTCTCCTACACCTGCGTCAGATGTCGGATTTCACGCATGCATTGGAGTCTATAAATAGCTTCTCTTAGCTCTTGCCTTATTCATTCACTTCGTCTTTCTGCATTCTCCTTTTCCTCTGCAGAAAACGCGTCAAACCCTTTTCACCATGACCAAAAGCAAGGTTTACATCAAACTCACCACTGGCAACGATCCATTGGCCTTCAAGATTCTTCCTTCTGAAGATGAAGGGATTAAGGATTTTCCTCCTGAGCCTTCTTCGATAGCAACAAGATTGCCATCTGACGAAAATAAATGATGATTCCTTACTCCATGTGTAATCAACTCTACGTCTTTGTTGGGCCGTATCACCCAAAGAGGTTGCAATACTAGGAGCAAATAGGCCTCTATGGCATGGTCAACCTGTCTAAAACTGTCCATAACTCTAGCTTGTGGATGCTGCTGGCGTCGATCTTCTTTTGAGAAGGTTCGACAAACACTTTCCAGCTGCCTTGTGTCATGTTGATTCCGACCTTGTTCGACGTTGTTTCCACCAATCCCAAAATGCTTGTACCTCTTGATGGTCTTGGAACAACATGTTTGTCGCCCTGACATTACACCCTTAAAACGAATTTCTTAGTTATTTCAGCCTCCTTGTGGAAGACAGGTTTGGCCTGATCACAATAAATGAACTGTTTTCTGACGTTTCCCTTACAGCTGTAATCTTATGGGGTGTGTGCTTTTGCACTCCTTGTTTTCTGCAGTGGTTTTTTTTCTTGCTATTTTTCTTTCCTCACTTAGGACAATCAGGACACAACCAATGATCAAGATATAACCCTTAATCAAAGAGATACTCTGAACTAAGAGGTAACCCCTACAAGTATCCTCTGATCTGCATCTCTCAAAGGGGTCAAATGTGCTGATCTTGTACCCAACTTTGGACTTGAGCTGACTCTTTTGGAAAGTCTTAATGATTGTCTTCGTATCAGGCTTGAACTATCCAAGGAAAAACTAGAAGAATCTGAGTCGCAGTTGGAAGGGTTCAAATCGTGATTCCCTGCCTGATCAACATCTTTGTTAATATTTATTTTGTAGTGGCTATGACCACCTTATGTAATGACTCAACCATCTATGGCGAGTTTTAATGTTTGTAATGACTCATCCATCTCTGGCGAGTTTTACTGTTTGTAATGACTTGGCCATTTGGCACTTCTCAAATACCATGGTTGCAGCTTTTGCTTTGTTTAGTACATTATTTTTGTTTAATTCGAATTCTTGTAGCATAGGTTTATGTCGTTTTAGGTACTTACCATTTATTCTAAGAATTTGTTTGTCCACAGACAGTTCTTCGATTTCATAAGCGTAATTTGAGAACACTTGCAGAATTCGAAATAATCCTTCCCAATTTGGGGACCACTTGCCAAGAGTTTGATCCTTTTGATCCATAAGCAAAATCACTTTCCAAACGTAATCCCTGCTTGAGAATTGTTTGGACTTAACCATTTTATTGTAGGCTTTAACAATTCGCTCTTTTTGTCATATCAATGTATCTAATTATGTAAGCTTTTCTATGTCTAAATCAATCATTTCGTCTAACATCTTACTCCAATATTGGTTTGATGGAATTTCATGCTGACGTTGGATTTAGATTGACTAAAAATAAATTTCTACAGGCAACATAGCTTCATGGCCGTAGGCCAATCAAAATGGTGTTATTGCAATTGCCTCCTCTGGGGACGTTCGACAATCCCATATAACTTGATCTAACGTTTGATGCTAATTTATTGGCTTCTTCCCCACGTGTTTCTTGATCAAACTAATAATGGTCTTGTTAGCGGCTTCGACCTTCCCATTTGCCTGAGCATAATAGGGTGTTGAAGTTAATAACCTAATTTCCATTTCTGCTGCAAATTCCTGCATCTTTTGACCCATATAAACTTATCCTTGATCAGTCGTGATAGTTTCGGGAACTCCAAATATGTAGATGATAGTCATCTCAATAAATTCAATTATGGCCTCTTGATCAGATTTCACTAAAGGGTTTGCTTCGATCCATTTCGTAAAGTAATCAATACCGACTAGGATTTTTGATTCTTAGAGGATACATGTCGAGTTTCGCTAATTAGGTCTAAAGCTCATCCTCTAAACGACCAAGGTTTCACTATTGCATGCAACTCACTTGCAGGTACATGTTGTATGCCTGAGTAAACTTGGCATTCTTGGCACCTCTTTGCAAAATCAATATAATCCTTAAGCATGGTGGGCCAATAAACACCCTGGTGACATAAAATCATTTCATCTTGTGCCCCACTTGGTGAGCACCATAAGCTCCACTATGAGTGTTCGACACCACCAAATATTCCTCTTCTTCACCAAGGCATTTGAGCAAAACTCTTTTAGCAGTCTTCTTGAATAACTCATTACCGTTGATTACGTAACTCAACGCTCTGTACTTGATCCTTCGGTCATGGCTAAGCAAATCTTCGACAGTGCAGATCTCAAAGTTCTCTGCGTCCACAAATCCTAACTTTGTCAATGCTAGATTTAATGGGGAGAGCCTTATTGCTTGTACTTTACCTCTCACTTCGATCAAGTTCTCCAACTTATCTTTTGGAACCTTATACCCTGAAGCAATCTGCCCTAATTCATTTGCTTCGTGGTTTTCAAGCCTGGGAATATGTTGAATATCGACGAAGTCAAAACATTTTATCAGTCGGTTTACTATTACGAAATACACGATCAAGTTTTCCTTGATACATCTGTATTATTTTGTGATTTGTTTCACGACTAGCTCAGAGTCTCCTCTGATCTCGACCCGCTTTTCCCCTAAAAATAATAAGACTTCAAGGCCAGCTATTAAGGCTTCGTATTTGGCCTCGTTATTGGAGCTGGCACCTTTGATCTTAAATTTGAACTTCGTTGGCACTTTGTTTGGTGAAATAATTAATACCCCAATGATTGCAACCTTACGAGTCTATCGGATGATCTAACTGCAAGTATATAGTCTATCGCATGGTTTTAAAACATATTGAACATACAACGACTAATAATCAATCTACCTGTTGCGGTGAAAATTGGATATCAAGCTATTAAATTAACTTGAATCTTAATTCTTTTTACAACCGGACTTTATTTTATCCAAAGGAAAGGTCTAAAGAAAGAAAAACCTTTTTCACGATGTAACGACAATGCTTAAGAGATTCGGGGATCGGGGTTTGGTTATACCTAGGGAAGGTGTTAGCACCCTAAGCATCTGTAGTACTCTACAGGAACCTTTTGTTTGATTGCTTGCTAAGTTTGTGAAATGTGTACTATGGATTTAGGATTGGGAGTTGAATGTAAAGATAAGTAAAGACCTAATTGGTTTTCTAAGTTTGCTCGCAAAGACGTCGCATCTTCTACCTACGTATCCTAACTAGGATAGAATCAGAGCAATCGTAGTTCACCTCACAAGGGAAGAAGAACACTAATCATGACAATGATTCTTACACAGAGTTAACAAACTCTTTCCTAGGGTTCTAGTTGAAGAACACTCCTAGTACAGGTGGGTCTCTTAGACTTGAAGCAAAGTCTAATGGCTTCTAATCTAGGGTTAGAGTGACTTAACAAAGTCAAAAGAGGGATGAGGGATGTATCCATGACATGGGGGTCAAATGGACAGACTTTTCCTTTGGAAGTAAACAGAAGAGGCAACTGGATGAGAGCTAACAAGCTTCATCACTTGGGGAAGAAAACAACAAGAAAATTAACAACATAATAAAGTCATATTCATGGTAACAACCATTAAATAAACATGTGGAATGATAAAGATGAAGGTACATTAATGACAATCGAAGCAGATGAATTAACAGGAACTGTGACGACAGATCGAGTTCAATTAGATTCAACAGAGGGAACATGGTAACAACCAAAAATAAAATCCTAGCAAGTTAACTAACATATAAGGATATAAATACAAGCAAGTATCACAAACAAATTCAAGTATAACCAAAGAAAAATTCATTTGTACATGCGTAAACGAACGTAAAATGCACTTAACTTGCACGAAGTCAAAAGAGATGAAAATTTAGGCAAACATGAAAATAAAAAATATGGCATGAAATTATACATCAAGATGAACATAATGAAAAAAGAACGGGTGAAAAACGATTAAAATTGAGAGAGATAAGAATTTTTGAAAATGGAGTGAAAAATGACAAAAAAAAAATAATAAAAGAGTTTCCCTCCTCAGGGGTCAAACTCAGGTTCAAGGCGTGCAAGGCGTATTTTGGCATATCGTCATACCACTGGGGTGGCTACACATCCGTTGATTGATGCCACCCCATAAATATATAAGGGATGCTCACTTTGAATTCCTGGGCAAGAATGACACTCAAAATATGATTTACGTTTTCACTCGTAACTTTTCGATTCTTAACAAAACGCGATGAAATTTATTTGTATCTTGACCATAAAAATACAAGGATCATGATGGTGCACTTAATTTTCTGAGATTCTTCTTCTATTTAAAAATTCGATAGTGTGTGTGCTTGGGAACTTGAAAATGCATTTTGATGTTCACAACTTGTTTCAAACATTTTTTATTCAAACCAAAGATATATACAGCCCAAATATATGGTGATGAAGGATTCACGCACTTAAATCAAACTCAATGCAAACAGTTTATGAAAATGACATGTCAAGTTGCAATTTTTGTTAAAAGATGCATTTTGAAGTGAAACATTCATGACAACTAGTTTTGAATCAAGATAATCATGCACACACAACTTAATAATGATAATGGATGGGCTTATGCAAATGATAAGGTCTAAATCATGCTGTGGTGAAAAATGGTATGTGAGTTGCAATTTTGTGCCTTTGATGCATTTTGAAATGATCAACTCAATACAGTCAGTTTTGAATTAAAGCAATCATCTATACATGATACAAATGAGCCATGGAGTGAGTGGAAGTGCATAGCAGAGATGAAAACCAGCTGTGACGACAAGTGTTGTGTGAATTGCAAAAGTAACAAGTGTGATGTGCAGGCTGTGAAGTATTTTAAATTCCAGACTCACATTGATCAAACCAATCATTCATACACTTTAAATATATGCTAAAGACTGTGTTCATGTTCAGAAATAAACTCATAATTGTCTGTGGCCACACCTGTCTTTCAAAATGCATTTTGGTCATTTGTCAAGGCATGAGAAAACCTAAATCATGATTCTAAGCATTTCTGACTAAATCAACCATATACACACTTCACATACATGTTATAGAGTGAGTGTCAATGTCCAAAAGCGTTCAAAACTGTTTGGTATGGAACATGTTATGCAGACTGGTATTTGGTTGTTTGGTGGTGCAGTGGAAACTCCAAAATCACTTTCAGGAATATTTTGATTACATGAATCACATACACAACTTACATTTATGATATTAAGTGGATGCCAACAAAAATTAAGGTACAAAATAGCTTGTGTTTAAAACTGGTATGCTGGCAGCAAGTTTGATATTTGTGCAAAGCCTCAAAGTATCCAAAACATGATTAAAGCACAAAGTCATCAAGAACAACATACACACACATCACCTATACATAATCAAAGATGTCTAAGCAGGAAATAGACCCCAAAACAATCTGTGATGCAAAAGGTAATTTCAAGCTGTTATTGGTGTTTTTGACAAAAGCATGAAAAACTCCAAATCATTTCCTGGCATATTCAAGTTAAACTGGTTGTGCACACATCTTTTACATGTCATTTACTCATGAAAACATAATAACAAGATAAAACATCATGACCATGACAAGAGTTCTTGACAAATACTCAAAATGGGCAGCTAGATCATATTATCACCAAAATCACTTCAAAGTGGTAACCATGATAATGTATGATTAAAGAAGAGTTTGAAAGTTACTTACCTCTTTGTAGACAGGTCTTGAGCAAGTGAAAATATCAAGAAACCCAGAGAACTTCAACTTCCTCTTTGACTTGAGACCTTTCTTCCTTTTGAAGCAATGTGCAAATACAAGGACAGTTGGAGAAATAGGTCTCACCAATGAATTTTAACACTTTGGACAGTTGAAAAACAATATATAAGAGGTGTTTGAGTGATTAAAACACTAAGCAAATGCTTAGAACAAGATTTGGTAGAATTTGTAGCTTTTGGTCAAAGTATCTTGATGTAGAAGTTGACTTTTTGCAAAATGAGGTTTTTGAGAGGTTTAATGGTTTGGACACCTTCTATATTATGTTTATGGACTGTGTGGATGGCATTTGAAAGTTTAGAATGGTTGGAAATGGTTTTGGGTGTTGAACTGTCCAAGACAAATTTTGGAGGTTTTTGGTGATTTTGCAATTTTGTGAATTGAGAGCAAAGAATGGAAAGACTGAAGGTTTTCAATCTTTATGGTTTTTAGAAGATTGTTGATGATCAAAATGAAGTGAGGGAGAGTCCTATTTATAGGCAAATGAAGTGGCTTGGGCAGATTTGGAGGTTTCTTCATTTTGAAGAAAGGTTTTGGATTTTTTGGTTAAACCTCCACAAGAGGGTTTCTTTGGCTGATAGGTAAGCCTCATTAGTCAAGAAAATGATGAGTTTTAGAGGTCTAAATGCAGGCTAGAAGCATAGGCTTGTGGCTGGATCAGAATCACTTTTACAGCTCATGCTTGTTTTTCACTTTTGGATGCAAGTTGCAAATCCACTTGCAAGGCAACTTGCAAGCTTGGCTTTTTCTTCTCTTCTGCATAATTCTTGGTTCTTTCATACTACAAACACCTCACATATCTGATACAATATGTTTCACAAGCTGAGATTGGCCAACTTTGATGAAAGAATGAATTCTTGAGTTTTGACAATGTGGGACTAAAGTGAAAAACCACCAACTTGCCATGACCATAACTTTCAGCTCACAAATCCTTTTGAGATGTGCTAGTACTTTTTAGAAAGCCATCAAATAGCTCTAAAACATTCATGTTTTCATGAGTTTCAATTTCCCAGAGGAACTTGGCCAACAAGCCTTCCAAAGTTGCTAAAAAATGAACTTAAAAATGAAATTTCTCTAAATCTTTTTCCCCTCTAGAAATGAATTTGATCATAACTCCAAATCTATGCATTTTTTGATCATGGACCACTTAGGGACTTTTGTAGGACTTGTCAAGAGCTTCCAAATGAGCTTTGAACCAACTCAATTGGATGTGTGGTTAAGGAGTTATGGTTTAGCCCCTTTCAAAACCCTAATTTCCCGGTTTTTCGATTACTCCTTCATCCTTGATCCAATGGTCATGAAAATTGATGTGCAAGTTCAATATGACATGAGGAACAATTTTGTTTCACAACTTGAAGTCCAATTCCTAAAATTTGGAGAGTTGACTTTTCGGTCAACCGTACGACCGATCGGTGACTACCGAGTCGCCTGTTGACATTCTGGACCTCCTGAGACTTTGAAACTTCTTAGATGAACTTTATTGAGCTATATGAACTTCATGAATCATAATCCCACCATTAAACATCTTCCAACATCAAAGTCAAACTACAGTTGACTTTTACTAGTCAAAAACCCTAATCGGGTGCCCTGAAATACACTGGTCTGGATTATGGGGTAACAACCTCAAATTGGATTCTCAATTGACATCATATGATACCCTTGACCTTGTTTCATAATTTAATGAGCCCAAAACATTGACTAATCACACCCTTGAAGTTTTGATTTGACTGTATAAAACCCTGATTCATCTGCAACTTGACAAAGACAAACTTGCATTGGGTTAAGGTTAGAAAATTCATGAGTATGCTCCTAAAATGATAATGAGAACCTAAGGGGCCAAAATTTGGGGTGCAACACTACCGTTATCAGTTGATGTTGTGTAAAGCTAAGGCTAATGGTTAAAAAGATTCAGACGAGAATAAAAACGTAATTTACTAAAGGTTTGGAAATAATCATAAAAAGAGAGGCCGAAATATGGATTCCGTGTTCCTCAAGGAATCTGTAGATTTTAGGCACTAAAAGTAGTTAGACTATGTTCCGTAAAAAATATTGGTTTAAAGACTTCGTCTCACACTCTCACGCTATTGACTAAAGCCACAATCCCTAACCATGAGATTTTTCTCTCGCTCGCCCATTTTAATTAGAAAATGTATTTTGAAAATCAATTAGATCTTAATCGATACCTGAAGTACTCTCGCTGTTTTCAGGATCGATGCCTAGTTTCTACTATCCGGTTCAATCCTCACACTCTCGCGCTATCGGCTCGAACCTTAGTTTGCTTTTCACTCTCGTGACAAAACATTAGGATTTACAATTGGAAACTAAAGCCAAAACATAATTTTACAATAATATTACACATATTATTTTCTACCGAGTCCCGTCGGTAACGACGATCCTCATACGCCAGACTCAGACAAGTTTAGCCAGACATTATTTCAAATAAAAATAATATAAACGCATCATTTGAATTTAAAGGCAGCATATCAATAAGTAAAATAATGTGATGACAATAATTTAATTAAAGCGATAAAAACCTGTAAAGTAGAAATGAAAGCAATACTTGAAGAAACAAATAAACTTTGATTAATTCCAGCGAGATTGTTGTTGATCCAAGGGTACAAGAAATAAGTAAAAACAGAATTTGGGTTACAATCCCTCGATGTGAGTTATTGTCACTTTTACAAGTGATTTTTCTGCCTAATACTAGAAACTAATTTCGACAGAGCTTCCGTACGACTTGGATGCTCCGAAATATGGAGGAGCAGCCTATAAATAGATGTCCAATGTGTCGCTTGCGCGAAAATAAGGTGCCGCCATGACAGAAGAGTCGCCACCTTTCGTTATTTATCCCTCAGAGCGGGAAAGGAAACGATCGGAAAAACCTGACGAAAAAGGGTAAGACAAGGTCATCGCAACCGTTGTCTGGGTTCGGGAGTCGGTTACGCAAGGGGAAGGTATTAGCACCCCTCACGTCCGTCGTACTCGACGGGATCCATGCTTGTTTGTTTACTTGGACAGGTTGGTTATAATCTATCTACCTATCAAGGCTGGCTGAAGAAGAAAAGAAAAATGACTCGGCAAAGCGTCGCACTTTATGCCTACGTATTCTCATCAGAGAATGAGAAATCAGAGTCAACGTAGTTCGGCCTACGAAGGGTTATGGGGGGAAAGGTTGAAGGTTGCTCGCTAGGACGTCGCGTCCTATGCCTACGTACTTCCACACTGTATGGAAGATCAGAGCAAACGTAGTTCGGGAAACTACGGGTCATTTCCTGAAAGAAGTGTTTTTTATTGTGTTTGCGATTTCAACCGCGCTAGAGACTATGACCTGAGAGTGAATGCGTCGCATGTCACCCAAAGGGTACCATACTAAACATCCAATCTCAGGTAGCTTAAGGCTCATACCGTACGAAAGAAATCATTCATGATTACTGTATCTTAAACTGCTTTGAGATGAGAAGAGAACAGGCCCAACTAGGAGGGAGACTATCAAGTCCTACTGTTATCATGCCACGGATTCATCCTATGGTTGAGGTTTGAACAGGGAACTCCTAGAAGTTGTCATGCATAGGTTTCAACCTAAAAATCTATCATCAAATCCTTATCAAAGGAAATTAGAGTCCTAAGGGATCATGTCAATGATACACCAAACAGACAAAGCATCAGCTTAATAGTAAAATGCATGCAATGCAAGTGAGGGAGGAAATGTGTGTGGGGCTTCAGCCTCCACAAGCTCATCTCAACCTCAAGCCAGTCATGAAATAACAGTAATCATACTGAAATATAAACAACATGCTATCAAGCAATAAACAGTAAACTGCAATCACACAGATAAAAGAAATGAAGTGCCATCAGGCAGACAAACCACATGCTTGAGAAAGAAATGATCTACATCTAATCTCTAATCCTAACCCCAGCAAAATCTTGATCAAATCTGGGCAAAGCCCTAAAGCAAAATCCTGATCAAATCTGAGCAAAGCCCTAAAGCAAAACCCTAAACAAGAGAAAGCAATCCCAGTCTTCAAGCTTCAAAACAAGCTTACCAAAGAAAGGGAGCTAAGTAGGCAGACTCATAGTGCCCTCCTCAGGAAAGCACTAGGAGGCTTATACTCAGGAGTCATATCCTATGTGGCTCAACAACTGTGATCAGTTTACGTTCCTCCTCAGGAGAAACTAAACTCACATGAAGGCTCCAACATCACTGGATATTTAGGAAATCCTACCTGAACTAGTGGAACTAAGTGAATAGACCCATAAGACCTTCCTCAGGAAAGTACTAGGAGGCTTCCACTTAGGAGTTGTATCCCATGTGGCTCAGCAACTGTGATCAGTTTACATTCCTCCTCAGGAGAAATTAAACTCACATGTTGTCTCCAACATCATTGGATACTTGAGAAATCCTAGATGAACTAAGGGAACTAAGTGAATAGACCCATAGGACCTTCCTCAGGAAAGTGCTAGGAGGCTTCCACCTAGGAGTTGTATCCCATGTGGCTCAACAACTGTGATCAGTTTACATTCCTCCTCAGGAGAAATTAAACTCACATGTTGGCTCCAACATCATTGGATACTTAGGAAAGAGGTGAGAAGAAAGAATGAAAGTCATTCATAGTGCCTTCCTCAGGAAAGTACCATGAATTCCCCTCAAACTTCAGGATCTCAAACCTCACAGACAGGGAATAAGCTCCAAACTCTGGGTCTCTGAGTCTTGATCTTCAATCTTCTCCTTCATCATGCTCTTCAACAAGATCTTCAAGACAAACCAAGCCCCACAACAAATTTCCAAAAATAAACCCCAGAGACAGACAGATCTCAAACAGACAGTCAATACAATCAGTCAACTTCAGAAAATACCTAAAAATACTAAAGCAAGAGGGAAAAATCTAACAATCATTCACAAGGGTCTATAACATCTACCCATACCATCCCTATATACCCATACCCAAAAATCAAATCAAAACTCTCCACAGAAAATGAATTATTTCACCTATGCATCCTTAAACCCTAATTAGGTACCCTAATGCTAACCTAATTAAACCAATCAAATTTTAATCTAAAAATCAAGAATTAAATCCTATGGGGAACTATGATTCAATATCTAATCACACCAAAAAGAATGAACTAAAAATCCTAAGGGGAGGTCCTAAAAGAAATTCTACAAAATGGAGTACAATATTAACCCTATTAAAATGCTATTTAAAAGGATAATATTATAAAAATATTAAAAGAAAAATAAAATGGAATTTTATTTTTTATTAATTTTCTACACAAAATTATGAGCCTACAGAAAAAACAAGAACTAAAAAATATTTATTTTTCAATTTTATATGAATTATTGAAAATGCAAGAAAACATTAAAAGAAATGAAAATAAAAGAAATTGAATTAAAAGGGGAGGGGGTGCCAGAATGAATACGCCCTGTTATCTTTCTATGATGGGCCCATGAAGGGGTGGTGCGAATATCAACTTCGCTAGGCCCATGCGCTCAGAAAATCAACAGAAAAATAAAAAGAAAAAGGTTAAAACTGCGGTGCAAATAGCAGCTAGCTGACGTTCATTTCCAGTTTGGGCCGCTGGTGGGGGGTGTGCCTAGCAGTGGGGCCTAAGGCCCAATCCAATTCACCACTCAGCTTTCACACAGGGGGGTGAACGAGTAATTGGTGGGTATGCCTCAGCAAAACCAAATTGGGCTTAACCCAGCCCAGACCTAACCCTAATCCAACCAGCCTATGAACAAAACAATCTCCTTCCCCAATTCTCTGGTTACTGTTCACCCCAAGCCAAACCCTAGCCGTCTTCTCCCAACTCTCCTCTCAAACAATCTCCGATCCTCTCAATCTCAACCTTCTGAAACCCTAAATCAAGCTACCTCTTCTCACGCCGTTACGATTCAACATCCTCCCTACTTCTCTCAGCCAACACAAACCAACCTAGCTGTAACCTTCATTCGGACTAACACAGATAGCACGTTCTATAAACAATGAACAACACGAACATACCTGATGAACGCGTCTGAAGATCTCAATAGGTGGAGATTCTGGAGATTTGCGAAGGTGCGCTTGAAGAACAATAATTTCTCTGGGGAAAAAAACTGAGGGAGACGAAGATCTTAGAAGCTTCTAGGGATCTGACGGTGGATGTTCTTGGACGTGCTTTGCAGAATTGATGAACGCCGTGTGTACGAAGATGAAGGGGAGAAAATCTGGGAGCGATGAAGGTTGACGGAGGTTGAGGGTCTTCGGAGTTGCTTGAACGTTCTTGGATGTCCTCACGATCTGGAAACGGAGGAGGATTGGAGGTGTTGGAAACGTGAAGCACAATGAAGGTTTGAAGAATTTCTGGGTTTTCTGGAGATTTCTTTGAAGATTGAGGGACGAATCTGGGCAAGATGATGAAGTTTCCGGCGACGTTGAGTTCTCCGGTGAGGTATGGATGAAGGTGGATGGAGGAAGAATAGAGGAGAACGAAGCGTTTCTGGAGATTCTGGGCAGAAAATTAGTACCGGCGGTGGTTGCGGTGGCCGGTGACGGTTGGGGCTGCCGGCGGGAGTTGGTTAAGGCGGATGCATGGCCGCCGGTGACTCTTCCGGTGAGGTCAGTGGGGAGTCTGCATGTGTGGCACGTGGCCTGAGAGGCGCTGGCTGGGGGGACACGTGGTGAGAAGCGCTTGCAGAGGGAGAGGGTAAGTGGGTGAGGTGTCAGCTTCTGGAAAATTCTGAGGTGTGAGGTGGTCGGTCCTGGAAGGGGACGCGTGGATTGACTTTATAGTGACAAGTGTCACTTGCAAACTCTGGACAAAAAACTGACAAAAAAGACTGGACTGAAAATTGAAGTGGGCCTCCAAAAATCCCCTCTGGGCCCATACGAAATAATGGCCAAAAACCTAAAAACTGAATTAGAGAAAAAACACCTAATTGAAACTAATCAGAAATCAAGTCTAATCTGACTAAAAGTAAATTGTAATTAAATCTAAATGACAGTTAACTATCCTAGTTAATTCTAACAAATTCAATTAAATTCTAAACAAAAGATTAATCCTAATTAAATCTAAAAACATGATTAAAATCTAACTAACTCTATGTTAATAAAACTTCTACTAATTTCTATTTAATCCCTAATAAACTCTATATTATTTATTTAAAACTATTAAAATTCTATTATCCTAAAACAAAAACTATTAAATCTATATTAAAACAAACTCTATTTATTTCTATTTAAAAACTACTAAATTCTATTAAAACAAAAGAAAAATCTATATTCTCTTCTATATTATTCTAAAAACAATTAAAAACAATTTTAAAATCTATTATATCCTAAAAATGATAAAACTATTAAATCTATATAAAACTCTATAAAATTCTAAAAAAGATTTAAACTATTTAAAAATGTAAAAAAAAATCTATTTAAATCCTAAAAAATGATTAAAAATCTGATTAAAATCCACAAAGGTCTATTAAGCCCTAAAAATGCAAACAGAGGCCAATAACCAACATAAAAGAGCGTGCGACCAGATCAAATCAACCAGTAAACCCCTGGCCTCAGAATATTCCCCAATCACCATGCAAGCTGAAAATCACCGAGGAGCGCACAATTTCCCGAAAATACAACCCTGATGATCTGGACTGGATCTGCCATATCTAGTAAATGAAACCCAAACTGTAACTCTGATATCCTCTGTCTTTACACACATATCACGCATCTGATATGCGAGTACGAATTTAAACCACGAGCCAGCTAGGAGAACCGGTTGGTCAAATTTTGGGGTGCAACAGCTGCCCCTATTCAAACGGCTTGAACCTGACTGGATGAGAAGCGAACGGCTCTCAGCCAATCACGGTGCGAGACGGTTGAATACCGGTAAACCCGAAAATTTGCCAACTGCACGAGCACACGATACTTTGTGGGGAACAAACCTTCGAACACTGCAACACTAGCTGCTCAACAAATGGCTGGAGAAACACTGACCTGGTATCACCGTCAATTATCCACATTAACTCCTAATATTGCCTTCAGACAACCAAAACACCCAACATTACTGCTGGAGAACTAAATCTGACAAAACAACTTTGACCTGGGGTTCACCCCTGGTAAATGGAACAAAAGGTACGCTTGCGTATTTGGAGCTACTCTGCTGGGGATGAGAGACTCAACCAAGCACACTCTGATCTGGGGTTGACCCTCAGAACGATAACGAACATCCAAATACTACTGCATACTGAGCCCACCGTAGAACTTCAACATTAACGATATACGAAACCCTGGCCCCTGGCCACTTCCAGCTTCAGCTAGAAGGGATCTTCAAGTACTCCTGAAGATGGTATCCTTGGCCTCCAAGGATATAAACCTTGCCCGTCGGCGATTCCAGCTTCAGCTAGAACAGATCTTCAAGTATTTCTGAAGATAAACATCCTTGACCTTCAAGGATGTAACTTTGCCCGTCGGCAACTCTGCAGGAGGTATCTTCGACTTCAGTCTGAAGAAATGGTCCTTGGCCTTCAAGGATACATGGATATGCCTTCAGGCAACTCCGCCTCTGCTATAGAGCATCCGTGACTTCAGTCAGGGATATACTTCGGCCTTCAGTCCGAAAAATGAATCCTAGGTCATTCATGACCTTGGGGATAACCTTACCTTCGCTTCAGCTTGGGAAATCTGTGACTTCAGTCAGAGAAATGGTATCCTGAGCCATTCATGACTCTACGGGGATTCAAACACTTTGCCTTCAGGCAAAACTCCGCTTCAGCTAGAGAAACGTCTTCAACTTCAGTCAGAAGAAACACTATTCATTTGATCGCAATCAATCATCACCTCAGGACAACTGACTTGGTCTTCAGGCCAACACGGATCACCTTGTTATATATACAAACTTTGGAACCTTGTCTTCAGCCACATGTTGATTCATCAACAAGGAAATCTGAACTCACAGGAACCTTCTGATATCGCCTTCAGGCGTTTACGAAGTCAATCTTCAGATTAGACATCACTGTTGGAGCAAACATATCACGCTGCTATTCTCTTGACATCCTGTCAAGTCGTTGCTAAGTAAAAGCAAACATGCCGGGTCACCGGGCACAATCATCAGGTTAACAACTCTATTGAGGAGAGAGGAATGAGGGTTCACCCAAACAATCCTGACGACTCACTAGGGAAAAGGAAGAAGGGTTCACCCGAACAACCTTGTAGACTTTGCTGCAGAAAGACGAGAGAGCTCACCCAAACGACTTTAACAACTGCTGGAGAATAACGAAAGAGCTCACTCAGACGATTCCTACCAACTTTACTGTGGAGCAAATACTTCTGTTCGAGAGCACGGTAACCACCTGGTTCATGCTTCATATGTAAATGCTGGAAAAATGGGCGTAATGCTCCGCGCGAAACGGAATGCTACGCTTTTGAGTAAATGTTATGCAATCATGCAAGGAAATGCCCCAGCAAAATAAATGCTGGGAAGAGGAACCATCCACTCGGGGAGAGTAACCAATCTACTGAGGAAGAGCTACCCTTCAAGGGAGCTGCATTTTCTGCCAATCTCATCTGGACTTACACTTGAGGATGACGGGCTCCTCCGGAGAACACAGCACACCAGGCTGATCAACACACTATCCTCTGCTATACTCTACATGGGGAAAGCGATAAATGCCCTGAACGGCTCTCTGGGAAACGACCCTTCTGGGGAACATAGCCTTCAGGCTACAAGACACTCATGTCATTAAGTCCTCAAACTCACGGGGATAAACAAACTTCTGCTTGCTGGACAATCCTTCAGGATCTGCTTGGGGAAACATTTCATCTACCACTCATGGCTGTGCTCGACTGGGGATATCAATCTACCTGCCTGCTGCTGGGGAAACATTTCATCTACCACTCATGGCTGTGCTCGGCTGGGGATATCAATCTACCTGCCTGCTGCTGGGGAAACATTTCATCTACCACTCATGGCTGTGCTCGGCTGGGGATATCAATCTACCTGCCTGCTGCTGGGGAAACATTTCATTTACCACTCATGGTTGTGCTCGGCTGGGGATATCGATCTACCTGCCTGCTGCTGGGGAAACATTTCATCTACCATTCATGGCTGTGCTCGGCTGGGGATATCGATCTACCTGCCTGCTGCTGGGGAAATGTCAACCACCTGCTGGGGAAAAGACCCCTACTCTGTTGGGGATTCCAAGGATTATCCTGGGCGACTTTTGCCGGGTACAAACCAATCACGGCTTGAGCAGCTTCCAAGGACTCGATTTTCTTGGAGTTTCAGGCATTGTCCTGGGCGATCTTCGTCGGGGACGCTACTGGGGAGCTCAAGAATCATCCTAAGCAACCAACTCGGGAAACTGCGCTGAGGTCTTAAGAATCATCTTAAGCAAACGGCCCTGCTGAGAAATTCAAGAATCGTCTCGAACTGAAGAATTCGCTGGGGATCTCAAAAATCATCTTGAGCGTGCGACTGTGGGGATTACACCGGGGTCTTAAGAATCATCTTAGGAAAGCGACCCCGTTGGGGAGAATGTTAGGAATCATCCTGAGCAACTGATCCTTTGGCCGAACACCTGTAAAACAAGAATGATAATAACCTAGATCATGCGTATGATGCCTATGCTTCGGCGCTATGCCCCACACGGTGGAAATGCTATGCGTTTATGCTAAATGCTATGCAATCATGCACTATGATGCGATCCCATTAGCAAAATAAATGCCGAGGGGAGATCCTCCTGTCAAGGAGAAAGAACTACTCAGATAGGGGAATCATCCCGCTGAGGAGGAAAACTGCACGCCAATATCAATTGGACTCCGCTTGGGGAATTGATCTTCTATTGACTGCTGCAGGGGAAACAACTTCAGTTGATTACTGCAGGGGGACGAAGCTCTACGAGAACCTGAACTTGCTGATATCAATCGCGAGAATAAACTGCGTGACCGTCTCGGCTACTTTTCTGGGGATAACCACTCTGTGGGGAAACAACTTCAGCTGCTCAACACTCCACTGGGGAACCAACCATGATCTGATCACCTTCCAAGGATTCGGCTCTCTTGGATATCTGCAAACTCGGCTGAGGAAGAAGAAATCATTCTGCTTTGCTGGAAAGAGTACAGCTCTGGGGGAATACCGCATCGGCTGTTCAATACTCTGATAGGGAAAATCCACTCATGGTCCTAATTGCTTCCAAGGATTCAGCTCTCTTGGGGGTTTGTGGACTCAGCCGGGGAGAGAGAAATCATTCTACTTCAACGGGAGGGTACGACTCTGATGAGGAATTTCAATTCCACTAGGGAAGAAAGAATCATCTGACTTCGGGGAGAATACAACTCTGCAGAGGAATACAACATCAGCTGTTCAGTGCTCGGCTAGGGAAAATCCACTCATGGTCCCAACTGCTTCCAAGGATTCGGCTCTCTTGGGGGTTTGCGGACTCAGCCGGGGAGAGAGAAATCATTCTACTTCAACGGGAGGGTACGACTCTGATGAGGAATTTCAATTCCACTAGGGAAGAAAGAATCATCTGACTTCGGGGGAGAGTACAACCCTGCAGGGGAATCTCAACACCAGCTGCTCCAACACTCTACTGGGGAAGGGGGAATCATCCGACTTTGGGAGAGAATACGGCTTTGGTGGGGAATTTCAATTCCGCGGGAGACTTCAGTCTGGCACCATCAGTTACTGCATCCTTCGGCATACGAACAGCTCCCTACAAGACTTGCACTTGTGACCCGGTGCTGGGGGAGACACCTGCTTCGGCGACTTTACTGGGGAAAACACGAGCTTCGGTACCCGAACATTTCTATGAAATCTACCCTTGTGACCCGGTGCTAGGGGTCATGAGCTTCGGCCCTTGACTCAGCTGATGAGGTGACGTTCCTTCAGGATGCGTCTGCTTGGGGAAGAGAATCACCTCCGCCTGGGGAGACATGTCAATGCTCGCTTTCTTGCGTTCAGATTCTGCGGAGGAGAGACTACTGAACCCTGCTGGAGAAGGAGGACTCGCCCTGCTTCGGGGATATCAATCCTGGTCTGCTGAGGGTAATCTTGACCTTAATCTGATAAGGGATAAACGCCATCTCAATTGGCTGCAGTCTCAAACTGTACAGGGGGGACAACCTCAGACCGTACATCTCTGCTGAGAAACGATCCTGGTTCAACAACGTCAACACAGGGAATTCAGACTACCAATCATGGAGCCAAGTAACGGGTTAGGCCGTAGGACAACAATCCAATGACCACAAGGCTTCTTCAGAAGGCTCAGGTTTTGGCAGGGTAATGACACGATTCCCGGATACTCAATTCTTGCTAGGGTGAACAAACTTATTTGAACAACTTGCCCCAGTGCAATTCAACTTGCCTCAATCCGACTTTTGGGGGATAATTCATTCTGAACCGAAAACAACTGGCAACAAGACAATCCTCAGATGGCCTGTCCCAATACCTGCACAACGGAAGGATTCATCCTCCACTAATCAACTCTTAGCATGGTCGGCTTCAATATCTCTGAAGTAATTTGCCCCTGAACGAGCGATGAGCGACTCAACATGCTCTGATTGAACACTGGAGGGATTTGTCCTCAAATCGCAAGAATTCTAGATAACTGCCCCTGATTGGGTCTCGAGAAGATTCACTTTCGATCAACCGCTTCTTGCATAAACCGCCCCATAATCAACTGATACTCCGGGACTTATCCTCAGACAAACTGATTCCAAACTCACAAGAAGTCAATGCCCAAAATTCACAGGGCTTTGCAGCATACCATTCTGACCCAGACCTCTGACGATTCAGTCCTGATTGACTATTCCCTGTTGAAGTTCCTCCGCATCAGCTACTGACCTGCAATTAAGATTGTTTATTCACGAATGGTAATTTTAATGCAGTGTTCATGCAAATTTCGAAAAAAATGTTGTACTGTCACTCATTTACGTGTTATGCTAGTGAGTGGCGAATGAACCAAAGAGTTCAAACGTAGTGCTGAGGTGATTAGTGAAAAATACAATAAGGATATGATTAGTAAATCATGAAGGAGTCAGGTTACTCAACCTTATCGTAATGCGCTCTCAGAATAAACCCTGCCTCAATTAGGTCTTTTAAGGGTTGTATCGTGGTCGGGTTCACGGTTCGTGAAACAAAGGATATTTGGCTCAAATTATGATTTGTACCCACCCCTTCTACGTGATGTTCTCCGATCCTAAAGTCTAGTTAACTTAGCTCGAGCGCTCGCCTCTTCGAGAGGTATGTTGAACATTGGGAACAACTGGTTAAAGAATTCACAAGGTGTTTCGGAGTGACAGTTACTCCTTTTTCGTTTCGGTGTCTGTATCTACACGACTTCGTCCTTATTTGAGGATTTTTCTTCTTTATATCCTTTCTTTTTCATTCTTTTGATTCCCTGATTTTTGCCTGGACTGACTCTTCAGAGTTCTTTTCGATTTTTCTTTTGAAGTCCAGCGGGATGCCCTGATTTTTTTGCCTAAGTATTTGCTTTCTAGCTTATTCTTTTTACTTAGCGGGCTTTTTTCTCGTTTTTTTTTCTTTTGGAACGAGTCGTGCGACACTGGTTGTCTTGATTGCTCCGAAAGGATTATAACTGTTTCACTCCTGGTTGGTGAGGTTTAACCATTGTGGTTGATGAGGTACAACCTCTGGAGAGGAATATGATGTGATTGGTCCTCGAAGGACAACATTCCTCTATAAGACTTGAACGCTCGATCAAGCTAACTGACAACTACCCTGCCCCGGGTTAAGATGTGAGGGTTAAAAAGTCTGAAAGAAACTCCTACTCCTCGGCTCGAAGTGGTTAACAAGGGATTCTCTTCCTTATCTCTCCGGTGTTTAGGGGATTTGAAACAATGCCTTGTACGTCATCGGCTAGGTCTTATCTGAAAGCAATACGATCATCGGCTATGAGTATTCGGTTTCATCATCCTCCCTCCACTCGTTGCTAATCATAGTAATAAAGTGGAGTAAATAAAATGCAAGTGTCAGTGCAATGCAGTAAATGAGTGACAACGACATAACTAATTCAGAAAAATGCATAGTCACTTTATTAATATTGCCATTCGAAACATACAATGTTTAACAGCAAGTAATAACTAACAGAAAAGAAACTACAAATGCAAATGGTAAAAAAGTCCGAGGACTGCCGATGCTGAGGACGTCTGCCTGTCTGGATCACTGGCTTCTGGAAATAACCCTCTGAATCTGCGAGCTCAAACAGCTGAGAGGTTGTCACGCACAACCAAAACTCCATCTGGAAAGGAAATACACCCTTGGTCGATCAATTGTTGCACTTTCGCCTGGAAAGCCTTGCAATCTTCAGTTGAATGCCCCAGAGATCTACCATGGTAACCACACTGAGCATGAGGATTGTACCCTGGAGGGTAAGGCTCTGGCACGGGCTTGAGAGCTTTCGGTTCCACCAAAGAATTCTGAATCAACTGTGGAAGAATCTGGCTATACGGCACAAGCACTGGATGGAAAGAAGCATTCCTTTGTTCTAAGTGGGTGCGAGGCCTCTTTTGATCCTGGTGATGGTATTCTTTCCGCCAAGAAGTAAAAGGTCGTCGTTTCTGAAGGGCAACGGTCCCTTGTTTAGGCGCTTGCGTCCTTGAACTTGATCCAGGTAGAAACTGCGAGCGAGGCGATTCAGTCACCAAAGGTCGTGGGACATATTCAAGATCTTTCTCAGCTTCAGGCAAAGGAGTGGAATCATTCACCTCTTCTGCGGGGTATGGGATGAACTTTCCCGATGCTCTCATGCCGCCCGGCACAAGCCTAATTGTCCTTGAGTCAATAAGGTCTTGAATCTTATTCTTGAGAGTCTTACATGTTTCAACATGGTGCCCTGGTGCTCCTGAGTGGAAATCACAACGTATGTTGAGATCAACGTCTGGTGACACGTCACCTGGTGGATCCGAGGTCCGAAGCTTGAGAATGCGGTTCTGAACCAACAGGGGCAACAGCAGGGCATAACTCACAAGTATTGGGTCCACAGCTCTATCAAGTAGCTTCTTCTTTTGATTATAACCTTCAGGGTTATTCTGAGATGCCCGACGCGGCTGCTAACGAGACAGGTCTTGAGCTTCATGCTGTGCAGAGGATCTATGAGGTCCATCTGGCTTCAGCACAGGTGGCACTGACGGCAATGGGGGAAGCACTTTGGTCTCCTCCTTGGGTGCTTGACCACTCTCCTTTTTTAGCATACTTCTCACCACTCCCATGAGAAAGCTCAACTGATTCTGCAGCTGCTGATTCTCTTCTCTGAGTACCTGCTGGTCCAGACGCACTGCCTGTATGTCATTCATGACCTGCCCCAACTGGCTTTGGATTTTCCCCAACTCAGCTTGTATCTGCTCCATTAGTCTGAGTTGCTTGATTTTGAGTCAAACCTGCAAACACAAGGGTTAGAAGACACGCCCCGGCTTCTGTCATGCAAGATGAATTATGCTAATGCCATGGGTGTCTGTACGTTCAGGAGATCACCCCTAATTCTGGTGTCAACGTGCCAACATAGTGTCAATGCAATGATAAGACTGGATCCATTCATGGAAGAAAATATCTCATATTGCTCGGGACACCAGAATCAGGGTACGAAACGCGCCTGCAGCACAGACACATGCTAATGGAATGCAAACATGAATATGCGAGCTAATGCAAAATGCAGTCATGCAATGATATATCCAGGTGACTGCTGTGGAGATTCTGTGTTAATAATCACTGATGAGAAGAAAACCCCGGTGTAAGACCACTAATCTGATCTGCTAAGAACGACCTTCTGATAGGACCATATTCATAAGATCAAAATTCTGCTCTGTCTAGAACAAATGTCCGATAATAAGGACCCCGGAGGTATGATCAAGAAATATCTGCTGATGAAGTCTTCAGACCCCAAATCAAAAATCTGCCCTATCAAGAACAAACATACAGCTGCTGATGAGATCTTCAGACCCCACTCAAAATCTGCTCCATCAAGAACAAACCACTGACGACAATACTCTGATCAAAACCTGCTCTATCAAGAACAGACATACACCCGATAATAAGATCCTCTGATCAAAAACCTGCTCTGTCAAGAACAGTCATATACCCGATGATAAGATCCTCTGATCAAAAAACCTGCTCTATCAAGAACAGATAAATCTACAACGGAGAGCCCTGTACTAACATAGCTGATCCACTGTCAAGAAAACCAGGTAGTCTGGAGGTCAAAGTTTCCTGCAATAAACCCAATCCCACTCACAGGTATGGACCTAATCCACGGACAAAGGTACGGCATCCTATGTGGTCATCAGCGTCACAGACTTTCATGAGTGACAATACGATTCCCAGAAGGAGTGGCATCATCAAGTCATGAAGAGGCCTCACTTAGCTGACTTCCAAATGATCGGTCCCCAGAGTCGACAATCCTCACGTCTGGACTCCCCTCAGATCCTCAGGACCGGAAAGGAGCACCTCTGCAAGCATCTCGTCTGAGCGCAGATTTCGTAGGGAACTGTGCCTGCTCAGCAGACAGGTTCGTCTACTACTCTCCGCAACTATGTCTAGGTGTATACTCAAGCCCAGGTCCGGCTTCTCATTCATAGTAACATCCCTCTCCCACAGCAGCTCAGATAATCATATCAAACTGGAAAATAAAATGCGGGAAATAAAGTGCGAGAAGTAAAAATGCGATAAATAAACGCAACCCAACAAGCAAACATACAAGCGCTAGGATTGACTCTCATAGGGAACCGAAGAACCAGAGATTCTGGGTTCGATCCCCAGCAGAGTCGCCAGTTGTCGCTTGCGCGAAAATAAGGTGCCGGCATGACAGAAGAGTCGCCACCTTTCGTTATTTATCCCTCAGAGCGGGAAAGGAAACGATCGGAAAAACCTGACGAAAAAGGGTAAGACAAGGTCATCGCAACCGTTGTCTGGGTTCGGGAGTCGGTTACGCAAGGGGAAGGTATTAGCACCCCTCACGTCCGTCGTACTCGACGGGATCCACGCTTGTTTGTTTACTTGGACGGGTTGGTTATAATCTATCTACCTATCAAGGCTGGCTGAAAAAGAAAAGAAAAATGACTCGGCAAAGCGTCGCACTTTATGCCTACGTATTCTCATCAGAGAATGAGAAATCAGAGTCAACGTAGTTCGGCCTACGAAGGGTTATGGGGGGAAAGGTTGAAGGTTGCTCGCTAGGACGTCGCGTCCTATGCCTACGTACTTCCACACTGTATGGAAGATCAGAGCAAACGTAGTTCGGGAAACTACGGGTCATTTCCTGAAAGAAGTGTTTTTTATTGTGTTTGCGATTTCAACCGCGCTAGAGACTATGACCTGAGAGTGAATGCGTCGCATGTCACCCAAAGGGTACCATACTAAACATCCAATCTCAGGTAGCTTAAGGCTCGTACCGTACGAAAGAAATCATTCATGATTACTGTATCTTAAACTGCTTTGAGATGAGAAGAGAACAGACCCAACTAGGAGGGAGACTATCAAGTCCTACTGTTATCATGCCACGGATTCATCCTATGGTTGAGGTTTGAACAGGGAACTCCTAGAAGTTGTCATGCATAGGTTTCAACCTAAAAGTCTATCATCAAATCCTTATCAAAGGAAATGAGAGTCCTAAGGGATCATGTCAATGATACACTAAACAGACAAAGCATCAGCTTAACAGTAAAATGCATGCAATGCAAGTGAGGGAGGAAATGTGTGTGGGGCTTCAGCCTCCACAAGCTCATCTCAACCTCAAGCCAGTCATGAAATAACAGTAATTATACTGAAATATAAACAACATGCTATCAAGCAATAAACAGTAAACTGCAATCACACAGATAAAAGAAATGAAGTGCCATCAGGCAGACAAACCACATGCTTGAGAAAGAAATGATCTACATCTAATCTCTAATCCTAACCCCAGCAAAATCCTGATCAAATCTGGGTAAAGCCCTAAAGCAAAATCCTGATCAAATCTGAGCAAAGCCCTAAAGCAAAACCCTAAACAAGAGAAAACAATCCCAGTCTTCAAGCTTCAAAACAAGCTTACCAAAGAAAGGGAGCTAAGTAGGCAGACTCATAGTGCCCTCCTCAGGAAAGCACTAGGAGGCTTATACTCAGAAGTCATATCCTATGTGGCTCAACAACTGTGATCAGTTTACGTTCCTCCTCAGGAGAAACTAAACTCACATGAAGGCTCCAACATCACTGGATATTTAGGAAATCCTACCTGAACTAGTGGAACTAAGTGAATAGACCCATAGGACCTTCCTCAGGAAAGTACTAGGAGGCTTCCACTTAGGAGTTGTATCCCATGTGGCTCAGCAACTGTGATCAGTTTACATTCCTCCTCAGGAGAAATTAAACTCACATGTTGTCTCCAACATCATTGGATACTTGAGAAATCCTAGATGAACTAAGGGAACTAAGTGAATAGACCCATAGGACCTTCCTCAGGAAAGTGCTAGGAGGCTTCCACCTAGGAGTTGTATCCCATGTGGCTCAACAACTGTGATCAGTTTACATTCCTCCTCAGGAGAAATTAAACTCACATGTTGGCTCCAACATCATTGGATACTTAGGAAAGAGGTGAGAAGAAATAATGAAAGTCATTCATAGTGCCTTCCTCAGGAAAGTACCATGAATTCCCCTCAAACTTCAGGATCTCAAACCTCACAGACAGGGAATAAGCTCCAAACTCTGGGTCTCTGAGTCTTGATCTTCAATCTTCTCCTTCATCATGCTCTTCAACAAGATCTTCAATACAAACCAAGCCCCACAACAAATTCCCAAAAATAAACCCCAGAGACAGACAGATCTCAAACAGACAGTCAATACAATCAGTCAACTTTAGAAAATACCTAAAAATACTAAAGCAAGAGGGAAAAATCTAACAATCATTCACAAGGGTCTATAACATCTACCCATACCATCCCTATATACCCATACCCAAAAATCAAATCAAAACTCTCCATAGAAAATGAATTATTTCACCTATGCATCCTTAAACCCTAATTAGGTACCCTAATGCTAACCTAATTAAACCAATCAAATTTTAATCTAAAAATCAAGAATTAAATCCTATGGGGAACTATGATTCAATATCTAATCACACCAAAAAGAATGGACTAAAAATCCTAAGGGGAGGTCCTAAAAGAAATTCTACAAAATGGAGTACAATATTAACCCTATTAAAATGCTATTTAAAAGGATAATATTCTAAAAATATTAAAAGAAAAATAAAATGGAATTTTATTTTTTATTAATTTTCTACACAAAATTATGAGCCTACAGAAAAAACAAGAACTAAAAAATATTTATTTTTCAATTTTATATGAATTATTGAAAATGCAAGAAAACATTAAAAGAAATGAAAATAAAAGAAATTGAATTAAAAGGGGAGGGGGTGCCAGAATGAATACGCCCTGTTATCTTTCTATGATGGGCCCATGAAGGGGTGGTGCGAATATCAACTTCGCTAGGCCCATGCGCTCAGAAAATCAACAGAAAAATAAAAAGAAAAAGGTTAAAACTGCGGTGCAAATAGCAGCTAGCTGACGTTCATTTCCAGTTTGGGCCGCTGGTGGGGGGTGTGCCTAGCAGTGGGGCCTAAGGCCCAATCCAATTCACCACTCAGCTTTCACACAGGGGGGTGAACGAGTAATTGGTGGGTATGCCTCAGCAAAACCAAATTGGGCTTAACCCAGCCCAGACCTAACCCTAATCCAACCAGCCTATGAACAAAACAATCTCCTTCCCCAATTCTCTGGTTACTGTTCACCCCAAGCCAAACCCTAGCCGTCTTCTCCCAACTCTCCTCTCAAACAATCTCCGATCCTCTCAATCTCAACCTTCTGAAACCCTAAATCAAGCTACCTCTTCTCACGCCGTTACGATTCAACATCCTCCCTACTTCTCTCAGCCAACACAAACCAACCTAGCTGTAACCTTCATTCGGACTAACACAGATAGCACGTTCTATAAACAATGAACAACACGAACATACTTGATGAACGCGTCTGAAGATCTCAATAGGTGGAGATTCTGGAGATTTGCGAAGGTGCGCTTGAAGAACAATAATTTCTCTGGGGAAAAAAACTGAGGGAGACGAAGATCTTAGAAGCTTCTAGGGATCTGACGGTGGATGTTCTTGGACGTGCTTTGCAGAATTGATGAACGCCGTGTGTACGAAGATGAAGGGGAGAAAATCTGGGAGCGATGAAGGTTGACAGAGGTTGAGGGTCTTCGGAGTTGCTTGAACGTTCTTGGATGTCCTCACGATCTGGAAACGGAGGAGGATTGGAGGTGTTGGAAACGTGAAGCACAATGAAGGTTTGAAGAATTTCTGGGTTTTTTGGAGATTTCTTTGAAGATTGAGGGACGAATCTGGGCAAGATGATGAAGTTTCCGGCGACGTTGAGTTCTCCGGTGAGGTATGGATGAAGATGGATGGAGGAAGAAGAGAGGAGAACGAAGCGTTTCTGGAGATTCTGGGCAGAAAATTAGTACCGACGATGGTTGCGGTGGCCGGTGACGGTTGGGGCTGCCGGCGGGAGTTGGTTAAGGCGGATGCATGGCCGCCGGTGACTCTTCTGGTGAGGTCAGTGGGGAGTCTGCATGTGTGACACGTGGCCTGAGAGGCGCTGGCTGGGGGGACACGTGGTGAGAAGCGCTGGCAGAGGGAGAGGGTGAGTGGGTGAGGTGTCAGCTTCTGGAAAATTCTGAGGTTTGAGGTGGTCGGTCCTGGAAGGGGACGCGTGGATTGACTTTATAGTGACAAGTGTCACTTGCAAACTCTGGACAAAAAACTGACAAAAAAGACTGGACTGAAAATTGAAGTGGGCCTCCAAAAATCCCCTCTGGGCCCATACGAAATAATGGCCAAAAACCTAAAAACTGAATTAGAGAAAAAACACCTAATTGAAACTAATCAGAAATCAAGTCTAATCTGACTAAAATTAAATTGTAATAAAATCTAAATGACAGTTAACTATCCTAGTTAATTCTAACAAATTCAATTAAATTCTAAACAAAAGATTAATCCTAATTAAATCTAAAAACATGATTAAAATCTAACTAACTCTATGTTAATAAAACTTCTACTAATTTCTATTTAATCCCTAATAAACTCTATATTATTTATTTAAAACTATTAAAATTCTATTATCCTAAAACAAAAACTATTAAATCTATATTAAAACAAACTCTATTTATTTCTATTTAAAAACTACTAAATTCTATTAAAACAAAAGAAAAATCTATATTCTCTTCTATATTATTCTAAAAACAATTAAAAACAATTTTAAAATCTATTATATCCTAAAAATGATAAAACTATTAAATCTATATAAAACTCTATAAAATTCTAAAAAAGATTTAAACTATTTAAAAATGTAAAAAAAAATCTATTTAAATCCTAAAAAATGATTAAAAATCTGATTAAAATCCACAAAGGTCTATTAAGCCCTAAAAATGCAAACAGAGGCCAATAACCAACATAAAAGAGCGTGCGACCAGATCAAATCAACCAGTAAACCCCTGGCCTCAGAATATTCCCCAATCACCGTGCAAGCTGAAAATCACCGAGGAGCGCACAATTTCCCGAAAATACAACCCTGATGATCTGGACTGGATATGCCATATCTAGTAAATGAAACCCAAACTGTAACTCTGATATCCTCTGTCTGTACACACATATCACGCATCTGATATGCGAGTACGAATTTAAATCACGAGCCAGCTAGGAGAACCGGTTGGTCAAATTTTGGGGTGCAACACAATGGATCTAGCAACTGCCTCTAACGTGCAAGGAGGTTGAGAAGAAGAAGGAAAGTGGGATGAGGGAGTCCAAAACTGACTCCATTTTTTCTGCTTCTGCATAAGAATGGTGAACGACATTAGGCAAATGGCGAACGTTGTTTGTCCATTCATTAAATGACATGCCTTTGGTACATGGCGGACGCCATTGGGTAATGGTGAACGTCATGCACCAGAAAAGTCATTTTTTGCATTTCATCTTCTCTTCTGCTCCTTTTCTGAGTTCTCAGCAAAATTGCTCCAACACTTATTAAAACTTGAAAATGCACAAAACACAAAGTAAAAGCAACAAAACCAACTAAAATTACAACAAATAACATGTGTTGCGAGTCTAAAAACACGATACATTTTCACATTATCAAACTCCCCCGCACATAGACCATTGCTTGTCCTCAAGCAATCAACCAACACATTAAAATAAATAAGCGGAGTTTTGGATATGTTCTCTAGAGGTTTTTCAGTCTTCCTCTAGCATAATGTGATGCATGCATGCAAAGGAACTTATCCCTTTCAGATTTGAGATGTTATAGCCTGAATCTTTGGGGTATTTCCTTAAGACATGTAATAGCTTCTCAGTTTCAATCTATCCTAAGTTTGCATTGACTATTATAGAGAGTTCAAGCTCTGTATCTAGAAATTCATACCTTATATTTTTGGGTAGTACTTTAAGTTCTACAAAAGATTTCTTTGGACAAGGCATATGATTTGGAGTTAGTGCTAAAGATTCCCTTAAACTATCATTTATGTATGGTTCACACCAATCATCATATTCTATTATAGGAGGAGTTGGAATCTTTAGTATTTCAGTATACTTAGATTGTTCCATTTTCATTTCTCTTACACATTCATCGATGATATCTAAGGAACAACAAGAATCATCAATAGCTGGTGCCTTTAGGAACTGCGAAAGGATAAATTCGACTTTTTCTTCACCAACCTCGAAGGTTAGCTTTCCTTTCTTCAAGTCTACAATGGCGTCAGTAGTGGCCAAAAAGGGTCTTCCTAGTATGATGGGAATGTTGGAATCCTTCTTTATGTCCATTATTATGAATTTTGTAGGGATATAGAATTGACCTATTCGAACGGGAATGCTCTCTAGCATACCTACATGAAATTTGACAGAACAGTCATCTAGTTGGAGAGACATTCTCGTTGGTCTTACTTCTCTTAATTTGAGTTTTTCACACATAGAAAGGGCCATTAGACTAACACTAGCTCCTAAGTCGCATAGTGTTTTGTCTATGACACATTTTCCAATCACACATGGTATGGAAAAACTACCTGGATCTTTTAATTTCAAAGGCATATTATTTTGAATTATAGCGCTACACTCTATAGTGAGCGTAACAGTCTCATTATCCTCGAGCTTTTTCTTATTATATAGGATCTCTTTAAGGAACTTAGCATATGAGGGCATTTACGTAATAGCTTATGTAAAAGGTATAATGATATTAAGTTGTTTAAAAAGCTCTATGAGTTTCTTGAATTACCCCTTCATTTTTAGACTTAGAAAGTCTTTGAGGATAAGGGAACGGTGGTTTGTATGGTGGTGGAGACACATATTGTTTTTCTTTTTCTACGACCTCTTCGTTTTTGTCATCATTATTAACATCATTTGCTTTATCTAATTGGCCATCCTTCATTAACTTCTCAATTTCTTTTCCAGATTTCTGATACCTAGATGGGTTATGGATCCTAGGATCTACAGGTCCATCTAGTTTTGTCCCACTTGCAATGTAATAGCATTCACATGGCCTTTAAGATTAGGTTGTGGTTGGCCAGGAAATACTCTAGTTGGGGCTTCTATTGATGCTTGTTGTTGGGCTAGTTGAGAAATTTGGGTTTCTAACATTTTGGTATGGATAGCCATTGCAGCAAACTTGCTTGCCATTTGCTTCATTAATTCACTCGTGTGTGCGTTTTGGTTGGCGAACTCCTTATTATGTTGAGTTTGGGCAGCAATGAAATTCTCTAATAACAACTCAACATTTGACTTCCTAAGTGCTTGAGGAGCAACGAGGTCTCCTTTATGATATCCTAGAGGAACAACTGGTGTTGGGTTTGGAGCGAACAAAGTGTTGTTGCTCTTGTAGGAAAAGTTTTGGATGGTTCCTCCAACCAGGGTTGTAAGTGTTTGAGTACGAGTTTCCTTGGGCGTAATTTACTTGGTCGACAGGAATACCAGTCAATAAATGACATTCAGTGTTATTGTGCCCAGGGGTTCCACATAATACGCAGTTAGGTGTCACAACGGCCACGGTGGCTGCTGGAGTTACAGTCAAACTCTCTATCTTTTGAGTAAGCACATACACTTTAGCATTGACCCGGTCTAAGCTATTAAATTTGTACATTCCGATCTTCATAGCCGGTTTCTCTGTGGGAGTTCTCTCGCCTCCCCATTGGAAGTGGTTTTGAGCTATGTTTTCAATGAGTTGATAGGCCTCTTCATAAGGTTTGTCCATCAGAGCATCGCCAGCAGCAGTGTTCAAGTTCAAATTGGTGTTGTATAGAAGACTATTGTAGAATTTATGGATTATTAACCATTATTCAAGTCCATTATGTGGACAGAGCCTTAGCATGTCCTTGTATCTTTCCTAAGCATCGAAAAGAGATTCATTATATTTTTGCCTAAATCATTGATTTGGGCTCTTAGCATAGCAGTTTTGCTATGTGGAAAAGATCGGGCTAAGAATACTTTCTTCAACTCGTCCCACGTAGTGATGGATTGGATGCTAGAGAAAGGATCCAAGCTCTAGCTCTACCTCTTAAATAGAAAGGAAAAAGACGTAGCCGTATGACTTCATTACTAACACCATTTGCTTTTACGGTGACAGCGTATTGCATAAACATTGATAAATAAAGGTTTGGGTCGTCTGTAGGACTCCCAGAAAACTAGTTCTGTTGAACGACTTGTAACAATGAAGGTTTTAGCTCGAAATTGTTTTGTTCGATGGTAGAGGTGGCAATGCAATTGTTAGGTTCATCTTGTGATGGAACAACATAGTCCTTAAGAGGAAGGTTCGGTGGATTTTCAACCATGAGAATTCTTAGTTCTAGAAAAGGAATTTCGGGTTCAGGAAGATTGTACTTAATCCGGAATCCATTAATTCAGAGTCTTAAGTTAATAAAACACCCAATATCGTCAATCGATTTCTCTAACTATTTGCCTTGAGAGCGAGTGTTTAGCATACAATCGATGAATTAAAAATAAAATTGTTGCCTTAGTCTATGGTGCACAACAGCGGAATCACAATATTGACTAAATAAGTCCCCGACAACGACCCCAAAAACTTGATCGCGACCTTACGAGTCTATCGAATGATCTAACTACAAGTATACAGTCTATCACGTAGTTTAAAAAGATATCAAACCCACAGAGACTAATAATCAATCTACCGTGATTGATTGATGCTATGTAAAGCTAAGGCTAATGGTTAAAAAGATTCGGACGGGAATCAAAATGTAAATTATTAAAGGTTTGGAAATAATCATAAAAAGAGAGGCTAGAATATGGATTCCGTGTTCCTCAAGGACTCTGCAGATTTTAGGCACTAAAAGTAGTTAGACTATGTTTCGTATAAAATATTGGCTTAAAGACTCCGTCTCACACTCTCGCGCTATTGACTAAAGCCGCACTTCCGAAACATGAGATTTTTATCTCGCTTGCCCATTTTAATTAGAAAGCGTATTTTGAAAATCAATTAGATCCTAATTGATAGCTAAAGCACTCTCGCTGTTTTTAGGATCGATGCCTAGTTTCCACTATCCAGTTCAATCCTCACACTCTCGCACTATCGACTCGAACCTTAGTTTGCTTTTCACTCTCGTAACAAAACATTAGGACTTACAATTGGAAACTAAAATCAAAATAGAATTTTACTATAATATCGCACCTATTATTTTCTATCGAGTCCCGCCGGTAACAACAGTCCTCATACGCTGGAATCAGACAAGTTTAGCAAGACATTATTTCAAATAAAAACAACATAAACACATATTTTGAATTTAAAGGCAACATATCAATAAGTAAAATAATGCAATGACAATAATTAAATTAAAGCGATAAAAACCTATAAAGTTGAAATGAAAGCAGTACTTGAAGAAACAAATAAAGTTCGATTAATTCTGGCAAGATTTTTGTTGATCCAAGAGTACAAGAAATAAGTAAAAACGGAATTTGTGTGACATTTCCTCGGTGTGAGTTATTGTCACTTTTACAAGTGATTTTTTTTTGCATAATACTAGAAACTAATTTCGACAGAGTTTCCACACGACTTGGATGCTCAGAAATGTGGAGGAGAAGCCTATAAATAGATGTTCAATGGGTCTGGCAACTGCCTCTAACGTGCAAGGAGGTTGAGAAGAAGAATGAAAGTGGGATGAGGGAGTCCAAAATTGACTCCACATTTTCTACTTTTGCATAAGAATGGCGAACACTATTAGGCCAATGGCAAACACCATTTGGTCATTCATTAAATGACGTGTCTTTGGTACATGATGGACGCCATTAGGGTAATTGCAAACGCCATGCACCAAAAAAGTCATTTTTCTGCATTTCTTCTGCTCTTCTGCTCCTTTTCTGAGTTCTCTGCGAAATTGCTTAAACACGTATTAAAACCTACAAAATGAACAAAACACGGCGTAAATGCAACAAAACAAACTAAAATAACAATGAATAACATGCATTATGATTCTAAAAACACGATATATATTCACGTTATCACCCGATACTAGTGTCATTTTTATGGATAGAATCATCGAAGTATAACTTCCAAGGCTCTATCTCCAAATAACTTAAAGACATTTCGACCACTGCATGGTATATGATGAAGTCTGCAGCTACTTTCCCCTTCATGGCCTTTAAGGGCACATATGTAAGGGAATATTAAGTTAAAGCTAGTGCCTATTTTCTAATTCGACTATGAAAAATCGTTTTAGACAACATATGTTTAATAATATCAAAGTGAGAAGATACATAAACATCATCTGGTTTTATATATTGCTTTAACTTCATACAAGAGAAGTACAGACATAGGCACATCTTTTCGATTGGACTATACCTAGTTTCTGCATCATTTAAAGCTCGACTGAGGTAATATATGGCTCTTTTGATACCATTATCATCCTCTTTGGCTAACATGCTTCCTATAGTCAAGTCTGAGGCAGGAATGTACAACCACGTGCATTTATTCCTAATAGGCGGAGACAAGATAGGAGGATTTTCTAGATATCCCTTGATCTCGTCGAACACCTTCTAATGCTGAGGTCTCCACACGAACTCTTCCTTTTTCAGGCGGAGCAGCGGTAAAAACGTCTGAACTTTGCCATTGAGGTTCGATATGAACCTTCTTAGAAAGTTGATATTTCCTAAAAGAGATTGTGACTCTTTCTTTGTTGACGGTGGCTTCATCTTTTTGATGGCCTTGGTTTTTTTTGTGATTTATCTCAATCCCCTTATTGTGTACCATAATGCCAAGGAAGTCCCCTGCATGCACACAAAAAGCACATTTAAGAGGGTTCATTTTCAGACTATATTTTCTCATTCTTTCAAGCAGCTGTCTAAGATGGTCGAGATGACCATAGCCTGACACAGATTTAATAAGCATATCGTCAATGTATATATGCATGAACGTTTCGATATAATCATGAAAGATAGAGTTCATCACCCTTTGGTAAGTCGCCTCAGCATTCTTCAAGTCGAATGGCATTACTACTCACTCGTAGGTGCCTAAAGCTCCAGGGCATCGAAATGTCATTTTCGGCACATCCTTGTCTGCAATAAAAATTTGGTTATATCAAGGATAATTGTCTAACATACTAAGATATTCAAAACCCTCTGTTGACTCAACCAACATCTCAGTGACAAGCATTGGGTATTCATCCTTAGGGGTTGCATAATTTAGATCCCTAAAATCTATGTAGACCCTCAATGTTCTGTTTTTCTTTATAACAAGAACAATGTTAGCGACGCATTCAACATACCTAGCGGTTCTATAAACCTGCTTCGTAGGATTCTTTTGATTTTCTCCTTAATTTTGGGCATTATCTCTAGAGCAAATTGCCTCGGCGTCTTCTTGACTAGCTTCTTGCCTGCCTTTATTGGTAGTTTCAGCTCCACCAATTCCTTGCTTAAATTTGGAATTTCATTATAATCCCAAGCAAAATAATCTTTGAATTCTTTAAGTAATCCTATTACCTTTGCCCTCAGGCTTGGATCGATGTTGGCGCTTATATAGGTTGGACTTTTGGTTGATCCATCTCCCAAGTCTATTTCTTCTAGTGGATCCTATGGCTGCATCTTGGTGATGGATGCCATTGTGTCCTTCTTAAAACCTAAAGGCTCGTCATCATAGATACAATCAAGCATCTGGTCTTTCAGACCATCCTGTAATACCCAAATTTTTACCCCTAAGATCCCACATTTCATTGGCATATCATTCCACAAACAAGATCTTACTTTGTGTTTCTTATTTACTTTATGTTTGTTTCTGTTTACTAACATTTAATCAAAATACCAAAAATATTTTTTGTTTCTTCTTCTCTGTGTGTTTAGGGTTTTGCAGGGAAAGTGATGACAAAGACATTCATTCAAGTTTAAATCAGATGGACGTTTGACCTCATCTTGGTCAAACTATCAAGGGTTTGCTTCAACTGTGAATTACCCGCGGTGTGTTCTATGAGAAGTTTGGTCCAGAAGTCCAGAGGTTCATAAGCGTGGGAATGGAGACCTACCATTTGTTTTGGAGCAAACAAGTTATATGAGAAGTGAAAGAGAAAAGTTTGGAGATCAGGAGTGGAATGATTGGGACCATATTCTAAAAAGATTCTCAACCAGCACAAAACAGTTGCTTTCTCCGTCGTTTGATAAGCTAAATTTGAGATCGATGGGCAGGCTGGAGGATATTTTGGTTAATCTGCAGAAAGTTAAGAAATGGGATATTATTTCTTCTGAAATTCAATCTCAGAAATTTGCAGATCCTCAAGATACCCGACACAAAAGAGTTGTGGAAGTGAAAATGTTGCTTTTTAATATTGCATATGAGAAGACCAAGCTACAATTAATGAATGTCAAGCGTGACAGATTACTGAAAAAGGCACAACAGCTGAGTTCTGGGCTTCAAGAGGCTCAGATTATAAAAAATTCAATACTATGTTCCGCTAAGAGTGGACCGGTTGACATTCAAGCTGATGATAGTCATATTAATGCAAGAATTTTTAATTCCCAAGGAAAATGTCAGGTTTCTTGCAATAAAGGGATGGAAGTGAGGCAGGAGCTTGAAAGTTTGAATCAGAAAGCAAAATCTTTAAGTGAATTCTTTTATAGTCACTGCAAGATGGAAGGGGATCAAAGCTGTACTAACATCCTCAAATCTGTTCCTGATTATTTAGAAAAGAGAATGTCTTATAAGTTGGTTTTCCAGAAATTGAAGTTGTGGGATATTGAAGGTTTTGAGCGTAAGGATGATTATCACCTAATAACTCTCAACTATCGCGGATATATCATCCAAAGGTTCACAGAATGCTGATCTTAATTCTGCTCTTCAGTTTGGTAATACTGCCTTCCCTCTACAAAACCTGCTGATGAGTGCTCCACACCAACCTCAACTTCTAAGAAATGAAAATGAGTTGTCACTTGGTTCCCCACAATCAGCCAATCCCGTCTTTCAGACTGCCGGTCTTTCAGATCCTACTTATAGAGGATTTGAAGACTTCTTCCCGGAAGAGGATATTCGAGTTAGAAGTCACGAGATGCTAGAAAATGAAGATATGCAGCATCTGCTCCGTATCTTTGATATGGGAGGGCAACCTCATACTTCCTTTAATGCTCCTGAAGAAGGCCATCCTTATTCATCTGCTTACGTGCCTGCAACCTCCATGAACTACAATATAGATCATGAGCGAAACCGTTCTTCAGGGAAGGCTGTTGTGGGTTGGCTCAAGCTTAAGGCTGCTTTGAGATGGGGTATTTTTATTCGGAAGAAGGCTGCTGAGAGACGGGCACAACTTGTTGAGCTGGATGACTCGTAGAAATATGAAATAGGAGCCATCTCATGTGATGTTACAGGCAACAGTATTTTCGGTTGTAGCACCAAATGCTTCTTTTCTGTCACTTAGAAACTGCTATCATGCCGAAGTTTTGTAGCATCAGTAGACGTAATATCTTGATTGGATTATTTTTTGCAGCCTAAACTTAAAGCTCCCACTGTGCCTTCACAATCAGTTGTGCAGCAACCTCTGCTGTACAGGAATATCCCCCTGCAACATGTCATATACGCTTTACATATGATGTTTTTTTTTCACTATTGTCTATCCTGATGATGCAAGGAATGTTGGTGTTGTTTTCAATAATATCTACGAGTTGAGTGGCCTAATCACTAATGACCAATATTACTCTGCTGATTCTCTCTCTGATACCCAAAAAGTTTATGTGGATACATTGGTGAAGAAGGCATATGAGAATTGGATACATGATATCGAGTATGATGGCAAGTCTCTGTTAAATTACAATCAGAACAGGACTTTGGGTACGGCCCAACATCAGGTTCCACTGAGTTCACATGACTATTCTATTTCAAACTCACTTAATCAGCAGAACCTGACCACTCTAGAGTTGACTATGCTGGTATAATTCAGGCAATGTTGGCTCCACCAAATGTAGAACCAGAATATGGCACAGAAGCAGATGGGGATAACTTGATTGACTCAACAGATGTTGACATTAGGTTGCCAATGCTTGTTTATGTGTCTCGTGAGAAGAGGCCGGGATACGATCACAATAAGAAAGCTGGTGCCATGAATGCTCTTGTTCGAACTAGTGCCATCATGTCCAATGGACCATTCAATCTTGACTGTGATCATTACATCTACAACTCATTGGCCATCAGAGAAGGTATGTGCTTTATGCTCGACAGAGGCGGTGTCAGGATATGTTATGTTCAATTCCCTCAAAGGTTTGAAGGCATTGATCCTAGCGATCGATATGCAAATCACAACACTGTTTTCTTTGATGTGAGCATGAGAGCTCTTGATGGTTTACAAGGTCCAATGTATGTTGGAACTGGCTGCATATTCAGAAGAACAGCTCTTTATGGGTTTAGTCCACCTAGAGCTTCTGAACATCATGGATGGTTTGGAAGAAGGAAAATTAAGCTGTTTCTAAGAAAGCCTAAGGTGTCAAAAAAGGAAGAAGATGAAGTTTGTCTGCCAATCAATTGCGATCACAACGACGATGACGCAGATATAGAATCCCTGCTTCTTCCAAAAAGGTTTGGAAATTCTACTTCTCTAGCTGCATCCATTCCAGATGCAGAATATGGGTAGGCCTGCTTTTGAAGGTTTTGGAGGCTAAGATTGGAAACTGGATTCATTTCATGAGAATTTCTATCAAATTGTTGATTGTGGAAAAAAAATCTGTGATCAAATATTTGATGGTCATGAGTCAGTAAAAACTCAATGCTTTGCTGAAGCCACTGGCAGCAGTGTGGCTATGCTTCTTAGTTTTGGGGAGGCTGTTGCCAGAAGCAAGAGGTCACCTGAAAAACTATTTGTTCTTCTCGACATGTATGAGATAATGAGAGAACTTCAACCAGAGATTGAGATACTGTTTGATAGTAAAGTTTGCGCTGAAATGCGAGAAGCTGCAATCAATTTGACAAAGCGGCTTGCTCAGACAGCCCAAGAAACCTTTGGTGACTTTGAGGAAGACCTGATAAAGATGTGATTGATCAAGCGAAAGATATGCGCAGATGGTCTAATCAGCATTCGGCTACTGATGTCTCAGATCGTTTCCCTTCAACTTCATTTGGTTTGCAATCTCAAAACTGTGATGATGCAGTTTCTACAGCAAGTTCTGGATTTGGTTGTGATGAGAAAACTATCAAAGCGGTTTGTGTACAGAATTCAGCACAAAGGGATCAGCCAGGAGACAGTGATATATATGAAACAGTTCGTTCTGAAGTTAGGCGGGCTATTTCTGAGATTCAGATTGACCTCGAAAGTGCTATTCAAGTGAGTAATGCTACATCCATCAATGTTACTGACATGGCTGATATTCATCCGGACTTGCTAAGCCCTGGTTCAGTAGAATTAGCATTGGAGACTAGAAGAGAGTATACCAAAAAGCTTAAAGAGGCAGAAGAGCGAGCTAGACGTCTTCGGGCAGATCTGGCAGTTGAAGAACATCGAGTGCGAGAACTGGATAGAATCTTGAAAGAAGTTCTTCCATATCCCAAAACCCCTAATATACCAAAGTCTCGTCCATCAAGAAAATCAAGCATTGAAAGGAAAAGGATGTCGAGACGTCTTGCAGAAGATGCCAAGGCTTATTTTGACGAGTGTGTATCACTATCAACATTCGATAGTTCAGACTTTTCATCTCAAGAGGATCCTCCGCTCAGTATGGTTGGTCCACCTACTCCATCTCGTTTAACCGAGCAATCCGGCACTCGCGAACTATTGCATGATATCCATTATGACACATTGCAGCCACCTGCCAGCATTGATTCTGAGGAAGCTATCCATGAACAAGTCAGCTCAACTGCTGATAGCAAAGAAACTGACTCTAAACACTGCTTCTCCTTTGCACAGAAACCATCTGAAGCAGAATGTATGTCCTCATGTTTATGCACCTCAAATTGACGAGACTATTGATGTAACGTCTGATTTATGTGCTTATAAGGTTCAACTATCTGAGAAGTTAATGAGTAATGTACTCTTCAAAAAGCTGGGAGAATATGAAATAGCTTGGGTTGATGCTGAAGTAGGGAAGACAGAGAATGATATGCTTTCGCTTCTCCCCATTTCTGGCACACCTTGTCCACATAAATCTGTTCTAGTTGGTGATTTGAAGTTGGCAGATTTCAAGCAGTTTCTCTCAACCAAAGGCGTTTCGGTAGAGTTTGCTGGCGGGGCTCTACGTTGCGGTGAATACGTAACTGTTCGGAAGGTTGGGGATGCAACTCAGAAGGGTGCTGGTTCTGGTACTCAGCAAATTATTATTGAAGATAATGCAAAGTGCTAGCTATATAGATGCTTGCAACAGGGTAAAAGTAAACTCATCACGTATCTGAGCCATATTTCCAAGCCATGTAGCTGACCCCACAAGTTATCCATGTCACTTAAATGAGCTACAAAGAGAAAAATTGCAAAACGACATGTAAAATACCAGCAAAAAATATCACGCACAACACACCTACTTCAAAACGGCAGAAAATTCTCATAAACTGCAAATCATTTTTCACTCATTCTCATCTATAAATAGAATTCATCCCTCACTCTATTCTTCAAGCTTTTCAAGCCAAAAAATCTCTGCTGATTTTCTTCCTCAATTCTTCACTACCAGAAAAACTTTCATTCATTCTCTTCTCATACTTCATTCCACCAAATTAACTTCAAATCAACCTCAAACACAGATCAATTTCGAACCAGAATTCGTTCAGAAGAAGAAGAGAAGCAAGAAGAAGCTTGGATTGATTTCTTACCTGAGTTTGAAGGTAGATTGAGCTTCACCGTCATTTTCGATCCGTTATCTTTTGTTGTGATTCTCTGAATTGTTGGTACCATTGTGAAGAGCTTTTGATTTCGATCTGTTCGGTGTAATTTTCGCATCCCGTCGCTTTGATCTAAGCAAGCTTTGAGCTCGAGAAAAAAATGGTGCGAAGAAGTTACCGTGAAGAAGAAAGGAGAAGATGAAGTTTCTGTTTCTCTTTCTCCTTTTAATTTGTTTTTTTCATTTATTTATTCTTTTTTATCTTTTCTTTTTTATATTGTTATTAGTTTATTTTTATAAACTAATAATAATATTCTTGAAAAAAGAAAGCATTAAAAAAATTATTTAAAAATATTTTGATTAAGTGTTGATTGTTTTGGATCTTGATGTTGATAAAATTTCATCAATATCAATGGACTTTGGGTGTTGATTTTATCCACCAAGAGAGGTGATTGATATTGACGATAATTTAATCGATTCGAGATTCAAATTGTGATTTCATTTTCTTTTTTTCTTCTTTTTATTTTTGATCGATGAAATCTATGGATCATAGATTGTTGATTATCAAGGTTGATTAATCTTCATTATTTCAAAACTATGGACGAATAATCATTGAGATAATTCTCCTTACTTTGGAATAGTGATAGATTACCTTTGATTAATTAATTAAAAATCTTGATTATGATGAGATCATTACCTCTTTTCTTTTTGTGTGGCATGTTTTAGGAGAATGATTTACATATCATTTCTCTAACATGTATTAACACTAACATTTTATTGACCGGCCTCAGATAGTCGTGGTTTCTACATAAACCCGATTACGATTGCTTAACATAGCGCTAAATTGTCCCTTAATCGAAAAATGATCATTCGTGGCTCAAACTTACGTTTAAAAGTCCAAGTATGTTTAGTTGCTTGTCTTAACTCCAATACCTATGAAAATCATTGTTAGGAGGCTTTGATTCTATCAATCCTCTAATGAATTTTCATTAATCTTGGTCTAAGTGCAAGAATTAATCATCATTGATCATATGTTCTAACCACTAACTACTAATTCACTAACAATATCCTTGTTTAATTTTGTTTATATTCTCTTCTTACTCTTTATTTTTTTTACTTTTATGCTTCCATCTTATCATTACATACCATATCTTTGTTTATGTTTATGTCATTTTTCTTTTGTCCACTTGGACCATACTTTGTTCAAAACACTAATAAAGGATAAAACATCTAAAAAATTTGGTGCTATTAATTTTGTGGTTATACTCTTGGACCATTCTTAGACCTTGGACTTCATGGACATTTTGGACTTAGGATTAGGACTTTCTTCCCTATGCTTGGAGTATCGTGGATCTTAGCCTTTATTTGGCTCGATCATTGACTTATGCTTTAAATCGGATGGAATTCTTTTGCTTGCTTTGGAGTGTGCTATAAGTCGGTTAGATCTTTCTTATCTCTAGCTCTTATTTTGTTTTTTTAGGATAGTCACTTCATCTCCTCCCCTTCTTAAATTTTCAAAACTTTCTCCCTCTTTCAAAACCTTCTTGGTTTCAAACTTCCAAACCGCTTTCGCAATAAAACCTTGACTTTTGTCAAGTGATTTTTAAACTTTGTTTTTTTTTCTTAATAAAAGTCAATCAATGTTAATCATGCTTTGACCAATTTCAAAAGACATAAAAAATACAAAAACTCATCAACTCTTTTTGTGCCTTTTATGCACTTCTTTTCACTTTAAAACTTTTTCATAAAGTTTAGACATGATTCATTTCTATAGTTGAGATGTAAATCTCCTATTCCCCATATTATTAAGACTTTGACATTTTCCACGTTGATGTTGAGTGATAGTCTTGTTGATAATCCAAGCAAATCCTCCATCTTTATGTGACGCAGATGTTGTCTTAATACTCGTGGGTGGATAGTCGCAGTTTTCTCCTTGAAATGACGACTTGTTTGAACATCTAAAATCAATCAAAACCAACAAAATTTTGTCATTTGTACCACGAACTACGGGGTTTTGATTCCATATTGCACTTTATGGGTACGTAGGCATGAGACGATAAGTCTCTCCAAACACAAAAATATAAAAAAATATTCTCTTCTCATCTCCCCAATCTCTTTTCAAACAAACCATTTTCAAACCAAAAAGCGTAAATATTTCAAAGGGCTCCTATAGAGTACTATAGACGTTTTGGGTGCTAACACCTTCCCATTGCGTAACCAACCCCCTTACCCCGATCTCTGTCTCGTGTTCTTATTTTAGAACTCTTTGGTTTTGTTCGCTCTTTTTCCTTTCCTTTATTTGGATAAAATAAAAGTGCGGTGGCGACTCTTGTTTTCTTTGAGTTAAGTTAGTCAATAACTTACGCTCATGATTTTTACCGCTACAGAAAAGTGGCGACTCTGCTGGGGACTCCAACGGTTCCTAGTGGGTTTCGCCTACTTTGATTTATTTATCGCTTTCTGTTTGACTTGTTTGTTATTGATTGTTCTGTTTTGGTGCCTGGTAATTTGTGTGGTGAGATAAGTCCTAACCCGGACTTGAGTGCACTTATGATAGGAGGGTGGTATAGTCTTGTTGGCTTACGTGGAGTAGTCCTTACTAAGCTGACTTGAGATCCCCCGCTCGGTGGAGGCCCCTTTGGAAATTACTGATGTCTTACGAGTAGTCGTAATTGATATTACTTTTTCCGACTGGGAGCCTGAGAAGCTGAGGACCTTAGAACCCTTTAACCCATCTTGGCCTTATTAGGACGTGGTGCGGTGGCTGTTCAGGTGTAGACTTGAATTGGTCGTTACGCGATACCACACTCAGATGAGTTTCTCTTGAGAATATTGTTGGCCGACGAGTAGTCGTTTAAGCCGATAATATCCAAAAGATGGAATTATGATTCTGGGAACTTTTTAGAACCTTGTTCTACAGGTGATGATATAACCATAGTACATACCATTGTGGGTTGGTTGATTCTTACCTTTGGCTCCATGCTCGTGCCGAACCTTTGAACCTGTGTGCTTTGTATGTCTTGTTTGTGGGTGTTGCATCTTGCACTCATGCATTCATGAGCATTGTGTTTCAGCTGGTTTTTAAGGATCTCAGAGATTTTCTTTTGCAAACATCGCAGATATTGTTGATTATGGATATTGGAAGGAGAAACACTCAGAAGTACGGTTTTCGGGCTCCTGATCTTACAGAGTTGAAAAAGCTAGTGTCCTTGGTAGATGATCGTTCAGGCTTCTTATCTCGTTATGGGAGACTTTTATTTGTTCTTTCTACCAATATTGAAGACGGAATTCTGAATACCCTTATGCAGTTCTATGATCCTATTTACCGATGCTTCACATTTCCCGATTATCAGCTCATGCCGACCTTGGAAGAATATGCTTATTTGTTAGGTGTACCGGTTTCTGATAAGGTCCCGTATACTGGTTTGGAGGAAGCTCTTAAGCCTCAAGATATCGCTGAAGTTACCCATTTGACGAAGTCGGATATTGATGCAAATCTAAAGACTAAGGGAGGCCTCAAGGGTTTAACTGCTAAGTTCTTGATTGAGAAGGCTACTTTATTTGCTGACATTGGTCGCACATTGGCGTTTGAGGCTATATTGGCTTTACTCATCTATGGACTAGTCTTGTTTCCTAATATTGATAATTTTGTGGACATTAATGCTATTAGGATTTTCTCGATTGGGAACCCTGTTCCAACTTTGCTTGGTGATACTTATTTTTCCATCCATAGTAGGACCTCTAAGGGAAACGGTACCATTGTTTGCTGTCTACCTCTGCTGTATAATTGGTTCGTTTCACACTTACCTCAGACATCTGCTTTTAGGAAAAACAAGGATTGCTTAAGGTGGTCTCAAAGGATTATGTCTCTTACGCATACTGATATCACTTGGTCTTCTTCGGTTTACGATAATGTCCGGATTATTGATAGTTGTGGAGAATTCGCCAATGTTCCTCTTCTTGGAATACAAGGCGGAATTAACTACAACCCGAGTCTAGCTCGCCGCCAGCTGGGTTACATGCTGAAGGATAGGCCTAAGAATATTTTATTAGAAGGTTTATTCTTTCAAGGAGGGGATGATTCTCTTGGTTTGAGAAGAAGAATGGCTCATGCCTGGACTAAGATTCACAGGTTGGGTAGAGGGGAGCTTGGAAGACAAGTTTGCATTGCTTTAGAACCGTACACACTTTGGGTGAAGAAGAGGGCTATGGAGCTTAAGATGCCTTACCCTGTTGAGAAACCTCTGACTACTGTGATCTCTACACCACTCCCTACGGCAATCCCTGTTTCTTCTGATGATGTGAAGACACTTCAAGACGCTTTGGCTAAGATGAAGGAAGAGAAAGAGATGTGGGAAAGTAAGTTTCAAGCTTCTGACAAAGAGAAGATAGAATTGCAAAAACAGATGAAGGAGAAAGATGACTTGATAGAGTTACTTGAGCGGCGCGCTGTGAAGAGGCATGCAGAGGATTTATTTTCCTCTACTACTCCATCATCACATCCTCCTACTTCTGGTGCTTGGAAGGGTATTGTGGATCAGCTTGTGCTAGAGAAGATTACCATGAAGCACAACTATGAGAAAGAGATTAAGAGACTCCGAAGGAAGTATCAGCTTGGATCGTCATCAGATGTTCCTTAGGACCTAGCTTTTTCTTATTTTGATATTATTGTATTTTGTACTTCCAAGTGTAACTTTTTCCAATATTCAATGAAATGAGATGTTTATCAGTATTTCAAGAAGTGTTATTTTTCTTTATGATGTTTGTAATTGCTTTATATCTTAAAAAATCCTTGAAAACTGGTTGAAACACCTGCATTTTTGCATTTGCATTCGCATCATCGTGCATTGTGTGTTGCCTTTTCCCAGTTGTCTTATTTGTTTCTTTTGGCCTTCCTTCAGCCAAGCTGTCGCATCACTACAACACCCGGGCTAACTCTAAGAAAAAGATGGATCAGTTACAACAAGAGAACCGCGAGCTCCGTGAAGAGGTATCAACTCTGAAAGATGGTTTGGAGAGACTGACTGCCGCAATGGAAGCTCTGGTGGCTGCTCAGAATCAGCCACCACTACCTCCTCCTTCTCCTGTCCAAGGAACTGTGATTTCTGAAATCGGATCAACGCCCATTTCTGTGGCCCCGATTAATGCTTCTCAATATCAAATGCCTGTTGGTTTCCCTTGGGGCATGCCTAACAATTATGTGCCAGAGGGATATCGACCTCCTGTTCCCGAAGGTTCTAGACTCCCTGCTGTCATGGCTGTACCACCTCCTGTGGTTAATGTTGTTCCTAATGCTGAAGTTCCGGTTGTTCCTACTGTCATACCTGTGCCACCGCCTGTAACTCACGCTATGCCTTATACTGAAGAACAAATTTTCCACACTGCTCCGAGCGAGAGTTTGGATGTTATGGATCGAATAGATGACTTTCAAGATCAGTTTGCTGAAATGCAAAGAGAAATCAGGGCTTTAAGGGGAAAGGAGTTATTTGGAAAGAATGCTCATGAGCTTTGCCTTGTTCCAAATGTGAAGATTCCCGCTAAGTTCAAGGTTCCGGATTTTGAAAAATACAAAGGGAACACTTGTCCGCAAAGTCACTTGATCATGTATGCTAGAAAGATGTCTACTTATACTGATAATCATCAGTTGTTGATCCACTATTTTCAAGATAGTCTTACTGGTGCTGCGCTGAAGTGGTATATGGGACTCGATAGTACACAAATCAAGACATTCAACGATCTTTGTGAAGCTTTTGTTCGTCAGTATAAGTATAATCTCGATATGGCGCCAGACCGTGATCAGCTTCGCGCAATGTCTCAAAAAGAGAAAGAAACTTTTAAAGAATATGCGCAAAGATGGCGTGAGATTGCAGCTCAGATAAGCCCTCCGCTTGAAGAGAAAGAAATGACCAAGATTTTTCTGAAGACTCTGGATTCATTTTACTATGAAAGGATGGTTGCGAGCGCTCCTAGTGATTTCACGGAAATGGTTAATATGGGGATGAGATTAGAGGAAGCTGTCCGTGAGGGACGTCTGATAAAAGAAGGAAATTCTGGAAGTACAAAAAAGCCTGGTGTTGGGTTCCCTAAGAAAAAAGAGGGAGAAGCTAATGCTATATCTCAGGAAAGGTCTAGAAGACGCAGAGTTGTGAACAACAATGGTAGTCGTCGTCAGCAACAAGTAGCATCTGTTATGCCTGTTGTCAGTAACACCCCTACCACTCAAGCTACTGCAAGTTATCAACCACGTTTCCAAGAGAAGACAACTCAACAAGGTCGTACACAGAGGAAAACACAATTTGATCCCATTCCAATGACGTATACTGAGCTCTTTCCGGCTTTAATAAAGAATAATTTGGTTCAACCTCGTGATCCGCCGGCTGTTCCAACTGAAATTCCATGGTGGTATAAGCCAGATGCTCATTGCGCATTTCATCAAGGTGCCCCTGGACACGATATCGAAAATTGCTATCCTCTGAAGCATGAAGTTGCAAAGCTCGTAAAAAGCGGTATTCTGTCTTTTGAAGATACCAACCCTAATGTGCAATCAAATCCGTTTCCTAAACATGGTAATGCAACTGTTAATATGGTATATGGTTGTCCTGGTACATACCGTATTTTCGACATTCGCTGGATTCGGAGATCGCTTGTTGAAATGCATGCTACTTTGAGTGAGTTCCATGATATTGAGCATGATTATGCCGCCTGTTGTATTTGTTCTGTGAACCCTCGAGGGTGTGTGATTGTGAAAAGGGACTTACAAAAGATGATGGATGAGAATTTGATTCAGGTTACTGCAAACAGAAATGAAGTGGAGAACGAGGTGAATGTCATAGTCCCACGTTTCAATATTCCTGAGCGGGTTGTAATTTCTTACAACAGTCAGAAATCTGCTGTGACGCCTTTGGTTATCCGTTTGCCTGGCCCGACGCCGTATGAATCTGATAAAGCTGTTCCCTACAAATACAATGCTACTATGTTGGAGGATGGAAAAGAGGTTCCCATTCCTTCTCTTCCCTCAGTTGTGACTATTGCTGATGTCGGACGTGTAACCAGAAGTGGTCGAGTATTTGATAATGTGCCTTCAAAGACAAGTGAAGATACTGGGAGTAAGCAAATTCAGTTGAGGACTACTGTGGAATCTGGTCAATCAAGTGATGTAAATCAGAAGTCAGATAATGATGAGGTATTGAAATTGATCAAGAAGAGTGAATATAATGTGGTGGATCAATTGTTACATACACCGTCAAAAATATCTGTTCTATCTCTGTTAATGAGCTCTGAGGCTCATCGTGAATCGTTGCAGAAAGTATTGGAACAAGCTTATGTAGATCATGATGTGACTGTTAACCAGTTTGATAGCATTGTTGCCAATATCACTGCGTGTAACAATCTGAGTTTTTGTGATGAAGAGTTGACTGATCATGGAAGAAATCATAATTTGGCTCTCCATATTTCCATGAATTGCCAGGAAGACGCTCTATCCAATGTGCTGGTTGATACTGGGTCATCATTGAATGTGATGCCAAAATCTACTTTGTCCAGATTATCTTATCAAGGTACTCCTATGAGGTTCAGTGGGGTCATTGTGAAAGCCTTTGATGGATCGAGGAAAACCGTGATTGGAGAGGTTGATCTCCCTATCAAGATTGGTCCGTGTTTTTTCCAGATCACTTTTCAAGTCATGGATATTCGTCCTGCTTACAGTTGTCTTCTAGGACGCCCATGGATCCATGAAGCTGGAGCTGTTACTTCGACACTGCATCAAAAGTTAAAATTCGTGCAGAATGGTAAACTTGTCGTTGTTGGTGGAGAACAGGCTATGTTGGTAAGCAGTTTGTCGTCTTTTTCTTATATCGATGCGGAAGAGGATATTGGAACTCCGTTTCAGGCTCTTTCTGTGGTTGATAAAGCTGTTAAGAAGGATGGGGTGTCCATGTCTTCTCTAAAGGATGCACAACGTGCAGTGGATAATGGCCAAGCTGATGGATGGGGCCAAATCATTGAAGTTGCTGAGAAAAAAGATAGAGCTGGTTTGGGTTTTACATCTGGTTCAACCCAAAAAGAGCTGAAGAGTATTCATGAAGTCTTTCGAAGTGCTGGGTTCATCCATTGCAAAGATCATTCTACAGCTGCAATTCTCGAAGATGACCAAGAGGAAGAAATGCCCAACTTTGTGACACGTGGATTGATATGCCAGAATTGGATCGCTGTTGATGTTCCTACTGTTGTTCATGTTTCAAAGTAATTTGTTTTTGTTTCTTTCAAAAATCCTTTCACTCTGCCCAAGGTGAAAGTGAATTTGTGAGGGCTTTGTTTCAACTTTTATCATCATCAATAAAATGTTTTTCTGTTTATCCATATGTTGTTTTCCTTTTTTGCTTTACTTCTGAAAAATGGTAACATAAAAAACCGAAAAAAAAGTATAATAATGTTATAATCACTCTTATCTGCATAATATTTTCATTTTTTTTGTTCATATTCTAAAATCAAACATAAAATCATTGTGCAGATTGATTGTTAAACCCATTGGAAACAATGACCATATGCCCCCTCCCAACTTTGAGTTCCCTGTGTTTGAAGTGGAAGAGGAGGATATTGAAGAAATTCCTGATGAGATTTCTCGATTGCTTGAGCACGAGGAGAAGGCCATTCAGCCTCATGAAGAGCCGGTGGAATTGGTTAATCTGGGTTCCGATGATGATAAAAAAGAAGTCAAGATTGGGGCACTGCTTCAGTCAGATGTTAAGAAGAGGATGGTAGAGCTTCTTAGAGAATATGTTGACGTGTTTGCTTGGTCCTATCAAGACATGCCTGGTCTTGATACCGGTATTGTGGAGCACCATTTGCCATTAAAGCCTGAATGTTCACCCGTGAAGCAGAAATTGAGAAGAACTCATCCTGACATGGCAGTGAAGATTAAAGAAGAGGTTCAAAAGCAGATTGATGCTGGTTTTCTTGTGACCGTCGAATATCCTCAATGGGTGGCCAATATCGTGCCTGTTCCAAAGAAAGACGGAAAAGTCCGAATGTGTGTTGACTATAGAGATTTGAATAAAGCAAGTCCAAAAGATGATTTTCCACTACCACACATTGATTTGTTGGTAGATAATACTGCTAAGTTCAACATCTTTTCATTTATGGATGGATTTTCCGGTTATAATCAAATAAAGATGGCACCTGAGGATATGGAAAAAACAACATTCATTACACCCTGGGGAACATTCTGTTACAGAGTGATGCCTTTCGGTTTAAAAAATGCTGGTGCAACGTACCAGAGAGCTATGACCACCCTGTTCCATGATATGATGCATAAAGAAATTGAGGTCTATGTGGATGATATGATTTGTAAGTCGAAGACTGAAGAAGATCATATTAAAAATTTATTGAAATTGTTTCAACGTTTGAGAAAGTTTAAGCTTCGTCTGAATCCTAATAAATGCACTTTTGGTGTTCGTTCTGGAAAATTGTTAGGCTTTATTGTCAGTCAGAAAGGCATTGAAGTTGATCCTGGTAAAGTTAAAGCTATCCAGGAGATGCCTGCACCCAGAACAGAAAAACAAGTAAGAGGATTCTTGGGACGTTTGAACTATATCTCTCGATTTATATCCAATATGACTGCCACATGTGCACCGATTTTCAAACTTCTCCGCAAAGATCAGGGTTGTGTCTGGACAGAAGATTGTCAGAAAGCTTTCGAAAGAATTAAAGAGTATCTGCTTGAACCTCCTATTTTGTCTCCTCCCGTAGAAGGAAGACCTTTGATCATGTATTTGACCGTGCTAGAAGAGTCTATGGGTTGTGTTCTGGGTCAACAAGATGAATCCGGGAGAAAAGAATTTGCCATTTATTATCTGAGTAAGAAGTTCACTGATTGTGAGTCTCGGTACACGATGCTTGAAAAGACATGTTGTGCTCTAGCTTGGGCTGCCAAGCGCCTCCGTCAGTATATGTTGAATTGTACAACTTGGTTGATATCTAAAATGGATCCAATCAAGTATATCTTTGAAAAGCCTGCTTTAACTGGGAGGATTGCTCGTTGGCAAATGTTGTTATCAGAATATGATATCGAGTATCGAACTCAAAAGGCGATAAAAGGCAGTGTTTTGGCTGATCATTTGGCGCACCAGCCAATTGATGATTATCAACCTATTCAGTTTGACTTTCCTGATGAGGATGTGATGTATCTAAAGGTTAAAGATTGTGAGGAACCATTACATGAAGAAGGACCTGAGCCTGGATCCCGTTGGGGTTTGATTTTTGATGGGGCGGTTAATGAATATGGCAGAGGTATTGGTGCAATTATTGTTACTCCTCATGGTTCTCATATTCCTTTCACTGCAAGGTTGGTTTTCAATTGCACAAATAATGCGGCTGAATATGAAGCGTGTATTATGGGCTTAGAAGAAGCTATTGATTTAAGAATCAAGATTCTGGATGTGTATGGAGATTCATCTTTAGTGATTAATCAGATTAAAGGGAAATGGGAGACACGTCAACCTGATTTGATTCCTTATCGTGATTATGCAAGAAGGTTGTCAACTTTCTTCAATAAAGTTGAGTTTCACCATATACCAAGAGCAGAGAATCAAATGGCAGATGCTTTAGCAACTTTATCCTCCATGATTGTGGTAAATCATTGGAATGATGTGCCAAAGATTGATGTGATGCGTCTTGATAGACCAGCTCATGTGTTTGTAGTTGAAGAGGTTGTTGATGATAAACCATGGTATTATGATATTAAATGCTTTCTTCAGAATCAAGAGTACCCACTTGGGGCATCCAAGAAGGATAGGAAAACTTTGAGAAGATTGGCTGGTAGTTTCTTCTTGAATGATGATGTGATGTATAAGAGAAATTATGACATGATCTTGCTCAGATGCGTGGATAGACATGAAGCGGATATGTTGATGAAAGAAATCCATGAAGGATCCTTTGGCACCCATGCCAATGGACACGCGATGGCTAAGAAGATGTTAAGGGCAGGTTACTATTGGCTGACAATGGAATCTGATTGTTGTAAATACGTGAAAAAGTGCCATAAATGCCAGATTTATGCTGACAAGATTCATGTGCCTCCAACTCCTCTCAATGTTATCTCTTCTCCATGGCCTTTTTCAATGTGGGGCATTGATATGATTGGAATGATTGAGCCTAAAGCGTCAAACGGACACCGTTTCATATTGGTGGCTATTGACTATTTTACCAAATGGGTTGAAGCTGCATCATATGCAAATGTGACTAAGCAAGTAGTGGTCAGGTTTATCAAGAATCAAATCATCTGTCGGTATGGTGTTCCGAGCAAGATCATCACTGATAATGGGTCGAATTTAAATAACAAGATGATGAAGGAATTATGCGATGAGTTTAAGATTGAGCATCATAATTCTTCTCCTTATAGACCCAAGATGAATGGGGCTGTTGAAGCTGCTAATAAGAATATTAAGAAGATTATTCAAAAGATGGTTGTTACATACAAGGATTGGCATGATATGCTTCCTTTCGCTCTGCATGGGTATCGTACATCCGTTCGCACTTCAACAGGGGCAACCCCTTTTTCTCTTGTTTATGGCATGGAAGCAGTGCTCCCGATAGAGGTTGAAATCCCTTCTATGAGAGTTTTGATGGAAACTGAATTGGCTGAGGCTGAATGGTGTCAAAGTAGATACGACCAGTTGAATCTGATTGAAGAGAAAAGAATGACGGCTTTGTGTCATGGCCAATTATATCAACAAAGAATGAAGAAAGCATTTGATAAGAAGGTTCGACCCCGTGTGTTCAGAGAAGGTGACCTCGTGCTCAAAAAGATCTCGACTTTTACTACTGATTCTAGGGGCAAGTGGACTCCTAATTATGAAGGCCCATATGTTGTTAAGAGAGCCTTCTCTGGCGGTGCATTAATTCTTACAACTATGGATGGAGAAGAGTTCACTCGTCCTGTGAATGCCGATGCAGTCAAGAAATACTTCGCCTAAAAAATAAAAGAACAGCTCGCTAAGTTGAAAACCTGAAAGGGCGACTTAGGCAAAAATGAGCGTCTCGGTGGATTGAAAACCCGAAAGGGCGGTCCAGGCAAAAATTAGAGACAAAAATAGAAATAATCATCCTGGTAGATTGAAAACCCGAAAGGGCAATCTAGGCAAAAGTTAGGGATCATGGCAAGTAACTGCATCTGGCCAGTCTTGATCGTTTGAAGCAACATTTCCTATCAAAGGTTTTACTTCAGATATTCTCCGCTGAAGTCTCAAGCACAGTTGGAATTCAAAGTTGTTAGGGAGAATAATGGTCATTGTATTTCAATGTAGAACTTTCCATTGTACTTACCATTTTTCAAACTTTGTAATGATCCATGGAGTTACGCCATTTGCGAACTACCATTCTATTAATAGAATTTGGGCCTTTGTCCCTTTGTTTGCAATTCTTATTTTGTTTTTGTTTATAGAATTTCATTTTATTTTTGATGATGATTTTTGAAACAAATGTGAATAATTGATTTAAATTTTGAAAATTATAAAAACATTTTTCTTTGATTTGTGAAAATAAAAGAATGTCAACAGTAATCCCAAGAATGGTAGAATCTTGAAGCGAAAATTGTTCTCTTTAGCAGGGTTCTTTCTTGCCTCTCTGGTAGAATTTATTGGCAGCTCCCCAGTAGAGTTGTGTTGATGTTTCCCCATTTGAGCTATATTGAGGTCTCTTCAGTAGAGTTTGCTGATATCCCCTTAGCAGAGTTTTGTTTCTTTGGATAAACCAGACGAGTGTTGAACGGTTTTCCACAGTAAAGTCTTGATTCAAATGATCAGACAGTTGAGAAATTTGAAGACCACTTCTCCTTGATGTTTTTGCCCAAGCGGAGATTTGTCTTTGATGATTCCTAGCGGAGGTTATGCACATTTGCTTTGGATTATTCCCCAAGTAGAGAACAATGTTGAGAAGTGTTGACATAGCAGTCACCTGTCGGGTTTTCCCTCACCTTGTGATTGGGTGTTGATTTAAAATCCCCCACAGTTTGACTTTTTGCTATGATGTTAACTTCTTATTCCCCTGGCAGGGTTGGAAGATTTGTGTTGCTATGTTTTTCTCCAACAGTTTTTTTCTCAAAGCGGAGTTCATTTTGTTGTTCCCTTTTGCTGAATTATTGATGGTTGAAGATTGATCTTTGGGGTCTTTTCTCCAAGCGGTATCTCCATTTCCTCAGCGAGATTTAAGCCTTGTAGTAGGATTTATTTTCCTTTGATGGCTCTTGAGTATCTCTTGCAGATTTTCTGTTGCTGATCCCCAGCACGATCTCCAATGATATCTCTAACTCGCAGAGATTAGCCGAATATTTCAGTGGTGTTTTGTTCACCCTCTGTTTGCCCTTTTTGTCTGATTTATCAGCATATTCATACTCATTGCATGCGCATTCATTTTGGTTGAGCATAGCATGTCTTTGTTGCATTGTGCATCCTGCATTTTTTGTTGATATTTCCCTTTTCCCGATGATGTTATATCGCATAATGCGTGTGTCCTCTCTTCATTAGAGTGTCGACCCCTAAGCAGAAAATACCTATCATTTTTAATTCCCCACTGAGTTTATGCCTCGTGGAAGATGCTTTGTTTAGCTTTCCTCCCCAGTTTTTTATCTGGATGGAATTGTTCCCCAGTTGAGTTATTTCCTCATTGGGTCGAGTCTTGTTTGACCGTTTCTTTCCAGTTTGTTCCTGGATTGAACTTTGGTCTCTTGCAGCAGTTACTTTGGTTTTCCCTGGGCTGTGAAACCGGGATGACAAGAAGGTATTTTTGAGGATTTATTTTCCTCGGTAGAATCTGTTATTGATCCCCATCAGAAGATGAAGATTTGATTTTCCCAGTAGTGTTTTGATAACACTCTATTGGTAATTACTTATGTAACTTCATGTGGAAGCCTCTTTATTTGAGCAGCTTGTGTAATCTCCAGAAATTTACCTTCGCAATAAATAACATTTCTCTAGTTCATCCTCAACAGAGAAGTTTATTGTGAAATGATGGATCTTTATCCGACCAGCTTTTCTGTCAATTGGAATTTCTGTGGAATAACTCCCGATAAGAATTCTATTGCATGGTTCAACCTGCTTGTATCTCTTTTAAAGATCCTCGCCAGAGTTGTTAATATCTTTTTCAACAAATGGTTGTCTCTTTATTTGAGAAGTTTGTTGTGTGTTTGGAGCTGCTCAGTAACAAGTAGCTGATGATTTATCTTTTTCTCCTACCCAGTAATAGGTAGTCGAGTCCGTCCTACCCAGTACCAGGTAGTTGACATGTTGTTTACCCTATCCAGTAACCGATAGTTGGTAACCCCTTTTCATTCAAGTTTATTATTCTCGCTAAACTAATCAGTAACCAGTAGTTGGCGTTGCTTCTTTTCCTACCCAGTAACAGGTAGTTGATTATATTTCAACGAGTGGATTACTTTTTACCCAGTAGCTGGTAATAAGTAATACATTTCTTTGTTTTCTACCCAGTAACTGGTAGATAACAATTCTCTTGTGCTTTTGCACTTATTTTCTACTCAGTAACCGGTAGAAAGTATTTTACCTATTCTCTTCGGTTCGAATATCTTCGCCCAGTAACTGGCAGTTGGTATCTCTTTCCCCATTGAGTCGTTTCCTTTCCCTTATCGGAATGGGATCTTGCTCTTTTGTTTTCTCATGTGGAGTCACTCTTTTTCTCCCGAGCTTTTGCTTGTCTCCTGTGGCATTATTTCCCCACAAACGTCTTATGTTCGCATATCATTAGTATAATCATATCATTTTGTGGTCTCTTAGGGCTAAAAATTGGGTTAATTGTTATATTTAAGTCTCTTCTATCTAGTCGAGACAAAGATGTCAATCTTCATATCTCCGGATAGAAGAATCTTAAATAGGGGCAGCTGTAATACCCAAATTTTTACCCCTAAGATCCCACATTTCATTGGCATATCATTCCACAAACAAGATCTTACTTTGTGTTTCTTATTTACTTTATGTTTGTTTCTGTTTACTAACATTTAATCAAAATACCAAAAATATTTTTTGTTTCTTCTTCTCTGTGTGTTTAGGGTTTTGCAGGGAAAGTGATGACAAAGACATTCATTCAAGTTTAAATCAGATGGACGTTTGACCTCATCTTGGTCAAACTATCAAGGGTTTGCTTCAACTGTGAATTACCCGCGGTGTGTTCTATGAGAAGTTTGGTCCAGAAGTCCAGAGGTTCATAAGCGTGGGAATGGAGACCTACCATTTGTTTTGGAGCAAACAAGTTATATGAGAAGTGAAAGAGAAAAGTTTGGAGATCAGGAGTGGAATGATTGGGACCATATTCTAAAAAGATTCTCAACCAGCACAAAACAGTTGCTTTCTCCGTCGTTTGATAAGCTAAATTTGAGATCGATGGGCAGGCTGGAGGATATTTTGGTTAATCTGCAGAAAGTTAAGAAATGGGATATTATTTCTTCTGAAATTCAATCTCAGAAATTTGCAGATCCTCAAGATACCCGACACAAAAGAGTTGTGGAAGTGAAAATGTTGCTTTTTAATATTGCATATGAGAAGACCAAGCTACAATTAATGAATGTCAAGCGTGACAGATTACTGAAAAAGGCACAACAGCTGAGTTCTGGGCTTCAAGAGGCTCAGATTATAAAAAATTCAATACTATGTTCCGCTAAGAGTGGACCGGTTGACATTCAAGCTGATGATAGTCATATTAATGCAAGAATTTTTAATTCCCAAGGAAAATGTCAGGTTTCTTGCAATAAAGGGATGGAAGTGAGGCAGGAGCTTGAAAGTTTGAATCAGAAAGCAAAATCTTTAAGTGAATTCTTTTATAGTCACTGCAAGATGGAAGGGGATCAAAGCTGTACTAACATCCTCAAATCTGTTCCTGATTATTTAGAAAAGAGAATGTCTTATAAGTTGGTTTTCCAGAAATTGAAGTTGTGGGATATTGAAGGTTTTGAGCGTAAGGATGATTATCACCTAATAACTCTCAACTATCGCGGATATATCATCCAAAGGTTCACAGAATGCTGATCTTAATTCTGCTCTTCAGTTTGGTAATACTGCCTTCCCTCTACAAAACCTGCTGATGAGTGCTCCACACCAACCTCAACTTCTAAGAAATGAAAATGAGTTGTCACTTGGTTCCCCACAATCAGCCAATCCCGTCTTTCAGACTGCCGGCCTTTCAGATCCTACTTATAGAGGATTTGAAGACTTCTTCCCGGAAGAGGATATTCGAGTTAGAAGTCACGAGATGCTAGAAAATGAAGATATGCAGCATCTGCTCCGTATCTTTGATATGGGAGGGCAACCTCATACTTCCTTTAATGCTCCTGAAGAAGGCCATCCTTATTCATCTGCTTACGTGCCTGCAACCTCCATGAACTACAATATAGATCATGAGCGAAACCGTTCTTCAGGGAAGGCTGTTGTGGGTTGGCTCAAGCTTAAGGCTGCTTTGAGATGGGGTATTTTTATTCGGAAGAAGGCTGCTGAGAGACGGGCACAACTTGTTGAGCTGGATGACTCGTAGAAATATGAAATAGGAGCCATCTCATGTGATGTTACAGGCAACAGTATTTTCGGTTGTAGCACCAAATGCTTCTTTTCTGTCACTTAGAAACTGCTATCATGCCGAAGTTTTGTAGCATCAGTAGACGTAATATCTTGATTGGATTATTTTTTGCAGCCTAAACTTAAAGCTCCCACTGTGCCTTCACAATCAGTTGTGCAGCAACCTCTGCTGTACAGGAATATCCCCCTGCAACATGTCATATACGCTTTACATATGATGTTTTTTTTTCACTATTGTTTATCCTGATGATGCAAGGAATGTTGGTGTTGTTTTCAATAATATCTACGAGTTGAGTGGCCTAATCACTAATGACCAATATTACTCTGCTGATTCTCTCTCTGATACCCAAAAAGTTTATGTGGATACATTGGTGAAGAAGGCATATGAGAATTGGATACATGATATCGAGTATGATGGCAAGTCTCTGTTAAATTACAATCAGAACAGGACTTTGGGTACGGCCCAACATCAGGTTCCACTGAGTTCACATGACTATTCTATTTCAAACTCACTTAATCAGCAGAACCTGACCACTCTAGAGTTGACCATGCTGGTATAATTCAGGCAATGTTGGCTCCACCAAATGTAGAACCAGAATATGGCACAGAAGCAGATGGGGATAACTTGATTGACTCAACAGATGTTGACATTAGGTTGCCAATGCTTGTTTATGTGTCTCGTGAGAAGAGGCCGGGATACGATCACAATAAGAAAGCTGGTGCCATGAATGCTCTTGTTCGAACTAGTGCCATCATGTCCAATGGACCATTCAATCTTGACTGTGATCATTACATCTACAACTCATTGGCCATCAGAGAAGGTATGTGCTTTATGCTCGACAGAGGCGGTGTCAGGATATGTTATGTTCAATTCCCTCAAAGGTTTGAAGGCATTGATCCTAGCGATCGATATGCAAATCACAACACTGTTTTCTTTGATGTGAGCATGAGAGCTCTTGATGGTTTACAAGGTCCAATGTATGTTGGAACTGGCTGCATATTCAGAAGAACAGCTCTTTATGGGTTTAGTCCACCTAGAGCTTCTGAACATCATGGATGGTTTGGAAGAAGGAAAATTAAGCTGTTTCTAAGAAAGCCTAAGGTGTCAAAAAAGGAAGAAGATGAAGTTTGTCTGCCAATCAATTGCGATCACAACGACGATGACGCAGATATAGAATCCCTGCTTCTTCCAAAAAGGTTTGGAAATTCTACTTCTCTAGCTGCATCCATTCCAGATGCAGAATATGGGTAGGCCTGCTTTTGAAGGTTTTGGAGGCTAAGATTGGAAACTGGATTCATTTCATGAGAATTTCTATCAAATTGTTGATTGTGGAAAAAAAATCTGTGATCAAATATTTGATGGTCATGAGTCAGTAAAAACTCAATGCTTTGCTGAAGCCACTGGCAGCAGTGTGGCTATGCTTCTTAGTTTTGGGGAGGCTGTTGCCAGAAGCAAGAGGTCACCTGAAAAACTATTTGTTCTTCTCGACATGTATGAGATAATGAGAGAACTTCAACCAGAGATTGAGATACTGTTTGATAGTAAAGTTTGCGCTGAAATGCGAGAAGCTGCAATCAATTTGACAAAGCGGCTTGCTCAGACAGCCCAAGAAACCTTTGGTGACTTTGAGGAAGACCTGATAAAGATGTGATTGATCAAGCGAAAGATATGCGCAGATGGTCTAATCAGCATTCGGCTACTGATGTCTCAGATCGTTTCCCTTCAACTTCATTTGGTTTGCAATCTCAAAACTGTGATGATGCAGTTTCTACAGCAAGTTCTGGATTTGGTTGTGATGAGAAAACTATCAAAGCGGTTTGTGTACAGAATTCAGCACAAAGGGATCAGCCAGGAGACAGTGATATATATGAAACAGTTCGTTCTGAAGTTAGGCGGGCTATTTCTGAGATTCAGATTGACCTCGAAAGTGCTATTCAAGTGAGTAATGCTACATCCATCAATGTTACTGACATGGCTGATATTCATCCGGACTTGCTAAGCCCTGGTTCAGTAGAATTAGCATTGGAGACTAGAAGAGAGTATACCAAAAAGCTTAAAGAGGCAGAAGAGCGAGCTAGACGTCTTCGGGCAGATCTGGCAGTTGAAGAACATCGAGTGCGAGAACTGGATAGAATCTTGAAAGAAGTTCTTCCATATCCCAAAACCCCTAATATACCAAAGTCTCGTCCATCAAGAAAATCAAGCATTGAAAGGAAAAGGATGTCGAGACGTCTTGCAGAAGATGCCAAGGCTTATTTTGACGAGTGTGTATCACTATCAACATTCGATAGTTCAGACTTTTCATCTCAAGAGGATCCTCCGCTCAGTATGGTTGGTCCACCTACTCCATCTCGTTTAACCGAGCAATCCGGCACTCGCGAACTATTGCATGATATCCATTATGACACATTGCAGCCACCTGCCAGCATTGATTCTGAGGAAGCTATCCATGAACAAGTCAGCTCAACTGCTGATAGCAAAGAAACTGACTCTAAACACTGCTTCTCCTTTGCACAGAAACCATCTGAAGCAGAATGTATGTCCTCATGTTTATGCACCTCAAATTGACGAGACTATTGATGTAACGTCTGATTTATGTGCTTATAAGGTTCAACTATCTGAGAAGTTAATGAGTAATGTACTCTTCAAAAAGCTGGGAGAATATGAAATAGCTTGGGTTGATGCTGAAGTAGGGAAGACAGAGAATGATATGCTTTCGCTTCTCCCCATTTCTGGCACACCTTGTCCACATAAATCTGTTCTAGTTGGTGATTTGAAGTTGGCAGATTTCAAGCAGTTTCTCTCAACCAAAGGCGTTTCGGTGGAGTTTGCTGGCGGGGCTCTACGTTGCGGTGAATACGTAACTGTTCGGAAGGTTGGGGATGCAACTCAGAAGGGTGCTGGTTCTGGTACTCAGCAAATTATTATTGAAGATAATGCAAAGTGCTAGCTATATAGATGCTTGCAACAGGGTAAAAGTAAACTCATCACGTATCTGAGCCATATTTCCAAGCCATGTAGCTGACCCCACAAGTTATCCATGTCACTTAAATGAGCTACAAAGAGAAAAATTGCAAAACGACATGTAAAATACCAGCAAAAAATATCACGCACAACACACCTACTTCAAAACGGCAGAAAATTCTCATAAACTGCAAATCATTTTTCACTCATTCTCATCTATAAATAGAATTCATCCCTCACTCTATTCTTCAAGCTTTTCAAGCCAAAAAATCTCTGCTGATTTTCTTCCTCAATTCTTCACTACCAGAAAAACTTTCATTCATTCTCTTCTCATACTTCATTCCACCAAATTAACTTCAAATCAACCTCAAACACAGATCAATTTCGAACCAGAATTCGTTCAGAAGAAGAAGAGAAGCAAGAAGAAGCTTGGATTGATTTCTTACCTGAGTTTGAAGGTAGATTGAGCTTCACCGTCATTTTCGATCCGTTATCTTTTGTTGTGATTCTCTGAATTGTTGGTACCATTGTGAAGAGCTTTTGATTTCGATCTGTTCGGTGTAATTTTCGCATCCCGTCGCTTTGATCTAAGCAAGCTTTGAGCTCGAGAAAAAAATGGTGCGAAGAAGTTACCGTGAAGAAGAAAGGAGAAGATGAAGTTTCTGTTTCTCTTTCTCCTTTTAATTTGTTTTTTTCATTTATTTATTCTTTTTTATCTTTTCTTTTTTATATTGTTATTAGTTTATTTTTATAAACTAATAATAATATTCTTGAAAAAAGAAAGCATTAAAAAAATTATTTAAAAATATTTTGATTAAGTGTTGATTGTTTTGGATCTTGATGTTGATAAAATTTCATCAATATCAATGGACTTTGGGTGTTGATTTTATCCACCAAGAGAGGTGATTGATATTGACGATAATTTAATCGATTCGAGATTCAAATTGTGATTTCATTTTCTTTTTTTCTTCTTTTTATTTTTGATCGATGAAATCTATGGATCATAGATTGTTGATTATCAAGGTTGATTAATCTTCATTATTTCAAAACTATGGACGAATAATCATTGAGATAATTCTCCTTACTTTGGAATAGTGATAGATTACCTTTGATTAATTAATTAAAAATCTTGATTATGATGAGATCATTACCTCTTTTCTTTTTGTGTGGCATGTTTTAGGAGAATGATTTACATATCATTTCTCTAACATGTATTAACACTAACATTTTATTGACCGGCCTCAGATAGTCGTGGTTTCTACATAAACCCGATTACGATTGCTTAACATAGCGCTAAATTGTCCCTTAATCGAAAAATGATCATTCGTGGCTCAAACTTACGTTTAAAAGTCCAAGTATGTTTAGTTGCTTGTCTTAACTCCAATACCTATGAAAATCATTGTTAGGAGGCTTTGATTCTATCAATCCTCTAATGAATTTTCATTAATCTTGGTCTAAGTGCAAGAATTAATCATCATTGATCATATGTTCTAACCACTAACTACTAATTCACTAACAATATCCTTGTTTAATTTTGTTTATATTCTCTTCTTACTCTTTATTTTTTTTACTTTTATGCTTCCATCTTATCATTACATACCATATCTTTGTTTATGTTTATGTCATTTTTCTTTTGTCCACTTGGACCATACTTTGTTCAAAACACTAATAAAGGATAAAACATCTAAAAAATTTGGTGCTATTAATTTTGTGGTTATACTCTTGGACCATTCTTAGACCTTGGACTTCATGGACATTTTGGACTTAGGATTAGGACTTTCTTCCCTATGCTTGGAGTATCGTGGATCTTAGCCTTTATTTGGCTCGATCATTGACTTATGCTTTAAATCGGATGGAATTCTTTTGCTTGCTTTGGAGTGTGCTATAAGTCGGTTAGATCTTTCTTATCTCTAGCTCTTATTTTGTTTTTTTAGGATAGTCACTTCATCTCCTCCCCTTCTTAAATTTTCAAAACTTTCTCCCTCTTTCAAAACCTTCTTGGTTTCAAACTTCCAAACCGCTTTCGCAATAAAACCTTGACTTTTGTCAAGTGATTTTTAAACTTTGTTTTTTTTTCTTAATAAAAGTCAATCAATGTTAATCATGCTTTGACCAATTTCAAAAGACATAAAAAATACAAAAACTCATCAACTCTTTTTGTGCCTTTTATGCACTTCTTTTCACTTTAAAACTTTTTCATAAAGTTTAGACATGATTCATTTCTATAGTTGAGATGTAAATCTCCTATTCCCCATATTATTAAGACTTTGACATTTTCCACGTTGATGTTGAGTGATAGTCTTGTTGATAATCCAAGCAAATCCTCCATCTTTATGTGACGCAGATGTTGTCTTAATACTCGTGGGTGGATAGTCGCAGTTTTCTCCTTGAAATGACGACTTGTTTGAACATCTAAAATCAATCAAAACCAACAAAATTTTGTCATTTGTACCACGAACTACGGGGTTTTGATTCCATATTGCACTTTATGGGTACGTAGGCATGAGACGATAAGTCTCTCCAAACACAAAAATATAAAAAAATATTCTCTTCTCATCTCCCCAATCTCTTTTCAAACAAACCATTTTCAAACCAAAAAGCGTAAATATTTCAAAGGGCTCCTATAGAGTACTATAGACGTTTTGGGTGCTAACACCTTCCCATTGCGTAACCAACCCCCTTACCCCGATCTCTGTCTCGTGTTCTTATTTTAGAACTCTTTGGTTTTGTTCGCTCTTTTTCCTTTCCTTTATTTGGATAAAATAAAAGTGCGGTGGCGACTCTTGTTTTCTTTGAGTTAAGTTAGTCAATAACTTACGCTCATGATTTTTACCGCTACACATCCCTCTCTGATCCTGTTGGTTGTAGTTTTTGACGGATTACAGTTTAAAGTTGATTCTATAGCCCACGTCAAACACTTCTATCTCGTTGGCTTCAACATCCATGTGTGGTACCACAACTTCCAAATCCGTATGTAGTCTGTTCTCGACCACATAGGTTGTGATTCAAGCTAACTCTTCAAACTCAACCATCATCACCGAATTCGTCTCCCCACCCTGTTGGTCAGAATCCCTTCGCATACCGAATTTTCTCCCCTATGACCTCTCGTCCCCAGGTGAACCCGTGGATGGGGTGAAGGTTCAGGGAGAAAAATGTCTCCTTTAGAGGCTCATAACTAGTTTTGGTTGGTATGCATGGTGCTATCTTCGCCAAATTTTTGTCGAAATTCCTTCTGTCCACATGGTTAACTTCAGCCATATAGTAGTCTTAGTCTGCCTCGATGTTTTCGATAATCCCATCTTTGCGCCAGATAATTATCCTCTGGTATAGGGATGAAGAGAGTGCCTCTATACCATGCAACGATGATAAGTCGATTAACTAGATCGATCTGACATAAATAATGCAACGAACCTGTTTAAAAAGTGCTGACAACTGTTTTAAAAATAAGTTTTTTATTCCTTTTGTTGTTCTTTCTCTTGAATTTATTCTTCTTTTGAAGTGTAGAACAATCATTTTTAATATGTCATATTTCTCTGCATTCAAAGCAAATAACCTTCCTTCTTGGTGCTTCTTTTTTACTCATTTCTTGTCTATTCCTTTCTCAAGAATTTTTTAAATTTCTTGATTAGAACATCATCTTCCACATGAAGAATAATAGGATTTTTTCGAACAAAATTATCATCCTATCCTTCCGCAAGATAAAGGAAATAAGTCGAGAATTATTTTTGTTGGGTCCTAGATTATTAGTCTTTCAGACTCTCTTGTTTATTTTAAGTTCGAGTTGCTTTTCAACAATCCATGAATGATCTTCCTCACGAGATTCTTCATTAGTGACGAACTTTCGGTTTGTGTTTCAACAATATATGGAGAACCTTCCTCACAAGGTTTTTCATTTGTGGGAATCTCGAATTCCTTATCTTCCGTGATAATGTTCTCAAAATTTCACATCTCAAGATTCAATGGTTACATCATACTCTAAATTCAGAAGTCTATATAAGTCATCATCTATTTTTAGATGATATTTGTATGTCTTATAATGATCAATTTCATCGAACATAAACAATTCATAGCTATAAATCACATCTCAATTGCATAATTTGAAATTATAAACTTTAATTAATTTGATCACTTTGGTGATTAACAAATTTCTAACTCAAATAATTCAAAATTACAATTTATTTAAACACTAATAAACATAAAACTGTTCAACAAAATTTATGGTGTAAACACAAAGTTATACATTATATTTCAATTTTATTTTGAGACATTTAAGATACTTCCACCAATATCATCTTAGTGGAAGGAACATTTTTGTTTATTGTACTAATATATTCATCAAGAAATTAATGAGAATTCAAAATAGTATATATCATACCGTGACAACATAATAATAATAATAATAACCAATTTATACTAAATAATAAATTAATTAACCTCTACTGGCGCGCTTTAAATAAATTCATACCACTGTTACTACACAATTTACGACACTTGAATTTTTATTTATTTATTATTTTTTTAGCATAATATTGGTTTCAAATAAAATAACACTATTATTATTCAAATGATAAAGTATAATATGTATACTGCAATTTATGTTTTATCATGCACTGCTTACGTTTCAAGCATGTCGTTTCAATATGCACTGCTTATGTTTCAAGCACATTACGGCGCTTCAGCATACACTATACGTTTCAAGCACATTACGGAAATGCAAATGATAACATATAATATGTATAAATTTACCCATTTTGATATGATTATCCTGCAACTACATAATGTATTTCGCTTATCCATTCTGATACTTATTCAACATATGTAGCTTTTTTTTTAAAAATAACCTTATTTTTTAATTAAAATACAAAATAAATATAAAATTAAAAAAAAAAATACAAAACTGTCTATGTTTGTGCATTGAGTCGTCATATGAAATGGCAAATCAAGGTCACATGACCTGAGTCGCCATTTCATATGGTGTAAGAGTGTAATTTTAAGACCTACCTATAGAGGATGCGCCATTTCATTTGGCAACTCTCTTTTGTAGAATTTTTTTTTACTTTTTTTTTCCTTTGTTTTTTAGATTTTAATTTTTTTTAGGTTTTAATTTTATTTTTATAAAATAATTAAAATAATATTTAGAATTTAAATAATATAAAAAAAATATAAATGAAAGAAATAGTAAAATATAATAATTTATAATATAATAAAAATTACAATTGATAAAAAAAAAGAAAATTAATGACCGACTCTATCTAAAGGACCACCGGTACTACATTGTAGAGGATGCGCACAACGTTGAGGTCTACCACGAGGTTGTTGAGGTGTATCTGATCTTTGCGTGTTGACCCGTGAAAGAGGTATTTGTTCTGATGACCCACTATGTCAAATAAGACCTTTAGCAGCGCTTAAAAGCGCGGCCTAAAGTGGCGCTGCTAAAGGTAAAGGCAGCGAATAAAGCGCTGTTATAGGCCCCTTTTAGCAGCACTTTTAGCAGCGCTTTTCCCCCCCTTTAGCAGCGCTTTTGAAAAGCGCTGTCTTTTCACTCCATACAGCAGCGCTTTCCAAAAGCGCTGCCTATTCCCCCCATTTAGCAGCGTTTTTCAAAAGCGCTGCCTATTCTCCCCCTTCCCCCTTATAGCAGCGCTTTTTTGAGCGCTCTCTATGCCCCCCATTTAGCAGCGCTTTTTATTAAAAGCGTTGTCTATTCTTCACGTTTTTAATTTTTTTTTAAATAATCACTTTTTTATATTTTTTTCGATAAACCTACTTATAACAATTACATTTCATGCTTATATATAATTCAACACAAACCGATCCTCAGAACAACTTTACAAATACAATCAATTTACATATAATTACAAAATCAATAATTTTACAAATACGTACGACTTCCAGAAATATTATTATCCCGCATCAATATTTGACGATACATATACCTTATACAATTCTCAACTCAAGAATGTATTGACACCACGTTGTTATTCCTCTTTTAATATCGCCTTCCACGTCTTTTGTTGTTTCGTTTCCATCATGTGATTTTTCCTCGTTGGTGGCCATAATACCTGTAATTCAGAAAAACCAAATTATCAAATGAAAGACAAATATGTAAATAAGAAATATATACGTAAGAAATATATAAATAAGAAAAACATATATATAATTTTATTGAATGACATAATATTTAATTTTATTGCATGATATAAATATGTAACTTTATTGAATGAGACAATATGTAATTTTACAAGTACCTTTGTCACTAACATCTCTTTCTTTTCTTCATTGGAAGTGGTTTACTTGTCTCTTAACAACATGTACGGATGGATTGATCCAAATTCCCTCGTTATGATCATTTATAATAATGATTCGTCCGCTCTAATATTCACATCTGGATCATCTATAATATAAGATTCCTTCTCAACATCAACATCACCCTTGTCTCCAATGTTATCATCGATTACTTTGTTGAAAAAAAGAACTATAGATCATTTCGTACTTGTCGGATCAGTGACATAGAACACTTGTTTAGCTTGCGTAGCTAGAATAAAAGGCTCATCTTTATACCCCACCTTATTAAGATCCACTTGCAAAAATCCTGAGTTATCCATTCGTATGCCACTGTTATTTTCAACCCACTTGCATCCAAAGATAAGAATCTGAAACTTCTCATAATCAAACACCCAAATGCGTTCGATAACCTCAAAATACGACAGATTCACATATTTGGGGTTTAAGTCCTTCACACTTGAAATGTGCATTGCTTCGGCAAGCACAGTGACACCATTATTTTGCATCGTATTTTTACCATCTTGTTCTTTGGTATAAAATGTGTATCCATTAATTGCGTATGCGCTATAAGAAAACACATGCAAACTTGGACCATATGCTAAACATCTCAACCTTTCTGTTATTGAAGCGGGATCAGAATAAAACTTTGAAAAAATATGATCCTTGAACCATGTTATAAAACTTCAATTGTGCTCACGTACTATCCAGTTTTCATTTCTATTCTAATTTAAACCTCGGAGAACGTCCTTGTGCATTTCAACATACGGCTCAACCTCAATGTCATTGTGCAGAACATACAAATGTACTTGCTCCCGTTCATCCCTTGAAACTGTCACAACTTTATTTCCTACTATTTTTTCAACAACATGAGATTTTGGGAGGCTAATGGATTGAACATTAGACAAATATTCAGTACAAAACTCAACCGCTTCTTCAACAATGTATCATTCAACAATACAACCCTCTGGTCGACTTCGGTTTTTCACATACCCTTTCAATATTTTCAAATAACGTTCAATAGGGTACATCCATCTCATATAAGTTGGTCCACACAATTGTGTCTCTTTCACAAGATGAACAATTAGATGTACCATTATGTCAAAAAATGATGGAGGAAAATACATTTCAAGCTCACACAAAGTAATAACTATTTCTTTTTGCAATGTTGGTAAAATCGCAGGATCGATCACCTTACTATAAATTGACCTGAAGAAAAAACACAATTTAGTTATTGCGCTTCTCACTTTTTCTGGCAAAATAGAACGTATACCTATTGGTAGAAAGTGTTCCATTATAACATGGCAATCATGTGTCTTTAAACTCTTTAACTTGAGGTCTTTCATAGGAACAAGTCTTCTAATATCTGAAGAGTATCCTTCTTGAACTTTAACTTCACTCAGAAACTTACACAATATCTTTTTCTCCTTTCTAGATAAAGTATAAGTAGCAGGTGATAGATATGTTCTATTTCCTTTCTTCAAGAGTCCTAATTCATTTCTTATTCCCATTTCTACCAAGTCCTTTCTTGCTTTAAGGTCATCCTTATACTTTCCTTGTATATTGAGTAACGTACCAATAACACTTTCAAATACATTTTTTTCAATATGCATAACATCAAGAAAATGTCTTACATACAACGACTTCCAATACGACAACTCAAACAAAATTGACCTCTTCTTCCAGCCACGTGTGACAAGCGTATGAGCAAGAGGCTTGCTAAACTTAGTACTCACATCTTTCACCTTTTCAAAAATTTGTTCGCCGGTTAATGTAGGTGGAGCTCTACGTTGTTCTGAATTTTCATTGAATGCTTTTCTCCACCCACGGTATTGATGATTAGAATTTAAGAATCTACGATGACCAAGAAAGACATTCTTATGACCAAATTCCAATCGCGTCCAATCTGTGTTTTCTTCACATATAGGACACACATATTGACCTTTAGTGCTATACCCCGATAGATTTCCGTATGTTGGAAAATCATTAATTGTGCCAAACAACATCGCCCTAAAATTGAAACTTTCTATCCTATATCCATCATAAACCTTCACACCGTTCTCCCACAAACTCTTTAAGTCTTCTGTTAAAGGTGTCAAGTATACGTCTATGTCATTCCCTGGTTGTTTAAGGCCAAAAATTAACATAGATAACATCATGTACTTACACTTCATACATAGCCATGGAGATAGGTTATAAATCATAGTAATTACAGGCCATGTGGAATGTGAGATACTTTGTAGACCATGCGGATTCATTCCATCAGTCGATAATGCCAAGCGAAGCTTTCTAGCTTCTTCTCCAAAATCAGGATACTCATTATCAATTTTCATCCACTGCGGTGAATCTACCGGATGTCGATACTTCCCATATATAATTCTATCATATGCATGCCAAGTCAAGTGTTTTGCATCTATTTCACTACGAAGCATACGTCTAAACCTCAGAATTATAGGAAAATACCATAAGACTTTTGCTGGTGACAACTTTTTCTTATACCGAGATACATCGCATTTAGGACACTCGTTTAGTGATGCATATTCATTTTGAAACACAATGAAATCATTTGGACAAACATGTATCTTATCATAGCTCATACCAATAGAGCATAACATTTTTTTAGCTTCATAGGTTCGATTGGGAAGAGCATTATCCTCCGGAAGCATCTCTTGTAGTAGGGCTAACAACTCTATGAAACTTTTATCCGACCATCCATTACCCGCCTTTAAGTTGTACAACTTTAATACCGCACACAATCTTGTGAAAGTAGTGCAACCTTTATATAACGGTTTCTCTGCATCGCTTACCAACCTCTCAAACATCTTGGGACAATCCTGAAGATCTTCTTCAAGTGCTTCTGCAATCTCTTCGACTCGATCACAATCATATGTATCTCTGCCATTGTCCTTTGAAGCATACGTCATATTATCCCCCGGTTCGACATTCTCGTTACTTATCTCACCATGTAATGTCCAACATGTATAACTTCGATCAATTCCATGTCTCATTAAATGAAATTCCAACTGAACTGCGTCAATCCGACGCACATAACAGCAACCTAAGCAAGGACATGTGATCCTACTGGGTCTTTGGCGTGCTCAACAGCAAACTTAATGAATTTTGATACCCCATTCTCGTATTCTTTTGACAATCGATTATAAGACATCAATTTTTTATCCATACTAATTAAGTAGACTAAACTAAACTAAGAAAGCTAAACAAAAACAGCGAATACCTGTAGCACCTGTAGAGAAATCACCAACTTCTAGAACTACACAGTAGGATTCTTGGAAACGATCACAATCTTGCTCTACACAGGTAACCCCTATAACAAACAAAATTAATAACATCATCAACATTATAATTCTTGGAAACGATCAAAATTAACAGACATAAATAATTCATTTACTTTCATCAACAACAATAACATCAATAACATCAATAATAATAATTCATTTACTTGAATTCATTTACTTTAATTCAAGTTTCCATCAACGTTAACAACAAGAACATTAACATATATACAAAATTAATTCATTTGTTTCCATCAACAATATCAATAACAATATCATTAGAATCAACACTAACAACAACAACATTAACATTATTTTTTTCCATCAACAACAACACTAACAACAACAACATCCCATTTTAACATCAATAACAACACTAACGACAACACTAACAACAACAATATTCTATTTTCACAACTAATACTTCATTAACCTCTAATATAATTTAATTGCATCCTAACAACTAACTTTAATAGAATTTCTAACTTTTTTAACTCTTTAACAAATTTCTACCTGGCATGGCATTGGACAATATCAAAGTTGTATCAAAATAGTGGAAATAATATCAAACATAAACAAAATGTTAATCTTGTATCAAAACCGAAACAAACTACTCAACACTCGTATTAGTCAAAACCAAACCACCTTGTCATGCCACCAAGAAGAAACAACAACATAATGCAACACTTATATATATTTTACTCATCATTGCTGAAAATTTTAAAAGCAAACTCAGTAAGAAAACAAATCCATTACATATACCATTGCAGCAAAATACAGTATGAAACAAATAACAACATTGTGAGATCGGTTCGAAGCAAACCTGTAGATTTCCTACATAATGGGTGGAGGACGAAAATGGAAGAATGCCAAAAACAGACGGATGAAGGAGGAAATGGAAGACGACGATGGAAGAAATGGAAGAATGCTAAAAACAGACGGAAACGGACGACGACGGAGGCAGAAATGGAAGAGTGTTTCTGTTTCTGAGTTTTTCTGGGCTGCGAGCATAAGAATACCAAAAACCACGACTGTTTCTGTTTATGGTTTTTTTTGTTTTTTTTTTTATAAATTTATGCCACTTAAACCTATAACAGTGCTTTTGCAAGGCCTTTAGCAGCGCTTTATAAAAGCGCTCTCTAAGGTCTGATAAGGCAGGACCTATAGCAGCACTTTTATGAAAGCACTGTCTTTTGTACCATCTATAGCAGCGCTTTCTGAAAGCGCTCTCGTAGGTGACCCCTATAGCAGCGCTTTCTAAAAGCGTTTTCGTAGGGCCTACTTTTAGCAGCGCTTTTTATAAAGCGCTTTCGTAGGTGTCACCTTTAGCAGCGCTTTTCTAAAACCGCTGTCTAAAGTATACTCTTTTTTTTTCTTTTTTTTCCTGACTCTTTAGCAGCACTTTTTTAAAAAGCGTTGTCTTTTCATGCGCTGCCAAAAATCATTTATGTAGTAGTGGCCCTGGCGTATCAGATGAACTTTGAAACATTTGACCCCAATAGTCGGGAGGGCCACTATCAACGGCGCTTCCATAATTAAGTTCAATGCCTATGTTTTCGTAGTTTTGTCGGGGAGGTTGGGTGGAGTATGGACAATATGGTTGTCCGAATTGGTACATCGAATCGGTTTGGAAACGATGTATTGGTTGTTGTGTGGTTTGGTATTCAAAAAGTGAATATGTATTTTGTTGGTAGGAAGATTGACTGTATGATGTGGGTTCAAAAGAGTTATCTGAGCTATAGGTGGATGGGATAGGGTCAAAAGATATATCAGGGCTATATACAGAAGTGGTGTCGGTTTCATAACGCTGACGATATGGGTAAGGATCTTATTGTTGTGATTGGGTTGGTGACATGTATGGGTTACGGTTTTGGAAGATTGTTTGGGTGGGCATAGTTGGATGTTGCGTATAAGATGATGTTTGATGTTGGGCATTGGGTTGCTGATGTGGAGTCAAGGAAGACGAACGTTGTTTAAGGTTAATCAAATATGTCGGCTCAGACAAAAATGGTTGTGAGGTTGTAACCGACCTAAACCAAATCATATATTGATAACTTGGCCTAGCGCCTTCCATAATATGGTCGATTAAGATCTGTTAACGTCGGTTCTTCCAATGCAGACACATCTCTTTCGCAAATTCCTTCCAATGACCAACACTCCATTGTGTATCCACCCGTAGCTGATGCTAGTGTCCCAATGACGTCGGAGCATCTGGAATATTCTGATGCATCCCGAATTGTAATTTCACTCGGTCACTTTGGTGCATCTCCACTGTAGTGAACCTAATGATAGGTGTTTTAGATGTCCACACGGCAGCATCGTCGGTGTTGGGCTGGTGGTCGAGGCCCTCGTACGACATCCAGACAAACTACATTAACAATATATGCAATGAGAAATACAAGTTTGTGTTTATCAATTAGACAAAGTAAAGGTAGATAAATTACATCATTTGGCCCAATGTGTTCAATAAGGTTGTGGTACACAACTGTGGAGTTCCTGTAACATCTTTGGTAATTCATCCCCGGAATAGACCACCTAAAAAAAAGAAACACAAATAAATTAGACACTAAGACACATCGTACAAATAATTAAGTTACAAAGAAACTTCGGTTGTAAATTCGTCTTGAAAATAAACTTACTTGTTAGCTTATGTGAATGTGAATGGATTGCGGTTGACTGAAGCAAGTGTTGGCATCCTAGACCAACCCCACGCTTGAAGAAGATAAGTGCAACCATAAAAAGTACAAGAATTTTTTTTGGCATTTTCACATAATGCACTATATAGATGGGCGAGGACAACTGATCCTCAACTATATGTGCACACTTTGTTAATGTTATGCAACAACAGTAAATACATAATATTTACAGTATTTCCAGTACTTTCTGAAAATAAAAAAATGGCTAAACAATATCATAATATAGCACCGAGTTTTAAGTATCTTTTCATACTCGGTGGACTCCTCATTTAACACGATACTATTGTATTGTTGTTTGAGGTATTTCAAATTAATACCTTGCCCCCTTGGTCGACCCTCATGTTCTGGTTGACGTGTGTCGACACATAGAGGGGCGCCCAGTAAATCTTTGCAAAGTTGGTCATTAACACCAACTTTTTCGTTGGCGACCTTACCGTTTATGTGTAGGCCAAGTAACATGTATACATCCTGTAAAGTTACGGTACACTAACCAAAAGGTAGGTGAAATGTGTGTGTTTTTGGTCTCCAACGTTCTAACAACGCTAGAATAAATTTGGGATCCAGTGAGTACGATTTGATTTTAATCAAATTACCGAACCCACATGCTTCAAGGTATCCCTCTATTAAAGGGTCGTGTGGTATGTAGTCATGCACACGACAGCGAAACCTTGATACATCCTGCAAAAGAATTTAAATTCCATTAGTTTTAAAGGAAAATTAAACTTCGTAAATATCGACAACAAAAAGAAAAATACTTACAAACTACGCGATGTTCTCAGTTGTGCCTCTGTGTATACATTTATTAGTAAGAATCTTGTAGGCATGCATAGAATCAGAGTGTAGACATTAGGCATGCATAGTGTAGACGGTAGGCATGCAGAGAATCAGTGTATAGACGGTAGGCAATTAGAGTGTAGACGGTAGGCATGCAGAGTGCAGACGGTTACTGTAGCCATGTGTATACATTTATTAGTAAGAATCTTGTAGGCATGCATATAATCAGAGCGTAGACGTTAGGCATGCATAGTGTAGACGGTAGGCACGCAGGGTTTAGTCTTGTCATGTAGCTCACTTTGTAGGCACACAGGGTTTTGTCTTGTCATACAACTCACTTTGTAGGCACATAGGGTTTTGTCTTGTCATGCATCTCACTTTGTAGGCACACAGGGTTTTGTCTTGTCATATAGCTCACTTTGTAGGCACGCAGGGTTTAGTCTTTTCATGCAGCTCACTTTGTAGGCCCACAGATGTAATAATAAAAAGCATATTTTATTGCTATTAATACAGTAGAGAGATCTGAATTATTATCATATCAATTAGTAAAACAATCCCTTCAAACACAATTTTACTAAAATATTAGCTATTTCTCAAACACCACAATACATGATTAGTGCACATCTAAACGATGAGGTTTTTGAAAGTAACATAGCCGATTACAATTTTAGAAATACTGATGATACGAGATTTTTGATTGACAGAAGGTCAAATTTTGTACACTTGAAGTCAAGATTAGAAAAGAAATTGCAATGTGGTCCAGTTGGCCAAATAATCTACAAGAATCTGGTGTTCTTTGGCGGGTACAATCAATGCAAATTTTTCCCATTAAAGATTCGAGACCATGAAGATGTGCATAGCATGTTCCACAGTCATGAGTATTCTGGTTTCTCAGATATCGTGCTATATGTTACGTTACAACAACAACAACTGTCTCAATAACTTGATTCTTCTCAAGTTTTTTACGAGTCTGATGAGGAATAAGCTGAAGTCAATGTCATTGATGATGAAGAAGAAGCAGCTGAAGTCATTGTTGACAACATGGTAAACAACGAGGAAGAGGGGGTTCTACCTGATCATGTTCATTTCCCACCTCAACACACGACAACTTTTGACTTAGGTGACGATGAACCCTCAATAGATGTTTTTTACAACCTGACCTATGCAACAAAAAGACTATTAAAAGAGGGTGACGAGTTTTGTACAAAAGAAGATTGTGTCCGAGCAATTAAACAATATCACATGGACTTATCAGCAGATTATAGAGTCGATCGAACAAATCTGACTCAGTATAAGATCTATTGTCGTAACGAGGTGTGCCCGTTCCGATTAATAGTGTCTTTCAGGAAGAGAAGTGAGTCATGGAAGATAGGGTCAATGGGTCCAACCCACACTTGTTTAATCATGAATCTGATGCAGGACCATCGCAATCTCAGCTCTCAATTGATTTGTGATGAGATTCTATTGGTCATTAGCGACAACCCATCTTTGAAGGTGAGTACCATAATTTCACATATGGTTCAAAGATACAATTACACTCCTTCATACCGGAAAGAATGGATAGCTAGGACTAAAGCGGTTGAAAGGGTGTTTGGAAATTGGGAGGAGTCTTACAAGGAACTTCCAAAATTCTTGGTGGCTCTTAAACAATACTTTCCAGGGACTGTTTCCATATTGGAGACAATGCCAGCGTATAGACCAGACGGGACTTACGTTAGTGGAAATGGAATTTTTCACAGACTCTTCGGGATGTTTGAACCATGTATCAAAGGCTTTGCTTATTGTAAACCTATAATTCAAGTTGATGGCACATGGTTATACGGGAAATATAAAGGCACGCTACTCATGGCTGTGGCACAGGATAGGACCAACAACATTTTTCCAATAGCCTTCGCTATAGTTGAAGGGGAGATTGCTGGGGGTTGGAGTTTTTTCTTAAAAAATCTCCGCTTTTACGTTTCTCCCCAACCTAACTTATGTTTGATCTCTGATAGATACCCATCAATTGAGAGTGCATATAATAACCTTGATAACGGTTGGTAGGATCCTCCCTCGACCCATGTGTATTGCATAAGACATATCGCCCAAAATTTCATACGGGAAATCAAAGACAAAACACTAAGGAAGAAGGTTGTAAACGCAAGATATGCACTAATAGAGCCCACATTCAAACACTATCATGACGAGATCAGACTGATAAACACGGATGCATTAAGATGGAATGATAATATTGATAAAGAGAAATAGACACTGGCATACGACAATGGGGTGCGATGGGGCCACATGACAACTAACCTCATTGAATCAATGAATTTTGTTTTCAAGGGAATCCGAAACCTACCAATACCTGCCTTGGTAAAGGCAACATATTTTTGGCTAGGCGCACTCTTTGATAATAGACGTATGAAGTGGGGTTCAGTATTACAACCTGGTTAGCTGTACAGTAATAGTTCAACAATATTCATGAAAGACGAAGCTGCCAAAGCCAACACACATGTGGCCACAATCTTTGACTGTAATAAAGGTTGGTTCAGTGTTGCCGAGTCAATTGATCACAATGAAGGAAGGCCTAGGGGATGTTACCGGGTTGAACTGGATAGGAGCTGGTGTGACTGTGGAAAGTTTCAGGAATTTCGTATGCCTTGCTCTCATGTTATAGCAGCATGTTCGAAGGCACGCCAGAACCCAACCAACTATCTTTCTACAGTTCACCAAGTGATAAGTCTATGCAATGTCTACACATGTAGCTTTCAGCTGGTGGAAAAGGAGGACTATTGGCCTCAATACGAAGGCAAAATTGTCTGATATAATGATTTGATACGAAGAAAGAAAAAGGGTCGCCCTAATAGCATGCGCATTCGAACGAAGATGGATGCAGCAAACAAGATGGTAAGATTATGTAGTTCGTGTCGGCAACCAGGACACAATTTTACAAAATACCCTTTAAATCAACAACAAATTTCATTCCATTTAAAGCATACGTAATCGATTACAATTAGCAAGCAACATAACTTAATATCATAACAACATTCCGAAAATAACAACAACAAACCGATATAAAACAAACAATGCATCAAGGTGTCTACGATATCACAAGCATCAACGTTATCTTCTTTAGTGTTAACATTATCACAAGGACACCGACATCATTTTCCACTTTTCTCCATTCACGAGTAACTCCGTTTCTCCCTGACTCCTCGACCAACCTCTCAATTTTTCTAATCTTTTCACCTGCAACAATATCTCCTTCTAGCCAGCGGTTCAGTTTCCTATGCAAATGCTCCAACGTCTGTGTGTTCCACAGTAGCACCTTCATCGTAGGCTTTGTTGCTGAAAAATAAACTACGACGCTTCTTTTCATTAGAGGAAATGTTGGAAACGGTTCCTCCGATAATGATGACGATGATGAACGTTGATTTAGAAATGCAGACATTCTAGACTGCATTCAAAATTATGAACTGTTGTGAAAAAAATATATGAGTGTGCAGTCTTATTTATAGAAAATTAAAATAGTACGGACGCCATATGATATTCCTTAAATACCCTTGCAAAATTTATATACTTTTTTTCAACAAATTCAAAGGTGACCTACAATTATATATTTATTATGTTTTAAAATTTAAACAAACATATATTTATTATGTTTTAAAATTATATATTAATTATATTTTTAATATGTTTTAAAATTATATATTAATTATATTTTAAAATTTAAATCAATATATATTTATTATGTTTTAAAATTATATACAAATTATATATTTATTATGTTTTAAAATTTAAACAAATATATCAAATATCATCAATTATATATTTTTTCAATAAATATTAAAACTTATAAAAAAAATTAAAACCTAAAAAATAGAAGAAAAAAAAAGTAAAAAAAAAAACCCTATAGAAGGGAGTCGCCAAATGAAATGGCGCATCCTCTATAGGGTAGGGTCTGAAAATTGAACCCTTACGCCATATGAAATGGCGACTCAGGTCATGTGACCTTGATCAGCCATTTCATATGACGACTCAACGTACAAACATAGCCCGTTTTGTATTTTTTTTTGAATTTTATGTTTATTTTGTATTTTAATTGAAAAATAAGGTTATTTAAAAAAAAATCACATATGTATATATCAAAAAGTTTGGCAATAAAATGAAAATCTAATGATCTTCGTAATACCGTACCACCATATCATATCTAATTCAAATTACTATTATCTCAAATAAGCATTTCTAATAAATCATAATATTAGTGAAAATATCATTTAAAATCTTGATATTATAATTTTTTTTATATATTACTCTAATTTTAAGTTTCTTTTTAATAAAAAAAATAATAAATCGTACCCGGGTTGATAATGACTATTTCTTCTTGTAGTCTTTTTTCTAATGTTCTTGATTTGTCACATTGATACTTGAAATAAAAGTCTCGATTGCCATTATTTGCAATACTTTTAAGATTGTTAGAAAAATTAATTTAAACCGAATGGATCGAGACTATAATTATGAACGAGATCATTTTTCTTAAAAGTATTTCAAACACTTTCAAATGTCTTAGAGTTAGAACGCAGGAATATCCAAGATAATTCAACCTATACTCGAGTTTGCACAAGACCGATGAAAACTCGAATGTAAGAAGGAGTGTCTGGAATTTTAGTGACGAAGATGTATGTTTTTTGTTAAATTTTTCTGAATCCAAAATGAAATATTTATAGGCCATATTGGTGTTGTTTCACAAGGTTGTGACCCCTGGTAAAAAAAACTTTCTTTTACCAAAAGTTACAATTTTTTTTGCAAAAGCTACGTATTTCTACAAAAAGCTACATTGTTTCGCCTACTACAACATTCTTCAAGAGTTGCATATTTTCTTTCTGCAAACTTCACAAAGAGTTGTCTATTTCCGAATTCAAACCTACTGCAACATTTCATAAGTGTTGCATATTTCTGAATTCAAAATTAATTTCACTTGAATATTTTCTTGTCGTATTGGAACCCTCCCATGAGCATTGATTGTCTATAATTTCCAACATCCTTGGAGCATGTTATGTTTAGCTTAGAACGGTGTAAACTACACACATATGTTTGTTTTCTTAAAAGTCACAGAAGTTTGAGAGTCAAGTGGTGTAATCCTTTTCTAAATATATATCAAAAGTATCACTTTTTCAAACAATTTGGTGGAAACTTGTAAAATATGTGAGAAGTGGTGGCACAGTAGAAATAATAAGAGAGATTTCTCATTAAAAGGGCGATAGGGTTAAAAACGTATTTTTTTAAAATTATAATTGAATTGAGTTTTAAACATAATAAATATAATATTAATCATTTATATTAATTTTAATTGATTATAATTATTTATATTTAATTATCTTTTTATATAATAAAAATAAAAATAATTATTATAATTCAAACTATATTTTATTAATAAATAAAATAACAATAATAATAGAAAGAAAATATTATTGAATGCAATATTTTTTTATTTATGTAATAAAAAAATACATTAAACCTCGTCTTGCCTTAATTTTGACCTGGTCGATGAAAGCGCTGGTGGGTTCCACATGCATGAAGTTGTCCAATTTGGGTAGATCTTCTACAATTTTCATCAATATTTGTTGGCCGAGTAGAAGGCCTTGTGTCATTTATAGGAACCATTAATTTAGCCACCAATTCATTATTTAATAAGTTCATCGCCGCCACAATTCCATAACTTAATATGGTTCCCTCGTTATTCCAGTTTGGTTGGGTAGTAGGTGGCATTGAGAAATGCATGAAGGGGATGTAGGGTTGCTGGTATTGGGATGAATTTTTGGTGAAGGTTTGTGAGTGGTAAAAAGGGATTTGTGATTAGGGTGTTTGGTAGTTGTGTTCTTTGGGAAAGGTTGTGTGAATGAGTATTGGTTATAGTGGGTATTGGGTGGTGTTTGTGGTTGGGTGTATGAAGTTAAGGAGGTAAAAATTAGGTTTTGTTGTTGGGCTTTGTAGGGGGTTGGGTTAAATGATGGGTATCGTTGATGGTAGTGTGTCGCACCTCGAAAATTTCATTTCGAAAACACGACCCTCGCGCGAAAGGCGCAGAAAATGCGGTTCGACAGAGTCGCCACCGAACTTTATTTTTCTCGAATAAACGGGAGAGGAAAATATCGAGAAAACCTCATCAGCGCGGAAGGAACACGGTCGTCGCAACCATATTCCTGGATTCGGGAGTCGGTTACGTGAAGGGAAGGTATTAGCACCCCTCACGTCCGTCGTACTCGACGAGAACCTCTTAATTCGAGTTAATGGATGTTAGCTTAAACTCAATTCTTCTCTTCTCACTACTAAATGCTAAAGGATACTATAAAGGGATAAAAACACTAGGGGAAAGGGGATGGTTAGAGGATAGGGTGCTCGCCAAGGATTGGGGCCCTTGTGCCTACGTATGCTCATTCGGACGAGAATGAGAAATCAGAGCGTCGTAGTTCGACTACGGGAAAGGAAGGGGGAAATGGAAGATGGAGGGGATTATGCTCGCCAAGATCATCGCAATCTTGTGCCTACGTATCTTACATTCAAGAATGAATGAAGAATCAGAGCGTTCGTAGTTCGTGGTAACGACCACGAAAGAAACTGGATTGAATTGGTTTAAAATAGGTACGGATGACGACTACTTGAAGTTTAAGAAAGACTTCTCGGACCCAAGTAATTGGGAGAGTGAACCAAAGACTTGGAACACTCTCTTTTTTCATCATGAAGGAATGATATGTTTGAAAGGATAAGGTTGAAATGATGACGATCACTTGAAGCTTAAGAAAGACTTCACAGACCCCAAGTAATCGGGAAAGCAAACCAAAGACTTGGAACACTTTCTTTTTCATCGCAAAAGAGGGTTGTCTGAATTTGAAATGGTGTATAAAAGGATGAGATTGGGCGGATGACGACTACTGGAAGCTTGAGAAAGGCTCCTCGGATCCAAGTAGTCGGGAGAGCGAACCAAAGACTTGGGACATTCTCTTTTTCATCGTAAAAGAAGTTGTTTGAAAGGTGAGTGAAAGCGTGAGTAATTGAAAGGTGGTTGAATATTGTCGAGTTTGTTAATATTATTTAAAGGCGTCAATTGCTCACACACGAATAAGATAACTCGCATATAAACAACGGAAAGCAAGCTCAAAGACTTGAACCCACTCTTTTCACCTTGAAAAGGATTGAATAGTTGTTAGTTGATTGATAGTTTGTTTCGAAATTCCTCTTGACGTTGGATCAAAGGTTTGACTCATTATCGCATGCAAAGCGTGTTGAAAATGAAATTGTTTGAAAAAGAGACCGACTTGACTTACGCATCAAGGGTCGAGTTGTAATAGGTTGATGACGAATGCGTATGAGCACTCGACTTACGGGTTGTTTGAAAGTGGCTCGATGATGAATCGAGAATTAGTTTGAAAATAGTTTGAATCCGCTCTAGTCCCTATGGGTGCTCCTAGGAGATAAACTAATAATCAAAGAAATGCGAAACATACATCGGAATGGGAGAGGGGTACTGTTGCACCCCAAAATTTGCCCTCACAATACAAGACTTTGTGTTCCAAGAAGGTTCACAAGGTTCACAAAATTCACAATTGGTCAGAAGAGTTGACAATTCCCTCAGACAATGCACCTCCTAAGCAGTGCATCCAAAACTAGGGTTTTGACTTTAATCAGGCTAAATGGACTTCCAAGACTTCAAGAGAGCTTCACTTGTTTTTGTTCATCGAATCTTGATTCCAAAATGCAGGAACTGGGTTTTAAAAAAAAAGGGAAGCTCGCAAGTAGGACTGAGCTCGAGATAATTCATTTGGTTTCAAAGATCTAAAGAATATAGGATGATATGTTGAGAGTTTGATTTTATGTCACCGAAAGGAGTCCATCGTATGCAAGCTCACGAATAAACTCATACTATTAAAGTTGTCGCATATCTTAAAGTAAAGATGCAGGTTGCAGAAATTAGAAAATCACAAAAAACCAAATTCATGGTGGACTTTTTGACTATTACAATGATAAACTTAGTGGATATAACCACTTGATTTCACCTTTGGCATGAAGGAGGGACTCTTTGATTACTAATTGGGTAAATTGATCCGCAATTGGATACTTTTGCACGGTTGTTACAGGCCTTTTTCAAATCTCATTTTCATTTGAATACTTGAAGATATTACATGATGTCAACAGCCGGTTTACATCAGTTTAAGACACCAAAACTACTTACATAAGTTTGTACATAATTATGGGAAAACCATACTGACGTAAACCATTGCATTCATGGTTCCGTTATGCTACTGAAACACTAAGAGGATGGGAATTGGAACTATTCTCATCAGTAACACACCCAATGCTCGGTTGATTATCGTAAGCATGCGTTTTACAACAAGGAAATCTTGTTGTTACACCAGACTACGTAAGGGATCCCCCGCATATAGAATCAAAACCGAGACCATATTAGCCCCTTCTTCCACGCCGTAAACGCAGGATTACTCTTGTGTAACTCCATAGAAGATCGGTCGTATTGAGTTGTTTCCGAAATAAATGGCAGAACCACCTCTAGCCTCCATTTCCAAGACTCCAAGCATATGAGCGTGAGCTTGAGAAAATATCAGTCCACTTCTCAAGGGCCAAATCTGCAAAATGAAAGGAAGTTGCAACAATGTTAGAGAGCTTTCATTTATGAGGAGCAGACCAGTATTAAAGGAGAAGATGTCATACTTGCCACAAAAGGAAAACTCCCCTGTAACCGCAAACCAAGTAGAAAGGGAGCAACCCATTCAGATTGTTGCAACGGTAACCACTCAGCCAACCTCCACATCAAAGCTAGCATGCGCCCCAACATTCTTCCTTAATTCAATACGAAACTTAGCCCCGACGGCGGCATGCAACGTGCTGGATACCCTTCTAACCAACAGAAGGAGTTTAGTTAACAGATTGCAAGAGTAGGAAATAAGTGAATGTAATAATCTACATACCTTAGACTTTGAACTACGTTTCTTCCCGCGGTATCTTCAAGATCGGTCGAGGGCTAGGCGTTTCGTATTACTCCTCAAGAACATGGAAGGATTCCATAGAGTTCGTTCGCAAAGTACCCGTTCATAAGCTTTTAAGCCAACTGGCTTCCAGATTTGAGCATCTAACTCATGGAGTGCTGATAACGAATGCAAAATCAAGGAGAGATAGATCACAACCATGTCTAGCCTATATCTTGAATTTTAAGTGCCCCTGCTCTTTATATGTTTGAACTCCGAGCTATCAAAGTTCAGGTTGAACTCAAGATTAGACTCCAATGCTAAGCTTCATCGAGAAGGTCATTAAATTTCTGGTGGGGAAACTTAGTTCATGGAGATTCCACCAATAAAGCACTTACATTGTTCAGAAAGATTAACAGAAGGAATAAATCAAGATGACAACATCATTTCAGTGGAATCTAATTAAAGTTGGAAACCAAATCGTAAAGGTTGTTCAGACCTGTTCTTTCCCACTTCAGACAAGTTAATTGAAGATGACAATCATCAATGCAGCTAAAGAGGGAAATGTAGCTTACGGAGAGTTTTCTTCGACTCTGTTTGCGCACATAGCATCAGACGCAACTCTGAAACCGTTGGGGACATTTCGCTGAATCACCACTAGCAAGTAAACATCCGCCTCCATGTGCAGGAGAATATGTTGAGCAAGAGCTTGCTGTCATCAATCTCAAAGGGAACACTTGAGACTTTTCAGGTTGAAGATTACGGTAAAGTGTTCACCCGTTCTTGTTCCACGGGACTGCACTCGGCCATTGTTCCTCCACATTAAACACCTGCGAAAAAAACAACAACACAAGAACGAGTGAGGATCTTCACAGCAACAAGTCACAGTTCTATTCCAGAAACGGAAGATCCATCAGTCGTCAACCAATCACGGCAACACGGTGAAACCTGTCAAGATTAGCAGCAATGTTCAAAGAAGGTTAAACAAGAAGACTAACTAGGATTTGCAATGTAAGTGACATAACTGATACGTAATCATCAGCAACTTTAACATCTTGGTATTTCCCCGAGGAGGTGTCGATAACAACAAGCTTGTGGTAGTCCAATTCTTCTAGTGCAGGACCTCTTCCCTATCGCAGCGATAACCCTAGACCTCCGCCACCTGTACCTGCCAAATCAGAAAATAATGATTAGAGAATATTCTGTGAAGATGGGATATCCTATTCAAATCGAATCCATTCCCAATTGAATCACAAATCAGGAGATTAACAAGTCATTACTACCATCATTTGGAAAAGGAAAGTTTCAATTTGATTTACCCTAAAACAAAAAGTCCAAATCAGATCCTCAAAACGTTTTGAATGAGATTTACAGCCATTAATTCTCAGAGTCTATATAAGGTGAAGAAGAGAAAGAATTCGACACAGAAAAAAAAACCCTAAAACTATCGAGAAAACCCGTCAATTCAAGAAACTCAATAGAAGAACTTATCTCCATCTCAGGCCGCCGCAGACTCAAACCCGCGAAGCATCCATCTTCGTCGCATTCGGTCGCCGTCGCTAACTTCGGTAAAGCCTCACTTTTCACGATGAATCTTTGAATCTTTTGATCTTTTCACTGTGTTACAGATGTAAAAGGAAATCAAAGCGTGGAAGGAGATGACGAACGGAAGAGATCGAAGGAGATTAGAGGGGAGAGATAGCCAAGCGAACGTGACCCAGATTAGGGTTTCCGTCGTTTAACCCTCCGCCGTTTAAGCATTCCACCGTTTAGATTTTTGTACTTTTTTTAATTTGTTTTGATATGTCTGCAATTGTATGCGTGCACGACCACGGTAGTACCGTGGTCCTCCATCACTATCACCATACACTTATCATCACACGGATCACCTTGCATGCCCATGTTAGATTCAGTGCACCTCCACCATGGTATCCAAAATTTTAATTAAACCACTAATTAATCCAATTAAATCAAACTTTTTTTTAATAACTAAACAGTTTTATTATAATTAGTTAATCTTTTTTAAAAAAAAAATAACTACAAACCCTAATTTTCACAAATGCCTCGCCGCAGGCAAAATTACAATTTTACCCTTAGCATTAGGTCAAAGAGCCGCCGCGCTCATTTTAGGGTTTCCCGCCGTGGAATCCCTAATTTAACCCTAATTACAACTTAACATTTCAACGTAGAGATTTGGAGTTTCTACACTCCACGTAAGCGTGTCCTTAAGATGCGTTTATTCCCCTTGAGACCTTGACCACAGTCAAGAAGTTTCTAACCTCCCTATTGAGGGGAACTACGATTACTCTGATTCCACTCCCGTAAGGATACGTAGGCACAAGATGCGATGTCTTGCCGAGTAAACTTAGAATTAACCCCCTTTATTATTTATTGCTTATTTATATTTTATTTATCTTTGCTATTTAATTATTTTGCTTATTATTTTGTAATTGTTTCTTGGATGTAAAGTTGTTTAATTATTTAATTATTATTATGGTTAGTAATTAGGGAGTGTAACAACCTGTATGTAATATTAAAATAAATTTAGATCACTTTTAAATAAAGATAATTAAAATAAACACGTCACACACGTAAGTCGATTTTAATCGCCGTCTCACTTCCTAAGGATATCCCTCAAGTTGCCTACGAATAATGGTTAAGTGGGGTGTATAAAGCAAGTCCCTCAAATAGAAAAATCATCAAAGTCCCTTATGGTTGCCTTTACGAATCGAGTCCCTTTCGAAAAATGATGATGGTCCCTTATATGTGCTTATTACATCCCACAATGGCCTTCAAAAATCCAATTGTCCCTCACATGTCCCTTAACATCCAAAGTAAGGACTACCTACTCCATTATAGTAGGGATAGTCTTACTAAAGGAAAGAATAAAGAATAAAAAAGACCTTAAAACATTAGGGTAGGTTACTCCTAGGTGCTTGCTCACTTCAAAACTGTTTCACACTTAAACAAATTTTCAACAAGTTTTCAAACAAGTTCTTAACACATCCTTACATGGATTATTTATTAACTATTCTAAAAATTTTCTATTCACACACTACACTTTCAAAACAATTCAAAAGTGAGCTTAAGTACCTAAGAGCCCATGGATAACCATGGATGAAAAGGGTGCTAACACCTTCCCTTTTCATAACCTACCCCCCGGACCCAAAATATTCTCTAAGGTCTTTCCTGTTCTTTTATAACCTTTCCTTATGGATAAAATAAAAGTCGGTGGCGACTCTTGCTATCCGCAACATTGTTTAAAGTCACTTCTCCCACCGTGTTACAGAACTGGCGACTCTGCTGGGGATCTATTTAAGAGGGGTACCCTTAGGAATTAAGATCACTTTAAATTGTTTGCCTTGTTTGCTTTATTATTATATTGTTGGGGTGATCTTATGTGTGAAAGGTCCTAACCCGGATCTAGTGTACCTTAGGTAAATGGCAATAGACCAAGGAAACTGTACGACGTATATCGATACGGTTGATCTGGTGGCCATAGTTAGTGCGACTTCTTGGTTGGTGCTTATATTCCTTAAGTCAAGTTGAGGATAATATTGAGGCTGCCATATGTTGTCAATGCACTAACTGACTTTTAGAACCCTAGTTAACTCATCTTGGCCTTTAGAAAGTAGTGAGGTAACCGGCTTTGGTGCAGACTGAAGTTGGTTGACACTCGATACTACGCTCATTGAGATCTTAAACTTGGAGGGTTTTGGTTGGCAAGTAAGTTGCCTTCTGAACAACCACCCTTGTGAAGGATCAATGATATTGAGATCCCTTAGAACCTGGTTACTTTTGTAGGACAGGATGAACCATCTAACTTCAGGGGAGGGTACTTGCCTTTGAACCTCATGCAAGCCTTTAAACCTAGGGCTATTGTGTGACTTGTTTGTGTGTGCCACATGTTTGTGATTGAGCATGACATCATGACATCATCATGCATCATAAGCATATCATTTTCCCTAACCATTTCAAGGACCAAAGGATTTATCTTTGTTCTTTGTTGCAGGTCATGGCTTCTGCTCGTAGAAACACCATCAGGATCAACTTTGTAGGGATACCTGCTAAGCTCAAGGAGTTAGTTTCCCTAGTGCCTGATCATTCCCAGTTCAACAAGAGACATGGTCACTTATTGGATCTAGTTACTTCAGGGTTCAGTGAAGACATGATGAGTGTGCTGTTTCAGTTCTTTGACCCTAAGCACCATTGCTTTACATTTCCTGATTATCAGTTAGTTCCAACCATGGAAGAGTTCTCTAAACTTCTGGGTATCCCTGTTCTTGATCAGAAACCATTCACAGGTTTGGAGAAGGAGCTTAAACCTGAAGTTATTGCTGCAGCTCTACATCTGAAGAAGTCTGACATTGTTCTAGAGACGAGAAGTGGAGTTAAAGGTATTCTTGCCAAGGTATTAGTGGATAAAGCTCAAATGTTCTTGAAGGCTATGAGCTACGATGCTTTTGAGGAGATCTTAGCCTTATTGATTTATGGCTTAGTGTTGTTCCCCAATCCTGATCAGTTCATAGACGTTCATGCCATCAACATATTCCTGAGTCACAATCCAGTGCCTACCTTACTTGGAGACATCCTACATTCTCTTCACACCCGTACTACAAGGGCAAGAGGAACTTTGATGTGCTGCATACCTTTACTTTCTAGGTGGTTTATTTCTCACCTTCCTCGCTCAGTAATGAAGAATGAGCAAGGGTTCAGATGGTCCAAGAGGATCATGTCACTTTCTCACTCAGACATCCATTGGTGCCCCAGATCTATGGAGAATGTCACCATCATTGACCGTTGTGGGGAGTTTCCTAATGTGCCACTTCTAGGCATAAGAAGAGGCATCACCTACAACCCATCTCTAGCTTTACGGCAGTTTGGTTACGCCCGGAGCGATGGTCCACATGACATGTTGATTCAGGGCATTGTGTTTGATTACGACAACGATCTTCAGGGTTACCGTCAGAGATTCATCCGAGCTTGGGGAAAGGTAAACAGGATCGACAGCAAGACACTGGAGCCTAAGTACACTATTCCTATGGAGGCTTATCTCAGATGGGTACGATCTCGTGCTCAGACACTCATGATGCCATATCCTGCCGTCCTACCAGTTACCATGGAACCTATTGCTGAAGGAGACACAGCTTATACCATCCTTCACCCAGACATGCCTACTGATATGGAAGACTTGCAGAGATCATGGATCCAACTGAAAGAGCAAAGGGATACTTTCGAGGCTCATTACAAAGCAAGCCAAGCAAGGATCCTAGAGCTAACAAAGCTACTTCATGAGGAACGAAACCTCAACTCATACCTCAACACAAAGAGGAAGCCTCCCTATGGGAAGAAAGAATCTAATGCTGTGTATGGTCAGCTTGATCGTAACAGAAGGCATCAGTCTGTTAGTGCAGTTCATATTTCAAATCCAACTCCTGCAACAACAGAGCAGCCTCAAGGCAACCAACAGAGGGCTAGAAGACAGTTCACGAAGATCAACATGTCAATGGCTCAGGCATTGCAACACTTGTTGAAAGCTGAACTTATTACCCTGAGGGAGGCCCCTCAGAATCCCAATGTTACCTCTCCCAAGTACAATCCCAATGCACGATGTGCATATCATTCAAACTGTCCAGGACATGATACTAATAACTGCTGGGTCTTGAAGAACAAAATTCAGGATATGATTGATGCTGGAGAAATTGAGTTTGATCCACCAGGTACTCCAAATGTGATTACAGCTCCAATGCCAAATCACGAGAAGACTGTCAACGCCATTGATGAAGATATTGATGAAGATCTGCATGTCTATTCAGTTATGGAGTTGAGCACACCATTGTCTGTTATCAAAAAGAGGTTAGTACAAGCTGGGATCTTTCCAGGTTGTCATGAAGATTGTCTATATTGTACCTATAAGCCGGATAGTTGCTTCATTTTGAGAGATGGGATTCAACATCTCATGGATAAATATACTATAGTGTTTGAAAGAAGACCAGCATCTGTAGAAAGTATGGTGGATCATCTGACTCAGTGTAAGAAGATTGAAGAGGTTGACATGGTTGACAAAGTACCACTAAGAATCACTTCAAAGGGTCCCATTAAAATCACTCATCAGGGCCCAATCAAGATTACTGCTGAAGGTCCTGTGAAAGTTGTTGCTGAAGCCAGAGTAGCTCCTCTGATCATTACCACTCCTGGTCCTATTCCTTATACGTCTGACAAAGCTGTGCCTTGGCACTATGGGTATGATGTTTACATCCATGGTGTCAAGCAGGAGCCTTTACCTGATATGCCTGTTGACATTGATAATATTGCTGGATCTAGCAAGATCACTCGTAGTGGAAGAGTCTTCTCTCCTCCAGTTACTTCTAAGAGTGCAGTTACTCCTGCTGTTACTTCCACCACTGATGCTCGGGGCAAGGGTCCTGTTATTGAGCCTGTATCTACTGATGTGCCAGCTGCTGATGACCTCTCTAAGCAGATGGAAGAAGTATTGAAAATCATTCGCAAGAGTGATTATGATATTGTTGATCAGCTGGGGCATACTCCCTCAAAGATTTCTATGCGCTCCCTGTTATTATGTTCTGAGGCTCATGCCAAGTCATTGATCAAGTTTCTAAAGATGGCTCATGTACCCAGTGCAATTTCTGTGGACCAGTTTGAGAATTGTGTTGCTCACCTGACCTATGACAACGGGTTAGGATTTTCTGATGCTGACTTGACCCCTGCCAAGAGGGATCATAACAGGGCCTTGCATATTTCAATTGAATGCAGGGGCACTACCCTGTCTCATGTGCTGATAGACAATGGTTCCTCTCTGAATGTGTTGCCTAAGAAAGTCCTGAACAAGCTGAGTCCTAAAGATACGGTATTGAAGCCCAGTAATATTGTGGTAAAGGCTTTTGATGGTTCTAGAAGAGTAGTGCATGGGGAAATTGATCTTCCAATCAAGGTTGGCTCTCAGGTGTTTACCGCTACATTCTATGTGATGGATATTCGTCCTTCGTACTCATGTCTGCTTGGTCGTCCCTGGATCCATGGGGCAGGTGCTGTGACCTCCACATTACATCAAAAGTTGAGATATCCGGTGAATGGAAAAGTTGTTACTGTCTTTGGAGAGGAAGAATACTTTATCAGCCATGTAAACACTTTCAAGTATCTGGAAGTAGAAGGTGAATACATTGAAACTCCATGTCAGTCATTTGAAGTGGTTCCCTGGGCTGTTAAGGATTGTGTGACTCCTCCTGCTGTGAAGAAGGTTCCTGTGGTCATCAGAAACCCTCCAACAATGGCAATGGCCTCCCTCAATGATGCAAAAGCTGTGATGGAAGAAGGTGGTTGTACTATTTGGGGTCAGCTTCCTGATATTCCATACAAGTCTGACAAGTTTGGTTTGGGTTTCACTGCAGAGTCCCAGAAGGCTGTTCATCGTGCTCGTGCTGTTCGTATCACCAATCAAGGGGTTATCAATGCTGTGGGAGACCAAGATGAAGACTACAACTTGGAGGCATGGATTTTTCCTACTGTGGGTGCTGGACTCAATAATTGGGAAGCTGAAGATGTTGTCCCTATCTCCTTTAGTCAGGAGTAAATACTATTACTGTGTTATGTTTTTAAATTTAAACTTTCAAGCCATGTGCCTTACCCGGGGCACAATGGTGTGCTTGTTACGGGTTGTCATTTCATTTGCATACTTCATTCCATAAAATCAATGGACGTTTCGTTTTCGTAAATATTGTGTTCCTTGTCTTTCTTTTTCTTTTATTTTTGCTTTATCAGCTATGTGTTCTTACACACACCCACGTCACTAAAATGCCGATCCTCATCCACTCTGGATCCAGTTGATAACAGTTCTACTATTGCCAATTACAATTTCGAGAATCCGATCTATCAAACTGAAGACGGAGACGAGGACGATCGTGAAATACCTGTAGAGCTTGCTAGGTTGTTATAACAAGAAGAGAAAGCTATACAGCCACATGAAGAGCCAGTCGAAGTTGTGAATCTGGGAACTGAAGAAAACAGAAAAAAAGGTCCAGATAGGGGCTGATTTAGACAACACTGCTCAGCATAAGGTATTCTCTTTTATGGATGGTTTCTCTGGTTACAATCAAATCAAGATGGCACCTGAAGATATGGAGAAGACTACATTTGTGACACAGTGGGGCACCTTTTGCTATAAGGTAATGCCATTTGGTTTGAAGAATGCAGGGGCAACATATCAGTGTGCTATGGTGGCTTTGTTTCATGATATGATTCATCATGAGATAGAGGTATATGTGGATGATATGATAGCCAGGTCTCAGAATGAAGAACAACATCTTGATCATCTGCACAAGTTGTTTGAGAGGTTGAAGAAATACAGGTTGAGATTAAATCCAAACAAGTGTACTTTTGGAGTTAGATCTGGAAAGCTCCTGGGTTTCATTGTCAGTGGAAAAGGTATTGAAGTGGATCCTGCAAAAGTGAAAGCTATACGAGAGATGCCAGCTCCCCGTACTGAGAAGGAGGTTAGAGGTTTCTTGGGACGATTGAACTACATTGCAAGATTTATTTCCCAATTAACTACCATCTGTGAGCCAATCTTCAAGTTGTTGAAGAAAGATCAGATGATGGAATGGAATGATGAGTGCCAGACTGCCTTTGATGAAATCAAGAGATATTTGCTAGAACCTCCAATTTTAATGCCACCAGTTGATGAAAGACCCTTGATTATGTATTTAACAGTATTAGACAACTCAATGGGGTGTGTATTGGGGCAACATGACGAGTCTGGTCGAAAAGAGCAGGCAATATACTACCTTAGCAAAAAGTTTACCGACTGTGAAACAAGATACTCACTACTCGAGAAAACTTGCTGCACTTTGGCATGGGCTGCTCGCCGACTAAGACAGTATATGTTGACCCATACTACCTTGTTGATTTCGAAGATGCAGTTCAAGATTAAGCATCACAACTCTTCTCCGTATCGTCCAAAGATGAATGGGGCAGTTGAAGCTGCTAATAAGAACATTAAGAAGATGGTACAGAAGATGACTGTTACTTACAAGGATTGGCACGAGATGTTACCATTTGCTCTGCATGGTTATCGTACTACAATACGTACTTAAACAGGGGCAACCCCATTCTCCTTAGTCTATGGTATGGAAGCAGTTCTGCCTATTGAAGTTCAGATCCCCTCCTTGAGAATTATGAAGGATGCAGGCTTGGATGAAGATGAGTGGATTCAGACTCGACTTGACCAGATAAATTTGATTGATGAGAAAAGGTTAGCAGCAGTTTGTCATGGCCAGATGTACCAGAAACGGATGATCAAAGCTTTTAACAAGAAGGTTAAGCCAAAGGTATATCAGGCTGGTGACTTGGTAATCAAGCGTATCATATTACCACAGGGTGATCCTAGGGGCAAGTGGACTCCAACATATGAGGGACCATTTGTAGTCAAGACAGTGTTCTCAGGAGGTGCCATGATACTGACTACAATGGATGGTGAAGACTTCCCACAACCTGTAAACGCAGACATAGTTAAAAAATACTACGCATAAAAAGAGACCCGCTAGGTTGACAGGCCTAGGCAAAAATAAGGGCATCCCGGCAAACCAAAAGGGTTTGGGCAAAAATTAGGGATATATATATAAAAAGATGTACACTCGGCAAGTCGAAAACCTGAAAAGGCGGCTTGGGCAAAAAAGGGTATCCCGGTGGATTGAAAACCTGAAAGGGCAATCCAGGCAAAAGTTAGGGATTAAAGCGTATGACTATGTCTCGTTTGGATCACTCATGAAACTGCAACCAGTTGTACTACTTACTCAAGCTCAAACAGATAAAGCTCAATCCAATCGTTTCCGTCTCAACAGCAAGAAGATGAGATACTTGAGTGGCAATAGTAGAATTGAAACTCAATAGGATTATTTCCCACATAGCTGATCCTTTTTGTAAAACTTCATGACAAAATTCTCTTACTAGGGTTTATGTCTCCTTGTACAAACTTACCCGTGTATGGGTCACTTTTGATATAAATAAATTCCATCTTTTGAATCCAGATTTACTCTTACCCTATTTACATAAGCGAAACGTCCATTGGTTGTGTTTGAATGTATGTATGCCTTTGAATATGATTGATGTTTACCAGAAATGCATGTATGCTTTTAATATGATTGATGTTTACCAGAAATGCATGAAAATGCAGTAATAGTATTTACTAAGGACGAACGAGGGAAGGATTTCAACGAAGCTTCGCCGGTTCATCTTTACAAGACAGTTACAAACCATCAGTAGGACTAATCCATTTTCACAAAGTCTAATCTCCCCTGGAATTTATATCCATCTCTTTTATCCTCATACGGATATACGGGAAATTACTTTCCAATAAGGGCACGATGAACGAAGACGGGATGTTATACTTATCCTACTATCAAACGACAACGGGAGGTTATCTATACCTTGTTATCCCCAGCAGACGGAGGGTTATATATTCTTCAACAAATCGGGATTTATTTTCCTTGGCCAGCAGTTGTTATACAAGGATATCCAGACACTTCCAGCAGTGTCATATCATACATACATCATTTACATCATACCATAACATATCTGTCTATAGTACATTACCTAAGTGCATCATGTCATACATGCATACATAAAGCATAAACTAATGTTGTTATACAGAATGCTACCTTGTTTTCAGGTTAATTATCCAACAAACAAGCTTATGATCTTTGGGACTGCTTTATTGTAACCTCAGGGTTACTTTATCCTCCTGATGAGCTTCTTATTACTTTGGGACTGCTTTATTGTAACCTCAGGGTTATTTTATCCTCCTGATAGCCTCTCATGACTTCAAGACTGCTTTAGAGCTACTGATTGCTCTATCCTCCTGAAATCATCCTATTACTTCAAGACTGCTTTAGAGCTATTCATTGCTCTATCCTCATGAGGTCATATTACTACTTCAAGACTGCTTTAGAGCTATTCATTGCTCTATCCTCCTGAAGCCATCTAATTATTTCAAGACTGCTTTAGAGCCATTCATTGCTCTATCCTCCTGAAATTACATTATTATTTCAAGACTGCTTTAGAGCTATCCGTTGCTCTATCCTCCTGAAGACATATCACATTATTACTTCAAGACTGCTTTAGAGCTATTGATTGCTCTATCCTCCTGAAGACATATTACATTATTATTTCAAGACTGCTTTAGAGCTATCCGTTGCTCTATCCTCCTGAAATCATTACTTCAAGACTGCTTTAGAGTTATCCATTGCTCTATCCTCCTGAAATCATTACTTCAAGACTGCTTTAGAGCTATTGATTGCTCTATCCTCCTGAAGACATATCACATTATTACTTCAAGACTGCTTTAGAGCTATTGATTGCTCTATCCTCCTGAAGACATATTACATTATTATTTCAAGACTGCTTTAGAGCTATCCATTGCTCTATCCTCCTGAAATCATTACTTCGAGACTGCTTTAGAGCTATTGATTGCTCTATCCTCCTGAAGACATATCACATTATTATTTCAAGACTGCTTTAGAGCTGTTGATTGCTCTATCCTCCTGAAGACATATCACATTATTATTTCAAGACTGCTTTAGAGCCATCCATTGCTCTATCCTCCTGAAATTACATTATTATTTCAAGACTGCTTTAGAGTTATCCATTGCTCTATCCTCCTGAAATTACATTATTATTTCAAGACTGCTTTAGAGCTATCCATTGCTCTATCCTCCTGAAATTATTACTTCAAGACTGCTTTAGAGCTATTGATTGCTCTATCCTCCTGAAGACATATCACATTATTACTTCAAGACTGCTTTAGAGCTATTGATTGCTCTATCCTCCTGAAGACATATTACATTATTATTTCAAGACTGCTTTAGAGCTATCCATTGCTCTATCCTCCTGAAATCATTACTTCAAGACTGCTTTAGAGCTATTGATTGCTCTATCCTCCTGAAGACATATCACATTATTACTTCAAGACTGCTTTAGAGCTATTGATTGCTCTATCCTCCTGAAGCCATTATTACTTCAAGACTGCTTTAGAGCTATTGATTGCTCTATCCTCCTGAGGTCAGATTTATCACTTCAAGACTGCTTTAGGGTTATCATTATTGATTGCTCTATCCTCATGAAGACATGCTGTTACATCAGTATTACTCCAGACTCCTGACAGTTCTCATTATACTACTGAAGAACTTTCCCCTAGTGGCATCTTTAAGCCCACTCAATCATGTTCAACCAACCATCAATATCACTCCATGCACTGGTGAGTGCAAATTTTTGGGCTTTTGTGTTCAATCCCCTTCAACCTTCCAGGTTACGACTGGCAAATATACCAATCTAACCCCTCAGGTTTCAGAAAATTGAACAGGGGCAGCTGTTGCACCCCAAAATTTTCCCTCACAATACAAGAATTTGTGTTCCAAGAAGGTTCACAAGGTTCACAAAATTCACAATTGGTCAGAAGAGTTGACAATTCCCTCAGACAATGCACCTCCTAAGCAGTGCATCCAAAACTAGGGTTTTGACTTTAATCAGGCTAAATGGACTTCCAAGACTTCAAGAGAGCTTCACTTGTTTTTGTTCATCGAATCTTGATTCCAAAATGCAGGAACCGGGTTTTAAAAAAAAAAGGGAAGCTCGCAAGTAGGACTGAGCTCGAGATAATTCATTTGGTTTCAAAGATCTAAAGAATATAGGATGATATGTTGAGAGTTTGATTTTATGTCACCGAAAGGAGTCCATCGTATGCAAGCTCACGAATAAACTCATACTATTAAAGTTGTCGCATATCTTAAAGTAAAGATGCAGGTTGCAGAAATTAGAAAATCACAAAAAACCAAATTCATGGTGGACTTTTTGACTATTACAATGATAAACTTAGTGGATATAACCACTTGATTTCACCTTTGGCATGAAGGAGGGACTCTTTGATTACTAATTGGGTAAATTGATCCGCAATTGGATACTTTTGCACGGTTGTTACAGGCCTTTTTCAAATCTCATTTTCATTTGAATACTTGAAGATATTACATGATGTCAACAGCCGGTTTACATCAGTTTAAGACACCAAAACTACTTACATAAGTTTGTACATAATTATGGGAAAACCATACTGACGTAAACCATTGCATTCATGGTTCCGTTATGCTACTGAAACACTAAGAGGATGGGAATTGGAACTATTCTCATCAGTAACACACCCAATGCTCGGTTGATTATCGTAAGCATGCGTTTTACAACAAGGAAATCTTGTTGTTACACCAGACTACGTAAGGGATCCCCCGCATATAGAATCAAAACCGAGACCATATTAGCCCCTTCTTCCACGCCGTAAACGCAGGATTACTCTTGTGTAACTCCATAGAAGATCGGTCGTATTGAGTTGTTTCCGAAATAAATGGCAGAACCACCTCTAGCCTCCATTTCCAAGACTCCAAGCATATGAGCGTGAGCTTGAGAAAATATCAGTCCACTTCTCAAGGGCCAAATCTGCAAAATGAAAGGAAGTTGCAACAATGTTAGAGAGCTTTCATTTATGAGGAGCAGACCAGTATTAAAGGAGAAGATGTCATACTTGCCACAAAAGGAAAACTCCCCTGTAACCGCAAACCAAGTAGAAAGGGAGCAACCCATTCAGATTGTTGCAACGGTAACCACTCAGCCAACCTCCACATCAAAGCTAGCATGCGCCCCAACATTCTTCCTTAATTCAATACGAAACTTAGCCCCGACGGCGGCATGCAACGTGCTGGATACCCTTCTAACCAACAGAAGGAGTTTAGTTAACAGATTGCAAGAGTAGGAAATAAGTGAATGTAATAATCTACATACCTTAGACTTTGAACTACGTTTCTTCCCGCGGTATCTTCAAGATCGGTCGAGGGCTAGGCGTTTCGTATTACTCCTCAAGAACATGGAAGGATTCCATAGAGTTCGTTCGCAAAGTACCCGTTCATAAGCTTTTAAGCCAACTGGCTTCCAGATTTGAGCATCTAACTCATGGAGTGCTGATAACGAATGCAAAATCAAGGAGAGATAGATCACAACCATGTCTAGCCTATATCTTGAATTTTAAGTGCCCCTGCTCTTTATATGTTTGAACTCCGAGCTATCAAAGTTCAGGTTGAACTCAAGATTAGACTCCAATGCTAAGCTTCATCGAGAAGGTCATTAAATTTCTGGTGGGGAAACTTAGTTCATGGAGATTCCACCAATAAAGCACTTACATTGTTCAGAAAGATTAACAGAAGGAATAAATCAAGATGACAACATCATTTCAGTGGAATCTAATTAAAGTTGGAAACCAAATCGTAAAGGTTGTTCAGACCTGTTCTTTCCCACTTCAGACAAGTTAATTGAAGATGACAATCATCAATGCAGCTAAAGAGGGAAATGTAGCTTACGGAGAGTTTTCTTCGACTCTGTTTGCGCACATAGCATCAGACGCAACTCTGAAACCGTTGGGGACATTTCGCTGAATCACCACTAGCAAGTAAACATCCGCCTCCATGTGCAGGAGAATATGTTGAGCAAGAGCTTGCTGTCATCAATCTCAAAGGGAACACTTGAGACTTTTCAGGTTGAAGATTACGGTAAAGTGTTCACCCGTTCTTGTTCCACGGGACTGCACTCGGCCATTGTTCCTCCACATTAAACACCTGCGAAAAAAAAAACAACACAAGAACGAGTGAGGATCTTCACAGCAACAAGTCACAGTTCTATTCCAGAAACGGAAGATCCATCAGTCGTCAACCAATCACGGCAACACGGTGAAACCTGTCAAGATTAGCAGCAATGTTCAAAGAAGGTTAAACAAGAAGACTAACTAGGATTTGCAATGTAAGTGACATAACTGATACGTAATCATCAGCAACTTTAACATCTTGGTATTTCCCCGAGGAGGTGTCGATAACAACAAGCTTGTGGTAGTCCAATTCTTCTAGTGCAGGACCTCTTCCCTATCGCAGCGATAACCCTAGACCTCCGCCACCTGTACCTGCCAAATCCGAAAATAATGATTAGAGAATATTCTGTGAAGATGGGATATCCTATTCAAATCGAATCCATTCCCAATTGAATCACAAATCAGGAGATTAACAAGTCATTACTACCATCATTTGGAAAAGGAAAGTTTCAATTTGATTTACCCTAAAACAGAAAGTCCAAATCAGATCCTCAAAACGTTTTGAATGAGATTTACAGCCATTAATTCTCAGAGTCTATATAAGGTGAAGAAGAGAAAGAATTCGACACAGAAAAAAAAACCCTAAAACTATCGAGAAAACCCGTCAATTCAAGAAACTCAATAGAAGAACTTATCTCCATCTCAGGCCGCCGCAGACTCAAACCCGCGAAGCATCCATCTTCGTCGCATTCGGTCGCCGTCGCTAACTTCGGTAAAGCCTCACTTTTCACGATGAATCTTTGAATCTTTTGATCTTTTCACTGTGTTACAGATGTAAAAGGAAATCAAAGCGTGGAAGGAGATGACGAACGGAAGAGATCGAAGGAGATTAGAGGGGAGAGATAGCCAAGCGAACGTGACCCAGATTAGGGTTTCCGTCGTTTAACCCTCCGCCGTTTAAGCATTCCACCGTTTAGATTTTTGTACTTTTTTTAATTTGTTTTGATATGTCTGCAATTGTATGCGTGCACGACCACGGTAGTACCGTGGTCCTCCATCACTATCACCATACACTTATCATCACACGGATCACCTTGCATGCCCATGTTAGATTCAGTGCACCTCCACCATGGTATCCAACATTTTAATTAAACCACTAATTAATCCAATTAAATCAAACTTTTTTTTAATAACTAAACAGTTTTATTATAATTAGTTAATCTTTTTTAAAAAAAAAATAACTACAAACCCTAATTTTCACAAATGCCTCGCCGCAGGCAAAATTACAATTTTACCCTTAGCATTAGGTCAAAGAGCCGCCGCGCTCATTTTAGGGTTTCCCGCCGTGGAATCCCTAATTTAACCCTAATTACAACTTAACATTTCAACGTAGAGATTTGGAGTTTCTACACTCCACGTAAGCGTGTCCTTAAGATGCGTTTATTCCCCTTGAGACCTTGACCACAGTCAAGAAGTTTCTAACCTCCCTATTGAGGGGAACTACGATTACTCTGATTCCACTCCCGTAAGGATACGTAGGCACAAGATGCGATGTCTTGCCGAGTAAACTTAGAATTAACCCCCTTTATTATTTATTGCTTATTTATATTTTATTTATCTTTGCTATTTAATTATTTTGCTTATTATTTTGTAATTGTTTCTTGGATGTAAAGTTGTTTAATTATTTAATTATTATTATGGTTAGTAATTAGGGAGTGTAACAACCTGTATGTAATATTAAAATAAATTTAGATCACTTTTAAATAAAGATAATTAAAATAAACACGTCACACACGTAAGTCGATTTTAATCGCCGTCTCACTTCCTAAGGATATCCCTCAAGTTGCCTACGAATAATGGTTAAGTGGGGTGTATAAAGCAAGTCCCTCAAATAGAAAAATCATCAAAGTCCCTTATGGTTGCCTTTACGAATCGAGTCCCTTTCGAAAAATGATGATGGTCCCTTATATGTGCTTATTACATCCCACAATGGCCTTCAAAAATCCAATTGTCCCTCACATGTCCCTTAACATCCAAAGTAAGGACTACCTACTCCATTATAGTAGGGATAGTCTTACTAAAGGAAAGAATAAAGAATAAAAAAGACCTTAAAACATTAGGGTAGGTTACTCCTAGGTGCTTGCTCACTTCAAAACTGTTTCACACTTAAACAAATTTTCAACAAGTTTTCAAACAAGTTCTTAACACATCCTTACATGGATTATTTATTAACTATTCTGAAAATTTTCTATTCACACACTACACTTTCAAAACAATTCAAAAGTGAGCTTAAGTACCTAAGAGCCCATGGATAACCATGGATGAAAAGGGTGCTAACACCTTCCCTTTTCATAACCTACCCCCCGGACCCAAAATATTCTCTAAGGTCTTTCCTGTTCTTTTATAACCTTTCCTTATGGATAAAATAAAAGTCGGTGGCGACTCTTGCTATCCGCAACATTGTTTAAAGTCAGTTCTCCCACCGTGTTACAGGTACATGTAAGTTACATGGGATTGCACGAAATAAAGGAGTCTCATTGTCAAGTAGCCCAAGAGAAAGTCGTGTGTGTGCATTAGTGTCCTAAACTACGCCTTGAGCAAAGTCGGGCACGACTTAAAATTAAGATACATGCAAATAACCAATGATACAACAGTCCACCAATTTGGCTTTTAGGAGTTTCGATAATTTATTAAGTATTTTCAAATATGGGTGAGTGAGATATGAATAATGAGATATGATAATAAATAATATGAATAAATATGATAATATGAAATAATATGAATAAAGTTTGACAGAAATTAAATTTAAGGTTAGTCTACTGAAATAAAATCGAAAGAACAAAGATGGTCTCGGATCCTTTGTTTCACGCCACTAATGTGACGGTTAAACGGTGGAAGTTTCGTCATCGACCATAGACAAAATTGAAAATTTGAAATAAATAAAAAAAAGCGGAAATGATAAGTCAAGAATTGTAAACCATAAAGAGATTACAAGACAAAAATGTTTTTTTTATTACAGGAAAACAAATTGAATCAAATGGAGATCCAGGCGTATGTAATCCAAGATGGTGTGCGACTAAGAAATCACCATGTACTTTGCTAGGCCCATAAAAGAAATAATAAAAAAAACTCAAAACATAAATCAGGTGAGATGGTTTCAAAAGTTTGGAGGTACATAGGGAAATTTCATGAGCTTAGAAGCCCAACGTGAAAACAAAGAGAAAGAAAAAAAAACTCAATTCCCCTTGATACACAGGGTAACGACCCTTGTTCTTTAAAATCAATTTTCTGGAAAAAAAAAACAAAATTAAACGACCCAAAACAATACTTGTAAAAAACGGACAGCCAACCTTTCCTTGTGCCATGCGATTCAATTCGAGCTTCTTCTCAACCTTCTCGCTCAAATCCTATTTCTCCGTCCATTCGACAACAACTCCTCCTCTCTATTTCGCCTCAGTTCATCTCATCCTTTCCCCATTTCGTTTCTTTTCACTTCCACTTCTGTTAATGGAGATGGGTCAGAGAAGATATAATTTCGTGTTGTGGGTTGAAGCTTTCAGAAATTATTGAAGTGGGTTTGTGCTGTGTAATGGATTTGCAGAGATTTTAAGACTTGAAGGTGCGTTTCTTTTAATATTGATGGTTTTTCGAAGATAAAGGGGTTTATGGGTTAGGTCGGAAAGAATAAAAAAGAAGAAGGCTTAGGTCTAGAGACGCATTGAAAAGGGTCTGAAATGGAGTTTCGCGGCGGGTTTCGAAAGATGTAGAAGGAGTTCTCAAAGGTTGTTTATGGAGGAAGGGTTACGATCTGGGAAGTTTAGAGCTTTTTTTGAAGATGGGTTTGTTGAGGCTTGTTAATGGTTGAAGGAGATTGGCGTCAGGTTTTGAGGTCTTTAGAGAGGTTTTATTCTCAGTTTGAATATTCAAGATGTTTGTGGTGAAGAAGTTAAGGTTGAAATGAAGAATATGGTCGGGAACCGAGGTGGTGAAATAGTGGTGTCACAATTTCTGAAGGAGATGAAGTTGAAGTTGAACATGGGTGGTTGTTTTAAGAGATTGAAGAGGGTTGGCAAATGGTGATGTTATGGTGAAGGTTTTTTTTCTGTTATTCGTGGTTTCCGCTTGGCTCTTCTTCATATGCTATGTTCTTTATACAGGCTTTTTGTTGTTGGTTCTGCACAAAGGTTTTTACTCTGTTGTTCCATGGTGGCTTTGTCGAGCTTGTTGAGTGTTGCTTATGGAAGTTGGTGAAATGAATTTTAATGGAGGTTAATGATAACTTTGAGGTTTGTTGAAGTGATGAAGTTTGGAAGGGTGTTCGAGTTGTTTGGGGGCTCCGTGATCTACGGTTCAAACTAGGTTTGTGTTTGAGACATTGACTAGAGGATGAAGCTGGGAAGAAGGGGGTGTTATTTGATGCGTGGAAGTTTGAAGTTTGGTGTTGCTGCTGAAGTTTGTTCTGCTGAAGTTTGTTGTGTGTGTGAGAAGAACCAAGAGTGATTTTTGCTGAGTTTTGGTTTTGAAAGGAGTTTGTTGGGTGATGGAGTTTTAAGGGTAAGGTTGGAGAGATGAGTATGTTTTTTTTTAAAGAAAAATATGGATGAAAGTTCCTTTGATGTTGAACAGGTTTTGTGAAGAACTCCTCGGGTTGTCTCCCCTTTTTTTCTCCCTGAATGATGAAAGAAGTGGTTCATTTATTAGGAAGAGGAGCTTTTCCATCCGTCGTCGTTTCAATACTTGTGGTAAGTCATTTTTGTAGCTACTAGCATATTCACTTTCAAATCGTTTTGTACCGTTTAGTACTGTGTTAATACTTTTTGGCGTGTTGCTTTTTGTAGTGAGTTGGAGAAACAAAACATTTTCCTTGGTTATACAGCCTATGCGTACGGGTGTACGAGTTACTAGTTGTGTTGTACTGCTCTGTGTAGTGGTTTTTGGGAGGCAAGGCTAAAGAAGTGGGACAGTGCATAATGGCTACGAAGATGGTGCGTTTGGCTGTGATTCTGTGGCTTGATGCTGCAGGTCGCAGGTTTTTGCAGAGCTTGTCTAGTGTGGATTTTGTGTAGTAGCTGGTTTTGCAGAATAGTACAAGCAGTGGTATGGCCTGTTATGGATGTTATTTTTTTCATTTTTATTTTTTCTTCACAGCTTGATGTACTGGTGCAATTTTTGTGGACTTTATTTTTATTGTAGTGTATTGAGCTGAAGCCTTAATCACATGGTTGCATATAAGGAATACGCCGGAGCTTTGTGGGATTTTCGCGTTTTGAACCGCGGTTTGGGCTGTATGATCTGATGCCGCAGGATATTGATGGGCACGTTAATTTTGAATGTTCTCGCGCGTACGACACAGGATGTGGGGGGCTGCAGCATTGGTTTTGAATGTTGTGCGCGGAATTTTCGAATGCCCTCTCTATAGGCTGCTGGTGATATGGTAACAGCATAGCTCAAAATGGTATTAAGGGTTTTACTTTTCTTTTCCTCTTCTTCTTCAGACTTCATTGACTGTATCACATTGTTGCCGGTCATATTCGAGTCACAATTTTTGTTGTTGCCCGTGCAGGTGAATCACGAGCTGACGCAGGAACCAATTTGGTGCTGGTTAGCGGTGTACTGAAGGCATGTTTCGCAGTTGAGCTGTATCGTTGGAGCACACGTATGAGCCACGGTTCTGGTGCTTGACTGGTTTCATTGTGATGCCTGTTTTTACTTGGCAAAGTGTTTGATGGTTTCCTAACAATCCCAAGCAACTGAGTGGGGCCTGATACGCAACCTTGGGGGACTGTCCACTTAAATTGTTTTTCCTTTTTTTTAAAAAATTTTCTTCTTTGCTGTTAATGACTTGGCACTTTTGTAACTAGAATGTACTTATGATGGGCCTTAATCATATTGGATGGGCCTTCATGTATTTTATTTCTTCATTTTTTGCTGCCAATTGTAATGGTTCCCTCTGTATACGGCTTTTACGTGAATCACCATCATGGTTGTGAGACCAAAGCTTATTGCTGCAGTACCCAAAAAACAATAGACAATTGGCATGTACAAACACATGGGCTTATGGCTAATGAGAGCATGATGTGCCCTTTTTTTAAGTCTATATTTTTGTGAAATATAAAAATGAAGTGGGACCTTGAATTGCACCTATTTTTATGAATTTTGTAGATAAGATATGGTATTGGTATTTAGACAAGAAAGTTAAATGAAATGAGTGTTGACTTGAAATCCTGATTTTGAACTGAACTTCAAATGAAATTTGAACCCTCCAGTCTGTTATTTGATTCACGCGTAAAACTTTAACCTTGAGAAATTTCATAATAAAAAAAACCCATGGCAAGCAGAATTGGACTTTCGTGATTCACACTTGAAAATATTTTTTTTTGGGATTTTCTGAGTAACGGTTGGTGGGTAAATATACAGAACGGAGGCTGTACAAAGGTAGGACAAATTTGGGGTATGACAGATGCCCCTATCTAATTGGTTTATACCGAGTAAGATGAACGATTATGGCGCACACTCTTTTAAGGTAGAAAACAATTAGATATAAAGAAGTCCCTGAATTTGTCCGAAAAGAAAAGGAAAGTTAGGGAATTGGAAATGCTGGATGAGGTGTACCTCTAAGTAAACTGTAAATAACTGGCAAAAGGTCACCATCACCGAAAGGATGATGGGACGAGACACACGTGTCTACTATCACCAAAAAGGATGATAGAGTAAACACATATAAACAATATCACACAATCTATCATTAATGACTATGACAGACCCCCCCACCAAAAGGATGACGGAGCGAACTCACACGCCAAACAATATCGCACAATCTATCATTAATGACTATGATAGATTCCCCACCAAGAGGATGACAGAGCGAAACACAAACAAATACATCGCACAATCTATCATTAATGACCATGATAGACCCCCCACCGAAAGGATGACGGAGCGAAACACAAATAAACACATTGCACAATCTATCATTAATGACCATGATAGACCCCCCACCAAAAGGATGACGGAGCGAAACATAAACAAACATCGCACAATCTATCATTAATGACCATGATAGACCCCCCACCAAAAGGATGACAGAGTGAAACACAAACGAACTATCGCACAATCTATCATTAATGACCATGATAGACCCCCCACCAAAAGGATGACGGAGCGAAACACAAATAAACACATCGCACAATCTATTATTAATGACCATGATAGACCCCCCACCAAAAGGATGACGGAGTGAAACATAAACAAACATCGCACAATCTATCATTAATGACCATGATAGACCCCCCACCAAAAGGATGACGGAGCGAAACTCACACCAACAGGTCGCTATCACCAAAAGGATGATAGGACAACACAGATTTGAAGTTTACCAACACCAAAAGGATGCAGGCTAGGTTGAACTGACGAGGTTCGACTATCACCAAAAGGATGATAGTAAGGCAATTGACAACGGTCACGCTTGCTGGGTACGACTCATTGGGGAATACCCAAGAGGAAGATTGGGTTGAAATGAACCAACGAGGTACGCCCACCGTCTTGCTTGGAAATCGTAATTTTGTTGAAATGATTTCATGGTTACGCCCATGAATTCTGAAGAGGATGCCCCTGACTGGGCTGAGTTTATCTTGAAGTTTTGTCTTGTTCCACAAAAGCCTGTACAACTTCATGAGGAATGCTCACAGTTTTGCTGAAGATGCCCCTGCTCGGGTTGGATCTTGCACTGCACTTCTTGGATTTGTCCAACAAAAGGTTGAACAACTTCGTGGGAAACGCTCACGGTCTTGAATGGTATGCCCCTGACTAGGCTGAATGTTAATTTGAAGATCTGATCAATCACGAGGTTGAAATATGTCATGGGAGGTACCCATGGTCTTGAAAAAGATGCCCCTGACTGGGCTGAATCTTGCTTTGAATGTCTTTGAATTTCGTGGGGGAAACCCACAATTACAGAAGATTACCCCTGACTGGGCTGATGATTGCTTTGAAGCTCTTTATACTCGTGGGAGAAATCCACGACCTTTGTGGAAGATGCCCCTGACCGGGATGATGATGGTATTGGAAATCTTCAAGATTGATCCTGGACCTTGACTTGCATATATGAATGCTGGATGATGAATGATATTCCATACGAGTGGAAGTGCGAATGCAAATGCCGACGCGCGGAGATGCAAGAGCTGGGGAAGTAAGATATGATTGGAGTATCCATATGATGCAGGGTACTTATGATAGTGAATGCCATGCGTATGATGCATATGATTGCAGACAGGTAATTGAAAATGCAGGGAGACGCCAGCATGGTAGATTTTTGGTAGTTGCCAATGCAGATTGGACTTCGGGTGGCGGGAGGGATTGACTTCCCCGACACGTAGTTTGTTGAAGACGCCATGATTGAAGCAGAAGATGATGCTCTGGATGCCCCAAGTCTGGGTACTTGGTGATTTGTTGTGAATTTCCTTCAAAGAAGGTTGCAACTCTGTTTGATGGTCAGGACGACCTGGTCTTGCCCCAGTTTGAACATGGCAATGGTCTTCCCCAGATTAACCAGTTCTGACATATGGAAGCTGAACTCGGATGACTTGCCCCTGCTCGAGCTGTTGAGTGATTTTCCCTAGCCTGTGGGTTCTGAGGTAGTCTTGCTTCGTGACAGCCACTGAAAGTCAAGTTCCTTCTCAATTGTCCTTTGTTGAGATGTCCTTAAATACCTAGCACTGATTTGCAATTAAAATTGTACATTCACAAATGGTAATAATTAATGCAAAGTTCGATGCAAGTTTGAAAAATATCGTTTATTTGAAAGTGTCGTGGTAGTGAGACGAATGGACCGTTAGCCCAAATGTTGTGTTAACTTTGATTGGTATAAAAGATGTAGCAAGGATAATGACACCAATGCTGATGATTAGAAATCATGTTAGGAGTCAGGTTACACAACCTCGCAATAGTATGCTTTCAGAATAAACCTCGCCTCAATTAGGTCTTTCGAGGGCTGTAACGTGGCCTAGTTCACGGTTATGAAACAAAGGATGCTAGGCTCAAAGTATAATTTGTACCCACCCATTCTTCTTAATGATCTCCAGTCCTATGCTCAGTTAATTCTGCACTTGTCTTGACGGTATAAACTTGGTGGTTCAAGGTTTGCTCGACGTGGCAGTCACCTTATTTTGATGGATGCCAGTGCCCCTTTGATCTGGGTGGCTACTGAATCTTTTTTGTTCTTGTTGAGGATTTCGGGGTCCTTTTTTGCTTTTGTTTTGATCCCTAACTTTTGCATGGATTGACTTTGCTTGTCAGATCCATCGGGATTGCCTTGATTTTGCCTAAGTCCCCTCTAAGGTGTCTGACTTAGCAGGCTTTCGATGTTTTCTTTTGGATTTTGATTTTGTTGGAAGGTTGTGACTGCCATGTTATGGGTCATTGCTTGTGGATTCAAGTGCGGAGTTGAATTGACTGAACACTACCCTGCCCCAGGTTGAGTGTAAAGGTTTGAATATCCGAAGGAAACTGCTACTCCTAGGCTCGAAGAGGTTTACTAGGGATTAACTCCTTATATCTCCAGTGTTTGGGGATTTGAAGCAATGCATGTGCATCATTGACGAGATTCGGTCTGAAAGCATATGATTTGCAATTATGGGTATCTCGTTTTCATCATCCTCCCTCAAATCAAGCTAAACAACAGTGAATAGAGTGGAGTGAATAAATGTGTCGGTGATAAGTGAAAATGAGTGAATACGACATAACTAATTCAAAACATGCATAAACAATACATTAATGAAAACCAAATATGAATGGCAATTGTTCAAAGCATACAATACTTAAACAAACAAAGACAAAATATAAGAACTGTGAATGATGAAATGGCAACATGACTGCCTTCTTCGGGGAATAAACTTGACTGGAATCGATCTGATGCTGGCACTAGTTGACTGGTGGCATCGGATTGTTGATGATATTTGGAGACTTCCCATTGAAGTTGATAGCATCCCTGTCGATCATGTCTTGAATTATGTGCTTGAAAGCTCTACAATCCTCAATGGTATGACCCGGAGCGCCCTTATGAAACTCACAATGAGCATTTGCATCGTAATCGGCAGGAATGACAGTTGGAGGAGCCAAATCTCTCGAAACAACAGCTTTCTTCTCCATCAACTGAGCAAAGATTTTGACATATGTCATTGGTAGATGATCAAAGACTCTGTCTGGTCTCCATGTTCTCTGCGGACGCTGTGGGCGAGTACCTTGTCGTTGCTGAGTAGCTTGCATCTGCTGTTGTTGAGGAGGATACTGATATCCTTGCTGGTTGTAGGCTTGTTGCTGAGGAGCCTGTTGCCGTGGCATTTGAGCTTGCACTGCTTGAACAGCTGGCTGATAAGGCATTGGAGCATATTGCGCGGCAGCAACATACGGATACTGATAATAGGGAACTTGATAAGGCATAGGAGCAGGAGCTTGTTGAGAAGCTTGCCCTTTTTGCAAAAAGATGGCATTTGTTTTGCCCTCCTTCTTCTTGTATCCATTGAAAGGCTTCTTGGCGTAGGCCTGATTGTTGGAACCTCCTGGTATCTTTCCACTCTTCAACCCTTCTTCAATTCTCTCACCAACGATCACCAAGTCAGAAAATCCAGCGGAGACACTACCAATCAGCTTTTTGTAGTACTGGCCTTGCAAGGTACCCATGAAAATGTCAATTAGCTCACGGTCAACAAGAGGTGGATGAACCCTTGCGGCTAGCTCTCTCCATCGTTGCGCGTACTCCTTGAAGGATTCGTTGTCCTTCTGAGTCATACTCTGAAGCTAAGTACGATTCAGAGCAAGATCTGTGTTGTACTTATACTGCTTGACAAATGAATCGGCTAGCTCGGCCCAAGTGCGCACACTGTTGCGTTCCAGCTGCATATACCATTCGAGTGATGCCCCAGACAAACTGTCTTGGAAGCAATGAATCATGAGCTTTTCGTCTCTGGCATAGGCAGCCATCTTGCAACAATACATCTTCAAATGAATGTTTGGGCAACTGAGACCTTTGTATTTCGAAAACTCAGACACCTTGAACTTGGGAGGAATGACAACATCAGGCACCAAGCATAATTCCAAAGCACTGAAGGAATTTGAATTGTGCCCTTCCATGGCTCGGAGTTTCTCGGCTAGATCTCGGCACATCTTCATGGCTTCTGAATCCTGAACAGCAACAGGACTGGAAATGGGGATAGCAGCATGATAGTTCTGAACGTCGTCATAATGATCCATCAGAGTATCTTCGGTATGGGGAACTAGGATTTGCACAGCAGTAGGCTGGGCCTGCGGGATAGCTCCAATGGTAACTCCGGGCGCTGGGGTTGGATGAGAAGTAGTCCCTTTGACTGCGTTATTGAAGTTCAACGGCATCCCATGAGGGTTTGGAATTGGAACCAAAGGGATGGCAGTAGACCCTTGTCCTTGACCATTGTTGTTGACGACAGCAGCGACTTCACGCTGTTCTTCCTCTCTTCTGGCCACGAGGATGGCTTCGAGGATCTGGACGATCTTTCCTTTCATAGAATCCAACTCTTCCCTGAAGGTAGCTTGCTCCTGTTGAATCTGCTCCATCATTCCTCTTGTATTGGCTCTAGTTGCGTACTGGTGTCGAGGACTCAGCTTGATTTACTGGATATGAAGGAAAAAGAAACATGAGAAACTGATGAAGGAAGGAGAATGCAAGATGCACAACAAATGAGATGCAACGAAAATGATATGCGATGTAAGATGCAAGATCCAGGATCACAGGATTACAAATTCAAACAATTCTGAGAATAGCCGGGTGAACGGTTCAAGGATTACAGTCACTGCTCAAAGAAACCCCCACGGGTAGGATTCTACAACGGGTAGGTGCCTAGAGTCATGGATATCTTTTAAAGATATTACTGCCATGACAAAGCCTCATCATGATGATAATATCCTCAAAAGAATCTCCTCTAGGTGAGGTTCTCGTATCTTCCACGCGAGAAAGACTTCTCGGAGGCATCAATTACACAACCATCGACACACGGATTCTAGAAAAGGTTCTCAGAGTCATAGATCGAGGTTGAAAATATTACTGTAAGAAAGTAATACGTTCAAGGGATCTCATCTGATTGGGGTGTTCGTATTAATTCACAAAGAATTAACACTACCAACCACCATGGATAAAACGGTTAATGGTCCTTGGGATCAACGATTCAAGCTCAAAAACATCATTGTCGTGGCAAAGACTCACCACAACAACAACATCTCCAAGGAATCTACTCCAAGCGGGGTTTTCGCTTCAACTCAACGTGAAAGACTCCACGCAAGTCTCCACTACACAACCACCATCCTAATCCTAGGGTTATACTCGGACTCGGGTGTAGAGCCATCTCACAAAATAACCATAAGCAGAACAACCCCACAATGCCTCAAGCATAAGTAACCAAGACAAGGATACCAAAAATAAGCGAAAAAGAAAATAAAAGAAAACAAGCTAACAACTCAAACTAAGATAGGCTCGACTCTCTTTTGCATGGAGCAATAGTCCCCAGCAGAGTCGCCACCTGTCGCACCTCGAAAATTTCATTTTGAAAACACGACCCTCGCGCGAAAGGCGCGGAAAATGCGGTTCGACAGAGTCGCCACCGAACTTTATTTTTCCCGAATAAACGGGAGAGGAAAATATCGAGAAAACCTCATCAACGCGGAAGGAACACGGTCGTCGCAACCATATTCCTGGGTTCGGGAGTCGGTTACGTGAAGGGAAGGTATTAGCACCCCTCACGTCCGTCGTACTCGACGGGAACCTCTTAATTCAAGTTAATGGATGTTAGCTTAAACTCAATTCTTCTCTTCTCACTACTAAATGCTAAAGGATACTATAAAGGGATAAAAACACTAGGGGAAAGGGGATGGTTAGAGGATAGGGTGCTCGCCAAGGATTGGGGCCCTTGTGCCTACGTATGCTCATTCGGACGAGAATGAGAAATCAGAGCGTCGTAGTTCGACTACGGGAAAGGAAGGGGGAAATGGAAGATGAAGGGGATTGTGCTCTCCAAGATCATCGCAATCTTGTGCCTACGTATCTTACATCAAGAATGAATGAAGAATCAGAGCGTCCGTAGTTCGTGGTAACGACCACGAAAGAAACTGGATTGAATTGGTTTGAAATAGGTACGGATGACGACTACTTGAAGCTTAAGAAAGACTTCTCGGACCCAAGTAATCGGGAGAGTGAACCAAAGACTTGGAACACTCTCTTTTTTCATCATGAAGGAATGATATGTTCGAAAGGATAAGGTTGAAATGATGACGATCACTTGAAGCTTAAGAAAGACTTCACAGACCCCAAGTAATCGGGAAAGCAAACCAAAGACTTGGAACACTTTCTTTTTCATCGCAAAAGAGGGTTGTCTGAATTTGAAATGGTGTATAAAAGGATGAGATTGGTCGGATGACGACTACTGGAAGCTTGAGAAAGGCTCCTCGGATCCAAGTAGTCGGGAGAGCGAACCAAAGACTTGGGACATTCTCTTTTTCATCGTAAAAGAAGTTGTTTGAAAGGTGAGTGAAAGGGTGAGTAATTGAAAGGTGGTTGAATATTGTCGAGTTTGTTAATATTATTTAAAGGCGTCAATTGCTCACACACGAATAAGATAACTCGCATATAAACAACGGAAAGCAAGCTCAAAGACTTGAACCCACTCTTTTCACCTTGAAAAGGATTGAATAGTTGTTAGTTGATTGATAGTTTGTTTCGAAATTCCTCTTGACGTTGGATCAAAGGTTTGACTCATTATCGCGTACAAAGCGTGTTGAAAATGAAATTGTTTGAAAAAGAGACCGACTTGACTTACGCATCAAAGGTCGAGTTGTAATAGGTTGATGGCGAATGCGTATGAGCACTCGACTTACGGGTTGTTTGAAAGTGGCTCGATGATGAATCGAGAATTAGTTTGAAAATAGTTTGAATCCGCTCTAGTCCCTATGGGTGCTCCTAGGAGATAAACTAATAATCAAAGAAATGTGAAACATACATCGGAATGGGAGAGGGGTACATGTAAGTTACACGGGATTGCACGAAATAAAGGAGTCTCATTGTCAGGTAGCCCAAGAGAAAGCCGTGTGTGTGCATTAGTGTCCTAAACTACGCCTTGAGCAAAGTCGGGCACGACTTAAAATTAAGATACCTGCAAATAACCAATGATACAACAGTCCACCAATTTGGCTTTTAGGAGTTTTGATAATTTATTAAGTATTTTCAAATATGGGTGAGTGAGATATGAATAATGAGATATGATAATAAATAATATGAATAAATATGATAATATGAAATAGTATGAATAAAGTTTGATAGAAATTAAATTTAAGGTTAGTCTACTGAAATAAAATTGAAAGAACAAAGGTGGTCTCGGATCCTTTGTTTCACGCCACTAATGTGACGGTTAAACGGTGGAAGTTTCGTCATCGACCATAGACAAAATTGAAAATTTGAAATAAATAAAAAAAAGCAGAAATGATAAGTCAAGAATTGTAAACCATAAAGAGATTACAAGACAAAAATTTTTTTTTTTTATTACAGGAAAACAAATTGAATCAAATGGAGATCCAGGCGTATGTAATCCAAGGTGGTGTGCGACTAAGAAATCACCATGTACTTATCTAGGCCCATAAAAGAAATAATAAAAAAAACTCAAAACATAAATCAGGTGAGGTGGTTTCAAAAGTTTGGAGGTGCATAGGGAAATTTCATGAGCTTAGAAGCCCAACGTGAAAACAAAGAGAAAGAAAAAAAAAACTCAATTCCCCTTGATACACAGGGTAACGACCCTTTTTCTTTAAAATCAATTTTCTAAAAAAAAACAAAATTAAACGACCCAAAAACAATACTTGTAAGAAACGGACAGCCAACCTTTCCTTGTGCCATGCGATTCAATTCGAGCTTCTTCTCAACCTTCTCGCTCAAATCCTATTTCTCCGTCCATTCGACAACAACTCCTCCTCTCTATTTCGCCTCAGTTCATCTCATCCTTTCCCCATTTCGTTTCTTTTCACTTCCACTTCTGTTAATGGAGATGGGTCAGAGAAGATATAATTTCGTGTTGTGGGTTTAAGCTTTCAGAAATTATTGAAGTGGGTTTGTGCTGTGTAACAGATTTGCAGAGATTTTAAGACTTGAAGGTGCGTTTCTTTTAATATTGATGGTTTTTCGAAGATAAAGGGGTTTATGGGTTAGGTCGGAAAGAATAAAAAAGAAGAAGGCTTAGGTCTAGAGACGCATTGAAAAGGGTCTGAAATGGAGTTTCGCCGCGGGTTTCGAATGATGTAGAAGGAGTTCTCAAAGGTTGTTTATAGAGGAAGGGTTACGATCTGGGAAGTTTAGAGCTTTTTTTGAAGATGGGTTTGTTGAGGCTTGTTAATGGTTGAAGGAGATTGGCGTCAGGTTTTGAGGTCTTTAGAGAGGTTTTATTCTCAGTTTGAATATTCAAGATGTTTGTGGTGAAGAAGTTAAGGTTGAAATGAAGAATATGGCCGGGAACCGAGGTGGTGAGATAGTGGTGTCACAATTTCTGAAGGAGATGAAGTTGAATTTGAACATGGGTGGTTGTTTTAAGAGATTGAAGAGGGTTGGCAAATGGTGATGTTATGGTGAAGGTTTTTTTCTGTTATTCGTGGTTTCCGCTTGGCTCTTCTTCATATGCTATGTTCTTTATGCAGGCTTTTAGTTGTTGGTTCTGCACAGAGGTTTTTGCTGGGTTGTTCCATGGTGGCTTTGTCGAGCTTGTTGAGTGTTGCTTATGGAAGTTGGTGAAATGAAGTTTAATGGAGGTTAATGATAACTTTGAGGTTTGTTGAAGTGATGAAGTTTGGAAGGGTGTTCGAGTTGTTTGGGGGCTCCGTGATCTACGGTTCAAACTAGGTTTGTTGTTTGAGACATTGACTAGAGGATGAAGCTGGGAAGAAAGGGGTGTTATTTGATGCGTGGAAGTTTGAAGTTTGGTGTTGCTGCTGAAGTTTATTCTGCTGAAGTTTGATGTGTGTGTGAGAAGAACCAGGAGTGATTTTTGCTGAGTTTTGGTTCTGAAAGGAGTTTGTTGGGTGATGGAGTTTTAAGGGTAAGGTTGGAGAGATGAGTATGTTTTTTTTAAAAGAAAAATATGGATGAAAGTTCCTTTGATGTTGAACAGGTTTTGTGAAGAACTCCTCGGTTTGTCTCCCCTTTTTTTCTCCCTGAATGATGAAAGACGTGGTTCATTTATTAGGAAGAGGAGCTTTTCCATCTGTCATCGTTTCAATACTTGTGGTAAGTCATTTTTGTAGCTACTGGCATATTCACTTTCAAATCGTTTTGTACCGTTTAGCACTGTGTTAATACTTTTTAGCGTGTTGCTCTTTGTAGTGAGTTGGAGAAACAAAACATTTTCCTTGGTTATACAGCCTATGCGTACGGGTGTACGAGTTACTAGTTGTGTTGTACTGCTCTGTGTAGTGGTTTTTGGGAGGCAAGGCTAAAGCAGTGGGACAGTGCATAATGGCTACGAAGATGGTGCGTTTGGCTGTGATTCTGTGGCTTGATGCTGCAGGTCGCAGGTTTTTGCAGAGCTTGTCTAGTGTGGATTTTGTGTAGTAGCTGGTTTTGCAGAATAGTACAAGCAGTGGTATGGCATGTTATGGATGTTATTTTTTTCATTTTTATTTTTTCTTCACAGCTTGATGTACTGGTGCAATTTTTGTGGACTTTATTTTTATTGTAGTGTATTGAGCTGAAGCCTTAATCACATGGTTGCATATAAGGAATACGCCAGAGCTTTGTGGGATTTTCGCATTTTGAACCGCGGTTTGGGATGTATGATCTGATGCCGCAGGATATTGATGGGCACATTAATTTTGAACGTTCTCGCGCGTACGACATAGGATGTGGGGGGCTGCAGCGTTGGTTTTGAATGTTGTGCGCGGAATTTTCGAATGCCCTCTCTATAGGATGCTGGTGATATGGTAACAACATAGCTCAAAATGGTATTAAGGGTTTCACTTTTCTTTTCCTCTTCTTCTTCAGACTTCATTGACTGTATCACATTGTTGCCTGTCGTATTCGAGTCACAAATTTTGTTGTTGCCCGTGCAGGTGAATCACGAGCTGACGCAGGAACCAATTTGGTGCTGGTTAGCGGTGTACTGAAGGCATGTTTCGCAGTTGAGCTGTATCGTTGGAGAACACGTATGAGCCACGGTTCTGGTGCTTGACTGGTTTCATTGTGATGCCTGTTTTTACTTGGCAAAGTGTTTGATGGTTTCCTAACAATCCCAAGCAACTGAGTGGGGCCTGATACGCAACCTTGGGGGACTGTCCACTTAAATTGTTTTTCCTTTTTTAAAAAAATTTTCTTCTTTGCTGTTAATGACTTGGCACTTTTGTAACTAGAATGTACTTATGATGGGCCTTAATCATATTGGATGGGCCTTCATGTATTTTATTTCTTCATTTTTTGCTGCCAATTGTAATGGTTCCCTCTGTATACGGCTTTTACGTGAATCACCATCATGGTTGTGAGACCAAAGCTTATTGCTGCAGTACCCAAAAAACAATAGACAATTGGCGTGTACAAACACATGGGCTTATGGCTAATGAGAGCATGATGTGCCCTTTTTTTAAGTCTATATTTTTGTGAAATATAAAAATGAAGTGGGACCTTGAATTGCACCTATTTTTATGAATTTTGTAGATAAGATATGGTATTGGTATTTGGACAAGAAAGTTAAATGAAATGAGTGTTGACTTGAAATCTTGATTTTGAACTGAACTTCAAATGAAATTTGAACCCTCCAGTCTGTTATTTGATTCACGCGTAAAACTTTAACCTTGAGAAATTTCATAATAAAAAAAACCTATGGCAAGCAGAATTGGACTTTCGTGATTCACACTTGAAAATATTTTTTTTGGGGATTTTCTGAGTAACGGTTGGTGGGTAAATATACAGAACGGAGGCTGTACAAAGGTAGGACAAATTTGGGGTATGACATAGTGTTGACTTGGGGTATAAGATTGTTGGGTTGGGTTGAAAGGTTGTTGGGTGTTACATGTAGGTTGTTCGGTGTAAGTGTTGGTTGATGGTATGATGTGTTGGAAGTTTAAAGACGTGGGTTGGTTACGAGGGTCAAATAGGTATCTATTATGTGATAGATACAAATTTGACACACATTTATACCAATCCATGTATTCTCTATTGGGTTTACATTCGTTTGGCATGACATCTCCTTGTAAGACAGTGTTGTGACGATTTTTCCATTGATGACGCTCTTGCTATAATGGTCTTTCAGATTTGGAAATTTCCTTTGGTCTGATGTCTAACTTGTGTACCTATCCATGGACCTAGGTGGAGCTAGAGTTACTTGTTGAATCCCAAATAGGAGTGTAACCCTATCTGAATATGATTGGTCATCATGAGGGAGAATCATTCACATTGGTTCAAACACTCACCTAAAGGCTTATGACTCACTCAAACAAGTGAGAGAAACCCCATATATTCACCTAAAACCTTAAGGTGATAGGAGTATGAGTCTTCTCACTTATAAAGTGATCAACCTCCACTTTTCTAAGTAATGTGAGACATAGAACTCACATTTGTTTTTCAACACAACTCACATATATATCTCAACAATGTCCCCCTCAAGTGTGAGCCCATCCATTATGCTCTCTATCAAGTGGAAGCTCTTTCATCCACATGCTTGTACCACTGTTGAGAGACAACCTTATCTTGTTATGGGCACTTCAACGAAACATGTTGTCTGACCACCATGTGAGGATGACTTTTGATACATGGAGCCAGTTCCTTACTCGAACCCAGCTCTGATACCAGAGATGGGTCATCATGAGGGGGAAGCATTTACATTGGTTAAATACTCACCTAAAGCTCAAAGACTCACCCAAACAAGTGAGAGAGACTCTACATATTCACCTAAAACCTTAAGGTGATAGGTGTATGGGTCTTCTCGCTTATAAAGTGCTCAACCTCCACTTTTATAAGCAATGTGGGACTTAGAACTCACATTTGTTTTTCAACACAACTCACACTTGTTTCTCAACATAATGATGCATTTCAAAAGTAGTGAAATATATTAAAAGTGTTTTTGAACTCCACATGTCAATTTCAGTTGGATCCTCATCTTCAAGTCCAAGATATGGCCTTCATAGAAACGGTTACATAATAGTAAAAAGTATTAGTTAAAAAATCATAAATAAATTTTAAATATTAGTAGTATAAGTCTTGAAGAGAACACATCTGCCGCCTCAAAATGATCGAAGAACGTATGATATCTAGGAGCACAATGATGGGTTTTTTTTGTAATTCATCTCATATGCAAACTATCTAAAAAAGAAATAGTTATTATAAAATACCTAGAAAAAAATATCTAAAAAATTAATTTATTTTATACGTACTTGATCGCATATGGAAACTAGAATGGATTGGAATTCCTTGGTGATAGTCTTGGCATTCTAGACCAACCCCAAACTTGAAGTAAAACTCCAAAGCCATTATGAACCCTCCACATAGTTCTACAACAACTATTCTTATGTAGGATCATCGAAAACTTAGCTCTCACCTAATGTGCCAATTTTTAATGCCTTTTGTAAGCAAGGACCCTTCAACTAAAGTGAGAGTTTTTATCATTAAAATTGTTTCTAAACACAAATTTACTCTGTTATACCGTAAAACATGGATTGCAAGGAATAAAGCAATTGAGCAGGTATTCAGAAACTGGAAAAATTCACACAATAGCTTCCACATTACTTGTTAACACTTAAGAAATTTGTTCCCGATACATTTTTAAAAATGGAGACATTGTCCAAATATACAGATGACGACACTGTTGTTAAGGGGAAACAAATCTTCCACTGGTTATTCTGGGCATTTCAACCATGCATTATAGGCATTGCATATTTCAAGCATATAATTCAAATTGATGGAACCTGGTTGTATGGTAAATACAAAGGAACAATACTTATGGTAGTATCGTAAGACGGAAACAACAATATTTTCCCATTTGCCTTTGGTCTTGTAGAAGGTGAGACTACAGGTGGGTAGGGGTTCTTTCTTCAAAACTTACTATGACATGTGGCTCCTCAACCCGGTTTGTGTTTAATATCAGCAGACATGCATCGATTGAGAGTGCGTACAACAATCCCAAAAATGGATGGCCGGATCCACCACATGTGCATGTCTACTATATTAGATACATTGCTCAAAATTTCATGAGGGAAATTAAAGACAAAACCTCCAAAATAAAGTTATTAACATGGGTAAGTATTTATTTTCTAACATTATATCTTAGTTAATAAAAGATTATAACATTATAACACCTTTTTTTTGTAACATATAAGGTATTCTTTAAAATGACCAAGATTTGAATACTACTAAAAAGAAATTGCATTAGCTAATGCTGATTCTTTAAGGTGGTTGGACAATATTCCAATTCGAAACTTGACGCGTGCATTTGACGAGGGTCACCGTTGGATTCATATGACAATGAACCTCATTGAGTCAATGAACTCAGTCTTTAAAGGAACCCGTAATATGCCTATCACAATATTGATAAGTGCAATCTACTATAGGATGGGGTCAATATTTACGGAAAGAGGTGCACAATGGAGTACAGTGTTGAAATTTGGCCAAACATTTACAGAAAATTGCATGAAGTTGAAGAGAGAAGAACAATAAAATGCAACACGCATCAGGTAACCTCTTTTGACTATTAACATCACACTTTCAGTGTGAAAGAGACGATGGACCGTAGTGAGGGGAATCGTATGAGACATTACAAGGTCGATCTTTTAAATGGTTAATGTGACTGTAGAAACTTTCAAGCTTACCATGTTCCTTGTTCACATGTTATCATTGCATGTTCCAGTGTATTCCAGGATGCCTATGCTCATTTTTCCAATGTTTACAAGTTCGCAAACCTATTTGGGGTTTACAACACAAGCTTTTTAGTGCTACCATACGAGGAATATTAGCCTATTTATGAAGGATATTGAATTTGCCATATTCCAAGTATGCGGCGGAACAAGAAAGGCTGCCTAGTAAGCACACGTATTAGAATAGAAATGAACAAAATTGATAAGTTAGAACGAACTGTGGATTGTGTCATCCTCCTGGTCATAACCAAACTCGGTGTCCCACTGTTGAAACTAGTAATGATTAAGTTTTTTTGTTGTGCAATATCAATTTCAGATTACCATCAACTACTAATAAAATATTATAGTCGTCGTTAAATGAAGTTTTTAATACAAAGATATTTCACATTTAATAATAGATAACAAGACAAACAAAACTTAACACTATAGATTACCATCTCAAAATACAACACAAACAACAAATAAAAACACTTCACACCATAATATTTCTAAGAGATTACAACAATTAAAATAATATCATCACCTCTAGACATCATAGCATGACATCATTGTCATCTTTAACTTGCACTCGCATATGCTGGACGCCATTATTGTCTTCTGTAATAGAGATGTACGAAACAAGTCTCTCAATACTTATAATTCTTTCACCTTTATTAATCTCTCTGTCTAACCAACGGATAAAGTTTCTCTCTAGTTGCTCGAAACTTTGGATGTTCTAAAAAAGCATCCTCATCAAAGGCTTGGCCTTCGAATAAATAACATGCCCGTAACGACGATTCATTTTAGAAAAAATGAATAACAATAAATATTAGAAGAAATTGAGAAGGGATGTGAAAAAGCTAATCACATCACACCTCTATTTATACTGGATTCGCAAAGTGGCATCGTCAAAACAATTGAGGGATCCATTATAGATAAATCAAAATAACCGTCTATTGCAGCTCTGAACCTGTACTTAAATAATAAAAAATAAAACACAACCGTCTATTGCAGTTCCGGACCTGTATTTGAATAATAAAAAATAAAAAAAGCAACTATCTATTGCAATTCCAGATCTATACTTAAATAATAAAAAATAAAAAGTATTTGCCTATTGTAGTTCCATACATGTTTTAAATAATAAAAAATAATTATGTAAATATAAATAAATATAAATTATTTATTATAATTTAATAACTAATTAATATATATTTATTATTAATTTTAATATTTATTTTTAAATATATTATTTAATGTATATTAATTTAATATAATACTTAATATATATTAAATAAAATAAACAAAATACATTTTTCAATGCTGCCACCCTTTTAAAAGACGATTGTTCCTTATTTTTTAAAGTTGTCGTCCACTCATTAGGTGGGTGTTTTAAGAGACCATTTTTTTTTGTTTGGAAAGATTATAGTTTGGTATATAATATTGAAATGAATGGTATATTGGTTATAATTTTTTAATAAAGTGGTATATTGGTAAAAAATATTCAAAATTTTAATCACTACTATAAATATATCCATTTTATCTCGGACGCGAAGGAGTTTTTATCTTGGTTAGGCAAGCGACGTAACGAAGGGAGACAAGAAAATCTGTCACTTTAGCCCTAGATTTCTTAATAACCGAGGGGATAGTTGAAAATGCCATTCGTTCAATTCCTAAAAACATCATTTTTTTAATTTTCAAAACTACGTAGTGCACGCCACATACCTCTCGGTTTTTGTTATTAACTGAAGAGAAAGGTGTAGTTGCATGTCTCTACTATCCGACTATTTTGTTGCTTGTCTTATCATTTTCATCTATGTTTTTATTTCAATTTGTTGAGTCTCATTTATGATTACATTTCTCATGTTTATCATGCATAAAACTTTAGTTAGATTTGATCTTGATCTAAATGTTCTTTAATTAATAGCATATGATAGTGAAATGAAATCAACTTGTGTTTTAGAACAAATTTTGATTCAAGGTAAAATCTAAAAAAAAGATTTTAAAAACTTGAAAATAAGATATTTTACAAGATTGATTAGAATCATTCAGTTTTACACTGAATTTTTATTCTGGATCAAATTGGACAGTAGCTCAACTCAGCAATTTGATCCTGGTCAGATTTTTCATTTGATCCTAGTCATTTTCCTAGGAATAAATTTTGTCTGATTTGATTCAAATCAGAATTTGTACATGATTCAAATTAATTTCAATTTTCACAAATCATATTTGTTTCTGTTTGGTTTGATTCGAATCAAACTTTCAACTTGATCTGAATCAAATTATTTTTCCTGAAAATCATGTCAGCTCTGGGCTATTTGATTTGAATCACGTTTTCTCTGATTCGAATCAACTAGCATATTTTTCAAGAATAAGGTTTTCTTTCTTTTCACCTCATTTTTACTCATTTGTTTCAAATCATATTTTTCTTGGTTCAAATCTAACCACCTTCTTCAACCATTTTGTGTGCTTCATCTCAAGCACATATAAATCATTTTTTGTCACCATTCAATTATAACATCTATCATTCTGCAAATATTTTTCAGTGTAATTTTGTGTGAAAATCAATTTCCTCTATTTTGAGTGTTCAAAGTCTTGCTAGGAATTTCTGACATCTTCAACTTCAGTTGAGTTCATATCTTGATAACGAGAGTTTTGAGATTGATTGAAGGAGACGCGTACTTGAAAGTTACCGTTATTGAAGATCTTGTTGAGTTTTCAGGTTGTTAGTAAGGAAAGGGATTGTTAATGATGGTGACAAATTCCATTAAAAAGAAGTAGGGTCTTCTGTCTGGTGTTGCCTTAGTAGTATCTATGTGGAAGGCTACAAATAAGGCAGAGATCTTCGGACAATATCACCGCTCAAGGAATTAGTAGGATCAAGGGGTTAATACCTACACACAAAGACTTAAAGCAGAATTGGTGTAGTTGGAAGGTTTAAGAAACTTATTCGAGTAAAGATTATATAAAAGAGTTTGACAAGTTTGTTGTATACAAGTCAAGATCCAAATTAGGAGATTTATTTTCTCAGTTGTAATTGTGGGTTGGTGATTGTATAAACTCTTGGAATTATTTTTCAAATAACAAGAAACTATGTAGGCTCTAATAGGAAACCATTGAAGAGTGCACGTAAGCCAAGCGAGGACGAATGCCGAAGTATTGTAATTAGGTATTTATTTCTTGGAACCTAATTTTGGCTCATTTGATTCAAATAAAAAAATTTCTTGATTTGAATCTAACCACATTTTTTCAACCTTTTTGTGTGCTTCATCTCAAGCACATACGAATCATTTTCTATCATCTTTAAATCATAACATCTATCATTCTGTACAAATTTTTTAGCGTGAACAATGAATTTTCTCTGCTTTGAGTGTTCAAAGTCTTGCTACAAATTTCTCACATTTTCAACTTTAATTGAATTCAGATCTTAATAACGAGAATTATGAGTTTGATTGAAGGAGGTGTGTACTTGAAACTAATAGTTCTTGGAGATCTTTTTGAGTTTTCTGGTTGTTAGCAAAAAAGAGGGATTGTCAATGGTGGTGACAAATTTCATTTAAAAGAAGTAGGTTCTTCTCTCCACCATTGCCTTAGCAGTAACTATGTGGAAGGCTTCAAATAAAGAAACGTCCTTTTTAGATCCTCGAACAATATCACTACTCAAGGAATCGGTAGGATCAAGGGGTTGATAGCTACACACGAAGATTTAGAGAAGAATTGGTGTTATTGGAAGGTTCAAGAAACTTGTTTGAATAAAGATTATGTAGAAGAGTTTGGAAAGTTTGATGTATATAAGTCAAGATCCAAATTAGGAGATTTATTTTCTCAGGTGTAATTGTGGATTGATGATTATATGAACTCTTGGAGATATTTGTCAAATAACAAGGGATTGTGCAGGTCTCAATGGGAAAACATTGAATATTGCATGTATGCCAAGTGAGGACAAATGCCGAAGCACTATAAATCTCGGTGTCATCTCTCTAACTCTACTCTAGAATTTATATTCGTAGTGATTGCATATTAGGTTTTTTAATTCCTTGGTATTATATCGTTTTGTTCTTGATAGCGATTAATTACGTAAATCGTAGGTTTTGTTGGAATTGGACAACTAGTCGAGTTTGTATTGTGATTGATAAATCTGAGAATGAGTTGAATTTAAAATTCCATATTGAATCAATTGTGTATACTTCTTGTGACTACACAAGACGAAACTAATTTTTGAAAACACTCTGATTTTGGAAAACAACGATTGTATTTTTTTTATTTGGATCTATTCACCTCCCATCTAGACCATTTTCTACTTTCATATTCACAACCAGTAAAATGACCCATATTTACATTGTTTTTTTGCTAATATGTGAGGGGTATGCCATTTTTTTTTCCAATTTACGGTTTGCTTTAAATCTCATTTTGACTGATTTTGTATCTTTTTTTTACACAGAACCTACAAATTATGTGACATAATTAGATTATTTGTATTTTATACAGAGCATAACATAAAATATCAAATTTACATTATTTACAAAATGTACATTGTTTATAGAACATGACAGAAAATACAAAATGTGCAATATTTACAATACTTATAATGATATTTGAGATACACAAAACATCTAAAAAAAACTTATAAAAATTTGAACTTATCAATATCTACTCCTATAATGATAAATTATCATGCCTTTGCACCTCTTAAGCGTTTAATAGTACAAAAATAAAAAACAAATTATCCATGTACATCATAAATATTCATGTAATTTCATAACCATCATGATAAAGTAAAAAAAAAAAGTTGCACATTGTTTATGCCTTGTTCTAGTAAACCTATCAGATCGTTTTTGGATAAGTTAGTTTGAAGCTTCATTTTCAATCAAACAAGTTACCATAATATAGTCCTTTGCTTGCTGAGTGTTTCCCCTAACCTATCTGGTGTTGTTTGTTCATGTTCCTCATTTAATTTTTGTTTCACCGTGTTCTCTCTGAAATTTTCTCTACTTCCCTTCAATAAATGATAATGGGGAATGAGGTTGAGTTCACCTTGATGAGAGGGTTGCAATGATGGTGGTATTGTGACCTAACTTTAACATTTAGCAATCTCTGGTGAGCATCTCGTCGGAGAAGATGACCAGAGATGAGGACGATGACCTGCAGAGGTGAGACACATTGACAAATTGAAATGTTTTCATTTGTCCATTTTGAATTAGATCATGTATTATTTTGCAACTAATTTCGATCGTGCCCTAGCAGCTAAGGCGTGTTGGATCTGCCACATCAATTCATGAGGCCAAATCCAACGCGTGATTTTTTTCCTTTTTATTTTATTTTGTGATTTTCATTTTAAATTGCATTTTCTTTTAAAAATTCATAGTAATTTTATTTTTAATCCAAAAAATACCAAAAATTTTCTAAAATTTTATTTTATTTTCCTCCTTATGATTTTATATTTTTCATATTTTATTTTCATGATTTTTCTATTTTTCATGATTTTTCTATTTTTTGATTATTTTAATTAGTTTAAAAATAATTTTATGCATTAAAAAATTTCTCAAATTTTTCATAGCATTCTTGACTTGTTTCTGACTTGTGTGGTTTTTCTTGATCGTGTCTCATTTGATTTGATACATCATTTATATTTTCATCTTTATTTTCATTTTAAAATTAATTATAAAAATCATTTTAGTGCATTTTAATTCATATTATTGCATTTTATTCTTGTTTGGCCTTGTGTTGACTTCTGTTGGTCTTGGATCTTGGTTGATTTGGTATGAGTCTCATCAAACTCAATGGATCTTGGATGTTGGTAGTGTGAAAACTCTAATCCACCAAAATGGATGGTTGATTTTGATGATGACTTGATCATCACTTGGATCCAATTTGGTTTTTCCTTCTTGTTTGATCCTCTCTTCTTCATCACTTTCTTTTTCTTTTTCACCCTTTTTTTGATCGATTGGAGGATGTGTAAGTCATCTTGTTCTTGAGATCTTGAGTGGTGTTTGATGAACTTTCATAATTTTAAATCTACCATTTGATTAATCATTAGATCAATTCAGGTACTTTGAATTGATGTATAAGTTTCTCCAAAGTACTATGAGAGGTTGATTGATGTAATGAATCCATCTTTCCTTGACTAAGGTCTTGATTAACCTTGTTTTGACTTGTGCTATATGTTTTAGGAGTATGATCTTTATATCATATCTCTAACATGTATGGTACATAAATTATTATTGAACGGCCTCCCATAGTAGGATCTTTCTTATAGATTGTGCTATGATTGCTTAACATATTGCTAAATTTTTCCCTAATCGGGAAGTGATTATATTGGTCCAATTTTAGATATGAGTCATTTTAAATTTAGATGTAAATCTCCTATCTCTATATTGTGTAGGTTCTTTTCCACCTAAGAGACCTAGTGGCATACTTGATGATTTTATCCAAGTTGCAGCCCTTCTCAAAGGATGATGCAAAGTTCTCACACTTGGGTTGATTAGTTAAGTAATCTACTTTAAATGGCAAAATGTCTTCTTCATTAACACTAACATTAACTTTAATTGTACTAACTTTTACTTTGTGCCATTTATTTTTATGCACTTTTATCTTTATGCTCTTTATCTTTATGCTTCTTTTATTTTTATACTCTTTATTTTTATCCTTATCATTTCATATCATATTATCATCTTGTTTATGTTTATGCATTTTCCTTTTATCCATTTGGACTTTCTTTTTCTTTTTAAGACATTAATAAAGACTTAAATACTTAAAAGATTCTTAATGTGTTCCTTAGACTATTTGGTAACTATCCTTTGCTCATGGATGATGGACTAAGAATTAGGTTCCTTGACCTATGCTTTGGAGTTATATCTTGAGACCTTGGATCTTATTGGGCACTTTGACCTTGAGTTGACCTTCTTGTGAAGACTTGGCTTGGAGACTTGGTTTTTATCAGATGCTTGGTTATTTCTCTGCTTATGTTCTTGCTTATCTTGTTGCTTGAGTCCAAAGGATGGAAGTTTTGGATTTTTTATGTCAAAGGCTTGAATCTTGGTTAGATATTTCCTTCCTTAGCTTTTATTTTATGCTTTAGGATATCCTTTTCATCTCCTCCCATTCTTAAATTTTCAAAAACTTCTCTCTTTTTCAAAACCTTCTTCTTTAAAACTAGAACTTTTTTCTTAATAAACTTTGACTTTGTCAAGTGCATTTTTAAACCTCATTTTCTCAATAAATGTTAATGAATCTTAAGCATACTTAGACTATCTTCAAAATACTTAAAAACACTTAACTCATTCAAACCATTTTGTGTCTTTGTGCACTTTTTGCTTTTAAAGCTTTTCATTAAGTATAAACATGAGTCATTTATAGTTCAGAGGTGATCCTCCTATCCCCATAGTATTGTTCGAAATACGTTGATTCTTTTCTATCTTAGAGAGCTAATGACATACTTGTTGATTTTATCCAAGTTGGATCCTTTCTCATGGGGATGCAAAGGTCCATTTTCACATAATTGCGGGTGATTAGTTGAAGTTTTCTCCTTAAAATGAAAAGTTGTCTTTTCATTTAAAATGAATTATAACACATCATTTTTTTTACCATGAACTAAGAGGTTTTGATCCTTCATTGCACTTTGTGGGTACTAGGCACGAGGCTCAAGAAGTATTATCAAACACAAAGTTATAAAAAATAATTTTCTTCTCACCTCCACCATCTTTTGCAAACAACACTTTTTAAGCTAAACGCTAGATTTTCAAAGAGGTTCCTATAAAGTACTATAGACTTTTTGGGTGCTAACACCTTCTCCTTGTGTAACCAACCCCTTACCATTGTCTCTGTTTTTATTAGTTTTTATTTTAAAACTTCTTTAGATTTTGTTTGCTCTTTTCCCTTTCCTTTGGAAAAATAAAAGTGCGGTGACAACTCTTGTTTTATGAGTTAAGTTAATCAATAGCTTAATCTCAAAATTTTCCTCTACATATAGGTCGACACATGACTTGCATAGGTCGACTTGTATTTAAAAAAATCTTGTAAATTTGCATTGTCTTCCATTCGTGTTGCATTCCTTTTGCTTCTTACTTTGTCACATATATATACTTGTTACATGCATAATTTCTTTTCAAATATTTTGGTAAAATCATAAACAAAACCTGGAACATAAAAAGAGTTTTCTTCATCTTCAACCTCTACTTTATGCATACACACAAACAGAGAACACATAATAATTCATTGTTTGGGTACCATCCAGAATCAAGTTGATAATGTTCAACTTAGCTTGTGGTATTATAAATTGGGCTGAGATCTTTGAGGAGTATCAAATAAGAAAACCAAGTCGGAGTTTTCCTTCAAGATCAAAGCGGGGATTTAAAGGTTTTGGACAAGATTACACATATTTTGATTTGACCGAGTGAATTCTTTTAAGAGTTATGGTTCTTGCAAAGAAGTAGCGTCAAATGGTGAATCAAATTGGTAAATCTTGGGTTACAATAATTTGCAATTTGGATTCGGTCGAGTTAAGGCTTTGAAGAGACGTGATTCTTGCAAAAGGGTAGCATGAGACGATGAATCAAATTGGCATTATTGGATGACTTGATCAAGCTCAGATCAAGAGAAGAGAAAGTTCTAGGATCAACATTAAACTTAGGGATTGTATGGTTACATTGCTACATTTCTCTTGTAAACTACAATTTGTAAAGTTTAATTTCACTATCTCAATTTGAGTTCGAATTGAGGGCAGACGTACCCATAGAGAGGTCGATTGGGGAGCTGCCAAAATAAATCCTTATGTACTCTCTTTATATCTCTTTTACATTTCGTTTGCAAATTATTGAGTTCATCATTTGTGCGATTAATTCGTTTGAAAAATTCTTTGAAAACCATTTGAATTTTTTTTGTTGAGTTGATCATAATTATTTAGATAGTGGTTGGAGTTTAAGATCAACAAAAATATACGAATTTTCAAATGAAATTGATTGAACACAAGGTGTTCGATAATTTTCTTCATAATATTTTTTGTCTGATTTATCATTGGATATATCATTTCTTGTTGAGTAGCTTTTAAGGGATTGTGATTGAAACATATTGGTTGAATAACTTATCATTATCTTCGATTGATTTTCATATACACATATCTGATCTTTTCAATTACGGTTCAATTTAGACGAATCAATCCAAGTCACTTCCGCTAGCCATTGATTTTGAAAAGAAAAAAAATTTGTAAAGAAATTTTTATTGGGGATCTATTCACCCCCTCTAGATAAGTCGCCTTCGTCTAACAGTGACATGTTTGTCTTCGTTGTAATATGTGATCATGCTTGTTGTATATGCTTCATAGTTTTTTAGCCCATATGTTCTTTGGAATTATATATTTAAGGTTGTTTGTCTTTGGTTTTAGACGCATTTTGAACTATCTCTATTTAATGTTGTCAAAGCGGGAGAAGTTTTAATTAGTCTAGAATTATTTTATGCATTTTTATGATGTGAGTTATTAGTGTGCAATGTTTCAGAGGGAGTTACGCATGTACTTAAAGTCGACTCAATTCCAAGTAAAAGCTTTCCAAGCATAAAAAATAGAGAGATTGTAGTTGCATGTCTCTACTTTCTGATTATTTTATTGCTTTTCATATCTCTTTCATCTATGTTTTTATTTTAATTCGTTGAGTCTCCATCATACTTGCATTTCTCATGTTTAGCATGCATAAAACTTTGGTTAGATTTGATCTTGATCTAAACGCTCTTTGATCAATAACATATGATAGTGAAATGAAATCACATTGTGTTTTTGGACAAAATTTGATTCAAGGTAAAATAAAAAAAAGAAGTAGAAAACTTGAAAAATTGAGATTTTATAAGATTGATTCGAATCATTCAGTTTTACACTGAATTTTTTATCCTGATCAAAATAGACAGTAGCTTAACTCAGCAGTTTGATCCTGATCAGATTTTTCACTTGATCCTGATCATTTTCCTGGGAACAAATTTTGTCTAATTTAATTCAATTTTAATTTTCACAAATCATGTTTGTTTCAGTTTGATTTGATTCAAATCAAACTTTCAACATGATCCGAATAAAATTATTTTTGCCTAAAAATCATGTCAGCTCTAGGCTATTTGGTAAGAATCACATTTTGTTATTGATTCGAATCACATTTTCTCTGATCCAATTCAACTAGCATATTTTTCAAAAATGAGGTATTTCTTTCTTTTCACCTCATTTTTGCTCATTTGATTCAAATGAAATTTTTCTTGATTTGAATCTAACCACCTTTTTTCAACTATTTTGTATGCTTCATCTCAAGCATATATGAATCATTTTTCTATCATCACTAAATCATAACATCTATCATTTTGTAAAGATTTTTCAGTGTGATTTTTTGTGAAAATCAATTTCCTCTGTTTTGAGTGTTCAAAGTCTTACTACAATTTCTCACATCTTCAACACTAATTGAGTTAAGATCTTGATAACGTGAATTATGAGATTGATTGAAGGAGGTACCTACTTGAAACTAACCATTCTTGGAGATCTTGTTGAGTTTTTAGGTTGTTAGCAAGAAAGAGGAATTGTCAATTAAGGTGACAAACTTCATTTAAAAGAAGTATGTTCTTCTTTCCACCATTGCCTTGGTAGTAACTGTGTGAAAGGATATAGATAAAGTGAAGTTCTTCTCAGATCTTCGGACAATATTACCGCTCAAGAAACGAGTAGGATCAAGGGGTTGATAGCCACGCACGAAGATTTGAAGCAGAATTTGTGTTATTGGAATATTCGAGAAAGTTATTCGAGTAAAAATTATGTAGAAGAGTTTGACAAGTTTGATGTATACAAGTCAAGATCCAAATTAGGAGATTTATTTTCTCAACTTTAATTTTGGATTGATGATGTATGAACTCTTAGAAATATTTTTTCAAATAACAAGGAACTATGCAGGTTCTAATGAAAAACCATTGAAGAATGCACGTAGGTCAAGTGAGGACGAACGCCGAAACACTAAAAATCTCAATTTCATCTCTGTAATTCTACTCTTGCATTTATATTCGTAGTGATTGAATGCTAGATTTTTCAATTTCTCCGTGTTATATCTTTTTGTTCTTGATTAATTACGTAAAGCGTATGTTTTATTGGAATTGGACAACTAGTTAAGTTAGTATTGTGATTAATAAATTTGAGAACGAATTGAATTTATAATTCCATGTTGAATCAAATGTGTACACTTATTGTGACTTCACAAGTTGTATAAATTCATACCAAGTGTTTCATTGTTATAATTTTAGAAATTTGTGAAACGAACTCTGTGTTTAGTTGATCATAACCAATTATATAATTTTCATTTTCGCTTCAAACCTTCCGCTCACAACTCATTTTTGAAAATACTCTGATTTTAGAGAATGATGATTGGATTTTTTAATTTGGGTCTATTCACCCCCTCCCCTCTAGACAATTTTTATACTTTCATATTCACACCCAACAAAAGGGCTCGTATTTACGTTGGTTTTTGCTAATAAGTGAAGGGTATAACATTTTTTTTTTCATTTATGTTTTGTTTTAAATCTCATTTTGACTGATTTTGTATCTTTTTTTCACATAACCTACAAATTGTGTGACAGAATCAGATCTTTTGTATTTTATTCCGAACATAACAGAAAATACCAAATTTACATTATTTATAAAATATACATTGTTTACTGAACATAACACAAATTACCAAATATACAATGTTTATAATATTTATAATGACATTTGAGATACACAAAGAATTTATAAAAACTTAAACTTATATATATAAATTTAACCTTATATATTTTTGCACCTATAATGACAAATTGTCACGCCTTTGCACCTCTTAAACCATTAATAGTACAAAATAAAAAACAAATTAACCATGTACATCATAAACATTCATGTAATTTCATAATCATCATGATAAAGTAAAAAAAAAAGTTGCACATTGTTTATGCCTTCTTCTAGTGAACCTATCAAAGAATATATATGAAAAGTCATACCTTGCTAGCTAATGATGAAAAGGATATACGATCAAAGGTTACTATAAAGTTAAGAAACCCACAATTCAATATAAGTCAAGCAAAAACAAAACAATATATACCATTACTAAAAAATTTACAAAAGTCCTTTTCTCTGAAAAACATTTTTTCACTTAGTGTAATTTCATTTTGTGTAAAGTGAACCAAATAGCTTTATAACTAACTATCAGAATCTCTTCAAAATTCTCCCAAAACAAGGTAATGATCATGTCTACTAATGATTGAACTCCATTTTACTTGGATTTAGTTAGGACTCTACTCTAAAATGTTTATTCAAAATGGCTTCTCAAATCTCAATGATAACCCAATTGACACATAACTTTACTTATAAAAATTCCAACAAATACTTTGTATTTATCTATCATTTCCATTTACTTTCTTTGCCATTATGATATCACAATTGGTACTATATGTACTATCCTTGTAATTATTATCAAATAAAACTCATTGTTTTAAGCTTTATAGGCTTCTAGCTATAAACTTATTAAATATATGTAGCTCCATGTGTATACATATATAGCTCAATCACATCCAATTCTATCAATGTATTTTTTTACATGTTTGGTTTGAAATTCACTAAGTTACCAAATCAAATCTTAGGCATTATTAACTTTTGTCAAAACTCACATGCTAGTTTCAAAAGAATATGTGGAAAATAGGATGATCCATAAACTAAATTCCAAAAATGAGATCATGAATATTTTTAGATTCCCAAAGCTTACTTGTGTTTACATCAAAGAAAATCATATTATATATGTGCATGCAGCTGTAAGTTCTCTTCTGTTTACAGTTGTGAATCTGGATTAGGTCATAGGGTTAACATATTTTTTCAATCTTTTAATGGACAATAGTGTTTCACTTAATTTCAAAAGCACAAGCAATTATATAAAATATGTATGATGTGAACACAAGAAACTATATTCAACTCTTCTAAATAAACAAACACATTAATGTCTATCTTCTTCTTCCCCATCTAAACAATAATGAATGTATGATGTGAAGTAGCAACTTGAAATATATTTAAGACTTCTCTCAATAAATTTATCTCTTTTAAGGACAAATTTCAATAATCTATCTAAAGAATTACTACAAATTTATTCCAAGATCCATAAACATACAAAAATGGTTAAAATAGAATTTTTAACTTGAAAAATAATGTGATTTTATGTTTTAGTTATTGATTTTTAGTTAATTTATTTGTAAAATTAAATTTTGATAAAATCAAAATTGAATCCAAGTTTATTCCGGTTAAGACATAATAACTTTTTGAAATCAGATAAAATATAACATTTCTATTCGATTTTTTTTATGATTTTGAAAATTTTACTTTTGATTTTTAGTCTGTTTTAATTTTTAACAAATTTAAAAACCTATGAAATACTTATTTTTTATATTGTTTTTTCAATGTTTGCGTGATTTGATTAATAATTTCTATAATTTTATACAAATTTATAACTATAACACTTCATTAAGATACTTTTATATTTTCAATATATATTTAAGTTGAATTTTAATATATTTAATTTGATAGCATTTTATTAATGAATTAATAATTAACTTATTTTGTAAGTAAAATTCAGTTGATAGTTGAGGGGATATTAATAAGTATTAGCTTAGATTCCAATTTCCAATTTTTTTTTTATAATTAAAATTTGTGTGTAACCCTAGTCAAGTTGATGACAAAATATATAATAAAATGGACTTGGTAGATTGATCCTTTTTACATTGAATTTTTTTGTAAGTTGGGTTTTGAGGATTCACTTAGGTTAGTGAAGATTTAAACTCAAAAAACACTTACAGAAATACTTATAAATTAGTAGAGTTCTTGAAATCAGTTGCGAAAAATCGAATTCATATATTTTTTTTAATATTAATTAATTTCTTATCAACTGAACCAACTCTTTTCTTACTAAATGGTTACTCTATCAAATTGAGTCAAGTTTAATATTTTTTAACACTATAATGTGAAAGCATACCATTTTTTTATGTGGATCCTGAAAAAGATGGGACCTTAGGCTACAACACATTTCAACCATGCACATCTAACTACAATAATGCAAATATGAAATCATCTTAGATTAAGACTTGTCAACATATCACAAGTGAAAGATGAAATTATCTTACGCTACATCACTATCACTCCCTCACATCCAACGTACACACGTGCAACTCACATCTATATAGGGACTACACATTGTTCCATTGCTTTTTAAAAATTGGCCATAGTTTGAAAAGAATATAACACTTTCTTGACAATGTTTTACGAATGATTATTGAAAACAAAACTCTGAAAATAATTAGTGCATGGTGTGGCGTTATTATTGGTTTCATGAAGAATCTGTTACGTGGTTATTATCCATGAAATAATTAAAAGACGTAAAACTTGTTTGTTTGTACTATTGTCAGATTGAGTCAAGATTCTCCTTATTATAGCATGAAACGACATAGTATGAAATATTCCACGACAAAAATACCAAATAGAGCCTTGCTGGAAGAACCCTAAAACAGACATGGGCCACGTAAATTAAACCCAAGTTTGGAATTAATTTGGATAAATAAGATATTGAGGATTAAAGTAATGGAGAATCTGGTTTTGATTTGTTGAGATTAGGGAATCTAAGCTCATTCTTGTCCATGAGTACTGGATTTTGTTTGTTCTTTTTCGAATAATGTGAGGGGAATATATTCCCTAGTTTATGAGAATATATTATTCGTATATGTAGTATGTTATTATACGTTTTAATAAGAGAAAATATTTGGACATGGATAAGCATAAGGTTGGTGCTTATTTATAATGAGTAGAGGTGTGCAAATACTGCTCAGGCTTGTAGTTGGGCCGAAAACTTACTCGTGCTCAGAATTTAGTGCTCGGTTTTCAAGTAAAGCTTTACTCTATACCTTGTACCATTTCTCCACCCAAACCAAACATTTATCAAAATATTCAAATTATATCTTTTTTATTTATTTTTATTAAATTTTTTCTAATTTGAAGAATATTGCACCCTTACACCAGTTTACCGCAAAAAATTTTACGTAAAAAATTTTGGGATATAAATTATTTTTACCGAATAACTTTTAATCAAATATTCTAATATGATTATATATTCACCGAATAATTATATATTCACCTAATCTGATTATATATTCACCGAATAATTTAGTTATAAATTTTTTGGTATTCTTCATATTGCTGATTGGATGACTTAGTTAAAGTTATTAGGTAGTTTTGATATTACTTATTGGATAACTCAGTTAAAATTTTCTAATAGTTTCATTTTCAATTTTTTTAACTTTATGTGATGGTTTAAAAACGTGGTTAAAAATGAAGTGATTTGTAAAAAAAAGTGGGTTAAATTGCTAAACAGCCTCAGCGTTGGTTGTTTTAGGGGCGGTTTTTGCGCCCGGTCAGATTGGGCACATGCCTAGGCTCTGGGGGCCCAATATTTTTTTTTCTGTTATTTAAAAAAAAATAAAATAAAATTTAAAAAAATAAAAAAGAAAAGAAAAAGAAAATTGAATAGAAAAAGAAAGTAAGGGTTCACCATTCACGCAAAACAGAAGAAATACAAATTACAATCGCCTTCTCCACTGTACATCTCGCCGCACCGCCATTATTCCGCCAACGTCGTCCAACTCGCCGCACCGCCACTATTCCGCCAACGTTATCCAAGAATCACCCCTGCGTTCAACTCCGCAAATCCAAAATCTATGCCGTCACTTTCACTATGTTCTGAAATCAGCAAATGTGAGTTCTGTCATTATACTTAAGTAGAAAATTTTACAATTTGTTATGCTTATTTCCAATTTTTTGATGTAGAATGTTGATAATGACAGTGATATTTATTATGTTTATTTACAATTTTATGATGTAGAAAAATTTGTTGACAGTGAAAATGTGAGATTGTTGATGACAATTTTTTTTTTTTAGAAAATGGTTGGTGGATTTGTTTGGAATTGGTTTTCAATTTTTTATGGTTGGAATTGGTTGAATGAAAATTTGTAAAAATTTGTAGAAAATTTGCTTATGAACAATTCAAACCAATTTTCTTATGAATGAAAATGTAGCATAGAAAATTTTCTTATGAATGAAAATTTGCTTATAAAGAATCCAAACCAATTTTTTCTGACAGTAAAAATTGTAAAAAATTGGTTGAATGGAATTGAATTTGGATAGTAAAAATTTGATGACAGTAAAACTTTCTATAATTTTAGCATAGAATCCAAACCAATTTGTGACAGTAAAAATTTGTTTATATTATGCTTGTAGAATTGAATTTGTTTGGAATTGGATTTGCTATGCTACGTGCTTATGGAATTGGAATTGGATTGTCTATGCTAAGTGCTTATGGAATTGATGAAATTGGATTGTCTATGCTAAGTGCTTATGGAATTGAAATTGAATTTGCATACTATAAGTGCTTATGGAATTGGATTTTCTATGCTTATTATAAGTGATAATAAACTCAGTGTTTTTTTATAAGTGATTATGTTTGGAATTGGATTGATTAAGTGATAATGAATTAAATTTTTTTTATAAGTGATTATGTTTAGTTTTTTTTTCCAGAAATGAGGAGATTTTTGGTTGAGTCAGAACCAGAACCACCTCCGTCTAATGTGGTTAATGAGTTTAACCCAAATGAGATTGTGCATGATCCAGGTCGAAGGAAACAAATTAATGAGTATGCTCCGGATATTCAAGATCAAGTGAGGAGGGCATATATATTGAAAAGTCCAATGCAACAAGAATTGTCAAGCTTTCCTCGTACTCCATTTGGAAGTGTTAAAAGAGCATTTAGTAAATCATGGTATAAGAATTATACATGGTTAGAATACAATGAGATCAAGGATGCAACTTATTATTTTTATTTCTTTCTCTTTAAGAAACCCGGGAGGGCCGAGCACTTTGGTTTTGAAGTCTTCACTAAAAGCGGATATAAAGATTGGAAGCATGCATCTCAAGGCTTGAAAGATCATGTTGGTAGTCATAATAGTTTTCAAAACTCATGTGTCAAGCACTACGATGATTATAATAATCAAAGACAAAGTGTGGCAAGTAAGTTTGTTAAAGCAACCAAGGAATTAGAAGAATTGTATAAGATTCTTTTAACTTGTTCTGTAGATTGTTCAAGATATCTCATTGCACAAGGCATGGCTTTCCATGGCCATGATGAATCCTCTATTTCTCTAAATAAGGGAAATTTTAGAGAGAATGTAGATTGGATAAAAGTTAAGAATGAACAAGTGTGACATGCTTTTGACCGTGGTGGAAAGAATTGCACAATGATTTCCAGTGACATTCAAAGGGAGCTTGCAATGTGTTGTGCACATGAAGTTACCAAGGTGATTTTGGGAGAGCTTAGTGATAGACAATTCTCCGTGCTTATTGATGAGTCACGTGATATATTTGTCAAAGAGCAAATGGCGGTGATGTTGAGGTTAGTAGTTGTATTTTCCAATTTCTAATTTTCATTACCTTTATGCTTCCAAGTAAACTTGTCGAATTTGTCTTAGGTTTGTGAACAACAAAGGGAATGTTGTGGAACGATTTATTGCTCTACACATGTCAAAGATACGACATCTGAGCCATTAAAGGATGCTCTTTATGGTATTCTTGATAAGTACACATTATCTATTTCAAGGATACGAGGCCAAGGATATGATGGAGCTTCAAATATGAGAGGTGAATTTAATGGTTTGCAAAGAAAGATTCTAGATGAAAACCCTTATGCTTTCTATGTCCATTGTTATGCTCACCACTTGCAATTGGTTGTTGTGTCTGTTGCTAGTAGTTGCTCATCTATTCATGATTTCTTTGAGTACATCTCCTTGATTGTGACCACAACAAATGCATCTTGTAAGAGGAGGGATGCTTTGACGGAGGCACAACACCAAGGTATTTTAAATAAACTTGAGAGTGGTGAGATATTTAGAGGAAGGGGCTTGCACAAATCATCTAGTCTCATTAGACCCGAGGATACTAGATGGGGTTCACATCATACTACATTGCTTTGTTTGGATCAAATGTGGTCCTCCGTGTTAAATGTGCTTAGTATGGTTGATGAAGATGGACGTGGACCATCTCAAGCAGCAGGTTTGATAGAAAAAATGGAGAGCTTTAAATTTGCTTTTATTTTGAAGTTAATGTTAAAGTTGTTTGGTATTACAAACGAGCTTTCACATGTCTTGCAAAGAAAAGATCTTAATATTGTGATTGTCATGGAATTAGTTGATGTTGTCAAAGCTCGGTTGGCCACAATGAGAGATAGTGGTTGGGATGATTTATTTGCTGGTGTCCAAGAATTTTGTGTTGCTAAAGGTATTCCGGTGTCAAATATGGATGACGAAATACCGGTTCGGGATCGTTCAAGGGTGGAAGGAAGAACTATCACTAATCTTCATCATTACCGTGCAGAGATTTTTTATGTTGCTATTGACAAAACATGTGCGGAGATGAATCACCGCTTTAGTGAAGGAAGTAACATTATCCTTGATTGCTTCTCATGTCTTGATCCCAAGAACTCTTTCTCTAAGTTTGATGTTGATAAGCTTGCTCGTCTTGCTGATATTTATCATGTAGATTTTTTTGATGATGCCGTGGAACAATAAGGGATCAACTTGACACTTATGTTCTTCAAGTGAAAAGAAATGCTTCATTTTCCACTTGTGAAGATGTTCAAAGTTTGGCTATAAAGATGGTTCAAACTGAGAAGCATTTGGTATTTCCATTGGTTTACAAACTTATTGAGTTAGCTTTGATATTGCCGGTGTCGACATCATCCGTTGAAAGAGCTTTTTCAGCAATGAAGATTATCAAGTCTAAATTGTGTAATAAGATCAACGATGTGTGGTTCAATGACTTGATGGTATGTTACACCGAGCGGGAGATATTCAAGTCACTTGATGATGTTGATATTATTCGAACATTCACAGCAAAGAAGTCTCGAAAAGGACATTTGCCTCGTAATTTTATTTAACATGCTATTGTAAGATTATGTTTCATCTCTTTCATTTTAAATTATATTTTTGTTAAAAAAATGACGAGTCTCTTTCATTTTTATTGATAGTTATTTATATATTATATACAATGTAAATTTACAGTTTTAAATTTGTGTTCAGGCTTTATAATTTTTCTGGTTTCGTCACTGGTTGTAGGTCACTGTTTTCTATTATTGCTTAAACTCATTTTGTTTTAGGGTATCAAGATAACATATTCAAAACTTATCTATAATGTAATTTTATTAAAACAAATTCGGGCAACCTAAGAAAATTGTGCTCTTAACTAAAATTTGCTGCCTAAAGCCTTTTTTGCAACATGGTTTTTACAAAACATTGTCACTTTTAGCAACAACATTAAACCGTTGTGTAAAGTCAAAAATTTAGAAAAAAAAATATAATCATTAGAAAACTTTAATTAAATTATCCAATGAGCAATATCAAACTACAATTTTTTTTAACTAAATCATCCGGTAAGTAATATCAATACTATAATATAATTTTAACTAAGTCATTCGGTGAATAATATGAAAACTATCGAGAAACTTATAACCAAGTTATCTTGTGAGCATATATTCTTATCAAAGTACTTAATTGCAAGTTATTCGATAAAAATAATTTACATACTAGAATTTTTTACGTAAAATTCTCTGAAAAACTGGTGTAGAAGATGCAAAATTCTCTAATTTTCAAAAAATTTAATAATAAAAAAAGGGTATAATCAAAATATTTTGATAAATATTAGGATGAGGGAATAATGATAGAGATATAGAGTAAAGTTTTTGTTATCGAGCCCTTTATTTTTTTATTTTTTAAAATAATTTATCCAATAAAGAATAAATCATACATACTAAATGTATGAATATTGATTATTAATATCATTTGAATAATAATAATAATAATAATAATAATAATAATAATAATAATAATAATAATAATAATAATAATAATAATAATAATAATAATAATAATAATGTTCCGTTATGGAACTATAATTGATTAGAGAATTGATGGTTGTGATGTACGAAGGTGAACCTGAATCTCAAGTGTGAAGGAGGTGAACTGACTTATAAAATTAACACTCCAATGCTTCAATTAGTATGTGAGAGAGAAGAGGTGAAATAAAAATTAAGAGGTTTTGTCACTTTAAAACAAGAGTAAATGGAATTATGTACCTAAAATTCTTCCAGTGTATCCTTTATATAATTTGGAACAACTATAACAATCTGATATTCTCTAGCCACGAGATGCGCGAGGAGTCATTGGATGTATCATGATCTTGGATCACATGTAGTCTTCTATAGCGTAGTTTCTTTATGCTACGGACAATCCAAACAAATCATTGTTTTCATCGAGTGATTTGCCGATGCCATGTAAAATCCAAGAATGGTTCAAATAATAATAATAATAATAATAATAATAATAATAATAATAATAATAATAATAATAATAATAATAATAATAATAATAATATGTATTTAAATATAATAATTTAGACTCCCACTAATTTAAAATATCAATCGATTTAATCAAAATCTAATTAATTAAATGCTTATAGAAAACTACAATAGTTATTTCTTTTGTTAGTTGATTTGTAAGCATGTTCAATTTGAATATAAAATTTAAGGATTTTCCCTTTGATAAATAATTATTTGATGTCAAAATGTTGAGTGTGAAGAGTTCTTAGTGTTTTTGAGGGAAATGCAGAATAACAATACTATTACAAATTACACCAGTGGTCTTGTCGTTACGCAAAACATGGCACCGAGTCGCCACCGAATTTTATTTATCCCAAAGAGGGAAATAGAAATATCGATAAAACTTTTAGAGAAAGGATGTGGTCATCGCAACCAAGTTTTCGGAGTTTGGAAGTCGGTTATGTGAGGGGAAGATATTAACACCCCCTTACATCCATCGTACTCGATGAGAACCATCTAAGTTGTCTAAGCTCAAATGAGTGTTCTAATCTAAAAGTCTACTTGCTAAAGGGACAGAGAGTTGATTTTTTATTAGGGTGCTCGCCAAGGATTAGGGTCTTTGTGCCTACGTATCGTCACTTGAAAGAAGTGAAGAATTAGAGCTCCGTAGTTCGGAGGCTTGAGAAATGATTGTGTGTTGGTTGATTTTATACCTTGAAAAAGAGTTTTCAGATGATGCCCTAAGGCGAAAAAGAGGTTTTGTGAGTTGATGTTGTTTTTAAAATTTTGAAAGAAAATTGTTCTTGACTAAAGATTGCACTAAAGACTATGGGTAGAGGTTAATATTTTGAATGACCAAGTCGAGCGCCTTGTGTTCAAAATACTCGGAGTGAGTGTAGGGGGGCTCTATTCTCACTCCTTCTCCATAACTTAAGGCTCGTAGGGCGCAATCCTAATGTATTTTATTGTGTTTTAGTATTTATTAAAAAAATGTTACTTGACATTAGATCAAGGGTTTTATTGCTTGTTAAGAAAATGTTTGAAGTGATGCAGATAAGGTTGATGGCGATGCACGAGTCAATCGACTTACAAGTTTTTGTATGATTTGATATGTGGGTCAAGAATGCTTTTGGGGTTTGGTTCTAAATCCTAAGACGTCTAACTAGCAAACAACGGAAGACAAAATAACAAAGTACATCAAACAGGGGAGGGATACATGACAAAGTACAAGGGATAATCAAAGCAAAAAATGAAGAGGCTCATTGTAGAGTAGCCCAAGAGGAACTATGTATGTGAAAGGTATTCTAAACTAAATAAATGAATCCACAATACAAGTCTAATGGGTTAAAAGTGAGGGTAACCACTTTGCGATTTAAGATTGCAAATCTAAAATAATGATTCAATGTCACGCCTAAATCACACATGAGATCCAATGGGCTCTTCATAAAAATCTCGTACCTCAAACTTAGTCCTAAGAACTAATTTTTTTTTATTTTATCATTTTTTGATAAAAAGAGACTATTTATTTTAATAAAAGGAGATTTATCTAAAATATAAAAATTAAATTCTATCACTTAAAGAAAACTTAATATGCTTTTAACTTATAAAAAACCAATTGTTAATTAAGAGAAATTAATAATATTAATGAAATGGGGAAATCAAAAGCTTAAAAAAGAGAAGTAAATAAAATATTAGAGGAATGGGATAGAAAGAACTAGTTAAAGCCTAGCAGATGCAAGGCTCCAAGGTAGGTGCTCCAATTTGAGGAAAAAATGGGTCGGGTGGTCTCCCTTAAACCCGATTCTGTTGGAGGAAAAAGAACGGGTTAATGGAACCCTAAAAATTGAAAGCAGCCGCTATTCTATTATTCTAAAGCAGAACAAATGCCTAACGAGAAAGAAAGAAAGGAATGTGCTCTAAAAACAACACCCAAAAGACACGATTAAAAAGAAATCCCTTCAAACCGTTCTCTCACGATCACTCTCTCACTCGCAACCATCCTCTGACGCGACCTCTCCTCTTTCTATATCGCCCGCCTCTCTCACGATTATTCTCTCAATCGCTGTTTTTTTTGCCAAAACACGATCCAAAACTGAATCCCAAATCCACAACACAAACACTAAGATAAATGTCGTAGAAAATATTACAAGCAGAGTGCGCTAACAGACAACACATACAAGAAGTAAAAAGAGAAACAACAAAATCAAGAAGTTAACCGGGATCGGTGTGAGACGAAAATATACCGAAACGCAAGGGTACTCCGGTAACCTCCCTTCTTTCTTTCAATTCTATCATAATCTTTCATCTTCCGTGAATGTTGTTGATGTTTGTTTAGAACTCAATTTGATTTTTTTTGAAACTCTGCTGCCTTTATTTTTCTGTGTTTGAGTTTATGGATGCCTAAGATTTCTAAAGTGGTGGTTGCTAAGGATTTTCTTGATGATTTTTCTCTCTGATTACTGTTTTTTATATAGTGAGGAAACTAGGGTTTGATGTCTTATAACCTTGCTGTAGAATCTCTATTTTGGTATGTCTATAGTTTTTTTCTCATGTCCAAATATTGTTCTTGCTAAATCATGAAACTCCTTGTTGTACTTTCTGTTATTGCTGAATTTTGTCTTATTAAAGTGGTCCCCATGTGTACTTAATATCAATTTTGAATTTTGAATTTGTGTTGATTTTTGAATTGATATGAATTAGAATTAATGAATTATTTGTGATGAATGGTTTGAATATTATGTGAATCATGAATTTTTGGAATGAATTGGATTTGGAATAAGTTGAATTGATGGGTTGATGAATGTGATATGTGAATGAACCTTGAATGATTGTAAATGGTTTTGAATTGATTTGAAGGTTTTCTAACTCAATGAATTTTGTTTTATAGATGGCCTACAAAGTTGGTGATAGGTATTGTCACACCCTCATTTTCACCTTTAGCCTTTCATACCCCACGTTCGTCATATCATACATTGTTTTGTTGCATATCGAGCATGTGGGTTCATAAAGTAAGGATCGGGTCGGTTCGTTGTTTTCCATTTCAAATAAGATAAATTGCTTATCATGGGCTATATTAAAGAAAAGGTTCATCATCTAAGGTTTGGTTCAAGTTGGAAAGTCTACTTATGTAGATTCCTTCAAGGAGAAGTTACTTGAAAAATATTAGGATATTCAGGATCAATATTCCTAATGAACATGAAGTGCAAGACCTAATTCAAGATTTCTTCATCCAACTTTATTTCAAATTCTATGTTCAAGTGGAATTCAAATTTGCAAGACATAAGTCGAGATCACAAGTTCATAATTCAAGACTTCATTCATTTCAAAGTCAATGGCATAAGGGAGATCCGTCATTCTAAATTCAAGATTCATGAATTCAAGATTAGATTAAAGAATATTACAAAGGGAAATTTCATGACATTGCAAGAATGTCACATTTTCTACAAAGTTTCTAACTCTAAGTAATGCTTAGAAAAATTAAGCTATTTCTAATCTTAATTCAAGTTTCTAATAAACTTCATGCTACGGTACCCTTCATGCCCCATCAAGTCCACATGTTCCTTATTATGCCTACAAACATCTAAGGAAAATAATTAACATACAACTTAACATTGGAACATGTCAAGATATAGACTATGCATGCTTAGTCATGGGCAATTTTAATGTGATCTAAAACAGCCCCATGTAAGAAGTGACAATTTGCCTCATAACCAAACAATTCATGTCACAAAACCAAAGGAATAAACTCATGGTGATGTGTCTACACATCAAATATCAAAATTTCAAAATTCTGTCAAAGGTAGTAACATTGACCACAAGGGCAGTCCAAGCACAAGCCAACAAATGGGTACAAGATTTGAGAGCAATACAAAATGCAGTAGAAAAAAGACAGGCTAGGCAAGTGTAGCAACAAAAATACAGCAAGGCAGCATACATGAAAATGGAAAGAAAGAGAGTGACATCAAGAAAGTGGTAAGAGACATTTCTCAATGAAAAATCTAAAGTTTTGAAACAAGTGGAAACCCTAATGTGTTGAGCTTAAAAGGAGAGGGAGCAGCAACAAACAAGAGAGAGAGAGAGAGATTGAGAGCAAGAGGCATTGGGAAAAAAAATTAGAAAAAAGAGATTAAGATGGAGAAAGAAAAAACCATTAAGAGAATAAGAAAGGGATAGAAAACTAGAAGAAGGAAGTGGATCATAGAGCACATCCAACAAAAGCCATTGGTGATTAGAAGGAGATTATTAGCTCTTGGGTATCTTTCCTTTCAAATTCTTATCTCTTTACATATTTCGCATGTTTTATTTTTAAGTGATATTTGTGTTATATATATATTGTAGTAAGGTCTTTAGAGTGACCAAAAACAGTTGTAAAAAACAAAGAAAGAAAGAAAGAAAGAAAGAACATAATGTAGTTTTCATAGTGAAATGAGTTGAAAAATACTCATTTTTACTGTCATGTTCTCGCTGCGAACATCCCCTTCGCCTAGCGAACACGTTTTTGTGGTACTGAACAACCAGTTTTCCTTTGTTTTTAGCCAGTGAGTTATTCGCTGGCAGCTTCGCACTGCGAACTTTGGCACCTTTTGCCTCTGTTTGTGTTTGCTAGGAAGTTCGCACAACGAACTTCTTGTTGTTTTTTTTGGGTAGCTTCGCTGCAAGGTTCGCACAACGAACTTCAGTGCCTTTTGCCTCTGTTTGGGAATAGTGCGTATTCACTAGGAAGTTTGTACGGAGAACTTCTTGTTGTTTTTTTGGGCAGCTTCGCTACAAGGTTCGCACAGCGAACTTCTTGTTGTTTTTTCTAGGCAGCATCGCTGCAAGGTTCGCACAGCGAACTTTTCATACTTTTCCAAAAAATTGATTTTTTTTCATGTCTTGTTTTTTTTCAAGCCGACTAACCCGATGTGGTTGCATGGCCATTGTATGTGGATGTTATTACGGTCATTTTTGACTTTTGGTTCTAAAAACTATTTTCAAAAATAAACTCTCGATTTTATCGAGCCATTTTCAACCTTGTAAGTCGATTGCCTTGTGCATCGTCATCGACCTTGTTCGCATCACTTCAAATATTTTTACAAGTAATAAAACCCTTGATCCAACATCAAGTGGTATTTTTCTCATAAAAAATCCAAAACACAATAAAGATACGATTGAGGTTATACGCCATAAGCTTTAAAGTGGTGGAGAAGGAATGAGAATTGAGCCCCTCCTACACTCATTCTGAATGTTTTGAATACAAGACGCTTGACTTGGTTATTTGAAACAGTCATCTCTATCCAAAGTCTTTAGTGTGACCCTAATCAAGAACAATTTCTTCTCAAAACCCTAAAAATAACATAAACTCATCAAACTTCTTTTTGCCTTAGGGCATCAATCCGAAAAACCTTTTTCAAGGTATAAAATCAACCAACAAATAACCACTTCACAAGCCTCCAAACTACGGATCTCTGATTCTTCACCTCTTTTAAGTGAGGATACGTAGGCACAAGGGCCAAAATCTTTGGCGATCACTCTAATAAAAAATCAATCCCTCTTTTCCTTAAACAAGTAGACTTTTAGATTAAAACACCCATTTTTAGCTAAACATCCTAAAAGGTTCCCATCGAGTACGATGGATGTGAGGGGGTGCTAATACCTTCCCCTCGCATAACCGACTTCCGAACTCGAAACGTGGTTGCGATGACCATGCTCTTTCCCTAAAGGTTTTATCGCTATTTCCCTTTCCCTCTTTGGAATAAATAAAATTCGGTGGCGACTCTGTGTCATTTTTCACATAGCGACATGTATGACTTTGATGGAAGAAAGAGCATGAAAATTGGTCATAAAGGCTTAGGCATGGAGGTTTGTTCTTTAGGCATGAATAAAAAGAAACTTGTTCCTTTAGGCATAATTTAGGCTAATAAACTAAGAATTTAAAAGATTTGTAACAATGTGACATCATGAAATTTTCTTGTAACATTTGTGAATTTGATCTTAAATTTATGAATCTTGAATTTGGAATGGTGGATCTCATTTGTATTGTTGAACTTGAAATGGAATAGGTCTTGAATTATAAACTTGTAATCTTGAATCATGTCTTACAAACTTGAATTCCATTTGAAAATAGAAGTTGAAACAATGTTGAATGAAGAAATCTTGAATTATGCCTTGCAATACTTATGCATTATGAACATTGAATTTGAATACCTTAAGTTTTCTCAAGTAACTTGCATTTGAAGAAATCCACATGGATGAACTTTCCAATTTGAATCAATCTATGGATGATGAATCAAACATATGCTTAAAATATTTGACATCATAAGGAATCCATATATCAATACCTTGAAACATGCTACTTGATCTTTTTGAAAATGTCGAATTCATGGCACATTTGAACGCATATTTCATTGTAATGAATACAAACCAACTTACGAGTAACCAGGGATTGAAACAGTAATGCATATGTTCACACAAATTCACAAACTTATTTATCCTCTGTTCCAACTTGATTAAAGAACCTCAATCTTCAATTGAATCTCAAATTTAAGAAAACAAAAATCCTATCTGATAGATTGATGAGATCCTAATTCATAGTTTAAGCAGCAGGAAACATCTTGTCTTGATAAAATCACAAAGCAAACCCTAATTCATTAAAAACCATCATTAGGAAGAGGAGATCTTGATTCAATCCTCTACACCATCTGTAAAGAAATGATTTATAAAGCAAGCAACTGAGAGAAACCCTTAGACGATGAGTTTTTCTTCAACATGTTCCATGGTGCACGGCGTCCTTCTTTTGTTGATCAAGATTAGGTCAAATTCTCATCTGAACCGAATGAATGACCACTGAACCAATCCATTCCTTGTCTTGAAACCAAGAAAACTTTCTTGTCCTTTCCTTATAAATCCACATGCTTGGTATGCACCAAGGTATGATGATGATATGATGAACGCATGGTATGAAGGTCTAGGGAAAAAATAAGGGTGTGAGAGGTCTAGATCCGCTTCAACAACTTTGAAGATAAAGAGATTAAATTCGTTAACCTTATAGCTTGACAAATAACGTCATATCAATCAATGTTGTTCTAGGCGTCTAGAAAGGTCCAAGAAACATCGTTTAACGTAGAACAAGTCCACTATTTTCTTCTAAGGAATAGGTAATATCTCAAATGAACAGTGTCCTAACCTTCTAGATATATCTGTAACCACATCTCATGCCTCACCACATGTATTTAGTTGTTAACCATTTTTCTTATTTAAAGAGGAAAATGTGTCACTTCACAGATATTAAACCCTTTCTCATTCAAAATCTATTTTTCAATCTCTTACTTACTTGAGCATTGGGTTGCTAACCTTGCAGGCTAATTCGTCTCTAGTGCATCAGAAGCTCTGAACTACTACAAGAGACTGTGAATCCACTATTTTCGATCAACTCTAGTTCCAACACATAACATATGTCTTCATGGGTGAGGTATCTCTAAGAGTCAACTTAACACTCTTTCAAGGTATAACTTTTTATGTCATTTTAAAAGTTAAGTCAAAAACAAACTTTCAATTGTCAGAGTAACCAACAAAATCAAAATCACAACCAAAAAATTTATAAGAATTTTTGCAAATCAACATATAATCTTTGGTTCCTTACAAATAACATATGGCCTTTTTAATTACTTAAACTTGGATACTCAAGTATCTTATAAAAGCATTAACTACAAATGTAATATCGATACAAATATAAGTGTGACATACACTACAATATTTTTTACTTTAGAAAATGAAAGAATAGACAACAATTAATTAACTTTTGCCAAAAGATACGATAGGCCACGGTTATTTTTCGTTGACAAATATCATGTTTTTGATGAAAATCGTCGTTGTTTTATTTTTAACTACGAGTATGCTATTGTGGGTGTAATATAAGGCAACATTTAAAACTGTGGTCTGTGGCTTAAATATTAGGTATTAGAGTTTGACCTAACACAACCTTACAAAACTGGTTGGTAAGGTGAGGGGTCCCACTCTATATAAACTATTCCAATGCTCTATCTCCAACCAATGTGGGACTTTAGGATCTTCCTAATACACCCCCTCACGCCCAACACTCTTTTTTTAGGCTTGATGCGTGGATTTAAACGGTGGGCTGCCCAAGGTCCGACCGATAGGCTCTGATACCATATTAGAGTTTGGCATAACACAATCTTACAAAACCAGTTGATAAGATGAGGGGACTCTATATAAACTATTTCAATGCTCTATCTCCAACCAATGTGAGACTTTAGGATCTTCCTAATATTAGGAAAGGGTTATAAAATTGTGGCTTAACTAAACCGAAGTCTAAATTAGCACACTTCGGCAACGTGTTTGTACTACTGAAAGCTAAAAAATTGTGCCTGAAAACTTTGAACAATGACCATATATTTCACACTTGGAAAATCGTCCATGAAAAGGCTACAATTTCCTTAGTTTTGGCTACAAATTTCTGTTGTTGATTAAACTCATTTTTATATTAAACGATAAATAGGAAAAGCATAAAGAACTTTCTCCATTTCAATAATTTCTTTATTATTTTGAAGACATTGTAATTTGAATAACATTTCACCTTTTGAACTAGCAAAATACTTGTACGTCCGAACAGGTTAATTTATTTAATACGATATAAATTTTATTTAAATATACATGTAAATTTGAAATGAGTTATTTAATTATAAAATGAATAATGATAATATAAACTTAATTTTGACATTTGAAAATAATAATTTTGTGTCTCAAATAAGGATGATTGTTAATTAAAATAAAATTGATATTATGATAATAGTGGCCCGTGAGAAAAATAAAAATGTTGACATTTAAAAATAACAATTTTGTGCCTCAAATAAAGGCAATTGTTAATTAAAATAAAATAGGTGTTTTGTTGATAGTGACCTGCAAAAAAAGAGAAATTTTGACATTTGAAATAAGAAATTTTTATATCAAATAATAAAAATTATTAATTAAAATAAATTAGATATTTTCTAATAGTGATCTATGAGATAGAAAGTTAGTTGCGTGCTTGACTATTGAGCATTATCTAATTTCATAAAATAAATTATTAATTTTATTAAAATTTAAAATAAATAAATTAAGATTTTTAATAATATTAAATAAAGAAAATTGATAAAATTTATTGTAAAAAACTTAAATGTAAATATTGTATATATTTATACACCAATAAATAATTAATATGATAATCATATACTATAATTATAATTATTGGAATGAGGTCATCTATCACTTGGGAAAAAATTGGGGCATTAGTTATTTACTTTTTTTAATCTTTTATTAGTGTAAATTAATGTAAAGAAAAAAACAATTTAAGTAGTTTGGTGATAATTAATTGTAATAGAAAGATAGTTGATACTTAGAAAAAAATAAAAAATAAAAAAGAAAATAAAGTGTTAAAAAAATTAAAAATGAAAATGAGAAAGAGTGGAAAAAGAAATGTGAAAGAAATTTGAAATTTGAATTAAAAGAAGAGAATGAAAATGGAGAAAGTTGAAGTTTAAAAATGAATGATTGGAATGAGGTCCTGTGTCACTTTATAGTAGATTATATTGGAAAAAATATTGAGACATTGGTCGTTTACTTTTTTAACCTTTTGATAGTGTAAATTAATGTAAAAAAGGATAATTTAGATATTTTAATAGTAATCTACCATATAAGAACAAACTATATTATGGAAATCCCCATTTTACCCTGTTGGTCTCACATTGCATCACGTGGTTTGCTACAAAATGTTTCTACTTTACTGCTTCTTCACGTCAACACTTCTTACTTGCTCAATCCCTCTTTCATGCGCCACACTCTTTTTATGCACCACACTTTACAAGTTGATCGAAAGAAAGAATAAAATATAATATTTAATGGTTTCTTTTCCAATGCTACTTTATTATAATTAACGCATCTGCTTCTTTCAAAACACTTTTATTCTAACCTCTCTCTCTCTCTCTCTCTCTCTCTCTCTCTCTTTTCTTCTTCCTTCTGTATCTTCTTCTTCCCCTTCTTCTTTCTTCGTCTTCCTTCTTCCTCTTCTTCATATACCTCGCTATCGATATCCCTAATCGAAGCCAATAGAAAAAGGAAGTCAAGATCTAAATATACGACTGAAATTGGAGGTACGTATCCAAGTTAATTTTTCTCTTATGAATTTGAAACAAAAATTTTGATTTATGAACAAGTCTTTCTTGTTTGAGCACACACAAGACAAACCGTAAGATTTAAAATGTTTCTTTAGTTGTTTGTTGTTGTTATCATGAGTGAAGTTGTAGTTAATTGGTGAATGCAATTAGTGAATTGAATATGAAGTTGGTTAGGTTGTTAGTTGAACGTGAGAAAGTTAGTTTGAGATGAGTTTCCAAGCTTGTTGTTCTGTTATTGATTGTGGAAGAAAATGATCAAAGAAAAACTTAATAGAAACTCTAGAGGTTATTATATAGTTTTGCAAAACAGAGCAAACCATGGTAAATTGAACCTAAAATATATATATTAGAAAAATGTGAATGTTGGGAAATTATTTGAGAGCCGATCAGCCAAATTTGAAAATTAATCTGATAAAAGAAATAGTGTATTATCTGGATTGATTGGATGGTGATCAAACAAAATATTCAGATATGAAGAAGATGGTTGATACGTAAGTGATGAGATTGTTCTGAATAATTATCTTTATTTATTATGTGAGATTGTTCTAAATATTCGTTTATATTATGTTAGAGCTATACAAATATTCCGATCACAAAGACAAGCAAGAGTAAGGCTAACAACATTAGATGGATTAGAGTGCAGATATATTTTCACAATTTTGATTGTTATAGTGATTCTACTTGATAAAACTAGTTAAAATATATATCCTAATATATATTCTTTTTTTTTCATGTGCAGTGTCCTCGTCAGCGCAATGGTATTGATCGTGGTTACTTTGTATTGAGGTTTATGAAGGAAATTATTCATTCGGGTCAAATAGAGATTCCAAACATGGTATGGATTTATAAGTTATATGATGTATTTTAATATTTAACCGATATTTCATCTGAGTAATTAGTTTTAACTAAATCATGCATATTATGTTATACCATGTAGTACTTTAATGAATTCAAGTGTGGTACTTACTCGAAAGATAAATTGGAAGAAATTAAGGAGGAATGACGTCAATACATTCTTGAGATGAGAATTGTCTTTCTGTCTTTTGATAAGAGTTTATGGTCTTTAGAGATTTGTGTTATTGTGATGTTATGTACATACTACTGAATAATTATAGTTCTAGAAGTCGTATATAGTTTTGGAACTTTGTTGATATACTTCTAGAAGTTGTTGTGAGAATTCGGGAATATGGAATTTGTAATTATATGTATAGTAAATATATTTGTGAAGTTATCGGTTTTAAAATATACTTTAGAATTATGGATTGTTTCTGTTGAATTATAATATATATATATAGGAACATATCATATGAGAGTGATTTTAAATGAGAGATGAGAGAAACAAATAACAACCATTAGATCAAATTAATAAGAGAAATGAAATGCAAGTTAATAAGAGAGAGAAATTAATAGCCACATTAATGAATAAGTTTAATCATGATCTAATGGTTTTTGTTTGTTTCTCTCATCTCTCATTTTAAAATTCTTCTCACTTGATATGCTCTCTCTCTCTCTCTCTCTCTCTCTCTCTCTCTCTCTCTCTCTCTCTCTCTCTCTCTCTCTCTCTCTCTCTATATATATATATATATATATATATATATATATATATATATATATATATATATATATATATATATATATATATATATATATATATATATATATATATATATATATATATATATGTGTGTTGAATTACAATGATTATAAGCAGGTTTATGTGTTGAATTGTTATGGTATATATAAGACCTAAGTGTTGAAATAAAGGCTTATGTTGAATATAATTGTTATAAGCAGGTTTATGTGATAAATTATAAAGAATTGTGCAACAACATTCAACAGAAAACACTTCATAAAAATATGCATAATAGGCAGTGCTTTTACAAAAAAATGCTAAGAAAAAAGTGAATTTTAAAATAAAAAAAATTTTTATGACGTGTAGAAAAGGCAGTGCTTTTCTTGAAAAAGCGCTGCTAAAAGGGGGGGAGGGGGAGAGAGCGCTTTTAAAAGCACTGCTAAAAGGGGGGAAAAGAGATTAAGAAAAGCGCTGCTAAATGTCTTCAACAAATATACTTTAGAGAGCGCTTTTAAAAATGCTGCTAAAAGGGGGGAAAAGATAGCGCTTTTAATAAAAAAGTGATGCTAAAGGTCTTAAGAAAATATACTTTAAGAGCGCTTCTAAAAGCACTGCTAAAAGGGGGTGGGGGGGAAGAGAGCGCTTTTCTAGAAAAGCGCTGCTAAAAGGGAGTCTATAGCAGCGCATTTTACTTTAAAAAATGCAGCCTTTACCTACAGCAGCGCCGCTTTAGACAGCGCTGCTAAAGGTAAAAAAAAACGTTGTTAAACGTCTTTTTTGGCATAGTGAAACATCTATTTTGATAAGTTCTAGATTAAAATTTACTACCAAATTCACAAAATTTTAAAAAATGTTTTAAGTAGATAAATGAGAAATAGAGATCTGCAAAATATCCGGTTATAAGGCCTAAATTGAGAACCATATTCAAATTCATTTTGAATATTCAGATAGATATAATGAACCAGTTATCAACCGAATTTGATTATCCATCCATATTTTATTTTTGGATCTGATTATTAAACAAAAGCCCAAAATGCATTCAGTTTCAAATTTAAACTTCCAATTTCAAATATCAATGTATTTTCTTCATCCTCAAGAATCTGAACATATTTTTATTCTCCATTACATCAAGTTTTCAGATAGACCCATTTTCCCTAATCACTACTCATCTTTTTTCATTAATCAAAGCTTATTTTCTATCATTTTTTAATGTCAGTTTTATGGCTTAGCTCAAATTTATGAGAAACCTTACTTCCAAATTCCACTACAAATTTGCTCTACTCTAAGTAAATTTTTCTATCCACTAAAAATGTTGAAAATTAAGTTAGAATTTGATGTTAGATTTGTAATTTCCTCAAATCCCAATTTTGAAAACTCTTAGAGAAATTTTAAAAACTCTATATTTTGAGAATTTAGACTTTTTAAAATTTTGTTATTGAATTGAACTTAGCTTAAGACTCTTTTAAAATTCTGCTATTCAAATGAACTGTCATAGGAAGCATTTTGACAATAATTTACACTAAATAAATAATGTTTCTAGTAATAATGTTAGCTAAGCAAATGTGACAATTGATCACAAATTCTAATTTCATAGTGTCCAAACTTTTAGAGCTAAATATTATCCTTTTTTGGTGTGACAGTTGATCAACTTTATAAGTACACTTTTAGATAGACAAATAATGTAATGTATATTCAAAAACACCATGTGACTTTATCAAACAAGATAAGCACCATTTGTACACAATTGTTTTATCCTAAAAATACTGAGAAATATTATGTTTCCTACAAGTAGGAAAAATTCAAATGAACTTTGAGAAGAAAAACTATTCAAATGAACAAAGTGATGCTATAGAGGCCCTTCATGCAACTACAATAAGGGAATAAGAAAATGGTTCAAGTAAAACGTATAATCCTAGGATATGACAACATAGAAAAGATAAATCTCAAATTGCTCTTAAATTAGATATACTCAATTGGATCTTCTCAAATTGTGTATTGTTGTGAATCAGATGTCTTGAAATAAAGTATAAAAGGTTTCTTTATGATCAAGAAACACACAAGGGCTAGAGTTAACAAAGAAAACAAGGTAAAACGACAAGGAACAACAAAGATTGATTATAAACTGTTATTCTTTCCTTACTCTTAGAATAAGATTATAAGTATACAAGAATAACAATATAACCTCTCTCTCTTGAAATTAAGATTTTATCTTTCTATTTTTCCTTTTTCCAAGATTGAGAAACTAACATCCTATTTATAAGAAAAATAGCACACTAACCTCTTGGGCTTTTTAACAATTACCCATTACAAGCTAACTTAAACACTTGAGCTTACAAGCAATGTCCAATCCAATATGCTAAAAACCTAGCAATATTGACTAATGCATGTTAGAACAAACTTTGACTACAACACACATTACCTTTGGTAGCAGCATGCGAACAGACTTCGACCTCATGCTTAATTCTTGTCGAACCAGAAGCTACCCTTCGACCATACTAGAGTTCGATCCAACATCTCACAAATCTCCACCTTGTATCTAACACTATAACATCAAGAAACTAGCTTTCTTCATGCAGCTTTATCAACTGCATACAGTGGAAAAACTTGCAATTGGGCAACGTCTTGGTGATTATATCAGTAGCATTATGATCTGTCAAAATCTTCAGCACTTGAACTTCTCCATGCTTGATTACTCCTCTGACGAAATGCAGCCTCACATCAATGTGCTTGGTTCGCTCATGATAGGCTAAATTCTTCGATATGTGTATTACACTTTGACTATCACATTTAATAGTGACAACTCGACCTTGAAGTTTCATCTATTTGAAAAACCTTCAAGCCACAATGCTTCCTTAACAACTTCAATTAGAGCAATATACTCCGCTTCAGTGGTTGATAAGGCAATGGCCTTTTGAAGTGTTTCTTTCCAACTTATTGATGTCCCAAACATAATGAACACATATCCAGAAATAGATTTTCTGGAATCCATACAACCTGCATAATCAGAGTCAGCATATCCTTCGATTACTGCTTTACTATCTTCACCCAAGGCTCCACCATAAATTATGACTCTATTTAGAGACCTATTTATGTACCTTAGAATCCACTTCAATGCTTGCCAGTGAGCCTTTCCAGGATTCACCATGTACCTGCTTACAAGACTTACTGCATATGTTATGTCGGGTCTAGTACAGACCATAACATACATCAAAGAACCTACTATGTTAGCATATGGAATGCTATTCATATAATTTCTTTCAATATCAGTGTTAGGACACTGATCTATACTCAGCTTGAATTGAGGGTTTGCCGGAGTCACAACAGGCTTTGAATTCGACATACTATACTTTTCGAGAATCTTCTGTAAGTATGCCTCTTGAGATAAGCATAATCTCGACTGCTTTCTATCTCTTTGGATGTCAATCCCAAGAATCCTGGACGTAGCTCCCAGATCCTTCAGGTCGAACTCCTTATTGAGTTCAACCTTCACCCTCCTTACCTCTTCGACATTGTTGCTTGTTATTAGAATATCATCCACATAGAGGAACAAAATAACAAATGAATTACCCGGTCGAAATCTTAAGTAAACACAGTGGTCGAACTGACTTCTGATGAAACTTATGTGTATCATGAACTTGTCAAATCTCCTATTCCACTGTCGAGGAGATTATTTCAGTCCATATAAGGATCTATTCAGCTTGCACACATAATCTTCCTTCCCTTTTTCGACATAACCTTAAGGTTGCCTCATCAAGATTGTTTCATCTAAGTCACCATACAAGAACACAATCTTCACATCCATCTATTCCAGTTCAAGATTGAACTATGCCACTGTGGCAAGCAATATTCGAATAGATTTGTGCTTCACAACAGGAGAGAACACATCATTGAAGTCGATACCTTCTTTTTGAGTGAACCCCCTAGCAACCAATCTTTCCTTATATCTCTTTGACGCCACTCCTTCCATTCCTTCCTTAACTTTGAAAACCCATTTACATTTGACTAACTTGGCTCCAGCAGGTTTCTTGATAAGTTCCCAGGTGTTATTATCATGAAGAGATTTCATCTCATCATCCATGGACTTCATTCATTCAGTCTTCTTTCGACTCCTCATAACTTCCTTATAGTCTCTAGGTTCTTCATCTAGAACCTCACCTACAGAGACTAAGTCATAAGCTATAAGATCTGCATACCCAAGTCTTTGAGGTGGCTTGATGACTCTCCTAGACCTGTCTCTTGCTAGCAGGTAGTCAGTATTAGTCTCCTCATCTTCGATAACATCTTATGCGTCTTCTTCGACTTCATCTGGGGTATGCAATTCAGCATCAACATGCTTCACCTGAATAGGAATCTCTCCATGTTCCAGCTTTTCATCAGCATCATCAGTTTTCTTGAAGGCTATCTCCACTTCATTGAAAACCGCATCTCGACTAGTGATACACCTCCTATGACTTGGCTCTAGGAACCATAGCCTATAAGCTTTGACTCCTTCAGGGTATCCCATAAACATGCATTCCAGAGCTCTAGGTTCGACCTTGTCTTGCCTAATGTGAGCATATGCCACACAGCCAAATACTCTCAGTCTTTCGAGACTAGGTGGATGTTCTGACCAAACTTCTTCAGGTGTCTTCATTCCTAAGGCAGTCGAGGGACATCTATTTTGTAAGAACACAGATTGTTTCTTAGTAATATCTATATGTTTTGATGATAACACTTATGAATTTTGTATTCAAGAATTATATACTCTAAATTTGTTCTAGACTGTTTGCTACAGGTACTAAAGAAAATATTCTTAAAGAGCAAATTTGGATCTGAACAATGATATTATGAAAGGCTTCAAAGGTTCAAGAGCATCTTAAATGAAGATCTGAACGCTGTCTTTAGAAGAATTTGAGTGCTGTCTACTGAAGATTCTGAAGCAGAAGCCTCTAAAGAATAGAAGACTCTGAGAGTTCAGAAGCTTAGTCATCAGAAGACTCTGAAGATACTGCGCTGCATAGTATTGAGAATCTGATATAGAAGACTCTGTTCTGACAGAACTACATGCTCAAGCACACAAGCTGCATATACTCTGATTCAGCATAATCTGAAGAACATCCCAAGACTCTGAAGATCCAGAAGATCTCTACTCTGGAGATTCTGAAGATCCAGACTCTGATGTTGATAGCTGAACTTACTTAGTGAAGAAGATTTGAATATGTCTGTTGGCATATCTCAACAGCTCTTTCCTCTTTTGTGCTAGACACAAGAACACAGACAAAAAGGTTTTATCTGTGCATTCCATTCTAAGGAAAGTTTCTGCAACGTGAAGACAAAAGGCACCAGGCTTTTTCAGCACAGCCTCCAACGTAAAGACAAAAGGCACCAAGCTTTTTCAGCACAGCCTCCAACGTTGAGAAGATTTCATGGATCTAAGTGCCTATATAAAGAAGTCCACTCCATCTTCTTCAAAGTGACGAATCTCTTGCAAAAAATCACTTATCAAAGCAAATCTCTCAAAAGCTCTTATATTCTATTTGCTGTAACATTGTTCTTAAACTTAAGAGAAATATCACAGTTGTGATAATAGCTTTTTAGAAGCATTCTTACTCTTGTAATAGTTTTACATTGATTGTAAAAGGTTTCCTTAAGAGGATCCAGTTGGGATCAGTAGCTCTTGAGAAGACTAAGAACAGTTGTTCTTAGGTGTTACTATTGTAATCTGTTTGATTAAATAGTGGATTAAGTCCTTGACTGAGAAAGGAAAATCACTCTTGAGAGGGTGGACTGGAGTAGTTGAGTTCAACGAACCAGGATAAAAATAACTGTGTTTGAATCTTTGATTATTTGTCATACTTATTCAACCCCCCCCCCCTTCTAAGTATTTTCTCACCTTCATATTTATCAGGTAAGCTGCTATCGGAACAGCTTCCGCCCAAAACATCTTCTTCAATTCAGCACTAACCAACATGCATCTAACCCTTTCAAGGATAGTTCAATTGAAACTCTTAGCTAAGCCATTTTGTTGAAGAATACCTGCTACAATATTATGCCTTGTAATCCCAGACTTAACACATTAACTATCGAGCACTTCGTTGCAGAATTCAAGGCCATTATCGGTTCTCAACCTCTTAACCTTTCTACCAGTTTAAGTTTCGACCAAAATCTTCAAACTTTTGAAATTCTCAAAAGTTTCATCCTTAGTCTTCTAAATGAATACCCATAGCTTTCTATAATAGTCATCAATGATGGATAGAAATTACCTTGCACCTGAGTGTGAAGGATTTCTTGCAGGCCCCCAAAGATCAGCATGAATGTAATCCAAGGATCCATGTGTTCTTTGCTTGCCTTTGTTAAACTTCGCCCTACAGGATTTACCAAATACATAAGATTCACAACACTCCAACTTTTCGACTTTGTCACCTCCTAGCAGGTTCTGCTTCCCCAATTCGACCAGACCTCTTTCGCTGATATGGCCCAATATCATGTACCATAATTCTTCATTTGATACAGGTTTCGTGGATGTAACTTTTGTCGAACCACTTACAACCTCAACCTCAAGGGTATATAAGCCTTGTTTCTTCACGCCTCTCAATACTTCCTTCGACCCCTTCATGACTCTTATGATGCTTGTCTCTCCTCGAAAAACATAACTCTTTTTATCGAATTCACCAAGAGTAGTCAAGTTTCTCTTCAAGTCAGTACATACCTAACTTCAGTCAATAACCTTGTTGACTCATCATAGAGCTTGAATCTCACAGATCCAATACCTGCAATTTTGCAAGATTTGTTATTTCCCAACAGAACATATCCACCATGTTTATCACATAGCTCCTCGAACAATTCTCTGTTTGGAGTCATGTTCCAAGTGCAACTTGAATCCATAATCCACTCTTTTCTCGAGTCGCCACTTGAAACCACAAGAACATCATATGAATCGAAGTCATCTTGAACAATGGTTGTGTTGCCATTACCTCCATGATCTTTCAGGTTTTCAAGGCACACCTTTCTTGTGTGACCCTCCTTCTTACACTGATAACATCGAATACCAGATGTTTCGCCACTATAAGATTTTTGTTGACTTTTACCTTTCTTTTTGTCGAACTTACCATCCTTTAGCAAGAATTTTCCCTTAACAGCCAAACCTTCGCCCACCGTCGAAGGTTTATGCTCCTTTTGTTCTTTTAAGTCCTTAAAATACAAGGATGACTGAACTTCTTCAAAGGTCAGGGACTCCCTTCCATACAAGAGAGTTTCTTTGAAGTGAGCATGTGTTCTGGGCAAAGCACACAACAACAACAATGCTTGATCTTCACCATCGATCTTCACATCAATATTTTCAAGATCAAGAATCAGCTTGTTGAACATATCCAACTGCTCAGCCAACCCTTTATCTTCACTCATCTTGAATGAATACAAAGCTTGCTTCAGGTAGAGACGATTCACCATAGATTTGATCATGTACAAACTTTCAAGTTTCACCCATAATCCCAATGTTGTAGTCTCCTTTTATACTTATTGAGGAACCTTATCGCCAAGGCTCAACAATATTATGCTGTGGGCTTTCTAAATCATGCCCGTCTTTTCTTTTGCCGTTAATGCAACACCCATGGTTGCCTCTCCCTTCAACGCTTTCAAACAACCCTGTTGAATCAGTAGGGTTTTCATCTTCAAGCGCCACAAACTGAAGTCGTTCACTCCGGTGAATTTTTCAATCTCATACTTTGTTGAAGGCATCTTATCCACGCTCACCGCACCAATTTTTTGTGAACCGGATGTCTTGAAACAAAGTATAAAAGGCTTCTTTATGATCAAGAAACACACAAGGGTTAGCGTTAAACTGCTATTCTTCCTTACTCTTAAAACAACATTACAAGTATACAAGAATAACAATATAACCTCTCTCTCTTTTGAAATTAGGATTTTATCTTCTTATTTTTTCTTTTTCCAAGATTGAGAAATTAGCATCCTATTTATAAGAAAAATAACACATTAACCTAATGGGTTTTTTAACAATTACCCATTACAAGATAACTTAGGGTACAAGCTAACTTAAACACTTGGGCTTACAAACAAGGCCCAATCCAATATGCTAACAACCTAGCAATATTGACTAATGCATGTTAGAACAAACTTTGACTACAACACGCATTATCTTCGACAACAACATGCAAACATACTTCGACTTCATGCTTAATTCTTATCGAACCAGAAACTATTCTTCGACCATAATAGAGTTCGATCCAACATCTCACGTGTATGACTGTCAAATTCAACAGCAGTAAACTAGAGAAAATAAGGCAGAAAAATGCAGAAGAAGAAACAAAAATGAGAACATGTAGAAATGCAGGAACATAAAAACACAGTGATGATGAACGAAACAGACACCTCTATTAATAATGCAAAAAATGTTTAGTACAGAAATGCATTAGCTTTAAATAATGCAAAAATTAGTTTTAAAAAATATCGGGCTTTTAAATAAATTAAAATGGACTTTTGTCCAATTTTAAAAATAATTCGTTTTTTATATATAAAAAAGTAGTTTTTATCTAAATTTATAAATAATAAGTTTAAAACTAGTTTTTAAAATAACTGGTTAAAATCGAATTTGTAAAAAAACCAATTGTGTAACCATAATCAAATTAATAACCGATTTTGATTGAAATGTAATTATAATTATAAATCCAAACCATTTCAATAATTTTAAAATGAATATAATTTGATTTCTAAAATTAACCAACCATCACACCCCTAATAAAAAAAAGTATCATTTTTAAAATTCACTTGCATCCTAAAACTTTTGAACTAACAAACAATTCCGTGAGATCCCAAACATCACACATAATCCATAAATGGTCATGGATTTTTTCTAGTTTCATCATATTTATACCATAAAACTCTCCTTCGGATCATATCTCACACATTTAATCTTCTTTTCTATTTTCAAAAGTTACCTTTTATTTAATATATATATATATATATATATATATATATATATATATATATATATATATATATATATATATATATATATATATATATATATATATATATATATATATATATATATATATATATATATATATATATATATATATATATATATATATATATATATATATATATATATATATATATATATATATATATATATATATATATATATATATATATATATATATATATATATATATATATATATATATATATATATATATATATATATATATATATATATATATATATATATATATATATATATATATATATATATATCCTCGTAACGGAATAAAATCGTACTATTACAAATATCAATTCAAGAATTTAAACAAACTCAAAAACAGTGGTGCGTCCCTAACATAAGAGGATTTATCTCCTTATACTAGTGAAAGAAAACATAATCCAAGTAGTAGACATTACACAATAATCTTCAAGAAGGTAAAATCAACACAAAATTTTGTTGAATGTTTCTTCTTGTAGTTTCTTCTACATATCTCGTACTCCAGATGAACTTTTTTCGTTAAATCAAAGGTCCAACTTCAAAATGTCATTCTCCTATTTTAAATACTTAAAATGGCCTTTTTAGGCAAATTTGGGCATCCACAATGTATCATACACGTCCTGAGACGTATCTGAATAGAGATAATTTTTCCTTAAAATCTCATCATATATGTCTGGGGACACGTCTCCAACTTGTTGTCGCTACTGCGAAAAAAGTGCCGACAATGACAGAAGAGTCACCACCTATCGTTATTTATCCCAAAGGAGGGAAAGGAAACAATCAGGAAAAACCTAATGAAAAGGGATAAGATAGGTCATCGCAACCAAATCTCGGTTTCAGGAGTCGATTATGCAAGGGGAAGGTATTAGCACCCCTCACGTTCATTGTACTAAACAGGATCCACGCTTGTTTGTTTATCTAAAGGGTTGTTTATCTATCTAGCTAATGGTCTGGGACCAAAGAAAAGAAAAAAGGAAAAGGACTCGACAGAGCGTCGCTGCTCTGGACCTACGTATTCCCTCGTGCAATGGGAAAATCAGAGTCAACGTAGTTCGGCTAACTACGAGTGATGGGGGAAAGGTTGCTCGCCAAGACATCACGTCTTGTGCCTACGTACTCTCAACAGGTATGAGAGATCAGAGCTTACGTAGTTCGGGATAAAACGGAGCACAGGTTTGTTCAATTGTTTTTACCCGAGTAGGGTTAACAGATAGTTCCAGTAGTTAGGGACAACGCCTGTTTGCGGTAGAACTAAAAGTTAACAACACTCTTTTCATCTGAAAAGATTTTCCATTAAGGGAGCCCTAAAGGGCAAAAAGAAGTTTGAATGTTTTTTGTCTCTTATCGAAGAAGTGTTTTTGATGAATGTTTGTAATTCATACTGCACTATAGACTATGACTTAGGAATGAATGCGTCGCATATCGTCCAAAGGAAGTACGCTAAACACTCTAGATGATTGAGAGGCAATCACCCAATCATCATTTCCCAAGTAGCTTAAGGCTCGTAGCGTACAATAAAAATTAGCCTTTATTACGTGTTTTGTTATTGTTTGAAGATGAGAAGAGAAAGAGGACTCTACAGGGGACTAATCAAAACCCTACTGTTGTCATGCAAGATGGTCCTAATGTTGAGTTTAGAATGGGAATCTATCCTATTGTTATCATGTAGAGGATTCATCCTAAAGTTCTATCATCACTCCTTAAACAAGGAAGTGAGAGTCCTAAGGGAACATGCCAGAGGGAAACAAAGCAAAGTCATCAAGCATTACACTGATGAAATGTAAATGACTGGATGCACATGCAATGCAACAATACAAGCAAAGGGAGGATACCTCAACCTTTGATGTAAACATGTCAAGTATGAAAGGCAGATAAACATCCAAGCAAAGGGAGACAAGCTCAACCTTTAGCTGCAAACATGGAAGTGAAAAGAGAAAGCTATCAAGCCTACCCTACTTCTAATACACACATCACACAACCATGGAGATGCAAGGATAAACAAGATGAGAACCAAGGAAATCATCCCAAGGATTCATCAAGCTCAATGTGTATCAACACAGGAGTCCTCAAAGGCTCAAACTTCTCATGGAATGCACAAAATTCAACCAAAGAAAGAATTAGGCTCTCACAAGAAGGATCCTAAGACTTAGAGGATGGGAGGGGCTAGATCCTAGTAAATATCTAGGGTACTAGGTTAATGTGTATCAACACAAGGATGTCCATCAAAGGCTCAAACTTCTCATGGAATGCACAAAATTCAACCAAAGGAAGAATCAGGCTCTCACAAGAAGGATCCTAATCATGTAAGACAGAGAGGAAATGTGCAAAGCACTTGAGTCTTCAAAGGCTCAACCTCTTATGGAATGCACAAAATTCAACCAAAGGAATAATTAGGCTCTCACAAGAGGGATCCTAAGAATAGGACTTGGAGAAGAAAGGAAGCTAGTGTAAACCAAAGGAATCCACTATGTCATTGAATGTCCATCAAAGGCTCAACCTCTTATGGAATGCACATAATTCAACCAAAGGAAGAATTAGGATCTCACAAGAGGGATCCTAAGAATAGGACTAGGGAATGTTGAGATGGAAGGGACAAGGCAAAGCAAAACAAAGCAAAGGAATCACATGAGGAAGAGAAACCATTCACACAAAGCTTCTAAGAAACCCTAAATGCAAAGCCCTAAAGGATATTTATCCTAATCAAGCTATTGACATGATAATGACTTGAAAATTAACCTACAAAGGCTTCAACCTATGTAGTATGGTAACATGCAAGGATTGGATGCCTAAGGATTGTAAAAAGATCACTTATAATGCAAAACTAGGTGAAAATACAATTTGAAACATACAAACATCAACCAGAATGAAAAATCTATTAAAAATAGGAAAGCAACCCTAAAAATTCTAATAAAAAACCTAAAGGGTCCTTAAGATTTTAGGAATATATGGTTAAAATTTTAAGTCAAGACTCCAAGCCTAGGTACACTAACAGGGAACAAAACCCTAAAGTGGTCTATGAATGAGGCAAAGGGAAAGGGTGCTAAAGATCTACTCTAAAACCTATTCTAAAGGTATCTAAAAAATAAGAGAAAAATACTACAATGTAAATTAAGGCATCCAACATAAGCACACAAATTTCCATGGATTTATTTGGTGTTTTGTTTAAGAAAGAAAAATCAAGAAACAAGAAGGTGTAATTTTCAATTATAATGGACACATTAAAAAGAAAATACAATATTAAATTGAAAAAGAAATGAAAAATCAATTAAAAAATATGTAAAATTAAAGCACATGCCAAAATATCTAAATGCATTTTTTCATGATTTTTAGGATTATTTAAGAATTAAAATGAAAACAGAATCTTAAAATGAAATGAGAAAAAGAAAAGAAATTGGAAAAAATTAAGGTGCAGAAAGTAAAAGATTTATATGCAATCTGCTGGGCTTAGTGGAAAGGGGGTGCAAGTAGTAAATGTGGCCTAGGTCCATTTTGAAGTCAGCTACAACCAAGAGTCAATCTCAGCCCTACGTTCCAATGACTAGTCAAGCATCCTATGGCAATGAGCGCGACACGCAGGCATCAGTAATTCAATGCAAAATAAACTGGAATCCTGGCCGTTGAATCTAGGACCAGTCATAGTGATCAACAGTCATAACGTGGGCTGCAAAACACAACACTTCATTTAAGTGTAGTCAGCGTGATCTTGGCCATCCAATGTGATTAAGTCCACAGATCCAAGGGCTATGAAACAAACCACGTGTACATCTATCTTTTAAAAGGAAACAGATTGAATTGTGGCCATTCATTTATTCTCAGTCTGCACGATCAAACGATTTCTATTACACCTGAGTTTCAAACGTGATATGGAGGGAGAACGTACCAGGCGGCGGCCAGAACAACTCCGGTCGTCTTCTCCATTCATCACGCACAGTGCCAGTTCCAAGAACGCACCAAAACTTACAATTTTGCATACCAATCGATTCACCTCATTGTGTAGATCAATAATCCAAGGTTTGTTCCTATTAATTCCCCCTAACATGCCCTAACCGAATCCATCAAATTTCAAGGTGTTATCAAGAAATGCTGCAAACCTCCCCAAAACTTATCCTAAATCCATCTATGAGTCTAGGGGAGCATAAATCAGTGACAATGGTGTGATAAAGATCTTTAAACAGGGTGCTATGGTGAATTTTACATACCTGGTTGAAAGCTTGCACAACACCTCCAATGGCCACGAATCCTTCAAGATAACTGCCAAGAAACACTCCTTGGATCTTCCTCTAGCTATCTGCAACCTCAATTTCGCTTGAAAGTGGAGGAAATCCCAAAATCGAAAATCACTTGATCACCACTTTTTCTCAACTGAATTCAGTTAGTTCTCCCTCCAAAATTGGTTATTTTCAGTTGTGAATGATCATGGAATTATATACAATGGATATTGAGGGTTAGAAAGCCCAATTGAAGCCCATGGAGTCCAATCCCAAAAATCCAACTTTTTCATTTTGAAGCTTTGTGGTTTTGATGAAAACAGAGCTATCATGCTTGTAACTTTGATCATTTTAGTTGCTTATGGTGTAAGGATCATGAATGGCTGAGATTGAAGCCATGAAAGTAAACCAATGGTTGATTTTGCTTTTGTTACTTCAAGATGAAGTAACCTTGAATTTGGCCATGTAAATGACCCCAAACTTGGTTTATGACTTTGTCATTGTTCTTAGAACATTAAGGCACTCAAAATATGCACACATATGCCATGAATTGATTTAATTTGAATTAGATCCAAACTAAGCCTTTTCAAGCTTCCTTTTATGAAACTTTCTTCACACATTCTCCAATTCAAGCCAATTAAATGATGCCTTGAGGTTTTATTGATCAAATGATCCCATTTGGAGCAACTTTCAAGTTGGAAACATTTTCATTTGAGATGGGAAACATTTTCATTTGAGATGTGCAAGATGGTGAAATGGACCTATAATGAAAAGTGACCTATAATCAAAGTTTCCCAAAAAAACCCTGCCTTGCAAGCTTCATATCTTGAGTTCTACAAATCCAATGAGGGACTTCTAGTACTCTTTGGAAAGCTATGATAATAAGGAACAACATTCATGTTTGGGTCAACGATAGGAGATACATCCTTCTAGGTAAAAAATGGCATGGAAGTTGGTTGACTTTCAAGAACCAAAATCACATTCATCTGATGACCTGTAACTTGTCTGCTTCATATCTTGAGTTCTATAAATCCTATCAAGGACTTTTAGCACTCAAAATAAAGCTATGGACATGCTCTACATGTCTCATGTTGGGGTCAAGATGAGTTGAAACTAGCATCTTAAGTTATGTGGTCTTGAAGTTAGGCACTAAACTAGGGGATTTTACACTGTCAAGCTTGGAAACCCTAGCCTAGGAACTTCTCACACTCTTGAGTATCGATGAATTGATATTTGGACAATCTCTCAGGTGTCCACCATATCATTCCATGATCATAGTGCCTTGTAATTGAGTCTCAAACTCCTCCAATTTCACAGTTGATTGAGGGTTGACCAGATGAAAACCCTAATTGCTCCAATCTTGATTGTGGCTTCTTGTACTTTGCATAATCGCTTACCCAAGATCTAAAATGACCCTCAAGGTATCCCATGATCTCTTTCAATGCTTTAACACCCATAACCATGGATTCAATATCACTTGATGACCTTCATAGGCCCCTAAAATAAGAGGTACACCATTATTAACCAACCACTCCTTCAATGAGCTTTGACATTCTTCTGAGGATAATAATCACCTGATAGCTTGAACACAACCCCTTGATTAGGCCTTGATATCTTTCTATTGATAGGCACACCCTTCTCAGTCCCCTGCAAATGGACTATGGTATGCAAATGCTAATGCTAATGATATGCTATGAATGCAATGAAACAAAAGCCAGTTAAAGAAAAAGGTTGGGCAAATTTTGAGGTGCAACACTTGCTGGACCACTCAGACGCATATTGGAACGTGTTTAACCAGAGGGTGGCAATATTGGAGGTGTTGCATTCTTGGACACGTATGACAAAAAAATTATGATTCTGAGGCGCCTTGGCATTTGGGGACACGTTTTGGCAGTGGAATGCAATTTTTTGGTGCCTTGGCATCTTGGATGCATCTGGGGACACATTTTGGTATTGTTTTTAGTCTTTTTGTGTTTCTCCTTGTCTTCGCAACCTGCACCACACTTAAAAATCCTTCAAAGAAGATCAAATGAAATATGGGACACTATTAAGCATCAAAATCTCTAAAACGCTAGTAAACGCAATATAATTGTCTAAATATGGCATGAAAACATCAAAAGAAACTTGAAATTCACTACTAACAACTAATAAAACATTGTAAAAATGATTACTAGTCGCTTATATCCCTAATAGAACCATCAAATATTTAGGTAGAGGTTGATTAGGCTATTCAACTAGGCCAAACATTTGATTAGGTTGGAAAATGGAAGAAGTTAAGACATACCTTGAACTACTTTCTAAGGGACCTTGTATGAGTCAATTGGATCTAATGGTGAAGTCACCATCACTAGATGTTCTGATCTTGAGAAAGAGGATGAAGAGGAGAAATCTAACTTGTTTCCCTTTTGCAGTGGCGGTGGAAGCAGCTTTGGCAGATCTAGTAGACCTGGAATTATACATATAGTAAGAGTTGTTGAATTTAAGATTTTAAGTGAGGAGATCAATAGCTCAATGATTGAAGATCTTTAATCTGAATCTTCGAGGTGAGAATGAAGGTTTCTTGCTAAATTTCATAGAAATAAAAAGTAGATTCCCACTTGCAATGACACTGTTTTGTGAGGAAACTAGAAAAATTAGATATATTAGTGATTGGACTTCCAATGCAGTGCATTGGGCTTTTCGGTACAGAGTTGCGACGGTGTACCTACAAGGTTAACACTTCAAATTTTAAGTCAGTGAGAGAATGAAAAATAGTGAATAATAGAGATAAATTTTAATCATCCGAGTAATGAAGCCTTATTATCTTTATATAGCAAATACAGTTATAACCGTTTCACGGGAAGTGCGGTTTATCATGCTAGAGACCGTATTATTAATCTATATGGTATCTGATGAGCTAAGGGTCCAAATTATGTATGCTCGAGAATATAAAAGTCCTTCATTCTATTGTGTGTCTCTCAATAGCACTCAATTTTGGGCCTCCCATGCTAAGTCTTCTGGGTGGGATAGAACAAATTTAATTTCTAAAAAAACAATGGAGGTGACATATGTTTTTTGTTAAATGTTAAATAAATTAAATGAATTTAATGTAAACTTACTAATAACAACTAAATTCATATAGATTTGGGCTTTAGTTGGTTATGGTTTTTCACATTGGGAAAGATCTATGGTTAAAGGTTAACCATTGTTGATTTTTTTTTTTTAAAATAAAATAAATCATGTGCTTGTGTCACGTCACTAAATTTGGTTACTTAGTTGGCTAAGGGACCAAAAATATGAAATCTTCAAATGTCATAGAGAAAATATGAGCTTTATTACAGAAGAATTTGCAAAAGTTATTCATGATAGGGGTAAAATAAGTATTGTTTCGTTCAGAAAAAAATAAATGGATGCACTTAAAAAATTGATGATCTTGAATAGTGGTGATTGAGATTCATAACTTTCAGATGCGATGGAGTGGGGAGATTTGTAAGTTTAACATTTCAATACTCAAGTAAGTATATAAAAAAAAGAGTGAGAAAATTGAATTTGAAACTTGTTACTTTTATTTAACATCTTTTATATATATTGTAAATATGTGTTGATAAACTCATTATTTGGGAGATAAACTTTTCTTCACTGCTGAGAAAATTGGTTGAGAGCAGACTTGAAATATACCATTTAGATGTATGATGGCCTACCTTCCTTAACAATGAGCTTCAAAAATAATTGAAAAAGAAGATGTAAAATATCATGGGTTTAGGAAACTAGAAATTAATGTGTTGATGCTTTATTGTTGTTAATGGTTGTTGATTTTGTGTGGTTGGATTATTGTCAGGGGTGAACATCGATTTTGTGTGGTTGGATTGTTGGCTTTAGGTTCTTGTGGAATTTGCACTTCAGGAGAAGTAACATCTTGATCATTGCATTCCTCTTGCAAACTGAATCATTCTTGCCACCAAAGGAATTAATCTAAATTTAAGTGTTATCAGCTCAAACCAATAAGAAATTTATAAAAGCCAAGCATACATCATCGTTACAACAACATCAAGGCCAAGAAAACAAACAGTTAAAGTCTTTTCTACAACAATATCTTGAAGCTTCGGCCAACGGTACTTCTACACGAACATGTGTACAATCAATCACCCCAACACAATCTTTAAAATAAAGGTAAAATCGACTTTTTCCATAAATTTCTGCAAGAATACGTAGTAATGAACTACAAGACATACAACATGAACAATAGTCATTTGAAGTCTTTCTCTCCATCTACTTAATGCATTAATTGTTCGATGATCCATTTAACAATTTAAACCTAAATCTAATCAAACAAAAGTGATTATGTTAAAATAGTTTTGTGATCCAATATCAAAATCAGTAGATATAGTTTAAGATGTTGGAAATAAAGCCTTTTGTGTTTAGTGAAAGTGTGTGGGAATATTAGAGGCTTAAAGAGAAACTTGATAGGTAGAAGAATTATTTATGGAAGAGAGAACTTTGTATTTTTCTTGATGCAAAACTGTAGAATTACATCTCTATTTATAATACTCTAAGGAAAACTCTAGACACACTAATTCTAGAGAGTTCTCAACTCTAGGATTTCCAAGACATTCTAGAAAATATTACAACTCTAAGAAATATCTAGACACTCCAAACATTACAAAAGTTTTTTAGAAACATTAATTAAAATTACCTAAGTCCATATTAACTAAGCCTAAAAATCCAAATATGTTTAGGCCCAAACAAAGTTTAATCTTTCAACATCCCCCCTTAAACTTGATTTGTGACTCCAAGCATACTCCTTAGCTTTACGAAAGTTTCCAACTTGAGTGGCTTGGTGAAAATGTCGGCAGCTTGATCTCGAGACATCACATACTTCAACTTCACATCCTACTTCTCGATGCATTATCTTATAAAGTGGTAACGGGTGTCGATGTGTTTACTTCTTTCATGAAATACAAGATTTTTTGACAAAGCAAGTGCTGATTTATTGTCAACACATATTTCCATAGGATTTTCTTGTGGCATTTTTAACTCTTTCAACAAGTTCCTTAGACAAATTGCATGGCAAACACATGATGTAGCGGCAACATATTCGGCTTCACAAGTTGACAGTGTGACGATAGGTTGCTTCTTTGACATCTAAGTGAAAGCAGTATCTCCGATAAAGAACACAAAACCAGTAGTACTCTTTCTATCGTCCAAGTCTCCACTCCAATCGCTATCACTATAGCCAACAATATCATAATTGTTAGAAGAGTAACAGTGTAAGTCAAAGTTTGTTGTACCTTTGATATATCGAAGGATTCTCTTTGCCGCCTTGAAGTGAGTTGTTGTTGGAGCTTCCACGTAACGACTTACGACTCCTACAACATAGAGAATATCCGGCCTTGTACTTATCAAGTAACATAGACTTCCAACCAAACTTTTGTAAAGAGTTGAATCCATAATCTCTCCATTTTCATGCTTACTCAACTTTCTGCCACATTCCATCGAGGTGCCAACCGGATTGGCATCATCCATCTTGAACTTCTTAAGGACTTCTTTTGCATAACCTTCTTGGGTGATAAAAATTCCTTTGTCTTCTTGCTTTACTTCAATGCCAAGATAATATGCCATGAGCCCCATATCTGTCATCTCAAATTCATTTGACGTGTCTTTCTTGAACTCTTCGAACATGCTTAGATTGTTCCCAGTGAAGATCAAGTCATCAACATATAAGCACGCAATCAAAATATCTACACTTTGTGCTTTAATATAGAGTGCATGCTCATATGGATGAAGTTCTTGTCTCGAAAGTACTTGTTAATTCGAACATTCCAAGCTCTCGGTGCTTGCTTGAGTCCGTACAACGCCTTTTTCAACTTGAGGACTTTTTCTTCTTGCCCTTTTACTTCATATCCTTGTGGTTGCTCAATATAAACTTCTTCTTCGAGAAAACCATTCAAGAAGGCCGACTTCACATCCATTTGATAGATTTTCCATTCATTCTGGGCTACCAAAGAAATGATTAGTCTAATAATTTCAAGACGAGCAACGGGGGCAAATACCTCATCATAGTCAATTCCTTGTCTTTGACTATAGCCTTTTGCCACCAGTCTTGCTTTGTATCTCTCCATGTCTCCTTTTGCATTCTTCTTCGCCTTGTACACCCATCTTACTCTGATTGCTTTGTGTCCTCGTGGAAGTGTAGTAAATTCCCACGTATCATTCTTTGTGATTGACTTTATTTCTTCATCCATGGCGTCTCTCCACTTTACATTTTCAACAACTTCTTGATAGCTTAGAGACTCGCAATCACCAAAAATACAAATAAGGTTAATGTCATTTTGGTTTTCGGTTACCTCATAAAGCTCTTCAATGCTCCTTAATCATGGTTTCCTCTCACTTGAGCTTGTTTCATCCAACCTTGGTGTCGGTGAGGCAGGTGATGTAATATGTTCATCTATCATTGGTTGTTCCATTTCATCTTCTTCTTCTTCAAAATCATACCTGTCTTCCTGAACACTCCAACCCTAACAATCTTCTTCTTCAAACTCCATGTCACGACTTATGACAATCTTTCCACTATTTGGATTATAGAGCTTGTACCCTTTGGAGCTTGAGTCGTAAACCACGAATACATACTTCTCACTTTTATCATCAAGCTTTGTTCTCCTATCATCTGGAACGTGGGTATATGCAATTCTTCCAAACACTTTGAGGTGAGAGATCCCTGGCTTCCTTCCATTCCATGCTTCTTGTGGTATCTTGTCATGCACACTTCTTGTTGGGAAACAGTTTGTCAGGTAAACCCCACATGCCACTGCTTCGGCCCAAAACTCTTTCGGCATCTTCTTACTCTTAAGCATGTTTCGCACCATATTAAGTATGGTCCGGTTCTTTCTCTCCACTACTCCATTTTGTTGTGGCGATCTTGGCATTGTTAGTAAGCGGCGGATTCCATGGTCTTCACAATATTTGTTGAACTCATTTGAAGTAAACTCTCCTCCTCGGTCAGATCTCATGGCCTTAATAGAAAGACCACTTTCTTTCTCCACAAGAGCTTTGAACTTCTTAAAATTTTCAAACACTTCTGACTTCTCCTTCAAGAAATAAACTCACGTTTTTCTAGAATAATCATCAATAAATAGGAGAAAGTATTTATTCTTACCAAAAGAGTTTGGATTGATTGGTCCACAGACATCAGTGTGTATGAGCTCTAGTGGTTTTGTCGCTCTTGATGTTGATTCCTTTGGAAAGCTTTTTCGGAATTGCTTCCCAATTAGACATCCTTCACATAGTTGGTCTGGGTGGTTTATCCTAGGCAAGCCTTTCACCATCTCCTTATTTGACAAACATTCTAGACTACCGAAGTTGAGGTGTCCAAATTGTAGATGCCATAGCCACGAAGAGTCGGTATAGCAGGCCTTGAGACACTTTGCCACATCATTTTGAATGTTCAAAAGGAACATTCTATTCTTTGACATAGGCACCTTAGCAATAAGGTTATGCCCACAATGTCTTAAGAAAAGACTATGTTCTTTCAAGTGGATGTCTTATCCTTTCTCCAATAATTGTCCCAAACTCAAAATATTATTTTTCATGTTAGGAACATAGTAGACATTAGATATGAATTGATGACTCTCATTCTTTAAGCGTATGAGAATTTTAGCTTTTCCTTTGACCGGTATCTTTGAGTCATCTCCAAATGAGACATTTCCAGTTGTCGCTTCATTGATCTCTATGAACATGCTTCGATCGCTGCACATGTGGTTGCTTGCGCTGGTGTCGAGGTACCACTTGTTTCTTTTCTCTTCAAATTGGTTTTGGCACACGAGCAACAAAGTTTCTTCTTCTCCACCTTTTTCTTCTACAAAGTTAGCTTTCTCCATAACCTTCTTTGAGAATCTACACTCAGATGCATAGTGACCGGTTTTGTTGCAATTGAAGCACTTGATTTGTAACTTGTTGCACCTTGACCATGAATTTCCATTTCCACGACCTCTTGTTGATTGTGGATTCCAACTTCTTTCTCCACTGTTGAAGTTGTTGGAGTAGTTGTTGTAACTGACTCTTCTTTCTCCTTCATGTCCTCGTCCACGTCCATGTCCACGGTGTTGGCCACGACCTTGTCCTCTTTGACTCTTGTAATTCGCATAGTTTGCTTCCTTTGCATTAAGTTGTAGTAGTTGCTCCATAATATCCTTTTGTTTAGTTTTTCTCTTTTGTTTTTCTTCGTATGCTTGTAAGGAACCCATAAGTTGCTCAATAGTCATGGTGTTTAATACTTTGTTTTCTTCAATGTTGGTAACAATGAAGTCAAAACTTGGATTTGAAGTGCGAAGTATTTTCTCTATGACTTTCACCTCATCAACATCTTCACCATTTCTTTTAAGTTGATTGACTACGGACAATACTCGAGAAAAATAATCAGAGATTGATTCAGACTCTTTCATAAATAAACATCCAAACTCACCTCTAAGAGTTTGAAGACGAATCTCTTTTACTTGCTCCACTCCTTTGTTACAAGTTTGAAGCTTGTCCCATGCTTCTTTGGCCTTCAATGCATTGGAGATCTTCTCAAATGTATCTTCATCCACCGATTGATAAATGAGGAAAATAGCTTTCTTATCTCTCTTTCTTGACTCCTTTAATGTCTCCTTTACACCTTGGCTTAAGGAGGCTTCATCTTGCTCCTTGAAGCCTTTCTCAATGATATTCCACACATCTTGAGCTCCTAGTAGCGCCTTCATCTTAATTTTCATAGTTGTACTTTGTGAGCATCGACATTTGAAAAGGGAAACCTCCATTCGCCATCTTTTGAGGACCTTCAAGCTCTGATGCCACTTTGTTGGAAATAAAGCCTTTTGTGTTTAGTGAAAGTGTGTGGGAATATTAGAGGCTTAAAGAGAAACTTGATAGGTAGAAGAATTATTTATGGAAGAGAGAACTTTGTATTTTTCTTGATGCAAAACTGTAGAATTACATCTCTATTTATAATACTCTAAGGAAAACTCTAGACACACTAATTCTAGAGAGTTCTCAACTCTAGGATTTTCAAGAGCATTCTAGAAAATATTACAACTCTAAGAAATATCTAGACACTCTAAACATTACAAAAGTTTTCTAGAAACATTAATTAAAATTATCTAAGTTCAAATAACTAAGCCCAAAAATCCAAATATGTTTAGGCCCAAATCAAGTTTAATCTTTCAACATAAGAGAGAGTGTTGAAGCTTTTATTACTTATTATAATAACAATAAAATTATTGTTTCCATCAAAACCAATAGCTAGCTACTTCTTCACACCACTAATTTTTAGAAATATTATATACTACAGACCTATAAAGCACGAACATAATACGAGTATGAGATACAATATATATCCAATACATCAATACATTACAAATTGAAAAAGATTAAATACAGTACATTACGAACATAATACGAGAAGTATTAGATTTTTTTTAAATAAATAATTTTGAATACTTCTTGGATGGAACTGAATGTATGGATGTATCATATACGATTTGGCAAAAATTTTGAACATAGTCACAGACAAAAGCATTGTAGGAAGAAGTAGATTTTCAAACTGTTCCTAGTATGAACATGTGGCGAAGTAAGAATGAGAGATTCGTACTATGAGAGAGAGAGAGAGAGAGAGATGCGAGGGACTATAGAGAGTCACCGTTGCGAGTGAGAGAGAGACCTCGTGGAAGATCGTCGAACTCGTGAGAGATGAAAGAGAGGTGACACATTAAGTGAGGGAGAAGTGAAAGATTGTAGAGGGATTGAGTGTTGTGGTGAAATTAAGGTTATGTATAAAATTGGAAAATTGAAATTATTGTGAGAAAAAAATTGTGAATTCATTCCTAAAACTCCCCAATATCGAGGGAAGTAAAAAATGGGTTAAATGAGAGTTTTAGAGGGTTCAAAACCTTTTTTTAACTCTCAAACAAGGGGTTTATTGTCCCACAAGTCCCCCATTCCCCTCCTCTCTAAAACTCATCTATGCTAAGAACACTCACATGTTAAAAATGTCTTTAACACTCATTTTTATTGAATGAAATATATGTGAGTCTCCTATTTTAAAATGGATTACATGTGGTAGAATATATATGTGTTTCTCTCAATAAAAAATGTGTGTCAAAAGAATATTGTTATCTTTAATTTAAATATAAATATTATGAACTTACAATTTGTTTTAATAATGATTTTTATAATTGTACATATTTCTGTTTTAAAATAAATCTTAAATAAATTTAATAAAAAATAATTTAAATAAATTTTTTAAGATAAAAGAATTACTATTTTTGAAATTTTTACCTAAATAATCCACTTGTTTAAAAAAAAAATCTCAAAATACCTAATTTTTCAATTTATTTCTCAAAATACTCCACTTTGGGGGTGTGATAGAGAGGTAGCGTCATGTCAATTGGCGACTGCTTATTGGACTTAAGTGGTGTCGCCAATTGGATTGGAGACACTATATGGTTTTGCGAATCAAATTGACGACAGGGTGTTAAACATACAACGATGTTGCCAATTCATTTGGAGACAGGGTGCATTGTGTAATTTTTTTTAACAAAAATAAATAATATTAATCATTAATTAAAAATAATATTACGTAAATTAATGTTGGCGACCAGGTTGGTCATACCGGCCAGCAGTTCCACATTCCCTAGGCATCCTCACTCGTTGTACTCACCCCGCCTCGTTGTTGATTCACTCCACGTGTTTGAGGAGTTGAAATCTCAGGAACATCCTTAGTTGATTCCAAAGAATTTCTTGCATTTCCATGAGGTCTTGTGTGGTGAAATTGAGCGTGCGACCCATGCCATAGTAGTTCGGATGTGATGAAGGGGTCATTGTGTGCTGCTTGGATGATTGAAGGGGGACATTGGTGTGAAGGCTTCGTTGGTAAAAGGTTGAAATGATATTGGTGTTTGAAAGTCATAAGGTTGTTGTGATGTTTATATGCGTAAGCTAGGGTATGATGTCTGAGTTTTTTGGCTATGGAAGATGTTTCGGCGTTATGGCTATGGTATAATGTACCCTCATTTTGGCTATATCTTGATGTTATGTTGGGAGCATAGCCATATTACGTTTTCTGATAATAGTCATTTTTTGTTGAAGATGGTATGGGGGACACTCTTGGTATTATGGTTGGGTGTTTGGCATGTTTGGATGGTGGATTTGTGTGTTAGTGGGTTGGTAATTCTATTGGGTAGGAGGTTGTGAGTAACATGGTCGATAATTTCCGAATGGGTTAGATGTTGAAGCTTCTTGTGTGTAGGTGGTTTGTCGTAGATCCTATAGATACCTCTCTTTGGAAACAAACTCAATTGCAACTGATCTATACTAAGCCATATAATTATTAGTTGGTATAGACGGGGTTACCATCACTGGGTCATGTAAGACATGGACGTGGTGGTTCTTCCAAATATGACACTCAGATTTTGCAAAATCCTTCTAGCCAGGTGTCATACCCTAAATTTGCCCGTTCTTTTTTTTTTTTGATCAAAGGCATTGGTACAAACCATCTGAGGGTTTTCAAGAAGTTTTGAGGTTTCATCATTGTTAAAGGCATGAGGTATAAGTTGGTTGAGCACCTCAGGGATCATGGTGGAGCTGGAATGATCACCTGGTTCATCGGCACAATGCCCAAGCAAGAAAGTTGAAATTAGGGTTTCAATTTTAATCAGGATAAATTTGTTTTCGAGGGCAAGAATTATTTCAATGGTCATCCATATGTCCTAAGGTGTGTGGGGATGGGAGATTGACCATCAATTTTAATCAGAAGGGTTTCAATCGATCAGTCAATTGAAAATCAAGAGATTGGGGAAAAAGTCAACTGTGCAGTGAAAAAAGTCAACTCCTGACTTTTTAGGTCAAGATCATGTTCCTCAAGTTAAATATGACCAATGGATGGAATTTGATAAAGAAAAGTCAAGGGAATCATGAAAATTTAAGAATTGTTGAAAGTTTCCATTTTAAGGCAATTAGGGTTTTAGAACTTTCTATTTATGGAAAGTTTTATGTTTTGAACAACCATATTCAAAGCCTTTTTTCTTCATTATTTAGGTTTCAAATGAACTTGGATCAAACATCAAAGTTGTTCCTTGTATTTTAAGCTTTCTTTTGAGTACCAATTCATAATCATATGATATTTGGAGCTCAAGTTATGATCAATCAAAGTTGGAGATTTCAATGATTTCAAAAGTTGTTAAGTTTAAGTAGATTTTTGCACTACTTTGCAAGCCAATTTTCATCACCTTTTCGATGTTAAATGAAGCTTTGTCCCAAATGAAAGTTGTAGAGTATGTTCCAAGCTTTCCAAAGAGTACAAGAAGTCCTCAATATGATTTGTGAAGCTCAAGTTATGGATGTGCAAAGTTGAGGAAAAATGAGCCAAATCTATAACTTAGATTTTTTCTAAGTTATTTCTGGACAGCTATCATGACATGATTTTCAACAACATTTTTCATGGTCTTCCAATCCTCAAATTAAGTTGACCCCAACATGAAATTTGTTCTACTCCATGTCCTCTTTCATTTGAGCACAAGACATAAACATTTGGAGTTGTGTGCACAAAGATATCATGGTCCAAAGTGGCTGACTTGAACATTTTCACAAGGCATAAAATATGACCAACTAGCATGTTTATGTATCTCAGCTTACAATATTGATGCCATTATCCAAATCATGCACATGGGGTACAACATTGGGAGCTACCTAACTTTTCCCAAATTGGACTAACACAAGTTTGTACCATTTTGCCCCAGTTTTGAGTCTTAGCCAAAAGGGGTGAAAGACAAAGTGGTTGCCCAATGTTCTGATCCCTTGCAGCTACCTTATGCTGCTCATTTCATAGAGACAAAGACAAGTCCATGAGCAAGCTTGCTGAGATCAAAATCCATCATTCACCATTAATTCAAAAACAACCATGGAGATGAAAATCTGGCCATTCAAACCCTACCATGTGGAAACTCTTTCAAACCTGACTGGATTCCATATTTAAGACCCAATATCAGTCAACAGAAACCCTAGCCACCAGTTTGCATTGAGAAACCAAAAAACTCTCATTTGGTAAACCATTTCAAAACCCTCAAAAAACCTAAAAATCTGTCTGGGATAGTTAGCTGGCTAAGACCATTTCCATACATAAAAACTCACCACAAACCATCTTCACAACCCACACATGATCTTTGGAAGGTGTTCAAAACATTAAACCAGTCAAAACACCACCACTCAAAAAGTCAACCTTCTACCTAACAAACTTTGACCTTTTACTCAAAATAGACCTAGCTGTCAACTGTTTTATCTGTGAATTATTGGAGTTGTTGTCTTGCATCCTAGGAGCATTTGCAGGCTGTGTAAAGGGAAGGGTCCTAGGTTTTCTTGGCTGCTAGCATAGTGAGGTCTACAAGAGGTATGGTTTCAAACCCTACCCTTGATATGCATCATGTTCATGTTTTGTGTTTTGTTGTATTTAGTTGTAACTTTCCTGTCAAAATACATGAGATCAATAACATGTGCATTAGTTGATTGGAATGTCATTAAGGTGGCTTATGTTTGTTTTTACCTTTGTAAAAGTATGTTGTTGGGATAAATGTTGAGTTTAGAGTTTTGGTTTTGTTCTGTCAGCTTAACCACCTAACTGTTTTGAAAGTTGTTAACAAGAGAGGTTTTAGTTAGATGCTTCAATAGTGAATCTTGTTATGCTTAACTTATATCATTGTTGAGATTTAAAGTTGGTTTTGCCTAGGTTATATGTTTGGCCTTGTGATTGTCATTAAAGTTTCATGATTGCATAAATGACTGCCGTTGGAGTGTGCATAGAACTGTCAAGGATTTTAAGACCTTGGAACTTCCTTTGGTTTTTTCAAATTCATTTGGTTTGGGCTCATTGCATACAGGTTAAATTTTTGGTCTGAGAACAGTCTGCATAGGTTCATGCTAACTTTCAAATTATTGTGAATTTGTTAGTGTTTTATTTCTGTCAGCATATTGTTTTGAGGTTTATGGACCTTTTGTGCTATCAAAACCTCATTTGTATTTTCAAAAAGGCCTTGACTATTTGAGTGTGTGCTTTGTTGGTTTTCAAATTTAAAGAACAGTGGTGTGCCATGTTGCTTTTACCTCCTGTCATGAACTTGTAAACTGATCACATGATTGAAGCTTTAAGGATATTTGTTTAGGTGGTTTGAGCATTGGTTTGTTTGAGTTCTTGATCATTACTGTCAAAATCTTTTGTGTTGTGCTTGGTTTATGTTAACTGTCATAGGGCTGCTATCAATCACTAGGTTGAAAGGATTCATTCTGAATTAGTGATGATCACATAGTCATGCTTACACCTTTTGTTTTGTGCCAACTGTTGGGATACATACATGTTTCTCTTGCTTTGTGACTGTTTGTGTTAGAATTCACCTGTGTTTTTTTTTTTGAAATTATGGTTGAATTGAGGTGGTTCAAATACTTACTTGTGTTGAATAAATGTTTGTATTGTGATGACAAACCTAGTCTGCATGTTTAAAGGTTTGATTGTTGTTTCAAACTCCATTTACTGTCCACAATTTTGGTGAGAGGTTTGTCAGCTTAGGTTCTTATCAGAATTTGTGTAGGATCATCTCGTGTCTTGTGTCTAGGTGTAGGTTGATTTGGTTTTAAGGTTTTTGTACAGGTTTTTCTACTGTTAAAGACATCGGTAAGTGTACTGATGAGTTGGTATGGTACCATTACCTAATGCTTGCTAACATCTGTTTTCACTTCATTTCTCTTTTTTCCCCAAGTTGTTGCAGCTGTGACTGTTGATTGAAATCCATTTTGAGTTGTTAAAGACCTTTGGCTTCGACTGTAACTGTGATGGCTTAGACTGTCATTCATTTCCCATAGGTTTGAGGGGTGCTGCCAGTTTGTGAGCTGTTCAAGTTCATGCTGGCGTGTCTATAGTTTGTGGACTCTTGCGGTTGAGGTGCTCCATGTAACACCCATTTTATTTATTTAGTCATTTTGGTGTTAATTTAATTATTTTATGTTGGTGTGCCCTTAGGTGGGGTGTGTTGGTATGTGATTGGTGAGTATCCTTGATATATAAGGATCATTGGTGGTGTGGAGATAATAATATAATAGTTAATAGTAATATTGGTGGTATTATTATTATTATTATTATTATTATTATTATTATTATTATCATTATTATTATTATTATTATTATCATCGGTATGAATATTATTATTGGTGGGTGTCCCTGATATGGGAGGATTATTGGTGGTGTTTTGGTGAATATAATAATATAGTGTATAATATTGATATTGGTGGGAATATTATTATTATTATTATATTGATTATAGTTACTATTGTTATTAACATTATTATTATTTTGGTGAGATAATAATAGGATTATTATTACTATTATTATTATTATTACTTTATTAAAGTTATTAACATTATTATTATTTTGGTGAGATAATAATAGGATTATTATTACTATTATTATTATTATTATTATTATTTTATTAAGTTATTAACATTATTATTATTTTGGTGAGATAATAATAGGATTATTATTACTATTATTATTATTATTATTATTATTATTATTATTATTATTTTTTATTATTATTATTATTAAGTTATTATTATTATTATTGGGATTAGAGAATTAAAATAGAAACGTAAGGGATTAGTAGTTTTACGATACATTGTGAGAAGTTAGAGAAAGTGGAAAAAGAACGATAGAAAGGAGAGAACGGAAAAGGGAACGGAAAAGGGAGCAAAGAACGAAGGATACAGGGGAAAATCAAAATTGGCCAAACCTTGGAGGGTTCTTTCATCGATCAACCGATTAACAAGGTAAGGGGGGAGAAACTTGATTTGGGATGGTATATACATGTATAGGGTAGAGGGGATTCCTTAACCCCGTAGGAAAATTCCGATCTATGAAGTTTTATATTGGCATGCTTGTTATTATTGTTGCTAATGATAAATTGATGCTTGACATTGATGAATTGTTGATTGGTATTGGTGAATTTGGTGTATATATATTATGGTGATGTTAGTGAAATTATATGTTGTTACTGCAGTGTTGATAGTAAATATAAATAGAGTTTTGGTGAGATTCTGTGTTGTTACTGTAGTGTGGGTAACGACCATGGTTATAGCTTTGGGGAAAATTATATGTTGTTACTGCACTGTTGATAGTAAATATAAATAGAGTTTTTGTGAGATTCTGTGTTGTTACTGTAGTGTGGGTAACGACCATGATTATAGCTTTGGGGAAAATTATATGTTGTTACTGTAGTGTTGATAGTAAATATAAATAGAGTTTTGGTGAGATTCTGTGTTGTTACTGTAGTGTGGGTAATGACCATGATTATAGCTTTGGGGAAAATTATATGTTGTTACTGCAGTGTTGATAGTAAATATAAATAGAGTTTTGGTGAGATTTGGTGTTGTTACTATAGTGTTGGTAATGACCAGGATTATAGCTTTAGGAAAATTATGAGTTGTTCCCTGTGATGTTGTTAGTGACTATGGTTAGGACCTTGGTGAGATTCAGAGTGACTCTGAAGTGTCGGTAATGTACCGTAATGTTGGTTCTAGAGTAGGAAGTATAGGATAATTGGTAAGTATAATGTTTATTGGTGTGTTTGTGTTTGATGATAACTAGTAATTGGTAGTGATGGAGTATAAGTCAATGTTAATGAATTGGTGTTTTGGGATGATTTGGCATATAGGGCATATAGGGTGTTTTACAGTTTTTAGGGAAAATTCCGTATGGCTTTTGAGGTATCGGTAAAGTGTGTAGGTGATGATTTTGGGAATAGGAATTAGAAACCTATTGGTTACGGTAATGTGCAAGATTGGTACTAGAATAGACTGAGGATCCGAGTTGAGATGATAGGTACAGTTTGGCCTTGATGCACTGTAAGAATGATGAGTGTGGGAACTAACCTGTGTACTTGGTGATAGTACATGTTTCCCGTAATAATGACTGGTGGGCAATTAGTTGATATATATGTGGGTAGTGATCAGTGGGATCGTGTATTCCCCGAGTGTTGAGATGTGTTTATATATGGTGTTAGAGTGTGAACTCGTTTAATATCTAATTTAATTAAAATGAATGATGGGTGTATCATGTATATGATTATGGTGCAGTGATCAGTAGGATCGTGTATTCCCCGAGTGTTGGGATGTGTTCATACTTGGTGTTAGAATGTGAGATTGCTCACTGTGTGAATTGATTTATATGGTGTTGGTGTATGTTATATCTGTACATATATGCATTAATGTATGATGATATGATCAGGAGGATCGTGTGCACGTTGAGTGCCTAAATATATTAGTTATGCATTGGTGTGTGCATATCATGGTGTTTTGGTGGGATGAATCATGTCTCAGGAGGAGCGTAAGTGATTCATCCGTACTCCTTTGTGGAGAATGGTGGGGGATAGATCATGTCTCAGGAGGAGCGTAAGTGATCTATCCAGGTTCGATTGAATGAACCAATGAGTCGGTACCGCATGCATGGTGTTGAGTTGCATATTTGCATTATAATATGTTATATTGTAATTTGAACAGTAGGTTCGTCATATGGAGTTGTTGGGGGTGAATATTGGTGTGTTGGTGTGTTTTACTACCTTATTTACATGTATTACATTACCATTATATTCTGATCATTATTTCTCACCCCTTTGTTGTTGTTGTGGTCTGTGCTTCTTCAGAAGTACAGATAATCCAGGTGTTTAGCTAGCTTGGATATTGGTGTGACCGTCGAGTCTAGGATGCTCTGATACGTAACACGGGATATGGGTGTTGTAATTGTTTTATGTCAAACTTATTGTAATCCTGTGACGTATCATGAATTTGATGTATTTTATTTTATTAAACAAATTCCGCTGTATTATTTTGAAAAGAATGAATAAAGTATTTTTATAAGATTTGGAGATGTGATATCCCACTTTTTGGTGAAAACTCTGATTATTATTATAATATCTATATTTTATTTAATACGGGAAGTGGGGTGTTACACTCCACCCTTGTTTTGGCGTTTGCTTAGTGTTAGGCATGCTCCCTTAGGCATTAAAGATCATGCTTTTGAGCTTTTAGTCTGGGTCAGAGTCGAAGGTCAGTTTGGTTGAATTGTGTTCATTTTCTAGGTTTGAGTTTGGCCAGCTAGTTGTTGCCTTATTAAGTTTCTTCTAGGAAGTTGGTGAATTGCTACTGATGATCATCTGAGGCAAGCTTGTAACTGGACTATTGTTTTTGAATGTTTAGGTTTTTTAACACAGTGTAGTATAGTTTGCTTTAAGCTTTTTGTGCTGGTTAACCATTAGCAGCTTGTTAGTGCTTTGGGAAGGCTTAATTGAGATGGAGGGTAATTGCTTCAATTCATGACAGTTTGCAGTTTAGATTTCATTAGCATGATGTTTTGATGCTCAGCTTACTGTCCAAATTTGTGATTAGATTAAGCCAACATTGATTCCCATCAAGACCATGTTTAAACCCCTTATTTTGGCTGATGCTTTGAGGTAGAGTTCAATATCTTTTGCAGTGAGTCCTTGATCATTTACAGCTTGGTTTGGTTTTGCTTTTGTCAAGGTATTTCAATATTGTTCTGCTTGAGAAGTTGGAAACTATTACTTAAGTAAACCAATTGGATTGAACATTGTCTTGGTGACCTAACTGATCTAATGTGAGCTTATCTATACTACTCATACCACTAAGGTTTGATTCTGCATTTCATCAAAGAGCTTATGACTACTTTCCGAAAGGTGGCTTCTATTTTGATATGTAACTTGGGTTTTGATGGTTGATGGTTGTCACTGTTAGATTTATTAGAACAGGTTTAGTTTCAATTAGTGGACCTATTGTACTCTTGTTGTATCTGCTGTCCACATTGCTTTTAGGATGTTTAGTTTGGATCCTCATCAGTTTGCTTTAATACCTCTAGGAGCTCACTGCATACTTGACTCCTTTGGTGTGGTTTAGGTAGTTAGATGAGTTTTAACTTTACTTTGGGTGGCTGTAAAGCCAATACTGATTGGGTTGGTGATGTTGCTGTCAGCTCTTTACTCTGAGTTTTTTTTAAAAAAAAACCTCTGTTGTCATGTAAGGTTGCATTTTGTTACTGTTGCATTGGTATGCATTGAGTGCATGATTGTTGGCATTTTAGATTGAAATTTGATTGTTACCTTTATGTATTAATTTAACATTGTAATGGTGCTGCACAATTAGCTCACTAGGTTGATAGTTTGGATAATTACATTAGGATCTATGACAGAAATTCGATTCCCCTCTTAATTTTTTCCATAAGATTTGTGTTTACAACTTGCACAGCCCCTTGTTTGATCTTGAAGATTGTTGCTTTGATCCTCTTGTGTTGTTCATAAGCAAATCACGCTTTTCATGGCAACTCACATACCAACTTTTTGCCTTGTTTGATCTTGAAGATTGTTTCTTTTTATTTATTTCTTCATGTTTTATCTTTTCTTTTTCATTTTCCAGTACTTTTCGCGTATGCATATGTGGTTGAGTTGGTTTATGTTTTCAGCTTGTCACCCCAAGGTCTTGGGTTCAAACCTTGGGGAAGCAATTTCTCTTTTTTATGACTTTGTTCTTTTTATTTCTTTTTTTATTTTTCTTTTCTTATTTATATTCCATTTATTTAAAATTAGTATTTAGATATTTAAAAAATCTTAAATTTTTTTTTATGTTTTGATATATTAATTTATTTTTCTATCTCTTTTTATTTTCATTTATTCTTTTCTCTCGATTTTGGGCTTTTTAGTCCGTCTTAAAACATTTCCTAAAACAATTATCTTTCTATTGAATTAAAAAGAGAGGATTGGGTGTAGACCTCTTCCTCTCCGAGTGTCGAGATACTCACTGTAGTGTGGGTGGTTTAGACACTCGTCTTTCAATGCGAAGACGCTTTCATTTTCAAGCCTTCCCTTCTAAAAAATTCGGGGCGTTTTTATTTTCTTTTTATTTATTTCTTCATGTTTTATCTTTTCTTTTTCATTTTCCATTACTTTCCACGTATGCATATGTGGTTGAGTTGGTTTATGTTTTCAGCTTGTCACCCCAAAGTCTTGGGTTCAAACCTTGGGGAAGCAATTTCTCTTTTTTATGACTTTGTTCTTTTTATTTCTTTTTTTTATTTTTCTTTTCTTATTTATATTCCATTTATTTAAAATTAGTATTTAGATATTTAAAAAATCTTAAAATTTTTTTTTTTATGTTTTGATATATTAATTTATTTTTCTATCTCTTTTTATTTTCATTTATTCTTTTCTCTCGATTTTGGGCTTTTTAGTCCGTCTTAAAACATTTCCTAAAACAATTATCTTTCTATTGAATTAAAAAGAGAGGATTGGGTGTAGACCTCTTCCTCTCCGAGTGTCGAGATACTCACTGTAGTGTGGGTGGTTTAGTCACTCGTCTTTCAATGCGAAGGCGCTTTCATTTTCAAGCCTTCCCTTTTAAAAAATTCGGTCTCGTACCGAGTCCATTTTCAAATCTCTTCAATAAGAAAATAAAATTATCTTTGTATTGAATTAAAAAGAGAGGATTGGGTGTAGACCTCCTCCTCTCCGAGTGTCGAGATGCTCACTATAGTGTGGGTGGTTTAAACACTCGTCTTTCAATACGAAGACACTTTCATTTTCAAACCTTCCCTTCTAAAACCTCGGCCCGGCGCCGAGTGCATTTTCAAAATCCCTTTCAATAAGAATCAACTTCTCTTTGTATTGGACTAAAGAGAAAGGATTAAGTGTAGACTTCTTCCTTTCCGAGTGTCGAGATGCTCACTGTAGTGTGGGTGGTTTAGACACTCGTCTTTCAATACGAAGACGCAACTTCTTCCACCACCTCTTCTTTCACAACTCCTCTCCGAAATCTTTCTCACCTAAAACCTCGGTCCCGCACCGAGTGCATTTTCAAACTCTTTTTATAACAAATACTTGAATGGTCGTGGAGTGGTTAGCCGTAGGCCTTCTTCTATCCCGAGTGCTTGACGTTTACTGTAGGGTTCTCTGTCGCGAAAGCACTTACCATTCAAAACCAAAAACATCTTTAATAAGAGAACGAAGTTCTCTTCATATTGAATTAAAGAGAAAGGATTAAGTGTAGTCTTCTTCTTCTCCGAGTGTTGGGATGCTCACTGTAGTGGGGGTGGTTTCGATACTCGTCTTTCAATACGAAGATGCTACGTTCGCCACACCATTTCATAACAAAAACTTTGAGATAAAGAATTGGGTACTGCCCGTAAGGGGTTACTATTCGAGGACTTATCTCTCCCCTAAAAAACAACCTCACAAATCAAATGTGACATCTTACCTCGCATGGCGAAAACCTAATCATTTCAAAAAGGATATGTTACATCCGTTCTACTGCAAACAGTTGTTGCACCCCAAAATTTGCCCTCTTTCAAGGCTTGACTCATTTCTTCATTTCTTTCAAATTCAATGACATAAAGGAAATCCATCATGAATTCAAGATTAAAGGCAAGAATATTATAAAGAGAAGTTTTGTGACATTACAAGAATGTCATTTGTTGCAAGATTTTCAACTCTAAGTAATGTTTAGAAATTAATTTGTTTCTAATACTTCATTCAAGTCTCTAGTCAAATTCATGTTATGGTAATGCCACACCAAGTCTACATTATGCTTACAAACATCCAAGAAACATGCAAGGATTAAATCAACATTGGAATGTTTTAGGACCAAGAGTATGCATGTTTAATCATGGCAAAACAGTTCCATGCAAGAAGTGACAAATTTCTTCATGTCACAAGATCACATGTCACAAGACCAAGGGAATAGCACATGATAATGCATCTAAATATTAGAATTTGAAATTCTATCCAAAAAGTAGTAGCATTGACCACAAGGGTATGTCCAAGCATAAGCCAACAAAAGGTCACAAGACACAAAGTGCTGCAGAAAAAAGGCCTAGCAATAGTGCAGAAAATACAGCATAGCAACATACATGGAAATGGAAAGAAAGAGAGTGACATGAAGAAAGTTACCTTGGACATTTCTAAGTAAGGATTTGAAGTCTTGAAGGAAGAGTAAACCCTAATCTGCTGAGATAAGATAGGAGAGGGGGCTGCAAACACATTCACTATCATTCATATACACAAGATTGAGAGAGTAAGAGAGAAGAGAAAAACAGAAAATAGTGAGAGCAACACACATTGCAAAGAAAACCAGAAAAATAGTAAGAGAGAAAACCGAAAAAAGGAGTTCCATAGAAAGACAAGGAACTTTTGAAGAAACAAAACCTTCACAACATAGAGGGAAGAGGAGTAAGGTACATTCAACCAAGACCAAGGAGGACTTGCAAGAAGGATAGGAAGCTCTTGGGTATCCATTTCCTCCAACCTTTCTCTCTTTATATTTTTGCTATTTACATTCATTTCGTTTACTCTTTTATGTGTTGTTGTATTGTATGCATCATGTAAGGTTCTAAGGGACCAAGAAACCCTTTGAAAGAACCACAAAAAGAAGCAAAAAATAAGAGAAAAGTTTGGATTTTTCTTCTGGTAGCCCAACATGGGCCGTGTCACACGACACGACCGGCCGTGTTGCATCCCTGTGTGACTTTTCAAAGCGTAAAATGCCCAGAACACATGACACGGGCAGTGTCACACAACACGGCCACTCGTGTCTCACAACACGGGCCGTGTCACACAACACGGCCACCCGTGTCACACAACACGACCACCCGTGTCACACTTCTGTTTGCCCTAAAACATCATTTTTCACCCAGACTTTACAACACGGGCCGTGTCACACAACACGGCCACCCGTGTTGCACCTCTGTCATGCCCTAAAAACTCACATTGCAGGTACCCTATGACACGGGCCGTGTCATACAACACGGACACCCGTGTTACCCCGCTGTTTTCCACTTATTTTTGTTATTTTTACCTCCAAAAAAATTTTTATTGCATGTCTCGATTTTTTTTTTTAGCCGACTAATCCCATATGTTGTATGATTTTAGTAGGAATGTTGCTATTGTCCTTGGTGACTTTTGATTCCAAAAACCATTTTCAAAAGCAAACTCTCGATTTTATCGAGCCATTTTTAACCCTTGTAAGTCGGCCACCTTGTGCGTCCGCCATCGACCTTGCTCGCTTCACCTCAAACCTTTTTAAACAATTAAATCCTTGACCCAACGTCAAGCGAATTTTCTCAAACGATTGTTAAGCCAACTCACCATATTTAACAAAACGATAAAGTTCACTTTGTATTGAACTAAAGAGAGAGGATTGAGTGTAGACTTCTTCCTCTCCGAGTGTTGGGATGCTCACTGTAGTGTGGGTGGTTTTGACACTCGTCTTTCAATACGAAGATGTTTTCATCCACACCTTTTTCTCCTAAAAAAACCTCGTCCCCGTACCGAGTGCATTTTCAAAACACTTACAATAAATAAATCGATTCTCTTTATTGAACTAAAGAGAGAGGATTGAGTGTAGACTTCTTCCTCTCCGAGTGTTGGGATATTCACTGTAGTGTGGGTGGTCTCGATACTCGTCTTTCAATACGAAGACGTGACTTTATCCGCCACCCATCTCCCTCTACAACTTCTTTCCGCAACCTTTGTCATCTAAAACCTCGGTCCCGTACCGAGCGCATTTTTAAACTCTTTTCATAACAAAAATTTGAATGGTCGTGGAGTGGTTAGGCGTAGGCCTTCTCCTATCCCGAGTGCTGACGTTTACCGTAGGGTTCTCTGTCGCAAAAGCATTTACCATTCAAAACCAAAAACACTTTAATAAGAGAATGAAGTTCTCTTTGTATTGAACTAAAAAGAGAGGATTAAGTGTAGACTTCTTCCTCTCCGAGTGTCGAGATGCTCACTGTAGTGTGTGTGGTTTTGATACTCGTCTTTCAATACGAAGACGCTATGTTCGCCACACCCTTTCATAACAAAAACTTTGAGATAAAGAATTGGGTACTACCCGTAGGGGTTACTATCCGAGGACCTATCTCGCCCCTAAAAAACAATTCAACAAATCAAATGTGATATTTTGCCTCGCATGGCGAAAATTTATCTTTCGAAAAGGATATGATACGTCCGTTCTACCGCAAACAGGTAATGCCTAAGTCTCCAACGAGCGAGCAGCAATACACCTAACTGCTAGAATGCGTACGATAGCATCATCCATAAAAACATCAACAAATCGTAGGCCGAACTACGGCTGCTCTGATTCTTTACTTCTTCAAGTAAAGATACGTAGGCACAAGGGCCACAATCCTTGGCGAGCACAATCCCTTATATCCATAGTTTCCCGAACTACGTCGACTCTGACTTTCTCATGTCTGCTGAGAATACGTAGGCCTAGGACCGCGAAGTCCTACCGAGTCCGTTCTTTCTCTTCCTTCCCCTGTTATCTCTCTTTTCCCAATTTCTAACCTTTCCCTCTATCCTTTGGAACACTCTTTTATAGCATAATTTTTAAGCAAATAAATCACACACGACAAACAAATGGTTCCCATCGAGTACGATGGATGCGAGGGGTGCTAATACCTTCCCTTCGCATAACCGGCTTCTGAGCCTGTTCTTGGTTGCGAGACCATCTTATCCGTTCTTTTCTTGAGGTTTTCTCGATATTTTCCTTTCCCCTTATGGGATAAATAAAATTCGGTGGCGACTCTTCTGTCCTTTCCTTTTCGCCTTCCCCGTCGTTGCGCGTATTTTTCGAGTAGCGACAACAGTTAACGCAAAAGTCTCCTCACATGCGAGCGACAAAACACCTAAACTGCTAGAATGCGCACGATAACATCATCCATAAAAACATTAACCAATCATAGGCCGAACTACGGCTGCTCTGATTCTTTACTTTGTTAAAGTAAAGATACGTAGGCACAAGGGCCACAATCCTTGCCGAGCACATTCCCCCTATATCCGTATCCCCGAAATACGTCGACTCTGATTTTCTCACATTCGTTGAGAATACGTAGGCCTAGGACCGCGAAGTCCTACCGAGTCTGTTATTTCTCTCTCCTTCCTTCGTTACCTCTCTTTCCCCAGTTTCTAACCCCTTATCTATATCTTTTAAAACCCTTTTATAGCATAATATTTAAGCAAATAAAATCACACGTCGACAAACAAATGGTTCCCATCGAGTACGATGGATGCGAGGGGTGCTAATACCTTCCCTTCGCATAACCGGCTTCCGAACCCGTTCTTGGTCGCGAGACCATCTTATCCATTTATTTCTTAAGGTTTTCTCGATATTTTCCTTTCCCTTCATGGGATAAATAAAGTTCGGTGGCGACTCTTCTTTCTATCTTTTTCTCCTCCCCTTCGTTGCACGATGCATTTTTTGAGTAGCGACAGCTGGCGACTCTGCTGGGGACTACCTAGCAAGCCAAACCTAATTTGCTTGTCGCATTTGTGATTTATTTGCTGTTATTATTTATTGTTGTGTTCCTTTCTAACCTGTTGGATTTATTGGTTTGGTTTGTGAGGATAAAGGCTTTCTACCCGAGCTTTCTAGTATACACTAAGAGTAGGAGGCAGTTTCTTTTTGATTTGCGAGACTTAGGACTCGTGGATTTGGATCGAATCCCACCGCTCAGATGAGACCCCTTTGGGATGATTATGTCTTACATGTAGTCGTAATGGCGTCTTTATTTCCAACGTGGGAGTCCATGACTCTGAGGACCTTTGTCGAACCTTATTCCAATGGTTGCTAAGACATAATTCTGCGTTCATCCTTTGAAAGGATTACCGTCTTACGAGTAGTCGTTATGATGGAAAACTTTTGAGGGTTAGTGCATGGGACTTTGTTTAAAAGCCTTTGGGATACTCTCTTATAAACTAATAGATTGCCCACCCGATGAGAGAGATACTTTTTGTGTTGTTTTGTAGGACCTATGAATTTGATCTCGCTATTATTCTTTTGTCATGTGCATACATAAAACATTGCATTTCATAGCATTTTTGCATATCAAGGGACTTAAGAGACTGTGATTATCTCAAGTATTGGTGAACACAATGACTGATCAAAGAAAGAGAAACACAAATTCCATCAAGTTTAGAGAACCAAAGTTGGAATTGATTCAAGACATTCTGATTGACGTGCCGAAGGCTATCAAGATCAACTTTTAGGGGAAGTATGGGAAATTGCTTGATCTCCTCCATTCTGAGGTCGATACTTGGGCTTTGTTCGCCATGCCTCAGTTCTATGATGCGCCTCTCAGATGTTTCACTTTTTAAAACTATCAGTTGGCCCCTACTCTTGAAGAATATTCTCACATTTTGAATATCAAGATTAAGGATCAACCTATCTACATCGGCTTGGAAGAAGAACCAAAGCCTTCTGCCATTGCTCTTACTCTTCGTATGACCAAAGAGGAAGTCAAAGATGGGCTAGACAATAAGGGAGGGGTCCAAGGCTTTCCTTTGAAGTTTCTACTAGATAAAGCTGCTCAGTACAAGACTGTGGGAGATTGGGAGAGATTCGGTATTGTTGTTGCTTTAATGATTTATGGGATTGTCCTCTTTCTAAACATAGACAATTTCTGAGACATCGCTGCTATCATTCTCTTCATGCAAAAGAATCTTATCCCTACCCTCCTCGCTGATGTTTACCATTATATTCATTGGAGAAGTGAAAAGAAGTCAGGAATGGTCCAATGTTGTTCTCATCTACTATTCAAATGGTACGCCTCCCATCTACCGAAGAAGGGACCGTTCGTGGAAAACAAGAAAAAGATGAAGTGGTCTCAACGCATTATGTCTCTAGAGGCCAATGATATTGCTTGGTACTCTCATGAGTACTACGATGTGGAGATTATCTTTAGTTGTGGGGAGTTTGGTAATGTACCTCTAATCAGTAGGGTTGGTTGCATCAACTACAACCCAGTCATGGCATTGCGCCAGTTGGGCTATGCTATGGAAGATGAGCCCGAAGCAGAGAAAGTCCAAAGCTTCTTTTTGCTTGCCATAACAGAAGATCCTGCGTTTTCCAGGAAGATTGCTAAAGCATGGGGCCAGATTCACACGAAGGGGAGGAAAGAGTTGAAGGCAAAGAATTGCATGGCGAAGGAGCCATACAACTAGTGGTTGCTAGCCCGAGTGGTCGAAAGGTCGCTGCCATTTCCCTCAAAACCATCTATGCGAGAAGGACCTCCTGCTCCCACCCATGTATCTATGGAAGAGTACGAGAAACTAAAGCTAGTGGTAGAGAGGTTGACTAAATAAGATCAGGACCTCGAGGCTGAAATTCACCAAGCAAATGTGGAGAATGGCCAGTACAAAAGGAAAGTAGAGTTTGAACAAGACCGAGCGGCTGAGAATAGCAAGAAATTGAAGTTAGAAACAGACATGAGAGTCAAGTACCAGTAGGGTTTCGAAGGGGTTGATACATCATTGACGACTCTTTGACAACACCTAAATGAAACTAAGGCTTCTTGTGATAGAGCATGGCATTCCTTTGAACTAGCTTCTACTAAGAAGAAGGAGACAAGAGAGAATCTTGAAGCTGATATTGGGGATCTTGAAAAGCAACTGAGAAATGCCTTAACCCTAGTGGAGGATGAACGAATACTCAAGGAGGAAGCATTAAGGACTTCATATGTCACTCCTGACATGTGGAACAATAAATGTTTGGAATTGGAGACCGCCCGAGAAACAGCTACTCTATGGAGGAATCGTTTCGACGCCTTGCAAAGGGATAGTGCACAGTGGATCAAGAAGGAGGCTTAGCTTAATGAATTGTTGGACACCCATGTGGATTCTATTTGTTACTACCAGTCGACTCTAGACAAGTGTCGTGCTAGGTATAACAATCTGGTGGAGAATTACAACCTCATGATCCGTGATATCCCATGAAGGTTGGAAAGCGCAATTCAAGACTTGGAAGGAAATGATATCCCTCCTTCTATTCACCACTTTATCCAGCTCTGTGACCAAATGGTTAGAAGATTCATGTTCTAGACAAAAAAGCTTGAAGAACGTCTCCAAAAGAAAGAGTTTTAGTTATTCAGTATTTTTCTTGTAGCATGAATTGTTAGTTTCAGCTTATTCAGCAATCGTTTGTATTGAATTTTCTCTCGAATTAATGAAAGTTTGCTTTTTGGTCTAAATTGTGCATTTCTTTATTATTCAGTCACGGTTCTATAATACCAATGATAATCATAAGCCTCGAAAGTCTCTCGAACATATTGCATACATTTGCGCATCATTCTTTTTGCATTCCCTACAACCCGACCTTACACGCCGCTTACCCTTTTAGAGAGTAAAACAAGCTGACTTCTCGACATCAGTACAAACCAAGGAATAATCAGAAAAGAGTCATGGATCAGATAGAGCAAGACCAGGCTACTATGAGGAGCGAGATGCTAGGTATGAAGATGCATATGAATCAACTCATGGAGGTGATTCAGAACATGGCCAGGAGTCAAGAAGAGATAAGGCAAGCAGCAGAGAGGAACACTAATCAGAATTTGGCAGGTGCAGTTCCCAACACAAGTGGCGCAGTTCCAACTCCTACCGAGGCCACCCCAACCCCTGTTAAGGCAATTCCTACTTCTGCAGGTGCAGTACCTATCAACACAGTCTATCCAGCAGCCGGTGCGACTCATCCTCATGGTACTGCGATCCCAACACCAGTCCAGTATGATGAACATGAAGGTTTCTATGAGAATTCAGCTGAAGCATATGCACCACAGATCGCTGAATTAGAGAAGAAGTTCAATGCTTTACAAGAGGTGGTAAAGGCATTGCAAGGCCCCGATGTTTTGGGACTAGATGCCGCTAAAATATGTCTGGTACCCGGAGTTAAGATACCTCCGAAGTTTGTAATCCCAACCTTTGAGAAGTACAAGAGTAACAGTTGTCCTAGGACCCATATAAGGTCTTACTGCAGGAAGATGGCCGCATATTCCGATGACGAGAAGCTGTTAATCCATTTTTTCCAAGATAGTTTGACAGAGGCTTCTCTGGAATGGTACATGCATCTTGAACGATCCAATGTGAAAAGCTGGAAGGAGTTAGCAGATGCTTTTGTGAAACATTATCAGTACAATACTGACATGGCTCCAAATCGGATGCAACTCCAGAATTTGACCCAGAAACCGAACGAGTCTTTTAAAGACTTTGCTCAGAGGTGGAGGGGAGTAGCTGCAAGGGTACAACCCCCGTTGATGGAGAAAGAGATGATAGACCTCTTCATGGGCACGCTGCAAGGACCGATCCTTGAGTGTCTAGCGTCTACAACCTCTACAATGTTTTCTGAACTTGTCACGGTTGGAGAAAGATTAGAGAGTTTTATGAAGGCAGGAAAGATTCAGAATGCCGACGGATCTTCAAGTGGGGTAAAGAAGCCCTATCAGGGTTTCGCTAAGAAAAAAGAAGGCGAAACTAGTGTTGTGTTCACCAATAGAGGGAGAGCTCACCAAGGTTATCACCATATTGCCGCCATTGCTCCATAACGACCACTTTCCATTCCAGCAAGTCAGCCTGCAGTTCAGCAGAATCAACAACAAAAATCCTACCAACCAAGACAAAATCAGTATCATGGGCCGAGGAAACCAGAAAGAAGGCTTGATCCAATTTCATCCACATACGCCAAATTACTTTCGTTCTTGTTAAAAGGAGGTCTCGTCCAACTTAGGGAAATGAAAGATCCTCCGGTCGTTCTCCCCTACGGTTACGACGTGAATGCAAGATGTGAATTCCACTCTAGCGCCCCAGGCCATAACATTGAGAATTGTAAGGCTTTAAAATACATTGTGCAGAATCTTATCGATTCAAAGGCGATAAACTTTACCCGAAATACTCCAAACATCAAAACCAATCCAAAGCCACCTCACCACTCAAAAAACATGATTGAAGGCTCTAAGGGAATCCGATTAATTTCGGATATTGTTAGATGCCCAATTGTGCTTATTGGAGCTATCAAAATTGGACATCTTTCACTCCTTTTTATGCCAAAAACGTATTTATTAATTGATATTGCTAGCATCGCAATAGTTGCCGAATTTTTAGTTTTGAAGTTTTTACTTGTGCTTGTAATTTGTTTGGTTAGTGTGCAGCCCTTGTTTATGCGAGGACAGATTCCTGAGGACCAAATTCTTTTTGATCCTGAGATCGAAAGAACCGCAAGGAGACTGAACAGTAGAGCAAGACGCAGGAGGCAACAAGCCAGGCAAAGACAAAATCAAGGAGAAAGTTCTTCGACTTCCACATCACTACCACATTTCACACCAATCATGGCAGAACCACCACCCCCTCCACCAGTTTCTACTCCATGCACAAACAGTCCCAGACATACAGCTCAGTTTGCACGTAATCTCCAAAATGGAAGACAAGCGGAAATGAAAACGGGAATCCTAGCTCTTGTCTATCAAAATCCTTTCACAGGATTAGACCATGAGGATCCGTTTACTCATCTTACAAAATTTTATGAGATTGCGGGCGCAACTGGAGCTACCGAAGCTGACGAAGAGTCATTGTTTAGGAGATTATTCCCTCATTCCTTAATTGGGAAGGCGAAGGAGTGGTATCTTGACCAATCGACAACAATAATGACCGATTGGAATCTCTTAGAAGAAAAGTTTCTTGAACGGTTCTTTCCACATAACCGGTTCATGGAGGCTAAAACTGCAATTGCAGTATTTTCGCAAGGAGCTAGTGAATCACTGAATGAAGCGTGGGAGCGTTACAAATCTATGTTGAGAAAATGCAAGGGACATGGTTTCGATGAGCTAACTCAAATTCATATTTTCCGAAATGGACTCCTTTCGGTTCATAAGACCCTATTGGATGCAACGGCGGGAGGTTCTTTAATGTCAAAAAGCGCCGAAGATGCAACTGCGATCATTGATAAAATGGCACTCAATGATCACCAAGGGAACCACAACCGAGGGGTAGCTCAAAGAAAGCCGGGTGTGCTTGAGTTAGGAACAAATGATGCTATACTTGCGCAAAACACGCTCATCTCACAACAGGTGGAACTTTTAACTCAACAAATCAAGGAGCTAAAAGAACCGTCAAAAGCTAAACAAATAGCTTGTTGCGAGCTTTGTAAAGGCGAACATGACACTGGATTTTGTCCGCCTCCCGGATTCAAAGAAGTGAACTACATGGCTAACCAGAGAGATTACCAACAAAGGCAACCACAACAACAACCATACCATCATCCTCAACAACAACAACAACAACAACACTATCAAGGATACCAACCTAGAGGTAACTACCACAATAACCAAGGTTATGGGGGAGGAAACTCTAACCGTCAAAATCCGTATGTACCTCAACAACCGCCGGTTGCGACTTCTAAGCTAGAAGATACATTGACGCAATTCATGCAAATGTCTATGGCAAACCAAAAAAGTAATGATGCGGCTATAAAAAATCTAGAGACTCAAGTTGGTCAACTCGCAAAGCAATTAGCGGAACAACAAGCCGGACCATCTTTCTCGGTAAATACGCAAACAAATCCGAAGGAGCATTGTAAGGCTATAAGGACGAGAAGTGGGAGGGAGTTGATTGACGAGAGTGAAAAAAAAGAGGTAGAGAAAAAAATTGACGATAAACTTGATGGTGAAGTTGGTGAATGGAGTGAGGAGGAAGTAGAAAATAAAGAAAAACATGATGAAGTTGAAAAATACATAGTGGTTGGAGTTGAAAATAAAAAAAATGGTGAAGTTGAAAATAATGAAAATGATAAAGAAAAAGAGGATGAAGTACCAAAGAAAAGAGAAAGGAACCCAAGAGTATCTAGAGGCAAGGAGATGGTGAGCACCACTCCGGTTCAAAATTTGCCTTACCCGCACGCTCCATCTAGGAGAGAAAATGAACGGCATTACGCACGATTCATGGACATTTTTAAATAATTACAAATCAATATTTCATTCGCCGAAGCTTTGGAACAAATGCCAAAGTATGCCAAATTCATGAAGGACATACTTACAAAGAAGCGGAGGTACACGGAACCGGAAACAATAGTACTCGACGCAAGTTGTAGCGCTATCATCCAACGTACTCTACCAAGAAAATAAGTTGATCCGGGGAGAGTGACATTGCCGGTTACCATTGGTGATGTTTATGTTGGAAAAGGAATGATTGATTTGGGGTCAAGCATAAATCTTATCCCGTTGTCTATCGTGAAAAAGCTTGGCAACATTGAGATCAAGTCCATCCGAATGACGTTACAATTAGCCGATAAGTCTACTACTCATCCTCATGGAGTAGCTCAAGACGTGTTGGTTAAAGTGGACAAGTTTTTCTTCCCGGTGGATTTTATTGTGATTGATATGGAGGAAGATAATGATGCGCCTTTGATTCTTGGAAGGCCTTTCATGAAAACCGCTCGAATGAGGATTGATGTGGATGATGGTTTGATGAAGGTAAGAGTTCAAAACGAAGAGGTCACTTTTGACCTTTTTGAAGCAATGAAGCATTCAAAGGACAAGCATGATAGTTTCCGAGTTGACGTGATTGAGGAAGCTTCCTTTGAAGTTGCAAAGCATGTTAACGACATAACCCCCATGGAGCTAGCCCTTAATAACTCCTTTGAAGTTTTCACTCTTGAAGAAGAGGAAGCTCTAGATGAATGCTTGAGAGAGCTTGATAGTCTTAAGGATTTGGAACCGTGGGAAGTAGAGGAAGATGTCTTAAAAAAAGAGGTCAATGAAGAAAAGCCAAGCATTGAATTAAAAGATTTACCCAACAATTTGAAATATGCATTTTTGGATGAAGCCGAGGAGAAGCCGGTTATCATTAGCAACCTCTTGTCAAAAAATGAAGAATCTCTTTTAATTGATGTGTTGAAGAAGAATCAAGAAGCAATGGGATGGACTCTTTCCAACCTAAAAGGAATTAGTCCTTCTTATTGTATGCACAAGATCTTAATGGAGGAGGATTTCAAGCCGGTAGCTCAACCGCAACGCCGTTTGAATCCAACAATGAAAGAGGTTGTGAGAAAAGAAGTTGTAAAACTTTTGGATGCGGGAATGATCTACCCTATCTCGGATAGCCCTTGGGTAAGTCCGGTGCATGTGGTTCCTAAGAAGGGGGGCATTACCGTTATTCGCAATGAGAATAATGAGTTGATTCCTACTAAGGTAGCAACGGGGTGGAGGATGTGCATAGACTATAGGCGGTTAAATACCGCAACTCGGAAGGACCATTTCCCACTTCCGTTCATGGATCAAATGCTTGAAAGACTTTCGGGACAAGAATTTTATTGTTTTCTTGATGGGTATTCCGGGTACAACCAAATTGCGGTTGCCCCGGCCGATCACGAAAAGACGGCTTTTACATGTCCATTTGGAGTTTTCGCTTACCGTAAAATGCCCTTTGGGTTATGTAATGCGCCGGCAACTTTCCAAAGGTGTATGCAAGCCATTTTTGCCGACCTTATAGAGAAAACAATGGAGGTTTTTATGGATGACTTTTCGGTGTTTGGGGGATCTTTTGGTTTATGTTTGAAAAATTTGACAACGGTACTTGAAAGGTGTGTGAAAACAAACTTGGTGTTGAATTGGGAGAAATGCCATTTTATGGTGACGGAAGGGATTGTTCTCGGCCACAAGGTCTCGTCAAAAGGACTCGAAGTGGATCGTGCTAAAGTTGAGGTGATAGAGAAGTTGCCTCCTCCGGCGAACTTAAAGGGAATCAGAAGTTTTCTTGGGCATGCCGGTTTCTACCGACGATTCATCAAAGACTTCTCAAAGGTGGCTAGACCTTTGAGTCATTTGCTTGCCAAAGATCAGGTATTTCTCCTAACTGATGATTGTTTAAAAGCTTTTGAGACATTGAAAGAGAAGTTGGTCACCGCTCCTGTCATAGTCGCCCCAAATTGGAATTTGAATTTTGAGCTAATGTGTGATGCGAGTGACTATGCAATTGGAGCGGTGCTTGGCCAACGAAAAGAAAAAAAATTTTATACCATACACTATGCGAGCAAAGTCCTTAATGTGGCACAAGTTAATTATGCCACTACTGAAAAAGAATTGCTCGCAATAGTGTATGCTCTTGAGAAATTTCGTTCATATCTCATTGGCTCAAAAGTTATTGTCTACACCGACCATGCGGCGATTAAATATTTGCTAACCAAGCCGGATTCTAAGCAAAGGATTATCCGGTGGATCCTTTTGTTGCAAGAATTCGATGTTGAGATTAAAGACAAAAAAGGATCCGAAAATGTGGTAGCAGATCATTTATCTCGCCTTGTCAATGATGAGGTGACCGCCTTAGAAAAAGACATCCGAGAAGAGTTTCCTGATGAAAAGCTTTTTAAAGTGCAAGTGAGACCGTGGTTTGCGGATTTTGCAAACCACAAGGCGAGCGGTTTTGTGCCGCACGACCTAACTCTTAATCAAAAGAGGAAATTCATTTCGGATGCCAAATACTATGTGTGGGATGATCCCTATTTATTTAAGCTGGGCGGTGATAATTTATTGAGAAGATGTGTTACGGGCGATGAGGCCCAAAGTATTTTATGGCACTGTCACAACTCGCCTTATGGTGGTCATTTCAATGGGGCTAGAACGGCGAATAAAGTCCTTCAATCGGGATTTTATTGGCCTTCTATTTTTAAAGACGCAAATGCCCATGCGCAAAATTGTGACAGTTGTCAAAGGAGTGGTGGAATAGGAAAGAGAGACGAAATGCCTCTTCAAAATATTCAAGAGGTTGAATTATTTGATTGTTGGGGCATTGACTTTGTCGGACCATTTCCACCATCTTTTGGAAATGAGTATTTGTTGGTAGCGGTTGACTATGTGTCAAAGTGGGTTGAGGCGATTGCCTCACCAAGAGCGGATGCTAAAACGGTAATAAGTTTTTTAAAAAGAAATATTTTTTCCCGTTTTGGAACCCCTCGAGTGTTGATTAGTGACGGAGGTTCACACTTTTGCAATGCGCCACTTGAAAAAGTTTTGCAACATTATGGTGTAACGCATAAAGTGACCACTCCGTACCACCCACAGGCGAATGGTCAAGCCACGGTCTCGAATAGAGAGATCAAAAGGATTTTGGAAAAAACTGTGTCTAACTCGAGGAAGGATTGGTCTCAAAAGTTAGACGAAGCTTTATGGGCATATCGCACGGCCTATAAAGCTCCGATTGGGCTAACTCCATTCCAATTGGTTTTTGGTAAAACTTGTCATTTACCGGTTGAGATGGAGCACAAGGCCTTGTGGGCGTTAAAATTTTTAAACTTTGATCAAGAGTTAGCCGGTGACAAGAGAAAAGTGCAACTTCTTGAGTTGGAAGAAATGCGCAATGCCGCATACCACTCAAGCTGGTTGTACAAGGAAAAAGTGAAGGAGTACCACGACAAAAAGCTCTACAAGAAAGAATTTGCGCCGGGGCAGCTTGTGCTTTTGTTTAACTCCAGGTTGAGGTTATTCCCTGGAAAATTAAAATCCAAGTGGTCTGGTCCGTTCCGCATCAAAGAAGTGAAATCTTTCGGAGCTGTGGTAATTGAGGACATGGATGGGAAAGACAACTGGACTGTGAATGGTCAGCGCCTAAAGATTTACCTCGGCGGGCATGTGCACCGTGGAAGCTGTGCAATTCTCCTTGATGTTCCAGCTTGAACATCATGGACCATCGAGCTTATCCGACGTTAAACAAGCGCTAGTTGAGAGGCACCTCAACATTGTAAGTTTTATATATGTTATGTTTTCTAGTGTGTTGTGTGGAGACTGATTTTGATTTATGCTTGAATTGGGATCTGCCTGCTGTGCTTTATTTTTCAAAATTTTGTCATGATCGCTAGCTCCTCGCTAGGCGAGCACGCAGCGAGCGTTCGCTAGCTAATCGCTAGGCGAGCACTCAGCGAGCGTTCGCTAGCTTCTCGCTAGGCGAACCTCGCGAACCTGGTAATTCTGTTTAAGTGGTGGGCCACTTATTGGGCCCAGAAGTTTGTTAGTTCATTCTATTTTGTTCCCCCATCCCTTACTCACTCTCACACTCACTTTCACTCTCACATATCCTAATCTTGAAACCCTAATTGTGCTTCAGATCATCTGCACTACTGCACCAGGTTTGCCAAGTTCCTCATCTCTTTACTTTCTCTGTTTTTATTTTTATTTTTATTTTTGAATTGAGGGATTAGGGTTATTTTGTGCATGTTAGGGTTTGAGATATATTGAATTTCATGTGGTTTTAGAACAAACCTCAGCATTGTACACGTTTGGTTTCTGGGTTTAGAATTGTGCATTGTTGTTTGTGGTTTCTGATGCCAGTTGTAGCTGTCCTGAAAATTTCGCAGCGATTCGCTAGCAGTTCGCTAGGCGAGCTCGTAGCGAGCATTCGCTGGCATCTCGCTAAGCGAAGCTGTAGCAACGTAGCAGACTCTGTTTTGTCTATTCTATGCTGCTTACTAACGTTTTGTTATGCTGTTGTTTCTCTGATGTTATGAATGCAGATGGCCTCAGCTAATCTCGGGAAAAAGAGAAAGGTGGGATCCATCTCTAGGACGGTGCCTATCCAGTTCGACACGGACAGATTTGTGAGGGCAAAGCAAGCTGCCCGGTACCAGGCGCTGCAAAAGCGAAAGATTTTGCCAGAGAGAAGGTTCATGATTGACTCTGAGGGAGAGTACCGCAACTTTGCAGGGTTGATTGATGTAAAAAATGGGGCATGTTGACGTCCCCTGTGGAGAGCTACAGTTTGGAGGTGGTGCGTGAGTTTTATGCGAACACGCTGCCTGACGATGATGAACCGTTCACCTGGTCTACAAGGGTGTTCGGCCGTCAGATAGCTTTTGACAGGAACGCCATCAACCATATTCTTGGAGAACCCCTCCACTTGGGTCCTAATGAACTGGATGCGTATTCAAGGACTCTGAGGTTGCATCCGAAGATTGATGAGATGTCAGCTGCTCTCTTACTGCAAGGCAGATCTGTTGAGAGGAATCACTCAGGTTAAGCTATTAGGTTTAAAAGGGAAGACATGACACCTATGGCTCAGTTGATTTTGATGTTGGTTTTGTCCAACATTAAGCTGAAGTCGCACACGTCCACTGTGCCGATCCCAGTGGCACGGCTTGTTCACGCTATTTTAACTAATGTGCAAATTGATGTGGCTGGTCTCATAGCACGCGAATTGAAGTCTGTCATTGAAAGCGGACTTCAGTCGGGGGCGCGGGATAATTGCCCCCTGGCTTTTCCCTGCCTCATTATGGCATTATGTACACAAACCAGGCTGAAGCTTCCCTCCAGAAGTTTGGTCAAGATACCAGCAGCAATTGATGATACCTACGTGAATAAGTACTGTAGGCCAAGAGTTGATAGGAGTGGTTCATCTGCTGGTGGTGTAACAGCCCAAATTTCATTAAATAATTAATTGTAGTAACTAATTTATCTAGTGGGATTTTATTAATGTTGGAAATTAATTTTTATTAATTGGGATTAATAGAGAATTGAGAAGGAAATTGGAAGGAAGGAAAATGAAGGAAATATATATAAGAGAGAAAAGAAAAGAAAAGAAAGATAGAAAACATTTGGAAAGAAAGAGGAAAGAAGAAGAAAGGAGAGAAAGAGAAGAGAAGAAGAGGGAAAGTGGAAATCATCAAGAACCAACATCAAAGCTCCGATTAATCGAGGTAAGGGTGAGAAATGTTTCTATTTGATCATTGTATGATGTTATGTATGTTGGGTTGGGGTTTTGGTAGAGTTTTCATCACTTTCCAATTAGGGCAAAAGTTGGAATAATCGGTAGATTGATGATTTAATCGGTTGGAACTTGGAAATAATGCCGTAGAATAGTCGGGTAACATGAGGGTATGATGTTTGTACTAATTTTGTTGTGTGAGAAGTTGGATGATGGTGGATTGTGGAGGAGGAACAGAATAGGGTTCTGTTCTGCACAGGTTCGCTGGCTCTCGCCAGGCGAGCGAAGGCGAAGCTTCGCCAGGCGAAGCCTAGCGAATGTTGGCGAATAATTATATTTAAGTCCCAGTAGACTTCGCTGGTGGGCTCGCCAGGCGAAGTGGGATGGCGAAGGTTCGCCCAGCGAAGGTGCTGGCGAATGGTGGCGAATGAAGTCAGTAGCTACTGACTTGGGCTCGCTGGGAAGTCTCGCCAGGCGAAGCCTAGCGAGTGTTCGCTGAGAGAGTTCGCCAGGCGAAGGCCAGGCGAAGGTTCGCTGCGAGGGTTCGCCAGGCGAATGTGGCAGTATATTTTCTTTGCTGTGTTATCCAAATGGTGATTGTTTGGTTGATTCGCATATGTTTATACTTCTATGTTATGAATGAGTATGTGAACTATTACGATAACATGTGCTGTGGGTAGCCTTCGGGCGTGAATCCTAGAGTTGTGGATGTTTGATTGTTGTGTACAATTATGTAATGAGTATGCATGAGAACATTTTGAATATGTGTGCATAACTTATAATTGTATGATTGGTATTGTAATGAGAATACCTTGATTGTTGTGATAATTAGAGACACATGGGAATACAATGAGAAATGTATGTGTATCGTCTAATGAATTGCGAGTGCATATATGTATGCGATTGTGGTGTGAATGCATGGGAACATATGTGATATGTGTGCATTGTTGTTGAATATGATGATGTGTGAAATGAATACATTGATAAATGTTTGATATATGTTGTATGTACAATCATTGTGTAATTCTTGAAGTGATGAATTATGTAAATGCATGAGATTAAGATGTCGGTCTTAAGTGCATTTGTTGTGGTTGATTGTACATGCATCATTTAGTCAAGAGGCAATGTCTGTTAGTTTCGTGGAAACTAGTGGCTTGTCCCAAACCTAGAAGTGTGGGTTTGAAGGCTTAGAGGACGGGCCTTTGTGGTTATCGGTCTAGAAGTGTGGACCCGGTTTAATGTAAAAACCGAAAAAAGATAACGGGTTATCGGTCTAGAAGTGTGGACCCGGTTTAATGTAAAAACCGAAAAAAGATAACGAGAGTCGGTACCGCATTGCATGAGTTGCATTGAGTTGTTGAGTCACATTGATATATGACATATGCATGAAGTGATGCTTATGTGTGGATGATGAGATTGTGGAAATTGTAAGTGTATACATAATGTGGGAATGCTTGTGGATATCCATGTTTGTATATATACATGTGTGGTAATATATATGACTAAGAGAATGAAGTGTGGTGAGAAATGTGAATATGTGTTATATGATTACCTATATATATATATAATCTTATGCTTTGATTATTATGGTTATATTTCTCACCCTTCTGCTGTTTTATAATGCTCTATGAGGCATTGCAGATTAGGATGCTGGAGTCCTTTTGTGAAGAATAGTCTTCATTCTTTTGAGTCTACTGCTCTGATATGTAACACCGGGTAGTTAGACTAGTACAGTCATTCTTTTGTGATACATTGCGGTGTATCAGCTGATGTGGTTTTGTAATCCAACTGATATGATATATATTAAATTGGATAGCTTATGTGTACGTGAATTAATATTTGGAACTGATTAAATGATTTTATCTTCCGCTTAAATTGAAAATGTTACATATTTTATGGAGCAAATTGTGAAAGTGTTTTATTGGTGAAATTGTGGCATTCTTCTTTTATACCTGATTATAAAACCTTTTTACTCTGATAACTTGTATGTGCTTAATTGTTTTATATGCATTTATTTGGGGTATAGAAGGGGGTGTTACAATAGTGGTATCAGAGCAGGTCGGTCCGTCCGGCCAAGTTGTTAGAGTGTTTTTTTCCTATGTGTTATTGATATGCGTGTGATGCATTATCAATATTGGTTGTTCTTACGTGGTTCTGTTGTTGGAATTAGTAAGATGGTTGCAGGGAGGAACGACGAAGCGATTGCGGAGGCATTGACGAGATTGGCGGGGGCAATTGGGCAGAATCCTCCGGCCAATGTGAATGTGAGGAATCATGCTGATGATGGATTCCGTGCTTTGGGGAAATTCCAAAAGAATAACCCTCCGGTCTTCAAGGGAACTCATGAACCGGACAAGGCACAAATTTGGTTGAAAGCTGTGGAAAAGATTTTTCGAGTTATGAATTGCTCGGATGCACAGAAGGTGCAGTTTGGGACTCATATGCTCGAAGAAGAAGCTGAAGATTGGTGGGGTAATACTCGCCAAAGATTTGAGGAAGATGATATTGTGATTACGTGGGATTTGTTTAGAGAAACTTTTCTGGAGAAGTATTTTCCAGAGGATGTGCGGGGGAAGAAAGAGATCGAATTTCTTGAGTTGAAGCAAGGTAATTCGACGGTTGCTGAGTATGCGGCGAAATTTGAGGAGTTGATCAAATTTTGTCCTCACTATAATACTGGTAATGCTGAGAGGTCTAAGTGCCTCAAGTTTGTGAACGGTTTGAGACCTGAGATTAGACAAGCTATTGGATACCAGGAAATCAGGCGGTTTTCTGAGTTGGTTAACAAGAGCAGAATTTATGACGAAGACAGTAGGGCTAGGTCCAGCCACTACAAAAGTCTAAGTGACAAGAAAGGAAAGGGACAATTCAGAGGAAAACCTTACGTAACTCCTGCTGATAAGGGGAAACAAAAGGTTGGTTTTGGCAAGAAGCCAAGTGGGGGAGTTTCTACCCCGGTTAGGTGTTACACTTGTGGTGAAGCGGGGCATCGTGCCCCGGAGTGCAAAAGTGTTGAACCGAGGTGTTTTAAGTGTGGCAAGCCAGGCCACAAGGCGCTTGAGTGCAGAAGCGGTACGGGTGTTACTTGCTATAACTGTGGTGAGCAAGGACACATTAGTACGAAATGTGATAAGCCGAAGAAGAATCAAGGGAGCGGGAAAGTGTTCGCTCTTTCTGGATCTGAGACTGCTAGCGACGATCGATTGATCCGAGGTACGTGTTTTATTAATGGTATACCTTTGATCGCTATAATTGATACCGGAGCTACGCATTCTTTTATTTCTTTGGATTGTGTTAGAAGGTTGAATCTTGAGTTGTCTGTGATTGGTGGCGGTATGGTTATTGATACTCCTGCTATGGGTTCAGTAACTACACCGTATGTTTGCTTGAATTGCCCGTTGAGTATTTTCGGTAGAGATTTTGGGATTGATTTAGTGTGTCTTCATTTGGATCAACTTGATGTCATTCTTGGAATGAATTGGTTAAAATTCAATCGTGTGTATATTAACTGTTTTGACAAAACGGTTATTTTTCCCGATTCGGATGTTGAAAGAGATTTGTTTATGACGAAGAAACAAGTGAAAGAATCGGTGCAAGATGGGGCTAAGGTATTTATGCTTATGTCAACTTTGAGGACTAGTGAGAGTGAAGAGATTGAGGCTTTGCCCATTGTTAGAGATTTCCCGGAAGTATTCCCTGAAGAGATAAAGGATTTACCGCCGGAGCGAGAAGTGGAGTTTTCGGTAGATTTGATTCCTGGAACTAGTCCGATATCGATGGCTCCATATCGTATGTCGGCCTCGGAGTTAAAAGAGTTGAAGATTCAACTTGAGGATTTGCTTGAAAAGAGGTTTATTCGTCCGAGCGTGTCACCGTGGGGTGCACCGGTCTTGTTGGTTAAGAAGAAAGAGGGTTCTATGAGGCTCTGTGTGGATTACAGACAGTTGAACAAGGTGACTATTAAGAATAAGTATCCACTTCCAAGGATTGATGATCTGATGGATCAGTTGGTTGGTGCAAGCGTGTTCAGCAAAATTGATTTGAGATCTGGGTATCATCAGATCCGTGTGAAAGCTGAGGATATTCAGAAGACGGCCTTTCGGACGAGGTATGGACACTATGAGTATTCCGTGATGCCATTTGGTGTGACTAATGCACCAGGTGTATTTATGGAGTACATGAATAGGATTTTCCATCCTTATTTGGATAAGTTTGTGGTGGTGTTTATCGACGACATCTTGGTTTATTCGAAGAGCGAGGGAGAGCATGCCGAGCATCTGAGGATTGTGTTATCTGTGCTGAGAGAGAAGCAGTTGTTCGCGAAGCTTTCTAAGTGTGAATTTTGGTTGAAGGAAGTTAGTTTCCTTGGTCATGTGATCTCGAGTAATGGTGTTGCGGTTGATCCGTCGAAAGTTGAAGCGGTGTCGCAATGGGAGACTCCGAAGTCAGTTTTTGAGATCAGAAGTTTTCTTGGTTTAGCCAGTTATTATCGGAAGTTTATTGAAGGATTCGCTAAGTTATCGTTGCCGTTGACGCAGTTGACTAGGAAAGGTCAAGCCTTTGTTTGGGACGCCAAGTGTGAAGCGAGTTTTCAAGAACTTAAGCGAAGGTTGACGACAGCCCCTGTTTTGATTCTGCCAAATCCGGAAGAACCATTCGTTGTGTATTGTGATGCTTCTTTGATGGGTTTAGGAGGTGTGTTGATGCAGAATAACCAAGTTGTGGCTTATGCTTCGAGGCAACTCAAAGTGCATGAGAAGAATTATCCGACGCATGACTTAGAGTTGGCCGCCGTTGTGTTCGTGTTGAAACTTTGGAGGCATTATTTATTTGGCGCAAGATTTGAAGTGTTTAGTGATCACAAGAGTTTGAGATATCTTTTTGATCAAAAGCAATTGAATGCAAGACAAAAAAGATGGCTTGAACTTTTGAAGGATTATGATTTTGGCTTGAACTACCATCCGGGTAAAGCGAATGTAGTAGCGGATGCATTGAGTCGGAAATCATTGCATATGTCAGCATTGATGGTGAAAGAGTTAGAATTGGGCGAGCAATTTCGGGATTTGAGTTTGGTATGTGAGAAGACTTCTTTTGGATTTAAGTTGGGTATGTTAAAGCTTACAAGTGGAATTTTGGACGAAATTCGAGAAGGACAAAAATCGGATTTGAGCTTAGTTGATCGGTTGACTTTAATCAACCAAGGCCAAGGTGGTGATTTTCGGATTGATGAGAATGGGATTATGAGATGTCGGGATCGAGTTTGTGTTCCAAATGTTGTTGAGCTGAAAAAGAGTATCCTTGAGGAAGGACATCGTAGCGGATTGAGTATTCATCCGGGTGCTACTAAGATGTATCAGGATTTGAGGAAAGTATTTTGGTGGCCTAGTATGAAGAAGGATATTGCGGAATTTGTGTATTCTTGTTTGACTTGCCAGAAGTCAAAGATTGAGCATCAGAAGCCATCGGGTTTGATGAAGCCGTTGTTTATTCCTGAGTGGAAATGGGATAGTATCTCCATGGATTTTGTATCGGGTTTGCCGAGGACGCCGAGTAATTTTGAGGCTATTTGGGTTATCGTGGACAGGTTGACTAAATCTGCTCACTTTATTCCTATGCGTATGGATTACCCTTTGGAGAAGTTGGCTAAGTTGTATATTGAGAGGATTGTGTGTCTGCATGGTATTCCGTTAAGTATTGTTTCGGATAGAGATCCGCGGTTTACTTCGAGATTTTGGGAGAGCCTGCAGAGTGCTTTGGGTACTAAGTTGCGTTTGAGTTCAGCGTATCATCCTCAGACTGATGGTCAGACGGAGAGGACGATTCAGTCGCTTGAAGATCTTTTGAGAGCTTGTGTATTGGAAAAAGGAGGAGCTTGGGATAGCTACTTGCCTTTGATTGGGTTTACCTACAACAACAGTTTCCATTCGAGTATTGGTATGGCACCATTTGAGGCGTTGTATGGTAGGCGGTGTAGGACACCATTATGTTGGTTCGAGTCCGGAGAGAGTTCGGTTGTTGGACCCGAGTTAGTTCAACAGACTACTGATAAGATCAAGATGATTCAAGAGAAGATGAGAGTTGCTCAGAGTCGTCAGAAGAGTTATTATGACAAGAGGAGGAAGGCACTTGAATTTCAAGAGGGAGATCATGTATTTCTTCGAGTCACTCCGATGACAGGTGTTGGTAGGGCACTGAAGTCGCGCAAGTTGTCGCCGCGTTTCATTGGTCCTTATCAGATTTTGCAAAGGATAGGAGAAGTCGCCTATCGTGTGGCTTTACCACCGTCGCTTGCTAATCTTCATGACGTATTCCATGTATCTCAGTTGAGGAAATACATTGCGGATCCGTCTCATGTAGTCCAAGTAGATGATGTGCAGGTGAGAGATAACCTGACTGTTGAGACATCACCTATGCGGATAGAGGATCGGAAATTGAAGCAGCTTCGAGGTAAAGAGATCGCTTTAGTGAAGGTCGCGTGGGGAGGATCGGCTGGTGGAAATGTTACTTGGGAGCTTGAGAGTCGGATGAAAGAGTCTTATCCAGAACTGTTTGAATCAGGTAACATTTTCGAGGACGAAAATTCCTAAAGTGGGGGAGGGTTGTAACAGCCCAAATTTCATTAAATAATTAATTGTAGTAACTAATTTATCTAGTGGGATTTTATTAATGTTGGAAATTAATTTTTATTAATTGGGATTAATAGAGAATTGAGAAGGAAATTGGAAGGAAGGAAAATGAAGGAAATATATATAAGAGAGAAAAGAAAAGAAAAGAAAGATAGAAAACATTTGGAAAGAAAGAGGAAAGAAGAAGAAAGGAGAGAAAGAGAAGAGAAGAAGAGGGAAAGTGGAAATCATCAAGAACCAACATCAAAGCTCCGATTAATCGAGGTAAGGGTGAGAAATGTTTCTATTTGATCATTGTATGATGTTATGTATGTTGGGTTGGGGTTTTGGTAGAGTTTTCATCACTTTCCAATTAGGGCAAAAGTTGGAATAATCGGTAGATTGATGATTTAATCGGTTGGAACTTGGAAATAATGCCGTAGAATAGTCGGGTAACATGAGGGTATGATGTTTGTACTAATTTTGTTGTGTGAGAAGTTGGATGATGGTGGATTGTGGAGGAGGAACAGAATAGGGTTCTGTTCTGCACAGGTTCGCTGGCTCTCGCCAGGCGAGCGAAGGCGAAGCTTCGCCAGGCGAAGCCTAGCGAATGTTGGCGAATAATTATATTTAAGTCCCAGTAGACTTCGCTGGTGGGCTCGCCAGGCGAAGTGGGATGGCGAAGGTTCGCCCAGCGAAGGTGCTGGCGAATGGTGGCGAATGAAGTCAGTAGCTACTGACTTGGGCTCGCTGGGAAGTCTCGCCAGGCGAAGCCTAGCGAGTGTTCGCTGAGAGAGTTCGCCAGGCGAAGGCCAGGCGAAGGTTCGCTGCGAGGGTTCGCCAGGCGAATGAAGGCGAATGTGGCAGTATATTTTCTTTGCTGTGTTATCCAAATGGTGATTGTTTGGTTGATTCGCATATGTTTATACTTCTATGTTATGAATGAGTATGTGAACTATTACGATAACATGTGCTGTGGGTAGCCTTCGGGCGTGAATCCTAGAGTTGTGGATGTTTGATTGTTGTGTACAATTATGTAATGAGTATGCATGAGAACATTTTGAATATGTGTGCATAACTTATAATTGTATGATTGGTATTGTAATGAGAATACCTTGATTGTTGTGATAATTAGAGACACATGGGAATACAATGAGAAATGTATGTGTATCGTCTAATGAATTGCGAGTGCATATATGTATGCGATTGTGGTGTGAATGCATGGGAACATATGTGATATGTGTGCATTGTTGTTGAATATGATGATGTGTGAAATGAATACATTGATAAATGTTTGATATATGTTGTATGTACAATCATTGTGTAATTCTTGAAGTGATGAATTATGTAAATGCATGAGATTAAGATGTCGGTCTTAAGTGCATTTGTTGTGGTTGATTGTACATGCATCATTTAGTCAAGAGGCAATGTCTGTTAGTTTCGTGGAAACTAGTGGCTTGTCCCAAACCTAGAAGTGTGGGTTTGAAGGCTTAGAGGACGGGCCTTTGTGGTTATCGGTCTAGAAGTGTGGACCCGGTTTAATGTAAAAACCGAAAAAAGATAACGGGTTATCGGTCTAGAAGTGTGGACCCGGTTTAATGTAAAAACCGAAAAAAGATAACGAGAGTCGGTACCGCATTGCATGAGTTGCATTGAGTTGTTGAGTCACATTGATATATGACATATGCATGAAGTGATGCTTATGTGTGGATGATGAGATTGTGGAAATTGTAAGTGTATACATAATGTGGGAATGCTTGTGGATATCCATGTTTGTATATATACATGTGTGGTAATATATATGACTAAGAGAATGAAGTGTGGTGAGAAATATGAATATGTGTTATATGATTACCTATATATATATATAATCTTATGCTTTGATTATTATGGTTATATTTCTCACCCTTCTGCTGTTTTATAATGCTCTATGAGGCATTGCAGATTAGGATGCTGGAGTCCTTTTGTGAAGAATAGTCTTCATTCTTTTGAGTCTACTGCTCTGATATGTAACACCGGGTAGTTAGACTAGTACAGTCATTCTTTTGTGATACATTGCGGTGTATCAGCTGATGTGGTTTTGTAATCCAACTGATATGATATATATTAAATTGGATAGCTTATGTGTACGTGAATTAATATTTGGAACTGATTAAATGATTTTATCTTCCGCTTAAATTGAAAATGTTACATATTTTATGGAGCAAATTGTGAAAGTGTTTTATTGGTGAAATTGTGGCATTCTTCTTTTATACCTGATTATAAAACCTTTTTACTCTGATAACTTGTATGTGCTTAATTGTTTTATATGCATTTATTTGGGGTATAGAAGGGGGTGTTACAGGTGGTGCCAGGACTACTGATGGTTCTGGTGGTTCATCTAGAGGGTTTGATCCCTTCCAGCAAGCAGTGTGTAACTATAATTGGGACTGGATGGACGCGACTCAGTGCGCAATGGTGGACTTACATGATTCGATGCAGATCTTGCAGTTGCGAAACCGTGATCCTACTTCAGAGCAGTCAATTATGACGCGTGAGCAGTTCATGCAGCACGCGAGCTGGCCTGTTGTTTTCTCTGAGGGGGCAGGTGCGGATGCAGATGATGATGAGGAGGAGGTTGAGGGTGAAGAAGATTTTGATGAGGAGGGCACTTCGGAGTATGAGTCTGAGGACGATGAGGAGTGATGTGATCTGTGATTTGTTTTGTTTTCTGTTTTAGTATGTTTTGATGTTGATTTGTACTATTGGGGTGTTTTGTCCCCCACGCACATTGTTATTTCTTTAAGTCTTTAATTTCAGTACTGTTGATTTTCAATTATTTTGGTTAAATAATTTTTTGTGATTGATTTTTTGTGTCCAAACCTTCTAGATTGGTTGCTCTCTTGAAAGAAGTATCCAATGAAGGTGCATCCGAGCTTGGATGGCGATGATAAAATTAAATAAGTGATGAAAGCTAAGGTACACTGTTACCTTCGGTTAGAACTGTATAATGCTTGCGGAACTTTCACTTCCTTTTGTGATAAAATATTTTCCGATTGCAACTTAATTGATTGAATGATTCACTTAGGACTTTTAAACCATCAATTGTGAGGAAACCTCCATTATGTACTTAAATGCTGGATTCTGATAAATTGTGTTGATTCATTTTATTCATGCGTTGTCTTTTATTATTATGAATTGTGGAAGTAGTTGATATGATCAAGGCACTTGTTTCTCTCGAGCATAACCATTTCCAAAGATAAAGATACCCGTGAGCAGAGAGAGTATTTGTAACCCAATTTTGAGCCTAAAGCAGTTGAATCCTTGCTTGGAATAAAGCGAGTGTCAAAAATCTTTTTCTTGAAACCTTGGAAATTTGGATTAATTGCTCTTCTGATGCAAAAAGAAAAGAAAAGGGCATTCATTTAGGGGAAAAGAAAAGACAAGTTGGGGAGAACAAATTTGTAAAGAGTAATTGGTCACAACTCTTGTTAACCTAGCAAGCATATATCTAAAAAAAAAAAAAGAGAAGAAGAGAAACACTCATTTTTTTTTGTGATTATGGTGTAGAAAATAAGAAAACAAATGCTTGCTTGGTAGAAAAAGTGTGAAAAACAAAAGGGAGTTGTGAAGGGTTCAAATAAGTAATTGGTGGAACAAAGTTGAAGAGGTGTAAATAAATGTATAGTGAATGTCTCTTTTGCATCGGAAATTTCGTTCAAAGGCCTTAGATATGTCCCTTGTTTGTTAACCCGACCAAGCTATAACCGGAAAAGACCTTAGTGATCTTCGTGCTTCCATAGTTTCATGTAGAATTGTTAGACATTGTATGAATAAAGTTGATTTTGACATTGTTTATTGGAGAGTGAAAATTTCCCTGCTCTTTCATGTGCGATATTTTCTTCAATCCTTTTTCGAAGAGGAGAGTTAGGGTGATTCGTTCATGATATCATAGTTGTGATTTGATGAATGTTTAGTATTGCTTAAAAGTTTTAGTTCTGGAAGCATTATTTTGTTTCTAACCATTGGAAACATGTGTCTGGTCAAGTCGCTTGCAATTTGAGCCATATGATCCGGTCTCGGAAAAACCTGACTCTTTAAGCAAATCTTCTTGGTTACTCGAGAGGCATACTTTGCTTGAGGGCAAGCATGATTCTAGTTGGGGAGAGTTGTTAGATGCCCAATTGTGCTTATTGGAGCTATCAAAATTGGACATTTTTCACTCCTTTTTATGCCAAAAACGTATTTATTAAGCTTTGCTTTTGTTAATGTGCATCACTGTGTCAATTTCTTTTGGTCCTTTTGATTTGTGTGTTATTGTGCAGGATTTAAGTGTGAAAGAGCATTATTGAAGGCACAAGGAAGTTGGCAAAGGAATCAAGCAAAGAGCATAACAAAAGTTGGTTCGCTCAGCGAGAACTTGGCGAGTGAGTAGCGAGTGTTCACTACAGCCTCGCCTAGCGAGCACGTAGCGAACAGCTCCAGACTTGGGCATAATGGTTTTCAACATAAATCTTGGTCAGCAAGCAAGTGGCGAAGAGGCTCGCTAGGCGAGCTCCCAGCGAGCACCTAGCGAAGCAAAACAGAATGTCCCAGGCACCCTTCGCTGGCTCATTCGCTGCAGCGAGCACCTAGCGAAGCTTAACAGAATGTATCTTGCAGACCTCGCTGGCAGGTTCGCTAGGCGAGGCTGTAGCGAGCGTTCGCCAGCAGCTCGCCTAGCGAGTAAGTAGCGAGTGTGCCCAGATTTGTCACTTACTATAAGTAGCTTGGGCCACTTTTTGGAGAGGATCTTCTTTTTCACTTTTACATTTGTTTTGCTGCAAGAAAGGGTTTTGTGACCTAAAAACCTATTTTGGCTATTTTCCTTCATCTCTTAACATAATCAAACAACAACAAGGTGGATCATCATCAAAGTTGGATCATTCGACTTGGATGTTCATCAACCAAATTTGAAACTTCTTTTGCAAGCTACCATGAGAATGTGTAGCTAAGTTCATCTTGTTGTCAAAGATAGATGTAGGTAATCATTGAACTTTGTATTTGTATGGATGATCTTCATTTGTAAACTCTTGAATGATTAATGTATGGTGAAAACATTGTTTTATTCATAATCTTTTGTGTTGATTAATGATTGAGAAATATTTATCAACTCTTGACCTAGGTTTTCACCCATCTCTTTTCTTGAGCTAGAAATAGTCTTGGATGATTTTGTTCACTTAAAATGTTGAACTTTAAAGTTGTCATTTTGATAGATTGTGTGAGAGATCAACAATGGATTAAAATGATAAACTTCACAATATGAGTTAGAGATAATCATATTGAGAGGATATTGTGAATACATTGATCATTTGAAAGAGTTTATTAAATGTTGATCGGAAGTATACATGCAAAGTGATTACCAAAACCTAACTTTGACAATCTTTATTCAAACCGTTAAAACCTAACTTTTATCGCATTTATTCCTTTCATGCAAAATACTTGTTACCTTAAACACAAACCCTTGGATACCACTAAACTATAAATTTAACAATTGTTGAACTGCAGCAATATCTGATATTCCCTGTGGAGACGATAATATAAACCCGACACTTAACCACTGTTCTAACAGATATTGACAAATTGAGAACCCCTCTTTCCACTATTAAGGAGCAACTCCTGTTGAAAAACATTTATCCAGGTTGTTCAACCAATTGCCACGTTTGTTTGGACGGATCTCAAGGATGCACTGAGTTGAAGAAAGGAATACAAAGCCTGATTGATCAAAGTGTATTAGTAGCAGAACAACTATCAAAGATTGAAGAAGTTGCTACTCTTGACATTCCGTTTGAGACACTGGAGATACCATATGATGATGGATATGAGTTATGGGTTCCTTCTGATAATTCGGCTCGCACACCATTGACCATACCATGCGATAAGGAAGAATGGGACAACATGTATGGAAAGACTTCTACCCCACGGCAGATCCCATATGATCCGGTTGAGATACCTATGTCTCCACCATTAATGAACCAGCTTGTCATTTCGGCCCCAGCTCCATTTCCATACGAGAGCACAAATGTTGTACCTTGGTTATACGACGAGACTGTTTTTCTCAATGGACAGAAGGTGGTAGAAGAAGATATCTTGGAAGAAAAGAAGACTGTAGAGAACATCGTGGAAACCGGTGGCGTTACCAGAAGTGGTCGGATCTTTGCTCCAACTGCACCACCTGTCAACAACAGTGACAATACAAAGAAAGATACTGCCAGACCAAGCACCATTGAACAGGGGCAGTCATCTAAACAGGAAGACGTCCCAAATAATGAAGTAGAGGAGTTTCTAAGAATCATTCAGAAAAGCGATTACAAAGTGATTGACCAGCTCAATCAGACTCCCTTGAAGATATCCATGCTATTATTGTTAATGTGTTCAGAAGCCCATCAAGAAGCACTGTTAAAATTCTTGAAGGCAGCTCACGTGCCAGAGGAGATATCAGTAGTGCAATTTGAAGAAGTGGTGGGGAACATAGCATCAGGTCATATTTTGAGCTTTAGTGATAGTGAATTACCTCCCGAAGGTAAAAATCATAACAAGGCCTTGCACATCACTATCGAATGTGTGGATGTTATATTCTCTAGACTGCTTGTTGATACTGGATCATCGTTGAATGTGCTACCAAAGAGCTCGTTGTGCAAGCTGTCAATTGAAGGACTTGTGATGAAGCCAAGTCAAACCATTGTAAAAGCTTTTGATGGAGCTAAGAGAACTGTGGTAGGCGAGGTTGATCTCCCGATCAAGATTGGACCTCATACTTTTATGATTACATTTTATGTAATGGATATATATCCCGCTTACAGTTGCCTCCTTGGTCGTCCGTGGATTCATTCCGCAGGTGTTGTAACTTCAACCTTGCATCAAAAGATCAAATTTATGATTAACAATCAGATGGTCATCAATGAGGGTGAAAAAGATGTTCTTGTGAGTCATCTTGCTTCTTTCCGCTATCTGGAAGTATGAGATGAAGTGCATGAGACCCCGTTTCACGCCTTTGAAGTAATCAATGTTGAAATGATATACGAAAAGCCAACGACTTCAATAGTGACTTGGAGGGACGCAAGGATAGTGATAGAGGAAGCACATCCGCGAGGATGGGGCAGAGTGTTGGAATTGCCCATTAACAAAAATGGAGTTGGTCTAGGTTACAAGCAGAAGAATGCAACTGATAAGGGCAAAGGGCTTGCAACTCCGTTGGTTTTTACTAGTGGGGGCCACCTTGTCGATGGTCAAGTCATGTTTTTGGAAACTGAAGCCGAAGATCATGAATAGTTGTGCATGGTGTATCCTAGGGCGCCTAATCAAACTTTGAACAATTGGAGAATCGTCGAAATCCCCGAAGTTACTCTAGTAGACGAGTAATCCCTTTTTTTATTTTACCTAAAAAATCCTATGCTCTGCCCAAGGCATATGGATCATGTTGTAGGGCCTTTTGCTTTTAAAAAGCACAACTTATCATCAATAAATAAACTTTCACATCCAATTACGCTCTCTTTCTTTCATTTTTACTTTTTGCACATAAAATTATTTTTGAAGGACAATGTTTTGTTTTACTTTTCTTCTTTCTGTCAATATTTTCTAAAAAATAAAAGCATGAAGTCTTTCATCGTGCAGATCCTCCCCTGCTCCTGTCGATAACGATCCCGCTATGGTCCAATATGACTTTGATAACCCGATCTACCAAGCCGATGAAGACTGCGAGGAAGATTGTGATCTCCCAGAAGAGCTAGCTAGACTACTAATGCAAGAGTCAAAGGTCATTTAGCCGTATCAAGAAGAGGTCGAAGTCATCAACATGGGAACTGAAGAGGATACCAAAGAGATCAAGATAGGTGCAGCTTTGGAGTCAGAGATTAAGTCAAAACTGGTCATATTGCTTCGAGAGTATGTTGACGTATTTGCTTGGTCCTACAAGGATATGCCCGGACTAGATGAAGAGATTGTGATGCACAAGCTACCTCTCAAGGAAGGTTGCCCGCCAGTGAAGCAAAAGTTGAGGAGAACAAAGCCAGAGATGTCCTTCAAGATCAAAGAAGAAGTGCAAAAGCAATTAGACGCTGGTTTTCTAGCAGTATCCAGCTATCCACAATGGGTAGCGAATATTGTCCCAGTACCAAAGAAGGATGGGAAGGTGCGAATGTGTGTCGATTATAGAGACCTTAACATAGCGAGTCCGAAAGATGACTTCCCTCTACCACACATTGACGTGCTAGTAGACAACACGACCCAGTTCTTTGTCTTCTCGTTTATGGATGGGTTTTCTGGATATAACCAGATTAAGATGGCGCCCGAAGATATGGAAAAAACGACTTTCATCACCCCATGGGGAACTTTATGTTACAAGGTCATGCCGTTTGGGCTCAAGAACGCGGGCGCGACATATCAGCGAGCAATGGTCACTCTCTTTTATGACATGATACATAAAGAGATTGAGTGCTATGTAGACGATATGATTGCGAAATCCCAGACTGAGGAAGAACACCTCATTCATTTGGAAAAGCTATTCACCAGATTAAGGAAATTCCAGCTGAGATTAAATCCCAACAAATTCACTTTTGGTGTAAGATCTGGTAAACTGCTAGGTTTTATTGTGAGGAAAAAAGGGATTGAAGTCGATCCAGATAAAGTCAAAGCTATCCAAGAGATGCCGACACCCAAAACTGAAAAGGAAGTCTGAGGGTTCCTTGGGAGATTGAACTACATCGCCAGATTCATATCTCATCTAACGGCCACTTGTGAGCCCATCTTCAAATTACTTCGAAAGGATCAAGTTGTGGTGTGGAATGATAATTGTTAGAAATCCTTTGAGAAAATAAAGGAATATCTACAAAAACCTCCAATATTGATGCCTCCAGTACCCGGACGACCCCTGATCATGTACCTGACTGTGCTAGAGGGATCCATGGGATGCGTGTTGGGTCAACATGACGAAACCGGCAGGAAGGAGTATGCAATTTCTTACCTCAGCAAGAAGTTTAACGACTGTGAATCCAGATATTCAATGCTCGAGAAGACATGTTGCGCATTGGCTTGGGCAGAAAAACGCTTGAGACAATATATGCTCACCCATACAACCTTGTTGATCTCCAAGATGGATCATGTCAAGTACATATTTGAGAAGCCTGCTCTCATCGGACGAGTGGCTCGTTGGCAAATGGTATTAACAGAGTATGACATCCAGTATGTTATGCAGAAAGCTATCAAAGGAAGTGTACTCTCTGACTACCTTGCCCACCAACCTATGGACAACTACCAGTCTATGCGCTTTGATTTCCCCGACGAAGACATCATGTTTGCCAGAGACTATACCACACCAGGCCCATATGATGGACCCGAATCAGGATCGCAATGGACACTCGTGTTCGACGGTGCCGCAAATGCCAAAGGCTGTGGAATTGGGGCAATCATCACTTCTCCAACTGGTTTTCACCTACCATTCACCTCCAGATTATGCTTCAAATGTACTAACAACATGGCTGAATATGAAGCTTGCATTTTCGGAATTGAAGCTGCCATCGATAATAGGATCAAAATTCTAGAAGTCTATGGGGACTCTGCGCTTGTCATATGCCAGATTAAAGGGGAGCACGAAACACTTGATCTCAAGTTGATTCCTTACAAAGATCACGTCTTGAAGCTAATCCCGTACTTTGATGAGATCACTTTTCATCACATTCCCAGAGGAGAAAATCAGTTGGCTGACGCTCTAGCAACACTAGCATCCATGTTTCAAGTCAAGTGGAAGAATGAGGCGCCATCCATCCGCCTGGAGTATCTGGACGAACCTGCTTATTGCCTGGCAGCCGACGCGGAAGAACCTAAAGTTGACGATCATCCTTGGTTCTATGATATTAAGCGGTATCTAGAGACACAGGAGTATCCAGAAGGCATAACCATCACTGACAAGAAGTACCTCAGAAATCTCTCCTCGAAGTTCTTCCTCAGCGGTGACGTATTGTACAAGAGGAATTATGATTCGGTTCTACTTAGATGCATGGATAAACATGAAGCAGAATGCATCATAAACGAAGTGCACGAAGGATATTTTGGAACACATGCTAGTGGTCATACTATGGTTAAGAAGATCTTAAGGGCAGGATACTATTGGATGACGATGGAAACAGATTGTTGTCTCCATGTCCAGTCATGCCATAAGTGCCAAATTTACGCAGACAAAGTTCATACTTCACCACTCCCTTTGAATGTGTTGACTTCGTCTTGGCCTTTCGCTATGCGGGGTATAGATGTAATCGGACGCATCGAGCCAACCGCTCCGAATGGACACCGTTTTATCTTAGTGGCCATCAACTACTTCACCAAATGGGTAGAAGCTGCATCTTATGCCAACGTCACTAAGCAAGTGATGACTCGCTTCATCAAGAAAGAGATTATTTGTCGATACAGAGTCCCGAATAAGATTATTACGGACAACGATTCAAACCTCAACAATAAGATGATGAAAGAGTCGTGTAAAAGCTTCAAAATTGAACACCACAATTCAACACCTTATCGTCCCAAAATGAATGGAGCCTTTGAGGCGGCAAATAAGAATATTAAGAAAATCGTCTAGAAGATGGTGAAGACTTACAAAGATTGGCACGAGATGTTGCCATTTGCGTTGCATGGCTACCGCACCTCAGTGCGCACTTCCACAGGGGAAACCCCGTTCTCTCTTGTGTATGGAATGGAAGCAGTATTGCCCATTGAAGTAGAGATTCCCTCCTTGAGGATTTTCGCAGACGTCAAGCTAGATGAAGCCGAATGGATACAAGCCTGACTTGACCAGCTCAATCTCATCGACGAGAAGCGCATGACAGCCATCTGTCATGGACAGTTATACCAGAAACGGTTGAAGAGGGCCTTTGACAAGAAAGTTCGCCCACGACACATCCAAGCAGGAGATTTGGTATTGAGAAAAATTCAGCCAACTCACGTTGATCCAAGGGGAAAATAGGCACCGAACTACGAGGGTCTATATATAGTAAAGAAGGTTTTCTCCGGAGGAGCCTTGATCCTCTCAACCATGGACGGCGACAATCTTCCATCCCTGTGAATTCGGATGCAGTTAAAAAATATTATGCCTGAAAGATAGACCCGGTGGACAAAAAAAAAGAAAATCCACGCAAAAATGGGCGTCTTGGTGGACCATAAGAATGGTTCAGGCAAAAATTAGGGACTAAAATAAAAAGGGTATCCTGGTAGGCTGAAAACCCGAAAGGGCGGCCTAGGCAAAAGTTAGGGATTCATAAGGCAGAACTGCATCTTGAAAGGATGTGCGAACTTTCTTCCATGACCTTCAAACATCCGACTGAGAAAGATCAATTCAATCGTTGCGCTCAGAAGCAAGGCATGAAGGGTCTTCAGAGACATATGGGCCATAGCGGAGTTGAAACTGGGCAGGAACCGTTTTCAACATTGTCTTAGTTTTTTTATATTTTCTTTCAAAAGCAGTTACCTCTTTTAGGAATTGCCTCCTTTTGTAATTTTCCCATTTATGGGTTTTCATCAATAAAAATTACTTTCATCAAAGCTTTCTCTGTTCTTTTTTTATTACCCTATGGTTGCAATTTTCGTTTATCTGATGATGGGTTTTGCATATAATAACATTATGGTAAATTGAATTAAGGGTTGGCTTACTCTCTTAGGGTAACTAAAGGGTGACCATGACTCTAAGGAGTACACAGGAACACCATTTTAAATCGTGAAGTGACTTGACTGACAAGGCCGTCAAGCCTAGCAAAGCGGACCCCGAGTTGAGGGTATCAACACCTCCAAGTTTTTATTACATCATGAAGAAATGATGTCAGGAAGTCAGGCTTGTCCTCCACTTTCCCACCTGATCCAAAGTTCAATCCGCATTGGCAACTACCAAAAGTCCGCCATGTCGGCATCTGCATTTCCAATTACCCGTCTACAATCATATGCATCATACGCATCACATTCGACTTCATAATCATCTTACATCATAAGCATTCGGCTTCATAATCACTTTTGCATCATATGCATACTCAGGATCATATCATCCCTCTCCAGCTCTTGGATCTCCACGTTCTAGCATTTGCATCTGCATTTCCATTTATGGAACATCATTATCATCAAGCATTCACATATGCAAGTTCAGGTCCAGGATCAACTTCGAAGATTTCCAAGATCTTAATCGGCCCAGGCAGGGGCATTTTCCGCAAGACCGTGGGTGTTCCCCGCGAAGTTATGCAGCCTTTTGTTGGGCAAATTCAAGAGCTTCAAAGCAACCATCAGCCCGGTCAGGGACATTATCTGCAAAGACCGTGGGTCCTCCCACAAAATTCAAGAATATCAAAGCAAAATTCAGCCCAGCCATGGGCATCTTTTCAAGACCATGGGTGTATCGCATGACGTATTTCAAACCCCGTGGTTAATCAGATCTTCGAATCAACATTCAGCCCAGACAGGGGCATCTTCAGTAAAGCCATGAGCTTTCCTTAATGAGTTGTCTCCAGCAGACTTGACTATCTTTCTTCAGTGATAAGTGGCAATCTCTTCAGAGAAGTTTATCCGTCTTCAGTGATAAGTGGCAATCTCTTCAGAGAAGCTTATCCGTCTTCAGCGATAAGTGGCAATCTCTTCAGAGAAGCTTATCCGTCTTTAGTGATAAGTGGCAATCTCTTGGGAGAAGCTTATCTGTCTTCAGTGATAAGTGGCAATCTCTTCAGAGAAGCTTATCCTCTTACATCTTTTTAGTGTTAGATTTCTCTTGTTATCATCCTTGTGTTGGTAACGACCTTTGCAAGATTTCAATGTTTCATTCCCAAGCATATTACCTATTTTAGGGAAAATTCAGGGTTTTCTATATCTAATCATCTTCTACCTCGAAAGAATGAATGTCGTAGCATCTCGTCTTACCAGGTTTAAGCCGATTCGATAGGGGCATCTGTCATACCCTAAATTTGCCCATTCTTTTTGTTGATCAAAGGCATTGGTACAAACCATCTGAGGGTTGTCAAGAAGTTTTGAGGTTTCATCATTGGTAAAGGCATGAGGTAGAAATTGGTTGAGCACCTCAGGGATCATGGTGGAGCTGGAATGATCACCCGGTTCATCGGCACAATGCCCAAGCAAGAAAGTTGAAATTAGGGTTTCAATTTTAATCAGGATAAACTTATTTTCGAGGGCAAGAATTATTTCCATGGTCATCCATACGTCCTAAGGTGTATGGGGATGGGAGATTGATCATCAATTTTAATCAGAAGGGTTTCAATCGATCAGTCAATTGAAAATCAAGAGATTGGGGAAAAAGTCAAATTGTGCAGTGAAAAAAGTCAACTCCTGACTTTTTAGGTGAAGATCATGTTCCTCAAGTTAAATATGACCAATGGATGGAATTTGATCAAGAAAAGTCAAGGGAATCATGAAAAATCAAGAATTGTTGAAAGTTTCCATTTTAAGGCAATTAGGGTTTTAGAACTTTCTATTTATGGAAAGTTTTATGTTTGGAACAACCATATTCAAAGCCTTTTTTCTTCATGATTTAGGTTTCAAATGAACTTGGATCAAACATCAAAGATGTTCCTTGTATTTCAAGCTTTCTTTTGAGTACCAATTCATAATCATATGATATTTGGAGCTCAAGTTATGATCAATCAAAGTTGGAGATTTCAAAAGTTATTAAGTTTGGGTAGATTTTTACACTACTTTGCAAGCCAATTTTCATCACCTTCTCGATTTCAAATGAAGCTTTGTCCCAAATGAAAGTAGTAGAGTATGTTTCAAGCTTTCTAAAGAGTACAAGAAGTCCTCAATATGATTTGTGAAGCTCAAGTTATGGATGTGCAAAGTTGAGGAAAAATGAGCCAATCCTCAAATCAAGTTGACCCCAACATGAAATTTGTTCTACTCCATGCCCTCTTTCATTTGAGAACAAGACATAAACATTTTAAGTTGTGTGCACAAATATATCATGGTCCAAAGTGGCTGACTTGAACATTTTCACAAGGCATAAAATATGAACAACTAGCATGTTTATGTATCTCAGCTTGCAATATTGATGCCATTCTCCAAATCATGCACATGGGGTACAACATTGGGAGCTACCTAACTTTTCCCAAATTGGACTAACACAAGTTTGTACCATTTTGCCCCATTTTTGAGTCTTAGCCAAAAGGGGTGAAAGACAAAATGGCTGCCTAATGTTCTGATCCCTTGCAGCCACCCTATGCTGCTCATTTCACAGAGACAAAGACAAGTCCATGAGCAAGCTTGCTGAGATCAAAATCCATCATTCACCATTAATTCAAAAATAACCATGGAGATGAAAATTTGGCCATTCAAACCCTACCATGTGGAAACTCTTTCAAACCTGATTGGATTCCATATTTAAGACCCAATATCAGTCAACGGAAACCCTAGCCACCAATTTGCATTAAGAAACCAGAAAACTCTCATTTGGTGAACCATTTCAAAACCCTCAAAAAACCTAAAAATCTGTCTGGGATAGTTAGCTGGCTAAGACCATTTCCATACATAAAAACTCACCACAAACCATCTTCACAACCCACACATGATCTTTGGAAGGTGTTCAAAACATTAAACCAGTCAAAAACACCACCACTCAAAAAGTCAATCTTCTACCTAACAAACTTTGACCTTTTACTCAAAACAGACCTAGCTGCCAACTGTTTGATCTGTGAATCATTGGAGTTGTTGTCTTGCATCCTAGGAGCATTTGCAGGCTATGGAAAGGGAAGGGTCCTTGGTTTTCTTGGCTGCTAGCATAGTGAGGTCTACAAGAGGTATGGTTTCAAACCCTACCCTTGATATGCATCATGTTCATGTTTTGTGTTTTGTTATATTTAGTTGTAACTTTTCTGTCAAATACATGAGATCAATAACATGTGCATTAGTTGATTGGAATGTCACTAAGGTGGCTTATGTTTGTTTTTGCCTTTGTAAAAGTATGCTGTTGGGATAAATGTTGAGTTTAGACTTTTGGTTTTGTTCTGCCAGCTTAACCACCTAACTGTTTTGAAAGTTGTTAACAAGAGAGGTTTTAGTTAGATACTTTAATAGTGAATCTTGTTATGCTTAACTTGTATCATTGTTGAGACTTAAAGTTGGTTTTGCCTAGCTTATATGTTTAGCCTTGTGACTGTCATTAAAGTTTTATGATTGCATAAATGACTGATGTTGGAGTGTGCATAGAACTGTCAAGGATTTTAAGACCTTGGAACTTTCTTTGGTTTTTTCAAATTCATTTGGTTTGGGCTCATTGCATACAGGTTAAATTTTTGGTCTGAGAACAGTCTGCATAGGTTCATGCTAACTGTCAAATTATTGTGAATTTGTTAGTGTTTTATTTCTGTCAGCATACTTTTTTGAGGTTTGTTGACCTTTTGTGCTATCAAAACCTCATTTGTATTTTTAAAAAGGCCTTGACTATTTGAGTGTGTGCTTTGTTGGTTTTCAAATTTAAAGAACAGTGGTGTGCCATGTTACTTTTACCTCCTGTCATGAACTTGTAAACTGATCACGTGATTGAAGCTTTAGGGATAGTTGTTTAGGTGGTTTGAGCATTGGTCTGTTTGAGTTCTTGATCATTACTGTCAAAATCTTTTGTGTTGTGCTTGGTTTATGTTAACTGTCATAGGGCTGCTATCAATCACTAGGTTGAAAGGATTCATTCTGAATTAGTGATAATCACATAGTCATGCTTACACCTTTTGTTTTGTGCCAACTGTTGGGATACATACGTGTTTGTCTTGCTTTGTGATTGTTTGTGTTAGAATTCACCTGTATTTTTTTTGAAATTATGGTTGAATTGGGGTGGTTCAAATACTTACTTGTGTTGAATAAATGTTTGTATTGTGATGACAGACCTGGTCTGCATGTTTAAAGGTTTGATTGTTGTTTCTAACTCCATTTACTGTCCACAATTTTGGTGAGAGGTTTGTCAGCTTAGGTTCTTATCAGAATTTGTGTAGGATCATCTCATGTCTTGTAACTAGGTGTAGGATGATTTGGTTGTAAGGTTTCTGTACAGGTTTTTCTACTGTTAAAGACATTGGTAAGTGTACTGATGCGTTGGTATGGTACCATTACCTAATGCTTGCTAACATCTGTTTTCACTTCATTTCTCTTTTTCCCCCAAGTTGTTGCAGCTGTGACTGTTGATTGAAATCCATTTTGAGTTGTTAAAGACCTTTGGCTTCAACTGTACCTGTGATGGCTTAGAATGTCATTCATTTCCCATAGGTTTGAGGGGTGCTGCTAGTTTGTGAGCTGTTCAAGTTTATGCTGGCATGTCTATAGTTTGTGGACTCTTGCGGTTGAGGTGCTCCACCCTTGTTTTGGCTTTTTCTTAGTGTTAGGAAGGCTCCCTTAGGCATTAAAGATCATGCTTTTGAGCTTTTAGTTTGGGTCAGAGTCGAAGGTCAGTTTGGTTGGATTGTGTTCATTTTCTAGGTTTGAGTTTGGCCAGCTAGTTGTTGCCTTATTAAGTTTCTTCTAGGAAGTTGGTGAATTTCTACTGATGATCATCTGAGGCAAGCTTGTAACTAGACTGTTATTTTTGAATGTTTAGGTTTGTTAACACAGTTTAGTATAGTTTACTTTAAGCTTTTGGTGCTGGTTAACCATTAGCAGCTTGTTAGTGCTTTGGGAAGGCTTAGTTAAGATGGAGGGTAATTGCTTCAATTCATGACAGTTTGCAGTTTAGATTTCATTAGCATGATGTTTTGATGCTCAGCTTACTGTCCAAGTTTGTGATTAGATTAAGCCAACATTGATTCCCATCAGGACCATGTTTAAACCCCTTATTTTGGCTGATGCTTTGAGGTAGAGTTCAATATATTTTGCAGTGAGTCCTTGATCATTTACATCTTGGTTTGGTTTTGCTTTTATCAAGGTATTTCAATATAGTTCTGCTTGAGAAGTTGGAAACTGTTACTTAAGTAAACTAATTGGATTGAACATGGTCTTAGTGACCTGACTGATCTAATGTGAGCTTATTTATACTACTCATACCACTAGGGTTTGATTTTGCATTTCATCAATGAGCTTATGACTACTTTTCGAAAGGTGGCTTCCATTTTAATATGTAACTTGGGTTTTGATGGTTGATGGCTGTCACTGTTAGATTTATTAGAACAAGTTTAGTTTCAATTAGTGGACCTACTGTACTCTTGTTGTATCTGCTGTCCACATTGCTCTTAGGATGTTTAGTTTGGATCCTCATCAGTTTGCTTTAATACCTCTAGGAGCTCACTGCATACTTGACCCCTTTGGTGTGGTTTAGGTAGTTAGATGACTTCTACCTTTACTTTGGGTGGTTGTAAAGCCAATAGTGATCGGGTTGGTGATGTTGCTGTCAGCTCTTTACTCTGAGTTTTTTTAAAAAAAAAACCTCTGTTGTCATGTAAGGTTACATTTTGTTACTGTTGCATTGGTATGCATTGAGTGCATGATTGTTGGCATTTTAGATTGAAATTTGATTGTTACCTTTATGTATTAATTTAACATTGTAATGGTGTTGCACAATTAGCTCACCATGTTGACAGTTTGGATAATTACATTAGGATCTATGACAGAAATTTGATTCCCCTCTTAATTTTGTCCATAAGGTTTGTGTTTACAACTTGCACAGCCCCTTGTTTGATCTTGAAGATTGTTGCTTTGATCCTCTTGTGTTGTTCATAAGCAACTCACGCTTTTCATGGCAACTCACATACCAAATTTTTGCCTTGTTGCTTTTAAAACAGACTTTCTGCTAGAACTCACTCAATTTCACATTTGAAATTTGCTCAGACCTTTAAGGGATCTCAAACTCATCAGTTTTGGCCTAGTTTCTTCAAAATACATTTTGAAACTTCTTGTTACATGTTCATTCGAATCTTGTTGTGTGTGTTTTTTTTGAGAAAACTAATGATGCCATCGTGTTCCTTATGAAATTCTAGGCAAGTTTGACTAAAATTTTGTCAAATTTGGTTTAGAATTGAGAGAGTAATGATCAAAACGTATCTTGATGTTTTTGCCTTGGTCTTGCTCTTGTTGCCCAAAATTCACTTGATTTTGGTTTATTTATTTAAGGGGTGGCATTATACAACAGATGTATCGCCACCCCAGTGGTTAAGACTTAAGTCTTGCATTGCCCTTGTCCCCTGTTCGAATCCCAGCGGGGGGCGTTTTTATTTTCTTTTTATTTATTTCTTCATGTTTTATTTTATTTTTTTTCATTTTTCATTACTTTCCACGTATGCATATGTGGTTGAGTTGGTTTATGTTTTCAGCTTCTCACCCCAAGGTCTTGGGTTCAAACCTTGGGGAGGCAATTTCTCTTTTTTATGAATTTGTTCTTTTTATTTCTTTTTTTTTATTTTTCTTTTCTTATTTATATTCCATTTATTTAAAATTAGTATTTAGATATTTAAAAAATCTTAAAAAATCTTTTATGTTTTGATATATTAATTTATTTTTCTATCTCTTCTTATTTTAATTTATTCTTTTCTCTCGATTTTGGGCTTTTTAGTCTGTCTTAAAACATTTCCTAAAACAATTATCTTTGTATTGAATTAAAAAGAGAGGATTGAGTGTAGACCTCTTCCTCTCCGAGTGTCGAGATACTCACTGTAGTGTGGGTGGTTTAGACACTCATCTTTCAATGCGAAGACGCTTTCATTTTTAAGTCTTCCCTTCTAAAAACTCGGTCCCGTACCGAGTCCATTTTCAAATCTCTTCAATAAGAAAATCAAATTATCTTTGTATTGAATTAAAAAGAGAGGATTGGGTGTAGACCTTTTCCTCTCCGAGTGTCGAGATGCTCATTGTAGTGTGGGTGGTTTAGACACTCGTCTTTCAATGCGAAGACACTTTCATTTTCAAACCTTCCCTTCTAAAACCTCGTCCCCGCGCCAAGTGCATTTTCAAAATCCATATCAATAAGAATCAACTTCTCTTTGTATTGGACTAAAGAGAAAGGATTAAGTGTAGACTTCTTCCATTCCGAGTGTCGAGATGCTCACTGTAGTGTGGGTGGTTTAGACACTCGTCTTTCAATACGAAGATGCGACTTCTTCCATCATCTCTTCTTTCACAAATCCTCTCCAAAATCTTTCTCACCTAAAACCTCGGTCTCACACCGAGTGCATTTTCGAACTCTTTTTATAACAAATACTTGAATGGTCGTGGAGTGGTTAGGCGTAGGCCTTCTCCTATCTCGAGTGCTTGACGTTTACCGTAGGTTTCTCTGTCGCAAAAGTACTTACCATTCAAAACCAAAAACATCTTTAATAAGAGAACGAAGTTCTCTTCACATTGAATTAAAGAGAAAGGATTAAGTGTAGTCTTCTTCCTCTCCGAGTGTTGGGATGCTCACTGTAGTGGGGGTGGTCTCGATACTCGTCTTTCAATACGAAGACACTATGTTCGCCACACCATTTCATAACAAAAACTTTGAGATAAAGAATTAGGTACTACCCACAAGGGGTTACTATCCGAGGACTTATCTCGCCCCTAAAAAACAACCTCACAAATCAAATGTGACATCTTGCCTCGCATGGCGAAAACCTAATCATTTCAAAAAGGATATGTTACGTCCGTTCTACCGCAAACAGGTAACGCATAAGTCTCCTCACATGCGAGCGGCAAAACACCTAAACTGCTAGAATGTGCACGATAGCATCATCCATAAAAACATTAACCAACTGTAGGCCGAACTACGACTGCTCTGATTCTTTACTTTGTTCAAGTAAAGATACGTAGGCACAAAGGCCACAATCCTTGCCAAGCATATTCCCCCTATATCTGTAGCCCCGAACTACGTCGACTCTGATTTTCTCACATCCGTTGAGAATACATAGGACTAGGACCGCGAAGTCCTACCGAGTCTGATCTTTCTCTCTCCTTCCTTCGTTACCTCTCTTTCCCCAGTTTCTAACCCCTTCTCTCTATATTTTAGAACTCTTTTATAGCATAACATTTAAGAAAATAAAATCACACGTCGACAAACAAATGGTTCCCATCGAGTACGATGGATGCGGGGGGTGTTAATACCTTCCCCTCGCATAAATGGCTTCCGAACCCGTTCTTGGTCGCGAGACCATCTTATCCATTTCTTTCTTAAGGTTTTCTCGATATTTTCCTTTACCCTCATGGGATAAATAAAGTTCGGTGGCGACTCTTCAGTCTATCTTTTTCGCCTCCCTGTCGTTGCACGATGCATTTTTCGAGTAGCGACACCAGGATAGTCCCATTGATCATTAACTTTTTTTAGATGTCATTTATCGAGGTAAATTGGGGGATCTGATATGTTTTTATGTATTGTAAATTATATTTTGACACGGTCACTGTGGTGCATCTCCACAGTGGTGAATCTGATGATCGACACACATGCAGTCCATACGATTGCATCTTTCTCACTGACTTCATGTTGGTGTTCCATGTTTAAATATGGACGCCAAATGAACTAAAGAAGAGAAAAATATTATATCATAAAATGGGTGACATAAAAAATAAATTGATTTGTTTAGAGGCCTTACATCTCCGGGTTGTCGCTACTCGAAAAATACGCGCAATGACGGGGAAGGCGAAAAAGGAAAAGGACTCAAGAGTCGCCACCGAATTTTATTTATCCCATGAGGGGAAGGGAAAATATCGATAAAACCTCAAGAAAAGAACGGATAAGATGGTCTCGCAACCAAGCACAGGTTCGGAAGCCGGTTATGCGAAGGGAAGGTATTAGCACCCCTCGCATCCATCGTACTCGATGGGAACCATTTGTTTGTCGAATGTGTAAATTTATTTGCTTAAATATTATGTTATAAAAAGTGTTCCACGGGACAGTGAAAAAGGGTTTGGAGACGGGGAAAGGACGTAACAGGGAAGAAGAGAGAAAAGACGAACTCGGTAGGACTTCGCGGTCCTAGGCCTACGTATTCTCGATAGACATGAGAAAATCAGAGTCGACGTAGTTCCGGGAACTACAGATATAAGGGGGAATGTGCTCGACAAGGATTGTGGCCCTTGTGCCTACGTATCTTTACTTGAACGAAGTAAAGAATCAGAGCAGCCGTAGTTCGGCCTACGATTTGTTGATGTTTTTATGGATGATGCTATCGTACGCATTCTAGCAGTTAGGTGTATTGTTGCTCGCTCGTTAGAGACTTAGGCATTACCTGTTTGCGGTAGGACAAACGTATCATATCCTTTTCGAAAGATAAGTTTTCGCCATGCGAGGCAAGATGTCACATTTGATTTGTTGAATTATTTTTTAGGGGAGAGATAGATCCTCGGATAGTAACCCCTACGGGTAGTACCCAATTCTTTGTCTCAAAGTTTTTGTTATGAAAGGGTGTGACGAACATAGCGTCTTCGTATTGAAAGACGAGTATCAAAACCACACACACTACAGTGAGCATTTCGACACTCGGAGAGGAGGAAGTCTACACTTAATCCTCTCTTTTTAGTTCAATACAAAGAGAACTTCATTCTCTTATTAAAGTGTTTTTGGTTTTGAATGGTAAGTGCTTTTGCGACAGAGAACCCTACGGTAAGCGTCAACACTCGGGATAGGAGAAGGCCTACGCCTAACCACTCCACGACCATTCAAATTTTTGTTATGAAGAGAGTTTAAAAAATGCGCTCGGTACGGGACCGAGGTTTTTTAGGTGACAAGGATTACAGAAAGAAGTTGTAGAGGGAGATAGGTGGCGGATAAAGTCACGTCTTCGTATTGAAAGACGATTATCGAGACCACCCACACTACAGTGAGTATCCAAACACTCGGAGAGGAAGAAGTCTACACTCAATCCTCTCTCTTTAGTTCAATACAAAGAGAATCGGTTTATTTATTGTAAGTGTTTTGAAAATGAACTCGGTACGGGGCCGAGGTTTTTTAGGAGAAAAAGGTGTGGATGAAAACGTCTTCGTATTGAAAGACGAGTGTCAAAACCACCCACACTACAGTGAGCATCTCAACACTCGGAGAGGAAGAAGTCTACACTCAATCCCCTCTCTTTAGTTCAATACAAAGTGAACTTTATTGTTTTGTTAAACGTGGTGAGTTGGCTTAACCAATATTTGAGAAAATTCACTTGACGTTGGGTCAAGGATTTAATTGTTTAAAAAAGTTTGAGGTGAAACGAGCAAGGTCGATGGCGGACACACAAGGCGGCCGACTTACAAGGGTTAAAAATGGCTCGATAAAATCGAGAGTTTGCTTTTGAAAATGGTTTTTGGAATCAAAAGTCACCAAGGACAATAGCAACATTCCTACTAAAATCATACAACATATGGGATTAGTCGGCTAAAAAAAATCGAGACATGCGATAAAAACGGCGAACTCCTTGAGAAAAATTTTTTGGAGGTAAAAATAACAAAAATAAGTGGAAAACAGTGGGGTAACACGGGTGGCCGTGTTGTATGACACGGCCCGTGTCACAGTTCCAGGAAAAAATGAGTTTTGGGTCAAAAAGTGGTGTGACACGGCCGTGTTGTGTGACACGGGTGGCCGTGTTGCGTGACACGGCCCGTGTCACAAGGTCTGGGCCAAAAAAAACAAGTTAGAATCTCAAACAGAGGTACAACACGGGTGCCCGTGTTGTGTGACACGGCCCGTGTTGTGAGCCCAGGGCATTTTTCACTTTGAAAAGCCACTCAGAGATGTAACACGGCCGGCCGTGTCGTGTGACACGGCCCGTGTTGGGTTGCCAGATGAAAAATTCCAAACTTTCTCTTGTTTTTTGCTTCTTTTTGTGGTTCTTTCAAAGGGTTTCTTAGTCCCTATTAGGACCTTACATGTTATACTCAACACAACAACACTCAAACCAAGAGAACAAATGATAAATGCACAATATAGAAGAAGAGAAAAGTTTGAAGAAATGGATACCCAAGAGTTGTTTCCTTCCTTGCAAAGCCTCAACTGATTTTGGCTAGGTGTTCACTTCTCTTCCCTCTATGCTTTGATGGCTCTCCTTCTCAATGGCTCCCTTGTACTTTTCTTTCACTCTCTAAATCTTTTGCTGGTTTTTTGCTCTCTCTATTTTTCTGGTTTTCTCTCTTACTCTTTGCTCTCAATATCTCTCTCAATGCTTGCTTGTGTGTTCCTCCTTTGATAGTAAGGAATACCATGTTTTCTATGCTTGCTTGCAACCCATTTTCCACCTTTTCTGTCAACTTTTTCTGCTGTCCTAAAGCCACACACTTTGCACACCTTTTCATCACCAACTTTCCATTCTTGGCAATGCCTTTTTCTTCCTTTTGTGCAGCCCCACTTTTCCCTTCTATTTCTAGTATGACTTGCTGCATTTTTCTGCTGTAGCATACTATACTACTATCCCTCTTTTTGCCCATTAGTCTCTTGGATGGTATTGCTTTGTATCTTGCCATGTAGCCAATTGTTACCACTCTTTGACAGCATTTGCAAACTGATATTTAGCAAGTAAATATATCATTTGCATGCTATTTCCTTGACTTTGTGACATAAAAAATGATCTTGTAACATAGTACATGTTATCCTCTTGATTTTGTGACATGTAGTAATTCTTCAACTCTTGCATGGGGTTGTTTTGCCTATGATTGAACATGCATAATCTTGGCCCATAAACATTCCAATGTTGATTTAATTCTTGCATATTTCTTTGCATGTTTGTAAGCACAAGGAGGGTCATGTGGACTTGATGGAGCATGGGGGATACCATGGCGTGAAGTTATTTAGAATCTTGAATTAAGACTAGAAATAGCTTAATTTCCTAAGCATTATCAAGAGTTCGAAATTTGGTAACCAATGTAACATTCTTGACAATGTCAAGAGATTTCTCTTTGTAAAAAACTCTTGAATCTAGCCTTGAATTCATGAACCTTGAATTTGAAATGATGGGCCTCCCTTATGCCATTGAATTTGAAAGAAATGAAGAAATGAGTCAAGCCTTGAAAGAGGACAAATTTTGGGGTGCAACACGGGTGTAAGGTGATCCAAGAGATTTGGTATTGAATTATACAATGTTTAAGACATCTATTGTAACTCATACCCCAAGCCGACCATATAAACAACAAAAAGTTCAAATTCAATTAGTTAGACACAATAAATAGTAAGGTGAATTAACTAATATTAAGTTATTAACTTATTTTTGTGCATACGGGAATGAAAAGCTGTTGTGGTTGACGGGCGCTATGGATGGCAATCTAGACCAACCATATGTTTGAAGCAAAACGACACATCTAAAAAAAGTAGATGTGTTTTTTTGGCACACTTACACAAAAAACTATACAAATAAGACAGACAAGCAGAACCCTAATTATATTCTCTTGGCCTCTTGAGCTATAATCCAGCAAGTTAGCACCCTAAAGTTTCTCACAAATTGAACCATCAAGGTTTGTTGGTCCGTTGACCACCTTACCATCAATACGCAAACCAAGTAATATGTAGACATCCTCTGCATCATAATTTAATTTATCCTTTCAATCGTTGTAACTTTATATTTTCATATATTAATGAGTTTTTGTTACAACAATGTTAACAACAAACAACACATACAATAGACAACACATACAACATATAACAGAACATAAACATAAAATATTTCTAACGGATTACAACAATCAATCGGATGCCATTCAATCCAAACATTGCTTCCCTCGCATCCTTTTCAGTCTTAACGCAAACCCACCCACACAGGAGATCATGCCTCTCGACACTTCGAATTTTTTCCCTTCAGAAATGTCTCATTCTAACCACCGATTCAGTTTTCTCTTTAGTTGGTTGAAACTTTGAATGTTCAAAAACAGCATGTCCATCGGAGGCTTGTCTCTCAAAAAGATGACTTTCCCGTAGCAGCGACAATACATGCTAACAGCAATATAAAGATATGAGATGAGTTGTGGAAATAAATTATCAGAACACCTCCATTTATAGAAAAAAAATTTCACTTTCAAGGTTATCTCTAGTTGAATTGGCAACACCCTTGTAACTTTTACATCATGTCGCCAATTGGATTGGCAACACCATGTGTTTTCTCCAATCCAATTGGCGACATCACATATCTTTTGTGAAGGGCCGCCCATTCATTTGGCGCTTGCGTTCAATCAGTACCCCAAAGTGGGGTACTTTGAGAAATCGTTTGAAAATTGGGTTATTTTAGACATTTTTTTTTTCAAAAAGTGGGGTATTTTAGTAAAAATTTCACTATTTTAAAACTAAACGCATTTATATTAGTATCTATAACTATCTATAAAAGAGATAGAAAATTTTGGAGTGACTTTTTTCCTTACCTATTTTGTCTTTGAAAATGTAATTTATTTATTTTTTATAAAATAAAATACTAATAAAAAGTGAAGTTATTTTAGAGAATTATAGTAGCCACCAATACAAATTTATAACTGCTACATAGTTAGTTTTTTCAATATTTTATTTATAAATCTCTCAAAATATAACTGCTTAAATACAAATTGGCGACAAATAAATAAAACATGTTCATCTATATCATCTATAGCCAAAATTTACTTTTGGCATAGCTTGTTTTTTTCAATATTACCCTCCAAAAATTTTATTGGCACTCAAAATAATTGTTGATTGGAAATTGAAATACATCTATTTCCTTAACTTTCTCTCAATACCAAGTTTCATCTCGATAATAACTTCCTTTGAGGGTTTCTTCATTACCTTCCTTCGGTCTAAATGGATCATTTTTAATATTAAGTGTTCTACCCATCATTGGAGTACTTAAAGGGTTTGCGTTGTTCATGTTAAACCTTTCCAATACCATTTCTGTATAATTTGATTGATGTACCAATATACCATTTTTAGTATACTCAATTTGTAAACCAAGACAGAACTTTATTTTTCCTAAATCTTTCATTTCAAATTCTTTCTTTAAGTAATCTCTTGCTTCCTTTATTTCTCTATTAGTTCCAATGATATTTAAATCATCAACATAAACAACAATCATTACAAAATCGGATATTGTTTTTTTTATAAAAACACAAGGACAAATAGGATTATTTTCATAGCCTTCTTTAAACAAATATTCACTTAGCCTATTATACCACATGCGCTATGATTGTTATAATCCATACAATGACCTTTACAACTTAATTACATACATTTTTCTAGGTTTTAATGTCTGAGCATTTTAAATCCTTCTGGGATTTTCATATATATATCAGTATCAAGTGATCCATACAAATAAGCAGTAACAACATCCATAAGATACAAACCAAGATTGTTAAATACTGATAAACTAATTAAATAACGAAAAGTAATGGCATCCATAACATGGGAATAAGTTACCTCATAATCGATTCATGGTCTTTGGTAAAAACCTTGTGCAACAAGACGAGCCTTGTTATTAACAATCTCATTTTTCTTATTTTGTTTCCTTACAAAGACCCACTTATACCCAATCGGTTTCACATCTTTTGGTATAGTCGTAATGGGGCCAAATACTTTTCGATTTTTAAGAGAATTTGATTTAGTATCTATTGCATCCTTCCAATTTTTTCAATCATGTCTATTTTGACATTCATTCATAGTTTTCGTTTCGGGATCATCATTTTCATTCATGATTTCACATGCAATGGAGAATGAAAACATTTAATCTATAATTGTATCTTTTCGATTCCACAAAGTTCCCATATCAACAGAATTAATTGAAATTTCAAAATCATTATTGTTTTCATTTTCATTATCAATGATCTCATTATCATCATCTTGTGCTTCTTCGAGAGCACGTTTTCAATTGTGAATTTATTATCATCTAGTGTCTTTTCAAGATCACTTTCAACCATATTCACCTTTTCCATCCCTTTTCTTTTTCGGGGATTTTTGTCTTTGGATCCCATAGGCCGGCCACGGTTCAAGTGTGCCTTAGATGTACTTGCTACATCGTTTAGATTTGAAACCTCAACTTGAGCTGGGACATTTATAGCTGGTACATGTGACTTTGTCATTCTTTTCAAATCAGTAAAAGAATCTGGCAATTGATTTGCTAAATCTTGTAAGTGCACAATTTTCTTCCCATGATTTATTATATGGGTCCAAATGTAATAAATGGGGTACAAAACATGTTATCTCATTTTCTAATTTTTTATTTTCTCCCCCTAGTGTTGGAAATTTTGTTTCGTCAAAATGACAATCAACAAATCTTGTCTGAAAAACATCGCCTATTAAAGGTTCAAGATATCTAATAATAGAAGATGATTCATACCCGACATATATTCCTAACCTCCTTTGAGGTCCCATCTTTGTTCTATGTGATGGATATATTGGGACATATATTTCACAACCAAATATCTTTAAATGAGAAATATTTGGTTCCTTACCAATTGCAAGTTGATAAGGTGTATGTTTATGATTAGTACTTGGCCTTAGACGAATGAGTGTTGCAGCATGTAAAATTACATGACCCCAAACGGTAACGGGTAGTTTAGTTTTCATAATTAATAGTTTAGTAATATATTGAAGACGTTTGATTAAAGACTCGGTTAAACTATTTTGTGTATGCACATGAGGAACAGGATATTCAATAGTAATTCCAATTGACATGCAATAGTTATTAAATGATTGAGATGTAAATTCATCAGCATTGTCAAGTCTAATTTTCTTTATAGTGTAATCAGGAAATCAAGCCCTTAGTTTAATTGTTTGTGCAAGAAATTTCGCAAATGCCATATCACGATTTGACAGTAAACATACATATAACCATCTATTAGATGCATCAATTAATACCATAAAGTACCTGAATGGTCCTAACGGTGGATGGATAAGTTCACATATATCACCTTGAATTCTTTCAAGAAATGAAGGTGATTCTGTCTGAATCTTACTTGGAGAATGCTTTGCTATTAGCTTGCCAAGAGAGCAAGTTTCACATGGTTTATCTCATTTTGTAAGTTTTAAACCTTTCAAACGATGACCATGGCTACTTTCAACTATTTTATGCATCATTGTTGAACCAGGGTGACCTAAACGATCATGCCATAAAGTCATCATTTTGAAATATTCTCTTACTACTAAATTATATTCAATTGCATGTATGTAAGTATAATGTAATCCAGAAGGAAATTTTGGTAGCTTTTTTAAAGTTTTCTTCTTTCCCAAAACATTAGTAGTAATGTTAATATATTTCATATTACCTTCAGTTGTAGTTTCAGTATCATATCCTTGATGATATATGTCATTAAGACTCAACAAATTTCTCTTTGATTTTGGAGAGTATAAAACATTATTAATGATAAACTTTGTTCCATTTGGTAATATGAATATAGCATTACCCGTTCGTTCAACCAAATCTGCAGGACCTGAAATTGTATTTATTATATCTTTAGTAGGATTTATTTCAGTGAAATATTTCTTACATTTGAGGATTGTGTGGGTAGTTCCACTGTCTGGAATACAAATGTCTTTAACATGTTCCATGTCTAACCATCTTGAAATAGAAATAAGATTAAATAGAGAGTAAATCAAGACAACATATTTAACATTATTATTTCAAACATTGGATACATCAAACAACATACAAAAACTTAGGTTTATACATAGTTCAAATATAAAATTTATACAAGCATATCACATATTATTCATAAAGTCTTTTAATCCATTGTTCCTTCAACAAAATCAACAACCTCAAGACATGTAGTATCATTTTCGGGTTTAATTTCATTAAAATTTACTTCCTTCCCCTTTCCCTCTATAGATTCTTTGTTTCTTTTATGCAAATGCTCTGGTGTTCTACATGTCTTAGACCAATGACCTTTCTTTCCGCATCTATAACACAAACCATCATGATTCCTCGAGAAATCCTCTTAAATATAAGTACCCCTACCTTGATGATACTTGTTAGTTTGGTCATATATGGGAAATCTATAATCATTCACATAACTTTGTCCACGACCTCGACCACGAAATTGGTTTCGACCGTGATATCCGCTTCGACTAGGACCCTCAAAACGAGCATAACCTCCATATTTTTTTATTAAGATTATAGCCACCACGCCTTTGATTAAATACTGTGACATTTATCTCAGGATATGTTTTTGTTCGTGTGGAACGTGACTGGTGGTTTTTGATAAGGAACTCATTATTTTATTCTGCTACTAGAAGGACTGCAACTAAATTAGAATACTAAAAAAAAATCTCTCATCCTGTATTGTTGTTGCAAAAAAACTTGGGATGCATGAAAAGTTGAAATTGTTTTTTCCAATTTTTCTTCTTCAGTTATAACTATGCCACAAAATTCTAATTGTGCTATAATTTGGTGCATGACAGAGTTATATGCAACAACACTTTTATAATCTTGAAACCTTAATTTGTTCCACTGATCCATTAATGAGGGCAACAAGACTTTCCTTTGATGTCCAAATCTTGCCTTAAGTTTGTCCCACAAAATCTTGGGATCTTTTGCATTTGAGTATTCTGTTTGTAAACCATCGTCAAGGTGGTGTTTGATTATTAGATTTACTTTTGATTTTTTCATTGTCATCTCTTCTGGGTCAACAACTGACTTTCCTGAAATTTCCCCTTCAAGGATTTATTAAGTCCCTCACAAGCAAGATACTCTATTAAGTTGTTATTCCATGTTACGTAGTTGTCCCCAGTTATGCTTAAAATTTTGAAGTGATGCTTAACATTTGACATGATTCTACCTAGAATTCAAAAGATCGTAATCAAAATTTAATACATAAACAAAAATATATATGTCAATTTATTCAATAACAACGATTACAAAAACCATGATCATGTTTTATTCAAAAACCTTTATTAATAAACCAAGCTAAAACTAGTAATGGTAAAAACAATCAATATCATTAACGCTACATAATTTTTACCTAGTTCTTCATGCTTGATAATACCGATGAAGAATAAAATAATAAGAAGTAGAGTGATGAACAAAAAAAAACATTTAGCCATTTGAAAGGTGTGGATAAATTTTTTGAGAATGATATGAAATTTGTGAAAGAAGTTGAATTATATATAGATAAATTTGTAAAACGACCGTTATAATTACCGTTAGGGGAAAGAAAGAAAAGAAAAAGCAAAAAGAGAAAGAAAAAAATGTCACCAAATCAAATTTAAAGTGTGTTAAATATCAACTAGCTATTATAAGAGTTTAGAGATAATTATAAGGTAACATATGGGGTTTTAGGCCTCCACTAAAAATATAAAAGTTAGTAACTGGATATAAACGTTAGTAACTGAATATAGAAGTTAGTAAATGCATATGAGCCTTTAAACCTCCATTAAATATAAAAGTTAGTGACTGAATATAAAAGTTAGTAACTGAATATAAAAGTTAGGAATTGAATATAAAATTTAGTAAATACATATAGAGTTTTAAACCTCCATATAAAATATATAAAAGCCACACTTATTATAGAGCACTTGACAAGTTGTCAATTTTCAATAACAAGGGGGGTAAAGTAAAAATAATGATAAAAGTCATTCTAGTTTCAAATCACTTGACTAATTGTCAATTTTCTATAACCATGGTAAATAAAAAATATAACAATAATGAGATTAAAGTGATAAGTTTAAAAAATATAACAATAAAAAATAAAAAATATAAACGATCGTACTGATAACGCGTTGAGAAAAACCAATTTTAAATATTTGTTAATATTTATGAACTAATATAAGTTTATAAACTAGTTTTAACTATCAAACTTAGATGATAAGTTTATAAACTATTTTTAACTATCAAACTTAGATGAAAGATTGAAGAAAGAAGAATGTTTTACTTGTGTTTTCAAAGTAAATTTTTTAATGTGTATTTTTACGTTGGCCAAAGGTAGGATTTATACTATTAAAAATTGCAACTATTACACTAATGTATTAATTAAATTTACTATTTATTATTTAGATAAATATTTCTAAATAATTATATTATTTTAATAATAATAATATTATTTTAATAATAATAATATTATAACATAATTAAGTTAATTTGAAACAAAGGAAGTGTTAATTTAAGTGAAAAAAGAAACTAAGGTAGAGCAATCATTGATGTTAACACCACTGCACACCTATTTTGTCTGTGCATTAAACTGTACTTCAACTTAGTCAAAGTAGCAAACTGAAGTAACCAAAAAGGCAAAAAGATGTTGCATCATGATCATCAACCAACCTCCATCTTCTTCTTCACACTCCTAGTCTTACTCACCCACCTCCCTCAATTCACCACACCAACTCCATTTCCCGATTACCCATGCAAACCACCACACCACAACCACCCATTCTGCGACCAATCCCTCCCTATTCAAACCAGAGCAACCTCCCTCATCTCCCTCCTAACCCTCTCCGACAAAATCAACCAACTCTCTAACAATGCTTCCTCCATCCCCAATCTCGGCATCCCGTCTTACCAATGGTGGTCAGAGTCTCTCCACGGCATCGCAACTAACGGTCCCGGCATTGACTTTAACGGCACCATTAATTCCGCAACTGATTTCCCTCAAGTTATTGTTTCCGCTTCCTCGTTTAACCGTTCGCTGTGGTTTTTGATTGGATCTGCTGTGGCGGTTGAAGCTAGGTCGATGTATAATGTTGGACAAGCTGGGTTGACTTATTGGGCACCTAATGTTAATATTTTTAGGGATCCTAGATGGGGGAGAGGACAGGAAACGCCTGGGGAAGATCCTATGGTTGCTTCTGCTTATGCTGTTGAGTTTGTTAGAGGGTTTGAAGGTGGAAAGGGAATCAAAAAGGTGTTGAATTATCGCGATGATGGTGGCGGTGATGATGAGATTATGTTGTCTGCTTGTTGTAAACATTTTAATGCTTATGATTTGGAGAAATGGGGACAGTTTGCTAGGTATAATTTCAATGCTGTGGTGAGTTTTTTGTACTTTTTGTTTTGGTCTATGGAGCATCAATGCTTTAGATGTGGTTGCATATGTTAGGATAAACAAATTAATTAGTTAAGTGCTTGTAAGTTATAACATAAATCTTTTATACAAGGTTTTAAATAGGGATCGCGTAAGGACTTTTGCGGTTCTGGTCGGTATATGTGTTGTGATACTGATTCCGGTCGTCGCAGTGTCAACTAATCTTTTTCATGGCCATGTAAAAAGTGTTTTAAGATCACTATTTTAAGAAGCTAATAGCAGAAACTTTTGAATTGAAATTTTTTTCCTTTTAAAAAGTTGATTACACCATTTCTAATACAAAATTTCTATATTTGGTTTCTTAACCAATCATGTAAGGGCATTCATTAGCATTAAATTAAGTCAAACTGTTTCCAATGTAGTTGCATTTAGGTAGAGTTTAGATAAACAACTTAATTAAGTGCTTATAATATAAACATCTATCATATAAGTGCTTATGTATAAGCTATATTTTAAACAAAATATAAAATAAAGTCAAATTGTTCTCATATAAGCTATAAGTTGTTTTCATAAGATATCATCAAGAGCTTATAAACATGTTATAAGTTGTTTTCATAAGATATCATGGAGAGCTTATAGACATGTTATAAGTTGTTTTGTAAACTCACCCAGACAGTCGTTTAAGTGTTTATCTTATTAGATAAACTCATAAGTCAACACAATCAGGGCCTTAATAACTTTTATGCTCTTAAGTTATCATTTGTGTCTGTGTAAAACTTGCATCTAGTGTCTTTGTTTGTGCAAGTGCTTCAGATTTTGGTGATTTGAACATGATATCTAAAATAGAAAATATGTGAATTTTTTTTGGGACTGGCATGGTTTGTAAGAATAGTTAAGCCTGTTATTGCTGTTAGCTGAAGTTAGTTTTACTAGTTACTTGCCTTCATTATGCATGTATATTAGAGATGTGCACGATTAGTGTAACTGGAATCGATAGTCCTATTCATAACTACTATGTTTGAATATAGTGTTGACTGGTGAGTGTGAAATTGGTTTTTGGTAGGTATCACAGCAGGATTTGGAAGACAGTTACCAGCCACCGTTTCGTGGTTGTGTTCAACAAGGGAAAGCGAGTTGCTTGATGTGTTCTTACAATGCAGTTAATGGTGTCCCCGCTTGTGTTAGTGAGGATCTCATGGGACTGGTTAGAAACAAATGGGGATTTGAAGGGTAAGGATTTGAGGTATTTCTGAAAGTTGAATTCGCGTCATTGAGAAAACACAAGAAAAATGATAAAGAATGATCTTTTGTGGATTATTAAAATTGGTGAATTTGAATTTGAGTGTAGGTACATTACATCAGACTGTGACGCTGTGGCTACTGTTTTTGAGTATCAGCATTATGCAAAATCTCCGGAGGAAGCTGTTGCTGATGTTCTCAATGCAGGTATTTCTGTTTGTTTTGTCTATTTAGATGAATGTTTGTGATGAATTAATTGCAGGATATTATATGAATCGGATAGTTTGCTAGTTATTTTAATTCTTCATTTGATATTTAGGGGTGGATATTAATTGTGGAACATATATGCTCCTACACGCTCAATCTGCCATTGAACAAGGAATGGTGAAGGAGGAAACTTTAGATAAAGCTCTTCTAAACCTTTTCTCTGTTCAAATGCGCCTTGGACTGTTTAATGGAGATCCGAGAAAAGGCAAGTTTGGTGAACTGGGACCTCAGAATGTTTGCACACCGGAACACAAAAAACTCGCACTTGAAGCTGCAAGGCAGGGGATTGTACTGCTGAAGAATGACAATAAGTTTCTTCCCTTGGATAGGAAGGCTGATGTATCCTTAGCTGTCATTGGCCCAATGGCAAATACAAGCAAATTAGGCGGGGGTTATTCAGGTATAGTTTTTCATATTGGAGCATTGTAATTTGTCAATCTTCATTTAATTGTTCAGTTCAATTCATGATGCTGAAAGTGAACCTTATATCTTTTACCTAATAATGTAGGAATACCTTGCTCCCCCAAAAGTCTATACGACGGACTTAAAGAGTATGCAAAGACGATATCCTACACTTTTGGTTGCCGTGATGTACAATGCGACTCTGATGATGGGTTTGCGGAGGCTATTGGCATTGCAAAAGAAGCAGATTTTGTTGTTATAGTTGTCGGGCTTAGTACGATACAAGAGACGGAGGATCTTGATCGAGTTAGTCTTCTTTTACCTGGGAAACAGATGGACCTTGTATCGCATATTGCTTCTGCTAGTAAAAGACCAGTGATTCTAGTTCTTACTGGTGGCGGACCCCTTGATGTCTCATTTGCCGAAACAAATCAACTCATCACAAGTATTCTTTGGGTCGGTTACCCTGGTGAAGCTGGTGGAAAAGCACTAGCAGAAATCATCTTTGGAGAGTTCAATCCAGGTATGTATTTTGTTAATAAATGAATATGCTACTCGAAATGGGTGTTGTTGATTCGATATACATAGTAAACATTTGAAGTTGATTTGGTGCAGCTGGAAGGCTTCCGATGACTTGGTACCCTGAGTCGTTTACCAATGTTCCCATGAACGACATGAGAATGCGTGCTGATCCTTCACGAGGTTATCCCGGAAGGACCTATCGGTTTTACACTGGAAGTAGAATATACGGATTCGGGCATGGCTTAAGTTACAGTGATTTTTCATACAGGTTTTTATCAGCTCCAAGTAAACTTAGTATATCAAGAATCACCAAAGGTGGTCCTAGAAAAAGTTTATTAAATAAGGCAGATCAAGAGGCATATGAAGCTGATCATGTTCAAGTTGAAGAGTTGCAAAACTGCAACTCATTGACCTTCTTAGTGCATGTTTCTGTGATGAACCTTGGTCATTTAGATGGCAGTCATGTGGTGATGTTGTTCTCAAAATGGCCTAAAGTTATGGCAGGTTCTCCGGAAAACCAGCTCGTTGGATTCAGTCGAGTGCATACTGTTTCTAACGAACCTATTGAAACAAGCATTTTTGTGGATCCTTGTGAACACTTGAGCTTTGCAGATGAACAAGGAAAAAGGATATTGCCCTTGGGTAATCACATTTTGAACATAGGGGATGTAGAGCACATTGTTTCTATTGAAATTTTTTAATTATTACTCCTTCTATTTATTTTTAGTTTTACATGTCGTTTTTAACTTTTTTTTTACACATTAAAAGAATTAATAAATTGTGTTATGTCATGGAGGTTTAGACTGAGGCTGTTTAATTTCAAGGCTGTAACAAGACAGAGACTTGTAATAAAACCTGACATTTATTGGTCTACTTTTCCTCAATAAGGACGCATTTGACTTGAAAAATAAACATAGTAATGAATGTAATACTACTAATTTTAGATGTAAAGTAGGGTAAATATATACTAAAGAAAATATTGTAAATAACAAAAAAATAAAAGGTTTTGAAATAGAATTCAGAACAATAAAGGATACAGAAAGTAGAGCTAATAAAGGTACAAAGTAGCTGTCTAGTTAGATTTTTTTGACTAATAATCCCATAATATCCCACATTGGAATTTATTTATCAGAGTGCCCTAGTTTTAGAGGAGTTCGTCCCTTGAAAGGGCGAACTAGTTAAAGGGATGCATGAGTTCGTCACTTGAAAGGGCGAACCAGTGGAAGGACTGCGTGCATGCATGAGTTCGTCCAATCCAAGGGCGAACTTGTGATGAATTTTTTTTTTTTTTTATATTTGTTTATTCATATTTTGTTTAATAATAGATCTATTTAATTAATTTTAAAAAAAAACTATTTAATATAAAACCTATTTAATTAATTCCATATAAAAACTATTTAATTAATTTAATATAAAATATATTTAATTAATTCTATATAAAAATTATTTAATTAATTTTGTATAAAAACTATTTAATTAATTTAATATAAAAATTATTTAATTAATTTTATATAAAAATTATTTTTACAGACTCTCGGTCACTGAATGACCGAACTCAGATATAAATTTTTTGTATAAATAAGCGTATCCGATTTACTATCATTCGTGTCAACTTATCCGATTTATAAAGATGTCTGTGCAAGCTCATGTTTTCTATGGACCTGAGAAAAAAATCAGTGTTTACCTAGATTCGCTGTCGAATTTCAGAACCGTGGTTGCAGCAATTAACATCGGGTTTGGACAGATGATGAACCAGGACCCTCTACAAGGCAGACAATCCCCCCGACAACACATCACAATGAAGATTTGTCTTCCGACTCATCTCAATCATCTGCAAACGAGCGTTTGGGCAGAGGATACCGACAGCGAAGGGCCCCTAGGTGTGAAACTGGGGGTCATCTTCGATGATATGTATATTTATTTAATCAATTTTATTGTTGTAATTTAATCTTGTAATTTTATTCTTGTAAATTATTTAATCAATTAATTAAATATATTTTTTATTAAATTAATTAAATAGATTTTATATGTTTTATATTAAATAGTTTTTTTTTAAAAATTAATTAAATATATTTTTTATTAGTTTAATTAAATAGATTTTATATGTTTTATATTAAATAGTTTTTTTTAAAATTAATTAAATATATTTTTTATTAGTTTAATTAAATAGATTTTATATGTTTTATATTAAATAGTTTTTTTTAAAAAATTAATTAAATAGAAAAATATATTGTAGAAAATCTGAATAAATAAAAAAACAAAAAAAAAACATTTCATCACAAGTTCGCCCTTGGGATGGGCGAACTCCTGCATGGTCGTGCCCTTCCACTGGTTCGCCCTTGGGGTGGACGAACTCAAGCATCCCTTTCACTAGTTCGTTCCTTGCATGGGCGAACTCCCTCAAAAATAGGGTACCCTGGTAAATAAATTTCAAACTAGGGTATTGTGGGATTATTGGTTTGAAAGTAGGGTATTTGAGTCAAAATCTCGTCTAGTTAACTCATTGTTGTATTGTATATCCAGAGTGGTGGATATGAACTCGATATTTTATTTATTCATTTTTAACATACAAAATTTTGCAAGAACACAATATTTTGCAATCAAACTCTTAGTATCATACACACATGGCGAAGAAGAGAGAAAGCAAAGAAATCTTCAATCCTTGTTGATAAAAAATAACTCAACTCAGTTACAAGTAATAGTTGGTTATATATATATATATATATATATATATATATATATATATATATATATATATATATATATATATATATATATATATATATATATATATATATATATATATATATATATATATATATATATATATATATATATATATATATATATATATATATATATATATATATTCTCTACTGACAATAAACTAATTTGAGTTATTAAATATACTTAAAAGAATATTTTAACTATAGTTAATTTAAATAACTGTGATACCCTCCCTTGTGTTTCATGACACTTCATTGAATCTTTTCTCAAAAAAGATGATAAATAATTTTGATATGTTTGGTGCGTCAATGAAATATGAGATTATGTGTAAGGTATACGATAGATTTGTTATCGCAATATAAAACATAAGGTCTAGCAACAAGAACTTGTAAATCAACGAGGAGATAGTTAAGCCATTGGATACCCTCCCTTATGTTGGATGGTGTAGATTACAAAGTCCTAACTTGGATACAAATAATTGAAAAGAGGTAGCATTGTAAGGGTTATGTGTTTTAGGACACCTTGTTGAATCTTTTCTCGAATAAGATGGCAAACAATTTCGATATGTTTAATGCGTTCATGAAATATGAGATTATGTGCAAGGTGGATAGTAGACTTGTTGTCATATATAAAACATAAAGTGTATCAATTGGAACTTGTAAACCAGCCATGAGATAGTAAAGCCATTGGATTTTCCTTGTAAGTTTGGCCAAAGCCCTCTATTCATCCTCCGAAGAGAAAGAAGACACAATTTCTTGCTTTTTAGATATCCATGAAATAATGGAAGAACCTAAGAAAACACAGATTTCCTAGTATCAACACAACATGCACAATTCGACTCTGCAAAATCAGTCACTTGCAGGGAATTGGTAGTTGGGAAAAACAGTCCCTGAGAAGGAGAAAATTTGAGATACTTAAGGATGTGAATTGCAACTTGAAAATGGGATTGAAAAAGCTTAGATAAGTAATAACTAAGTTGTTGCACATAATAGGCGATGTCTAGTATTGTGGTAGATAGAAAAATCAACCTTCCTATGAGTCTCATGTAAGGAGTTGCATCATGAACATTATCATTATCAATATTGTGAACTAGATAAGTAATAACCAATGTATTTTAATGTTGTTACTAAGACAATGATCATACAATGACTTGAGTCACCTGGACAATTCAAGTTGCTTAATCCGAGCAATTTAATATCTAAACTTAGACATGTTACTTAACACAATCAACTTAAGCATGATTCAATAGGTTTGATACAACACAATCCTATGCCTATATGATAACTCACTAGAAGCATAATCTAGCCTAAATAACATAAAAATGATGCTATGATTTAACTTCTACATGCTTAATGATGAAAATTAAGGAGAGATAGGGAAGGAAGCAAGTATACACAGATATGTAGTGGTTTGGTAACTAGCTTCGCTATGCTTACTCCACTCCTCAATGGTTTCAAATCGTTGGGAAAAATAATCAAGTCTTCCACTATTTTCATGATTTAATATACAAGAACTTTGATACAATGAACTATCATCAATATGGATGCTAATAATCACACTGCATTAGCCTACACACGAATCCAATGACAATTTCTTTCGTTGAAGAAGACACTCAACTGTTACAAATAAGATCCTAAATGATCTTTATCCAATAATCTTGTTATCCGTAATAATTTTCTCTATGAGTCCTTTCTAGAACATTCTTCCCATGAATTTGATAAAGACTTGTCTGAGCGATTTCCATTAGCCTCGATTAATTGGATAACTCCCGACTTTGTTCTACAATAACCTTCATGTGGTTTCACCAAAGTCTTCAATGGAGTATAGAGGCATTTTTCTCTCTTTGTGAATAACACACAACCAAAACCCATGTCCAAGAAACGATTCTTCCACCTGATACACAAAAACATAACTTCAAAGAAAAATATTATATTTTGTAATGTACCTTTTATCTACTTCTCATACTTAATCTTTAAAGTTGGAGATCCACAACAATGGTTTTTGACAAAGGTTGAAGATGATGCATAGTATCTGAAGAATCTCACACAAACAACTGAAATGCACAAGGAATTAGGTGTAGCTGAATAAAGAACAACTCTAAGTTCTCTCAAGGTTTTTGGCAAGAAAATGGGTGTTTAGGTTCTTTGGTAACTGTTCTAAGATTGGCCAATTATATCACTTGGTTGACTAAACCCTTTCACTTTTTATGGGATTCTTGGTCTTCAACAACAACACAAGAACAACAATGATTCTAGAGATGTAATTCCTTAAACTTTTTATGAGTTTTTCTCTTAGGGGTGACACACACTCTCTCATTGACAAAAAATAGAAAGGTGGCTAATGGTGCAAGAAGGTAGACATACTCTCTTGGGAATTCTTCTCGCAACTTACTAAGACAAAAGGTTTTTTTTATCAAATAATAAAGTAATAATTCGAATCAAAAAGATAATCAACTTGAATCAAAGGTTGGAAAGAGGCCATAATTCAAGTCATGTATATCTCATGATTCAACTCAAAGAAGTTGTGATTCGAATCACTCTCTGCTTTGATTCCACTCAAATGAGGCAGAGGAAAATCCCACCTTTCATGATGCTCCATGATTTGAGTCACACATATGTATGATTCGAGTCATGCATCCTTACAGCCTTGATATAAGTGTTATAACTTGTGAGTCAAGAAACACTTGTAATTTTGACATAAAAACAATCACAAGGCTTAAAAGGAGACACAAACATGGACTATAACAACTAAGTCAACGAGTTAAGAGGTTTCTCAAAGGTACAAGGACTTAAAATACCCTAAGAGAATGGATACAAATCACATTATTCACATAATGGAGAAGGATACGAACATACGATAAATCAAATAATATAATATACACACAAATTGGAAAATATTCAAAACTAAGAGCAATACCAATGATGATTGCAAAATTAAAATAGACTTGATAGAAGAAATTTTAGACATTTTATTTCCCACAAACACAATATCATCATGTAATAATAAAGTTGTAAAAGAAGTGTTAATGAACTTAGTGAAGAGAGAATGATTAGTAAAGAATTATTCGTATCCAAGAGATAAGTGTGTATGTGTGTGTGAGTGTGTGCGTGTGTGTGTGTGTAATCAGTGCAGTTTGATGCACACTCTTTTACTTTGTGCACAAAAATTCTTTAGTTTCTCTTGTTATTTATATCATTTTTAGTAAGTTTTCTAAGTTTAAGTTAATTTGGCTTTTATTTTGTTATCATTACTTATTTTATGAATAAACAGTATTTTGATACTTTTTCATTGTGCAGATCATAACTTAATCTACGAAATTCCATTTGATGCGTTCTTATATGTGTTAGAATGCTAAGAGGAAATTCTACAAGTTTCATGTTGATTCTAGAAGCCAACTCGGAGTACAGAAGAGTCAATTTATTGAATTTTGTTTGACTTAATAAAATAATTAGTTTGTTGGGGCAAATATATGTTTTTTGGGTCGGGTATTCTTAGAGCCCAATTTCTTGTACTATTTAAGTTAAAACACAACGCTACTGCTAGGTGTTCAAAGTTTACACGAAATTAGAAAATACGACTACAATTTCTATGGAGAGCTAATTTCCAAAGGTTGATCTACTGATTTCGAATTCCATCAAACTTTGAGGTTATTATAATTTTCAATTCAATTTCAATTCCTTTCAATATTATTTTGTGTTTCCTGCATGCTTAATTCGAGTTTCATAGAATATGTTGATTTAATTCGATAAATACATGTTCCTAAGTTTAATGGTGTTTAACATAGTTTTTTTTGTTAATTAGCATAATCTTTAATTGTTTGCTTAATTCAGAAAATAGGAGTGTAAATCATATAGTGTCAATTGCGCTTGTTTAATCAATATTGTAATCGAATAGGGATCAAATCTACTTAGGGAATTGGAGTTATAATGACCAATGAAAAGTCGGAAACTGAATCAGTAGATTAGTTTTTAAATATTATTCGTAATCAAATTCTTTTAATCATAATATTAATCAAAAGCTTAAAACCCCCATTCGTTTCAATCGATTTTTTAAAATATTCAAGAGTCCTCGCGATACGACTCAAGTGTCACTTTCGTGTGCTACATTTATTAACTCTTTTTTGACCTGTGTGCGACATCAGATCAAATTGGCGCGATTGTCGGGGACTCTGTGACGATTTTAATCAATATTAGAGCCATAGATGTTGCATTCTTGCATTCTGGCCCTTGCGTTCTTGTTGTTCTAGCCAATTTGCGATCTAGCGTAAAAAAACTTAGTTTTCAGGAAAACCGTCTCTAAATAGAAAATTTTACGTGCCATTATATCAGAAAAATTGGGTTCAACCAAAATACAAGACACTACCTTAAAACCCTAAATTCATTGTTTTTCTATTTTTCAAAAAAAATCAAAAAAAAATTGTAGATTCTTATTTTTATTTTATTTGATTTTTAGTTATATTTTTAATTGTTTTTATATTTTTCAATTTTTTTTTCCAATAAGAACATTGTTGATATTTTCATATTTGTTGCATTGCTGACTCATGATGCATGACTACTAGTGCGCCCATTAGCGATAATGATTTTGATTTTGTGTTCTCTCATAATTTGTTTGATTCTAATTTTGAGTTTAATTATCATAACATGACTGAACAAAAAACTTTAAGAGAACTTGTTGCACCATATATTAATTTTAACACACTGTGTATTAAAAATCCTGAAGTTGTTGCACCTTTTGAATTAAAATCTGGTTTGATACACTTGTTACCAAGGTTTAGTGGTCTTGCAGGTAGAATCTACATAAGCATCTGAAAGAATTCCAGGTTGCGTGTTTTACACTATTGAGTCCTCAAGGAAACACCGAGGATCATGTCAAGCTCAGAGCCTTTCCATTTTAACTACAAGGTATTGCGAAAGATTAGTTGTACTATCTTGAACTAAATTTGATTACAAATTAGAATGATTTGAAGAAAGTGTTCCTAGAAGTATTTTTTCCTACCCCAAGACATGCTTCAATAAAAAAAGAAATATGTAGTATTAGATTGGTTGATATGGAATCATTGGAAAAATACTGGAAGAGATTTAAGTAGTTAGTGTTGAGTTGTCCTCAACACCAGATTTTTGAGCAATTACTAGTCCAATAATTTTATGAAGGGTTGCTATCTATAGACAAAAATATTTTGGATGTTGCTAGTGGAGGAGAACTTCTTGATAAGACCCCAGTTGCAACTAAAACCTAAATCGAAAACATGTCACTCAACTCCCAATAATTCACAACCAAGAACAACTTTGTGGTTCAGATAAAGAGAAACTATAGTATATTTTGGTGGTACTAAAGTCATATTAGTGATATAGAAGAACAAAGTACCTCAAACGTGATGACGAAGAACAAACGTACCTCAAACGTGATGACAAAGCTTCAACGATGAAAATCAAATTTTGATGTTCGAGTGTTGATAAATATTGCCTGCTGTTGGAAAAGTTTTGATGAGAGTGGCGGTGAAAATTGCCTAGAGTTTTTGCGAAGAGAATGACGAGCGTTGATTGGTAAATGAAAAGTTAGAGTCTAGTTCTCTGAAGTATTTCATGCAAAAGAGGAATCACGTCGATTTCTAATAAAAACCGACATGTATGTATTAATTAAAAATAAAAAATATAAAAAAAACACCATATCGCCATATTCTGAGAATACATTTAAAATATCTATCACATCGAGTTTTGAGGAAACTTAAGGGATTTGAATATATAAAAAAAATTAAAAAAGGGTTTTCAAAAAAAATGATTTGAAAATATTAATGCAAAATATACTACCTCTCAGTTGGACCATGTAACTAATGAGGTTAATACTAATAAAAAATGAAAAAAAATTTAACAAAGAAAAAAAAAGGAAGCTGGAAATGCGCAAATCGAGAAATACTAATTAAACCATTGAAAAAAACATAAAATGCAGGGGTTCACAGTGAGCTCTCTTATAGCTACTTTCCCTCGATTTTTTTAAGAACTACACACACGCACGCACGCGCGCGCGCGCACACACACACACACACATATATATATATATAACATGACACTCCCAAGATATATTAATCCCATCAATTTTTGATTGTTTGAGATGAAAGTTTCGTCATTAAATGTCTTATTTATAGTAGTGATCTAATCATATTATTAAATTAATATTTATAAAATCTTTAACCAATCTTTTACATAACACACTTCAAAATGTAGCATTCTGGCACTTGTTACACAAGACCCAGATGCCATACCAACATGCTGGTGCATTGTGCCCATCATGTATCCTTTTTTCAACTTCATACAATTTTAGCAAGTTAGACTAATCTTGAATACTTAGACACTTCTCGATGTTGTTGTTTGGCTCAAATGCAGTCAATCTAAAGCGGTAATCCAATAGGAACAACAATACCACTATCGTGGTCGCAATGATACACATTTCTTACGTGTTTTTATAGCTTTAAACTGAAAAGTGAGTTACTTTTGCAAGGGTTCCAAATTTGATAGAGAAAGTGACGACTTGGAGTGCTAAAAACCGAATTTTGAGAATTTTAAAATTCATTAAAGACATCTATTTTCCTTATTTTTCATTTATTTTTCATATATATTCATGATAATTGTTACATGCACTGTGATAATCAAACGAATTTAGTAATTATAAAATAGTTTAACACTATTATTTAATAAAAATTCTTCATTTAAACATGTCAAATTATTTATTTAAAATTTACAATTTAAATACGAAAGTGATTCATTAGTAATTTAAAGTTAAACTAAATTGTCAGTGTATATTCTATTTTATTAATAAAATATCAAAAGTTACCATTAGTTTTTAAATTAATAGGAGCAATTCTTCACTACATTGTTATTTATACACGCAAATTTGATTTTGAGGAGTTGGTAACACATACGCCATCAAGATCGATAAAGGTCATAGTCCTACTTACTTCACGATCACATTAAAACGACTTTCTAGAAAAGTATGTCCATTTCTGTAGAAGATAAATTTACAATTTTTTTGATTTTTGATTTTTTAAAAATGTATAATTTATATGGTGAAGAATATAAGCTGTCCTACTTTGAATATATATAACTTTGTTGTTGCAAACGATACTGAAGATGACGCTATGTGTTGTTTAAAATAGATGAAAATGAATCAATTCTCATTGGCAAATGCGTTTGGAATTTGTAACCCAAACTTTATAGAATGGGTTGAAAGTCAAACAGTAGAAGAGATAAAGCTTTTGTCATCTTTGGAAAATTCTCGATGCTGCGAGATAAGGTTCTTTGTGGGGTGTATATATGTGATAAAAAGGTTGGCGGAGTAAATACCACGTTTATCCATTCGAGTGACACAACTCCCATTTCAGCATTGATCTATTTAATGTTTGAGAAAACAAAGTTAATTCATGAATTAGTAGATATGTATGGGTGTTTCACAAGCAATATTTAATGGTCATTTAACAAAAAAAATTAAAGTATTTTGTAGTATTTTGGATCGAACCGTAGTGTCGATAAGAGTAATTTTATAGTTTGATATGAGTTGTGTTTGTTGGAGTCTAAGTCTGCTCAAACATACTGTTGAAATATATTAGTTTTGTATTTAAATTAGCATGTCGAATTGGATTTTGTTTGTAAACTCAATTGTTAAGTCAGGTTGTAGTCTAAGTTAGTTTAGTAGTCTATAAATAGACTAGTTCTCTTAGGTTGTTGAGAGATGTTAATTATTGATATTTACTTGTAATCTTTGAACTCTTATTGAGTAAGTGAATAGTAAAATAGTTTTAATCAATTCTTCTTCTTTTTTCTTCTTATCTATCTTTCCAAGAAACTCAATTTTTTTCTCATATTTTGGTTTGTTTTTTTACCACATCAATTTACAACAAATTGGTGCGGTAAACGTGAAAAAGAAGATGTCGTCAACAAAGTATAAGATAGAGAAATTTCCCGGTGTGAATGATTTCAGTTTGTGGCACATGAAGATGCAAGTCCTTCTTCTTTAACAGGGTTTGTTAGAAACGTTAAAAGGATTAGAGAAAATGGGCGATGTCCTATCGGAGAAGAAGAGAACGATGATCGAAAAAGCCCACAGTGTCATTGTATTGAGCCTTGGCGATAAGATTCTCCGACATGTTTCAAAGGAGAAAACTATAGCGGGCGTGTGGATGAAACTTGAAGGTTTTTACATGACAAGATCGTCGGTTAATCGTCTCTACCTGAAGCAGGCCTTATATTCATTCAAGATGAGTAAAGACAAAGCCTTGGCTGAGCAGCTGGATATGTTCAACAAGTTAATTCTTGATCTTGAAAATATTGAGGTCAAGATTGATGATGAAGATCAAGAGTTGTTGTTGTTATGCTCTTTACCTAAGTCTCATGCTCACTTCAAAGAAACTCTCTTGTATGGAAGAGAGTCGTTGACCTTTGAAGATGTTCAATCTTCCTTGTACTCTAAGGATTTGAACTAACGGAAGGAGCACAAACAATCTTCTATTGGTGAATGTTTGTTCGTTAAAGGGAAATTCTTGAAGAAAGATGGTAAGTTTGAAAAGAAGAAGGGTAAAGTTGTACAAAATTCTTATGGTGGTAATGCTTCTACTATTAAGTGTTATCATTGTAAGAAGGAGGGTCATACAAGAAAAGTATGCCCTAATCGACTAAACAATCATGGTGGAAAGGATAATGGTAATGCAACCATTGTACAAGCAAGATGGTTATGAATCATCTGATGTCTTGGTGGTTTCAAACAGTGACTCTAGCAAGGAGTGGATTATGGATTCAAGTTGTACTTGACACATGACTCCAAACAAAGATATGTTTTGAAAAATTGTGTGATCAAGATTGTGGATTTATGCTGCTAAGAAACAACAAAGCTTGCAAAATTGTAGGTATTGGATCTGTGAGATTCAAGCTCCATGATGAGTCAATAAGGTTATTGATTGATGTTAGGTATGTACTTGATGTTAAGAAGAATTTAATTTCTCTTTGTGAATTTGACAAGAAAGGATATATTTTCAAAGGAGAGAAAAACATTCTAAGGATAATGAAGGAGTCAAACGAAGTCTTGAGAGGAGTGAAGAAACAAGGCTTGTATATCGTTGAGGCTGTGGTTGTAAGTGGTTCAATGGATGTGGCATCCACAAAACCTGTGCCGAAGAATGAGCTATGGTACAAGAGACTTGGCCATGTCAGTGAAAGAGGCCTGGTTGAATTGTCGAAATAAAATATGTTGGGTGGTGATAAGGTAGAAAACTGGAGTTTTGTGAACCTTGCGTATTTGGTAAATCCTGTAGAGTGATGTTTAACAAAGATAAACAAAGAATACATGGATCCCTTGATTATATTCATGCTGATCTTTAGGGACCTGCAAGGAATCCTTCATACTCAGGTGAAAAGTATTTACTATTCATAATTGATGGTTACTACAGAAAGTTATGGATATTCATCCAGAAGAATAAGGATGAAACTTTTGAAATTTTCAAAAGTTGGAAGACTCTGGTCGAAAACCAAACTGGAAGGAAGGTCAAGAGGTTGGAGACCGACAATAGTATTGAATTTTACAATGAGGTTTTTGACAGTTATTGTGATATGTGTGATATTGCAAGACACTGAACTACTGCAGGGACTCCCAAAAAATGGTTTAGATGAAAGGTTTAATCAAACCATTCCGAAAAAGGCGAGGTACATGTTAGTAAGTGTGAGATTGAAGGTGCTTTGGATAGAAGTTGTTGTGACTACAACATACTTGATAAATATGTGTCCTTCGATAACCCTGGGAATGAAGACACCTGAAGAAGTCTAGTCGGTACATCCACCTAGTCTTGACAGACTTAAGGTATTTGGTTGTTTAGCCTATGCTAATATTAGGCAAGACAAGGTCAAACCTAGAGCTCTGAGATGTATGTTCCTTGGATATCCAGAAGGAGTAAAAGCTTATTGACTGTGGTGCATAAAGCCAGGTCACAGGAGGTGTATCACAAGTCAAGATGTAGTTTTCAATGAAGCTGAGATGACTTTCAAGAAAAATGGTGACATTGGTCGAAGTTCGAAGATCCCTGAAGAAAAGCTGGAACAGGAAGAGATTTATGTTGAGGTGGAACATAATGATGTTGAATTGTATAACCCGGATGAAGTCAAAGAAGAATCTCAAGTTGCTGACGAAGATGAGTAGACTGATAACGACTACCTGTTGGCAATAGACAGGTCGAAAAGAGTCATCAAGCCACCTCAGATACTTGGTTATGCATATCTTATAGCTTATGCCTTAATCTCTAAAAGCGAGGTTCAGGACGAAGAACCTAGAGACTATAAAAAAGTTATGAGGAGTCAAGACAAGACTAAAAGACTGAAAGTCATGGATGATGAGATGAAATCTTTTCATGATAATAACACTTGGGAGCTGATCGAGAAACATGCAGGGGCTAGGTTAGTCAGTTGTAAGTGGATCTTCAAGGTTAAAGAAGAAATTGAATGAGTGATGTCGAAGCGTTTTAAGACAAGTATGGTTGTTAGAGGGTTCACTCAAAAAGATGGTGTTGACTTCAATGATGTGTTCTCACCTGTTGTGAAGCATAAATCAATTAGAATGTTGTAATCCATGGTGGCAAAGTTTGACCTAGAACTTGAACAGATGGATATGAAGACAACCTTCTTGTATGGCGATCTAGATGAAATAATCCTGATGAGGCAACCTGAAGGGTATGCAAAAAAGGAAAAGAAAAATTATGTGTGCAAGCTGAATAATTCTTTGCATGGACTGAAATAATCTCCTCGACAATAGAATAGGAGTTCGACAAGTTTATGGAACACATTGGTTTCACTAAGAACTAGTTTGATCACTGTGTTTACTTCAGATCTCGTCATAGAGATAATCGAGCGTGGAGAAGTCCAAGTGCTAAAGATTTCGACTGATGACAATGTTGCTGATATGATCACCAAGACATTTTTGAGTAGTATGTTTTTCCACTGTATGCAGTTGATAAAATTGTATGATAAAAAAAATAGTTTGTTCCATTGTTAGTATAGAGTTTGTTCCAAGGTGGAGATTTGTGGTATTTTAGATCGAACTCTAGTTTCAATAAGGGTAGTTTCATGGTTTAACAGGAGTTATGCATGCTGGAGTCGAAGTCTATTCAAGCTTGCTGTCGAAATATGTTAGCTTTGTGTTTAAATTAGCATGTCGAATTGGATTTTACTTGTAAGGCTAATTGTTAAGTTAACTTGTAGTCTAAGATAACTTAGTAGTCTATAAATAGACTACTTCTTTCAGGTTGTTGAAAGATATTAATTTTTGATATTCACGGTAATCTTTGAACTCTTATTGAATAAGTGAATAGTAAAATAGTTTTAACCAATTCTTCTTCTTTTTTCTTCTTCTCTACCTTTTGAAAAACCTAATAGGATTTCTTGTGTTTGTTCAAAAAACTCAATTTTTTTTTATATTTTGATTTGTTCTTAATAACATCAATTCATAACATATGTGTTGATTTTTTGTTGCATAAAAATATAATTTATTTTAAATGTATTGCTCTATGGTGGGAAAAAAATGTGCTCTAAATAAAACAAACTTTTTGGTGCGGGGTGGCGGTAAGAGTTTGTGATGCGACGAAGGAGGACGAAAAATTTATAAAATTAACACTTCAAACATTTAAGTTAGTCATGTTTTAAAGATATAATTTTTTATTGCCAAATTAGTCATTATTTTAATAGAAAAGATTATCATAATATATTTTAAAGAGTTAAAAGAATAATATAGATATTTTTTAAAGTAAGTTATCAAAATGAATAGGTAGATTACAATAAAAAAACTAAAAAATATTAACCAATAATAAATTAATGATTAAGGTGTGATGTTATAAGAAAATTGAGATTTCAATCTCCATCCATGCTATAAAAAATATTATCATTGGTCAATTTATAAAAAAATATATTAATCATTCCTAAGTGTTACATTGATGTGTTTTTTAAGTACTCCTTACTTTTCTCAAACCTAATACTGTGCCCCACAATTTTTTCATCAACATATTCTCCTTTATAAGAGCTTCCTGGTTTGTCCTTGATATAAATTTGTAGTAGAAATAGAAGTTCCTATTTGTTCACCGGAAAGTCTTTATTCTAGAAAGTCCTTAGTTGCCAAAAAAATCACATATATATTACTAAGGTAGGGGTTATATGCGTAAAAAATCAAAACAAAACTCACTAGTCAAAAACTAACTCTTTTCTCCTCACTACATATTTGCAATTAAGCATAGAAATTGTGTATCATATTCTGTTTTGACCCAAAATTTTCAGAAATGAATGACCCAAAGTATGCCTATCCATACCCTGCACAAGGTAATTTTATCATCTTTCTTCTCTTCATACACATATTAGATCTTATAGCTACTTACATATATCATATGATAAAAATATTAAATACCAGATTCTTATAATATATACCATGATTTAAGGTTTCAATATCCTCTAAAACCAATATTTCTATTTTCTTTTTTTCTTCATATGATATGATTTATTTATTTTTTGATGAAATATATGATATGGTTTATTGATGGTGGAGAAAACTACTCCGTAATTTATTATTTTCTGTATAAATATTTTATTATTTCATAAAAAATAAAATAAATAAACCATGTTCTTAATTTGTGGGGAAGTTTATTGTTGGCAGGGTATTATCAAGGTCCCCCAGTGATGGCACCACCTCAGTATGCTGCTCCACAGCCCAGAAGACAGAGTGCTGGATTCCTTGAGGGATGGTCAGTTTAAATAAATAGAATCATATTTTTTTCTTCTTTTCCATCGTCAAAAGAAATTAAAAAATTATATATTAATTTTGTTTTGTTCAGCTTTTATTAATTTTTCTTTGTTTTTATGTGTTTCAGTTTTGCAGCTCTGTGTTGTTGTTGTCTCATAGACGAGTGTTGTTGCGACCCTTCAATCTTATGTATCTTTTGATCATATATGAAAGTATCTGCATATAGAAAAATATAAATAAATAAAAAAGCTACCAGTTACTTAATAGTTTAATTTGCTTGAGGTTTTTATTTGTGTTATTGGAAATCTGATTTTCATTTTCAAAATTGGCTATTAGTTACTTATCTTCAAGAATGATTATGTGTTCTTGAGTTAAATTGGGTCCACTATGTCTCCAATTTTGAATCATCAATTTGAATTTGAATTGGGTTTTAGTTGAAAAGTAGAATATAATTTGAATTTGACCACAAGGATTTTTTTTTAAATAGACTCTAGACCAACACACTAAATTAATCTTCCTAGTTTCTTCCCCACTTTACCATAGGAAATCTCAATAAAGCTTGATGATTTATTGAAAGGCAGGCTTAAGAACTTGTAAAGAAAAGTAGTAGATAGAAATGTTATTAAACACGACATGTTGGGTGATGTCATCACGAGGAATATTTATATTAGGTTAAGAGTAGTACACAAGTGAGAAAGATATTATATATTTATTCAAAATTTTAAAGTGATAGATGTATGAGTGATCTCACTTATAAAGTGTTCAACCTCCACTTTCAAAGCAATGTGAGACTTTCAATTCACACTTGTACACAACCATCTCTCCCTGAAGTGTGAGTCAATCCATTATGCTTCTCCTCACACGAAAGTTCTTTCATTCACATATACTTGTGTTGAAAACCAGTTTTTGGCATTTCCGTAGTGGTAACCGGCTACGGGTCTTGGCGTAACCGGTTACGACGTTAAAAAAGCTGAAGATTTGTTGGTATCGAGTTCGTAATTGGTTATTGGCATTTTATGTAACCGGTTACGAAGGTTTTTTCTAGTTTTTTTTTTCCAGTTTTCTTAGTTTCAGCTTATTTGGATAAGATGTTTATGTTATTTCCAATTATTTTGTACTTGATGTATATAAGACCTTGTATGCTCCCAATTATAGTTAATGCCAATTATTCTTCTCAACCTCAATTACTCTCTCTATTTTTCTCTCTCAATTTCTTAACTTCATCTTCTCCATATTAACTCAATTCTCCATTAATTCACCATTAGAGATTTTGTATGTTTTAACATTTGACATCAAGAGAACTGGTTATAATCCATTTCCGCTGCAATAATGAGTATCGTTTTCAACGATAGAATTCCCACCATCCTTCTGATTCTTGATTCGAAGAATTATGACAAGTGGTCCAAGCAAATGAAAGTTCTATTTAAGTATAAAAAAGTTCTTGAGATCATCAATAATGGAGTTACACCACATGAGGATAAAGCTACAGATGCTTAAATGACTGCATTTAATGAAGAAAAGAAGAAAGATTACAAGACACTCTTCTTGATTCATTCTTGCGTCGATGATGACAACTTTGAGAAAGTTGGCGACTGCGAGTCGACAAAGCAAGCTTGGGAGATCTTCAAGAAGGCTTATACAGGGATTGTTAAAGCTAAGGTGGTGAGGTTACAAACTCACAAGAAGCAATTTGAGTTAACGCAAATGAAAGTGAAGGAAACAATCAACGATTATGTGACACGTATTACACGTTTGGTGAATCAAATCAAGTCTTGTCGAGAAATTATTTTGGAGCAGAGTGTTGTGTCGAAGATTTTGCATTCTTTAATGTTAAGATTCGACAACATTGTAGTGGCTATCGAAGAGTCGAAAGACCTTGCAACGTTGAGAAAAAATGAGCTTGAAAGCTCTCTTGAGGCTCATGAGCAAAGGATGGATGAGAGAGGAAGCGATAAAGCTAAAACGGACATTGCTTTGCAAGAATAGCTTAACAAGAAGAGTGGAAGATCGAAAGGAAAATGGGCTTCAACAGGGAATCAAAATTCTCAGAATTTGGGTGGAAATGATCCACAAATTTTGAAATTTCCGATGGTGCAAAAGGGTGAGAGCAACTCCAAAGATATTGGTCAAGGCAACAACTTTATGAAGTATGACAAGAGTAAGTCGAAGTGTTACAATTGTCATAGACTTGGTCATTTTGCAAGAGATTGTCGCGCGAGACCAAGGGAAAATCAAAGTGATGAAGCTAAAGGTTGCGAGGCAAGACGTAGATGATGAAAATATGCTCTTGGTTATAATCACGGAGGAGAATTATGACATTAAAGAGGTGTTGGGCAACAACTATAAGTTGTGGGACAACAACTGCAGAAGTTCGAAAAATGCTGCAGAAACGCGTTCGGAGCAAAACATAATGATTATGGTTCGAGATGAAGTCTAAGGCTGTAATAATACCACTCTTGTGGCCGAAGGTGTCAGTGATGTTTTGATCAAGAAGAAGAATGGTATACATTCTATGATTAAGGATGTCTTGTATATTCCGAGAATTAAGTGTAATCTCTTGAGTATTGGCCAATTGCTCGAGAGGGGTTACAACATTCGCTTAGAAGATAAGATCTTGCACGTTGTGGATGCAAATAGTGTTTTGATCCTTGAGGCTCCTATGGCTGCCAGTAGGACTTTCATGGTGGACTTGAAAGTGATGAAGCATAGGTGTTTAGCTATAATGACAAGTCGAGAAGAGTGGTTATGGCACTACCGTCTTGGACATCTCAATTTTTGTGATCTCGACGCGTTACAAAGTAATGGTATGGTAACCGGGTTGCCAAGAATCAACATTCTAGCTGAGATATGTGAAGAGTGTGTGCAAGGGAAGATGCACACGTGTAATTTCAGCAAGGATGTGGGTCATAAGACTAAACATCACCTTGAAGTGGTGTATTCTGATGTGTGCGGTCCAATGCAAGTCGATTCGTATGGTGGAAATAGATATTTTGTCACATTTATGAATGATTTTAGTAGGAAACTATAGATATACCTAATCAAGAGGAAGGATGAGGTATTTGATGTTTTCAAAAGGTTTAAGTCCATGGTTGAGTGGCAATGTGGTCACAGACTCAAAATTCTCAAAACGGATGGTGAAGGTGAGTATATCTCAAATGAGTTTGAGAAATATTGTGATTAAAAAAAGATAGTGCGTGAGATTGTGCCACCCTATACGCAGGGGCGGATCCATGTGTTATAAACAGGGGGCTCTTGCCCCTACAAGATAAAATAATTACTTTAATATACCTATGAAAATTATTCCTTATGTATCATTTATGGATTACTATAATTAAGATTTACAAACACATTTTATTCCTTTTTATTTTCTAACATCTCCCTTCACTGATATTTTCCTATCACTAATTTGATAGCAAGGTTTTTGTTTTTCTTATAATTAAATTAATGTTAAATTTTAAATGTGTTTCGTAATATAATATCAAAACTAAATTGTTATGTATTTTTATTGAAGTTATATTATCTATTTTTAATATTAAATTAACTTTAAAAATTAATTTTATATATATATATATATATATATATATATATATATATATATATATATATATATAACTAATTTTTAAAGTTAATTTAATATTAAAAATAGATTATATATATATATATATATATATATATATATATATATATATATATATATATATATATATATATATATATATATATATATATATATATATATATATATATATATATATATATATATATATATATATATATATATATATATATATATATATATATATATATATATATATATATATATATATATATATATATATATATATATATATATATATATATATATATATATATATATATATATATATATATATATATATATATATATATATATATATATATATATATATATATATATATATATATATATATATATATATATATATATATATATATATATATATATATATATATATATATATATATATATATATATATATATATATATATATATATATATATATATATATATATATATATATATATATATATATATATATATATATATATATATATATATATATATATATATATATATATATATATATATATATATATATATATATATATATATATATATATATATATATATATATATATATATATATATATATATATATATATATATATATATATATATATATATATATATATATATATATATATATATATATATATATATATATATATATATATATATATATATATATATATATATATATATATATATATATATATATATATATATATATATATATATATATATATATATATATATATATATATATATATATATATATATATATATATATATATATATATATATATATATATATATATATATATATATATATATATATATATATATATATTTTTTTTTTTTTTCCTGAACTGGGCCAGTAGCTGCCCCACAGTCGGGCAGGTACAATACAATACTACCTTAGGGAGACCCAGCAAGACCCATCCTCCATCTCGTCTAGCACGCCCCAATACAATCTACAGTCGGGAAGACCACTACCTAGCACGGGGAGGACTTACGTGTCTCCCCTATGTTCTCCACGTGTACCCCACGCGGGGACACATCATCAGACAACTATCCGTGTTCTTAAGAACCAGTCTTCCATCTTCCGAAGATCATGGGGCAGTTGGACCAGGGTGAAGACCACGTACTGGTCTTCCCTACGCCACGTAGTGTAGCAGCCAAAATTTTGCCCTTTTGTTTTAACCGTATTTGGCTTATGTTTCACATTCATCTGCATCATCCATTAGGTCATGAATTCATAATCATGCATTTGCAAAAGCTCCTAAGACATAGATCAAAGCATTTTTCTCGTGGTTTGAGCATTCCCTATTCAGAGGTGATTTATCTGGCTACTTTAGACAAGTTGAAGCAAGATATCTCTCAAGAGTTTCAAATGCTCAAGGTTCCTTAATTGGTATAATTAAGAAAGGTTATGGATTAGGGTTTTGATTCCTTTGAACAATTCAAGTCATTTCTGCATCAGTGTGCATTCAAGGAAGATCAGGGTTTTTTGATTCGTGGTTGAGCTTGTGGACTTTTATCAATTGAAGGTCACGAGATTAGGGTTTCAAGTTAAGGAGATCAGTGGTCATCAGGTCAAAGAATTTGTGAATTGGTTTGAAGGGGCATTAGGTCATGGTTAATTGAGCTTACTGATTGAATTTTGGGGTTCATCGAGAATGCAAGGTTGATTTGAATGAGAAGTTTGATTTGAATTAAGCATGTTAAGAAAGGTCCATGTGGGTTACTTGGGATTCAAGATACAAGTACAATTGTCCACTCACATATCAATTTCTATGTCATTATCTATATCATTTCCTTTTGTCCAATTAAATATCCAAAGTTGACCCATAACCATTTTTGATCTATTATCCATTTTTAGACCCATTCTTGGTTCATATCCATTTTTAAACTAACCAAATTCAATTAACCCTTTTTTCAATAACCATTTTCAAACCAAATAATCCACATCCATTCTAATTCCCATTTCAATTCATAATTTCATTTAAGCTCATTTTAATTCAAAATCATTCAAGTTTCATGTTTCAATTTTCATTTAAATCCTAAGTTCTCATTTCAAATTCAATACTATTTAAGTTTTCATTTCAACAATCAATTTCATTAGTGAACTCTAATTCCATTCATAGTTTCAAGATCAAAGAATCAATTTCAAGTTCAATTTTCCATTACAATCAAAATTCAAATTCCATTGAAAAGCAAGATCCAATTCATCATTCTAAAACAGTCCAAGGCCCAAATCTATTTCTACAAAAATTCTACAAAGAAATTCTAGTCCATTACATGCTACAAAGTTTTAAGCCCATACATTACAAACAAATGCCAAATTATGAAGGCCCATGAAAGCTAATTTCAAGTAGCCAAAATATACAATTTATATTCCAAGTGAAGGCACATGTGAAACTTCAGCCACAACTTTATGTCATACACGGCCCCACCAAGACTCCTTCAGCCAAACAACACAACCGAGGCACTTCATCTAACACCCTTCAACTGAGGCACGCTATAGTACAACAACAAAAAAGAAGAGTGTTGCACCCCAAAATTTGACCAACAATTATTTATTCATTGAGTATTTGAAAATGGATACCTTCATCAGAAAGTTCAAGAGATCCTCAGAGGAGTGGGTTGAAACCAAGGATGTGTGCTTCATAGTTTGAGAGTTGTGGGTGCCCCTCAGATGATTCTGAGACTTTGAGAATGAACTTGATGTTTTGAGAAAGTTTATGAGATGTCTTGATAGCCATCATGAAGCCCAGAGAAGTCATTGTGCAAGAGTTCAGAAGATTCAACCATGAATGGTAGAATTAGGGTTTTGACTGGGTCAACCCTAGGATAGCTGAAAATTTGGAGAAGGTTGAGACCCAATCCAAGGGCCATGAGAGCATGGAATGATGCATAGAGATGTTATAAGGATGATTCCTAGACCAACTCATCATGATTGAAGAGTTTGAGAAGTTTCAAGTCAGGGTTTCCAAGGATTGTCAGTGAAAAACCCTAGTTTGATCCCTATCTTCCAGGCAGTTTTAGCTCTAGATGTGATTGATATCTCATCTTCCCCACAACATGAATGTTGTAGAGCTTGTTCTTAGCTTTAATTGGAGTGGTGGGAGTCCTTGATAGGAGTTGCAGAGCTCAAGTTATGGTTTTGACAAATTACAGGTCAGCAGAGGTGTGTGAATCTGGGTCCTTGAAAGTCACCCAACTTGCAGACAACTTTTGCCCTAGTAGGATGATTCCTATGGTCTCTTGGTCAACATGAATGTTGGAGGGCATCTTCTTAGCTTTAATTTGAGTGGTAGAAGTCCTTGATAGGATTTGTGGAACTCAACTTATGGTTTGAACAAGACAGGGGTATTTTGGTCATTTGTCAGTTATAGGTCATTTTAGCCAATGCCTAAAACTCCTATTTCCAAGCCTCAAATGGAAAAACTCAAAACATGAAAGTTGTTCAAAATGTGATTTTAAGTCTAGAAAGAAGGTCATGAATTGTTGTAAAAGCTCATAGTATGGATTTGCATGATTGGTCAAAAATGAACTAAAAAGTGGCATATAACTTAATCCAAGTGAATTTGGAATAATGGTTTGGAGGATCTAGAAATCCAATATATGACTTCCAATATACCATTTTGAGTGTAAGACATATTTTGAGAACTTTGGTTCAAATAGATTTTTCATTTGAGGTCTAAAAAAGGGACTTTCTTTGTAAATCTATTACTTGCATTATAAGGCAATGTTGAAAAACCTTACACAAGCCAAATGTAAGGGTTGGTTTCCTTCATACACACTTAATATCTCATGTAAAGACATATTCAAGGGATCTTGGCAAGGTATGAAAGGAGATATGATGATATTTCAAGTTCTCATGTAGTGATATTTTCAATACTTTCTAGAAAGATCTAGATGATTCTAGCCCCTTCCATCACTTGCTATTTAAAGAGGGCCATGAAGAGAGTTCAGAGGTTGGTGAAAGTTGAAGAATTGAGGAGAGAAGAAGGAGATTCGAGCTAGGGTTTCAAGGTGCACCGTAGTTGCATTTCAAGAGCAAAGTCACTACTACAAGCTCTCATCTTCAAGGATTTTGCATACAGAAAGTAAAGCATCATTGGAAGATCATTGTGGAGGAGTTACAGGGCTTGAATCGTGCCATAGCATCACCTTCTTCTCATTCTTGACAGGTTCTTTTCCTTCTCCTTTTCACCTTAATTATGCGTAGATATACCATGTTTTAGGCATAGAATGGCTAGGCTAGGTTAGATGATGAGATCTTGAGACTTTGAGCATGATTCATGGAGGTTGAAGTTTTGACATGAAACTTTAGAGATCAAGAACACGCACCCTAGGCTACTATATTCTTAGGTTTTTAGCTCAGCATGATCCCCTTAGCATGTAGTATACTCTTGATTAATATGAGATCATTTCGTAACCATGCAAACCAGAGCATAAGAATGGAGGACAAGACTTGTAGCCTTCGTATCTTTTTCTTGAGGGAGAGTCAGAAAATTCTAACGCCATGGTTGTGTAGAGGGAGAGGAGTAGATGAATTTTGATGTTTGGATCGTGAGGAATGATTGAGAGTTGAGAGAGGTACGTGGAGTAGAAGTTGCTTGCATGAAAACTGGTTTTGAAACCCTAGGTTGGTTCATTGGAGAAGACATAATCACAACCGTCCACCTCCTTTGAATAGTTGGCTTCTCAATCGCATCTAACGGCCGAAATTGAAAGATGAAAATGGAGGGAAGGGCTGAAACGTAATACGCGGTCGTTTCACTTAAAAACCGTGTGGGCCTTAGTCTGCTTTCTATTCACACCCCCCACGCGCGCTGGCCCAAATGAAATGAACTGAATCCACTACTATTCTCACCCCCCTCTCTCTTTCCCTTGTATATTTTATTTTTCAATTTTCTTCACATTTCATTAATTTTCTAAAAAATCATAACTAAATGGAAAAATATTATTTTTAACTCATTCTTTTTTTAACATTTTCGTTAAAATGTCTAGAAAATTAAAAAATATAAAAATTGCATTTTATATTTTAATTGGTATTTTTTGCATATTTTACAAATAAATGCACTTTTTTAACCATTCATTTCATACATGGATTTGTATATTTTTGTTCATGCATTTAGAAATAGATTTTTTGCACATTCTTTTTTGTGGTGATTCATATTGCATTGTAGTACTCTCTGGATTTATTACTAGATTTGTGGATTAAAATTTGATGTATTTTGATTGTTAGACATTTAGGTGCTCTAATTAGGGTTTTAGGTTGTGTACTTGAACTTCAACATTTTATTTTTGGGGTTTTTAGGCCAAATTAGTGTATGGGGAATATATGGGACCTAAGGGTAGTTAAATAGGATCCTCTAGAATTTATATTAGGAATTTGTATGGTATTTTAGTATTTTTCATTGATTTTTGAATTGAATGTTGTTTGTGTGGCCTTTAGGGCTAGTTTAGTTTTGTTTTGCCTTGCTTTGGACTTGTTGTTGGCTTGAGGAGCTTGGGCATCATGTGAAGACCTTGTGAAGAGCTTGTGAATCATCCTTGAAGATTTTAAGACCTTGCAGAGGAGTTTAGCATAGCTTTTGTTGTTTGGTTTATAGGTTTATAGGTGCATAGGCAGAGCCCTAGATAGAATACTTTGTTCAATAAACAAGGAGTGTCTTGTTCACCTCCTTTCTCCTCTGTGACATAGAGTCCCTTAAGGGTATTCACCTCTCTCCTTTGGAGGGATTAGTGACCTTGCCCTATAAGGTAGAACTTTGAGAGAGCCTTTCCTTTGATGTTAAGTTCTCAATGGCATCCTTTGGAAGTCAGTGAGTACTGTAACATCCCCACCTCATCTTGTTAACTGAATCTTGTTTGCTGGAGCATTGGAGTCATTGAAGATAGAAGCTGAAGCCTTGAAAAGGATGATTCCTTAAAGATTATTGAAGTCTGAAGACTCTGTGAAGATCAAGTTGATGCCTGAAGATCCCTGAAGATAGTGAAGCCTGAAGGTAGAGCTGATCAAAGGAGCTGAAGCTCAAAGGGAGAAGATGAGTTGATACTCATGTTGTAGGGTTGATACCTGGAAAGCAAGTGATCTCTGAAGTCTGAAGACTGAGTTGCTGCTGGAGGAGCTGAGGCTTTCTTCTGTTTATTGTGTGTTTTGTCTGATTTGTCTGCTGCATTAGATTAAGCACATTTAGAATAAGTTCAGTCTAAGAGCATGAGTGCATCTGATTGTATTGTTATTGCTTGGCTTTGCTTGCGGGTATTCGGTAGAGCCCAGCTCCCTTGCCCATGTGTTTATTTTGCTTGATAGCATGATCTCATTTTCTGTCTGTATGAGTACAGTTTACCATTTTTGCTTGATAGCATGTTGTTTATTTCAGTATGATTACTGTTATTTCATGACTGGCTTGAGGTCGAGACGAGCTTGTGGAGGCTGAAGCCCCACACACATTTCCTCCCTCACTTGCATTGCATGCATTTTACTGTTAAAGCTGATGCTTTTGTCTGTTTTGGTGTATCATTGACATGATCCCTTAGGACTCTCATTTCCTCTGATGAGGATTTGATGATAGACTTTTAGGTTGAAACCTATGCATGACAACATCTAGGAGTTCCCTGTTCAAACCTCAACCATAGGATGAATCCATGGCATGACAACAGTAGGACTTGATAGTCTCCCTCCTAGTTGGGCCTGTTCTCTTCTCATCTCGAAGCAGTTTAAGATACAGTAATCATGAATGATTTCTTTCGTACGTTACGAGCCTTAAGCTATCCGAGAAAGGATTGTGGGAGAGTTTCTTTTCCACAGTCTGGATGTTTAGTATGGTACCCCTTGGGTGACATGCGACGCATTCACTCTCAGGTCATAGTCTCTAGTGCGGTTGAAATCGCAAACACAATAAAAAACACTTCTTTTAGGAGATAACCCGTAGTTTCCCGAACTACGTTTGCTCTGATCTTTCATACCAGATGAAAGTACGTAGGCATAGGATGCGACGTCCTAGCGAGCAACCTTCCCCATCTTCACCCGTAGTTAGCCGAACTACGTTGACTCTGATTTCTCATTCTCTGATGAGAATACGTAGGCATAAAGTGCGACGCTTTGCCGAGTCATTTTTCTTTTCTTTTTCAGCCAGCCTTGATAGGTAGATAGATTATAACCAACCCGTCCAAGTAAACAAACAAGCGAGGATCCCGTCGAGTACGACGGACGTGAGGGGTGCTAATACCTTCCCCTTGCGTAACCGACTCCCGAACCCAGACAATGGTTGCGATGACCTTGTCTTACCCTTATTCGTCAGGTTTTTCCGATCGTTTCCTTTCCCGCTCTGAGGGATAAATAACGAAAGGTGGCGACTCTTCTGTTATGCCGACACCTTATTTTCGCGCAAGCGACAAAGAGCAAGACCACAATACCTACAAAACCAACCTTCAACACAAGACCTGCTCTACAAATCACTACTCCACAAACTTGCACAAAAGCAACACAAAAGTTGCGCCAAAAATGCTCCAAAAATGTGCTCGTACCAGCCTCTAAATAACATACCTCATGCAGGTGATAAGCCACTAATCATACCATAAATAACAACCACAAAATAACCTCCAGCTAACACAACAAATTGACAACCAAGACAACAAAATCAAAATGAAAAAAATGTCATTGAAACGCATAACAACACCTTTCATATTGTCCTATAAATTCACACTCCTTTTCCATTCAATAAAGAGAGGGAGGAAACACAAAATCAACAACAACAAAAACTTCTTCTTACTCTCTCTCCTTCATCTTCATCCTTACTCTAAACACAAACCTTACCTTTCTTCATCCTCTCCTTAAACTCACTCCCAAATCAGAACCCCATCACCAAGAAGAAGTAGAAGACGAGAGATTGAACAAGAACACCAAACAAATCACACAAAAAGAACCTGTTGGGACAGATCAATCGAAGGAGTGAAGACGAAGCAAGAGCAATTTGAGACGCGAGGAGAATCGAACGAAGAAAGTAGGAACGAGATGCAGGCCGTCGTGTTATTTTTGTTTTCTTGTTTTGCTTTTGAAAACCATTTCAAAATTGATGTTAGATCTGATGTTGCTCGATATTGCCATTTAAGACTTGTTTTTTTTTTCTCTTTCAGTTTTGGTGTTAATATTTGAGTTGATTCTTGACTATGGTCACTTTATCTCACCTCTGTTTTGGCTTTCTGGTTGATCATGTCTTGGGCTTTAGAGCCTGTTAGATTTAATTACTTTACACCCCCATTGGCTTCATGATGAAAACTCTTGGGCTTGGATCTTGAGCCCATACGCCTGTATTCCTTTTCACACTCTCGAGTCACTACCACACCCCCTGGACTTATGAGAAGGCCATTGGGCCTAAGGCCCATGCGCCTAGTTCTTGCTGCATTCCCCTTGAACGTGGACTTTGCATCTCAAGCCTATATGCCTGATTCTAATCACAACCCTCAAAACCTTGCCACACCCTTTTTCTTTAATTGGTTTTTATTTGATTTTGTTTTGATTAATTAGGTTTAACTTTTAATTAGAAATTAGTGTTTATTTAGGATTAGATATTAACTTAGAATTAGATTTTTTAATTTTAGTTTAAGTTAATTATATTTTTGTTTTAATTCCATTTTTATTTAGATTTTAGTTTAATTTATCTTAGAATTAGATTTTAGTTAATTTTGAATTAACTTAGGATTAACTTTTTTTTAGAATTTAGTTTATTAAAATTTGATTTTAATTTTGACCTAAGTGAACTTTGTTAATATTGACTAACGTTGTTCTTAATTTTTGTTTTTGTTTCAATTAACTCTTGAGTGCGTTTGTGAACATTTCTTTGATGATACTTGTATATATTTGCTTTGACGACTGATATGACTTTGTTCTTGAATATTTACTTGAGTTTCGATACTTGATGTCGTTTGTGATTGCAATGCTTCACGTTTACCTATTGATTACCCTTTGTATTCACATGATCCCTTAGGATTCTTAGCTCCACTTAATTTCTGATTAAGTTGGAGGTAGGAGAGACATTAGGCTCTCAATCCAAGCATGATAACATTAGGTTAACTGTTGCGGTGGAAATAGGATATCAAACTATTAATTAGTTTGAATCACAATTCTTGATTCACAACCGCTCTTTGATTTATCCGAAGGAAAATGTCAAAAGAGGGAAAACCTATTTTTGCATCGTAAACACAATGCGGGGAGAGATCTAGGTAAGGGGTTGATTAAGCTTAGGGAAGGTATTAGCACCCTAAACTTCTGTAGTACTCTACAGGAACCTTTTGTTTATTGTATGCTTTTTTATTTTATTATCTGCTTGATGTATATATTGAGCTAAGGGATATAGTGACCTAAAAGACCTAAGGGTTAGTCCTAAGTTTACTCGGCAAGACGTCGCATCTTGTGCCTACATATCCTGACGGGAATGGAATCAGAGTAATTGTAGTTCCCCTCGAAAGGGAGGTTAGAAACTTCTTGACTGTGGTCAAGGTTTCGATAGGGAGTAAGCATTTCTTAAGGAAACGCTTACGTGGGTGGAGTCTTTGAAACTCCAATTTCTATGTTAAAATGTTGAATTGAAATTAGGGTTAAATTAGGGATTCCACGGCGGGAAACCCTAAACAGAGCACGATGGCTCTTTGACCTAAAAGCTAGGGTAAAGGGCGTTTTCATCCACGGCGGGACACCTAGGCTATTAGGGTTTTAAAATGGTTGAAACTAGGGTTATCGACTTGGCGGTCAAACTGTTAATCCTAATTCCTTCGGAGGGAAATATAACGGTAAAACATGCAAACATGGCAAAATATTATATGGCAGAAATTAAAATGCGGAAAATAAAGAAAGCGTCGCGACGATCACTCGCGTAAATTACAAACCCCAAAAAAAGAAAGATAAAATAAAACCGCGACCATGGCCTCGCGTAAATTACATCCATGGAACAAAATAAATTGAACAAATAATTTAAATATAATCTGAGGAGAGAAACAGAGAACATTAGTGCAAAGGGTTAGACAGAAATTCATGGCAAATAATAAAATAGTGAAAAAGAAAAATTAAGAATTTGGACGTTTATTTAACATTATTATTATTATATTTTTTTTAAAAATTAATTTAAAAAGAAAATTAATTTGATGTTGAAAATGTTTTGGGTTAATTTTGAAAAAGATCTAGCTTTAATTTTGAAAATGTTTTTTAGTTTTAATTTTTTAAAAAAAATAATTAGTTTTTTAATTTAAAATTTAAAGAAACATTTTAGTTTTTATTTAAGAAATGTTTTAATCTTATTTTAAAAGAACTGTTTTGGTTTAACTTTAAAAAAAACTGTTTTAAATTTTAAAAGAGTGTTTTTAGTTTAATTAGAGAAACAAATATTTTTTTTTTGGATTTTTATTGAAAAGAAATTGTTTTTATTGAAAAGTAATTGTTTTTATTAAAAAGAAATTATTTTTATATTACCAAATGCTCTTATTCTAGAAATACAAAAAAAAAATATTTGCAAAAACATTACGTTAGTTACTTAATTAACAAAACATTACGTTAGTTATTTAATTAGCAAAACCTTACGTTAGTATCTATAAAAACTCAAACCAATTAATGATAATAAAAATGGAAAAAGAAAAAAAGAAATAAGAGAAAAAAACAAAAGATATAAAAAAATAGAAAAGGACAAGAAAATAAAACTGAGGCATAAACGAAAAGAGGTAGGTTTGGCATTTCATTTCAGACTTTGTCTTTCCAAAGACCCAACTTCTTCTTCTTCTTCATTGCGCCGCCATAATCTTCTCTTTTTCCTGTAAAAAAAAAAAAGAATAACAGAAACCAAATGTGATATTGATGAAATCTTACGAGTTACGATTTGTTGGTGATTCTGCCGGTGATGAAGCTTTGAAGGTTTTGTCAAAAATCTCCCCTCTTTTGATAAGTCGTGAGAACGGCCGCCGTTTTTCTCTTTTGTCTCCTCCCCCCTTTTATCAAACACAACTTATGTTTATATAGGTAACAAATTAGGGTTAACTCTAACCTAATGCCCACTTTAAAGTCAAACTTAAATAATTAGTCAAAGCTAAAAAAAAAAAACTAAAACAAACTTAAAAGAATAAAATCTTTTCTAATATTTTTAATTTTATGATTTTTGGATGTTTTTATGAATAATATGGAAAAAAGTAAAAAAATAATATTTTTTAAAAAATAATTTAAATAAAATACGAAAATAATAATTAAATAATAAAAAAAAACTATTTTTGTTATTTTTTTTTATGAAAATAGAAAAGTTAGAATAAAAATAAAAGAAACAAAACAAAAAATGAAGAAGGTGGGATTTGAACTCTCAACCTCTCACACTCACAACTCCTTACATAGGGTCTCTTGCCAATTGTGCTATTTTATTCATTCAAAATAAATTGGCACTAGAAACCCTGTAAACTAAAAGAGCGCGCCACATGATGTTTTCATGCAATAATCAACCAACTGCACAACCCGTTAGTGGTTAGCTTAAACGCAATGCAAAATGAAATGGGATGCAAGATGAAACGACTAATCTTAGGGCAAAATTTGGGGTATTACAGTTGCCCCTATTTAAATAGCTTCACCGGATGATTTGAGCGACGAAGGCTCTAGAAATCATGGTGGAGGGATTTAAATATAGATAACCGAAAATTTTGCCCTTAGATGCAATGATATGAAATGCTATGGCCAAAACGAAAATAAACTATAATGTTGACAATGCCATGAATTTAGTATGGTGCGTACGATGGAATGGTAAATGCAGAGATGCAGACAACACGACGACATAGGGGACAGACGCGACAAACGGACCACATTGAAAATACGACGCACTGGGTGACAACACGACACTGGGGAATTCTAAAGTGATAGTCAACTGGTGCGAGTACGACCAATTACCACTTTAGGAAAAAGGAATAGTAGAATGGGATCCTCAATGGAGATGGCACCGGCGAGACGGCCTCCACTGGGGAATATGTAAAAGTAAATGATAAAAATGGGTCTGCACGACTGTAGGATCGATTAACAAGATGCTGGAGCATTGAGCAAAGAATAACATCTGAGCTTCTGTAAAATTTCCCTCGTGACAGGATCAAACGGAATTTAGGAATCCGTAGAAAATATACAGGGTAAAAACGGCTGTATGACAAAATAAATGGGCTTAAATGGCAAACGCCCTGATAAGCTTTCTCGAGAGAGAACTGCCACTTATCGTTGGAAGGGACTTATATGCCAAACTGGATAAGCTCTCAAATAAAGAGACTGCAGCTTATCTGTGGATAATAGATTGATTGATAATATAAACTTCTTCACGTCTCAAGTCTGTGCTCCCTGGACATGATTCAGTTTCTTCTTTTTCTAAAGGATAAAATAAACTTCTTCATAATTCGAGATCGGTGCTCTCCCGAATATGATTCGGCTCCTTCTTTTACTAAAGGGTAAACGAACTTCTTCATACTTCAAGATCTGTGCTCTCCTGAATATGATTCTGCTCCTTCTTTTACTAAAGGGTAAACGAACTTCTTCATACTTCAAGATCTGTGCTCTCCTGAATATGATTCCGCTCCTTCTTTTACTAAAGGGTAAACTGAACTTCCTCATACTTCAAGATTCACACTCTCCTGAATATGATTCTGCTCAAACCTCCCCTTTCTTCAAAATGATACGGGAAATGGAAACCAAACTGCTCGCTGGAGATGGCCATTTGCTGCAAGTCATAACGAATATAGGATAAGCTTCTCAGGCGAGAAATGCCGCTTATTTGCAAGAGTGACAATAATAAGCTTCTCGGGTGAGAACTGTTTGTAGAGGTGGTAACAGGTAATGTAAATTGTAAAGAAAGTTGTGATGATGGCAAACATCTAGATCACTGAGTGATAGCAGGTAACATAAATTTTAAAGAAGGTCGTGATGATGGCAAACATCTAGATCACTGTAATGTAAATTGTCAAGAATGTTGTGATGATGGCAAACATCTAGATCATTGAGTGATAGCAGGTAACATAAATTGTAAAGAAGGTCGTGATGATGGCAAACATCTAGATCACTGTAATGTAAATTGTCAAGAATGTTATGATGATGGCAAACATCTAGATCACTATAATATAATAATGAGCTCCTTGTATGAGAAGATCAATTATAGAGTGTATTGTAAAGTGTAAGGTAGGTGATAAGCTCCTCGGCTGGGAACTGTTGCTTGTCTATTGTGCAATGTAGTGATAAGCTTCTCAGGCGAGAACTGTCGCATATCTGCAAAGGATTGTAAATGCTTTTCTTGAGAGATAGTGCAAAATAAATGCACGTCCAGGTAGGTTCGACGACCGACAGGACTGAAATTCGATCTAGAATTGGGCTAGAAAGAACTGATAAACAAAACTCCATTGAGGAAACGAACTCGAATGGGGACTACCTTATCTTAACGCGAAAAGGTAACAGAAATAACCATCGTCCACGAGGGTTGAACTCTGTGGGGAAACTGGAAATAAGTAGGTATTTTATGCTTAGGGCTGACGATCTACTTGGAGAGAGCGGACAAACCCAGTTACTCGGCGGTAACGACAAGGATGACGATAAATAGCAAGCATGCAAATGCTAATGCGTATGCCAAAGTGTATACGAATGTGTATGTTCATGTGTATGACAATGAAATGAAAATGAGTATGTAATGCTCATGCTCATGCTTATGCTGACAAAACAGATGAGAGAAGAGACATGAGATGAAATAAACATCTTGACAGGAATACCCGGTGACCTCTGCAACAGTACATCTATTAGAGGATAGGAATAGTTGATGGTAAGACCGAATCTGGCTTCAAAGTTAAAATTTCCATGGGGAGAAAATCTCATGACTTCCACATGGGGATGCGATACGACTTCACCGGAGAGTATGATGCCCTGACTTCAACTGGGGATTCATGACCTCCGCATGGGGATAAGATGTCATGACTTCACGTGAGGGATTGCTATCATGAACCATAATCAGCTCAAGAACTCTTGGATCATAGACTTCCGGGGATAAAATAAATATCCACTGTATGGGGAAGGTGATGAGCTAGACAGCTTCATGGAGATAGTGTAGCAACTTCCTGGGAAAAGTACCTCGGCTTCCTGGGGAAAAGGTATATCCGACTGGGGATAAGATATATCAAACTTCCCTGCGGAGAGTTCATCAGACTTACTGGGGAGAAATCGACAGACATTCTTGAGGACAGTGTCTTGACTTCTTGGGGAAAACCTGGCACTCCTGGGGAATATTCCTGAGGAAAGTAAGGCAATTTCACTGAGGAACAGATAATTCCGCTGAGAATGGGTCTTCAAGAACATATATCACTTGGAGGATACCAGAGATATCTCTCTAATCTTGAGAGTCACTGGGGATTCATCGGATGGATCCCGAAAGTGGTGTCAGCTTAAAGTCTCGCTGGGGACTATTATTGGGAAGATGCTGGTATGATCTCTGCTGTCTTGGAGATTACCGGCTCGGTCCATAATGTTGTTAGTTTATAGTCTCGCTGGGGACTACATCGGGTTAAAGTCTCTCTGGGGACTGTGTCAGCTTAAAGTCTCTCTGCGGACTGTGTTGAGGCAATGGTTAAGATGTAGATTCTACAACGATGAGATTTACTGGGGAACGAAGACCGCCGGGAGTAAAATCCATCGGGTGCATGAAGAATGTCGTGAAACGAAGCTAACTTTGATCTCAATGGACTTTTTCGTAGTCGCCATTTTGAAAAATACAATGACCCAGAGCACTTGCCTCGTGAGGAAGAGTAATATCAAGAGGATTTTACAGAGAAACACGGAGTCCGATTGCCCCACTGTTTTCTAACTCTTGGAGAGATTCATCAGATCTCGACGTAACTGGCTCAAATCGACGGTGACGTGAATGAGTCTTCAAAAATAGCTCTTAAGAATGTCAGGCTCGCATTGATGAGAAAACTGGAAACCATCTGCCCCTGTTTAGCAGGATCTGTGACATCTATATGTAAGTTTCTAAGATATCAGGCAAAACCGACACACGTGAAATGTTATCTTGAAACTATCAATGCAACAATATATTTGTCTTGAAATTTTTGCTTTTGAAAAAGATATCGCAGTAACTCGTGACTGAAATCACTAGTTAGGATATAAGTTTAATTTATAATGCCAACATGAATTTTTGAGCATAGCTCGTAGGAGTCAGGAAACGCTATCTCATCGAGTATGCTTTCAAGAGAATTCCTACTTCAATTAGGTCTTTTAAGGGTTGTATCGTGGCTTGGTTCACGGTTTAAGAAACAAAGGATAAAAGGCTCAAAATGTTATTTGCACCCACCCATTCTTCGTGATGTTCTCCAATCCTATTCAGTTAACGAGATACGAGCACTCATGTCTCAATCGGGTTTGATATGGTCGAGAACTCATTAAGGCTTTGGACATGGCAGTCACTCACCTATTGTCTTTTGTGTTTGATCACACGACTTTGTTCTTTATTAGGAATTCTTTATGGTAATCCTTTGTTTTTATTATATTTTTTCATTCCCTAACTTTTGCCTGGACGACGTCCTTTGGATTTGACTTTGGAGTCCAGCGGGATGCCTCGGTTTTGCCTAAGTCTCCTTCATAGGTTTTGACTTAGCGGGCTATATATTTTTTATTTTTGTCGACTAAGTCGTGTGACTCTTTTGAAAGGCTGGTGACTGCCCCACTCTTTAGGTAGTAGAGGTATGATCATCGACTTCTAACTTCCTAAGATGTTAGGGATAGGTTCTCGAAGGTTCGCTCCTCCTTTTTGAGAGTCTGAGCGCTCGATCAGTTTAACTGAAAAACTACCCTGCCCCAGGTTAAGATGAAGGTTTTTTTTTGGAAGAGAATAAACTCCTACTTCAAGGCTCAAAGGGGTTAAAGAGGGGTTATCATCCTTATATCTCCATTGTTTGGGATTTGAAACAATGCCTTACATCATCAGCAGGTTTCAGTAGAAAGCATATGACAAGAGATCTGATGTTTTGGTTCATCATCCTCCTCCCAATTCTCTATCAAAGCAAGAGATCGGGCAAAATTGGCATTATAAGTTTATGAAAAAATATTTTTAATGAGTGAAACGAATGGATTAATTCAAGACAAACATTATGCATTAATTATTCCAAAATAAACAAGTCCGTACATGATAATTATGCTTAATCAAAGAAAATAAACATATAAATAATCAAAATGTAATGTCTCAAAGTCCTTCAAGATGTGTTTATGAAGTTTTTGCGTCTGAGACTGGCATGGTAGTGGTTTCCTCTAGCGGAGCCTCACGGGAAGGAGTCGTCTTGCTTGCCCCAGCTACGTCTGTCATTACTTCATTATCGGTCTTCAAATCTTCACTCAGAATAACTCTCCCAGATTCTTTGTTGATCGGGGTCGCATCATCTTGAGGATTGCTGAAATGAAAAGGACTAGGCATCTGAAGAACTACCGGCTTCGACTGATTCACAATATGCGTCACTGGTTGAGATATGTTGAAAACAGGCTTTGTAGAGCTTGATTCTGGCCCCTAGGACGCCTTGAGAGGAGTCTTGACTTTCGGCTGAGGAACGTCAAAAGACAAGACCTTCTTTTCTAGCAAATCTCTGACAATATTCTTAAGCGCGTAACATCCTTCCAAATCGTGACCAGGCGCACCCTCATGAAATAAACAATGAGCGACGATGTTGTAATTGACAGGTACCGGATTGGGAGGTGGACCCAAAGTTCGGGTAACAATCAGACCTTGTTGCACTAAGAAAGGATACAACTCAGTGAACGTCATTGGGATCGGAGGACAAGGCTTGTATGGTCTCCTATTTTGACGAGGTATCGTCTCCTCTGACGGTTGGCACACAGGAGCGTTGGGCACTCGTTGACAGTTGACAGGAGCTTGTGCAGGCTGATAAACAGGAGGTTGTTGATAAACCAGATGCTGATAGACCGGAGCCGGTTGCACAGGCTGATCTGTAGGAAATTGCTGACTAAGAGGAGGTGCAACAGTAGCTACATAGGATTGTGGAGCATACTGAACTGGATAACGTTGAACATACTTCTGCTGAGGTTGCCAAGGTTGATGAGTATCCATCAAACGATTCCTCGGACGTGTAGGTCCTTTATGGTGGTCAACGCTCGGAGTTTTGCACTTCGGAGGAGTAACTCGTCAAACTGGTTGAGCAATGGTAGGATGCACCAAACTGGGTTGAGGACCATGAGGAGGTATGTTCTCAACAGTAACAGCTGGGTAAGAACCCACAACGGTGTTGGTAATCTCAGAAACAATAGTAGGTTGATTATCCATCTTCACACTAAGGGCTTGCAGCATCTTCATAATCAGCCCCACACTTCCTCGAAGATCTTCGAGTTCATGGCTGACATGGTCGATCTCTTGAGCTTGTTCTTCCATCCTTCTTCGAGCTTGGGCTCTAGTATTGTACTGATGCGGAGGACCCAGGGTGACGAAACTGGAAGGCGAGAGAACCGAGTATGAGAAACCGAGAGACACATGCAATGCAAAATATGATGCTAAAATGCAAAATGATTTCATGGAATTCACAAATTTACGAATATTGCAGAATAACAAAGAAATTTTATTTATTAATTGAAAATGGATTACAAATAATATTCCTAGAAAAATCTTGGCATAATAGCCAAATAAAAGCTAGTAATGACCCTAAGGAAGCTTCCTGTTCTGCCCCTTTGCTTTGCTCTTTGGGCTAGGCCTTTTTGAGGATGAGCCTATCTTCAAAAGGTAGATCGAAAGTTAGAGGAAAATAAATCCTTCATCAAAACCAAACAAGGGTACGTTGGAAAAGTCTTCACAATTGTTAGTGATCATATTGCCCTTGATATCGGATAACTTCGAGCATATGGCTTTAGCAACGGTCTTATCCTTTAGGGTCCCTCTCTAAGAAACGGAACAGAGTCTTATCCAAAATAGACAACCCTACGAGCTGAGAATATTCTTCCAAAGTAGGTAATAGCTGATAATTGGGGAATGTGAAGCAATGGTGGTCAGGATCATAAAATTGTAGCAAAACCGAAAGAAGTCCTTCGTTCACCTTATATTCCAATAAAGATAACAACCTTCTATACCGGTTACATAATCCTTCTCGATCTCGGATTAAATATCCTAGCTTCCTTAGGTCATCTAGCTTAGGACTTTTAAAAGTATATTTCAAAGTTTTCCTCCGATTGTAATCCATAGTATCCTACAATATTCATAAACAAGGTTTGAACTCCATGAAATGTAATGCAATGTAATGTTTTAATGGATGCAATGCACATATACAAAGTTCTAGGTTAAAGGTATGTGCAAGGAGTTAGGGTCTACCCATCCCAATAAGGTATGTACTAAGGTTAATTGTACCTGCAGAACAAGGTTCTAAGAAGTGCCCAAAGTCATCAGTCCCTCCTTCGGATATTATCAACTTTCCAACTAACTCAGGGGTCGATAATATTCTCAAGAGAACCTCTTTTGAGTGTAGCATCGCGTAGTAACTATTGTAGGACTACTCCCACATAGTTCCCGCACTACGTCCTATATAAGGCCAAAGTGGTGTTAAGGTACTATGGTCCTCAATATCATAGACTCCAATAAAAAATAGTAAAAGTTTTCACGACTGCACTCGATCAACCGAACCATTTTCGAAAGGATCTCAACTGAGCGGTGATTCTCGAGTCAACTTGGTCGGGACTCACTCCCGGCAAGCCTCGTTGAATATCTCACCTTCCTATAATAAGGTCACTCAAGTCCGGGTTAGGACTTATCTCACAATAACAGGGTACCCCCCAAGCAAGGCACAATAATAATATATACGAGAGAATAAATAATGAAAAATATCATACAATAAACAAAATAGGGATAACCCTTAAAAGTTATGGCGATCTCCCCAGTGAAGTCGCCATTTTCTGTTGCGGTGGAAATAGGATATCAAACTATTAATTAGTTTGAATCACAATTCTTGATTCACAACCGCTCTTTGATTTATCCGAAGGAAAAGGTCAAAAGAGGGAAAACCTATTTTTGCATCGTAAACACAATGCGGGGAGAGATCTAGGTAAGGGGTTGATTAAGCTTAGGGAAGGTATTAGCACCCTAAACTTCTGTAGTACTCTACAGGAACCTTTTATTTATTGTATGCTTTGTTTATTTTCTTATCTGCTTGATGTATATATTGAGCTAAGGGATATAGTGACCTAAAAGACCTAAGGGTTAGTCCTAAGTTTACTCGGCAAGACGTTGCATCTTGTGCCTACATATCCTGACGGGAATGGAATCAGAGTAATTGTAGTTCCCCTCGAAAGGGAGGTTAGAAACTTCTTGACTGTGGTCAAGGTTTCGATAGGGAGTAAGCATTTCTTAAGGAAACGCTTACGTGGGTGGAGTCTTTGAAACTCCAATTTCTATGTTAAAATGTTGAATTAAAATTAGGGTTAAATTAGGGATTCCACGGCGGGAAACCCTAAACAGAGCACGATGACTCTTTGACCTAAAAGCTAGGGTAAAGGGCGTTTTCGTCCACGGCGGGACACCTAGGCTATTAGGGTTTTAAAATGGTTGAAACTAGGGTTATCGACTCGGCGGTCAAACTGTTAATCCTAATTCCTTCGGAGGGAAATATAACGGTAAAACATGCAAACATGGCAAAATATTATATGGCAGAAATTAAAATGCGGAAAATAAAGAAAGCGTCGCGACGATCACTCGCGTAAATTACAAACCCCAAAAAAAGAAAGATAAAATAAAACCGCGACCATGGCCTCGCGTAAATTACATCCATGGAACAAAATAAATTGAACAAATAATTTAAATATAATCTGAGGAGAGAAACAGAGAACATTAGTGCAAAGGGTTAGACAGAAATTCATGGCAAATAATAAAATAGTGAAAAAGAAAAATTAAGAATTTGGACGTTTATTTAACATTATTATTATTATATTTTTAAAAAAAATTAATTTAAAAAGAAAATTAATTTGATTTTGAAAATGTTTTGGGTTAATTTTGAAAAAGATCTAGCTTTAATTTTGAAAATGTTTTTTAGTTTTAATTTTAAAAAAAAAATAATTAGTTTTTTAATTTAAAATTTAAAGAAACATTTTAGTTTTTATTTAAGAAATGTTTTAATCTTATTTTAAAAGAACTGTTTTGGTTTAACTTTAAAAAAAACTGTTTTAAATTTTAAAAGAGTGTTTTTAGTTTAATTAGAGAAACAAATGTTTTTTTTTTTGGATTTTTATTGAAAAGTAATTGTTTTTATTAAAAAGAAATTATTTTTATATTACCAAATGCTCTTATTCTAGAAATACAAAAAAAAAATATTTGCAAAAACATTACGTTAGTTACTTAATTAACAAAACATTACGTTAGTTATTTAATTAGCAAAACCTTACGTTAGTATCTATAAAAACTCAAACCAATTAATGATAATAAAAATGGAAAAAGAAAAAAAGAAATAAGAGAAAAAAACAAAAGATATAAAAAAATAGAAAAGGACAAGAAAATAAAATTGAGGCATAAACGAAAAGAGGTAGGTTTGGCATTTCATTTCAGACTTTGTCTTTCCAAAGACCCAACTTCTTCTCCTTCTTCATTGCGCCGCCATAATCTTCTCTTTTTCCTGTAAAAAAAAAGAATAACAGAAACCAAATGTGATATTGATGAAATCTTATGAGTTACGATTTGTTGGTGATTCTGCCGGTGATGAAGCTTTGAAGGTTTTGTCAAAAATCTCCCCTCTTTTGATAAGTCGTGAGAACGGCCGCCGTTTTTCTCTTTTGTCTCCTCCCCCCTTTTATCAAACACAACTTATGTTTATATAGGTAACAAATTAGGGTTAACTCTAACCTAATACCCACTTTAAAGCCAAACTTAAATAATTAGTCAAAGCTAAAAAAAAACAAACTAAAACAAACTTAAAAGAATAAAATCTTTTCTAATATTTTTAATTTTATGATTTTTGGATGTTTTTATGAATAATATGGAAAAAAGAAAAAAATAATATTTTTTAAAAAATAATTTAAATAAAATACGAAAATAATAATTAAATAATAAAAAAAAACTATTTTTGTTATTTTTTTTTATGAAAATAGAAAAGTTAGAATAAAAATAAAAGAAACAAAACAAAAAATGAAGAAGGTGGGATTTGAACTCTCAACCTCTCACACTCACAACTCCTTACACAGGGTCTCTTGCCAATTGTGCTATTTTATTCATTCAAAATAAATTGGCACTAGAAACCCTGTAAACTAAAAGAGCGCGCCACATGATGTTTTCATGCAACAATCAACCAACTGCACAACCCGTTAGTGGTTAGCTTAAACGCAATGCAAAATGAAATGGGATGCAAGATGAAACGACTAATCTTAGGGCAAAATTTGGGGTATTACATTAACTCTCTCCTAATCCTAACTTTAAGGCTACATTGCATGATAACAGTTAGGATTTAGTTTCCCCTAGACCTTCTGTGCGTCTCTCTCTCTCTTCTTTCTCAAAACAATAATCAAAACACTTAATAAACACGATGAGTATTGTGCGCCACACGCCTTAAGTACATGGAAAATGACGAGTGAGGGGTTTCTCCTTACTTGTCCAGAGTGTTTAGCGTACGTCCTTCCTGGGGGCGATATGCGACACATTCGCTCCTATGCCATAGACTTTAGTGCGATATGAATCTCAAACAAAGTCAATTAATTTCTGTTAAGGCATTTCAGATCCAGAATCTTTTCTCTCACACCCGTGCGATCGAGATCCCATTTTCCCGTAGTACCGTGAACTACAGATGCTCTGATTCTTTATTCCCTAATGAGTATACATATGAACAAGGATTCCTATCCTTGGCCAGCACACTAACAACTAACTTCCGTTTTCTCTCACCTCAGGGTGATCGAGACCAACCTGGTAATGGAACCTTTTCTCTCGCCCTATTGCGGTCGAGACTTTTTTTAGTAGTTTCCCAAACTACGTTTTCTCTGACTTCTCGTACCAGATGAGGATATGTAGACACAAGACGATGATGTCTTGGCAAGCAACCCTCCCCCATCACCCATAGTTTTTCTAACTACGTTGACTCTGACTTTCCCATTGCACGAGGGAATACGTACGCATAGGGCGGCGAAGTCCTATCGAGTCTCCTTTTTCTTTTCCCTTTTCAGTTTCCGTTTAGCAATAGCTTTTAGAAAACTCACCCTTTGATTAGACAACGAGCATGGATCCCGTTGAGTACAACGGACGTGAGAGGGTGCTAATACCTTCTCCTTTGTTTTAGGTTTTCTTTGATCGTTTCCTTTACCTCCTTTGGGATAAATAAAGTTTGGTGGCGGCTCTTTTATTTGTTTCCGCCGGTTGTTTTTTTGCAGTAGCAACAACTGACAACTTTGCTGGGGACTCTAGTTCTCTATATGAGTCAATCCTAGCGCTTTCATGTTTTATAACTTTGGGTGTTTATATTTGTGCATATGTATGTTGTATCTGTTATACATTACTGTTGTATATTATTGTATTTTCATTTTACTTTTTGCACTTTATCATTGTTATCCTGTTATGCTACTATTGTTGTGTTGTTGTGTGAGTTGTTCTATGAGAGATAAGCCCAATACCCAGGCTTGAGTATACATATAGGATTATTATGGAGAGTAGTGGGGGCTTGTGTGGCGTCTGACCATGCAGAAGCTCACACGAAATTCACGTCCAAACGAGGTTTTCTTTGGAGATATTCTATCATGCGCGTCTGGTGCAGTTGAGGGGGTAATGACTTAGAAAGCTAACGACTCTGGAGACCGTTCATTGGGAAGTCAGTTGAGACCTCCTTGATTAACCATGATGCCAAACCAGAAATGGTGAACGTATCATCGTTTCTCGACTTGAGAGTCCGTGATACTAATAACTTGTTAGGATTGCCATGTCTTCTAAGACTAGAACCCACATGCGAGAGGGGATGGGTTTTTGCAGGAATCCTTGACTTTCAACCAAATCGGTTTTCTGGTTTTCTTATCAGTGTGAACTTATCAGCCTAGTATTCTGATTATTCTGATGCTCTGGTATTCTGGGTATTCTGGTATTCCGGTATTTTCTCGTCAGAGCAGACTTCTGATCTTATTCAGTCAGCAACACATCAATTATTCAGAATATTTTTGGAAGCTTTAATCCCATGTCTGTTGCATCCATAACATTGCATTGCATAAGTATTTCTGCATCATTTTTGTATTTCTTTCCTCAGTCAAAATCAGTAGAGAGCTCATCCATCTTTTGTCCGACAAGCAGTTGATTTCTTGACACCCGTATTGGATTTGAATTAGCTTTTAGAAGAATCATGAACTCAGGAGAGCAAAACTAGTTTGTGATAAGGGAAAATGTTGAATTGTAGAAGAATCAGTTGGATCAACTCGTGGAAGCCATGACAAGGGGAGAGGCCAATGTTCAGAGGACTCCAGTTACTGGGAATGTTATTCCACCTCTAGTGAAAAATGTTGCTCAAGCTCAGCATGTGCGAATTCCTGTTGAGGATCAGGTTATTCAAGAGCATACCATTGTCCGAGATGGACATTCCTCTTGTCTTAATGCTACGGACTATATGAGTTTCAAATTCTCTATGCCAGACTTCCAAGGGGTAGTTCCAAATATGAAATCTAAAAACCCACAGTCTGTCGAGTTTATGAAACGGTATCCTGTGTTGGAGGATAAGCTTGATGCCCTAGAGGGTCATGATGCTCTTAATATGAATGCTTCAAGCATGTGTTTGGTGCCAGGCCTTGTGATGCCTCCAAAGTTTAAGACACCAAATTTTGAGAAGTACAAAGGGGATAGCTTTCTGAAGCAGCATTTGGTGATGTTTTGCAGAAGAATGATCTCGTATGTCCGTAACGACAAGCTTATGATTCTATGTTTCCAGGACAGTCTGAGTGGGGCATCATTGAGTTGGTACATGTAGTTAGAGAGTGGTTGCATCCGATCATGGTCAGACCTAGCCAACGCCTTTGTGAATCAATACAATTAAAATCTTGACATGACGCCCAGCCGCATGCAGTTGCAAGACTTATCTCAAGAGGACAATGAATCCTTCAGCGGGTATGCTCAGAGATGGAGAGATTTAGCTGCTCGGGTTCAACCACCACTTCTAGAAAGAGAATTGGTTGACCTATTCATGGGTAATTTGCAAGGTTCATATCTGGATAAAATGATTGGCAATAGGGCATTAAAATTTTCTGACTTGATAGTAGTTGGGGAACGTATCGAGAGCGACCTTAAAAGTGGAAAGATCCAAGACGCCTCGGACATCTCAACTGGTGAAAGTGAATCAGTTGTCAGTTCTCAAGAAGAATGGGAGAAGGAAAGTAATTCCATCTGGGAATCTTCGATACCTCAGCCTCAGTCCTCAGATATTTCAACTATTCAGAGTCAACAATCTTCTGGGTCTCTATATCAGATATCATTCTCTCCACAAGGACGATATATTTCTCCAGAGCAAGGATCTCCTCATAGTCAATGGTCATATCATCACCAGCCGTGTTAGCATGCTTGTCAAAGACCAAGGAAGCCAGAGAGGCATTTCACTCAGTTGCCAATTTTGTACAGTCAGATGTTTCCAGATTTGATCAAAGTTGGATTGATAGTGCCGAAGGAGATAAATCCAGTGATTCCTCCATACCCACCAGATTTTGATGTCAATGCCCATTGTGATTACCATGCTAGGATATAGGGATATTCTATCGAAGACTGTAAGGTGCTTAAGAGAAAGATTCAGACACTTATTGACTCCAATATGTTCTCTTTCACGCCTCAGGGTATTCAGATCCATAATCCTCCTTCATCCATTCATGTGGATTCGTCAGTCCACGTCATGGAAGAATTCACCGAAAGCAGATGTTCTGATGATTATCAGATTGACTTCGACGAGTAATTCTGAATATGGCTAGTTTAGTAGCAAATCAAGATTGGAAATCCCAGTTCCCCGAAGCTGACAATCTTTTATATCATGTCATTTCTTTGCATCCATAGTTTCTTTTCTATTAACGTGCAATTTCATTTGTAAAACTTGTGTGTTTTCGATTGATAATGATAATTAAATGAATATGCATGTTTTGATTAAATCCATTTTGTGTTCATTCTTACTTTTTATTGACGTCAAACAGTTGTTTAAGCAAAATCCGATGGAGGATGACGAAATTGAAAGACGCAAAACTTCCAACTGTATGCTTTTGAATAAAACCTTTGTTGATGATGTACAAGTGTTGCAGTGAGAATTGGATATCTAGCTATTAATTAACTTAAATCGCAAATCATAATTTACCATCAATCTTTAGTTTATCCAAGGGAAGGGAAAAAGAACGAATAATCCAATATATGCAATACAAAAACAAAGCAAAAGAGAATCTAAGGTTCGGGGGTTGGTTATACCTAGGGAAAGTGTTAGCATCCTAAGTATTTGTAGTACTCTACAAGAACCTCTTCTTTTGTTGTGTTATTTGTTATTTTGTCTGCTAAAGGGTGAGAAGGTAAAGTGATACCTAAGGTTTTATTTCTAAGTATGCTTGCTAAGACATCGCATCTCGTGCCTACGTATCCTTATGCGAATAGAATCAGAACATTCATAGTCCCCCTCAAAGGGGTAAACAAACTAAAATAAAAAAGTTGGTTTTTAGGAAAAGAGACAAGTTGTCATCTTAAGGAGAATACTCAACTTAAACCACCACAAACACGTGAAAGATGGATCTTTGCTTCACATTAAGAGAAAGACTCTAACTCAAATATAAAATTGAAAAGTATGTTACATACCTTTCTAAAGTAGAAAAATATACATCGTTCTCAACTATATCACGAGGTATGAGAATTATATCTCGACTAAGAATGACTCATGTTTAATTCTCTCGTAGGAGAAAAGGGAACCTAATTGTAGGTTATCTAGTTAACATCCGAAGGGAACTAACCTAATTCTATGAATCTAAAATAAGATTAAAGGGGAAAGTTATCTTATTGTTATCATGCAATAATTGATCCCAATGTCTAATATTGATTCGATTTATCGAAGACAAAGTTGAATAGAGAACCTAAGGGGACTTGGAGATCCAAATCATATAGGCATGTCAAATATCCACGAGTAAATTGACAAGTAACTAATCACGGTTAATTAAAATTTTAATTAAGATTCACTAAAAAATAATCAATTAATTAGAATTTTTTAAAAATTTAATTAATCCAAATTAGGACTTTTAATTAATAATAAAACTAACATTTTTAAAAAAATAAATCTAAATAAATCAAAAGGGTGTAAAAAAAATATCATGGATGTGTAGCCTTTTTAAAAAAAAAGGGGTGTGGCACCAAATCAGACATTAACCCAAGACCTATTAACATAAACCTTAACTTTTATCATATAATAATAATAATAACTAAATAAAAAGCTAAAGTTTAAAAACCAATAAAAAATAAGAAATAATAATATTAAAAAATTGAAAGAAAACGACACAAAGGGGCGCCGTCCTTTTTTTTTCTTTGTTTAATAACAAGATAAAAAAATTTGAGCTTAACCAAATGGTTTTTTTTACTTTCTCAAATTTTAATATACTATCCAATGACATCTTGACACGTGTTCCTATAATAAATGAAAATAATAATAATATACAAACACAGTTAAACATAAGAAGTTTCATTTCAAATTCATTTTTTTCAATTTCTCTCATTCGATCTCAATGCTCTCTACCTCTTAAACTAATTTTTTTAATAAAAAATTCACATAGATTCATGGCACATAATTACAATATAGTCATAACAATCAGACATGTGATAACATAAATTAAAGCAAACACCCAACGAAAACAGAGAAGAGCACGAGTTATCAAAATCGAAGTGTCACAACGACACGAGCTTGTTACGTGGAACAAAGTCAGATCTGAGCGCAAAAGAGGCATCCGTTGGTGCATGTTGGTGGAGTCTTGATGGAGTGCAGCGTCAAAGTGGTTGAAATCGATTCTCGACGGTGATTACGTGGGTGACTCCGGAAACGGTACGATAATGGAACTCATGTTCTAACTTCATTTTATATTTCTATTTTTTTAATCCAATCTCTTGTTGTTTTGAATTTTGTTTGTATGTATCATTTGTTTTTTTTCTAATGCATATATATATATATATATATATATATATATATATATATATATATATATATATATATATATATATATATATATATATATATATATATATATATATATATATATATATATATATATATATATATATATATATATATATATATATATATATATATATATATATATATATATATATATATATATATATATATATATATATATATATAAGACTAGAAAATAGACAAGAATGATAATAATAATAATTAATACAATATTTTTTTATAATAAGACAAGAATGAAAGGAATTAAAAATCATGTTTTTGTGTTTTTTATAATAAGACAAGAATAAAAGGAATTAAAAATCATGTTTTTGTGTTTTTTATAATAAGATAAGAAGAAAAAAAAATTAAAAATCATGTTTTTGTATTTTTTATGATAAGACAAAAATTTTAAATTATGTTTTTGTGTTTTTTTTAAAGAAAATATTAATAAACAAATTAAAAATAAAATTAATTAATAAAAATAAAAATTTAAATTAAATATGTAATTAAATATAAATAAGTTAAATGATTATTAAAAATGATTAAAAAATGAAATAAAAAGTTGGGCAAGAAAGTGCTCGAAAAAATAAAATGAGCACACCAAAATAATCAGCGCGAAATAAACATATTGGAAAAATATAGCGTTTGATCATATTTTGAAATAAATTTAGACTAGTTTGTCTGTAAATCCAACAAGTTTATTCTGACTAACATTTCAGATACTATGCAAGATGAAGTGCATGTTATGCTATGCAGACGATGTGAAACAAAAAAAAACAGAATTTTAGGGTAAAAAATTAGGGTATGACAGATGCCCCTATTTAAGTTTCTTCTATCTGAAGATATGGAGATTGAAATCTTCGTCTCGACGTGATAGGAGAGACTTAAATACAAACATGCATAATTTTTGGTCCCAAGATGACACAAAATGCTTATGATATGATATAAAATGAATGCAAGATAGGGATCCTGTGGGAAATGATGCCACAGAGAATAATTGTATATGGAAATATTGCTGAAAGCACAACTAAAGAATGAAAGACCCAACGAGGAACAACTTAGCAAACAAAGCAAGACTCGACGGGGAAAAGGTCCAACTCCACCGGGGATGAGATTACCAACTGACAATCACAAGGTATCTTAAACATATGGTGATGAACTTGTGACAAAATCTTTTTAACAAAATCCACTTGGAGAACCTACTGTCGAGGTCAACTCTGGGGATTTCAAGAGATATAAATTGGAGGAGTCTACTATTGAGATTTAGGACCTCATTTGGGAATACCTTCTACCAAGGTTTTATTGAAAAATGTGTCAAGTGTAAAAAATTTACAGGAAAATCTGCTGCCGAGATTAACCAGGGAATCTACTGTCGAGATTCTAAAAAGAAACAATTGTATGTTGAAGTTTAAATAAGCATCAAAGTTAACCATAGAATCTACTTCTGAGGTCCTAAAAACAGAGAAACATCTTCTGTTGAAGTCTACTGGAGATCTTGTGCCGAGAATAACCTGAGAATTTACAAAATGAAACACCTTTTGTTGAGGTCTATTGGAAATCTTCTGCCGAGACTTGCCAGAAAATGAAAAGAAAATACCTTTTGTCGAGGTTAAACTGGAAATCTTCTGCTAAGACTTACCAGGAAATAAAAATAAAATACCTTTTGTCGAGGTTAAACTGGAAATCTTTTGTCGAGACTTACCAGAAAATAAAAAGAAAATACCTTCTGCCGAGGTTTGATGAAAATTCTGTTTTTAAAATTTACCGGAGAATCTACTGCCGAGATTTACCAAAGAGTATGAAATAGAGCCACATTCTGCCAAGGTTTGTTGGAAATTAAAAAGAAACACTTGCTGCTGAGGTTTTGTTGAATGAAAGTAACTACTGATCACAGAGTAACTGACTAAAAGGAAAGGTGTACTACCTACTATCGAAATATATGATAGCCTAAACAAAGGTAAACACAAAAGGAAAGATGACCTACTACTAAACATGGTAGGCTAAGCAAATGTATCTGACCAAAAAGATATAGACATACTACCTACTATCAGCCTAAGCAGAGGTATTAGACTTGAAAGGAGACATCACCTACTACCAAACATCTGGCAGCCTAAGCAAAGGTGTTTGACCAAAAGAAAGGTATATTACCTACTATCAAAATATATGATAGCTTAAGAAAAGGTAATAGACTAATATAAACTTCCATGCTTAGGGTATGATCAAGCTTATTCTTTAACTAAATGATCCATTTAGAAAGGGTAAATAAACCTCCCCAACATTTCAAGGTTGTATGCTATGAACGGGTCTCAGTTTCTTCTTTAATCAAGTATTCCACTTGAAAAGGGTAAAATAAACCTCCCCTCATCTCAGGTTATAAGCCACGAACGAGTCTCAGTTTCTTCCTGGAAATTGAATACTTATGGGAGAGTATCTTCACAGGGGATTGGAATTTTACTGGAGATTTATGACTTCAGCGGGAATCCATAATTTACTAGAGATTAGAAAAGATCGACGGGGATCTAAAAATTATGCAAGTTGGTTGATTTGCAAAATATGTCTTCTTAAATAAAGAGAAAGATCATCTGAATCTTCATCAAAATTCTCGGAGAGATGCCATTTGATGGAAGCAAATTGAACAGTGGACTCACTGGGGAAGACATCATTGAGGACCAGTATTGTTGTAGTTTGAAGTTGCATTGAAGCAAATAAAGTCCTTGTATAAGGAATTCTCAAATAAAGAGAAACACTTGTAAAGTCTTCACCAAACTTCTCTAATGGATTTCTGGAGAGATGCCATTTAATGGAGGAAGTTGATAATTTTGATAAACTCTTTGGGGATAGAAAAAATGTCTTGAAGAGACTGCCATTTTTCATCCAAATAGAAAACCTGAGAACGAAACAAGCTGCTCAAATAAAGAGCTGCCACTTATTTTCTGGGTATAAATTGCTGAGAAAATATTGTAATACTGCTGGAGAAATATTTTGTCTTCAATGGTGATCTTCAAACAGATTCTTCATGGGGAGTTAAAGTGCAAAATAAATGCATGCTCAATCCAGGTTCAAAAGCCTAGAGATATCCAAAATTGTGATTGTCAGGGACCAAAGTTCAATTCAGAAAGTAACTGAAGAGAAACAATCAAGCAAGACTCTACCCAATGAGGAATAAACTCAACTGGGGTTTATCTTATCCAGAAATGGACTCTACATAATAAGGAATGGACTCATTGGGGAATTTAGAAATGTTGTGCTCTTTCTGCTTAGGGCTGACGACTCTACTTGGAGGGAGAAGACAAACCCAGTCACTTGGGGATAAACACGACCAAAGTGAACGAACAAACAAAAAAATGCAAAATGCACAGATGCCATGTATCCATATGAATGAATGTATGTTATGTTATGCTCATGCTGACAAAACAAGCAAGGATAAGTAAACTAGAGATGAAATAAACATCTCGACACAGATACTCAGTCAATCTTCGCAAGATAGAAGCATCACTAGGGGTGAATGGAAAGCCATGCGTGGAATCACAGTCTTGCTTCAAGGCTTCAAACTTCACTGGGGAAAAGAGAGCACTCCGCTTGAGGATGAACATCATGACTTCACTTAGGGGACTGCGAAGATGAACCCTGCTACTTTGTTAGGGATGAGAAAGATCCATTGGGAATGGATCAAACTCATGATTAGAGAGACTTTATGGGGATAAAATAAATATCCACTACAAACTGAAGTAGTTTGGGAGGAAGTTGTAACTGGAGATGCCAGAGATGAGCCCTCACAAGGGATAAATAAATATATACTTCAATGGGGAAGCTCGGATCAACATAGCAGTTGTAGATGTCAGAGTTGAGACTCCATGGAGATGAAATAAATATCCACTTTACTGTGGAAGATTGAAGTTGTAAGAAATCCGCTGAAGAGTGAAATAACATTCACTTACCTTGGGAAGGTTGGAATTGTAAGAAATCCACTAAAGAGTGAAATAAAATTCATTTTGCTTGGGAAGGTTGAAACCAAGGAAATTCACTGGGAATTCTTAGGTTACCAACTGGGGAATTCTTACATCAAACCTGCCATAACTGCTTGAAGTAGAGACTCACCAGGGAATTATCATGACCACTTGATGTAGAGCTTACTGGGTAATTGTCACACCACTTAAGACATAAGCTCTTTGGGGAATGGGTGAAGAATATTGTGAGAACAATGTAGTTATGCATTGACAAACTGCATGGTAGTTGTCGCTACTGTGATAATCGGGGCCAACAATGACAGAAGAGTCGCCACCGTGCGTTATTTATCCCATGAGAGGGAAAGGAAACGCTCAGAGAAAACCTAAATAAAAGAGGGATAAGATTGGTCATCGCAACCAAATCTCGAGTTCGGGAGTCGGTTACGCAAGGGGAAGGTATTAGCACCCCTCACGTTCGTCGTACTCGATGGGATCCACGTTTGTTGTCTATCTAAAAGGGTGATTGAAACTATCTAACTACGGGCTTGAGGACAAAAGAAAAATAAGTGTCTCGGCAAAGCAATGGCGCTTTGTGTCTACGTATCTCATCTAAAGTGAGAAGTCAGAGTCAACGTAGTTCGGCTAAATACGGGTGAAAGGGGGGAAGGTTGCTCGCCAAGACATCGTGTCTTGTGCCTACGTACTTTCATCTGGTATGAGAGATCAGAGTGAATGTAGTTCGGGCTAAAAAGGGAACACAGGTTTGTTCAACCGTTTTACCCGAGTAGGGTTATCAATCAGTTCTAGCAGTTTGGTGTATGCAGCTCGACCATTGGAGACTTAGGCGTTACCGTTTGCGATAGAACCAAGAGTTAACAAAACTCTCCTTATGAAAATTATTTTCCAAGATTAAAGGCCCCAAAGGGAAAAAAGGAGTTTGAATGATTTGTTTTTGTGTTTTTTTAGAGAAGAAGTGTTTTTGATTTGTTTGCAATTCATATCGCACTAGAGACTATGACTTAGGAGTGAATGCGTCACATATCACCCAAAGGATGCTACACTAAACATCCAAGCCATTGAAGGGAAACCCCTCAACAACCCTTTCCCAAGTGCTTAAGGCTCGTAACTCACAATAATCATTAACCTTTATTAGGTGTTTTATGATTGTTTTGAGATGAGAAGAGAAAGGACACTAAAGGGGGACTAAACTCAAACCTAAAGTTATCATGCACAATGCTCCTAAAGTCGAGATGAAAGGGAATGAAACTATCCTAATGTTATCATGCATAGTTAAGAACCTAATGTCTATCATAACCTCCCTTGAACAAGAGAGATTAGAGATCCTAAGGGAAAGGAGACAAAAGAGGAAAAAGAAACAACATAAACATGCAAGGATGCAAACATGGAATGCAAGTAAGGGAGGAAATTGGTGTGGGGAATTAGGCTCCACAAGCTTATCTCAACCTCAATCAAAAATATGATAAATGCAAGAGATGAAAGTAAAAATAAATGCATCAAAAGAAACACACAAGTGCACTAAAATGGGATGAAATGGCCTCAACCATTCAAACATCAACCACAATGCCAAAACCTAAACACAAACGAAAGGCAAAGAAAACCTAAAACAAAGTGAGGATGGGAGGCCATATGAGGACAACAAGGAACTCATAATTTGCACTCAACCATGAGCATCACAAGAAAGGTACCCAAGAAATCACAAAGAAGTCCTCGTGGATTCATCATTTTAGTTATGCTTAAAGTACCTCCAAAGGAGGGACCAAGCCACCTTAATTGAAATCCCAAAGTCATTGGACATCAAGGGACATGAAATAAAATCTCTCAAAAGCAAAAGCAAGTAAACCACAAGGAAATGCAAGCAAATTCCCAAAGGAAAGCAAGCATGTTTTACATAGAAACCCTAATTGGAAACTCAAAAGAAAGCAATCAAATGAACAAGCAATACACAATATAATGACCTAAAAATGAGCAAACATCATCCTTAACATGTTAGCAACATGAATCAATAGGCATTGAAGGCTCAAAGGATCCATAAATGTCATATCCAAAGCAAACTAGGTCAATGTGTTTGTATGAACCTCCCTTTGGGGTAACTTGACTTGCAAGTTACTTCAAAATTAGGAAAATGATTCAAAAGCAACCAAATAAAATGCAAGAAGCTCATAAATATGTTGGCAAGTAGAGGCCAAAAGATTACAATCAAAGTCACTTCACAACATCACCATAGAAATTGATTCACAAGGGTGCTCCATCGTGAAGGAGGATTGTCGAGGGTCAAATGAAATGCTATCAAAACCAAACCAAAACTCAACAAAACAAGGGCAAAAGGGTCCTCAAAAATCAATCAACTCATCATTGATATGAGGATTGATTTTTACTTATTAGATCCAAAGGAAATGAGAGAAACAAAATTAAAACTAAAACAAGTCAATAATTAGGTCAAACAAAACACTTCCAATGTTAAATTCCATTTTTAATTGAAAAATAATTTATAAAATAAAATAAAAATTTCCTAAAATTAGAGGACATCTCAAAGTGTCTAAAATATATTTTTGTAGAATTTTTGGGTCATTGGAAGCATTTTTCATGAATTAATTTCTAAACAGATACAAAACAAAACTAAAAAGAAAATAAAAATAAAATAATAAAAGTTGGGTGCAAATAGCAGCTCGGTAATGTGTAAAATAAAGCTGGGCCCAGCAGGGGGGCGCAAACAGCAATAAAGTCCATCAGCAACAAAAAATAAATAAAAACGTGGGGATCCAATGTGATGATTCAACCATGGTCCATGGTACACCAAGCTTCAGACCGTGTGATTAGAAAGTAATCAGATCAAGTGGACAGAAACGCACACACGTGGATTAGCCAAAGATTAAATGAAATACAAATATTTTGTGTGTGTGCAAGCAAGCGTGGAACATAGTAAGTCTTAATCTAGACCGTGCAGTGAATAAGTAAACGGATCTAACGCGCATAAACAAGCCACGTCATCATCTCTTTCATTTGAACAAAGAAACGGAGGGAAACACACAGGTGGCGGCCGGAGCTACCACCGGTCATCTTCTCCGGCCGTGTACCCACCGTGAACAGTGCATAAAAACGCAGGCGGTGCAAAACTCAACCAAAATCAACAAATAAATAACCAAAACTCATCTATGAGACGTAGATCATGAATACGTGATTAGTTTTTAATAAAGATGCTTAAATAAAACAAAACGCAAGCAACAAGAAATGAGCTCAAATGAAAAAAGTTAACAAACAAACACGAAATCATACCAGAAACCATCTACACCTCAAGAGGTTCATATATATATATATATATATATATATATATATATATATATATATATATATATATATATATATATATATATATATATATATATATATATATATATATATATATATATATATATATATATATATATATATATATATATATATATATATATATATATATATATATATATATATATATATATATATATATATATATATATATATATATATATATATATATATATATATGGCGCAACATGAATTCATAAACAGTGAGATATTTTGAAAGAACAGAATCCTAAAATCAAGCTTCCACAAAGCTCAATTTGTTAGTGAAGCTTAAAATAAACCACCCAGAAACGTTTTAAGAACCTCAAGGATTCTTTTGAAATGTTTTATTTGGATTGAAACTCAGTAAAATGTGAAAAACGAATTTGACTTTTTCCTCACTTTCTCTCAATGTGTTTTTGTCCAATCTCTCACCAAAATCAGTTCTGAAAGCTTGTGAACAAAGCTGGGATTAAATATGATGGATTCTGATTGAAAGAAATCCCAATTCGGTGCTCCTTGGGCCCAATTGGATTTCACTTTTTTCACTTCATGGTCATTTCAATAGTGAACCAAAATCACCTTGCCCAACTGTAAAAATGGCCCAGCTAGCTTACATCTGAGGTAGGTTAATCCAAGGGCTGCAAATGGTTTCTTAATTTAATCTTATGGCATGTTTAGGATGTGTTACTTAATCTTGAAGTAATCATGAAAATGGCCACCAAAATGAGCTCAAATCGCAAATCCAAAAATGGCATTGTGTTTGAAATGTATTTCGCACTCAAAAAATGCATAAGGTTGGTACAAAATGATCCCAAATGATTTAAATTTGATTTTCCCCTTTTAAGGCCTTTTTCATGGAAATTTCATTAGGGATCCTTCAATATAAGCCAAACCTTTGATGCCTTGATGTTTGGTTGAGCAAATGACCCTATTTTGAGTAAGCTTAAAGTTGGAAAAATTTCCATTTGAAGTGTGCAAAGTGGTGAAATGAACTTATAATGAAAATGACCTGTAATCCTGCTTTCCCAAAATACCCATGCCTTGCAAGCCTCATAACTTGAGTTCTACAAATCAGATGAAGTACTTCTAGTACTCTTTGGAAAGATAAGATCATGAGGAACAACTTTCATGTTCATCAAAAGTTGAGGAGAAACATCCTTCTGGGTTAAAAATGTCTTGGAAGTTGGTTGACTTTTGTTGACCAAAATCATATTCATCTGAGGACCTGTAACTTGTCAGCATCATAACTTGAGTTCTAGGAATCATATGAATGACTTCTAGTACTCAAAAGAAATCTAGAAACATGCTCTACAAGTTTCATGTTGGGGTCAGATGAGATGAAACTTGTATCTTGAGATAGGTGGTCTTGAAGTTAGGCACTAAATAGGGGATTTTACACTGAGAACCCTAATTTAGTAACTCCTCACACTCTTGATTCTTGATGAATTGATCTTGAAATGATATCTCATGTATCTCAACACAACATTCCATGACCATAAAGACTTGGAATTGAGTCTTAATCTCCTTCAACTTCACAGTTGACTTAGGGTTGACCAGATGAAAACCCTAATTGCACCATCTTCAACTGTAGCTCTTCACACATGGTATAAACATTTGGATGAACTTCACAATGACCTACAAGGCCTCCAATGAGCTTAAATGATAATCTCCCTCCATAAACATGGGCTTGTGATCCTCAGATGACCTTCAAATGGCCTCCTAGACAGGAGGTGAACCACATACGCTTATCTGCCTATCCAAAGGGCTTTGACTTGACTTGAATGATGATAACCCCCTGTTGACTTGAATACAAACTCTTGATTAGGTTTATAACTCTTGGAAAATTCCTCTTTTCATACACACATATCTTGATCCCCTGTAAATGCAAAATGCTATGCAATGCAATATGCTAGAACAAAGAAATGAAACATAAACCAAGTAAAGAAAAGGTTGGGCAAATTTTGGGGTACAACAGCTGCCTCTATTCAAGCGACTTAGACTTGAATGAGTGAAAGGCGAACGACTTTCACACAATCAAGGTAAAAGACGGTTGAATACCAACGAACCCGGAAATTTGCCAACCACAAAAAGAAACCGCAAACATTCTGTTGGGGAGACGGAAACAAGAGGTAACAACCTGGATTATGTTTCAAATGTACATGTTTGAATATGGCGTAATGCTCCGTACGATACAGAAATGATACACGTTTGGGTAGGTGCTATGCAAAATGCAAATGCAAGGGAACCGCTCCAGTAAAATAAATGCTGGAGGTACGAAACCAAACTCCGCTAGGTAGACCGGGTGCACCAAGTACGACTGGATTTTGACGGGGAAAAAAAATCAAACTCTGCTGAGGAAAACTTCCTGGATCTGAAATAGATAGGTCAGGAGAGGACTGACAACCAGGCGAGAATTGGGTCTTAAAACAAGTTAGGCGAGAGCCGACTATCAGGAGAGAACTAGTTTCCTGTTTTTATGCTGAACATGAACTACTTTTGTGTTTTTCCAGACGATAACGGGACTTCGAAATGCTTTTTAATAGGAAGGAACTGGTATTAAAGACAACTGACCACCAGACGAGGACTAGAGTTTCAACTGTAGGCTAAAGAGAAATCGACCAGGCGGGAACTGGCTTTAAACAGCTGACGTTTACCAGGCGAGTACTGGACTCAAATGCTGTCGACCGGGCGAGAACTAGTGTTCCATGAGGACTTATCATACGAGAACTGAACTTCAAAAGGAAGACAGGCCAGGCAAGGACTGGGCTCTGAAACTGTTATCTGGATGAGGATTGGAACATGCCAAGCACGGTTGGGCTTTTGGTTTGAGGATATGACTAGGTTTATGGTTACTGGATTTATCTCTGGTTACTGTTAGATGCCAAATTTCACTTATTTGATTTATCAAATATTGACATCTTTCACTTATTTTTGTCAAGAAAGTGTAGAAAACCACTCTTGCTTTGTTTGGTTTGCAATATATTGTGAAAATCTCTTGGTACCTTTTATTTGTGTGTTATTGTGCAGGAATTAGGCACAAAACAAGTGAAAAGTAAGACACAAGAAATGGGCAAGGAAACCAAGACAACATGCAACCAACAAAATGCTGTTAGTGTGCAGGATTGACACTAGTTGGAGTGTTGGAGCACCTTGGAAAAGATGAGACAGAGCTGCTGAAAGAAGCTGGATATCAGAACATTCGCCTGGCGAAGCTCAGCGAGTGCCAGCGAATGTTCGCCTGGCGAGTGTTGGCGAATGGGGGAAAACAGAACATCTTTTGTACTTTATTTAGTGCTTTTTAGGGATTAGAACAAGATAACTTCATTTTGTAACATTTTAGAAAGATCAGAACTTATCTCTCTTCATTTTTTGAGAGAGAAACACAAAAACCCTAAGAGGGAGGAAATAAGATCTTCGATCTCTTGTTGGAGTTTGGATTGTAATCTTTTGATACCTTATGTATTTCATCTAATTTATGTTTGTGAACTAGTTTGGATTCTCTATTGATTGATTATCTTTGATTATGTATTTGTGGGTCTTGACAAAACCTTTTCACATCTTTGATCTCAGATCTTCTTCTATCAATGAACAAACTTTTGACATGGTTTTGAAGTTGATATTCATTTTATCCTCTATGGTGTTGTGTTGATTAAGTAGCATGGGTAGCATGGGTAGGATCAATATGATATTGTGTGGGTATGTGATAATAGTGATGAAGAACGATGTTCACCGACATTTGGTGGATTAGATGAATACATGTAAAAAGGGTTAAGCGTGTGTACGTATTTTGATCATTGTATTTTATGCAAAACAATCGTTTATCTGATATGGGTGTTATCTTTGCTTTCCTGTTTATCTTTGATTTGAACCGTGATAGAGATATACTCTTCAGATCTGGATCTAGGATGATTTCCTATTGTCGCTACTGCGAAAATAAGGTGCCGGCAAAACAGAAGAGTCGCCACCTTTCGTTATTTATCCCTCGGAACGGGAAAGGAAACGATCGGAAAAACCTGACGAAAAGGTATAAGACAAGGTCGTCGCAACCAATGTCTGGATTCGGGAGTCGGTTACGCAAGGGGAAGGTATTAGCACCCCTCACGTCCATCGTACTCGATGGGATCCATGCTTGCTGGTTTGTCTACGGGTGAAAAAACAATCTATCTACGGCTGCTAAAGCTAAACGGAAATAAATTGACTCGATAGAGCATCGCGCTCTATGCCTACGTATTCCCTCGTGCAATGGGAAAGTCAGAGTCAACGTAGTTCGGGAAACTACAGGGGGATTTTGCTCGCCGAGATATCGCATCTCGTGCCTATGTACTTTCATACGGAGTGAAAGATCAGAGCTTACGTAGTTCAGGCTAACTACGGCAAGACAGGGTGTTCTCGATCACACAGGGGTGAGAGAAAGGATTGACAATACTAGCGTACACATTCTAGCAGTTAGGTGTATGCTGCTCGCTCGAAGGAGACTTAGGTGTTACCTGTTTGCGGTAGAACGGACGTAGTATGTCATTGGTTTAGAGATATGGGAACCTACGGTTCTAGAACTACGGTCTGGCCTCGATTGCGCTCGGGCAAGAGAAAGGGAAATAGTCGTTAGCGGGAAAGTCTCGATCGCACGGCAGCGAGAGAAAGGAGAAGTTAGTTGTTAGTGTGCTCGCTAGGATATCGCATCCTATGCCTACATATTCTCGTCCGGTACGAGAAATCAGAGCAGCTGTAGTTCAGCTAACTACAGCAAAACAGGGAAAAGGGAAAAGGGAGCTCGCTAGGATTATCGCAATCCTATGCCTACGTACTCTCGTCTGGTACGAGAGATCAGAGCAAACGTAGTTCGGCAGGAAAACGAGTCTCGATTGCATAGGGGCAAGAGAAGGGGTCTCAATCGCCTGAACGCGAGAGAAAAGGGTTTCGATCGCACGGGGGCGAGAACAAAGAGGAAGCAGGCTTACGCCTAAACGGGAAGGAACTCAGGACGCACACGCAAGAACCTAAGGCGTAGGAGCGAGTGCGTCGTATGTCACCCAAAGGGTACCATACTAAACACCCTATACGATTGAGAAGAAACTCCTCAACTGTCATTTCCTACGTATCTAACGTTACAGCTCACAACACTCGAAGGTTGCCTGAAGACTTGAATAAGAAAGATGATATTGAACGAAGCGGCTCCGTTGGCTCCCGACATGTGCGCAAGCTCCATTCCAATCTTCTCCTCTTCGGATCCTTAATGAGGACGCTCAAATCAGGAACAATGTAACGCTTAGACCGTCATGGTTTGACTTATACGAGAAATCGAACTCTAAGAGGTAGCATATTGATATCCGTGTCAAAGACAAGATAGAGAAATGATATCGACAATCATTCTCCAATTGAATCGTGTCACACGGCCAGCCAAAAATAAAATCACAGTACAATTAGATGACAGGAGAGAAAAATAGGAGAGAAAATAAGAGAGAAATCCAATCACAAATGAAAATAAAGTTCTACTCCTAAATTGAAAATAAATCCTTAATGGAAAATAAAATTCATAAAGAAATATAAAGGAAATGCGTATAGAAAATATAATGGAAATTCTATCCTATGCACAATATTCTATAATTTGCTATAAAGGAAATAGAATGAAAAATTCTATACTAAAATCTCTATAATATCCTAAAAACAATAGAATATAAATTCTATATTAAAATCTATAGCAAAAATATGTATAATATTCTAAACTATAAACTATAATCCCCTAAAAGAAAAATGGAAAAATAAAACTAGCAATTATTACAACCACACATCCAATACAAGAGAAAAATTAAAAATTGTAAAGGGGAGGGGGGAGAGCAAGCAAAACGGGGGGTGTGCAGTCTAGCAAAATGCAAGTGAATGGGCTCAGCCCAACACCAACAAAAAATACATCAGCAAAAAAAAAAGAGAAATAAAGGAGACGGGGGGTGGGAAAAAACGAGGGTGTATGAACCCAAAACTCATGATTGGGCCGGAAAAGATAAAGCCCACGAGGACTTCATCAGCATCCTCTTCCTTTGGCTAGAAACCCTAACCCTCACTCTCCAAACCCCAGCCGCCGTCGCCGGCCACCGTCACACATCTCTCTCTCCGTTCAATCTCTCTGTTGCTTCTCACAACCCTCCTTCCAACGTCATCACCTACAAAAATAACTTAAAACCGAGCCATTAAAATCAAAGCATTCAAGATTTTTTTCTTCCGAGTAAGCTTCATCTGCTGGATATCGGAACTTTGAAGTACTGGTGAATATCTATGGCATTCGTTGTAGATCTAGAGATTCGCGAGTTTGAAGGTTGATTACGAAGACACAATGAGAGTTCTGGTGGATTATTGATGAAGATTTGAAGCAAGTTTCTGGAGAATGTCCTTAAAGCTGGATGAAGATCGTTGTGTTCCTTGAACAAATCTGGGAAACGATGGACAAACGCGCATGAACGGGCGAAGAACACATGAACATGAAGAACCTGATGAAGGTTTTGTTGAAGGATTTGGAGAAAGCAGTTATGATTGAGTTCGTGGAGGATCTTGAAATTTGTTGAAGATCTGGAATGAACAGTTTGATATACACTTGAAGAAAATCTGATGAACGATTGGAGGCGATGAAGATCGGAAAGAACTGTTATGAGGATTGATGAACAAATCTGGAAAACAGTCATGAGTTCCTCGAAGGTTGATGGAGATCGTGAAGAAGGTTTCTTGCAGGTGATGAAGATCATTGAAGAACGACTTGAACAGATTGTTGAGTTCCTAAAAAAAACGGTTAGGATGGACGAATCTTCTTGAAGATCTTCATGAAGCTTTCTGGAAATAGTGATGCGAACGTGGAGACGGTTCTTGATATTTGATGAAGCTCTGGTTCAAATTTCTGGGCGAGTGGTTATGAAGCTTCTATGAGTTCTTGAAGGTTTGCGTCGAATGTGATGAAGATCACCGATGATGAAAATCTTCGAAGCTCTTGAGGAAAACCGGAAAAGAAAGATGAACGTTGAAGGAACTTGGATGAAGTTCTTGAACTTTCCGGTGAACGGTTGAAGTTTCCGGTGAGGTTGTGTGAGACTTGGCCGCGTTTGATTTCTCCGGTAAAGAGAACCGGTGTTTGCATGGCCGGAGGAGTGAGGACATCGAGGTGGGACAGTTGGCGCGCATGCGGAGAGAGAGAGGGACAAGTGGTGGAGAGAGGGGATAAGTGGGGTACATGGAAGCTGGGTGGAGAGAGTGGGTTCAGTTAGGAAAACGTGGCATGCCCTTTATAGCGCCAAGTGGCACGAGAATGGATCATTGGGCCCCCAAAATGGACATTTGGCCCACCTAATGACTAAACTCAATTAAATGTCTAATTAATCTGAACGAAAATGAATTAAATGTTGGATAATAAAAGCTGAATCCAATTAATGGACCATTAAAATCCTAATTAAATTCTAATCAATTAATCCTAGATTAAACCTAAATTAGTAAAATCTAATAAACTCTAATAAAAAAATCTTATTAAAATCTAATAAAACTAATAATACTCTATTAACGTTCTAAAAACAATTATTCTAAAAGAGGATTAAGTCTAAAAATTAAAATCTATTAATTTCTAAACAACTCAATTAATATCTAGAAACTAATATCTATATACTTCTAAAACCATTTAATTATCCTAAAAAGAACTTCATTTTTAAAACCATATTGAAAAATCTATTAAAAATTCTAGAAATTAAGGAAAAATCTAGAAAATGCAATAAAGGCTAATTAAATCAACTAAAAGAAGATGCGGGAATATGGCGAAAATAAACGGTAAAAATCGGACACCGAAATATCCTAAAAAACAACGGCAAGAGCTGAAAACACCGGGACGAACACAAATTCTCAAAATAGATCCTCGCATTCGAAACGGTAAGAAACTGCCTTAAACGCCAAGGGAGGGTTGTAATCCCGATAAAGTCAATCTGACTGAAAAAATGCCATGTAGGCGGTATGCAAATGCAAATGCAAAATGAGTCGAAACATAAGCCAAATTGTGAGAAGTAGTTGGTCAAATTTTGGGGTGCAACAACTGCCTCTATTCAAACGGCTTGGACCTGAAGGGTTGAGAAACGAACAACTTTCAAACCTTCTAAGGTAGAAGACGGTTGAATACAAAAGAACCCAGAAATTTGCCAACTGCACAAGTACACGGTACTCTGATGGGAACAAATCTTCGGAAACTGAAATGATGGCTGCACAGCAACTAGCTGGAGAAATAATGATCTGAACCTCCGTCAGGATGATTCTCTGATTCATCTGATATCATTGCATCCTCAAATCATCGAGGGATCACCAGTTACACAGCAACAGGCGATCGGCCAACCGCACAGGTAAACGATACTTTGATTGGTAGGAACATCTTCGAAACTGAGCATGACAGTTGCACGACAACTCTGCTGGGGAATTGGTGAAGGGTCTAATCTCAAATCTCCGTCAGGATGATCATCTGATTTTGCTGTAGATCTTCGTCCTCAAGTCATCAAGGGGTCACCGGTTACACGGTAACTGGTAATGGAGGGTCGATTATGCCGTCAGGCATTCTGTGTCATAGCAGAAGAATTCCTTATCGTCACCTATGGACTCATCATGTCGCTAGGAACATCGACAATATCTTTGTCGGACTTCATCAGTAAGTCAATAAGGGATCACCGGTTACTCGGTGACTGGTGAATGATGGCTGATTCTGCCGTCAGGCATCCTGCGCCACTGCAGAAGAATTCCTTATCGTCACCTATGGACTCATCGTGTCGCTAGGCACGTTGACAACATCTTTGTCAGACTTCATCAGTAAGTCAATAAGGGATCACTGGTTACTCGGTAATTGGTGAATGATGGCTGATTTTACCGTCGGGCATTCTGCACCACTGCAGAAGAATTCCTTATTGTCGCCTATGGACTTATCATGTCGCTAGGAACGTCGACAATATCTTTGTCGGACTTCATTAGTAAGTCAATAAGGGATCACCGGTTACTCGGTAACTGGTGAATGGCTACTCTCAAATCTCCGTCGGGATGATTATCAGATTTCGCTGCAGCTTCTTTCTCAAGTCATCAAGGGATCACTGGTCACTCGGTAACCAGTGATACATAGCTGGTATTGCCGTCAGGCATTTTGCGGCATTGCAGCAAAAGAATTCCTCGGGACTTATCAGGTCATTAGGAACTTTTTAACAATCAAGTTAATCATGCCATCGGGCACTCAAAGAAATTTTCGGGCGTCGGCCAGACTTCGTCAGTAAGTCGGGAATGGAATCCTCGGTCAATCATGAACCAAATAGGGATATCCAAACTCCTGCCATCAGGTACTCCACATCAGCTGAGAGAACTGCGTCGACATCACAGTTGGACTTCGTCAATAAGTCTTCAAATGGAATCCTTAATCAATCAGGAACCACTAAGGATATACAATCTTTTGCTGTCAGGCACTCTGCGTCAGCTAGGCAAACTGCTTCGACATCGCAGCTGGAATCCTTAATCAATCACGGACCAATAAGGATATACATTCTTTTGCCGTCAGGAACCCTGCGTCAGCTAGGCAAACTGCTTCGACATCGCAGCTAGACTTCATCAGTAAGTCTTCAAATGGAATCCTTAATCAATCACAGACCAATAAGGATATACATTCTTTTGCCGTCAGGCACCCTGCGTCAGCTAGGCAAACTGCTTCGACATTGCAGCTGGACTTCATCAGTAAGTCTTCAAATGGAATCCTTAATCAATCACAAACCAATAAGGATATACATTCTTTTGCCGTCAGGCACCCTGCGTCAGCTAGGCAAACTGCTTCGACATTGCAGCTGGACTTCATCAGTAAGTCTTCAAATGGAATCCTTAATCAATCACGGACCAATAAGGATATACATTCTTTTGTCGTCAGGCACTCCGCGTCAGCTGGGAGAACTGCTTTGACCTCGCAGTTAGACTTCATCAGTAAGTCAGGGGTTTTGGCACCACTGCCGGACTTCAATCATCAAGTCTTCAAGGAAATTTCAACTTCTCTGTTGAAAACATGCTAGGGATGACACATCTCCGCTGGGGATTCTGGAGAACTATCAAGTAACTCTGCTTCAAAGATCCAGAGATCATTCTGGATGAATTAACTCTGCTGAGAACTACAAGAATCATCTTGGACAAACAACTCCGTCGGGGACTTCAAGAATCATCTTGGACAAACAACTCCGCCGGGGACTTCAAGAATCACCCTGAACCAATAACTCTGCTGGAGATTTCAGGAATCATCCTGCGCAAACACTCTGCCGGGGACTCTAAGCATCAACTTGAGCAACCAACTCTGGCGACTTCACTGGGGAATTCAAGAATCATCTTAAGCCATCAACTTCGCTGGGGAATTCAAGAATCATCTTGAGCAAACCCTTCTGCGTAGGAACACCTGTAAAACAAGAACGGTAACGACCTAGCTCATGTTTCATATGCATATGCTTTGACAATGGCGCAATGCTCCACACGGTGGAAATGCTACGCGTTTTTAGGGTAAATTCTATGCAATCATGCAAAAGGCTATGACCCTATCAGCAAAATAAATGCTGAAGGGAGAAACCTCCTGTCAAGGAGAAAGGACCACTCTGGTGGAGAGGAGGAATCATCCTGCCGAGGAGAAGAAGTCACATCAATCTCAATTGGACTAAACCTGGGGAAACGACCTCCAGACGACTGCTGCAAGGGAATAAAGTTCTACGAGAACTTGGACCTGCTCAGCTAGGTATACGAACCACAATCTGCTGAGGGAAACGATGTCAATCGCAGAAATAAACTGTACGACCTTCACAGCTAAAACTTTCCTGGAGATAACGACTCCGATGGGGAAATACAGCATCAACTATTCAACACTCTACTGGGGAGCACCAATCATGGCCCAAACGCTTTCCAAAGACTCGGCTCTTTTGGGAAACTGCAAATTCGGCGGAGGATAGGCAACCGGACGCTGGAATCACTCCTACATGCCGGGAAAAATACAACTCTGTGGGGGACTTTCAATTCCGCTGGAGACTTCAGTCTACGCTATCGAGGGCTGAACACTTGTGAATAGTCTCCTACGAGAAACTGCACACTAACCCAGTGTTGGGGAAATAAACCCAAATCCGCTTGTCAGGGAGAACTTCGATCCTAAACCGTTGGGAGTGCACAATCAATCTACCGGGGATGGCTACACTCTGCTGGGGATATCAATCTCGCCCTGCTGAGGATAATCTTGACCCTACTCTGATAAAGAAAAAGTGCAATCTCAACTTGCTGCAACCTCAAACAGCTGAGGAGAGTCAATCTTAACTGTACATCTCTGCTGAAGAAAATTTCCAAATTTAACAACATCACCCCCTAAGGGAATGTAGAACACCAATCATGGAGAACTGAGACCATTCGAGCCTCGTGTCAGGGAACGTGATAGCACATGTCACCGGGAATATCGGGTCAGGTACAATTAGGCTTTTTATAGTTTAGGGATAGGTTTATGGTGATAGGGATTTATTTCTGGTTACCAACAAAAGTGGATTTAAAGGGGACATACTAGACGAGAACTAGCATTCGAGGGTAGACTACCAGACGAGAACTGGTGGCAAAAGGGTTTAAGTTGTCAGACGAGAACTGACTTCTTGGTTTTGGATATCAGACGGGAACTGATTTCTGGTTTGCCAGACGAGGACTGGGCTTTAAAACTGTGTTAGCCAGGAGAGAACTGGTTAAACAGTGGATCGAGGAAAAGGCGACCAGACGGGAACTGGTTTAAAAGCTGACACGCACCAGACGAGAACTGGTATTCTGAAAAAGGTGGACCAGGCGAGAACTGGTTACAGGTTTGCCAGACAAGGACTGGGCTTTGAAACTGAGTTACGTGAACTGCCAGACGAGATAAGCTTTGTCGTGAGTGATACGTGAGGATATTAGACGAAGGATTGCGTTGTGTTTAATTTGATCAGAAGAATGCATATGTTATCAATTGATGAAATCTAATCCCAACAAGGCTCCGTTTATATTTCCGTCTTTACTTTTCATTTTCTGTTTTTATTTATGGTTCTTTGAACCCTTTTAAACCAGAACTTTTGAACAATAAGCTTACAAATGTAGAAATCGTTGAACGGCGTTCATATCGCACTAATCCCTGTGGAGACGACAAAACTGGGTACTTAATATTTTTTGCTTGCTACTATACCGCTTCAACAAAATGGCGTTGTTGCCGGGGATTGGTGTTGAGATTTTGAAGTGCATTGCAACGGTTCTATGTTTTTAAGCTTTGTATATTTTGTATATATTGTTTCTTTTTACGTTTTTTCTAGTGTGTTCAGGATTGACGAAAACTCCTTCTAGAGTGGTTGTTATTGGTATAAAAGCATTCAACGAGGATTCGACCGAGTTTGGATGGAGATGATAGTATGAAACAAGTGAATGTTGTCAAGGTACATGGTTTACTTTGTTTAGAATTTTAGAATGCTTAAGAACTTAAGTCTTTGTGCAAATGAAATTTGTTCTTTTGGCAAATTGTTTGAATGATTGTTTCACTTAGGACCAAAAACCACAATTTGTGAGAAAGCTTCCATTGTTTACTAAATGCTGGATTTTTGATAAACTTTGTTGATTCCTATGATTCATGCTTTATCTTGTTATCATTGTGAATTTGTGGAAGCATTAGAAATGATCAAGGCACTTGTTTTTATTGAGCACAACTAGTTCCAAATGCAACTTACCCGTGAGTAGAGAGAATTCGTTAACCCCTTTGAGCCTAAACAATGTGAATCTCATTCTTAATTTTGAGAGATTCTAAAATATTTCTTGAACCCTTGAATTTGTTTTAATTATCTTCTTTGCCATAAAAAGCTAAGAACATTCACTTCAGGGTTGAGTAAAAGTTAAGTTGGGTCGAATGAAAAAGGAAGATAGTAGGTTGCTACAACTTTTGAAAAATTCAAGCAAGCACCAAAAAAAGTGTGTGAATATGAAAAAAGAAAAGAAAAAAAAAAGAAAAGAAAAAGAATGCTTGCTTGGAAAATAAAAATAGTGAAAGAATAAGTTGTGAAATAAGGTTTGTGAAGGTTTTCAACTAAGAAATAAATGAAATGAAGTTGAGGTGTGTAAATAACGTGTTCGGTGAATGTCTCTTTTGCATCGACAATTTTGTTTCAATGGCCTTAGAAATGTACCTTGTTTGTAAACCCGACCAAGCTACAACCTTAAAGACCTTAGTGATCTTCTTGATTCCATATTTTCGCTTTTGATTGTTAGATTTTGTATGAATTAAATTGATATTGGCATTGTTTGTTAGTTGAGTGAAATTGTTCCCGCGGTTGCAAAAGCGTAATTTCTTCAATCCTTATTCGAAGAGGAGAGATAGAGTGATTCATTCATGAAAAACATAGTTGTTGATTGATACATGGCTTTATATTTGCTTTAAGAATTTAGTTCTTGTGCATTGTTTGATTCTAAACATTTGAAACCATGGCTTGTTTGCATCATTTGTGTTTGAGCCAATTTTATCCATTCTTGGGTGAATCTTAGTCTTGAGCAAATCCTCTTGTTGCGAAATGAGAGGCATAATTTGCTTAAGGACAAGTAAAAAGCTAGTTGGGGCGAGTTGTTAGATGCCAAATTTCACTTATTTGATCTATCAAATATTGACATCTTTCACTTATTTTTGTCAAGAAAGTGTAGAAAACCACTCTTGATTTGTTTGGTTTGCAATATATTGTGAAAATCTCTTGGTACCTTTGATTTGTGTGTTATTGTGCATGAATTAGGCACAAAACAAGTGAAAAGTAAGACACAAGAAATGGGCAAGAAAACCAAGACAACATGCAACCAACAAAATGCTGTTAGTGTGCAGGATTGACACTAGTTGGAGTGTTGGAGCACCTTGGAAAAGATGAGACAGAGCTGCTGGAAGAAGCTGGATATCAGAACATTCGCCTGGCGAAGCTCAGCGAGTGCCAGCGAATGTTCTCCTGGCGAGTGCTGGCGAATGGGGGATAACAAAATATCTTTTGTACTTTATTTAGTGCTTTTTAGGGATTAGAACAAGATAACTTCATTTTGTAACATTTTAGAAAGATCAGAACTTATCTCTCTTCATTTTTTGAGAGAGAAACACAAAAACCCTAAGAGGGAGAAGGTAAGATCTTCAATCTCTTGTTGGGGTTTGGATTGTAATCTTTTGATACCTTATGTATTTCATCTAACTTATGTTTGTGAACTAGTTTAGATTCTCTATTGATTGATTATCTTTGATTATGTATTTGTGGGTCTTGACAAAACCTTTTCACATCTTTGATCTCAGATCTTCTTCTATCAATGAACAAACTTTTGACATGGTTTTGAAGTTGATATTCATTTTATCCTCTATGGTTTTGTGTTGATTAAGTAGCATGGGTAGGATCAATATGATATTGTGTGGGTATGTGATAATAGTGATGAAAAAACGATGTTCACCGACATTTGGTGGATTAGATGAATACATGTAAAAAGGGTTAAGCGTGTGTACGTATTTTGATCATTGTATTTTATGCAAAACAATCGTTTATCCGATATGGGTGTTATCTTTGCTTTCCTGTTTATCTTTGATTTGAAACGTGATAGAGATATACTCTTCAGATCTGGATCTAGGATGATTTCCTGTTAGGTCCTAAATTCTAGAGATAGATTTAGGCTTAGCATTTGCTTGAGTATCAGATCTTAATGCTCTGTGTTGTGTTTTTGTTGGTAGAGAGATCATCAATGAGACAACATGGTTGTTCTCTAGACGCTGCGTTAGAGATAAGCTTTGTCGTGAGTGATACGTTAGGATATTAGACGAAAGATTACGTTGTGTTTAATTTGATCAGAAGAATGCATATGTTATCAATTGATGAAATCCAATCCCAACAAGGCTCCGTTTATATTTCCGTCTTTACTTTTTATTTTCTGTTTTTATTTATGGTTCTTTGAACCCTTTTAAACCAAAAATTTTGAACAATAAGCTTACAAATGTAGAAATCGTTGAACGGTGTTCATATCGCACTAATCCATGTGGAGACGACAAAACTGGGTACTTAATATTTGTTGCTTGCTGCTATACCGCTTCAACAGTTACCAACAAGAATGGATTTAAAAGGGGAATGACTAGACAAGAACTAGTATCCGAGGATGGACCACCAGGCGAGAGCTGGTGTCAACACGGTTAGGCTATCAGACAAGAACTGACTACCAAGTGGGAACTGGAGTTCAAACAACAAGGTCAGGAGAGAACTGATTACCAGGCGGGTACTGGAATCTACCAAAAGATTGGACGAGAGCGGATTACCAGGCGGGTATTGGAATCTACCAAAAGGTTGGACAAGAACGGATTACCAGGCAGGTACTGGAATCTACCAAAAGGTTGGATGAGAACGGATTACCAGGAGGGTACTGGAATCTACCAAAAGGTTGGACGAGAACGGATTACCAGGCGGGTACTGGAATCTACCAAAAGGTTGGACGAGAACGAATTACCAGGCGGGTACTGGGTTCGAGAAACAAGGTCAGACGAGAACTAGATTACCAGGCGAGGACCGAGTTAAGAGGTTAGGTTTTCAGGCAGGAACTGAGCTTCTAACTTTAGGTATTAGACGTGAACTGATCTTTGGGTTTGGATATCAGGTGAGAACTGATTTCTGGTTGTCCAGACATGAACTGGACTTTGAAACTGTGTTTGCTCGGCGAGAACTAGTTAAACAGTGGGCTATAGAAAGGGTGACCGGACAGGTACTGGTCGAAAATATGACATATGCTAGACGAGAACTGGTACTTACTGAAGGATTGACCAGACAAGAACTGGTTCAAAGGTTTGCCGGACTAGAATTGGGCTCTGGAAACGATTTCGGTTACAAAGTTTGACATGTAACAGGTTTTAGGTTATTTGATGAGGTAATGACATGATTCCACAACACTCAACTCTTGCTGACGAGAACAAACTTGCTTGAACAAACTGCCCCAGTTTGATCTTTGAGAAAGAGTCCACCTTGAGAAAAAAGTAGTTTGCCATGAGACAATCTTGAGATGGCTTGCCTCGAATCTGTACCGTGAAAAGATTCGTCCTTGGCTGAATAATTCTGATAAGCTCTAAAGATATGGAAAGGAACAATTCCTTTTCGCTTAAGGTGACCTGCCGCAGTTTTGCAATGACTTTGCCCCTGATTGACTAGTTTATGGAACAGTACCTTTGGCTGCGAGAGAGATTCGCCGAATCTCGACCTGATTGCCTCAGATTAACTGACTTTTGAATGGCTGACTCCCATGGTGTAATCATTTGATACAACTTGCCCCGGTTCCACGATGTACCAGGCGCTCTGCATTCTATCCTGATCACACTTTCCACTGTGGAAACTTTCCTACTGTCAAGCGTTTACTCGCAAGTGAAACAAACTGTTCTGCATAAAAGGTATATTAGATGCAATGCATATGACAGTTTTGAAATCCCATTCTGTTCACTGGAAAACATTTGTGATGTAAAGTGTATGAATTACAATGTCCACATTAATACCACCACGGTAAGAGGAATCCTTTTAGGAGTCAGTTTCAATGTGATCTTTACCGAAGTATACTTTCAAAACAAACCTGCTTCAATTAGGACTTTTGAAGGTTGTAACGTGGTCAGGTTCACGGTTCACAAGAAAGGATAAAGGCTCAAAATTTATTTTAACCCACCCATTCTCCTTGATGTTCTCCAATCCTACGTTCAGCTAATTCGACACGAGTGCTTACCTCTTAAAGGTTGAATGATAGGAGTAATGGTTCAGGAAACCACCAGCTTTTGGAATGACAGTCACTCGCTTTTTGTCTTTGGTTCCTGGAGTCACACGACTTGTTTTTCGTTATTTTTTGATTTCCCTATTTTTGCCTGGACTGACTCTTTGGAGTATATCTTTGATTTTGAAGTCCAGCGGGATGCCTTAATTTTTGCCTAAGTCGCTTGTTTTCAAGTTTTGACTCAGCGGGCTTTTGATTCTTTTTTCTTCTTTCTTTTTGGACAAGTCGTGTGACACTGGTTGTCTGATTCTTTGGGGAATAATGTGATTGTCTCACTCCTGAAGTTTAACCATTGTGGTTTTTTAGGCACGACCTCTAGGGGTGTGATTGTTCCTCGAATGGTAACGCTTTTTGTAATTTGGACGCTCGGTCAAATTAGCTAACGTCTACCCCGCCCCAGGTTAAGATTGAGGGTTTTTTCGTTTTCAAAAAGAAACTCCTACTACAAGGCTCAAATGGGTTGACAATGGATTATCTTCCTTATATCTCCGGTGTTTAGGAATTTGAAACAATGGTTGTACATCATCAGCAAGTTTTATTCAAAAGCATATAATCAGAAGCTTGCGCGTCTTTCAATTTCGTCATCCTCCCCGGATTCCGCTTAAACAAGCGTTTGACATCTGTAAAAAGCAATTAGTGAACACGAATGGATTTAATCAAAACATGCATATTAATTTCATTATCCTTATCAATTGAAAACAAACAAGTTTTACAAATGAGATTTGCACTTTAAACAGGAAAGAAATTACAAATGTTAAAGAAATGACAAGATAAAACAAAGATTGCCAGCTTCTAGGAACTGGGCTTTCAGATCTTGCTCGCTGCTGAAGGACGTGACCCTTGCAGTCTTCAAATTCAATCAGATGAGAGGTCGACATGCACAACCAAACCTCCTTCGACAAAGGAAATGTACTCTTTGTCAATCAACTACTGCACTTTGGCTTGAAAGGCTTTGTAGTCGTCAGTTGCATGCCCCATGGATCCTGTATGATATTCGCATCGAGCGTTGGGATCATATCCAGGAGGGTATGGCTCTGGCAACGGTTTAAGAGCCTTGGGCTCCACCAAAGAGTTCTGAATCAATTGTAGAAGGATATCACTGTGTAGCATAAACACTGGATGGAGAGGAGCAATCCTTCTTTCCAGGTTATTGCTGCGAGGCCTATTCTGATTCTGGCGCCGGTTGTTTTGCTGCAGAGGAGCACGAGGTTGCTGGTACCGGCCTGACTGTTGAGCGGCAGTTGGAGCATACACAACATTAGCTTCTCTTTCTTTCCCAACATACGACTTCTTTGCATCTTTCGAGGAATCAAGAGCAACTTGGATCTTTCCCATTTTGATGCCGTTTTCGACTCTTTCTCCTGTCATCACCAGATCTGAAAAACTTGCAAACATGCAACCTATCAGCTTTTCATAATACACACCAGGCAGTGTAGCCACGAACATATCAGTCATCTCTCTCTCCACCATGGGAGGTTGCACTCTGGCAGCCAAGTCTCGCCATCTTTGGGCGTACTCCTTGAAGCCCTCAGCACTCTTCTGCGACAAACTCTGCAATTGTATCCTGTTCGGTGCCAGATCATTATTGTACTGATAATGATGCACGAAAGCTTCAGCCAATTCTCTCCAGTTGCGGATACGAGTTCTCTCAAGTCCCATATACCATTCCAAAGATGCCCCAGCCAGACTATCTTGGAAAAAATGCATTAACAGCTTTTCATCATCTGAGTAAGCAGACATTTTTCTGAAATATGCTCGGATGTGTACTCTAGGACAGGTCGTCCCTTTGTACTTGTCAAACTCTGGTACCTTGAATTTGAGAGGAATTCTGACCCCAGGAACTAGACCAAGATCTGACATGTCGAGACCCAAAGAGTTCTAATTCTCAAGAGACTTCATCTTCTCTTCAATCAGTTTGAACCTTCTGTCAGCTCCGGTTGGCAAACCGTCCTCCATATCTTTCTCAGAAAATATGTCCTCCTGTCGATCTTCGTTCCACGGCTGATTCACATTACCATGGATAAGACAAGTAGCTTCAGAACCAACATTACCATATCCTCCGCCAACATTCCCATTGATTCCAAAAACATTCCCATTGCCTCCGGTATTATTGTCATTCCCTCCAGCATTAGGGATGGGCATAGGGTTATCAGCTCGAGGAGTCTCGACAAGTAGAGGATTAGCAGCGCTCCCACCATGCAACACACCATTACCGTCAACACGTGCAATCAAAGGCTGCACCAAAGTACGGAGTTGCTCTTGTCCATGAGCCACTCCCTGCATCACTTCCATGAACCAGATCATCCGGTCCCTCATCTCCTGCATCTCTGCTTGCATTTGCTCCATCACTCTCTTCTAACTTCCCCTGGTAGCATACCGGTGAGTTGTGTGATCAGCAATCCTGAAACACATTAGTGGACCACAGGAAATAACATAACAGTTCCAATGTACCTGCAATGCAAAAAATGCAAAATGCAAACATGTTTATGTATTTACAGGGAGATCTCCCATTTGATCCAAGTTTCAAGAAACAAGAACAACGGAGATGGATACATACACCATAATAATCCTTCCTTAAGGTTTCAGAAATGCTAGGCTCAGCCATGGAAATTAGACCAAATAAAGGTTATAACTCAAGTATCGGATCAGTACCAGAATCAAAAGGGAGACGAGAACCTTTCGAACACATAAACATGCAATGTTAAATGTAGGATGATTATGCAAATGCGAATGCAACAGGGGATCAAGACTACTGTGCTGTTGATCGGGAAGAACCGACGCTTCGCCTTGGAAAAAAATAGCATAGATCCGACAGTAGGAACCACTGATACTCAGAATACAGATTCAAACTGTGAAGAAAACCGGGTAATCTGACAGTCAAGGTTACCTGCACAACCCAATCTCGCTCACAGGTATGGACCTATCTACTGACAAGGTATGGCATCCTATGCGTTCATCAGCGTCACATACTTTCTAGAAATGATGATACGTTCACCATTTTTGGTTTAACATCATCACTTCCCGAAGAGGCCTCACTTAGCTGAATCTCAAATGATCGGTTCCCAGAGTCGACAATCCTCAGATCCAAAATTCATTCGAGCCCAAAGGGCCAGAAAGAAAATCATCAAAGAGAATCTCGTCTGAGCACGAATTTCATGGCTAGCTGGTGCATGCAAGGCATACAGACTCACCACTACTTTCCACTTCTAATGCTAAGTCTATACTCAAGCCTGGATCTGGCTTATCTCTCAATGGAACATTCCCTCCCCACAGCACAACAATAATGAAATCATGCGGAAAGTAAAATGTTGAAAGCAAATAAAGATAAAGCACATATATACACACCCAAAAATAAACAAACAAGCACTAGGATTGACTCGCATAGGGAACCATCACATTAGTCCCCAACAGAGTCGCCAGCTGTCGCTACTGCGAAAATCGGGGCCGACAATGACAGAAGAGTCGCCACCATGCGTTATTTATCCCAAGAGAGGGAAAGGAAATGCTTAGAGAAAACCTAACGAAAAGAGAGATAAGATTGGTCATCGCAACCAAATCTCGGGTTCGGGAGTCGATTACGCAAGGGGAAGGTATTAGCACCCCTCACGTCTGTCGTACTCGACGGGATCCACGCTTGTTGTCTATCTATAAAGGTGATTAAAACTATCTAACTACAGGCTTGAGGACAAAATAAAAAGAAGTGACTCGGCAAAGCAATGGTGCTTTGTGCCTACGTATCTCATCTGAAGTAAGAAGTCAGAGTCAACGTAGTTCGGCTAACTACGGGTGAAAGGGGGAAGGTTTCTCGCCAAGACATAGTGTCTTGTGCCTACATACTTTCATATGGTATGAGAGATCAGAGAGAACGTAGTTCGGGGTAAAAAGGGAACACAAGTTTGTTCAACTATTTTACCCGAGTAAGGTTATCAATCAATTCTAGCAGTTTGGTGTATGCAGCTCGACCATTGGAGACTTAGGCGTTACCGTTTGCGATAGAACCAAGAGTTAACCAAACTCTCCTTATGAAAATGATTTTCCAAGATTAAAGGCCCCAAAGGGCAAAAAGGAGTTTGAATGATTTATTTTTGTGTTTTTTAGAGAAGAAGTGTTTTTGATTTGTTTTCAATTCATATCGCACTAGAGACTATGACTTAGGAGTGAATGCTTCGCATATCACCCAAAGGGTGCTACACTAAACATCCAAGTCATTGAAGGGAAACCCCTCAACAACCCTTTCCCAAGTGCTTAAGGCTCGTAATGCACAATAATCATTAACCTTTATTAGGTGGTTTATGATTGTTTTGAGATGAGAAGAGAAAGGACACTAAAGGGGGACTAAACTCAAACCTAAAGTTATCATGCACAATGCTCCTAAAGTCGGGATGAAAGGGAATGAAACTATCCTAATGTTATCATGCATAGTTAAGAACCTAATGTCTATCATAACCTCCCTTGAACAAGAGAGATTAGAGATCCTAAGGGAAAAGAGACAAAAGAGGAAAAAGAAACAACATAAACATGCAAGGATGCAAACATGGAATGCAAGTGAGGGAAGAAATTGGTGTGGGGCAGTAGCCTCCACAAGCTCATCTCAACCTCAAGCAACAACATGATAAATGCAAGAGATGAAAGGAAAAAGAAATGCATCAAAAGAAACACACAAGTGCACTAAAATGGGATGAAATGGCCTAAACCATTCAAACATCAACCACAATGCCAAAACCTAAACACAAATGAAAGGCAAAGAAAGGCCATATGAGGACAAAAAGGAAATCATAATTTGCACTCAACCATGAGCATCACAAGAAAGGTACCCAAGAAAGCACAAAGAAGTCCTTGTGGATTCATCATTTTAGTTATACTTCAAGTACCTCCAAAGGAGGGACCAAGCCACCTTAATTGAAATCCCAAAGTCATTGGACAACAAGGGACATGAAATAAAATCTCTCAAAAGCAAAAGCAAGTAAACCACAAGGAAATGCAAGCAAATTCTCAAAGGAAAGCAAGCATGTTTCACATAGAAACCCTAATTGGAAACTCAAAAGAAAGCAATCAAATGAACAAGCAATACACAATATAATGACCTAAAAATGAGCAAACATCATCCTTAACATGTTAGCAACATGAATCAATAGGCATTAAAGGCTCAAAGGATCCATAAATGTCATATCCAAAGCAAACTAGGTCAATGTGTTTGTATGAACCTCCCTTTGGGGTAACTTGACTTGCAAGTTACTTCAAAATTAGGAAAATGATTCAAAAGCAACCAAATAAAATGCAAGAAGCTCATAAATATGTTGGCAAACAGAGACCAAAAGATTACAATCAAAGTCACTTTACAATATCACCATAGAAATTGATTCACAAGGGTGCTCCATTGTGAAGGAGGATTGTCGAGGGTCAAATGAAATGCTATCAAAACCAAACCAAAACTCAATAAAACAGGGGAAAAAGGGTCCTCAAAAATCAATCAACTCATCATTGATATGTGGATTGATTTTTACTCATTGGATCCAAAGGAAATGAGAGAAACAAAATAAAAACTAAAACAAGTCAAGAATTAGGTCAAACAAAACACTTCCAATGTTAAAGTCCATTTTTAATTGAAAAATAATTCATAAAATAAAATAAAAATTTCCTAAAATCAGAGGACATCTTAAAGTGTCTAAAATATATTTTTGTAGAATTTTTGGGTCATTAGAAGCATTTTTCATGAATTAATTTCTAAACAGATACAAAACAAAACTAAAAAGAAAATAAAAACAAAATAATAAAAGCTGGGTGCAAATAGCAGCCCAGAAATGTGTAAAATAAAGCTGGGCCCAGCAAGGGGGGCGCAAACAACAATAAAGTCCATCAGCAACAAAAAATAAATAAAAACGTGGGGATCCAATGTGATGAGTCAACCAAGGTCCATGGTACACCAAGCTTTAGACCGCGTGATCAGAAAGTAATCAGATCAAGTGGACAGAAACACAAGCACATGGATCAACCAAAGATTAAATGAAATGCAAAGATTGTGTGTGTGCAAGCAAGTGTGGAACATGGTAGGTCTTAATCTAGACCGTGCAATGAATAAGTAAACGGATCTAATGCGCATCAACAAGCCACGTCATCGTCTCTTTCATTTGAACAAGGAAACGAGGGGAAACACACAGGTGGCGGCCGGAGCTACCACCGGTCATCTTCTCCGGCCGTGTACCCACCGTGAACAATGCATAAAAACGCAGGCAGTGCAAAACCCAACCAAAATCAACAAATAAATAACCAAAACTTATCTATGAGTCACGTAGATCATGAATATGTGCTTAGTTTTTAATAAAGATGCTTAAATAAAACGAAACGCAAGCAACAAGAAATAAGCTCAAATGAAAAAAGTTAACAAACAAACACGAAATCATACCAGATACCATCTACACCTCAAGAGGTTCACATATATATATATATATATATATATATATATATATATATATATATATATATATATATATATATATATATATATATATATATATATATATATATATATATATATATATATATATATATATATATATATATATATATATATATATATATATATATATATATATATATATATATATATATATATATATATATATATATATATATATATATATATATATATATATATATATATATATATATATATATATAAATGGCGCAACATGGATGCATAAACAGTGAGATATTTTGAAAGAAAAGAAACCTAAAATCAAGCTTCCACAGAGCTCAATTTGTTAGTGAAGCTTAAAATAAACCACCCAGAAACGTTCTAAGAACCTCAAGGAATCTTTTGAAATCTTTTATTTGGATTGAAACTCAGTAAAATGTGAAAAACAAATTTGACTTTTTCCTCACTTTCTCTTAATGTGTTCTTGTCCAATCTCTCACCAAAACCAGTTCTGAAAGCTTGTGAACAAAGCTGAGATTAAATATGATGGATTCTGATTGAAAGAAAGCCGAATTCTGTGCTCCTTAGGCCCAATTGGATTTCACTTTTTCACTTCATGGCCATTTCAATAGTGCATGAAAATCACCTTGCCCATTTGTAAAAATGGCTCAGCTAGCTTGCATCTGAGGTAGGTTGATCCAAGGGCTGCAAATGGTTCCTTAATTTAATCTTATGGCATGTTTTTGATGTATTGCTTAATCTTGAAGTAATCATGAAAGTAGCCACCAAAATGAGCTCAAATCTCAAATCCAAAAATGGCATTGTGTTTGAAATGTATTTGGCACTCAAAAAATGCATAAGGTTGGTACAAAATGATCCCAAATGATTTAAATTTGATTTTCCCCTTTTAAGGCTTTTTTCATGGAAATTTCATTAGGGATCCTTCAATCTAAGCCAAACCTTTGATGCCTTGATGGTTGGTTGAGAAAATTACCCTATTTGGAGCAAGTTTGAAGTTGGAAAAATTTCCATTTGAAGTGTGCAAAGTGGTGAAATGGACCTATAATGAAAATGACCTGTAATCTTACTTTCCCAAAATACCCCTGCCTTGCAAGCCTCATAACTTGAGTTCTACAAATCAGATCAAGGACTTATAGTACTTTTTGGAAAGCTAAGATCATTAGGAACAACTTTCATGTTCATCAAAAGTTGAGTAGAAACATCCTTCTGGGTTAAAAATGGCTTGGAAGTTAGTTGACTTTTGTTGAACAAAATCACATTGATCTGAGGACCTGTAAAAATGCTCTACAAGTTTTAGGAATCATATGAATGGCTTCTAGTACTCAAAAGAAATGGCTTGGAAGTTATAAGAATCATATGAATGACTTCTAGTACTCAAAAGAAAGCTATAAACATGCTCTACAAGTTACATGTTGGGGTCAAGATGAGATGAGACTTGTATCTTGAGATAGGTGGTCTTGAAGTTAGGCACTAAACAGAGGATTTTACACTGAGAACCCTAATTTAGTAACTCCTCACACTCTTGATTATTGATGAATTGATCTTGAAATGATATCTCATGTATCTCAACACAATATTCCATGACCATAAAGACTTGGAATTGAGTCTTAATCTCTTTCAATTTCACAGTTGACTTAGGGTTGACCAGATGAAAACCCTAATTGCACCATCTTCAACTGTAGCTCTTCACACTTGGTATAAACATTTGGATGAACTTCACAATGACCTACAAGGCCTCCAATGAGCTTAAATGATAATCTCTCTCCATAACCATGGGCTTGTGATCCTCAGATGACCTTCAAATGGCCTCCTAGACAGGAGGTGAACCACATACGCTTATCTGCCTATCCAAAGGGCTTTGACTTGACTTGAATGATGATAACCCCCTGTTGGCTTGAATACAAACTCTTGATTAGATTTAGAACTCTTGGAAAATTCCTCTTGTCATACACACATATCTTGATCCCCTGTAAATGCAAAATGTTATGCAATGCAATATGCTAGAACAAAGAAATGAAACATAAACCAAGTAAAGAAAAGGTTGGGCAAATTTTGGGGTACAACACTAATCACCATTTCGAACAACAGTTTTTGTAAATGGATGAAAGTCTTCAATTCTCAGATCCCATGGTGTATAAGAATAAGTCATCTCAAGAGGATTTTATAGAAAACTTGGAATCCATTTGTTCCAATGTCTTCAAAATCTTGGAGATATTTATCAAATCTCGACGTAACTGACACAAAGTGCTTGTATTCTGTAAAACGGAGTCTTCAAACTTGCCTCTTAGGGTCAGATTATGAAAGCAACAACTGTGAAGCAAACTTGCCCCCGCTCAGCAAAGTCTTCAGGCGACATGCCTCTGGATATGGTCATCCTTGAAATGATTTGCCATTTACTCATCAGAGTTTAAAGCCTCGAAAGATTGAGCTCATCACTGATGCTCGTATGCAAGCTTCTATGATATCAAACAATGTTAGCAAGCAAAAAAATGTTAATTATGAAACTTCTAATGCAACACACATGTTAGTCTTGAAGTTTATTTTATTGAAAAGGTATCATAATAACTTTTGATCGAATCACTAATTAGGATATGATAATTTTACAAAGCCAACATAAATTTTAGCATAGCTCATAAGATTCAGGAAACGTTATCTCATCGAGTACGCTTTCAAAATAAACCATGCTTCAATTAGGTCTTTTAAGGGTTGTATCATGGCTTGGTTCACGGTTTAAGAAACAAAGGATAAAGGCTCAAAGTTTATTTGTACCCACACATTCTTCGTGATGTTCTTCGGTCCTACATTCATCAAACCGATGCGACACTCTTCTCTCAAGAGGAGTTTTTTGATATTGTTGAGAAAACACTAAGGCTTTGGACATAGCAGTCACTTACTGTCGCTTTCGCGAAAATAAGGTGTCGGAACAACAGAAGAGTCGCCACCTTTCGTTATTTATCCCTCAGAGCGGGAAAGGAAACTATCGGAAAAACCTGACGAAAAAGGGTAAGACAAGGTCATCACAACCATTGTCTGGGTTCGGGAGTCGGTTACGCAAGGGGAAGGTATTAGCACCCCTCACGTCCGTCGTACTCGACGGGATCCACGCTTTCTTGTTTACTTGGATGGGTTGGTTTTATTCTATCTACCTATCAAGGCTGGCTGAAAAAGAAAAATGACTCGGCAAAGCGTCGCACTTTATGCCTACGTATTCTCATCAGAGAATGAGAAATCAGAGTCAACGTAGTTCGGCCTACGAAGGGTTATGGGGGAAGGTAGCTCGCCAAGACTTCGCCATCTTGTGCCTACGTACTCTCAACAGGTATGAGAGATCAGAGCTCACGTAGTTCGGGAAACTACGGTTTATTTCCTGTCTTGAAAGAAGTGTTTTTTATTGTGTTTGCGATTTCAACCGCGCTAGAGACTATGACCTGAGAGTGAATGCGTCGCATGTCACCCAAAGGGTACCATACTAAACATCCAGACTATGGAAAAGAAACTCTCCCACAATCCTTTCTCAGATAGCTTAAGGCTCGTAACGTACGAAGGAAATCATTCATGATTATTGTATCTTAAACTGTTTTTTGAGATGAGAAGAGAACAGGCCCAACTAGGAGGGAGACTATCAAGTCCTACTGTTATCATGCCATGGATTCATCCTATGGTTGAGGTTTGAACAGGGAACTCCTAGAAGTTGTCATGCATAGGTTTCAACCTAAAAGTCTATCATCAAATCCTTATCAAAGGAAATGAGAGTCCTAAGGGATCATGTCAATGATACACCAAAACAGACAAAGCATCAGCTTAACAGTAAAATGCATGCAATGCAAGTGAGGGAGGAAATGTGTGTGGGCTTCAGCCTCCACAAGCTCGTCTCGACCTCAAGCCAGTCATGAAATAACAGTAATCATACTGAAAAATAAACAACATGCTATCAAGCAATAAACATTAAACTGCAATCATACAGATAAAAGAAATGAAATGCCATCAGGCAAACAAACCACATGGGCAAGGGAGCTGGGCTCTACCGAATACCCGCAAGCAAAGCCACGCAATAACAATACAAGCAGAGGGAGCAACTCAACCTCTAATGCAATCATGCTCCTAAATTCTACTTATTCTAGATGGACTTAATCTAATGCAACAGACAAATCACGCAAAACACACAATACAGAAAAAAAAACAGAAGAAAGCTTCAGCTCCTCCAACAGCAACTCAGTCTTCAGACTTCATTCATCAATTTCTCTCCGGGTATCAACCTTACAACATGAGTATCAACTCATCTTCTCCCTTAAGCTTCAGCTTCTTGATCAGCTCCACCTTCAAGCTTCACTATCTTCAGGGATCATCAAGTATCAACTTGATCTTCATGCTCTTCAAGCTTCAGCTAGAATGGCAGTCTTCCAAGGATTCATCCTCTTCAACAATCTTCAAGGAAGTCTTCATCTTCATGCTCAGGCTCTGACAGCTCTCAAGACAAATCAAACAGAGAAAAATCACTTACTGGATAAGCTGGGGGATATTGAACTGCTTATTTGATCACCAAAGGTGACCTATAAGGGTTCAACATCAAGTGAAGGGTTCCCTCAAAAGTTCTACCTCCTGGGTATAACACTAATCCCTCCAAAGGAGAGAGGTGTATACCCTGGAAGGACTTTGAATCACAAGGAAGAATGGATGTGAAGAATACTATCCATGTTTGAGAAAGAAATTATCTACATCTAAGCTCTCCCTAATCCTAACCCTAAAACAACAAAAAGAAAAGAAGAACAAGCTCCTCAAGCTCCTCCAAGCCTCTTCCAATCTTCTAGTATGCTCCATTAAGCTCCACAAAGAGACACCAAGCTCCTCAAACCAGAGAAAAACTCCAAAGCAAAACAAACTAAACAAAATTTGCCCTAAAGGCCACACAAACAATCATTCAATTCAAAAATCAACCAAAAATAGTATATTATTCTATTAATTCCTAATATAAATGCTAGGGGACCCTAAATAACTGCCCTTAAGCCCCATATATTCCCCATATACTAAATTGCCCTATAAAACCTAAATCTAAAATTGTTATTGACCTATACTAAAGCTTTAATCAAATTCTACACTACTTAGAACCACCTAATTAAAACTACCCTAAACATTATCACAAAATTATGAAATTAAATCAGGGGGAACCTAAACCATTCATATAATCATCCTAAAAAGATTGAATCAAAAATCCTAAGGGAACTACCCTAATTAAATTCTACAAATTAGTATACCAACTAAAAGAATTAACAAAGCAATTAAAAGTAAAAATGTGCAAAAAATATAAAACTGAAATAAAATGGCTATTTTATAATTTTATATTTTTGTAGACAGAAAATGGAAAATGGGAAAAAAAGTTTCATTAAAAAATATAGATTTTTCATTTTATTATGAATTTTTGAAGTTTAATAAAATTTGGAGAAAGTTATAATATGAAAATGGATGAGGGGTGCAAGAAGTAGTAAAATCCAGTTCATATGGATGATGGGCCCAGAAGGGGGGTGCGCCTAGCATGGCACGCCTGGGCCCAGCTTAATTCAGAAAATAATTTAAAAACAAAAGAAAAAGGAAAAAACTGTGGTGCGAATAGCATGAATGCATAGTTAAAATGAGATGGGCCTGGACAAAGGGGGGTGGGAAAAGCCATTCGTGCGCTAAGCCCAGCTAGCATTAGTCAAAACGCAGCGTTTTGACGCTGGCTCTCCCTCCACATTTCATTCAAATCGTGGCCCTCCGATCGGCCTCCAAGTCAACGAGTCCACACGTGCATCAACGGTCCAGATTGTGTCTTCAACCTTGGTCCATCTAGGGTTTCATAAACCTCCATGAAAACACACTTCATGCATGAAACTTTATCACCTTCGTTCTCTCTCATTTCTCCATCAAATGCCATGATCCAAAAACCAATTTTGACTAGAATTTTATGTAGAATCCAACCATGCCATTAGATTGCATTAAAACTCTCTCTATCATCCTACCCGAACAGTACAACTCCATGGATCCAAACTTTCTTCAGTTTTTGACCATCACAAAACTCAACAATCTCTATATATAATTAATCCTCATGCTATGCTAATTACAACCAACCAATTCTCATGCATTATAACCCCCTAAATCAATCATTATAACTCCATCAAGAATCAACCACCATGGAAGAAACCTCACCAATTGGTCTTAAACTCATCCAAATGAATCACCTAATGGTCTCTAATGGTTTTACAACAAGAATCAATCCTAGCCATGCCTAAATCAGAGTGTGGAAGTGGTTTTGCTTACCTTGACCCTTGCAATGGTAGGTGTTGAAAAGCTTCAAATCAATCCTTGTAGATCTTCAAGAATGGTCTCTAAGTGATGCACAATCCTCTGCTTGCACAAGATTTGATGGAGATGGCTTGTATCTTCAGATCCAATCCTTTTTGCTCTCTTGCAACTTCACTTGGAAAGCTTCAATTCATCAACAATGGCACCTTACTCTAGCATTAACATGTTCAGGGAGGTTTGTAGAGATGATTTGTGTAAAGAAATGGAAGGGTAATGAAGAGAAAAATGAAGTTTCAATACAATTTGCAAAATGGAGAATTTTGGTTCAATTTCTATTCTCTACCACCATTAACATCAACAATCACCAACCTTTCACCAATGGAGAATGTAATCAATATATAGAGATGTTTAGAAAGATCTAGAACCTCTTAGAATCATCTAGAAAGGACTTGAATTTTCTATGATATGGTAACTTGCATTTCACTTCTCACCACATGAGATATCATGACAAAAACCCTATAACTTGAGTAATTAACTTCATTTTCTCCTTAAGTGGTATTTTGGACAAGATACAAAGCTTAAACACCTTGTTTATGAAGCTTTTCTTTGTTTTGACTTGGTACCCCATTATGCAAGTAAGACTTTTACAAAGCAACTCCAAAATTTAAGCCTCAAATCAAAATTGTGGCTGAACCATTGTTATTAAAATGCCCTTTGGAGTCAAAATGACCTATCATATGACATGGTTAGGGTTTATAGCTTGGATTTTATGATTTTCCATTTCACTTGAATTAACTTATGCCTCCTTTTTAGGCCATTTTTATCACTTTTTGCTATGAGCCTTTCCAACATCTCATGACCACCCTAATAGCCTTAAAACATCATTCTAAGAAACTTTGATGTTGAAGGTTTTTCCATTTGAAGCTTGGAAGTAGGAGATATGGCCATATGCTTGAAATGACCTATAACTTCAAAATGACCAAAATGCCCTTGGCTTGTCAAAGCCATAACTTGAGTTATACAAATCCTATCAAGGACTTATAGTACTCTCTAGAAAGCTAAGAAGATGCTATTCAACATTCATGTTGACCAAGAGATCATAGGAATCATCCTACTAGGGCAAAAGTTGTCTGCAAGTTGGGTGACTTTCAAGGACCCAGATTCACATACTTCAGATGACCTGTAATTTGTCAAAACCATAACTTGAGCTCTGCAAATCCTATCAAGGACTTCTACCACTCAAATTAAAGCTAAGAACAAGCTATACAACATTCATGTTATGGGGAAGATGAGATGACAATCACATCTTGAGCTAAAACTGCCTGGAAGATAGGGATCAAACTAGGGGATTTTACACTGTTAATCCTTAGAAACCCTAGCTTAAAACTTCTCAAACTCCTCAATCATGATGAGTTGGTCTAGGAATCATCCTTATAGTATCTCAATACATCATTCCATGATCACATGGCCCTTGGTTTAGGTCTCAACCCTCTCCAAATCATCAGTTGACCTAGGGTTGACCCAGTCAAACCCTAATTCTACCATTCATGGCTGACTCTTCTAAATTCTTGCATAATGACCTCTCTGGGCTTCATGATGGCTTTCAAGACATCTCATAGGCTTTCTCAAAGCTTCAAGTTCAACCTCATAGTCTCAGAATCATCTGAGGAGCACCCACAACTCTCAAGTTATGAGACACACAACCTTGGTTTCAACCAATTTTTCTGAGGATCTCTTGAACTTTCTGATGAAGGTATCAACCTTCAAACACTTGATAAGTAAATAAATGTTGGTCAAATTTTAGGGTGCAACAGCTGCCCCTATTCAAACGGCTTGAACCTGACTGGGTGAGGAGCGAACGACTCTCAGCCAATCAAGGTGCGAGACGGTTGAATACCGGTAAACCCAAAAATTTGCCAACTGCACGAGCACACGATACTCTGCGGGGACAAATCTTCGAAAACTGGAATAGTAGCTGCACGGCGACTAGCTGGAGAAATACTGATCTGACATCGCCGTCAGTTATCCATATTAACTTCTTCTGATATTGTCATCCGACAACCAAAACACCCAACATCGCCGCTGGAAGACTAAACCATCTGACATCGCCGTCAGAAGCAGACAAAATTCTGAGGAACACCCAACATCGCCGCTGGAACACCAAATCACCTGATATACCCAACATCGCCGCTGGAAAACTGAATCTGACATCACCGTCGGAAACAAACATAACTCTGAGAGACATTCGGCATCGCCGTCGAACAAACATCCAACATCGCCGCTGGAAGACTAGCATAATCTGAGAAACACCCGACATCGCTGTTGAGTACTCAACATAATCTCTGCTGGGGAGTTAAAGAGTCTGACATCGCCGTCAAACAGACATCCAACCTCGCCGCCGGAAAACTACTGTAATCTGACCTCACCGTCAAAACAAACATCCAACATCGCCGTCGGAAACAAACATAATCTGACCTCGCCGTCAAATCCAAAATACCCAACATCGCCGCTGGAGAACTAAAGAGTCTGACATCGCCGTCGGACAACCATCCAATATCGTCGCTGGAAACAAACATAATCTGGCCTCGCCGTCAAATTCAAAATACCCAACATCGCCGCTGGAGAACTGAAGAGTCTGACATCGCCGTCAGACAACGATCCAACATCGCTGCTGGAAACAAACATAATCTGACCTCGCCGTCAAATCCAAAATACCCAACATCGCCGCTGGAGAACTGAAGAGTCTGACATCGCCGTCGGACAACCATCCAACATCGCCGCTGGAAACAAACATAATCTGACCTCACCGTCAAATCCAAAATACCCAACATCGCCGCTGGAGAACTGAAGAGTCTGACATCGCCGTCGGACAACGATCCAACATCGCCGCTGGAAACAAACATAATCTGACCTCGCCATCAAATCCAAAATACCCAACATCGCCGCTGGAGAACTGAAGAGTCTGACATCGCCGTCGGACAACGATCCAACATCGCCGCTGGAAACAAACATAATCTGACCTCGCCGTCAAATCCAAAATACCCAACATCGCCGCTGGAGAACTGAAGAGTCTGACATCGCCGTCGGACAACCATCCAACATCGCCGCTGGAAACAAACATAATCTGACCTCGCCGTCAAATCCAAAATACCCAACATCGCCGCTGGAGAACTGAAGAGTCTGACATCGCCGTCGGACAACCGTCCAACATCGCCGCTGGAAACAAACATAATCTGACCTCGCCGTCAAATAAACATCCAACCTCGCCGCCGGAAACAAACATAATCTGACCTCGCCGTCAACGTGGAGAAACTTCATTGGGGAATTGGTTACACGGTAACCGGTAATACGTAGTCGATCATACCGCTTCATTAACGCGGTCAGACTTCAATCATGGAGTCTTCAAAGGAGATTTCAACTTCGCCGTCGGAAAACCTGCTGAGGAGGACGCTTCGCCGCTGGGGAATCTGGAGAACTATCAAGCAACTCCGCTCCGGGGGCCCAGAAATCATTCTGGATAAATCAACTCTACTGAGGACTTCAAGAATCATCTTGAACAAATAACTCCGTCGGGGACCTTCAAGAATCATCTTGAACTGATAACCATTCTGAGCAGACACTCTGTTGGGGATTCCAGGAATTATCCTGGACAACTCTTGCCGGGGACAAACCAGTCATGGCTTGAGCAGCTTCCAAGGATTCGGCTCTCTTGGGGCTTCAGGAACCATCCTGGGCGATCTTAGCTGGAGACTCTAAGTATCCACTTGAGCAACCAACTCTGGAGGCTGCACTGGAGTCTTAAGAATCATCTTAAGCAAACGGCCCTGCTGAGGATTTCAAGAATCATCTTGGACTGAAGACTTCGCTGGGGATCCCAAGAATCATCTTGAGCAACCGACTCTGGGGGAGAATGTCAGGAATCATCCTGAGCAACTGATCCTTCGGCGGAACACTTGTAAAACAAGAATGGTAACAACCTAGATCATGTTTATTATGCATATGCTTCGGCGCCATGCTCCACACGGTGGAAATGCTATGCGTTTATGCTAAATGCTATGCAATCATGCACAATGATGCGATCCTGTCGGCGAAATAAATGCCGAGGGTGGAATCCTCCTGTCAAGGAGAAGGGACTACTCAGATAGAGGAATCATCCTGCTGAAGAGAACGTGGACATGCCAATATCAATTGGACTCCGTCTGGGGAAATGATCTTCGGTTGACTGCTGCAGGGGAAACAACTTCAGTTGATTACTGCAGGGGACGAAGCTCTACGAGAACCTGGACCTGCTGAAGGAAAGCGATGTCAATCACGGGAGTAAACTGCGTAGCCGTCTCGGCTACTCTTCTGGGGATAACAACTCTGTGGGGAGGCAACTTCAGCTGCAACACTCCACTGATGAAACAACTAAACATGGCTTGATCAATTTCCAAGGATTCGGATCTCTTGGGTAATCTGCAAACTCGGCTGGGGAAGGAGAAATCATTCTGCTTCGCTGGAGAGAGTGCGACTCTGGGGAAATACCACATCGGCTGTTCAACACTCTGCTAGGGAAAATCCACTCATGGTCCCAACTGCTACCAAGGATTCGGCTCTCTTGGGGATTGCGAACTCAGCCGGGGAGAGAGAAATCATTCTACTTCACTGGAGAGTACGACTCTGATGAGGAATTTCAATTCCGCTGGGGTAGAAGGAATCATCCGACTACGGGGGAGAGCACAACTCTGCAGAGGAATACAGCCTCAGCTGTTCCAACACTCTTCTGGGGAAGAGGGAATCATCCGACTTCGGGAGAGAATACTACTCTGGTGGGGAATCTCAATTCCGCTGGAGACTTCAGTCTGGCACCATCAGTTACTGCATACTTCGGCGTACGAACAGTTTCCTGCGTAACCTGCACTTGTGACCCGGTGCTGAGGGAGAATACGAGCTTCGGAGACTTTACTGGGGAAAACACGAGCTTCGGCACCCGAACATTTCTATGAAATCTGCACTTGTGACCTGGTGCTGGGGAAAGAATCCTGCTTCGGCGCTTGAACACTTCTACGAAATCTGCACTTGTGACCCGGTGCTGGGGAAGGATACGAGCTTCGGCGCGCGACTCAGCTGATGAGGTTACGTTCCTTCAAGACACGTCTGCTTGGGGAAGAGAATCATCTCTGTCTGGGGACACACGTCAATGCTCACTTTCTTGCGTTCCGATTCTGCGGAGGAGAGGCTACTGAACTCTGCTGGAGAAGGAGGACTCATCCTACTTCGGGGATGTGCACGACGCACTGTCTGGAATGCTACACCTGCAACAACACAAACAAACAGATAAGATACCCTTCTCAAAGGGACCTATCCAGGTTATTATCTCGTGACAATATTCAGGTAATCAATTGTTTCAACAATCAATGGGCCTAGGCCCGTAAGTTTATGTATGCGCATTTTATCAAAAACATCGGCGTTTTCATTCGCAAACAAAACAGATAAATGCTAAACAGGCAAACAGAATTGCTGAATAATATGCATTTTATTGATGATGAACCCCTGAATGGGTAAAAATGTTTACAACAGAGGCAAGCTCCTGGAATGAGGAAGCCGCGCAAAAATGAAACATAAATATACATCAGTATATACAAATGTCGGCAACGAGGCGTAGACGAACACCATGAGTTGATCCCTCTAAGACCCACTCGACTTCGATACTTCTCCGACGCTTCAGCTTCGAAAGAGATTGATTCAGATAAACGACCCTCAGGTCCTCCAAACCACTAAACAATGAAAGTCCACACGCGGAACACAGTCATTTGCTTATTCAAATCCCTAACTTTTGCGTGAACCGCCCTTTACGGGTTTTCAGTTCACCGGGATACCATTTTTTGCCGAAGCCGCCCAGTGTAGGTTTTCGACTTCGCTGGTGTACATTTTTTCAATATATCCCTAATTTTTGCCCGAACCTTTTATTCTGTTTTTGGTTCGCCGGGATGCCCCTTTTTTGCCTGGACTCTTTCTTTTTTGTCCAGCGGGTCGCTTTCAAGCAAAGTATTTTTTAACTGTGTCCGCATTCACCGGGGATGCAAAATCTTCACCATCCATCGTGGATAACAACAAAGCTCCTCCCGAGAAGACCTTGCTGACGACATACGACCCTTTGTAATTCGGAGTCCACTTGCCCCGGTGATCGGAGTGTGGCGGAAGAATCTTCTTCAGGACGAGATCACCTGTCTGAAAGCTTCTAGGACGCACCTTCTTATCGTAAGCTTTCTTCATTCGGCTTTGGTACAGACGACCAAATGCAATCGATGCTAACCTCTTCTCGTCTATCAGGCTGAGTTGGTTCAAATGATTCGTAATCCATTCTGCCTCGTCGAGTTTCACATCAACCAAAACCCGCAAAGAAGGGATCTCCACTTCTAACGGTAGGACAGCTTCCATACCGTACACCAAGGAGAAAGGAGTTGCCCCGGTCGACGTACGCACCGTCGTACGATAACCGTGCAAGGCAAACGGCAGCATCTCGTGCCAATCCTTGTACGTCACAACCATCTTCTGAACAATCTTCTTTATGTTCTTGTTGGCGGCTTCGACGACGCCATTCATCTTCGGCCGGTAAGGAGATGAGTTGTGGTGTTCAATCTTGAAGCTCTGGCACAACTCCTTCATCATCTTGTTATTCAAATTCGAACCATTATCAGTAATGATCCGCTCGGGAACTCCGTAACGACAAATGATGTCCCTCTTTATGAATTTAGCAACCACCTGCTTGGTCACATTAGCATACGAGGCTGCCTCCACCCACTTGGTGAAGTAGTCGATAGCTACCAGAATGAAACGATGACCATTGGATGCAGTGGGCTCGATCTTGCCTATCATGTCGATGCCCCACATGGAGAACGGCCACGGGGAGGACATGACATTCAATGGGCACGGCGGCACATGAACTTTATCAGCATAAATCTGGCATTTATGACATCTCTTCGCGAATCTGAAGCAATCCGACTCCATAGTCAGCCAGTAATACCCTGCTCTCAGGATCTTTCTCGTCATAGCATGCCCGCCGACGTGCGTACCAAATGTGCCTTCATGGACTTCCTCCATGAGCATACTCGCCTCTTTCTCATCCACACATCTGAGTAGCACAAGATCGTAGTTTCTCTTATACAACACTCCATCGGGATTGAGATAAAAGTTTCCAGACAGCCTCCTCAGAGTCTTCTTATCCTGGGTTGACGCACCCGCAGGATACTCCTTAGTCATAAGGAAGGTCTGGATGTCGTGGAACCATGGCTTGCCGTCAGCGGCATCCTCGATTGCAAAGACAAATGCCGGTCTATCAAGACGCGAGAGTACAATTCTTGGAGCCTCATTCCAAAAATTGACTTTATACATTGAAGCCAACGTTGCTAAGGCATCAGCCATATGATTCTCAGCCCTGGGTACATGATGAAGTTCCACTCGATCGAAGAACGGAAGCAGCCTCCTGGCATAATTCATGTACGGCACCAAATTTGATTGACGGGTCTCCCACTCCCCTTTAATTTGATTGATTACAAGCGCTGAGTCACCATATACGTCTAGATTCTTGATTCTCAAATCAATTGCCTCTTCTAGACCCATAATACATGCTTCATACTCCGCCTCATTATTGGTAACTGGAAACGTCAGTCTCGCAGTAAACGGGATGTGGGTTCCGTGGGGAGTCGTGATGATAGCCCCGATGCCACTTCCATAGGAATTAACCGCTCCATCGAATATCAACTTCCACTGAGACTTCCTATCAGGCCCCTCACCGGGCAACGGCTCATCGCAATCCTTCGCTTTGAGAAACATAATATCCTCGTCAGGGAAATCAAACTTCATCGGCTGGTAGTCTTCGATCGGCTGTTCGGCAAGGTAATCAGACAATACGCTTCCCTTGATGGCTTTCTGGGAGACGTACTGAATATCATATTCTGTTAGCACCATTTGCCACCTGGCAATCTTGCCCGAAAGAGCCTGCTTCTCGAAGACGTACTTGATCGGATCCATCTTCGAAATGAGCATAGTGGTGTGATTGAGCATATACTGTCGTAGACGTTTGGCGGCCCAAGCTAGTGCACAACACGTCTTCTCCAGCATCGAGTATCGAGATTCACACTCAGTGAACTTTTTACTCAAATAGTAAATGGCATGCTCTTTTCTGCCCGTCTCGTCGTGCTAACCGAGAACACACCCTATACTATTCTCCAGAACCGTCAGGTACATGATTAAAGGTCGTCCAGCCACTAGGGGTATCAAGATTGGAGGTTCTTGAAGATACTGCTTTATCTTATCGAATGCCTTCTGGCAATCCTCATTCCAAGTAATCGCCTGATCTTTCTTTAAAAGCTTGAACATCGGTTCACAAGTGGCCGTGAGCTGGGAGATAAACCTGGCAATGTAGTTTATTCGGCCCAAGAAACCACGAACTTCTTTTTCTGTTTTCGGCGCTGGCATTTCTTGAATAGCTTTTATTTTCGCAGGATCAACTTCGATACCTCGTTCACTAACGATAAACTCCAATAACTTTCCGGACCGCACTCCGAAAGTGCATTTGTTAGGATTCAGCCTCAGCCTGAATTTCCTAAGCCTCTGAAAAAGCTTCAATAAGTTGACCAGGTGCTCTTCCTCCGTTTGGGACTTTGCAATCATGTCATCAACATAGACCTCGATCTCATGATGAATCATATCATGAAACAAAGTTACCATTGCTCGCTGGTAAGTGGCCCCTGCGTTCTTCAGACCGAAGGGCATTACCTTATAGCAAAATGTTCCCCAGGGGGTGATAAACGTCGTTTTCTCCATGTCCTCCGGTGCCATCTTGATCTGATTGTAACCGGAGAAGCCATCCATGAACGAAAACACGGAGAACTGGGCTGTGTTGTCGACCAACACGTCGATATGAGGCAACGGGAAATCATCTTTAGGGCTCGCCCTATTCAAATCCCGATAATCGACGCACATACGTACCTTACCGTCCTTCTTCGGTACAAGCACTATATTGGCGACCCACGGAGGGTAAGTGGTAACGGCTAAAAATCCTGCATCCAACTGCTTCTGGACTTCTTCTTTGATTTTTACAGCCATGTCTGGTCTCGTCCTCCTAAGCTTCTGCCTGACTGGAGGGCAATCTTCACGCAACGGCAAGCGATGAACCACGATGTCTGTGTCAAGTCCGGGCATATCTTCGTATGATCAAGCAAAGACGTCACTATACTCTCGAAGCATCTCGACCAATCTATGCTTGATATCACTCTGCAGCGCGGCCCCTACTCTGACATTTCGGACGAGCTCTTCAGAACCCAGATTTACGATCTCAATATCCTCCTCATGAGGCAGAATAACCTTTTCCTCTTGTCTCAACAAGCGGGCCAACTCTTCCGGAAGGTCTTCGTCTTCATCAATCTCATCCTCGGCTTGATAGATCGGGCAATCGAAGTCGTAGTGAGCCGTAGAGGGTCCAGAGTCGATGTCGTCTGTTATGTGGATCCTGCAATAACAAGGGTTAAGTTTAAAACAAGAATATGCAGGTTAGCACAAACCCCGTTGCCATTTTACTGTTTTTCAAAATACATAAAACAGGAATAACAGAGAACACAATATTTGAGTACGAAGAAAACGCCTTAGATTTATTAACAAAATGCATGTACATAATTCAACAAGGCCCTGACAATAAAACCACTATGCCCCGGGTAGGACATAGGGTTGTACAATGATTGTAAAAAGTAAATCATTACTCTTCACTTGTCAGCTGGATAATTTCCTTGATGGTCCAATTGTTGAGGCGCTCGCCCGACTTGCTTGGATGAATCCAAGCGTCAAGATCACAATCGCTATCCCCGCTGTCTTCAGACGCCGCGTTGATGCTTTTGAAGATTACTCCGCCACTGGTAAATAGGATCGGCCCCTTACCACGAGACGAACTGCTAGACGAAGAAGATGAAGCTTCAGCTTCAAGAGAATACCCCAATCCAAACTTATCCTGCTTGATCGGTATCTCCAAAATATGCCCCCAGCCTGGGGTGGAACCGGCTTCGACGACGGCCCGAGCTTCTTTGAACGAGGAGAGATTCATCTCTTGCTTCTCTGTGACGACAGGAGCTACCTCTTTTACCTTGACGGCTTCAAATGCTTGGCAGAGAGTTTCATGGATTTCGCCATCCATTTCAACATACTTAAAGGATGACAAGTGGCTCACCATAATGTCCTCCTCACCACACACGGTTACTATGCTTCCCCCAACAGCATATTTAAGCTTTTGATGCAACGTGGACATCACGGCACCAGCAGCATGGATCCATGGCCGACCTAAGAGGCAACTGTAGGCAGGCATGATATCCATGATATAAAAAACCGTATCAAACGTCTCCGGACCAACTTGAATCGGCAGGGTCAACTCTCCGAAAACATGGCGCTTAGTTCCGTCAAATGCTTTCACCACCAGATCACTGGGCGTGCAAAGTAATCCACGAGTGTCCAACCTCATTAGTGCCTTCTTCGGAAGCACGTTAAGCGACGAACCCGTGTCCACCAGGACATGCGACAGGATAGTGCCTCTGCACTCTATCGAGATGTGCAAGGCGCTGTTGTGATCTCTCCCTTTAGGAGTCAGCTCTAAATATGTGAAACCTAGCCCGTTGCCAGCATTAACATGGGCTACCACCTCTTCTAGCTGATTCACCGATATCTCTTGCGGTACGTAGGCAGCGTTCAATACCTTCAGTAACGCGTTGCGGTGCGCTTCAGAACACAGCAACATGTTGAGAATAGAAATCTTTGACGGAGTCTGATGAAGATGGTCTACAATCTTGTAGTCGCTCTTCTTGATTAACCGCATGAACTCTTCGGCATCTTTGACTAGCAAATCCTTCTCTGCCCCACAAGGGACCTCTTCGACGGCCTTGCTTTTACCCTTATCAGCAGCATCAGCTCTGACCACTTTCTCTGCCACAGCCTCTGTCGGCGCAAACACTCTTCCGCTTCGAGTAATACCACTGACTCCTGCGAGATTCTGCACAGTCGACCCATACGGCTCCAACTCTAACTTCTGACCATTGCAATAGAATTCGGCGCCATAATGCCACGGAACGACGTTAGTGCTCTCGAATGGGATCGGCCCAGCTCTGGTAATAGTGATTGTAGGCGGTCGGGGCGCAGAAATAGTAATAGGTTGACGAGGAATGGTGATGGTGGCGACTTCATCTGCCTGCTTCACAACTACTTCCCCTGACACACTTCCAGCCCTCCGGCTGAACTGCAAAATACCCTCAGACATCAGACTTTGGATACCTTCTACCAATTGCTCACACCCATCAGAATGTGTAGCACAGTCCATGCATAACTTTCCGCATCCTGGAAAGAACCCTTTCTTCAACAACTTAGCTTTGACGAAACTAAGCGGCGTCTTTAAGTCTTTGACATCAGTCAATAGATCTGCACTCTCCTCTTTGACAATGGCGTTTACTCCGCCTCCCCTATGATGAGGCATAGGGTTTTTCGTGACATTGGGCACATTGTCGCAGAAGTTAATAATCTTGGCATCTACCAGGTCCTGCACCTTGTGCTTAAAGGCTTTGCAGTTCTCAATCGTATGGCCTGGTGCCCCTGTATGGAAATCGCAAGTGGCATTTGCGTCATACCCCGGTGGTGGTGCCCCTGTCAAGGGAGCCAACGTCCTCTTCTGAACTAACTGAAGCTGAAGCAAAGTCTGCAAAAGTTGCGCATACGACATGGGCGGTGCTTCGAAGTGACGATTTGCCAAAGGAGCCCGATTCTGGTATTTTCTATATCCCTGTTGATTCTGTTGTTGTTGCTGTTGCTGCTGCGGTTGCGGAGCTGTTGGGATATTTATACTGGCTATCTGCTGCTGAGGGCCCTTGCCCTTTCTCCGAGCGTTGGTGACAGCACTCGCATCCCCTTCTCGATGTTTACCAGCATAAGGTTTCTTTCCACCTCCTCCAGCTGAGGATGATTCACCTTGAATTTTTCCGATCTTGATACCATTCTCGACGTGCTCGCCCATAGTAATGAGAGTCGAGAACGTCCCAGACATGCCACTGACTAACTTTTCATAGTAGATTCCCGGGAGGGTAGCAACAAACATCTGCACGAGCTCGTGCTCAACCATCGGCGGTTGAACCCAAGCAGCCAACTCACGCCACCGTTGGGCGTACTCCTTAAAGCCTTCATTATTCCGCTGCGAAAGGTTCTGGAGTTGGACTCGGTTGGGGGCCAAGTCGCTATTGTACTGATAGTGGAGGACAAACGCTTCAGCGAGATCTTTCCAGGTGCGCACGGTAGCGGGCTCCAAGCCCATGTACCACTCGAGGGATGGACCAGAAAGACTATCTTGGAAGAAGTGCATCAACAACTTCTCATCGTCGGAATAGGCATACATCTTTCTATAATACGATCGCAGGTGGACACGAGGGCAAGTAGTACCCTTATACTTCTCAAAGACAGGCACCTTGAACTTATGAGGTACCTTGAAATCAGCAATTAACCCCAGCTTGGACATATCAACGCCCAATGTATTCTGATTCTCAATGTCTCTCATTTTATCTTCCAGTGCTTTGAACTTGAGCCGCGCTTCAGCATTCAACTCAGCCTCCGCACCTCTTTGCGAAAATACATCATCCTGATGATCCTCAAGCCACGGTTGAGGCACCAACAGATTTCCGATGCCAGCATTGCCATTGACCGGCCCGATGTTGACATTAGCTCTCAGACTCCCATTCCCGACGCCCGTCGCATTGAGTCCGATATTGGCCATCACATTTCCATTAGTACTGTCGTTGCCCCAGGCAACAGGAACAACATTCTGCGGAGTATCCACTGGAGGAGGAGTAGGCACAACCCCGCCATGAAGTATGCCGTTACTATCAACCCTGGAGATCAAAGGTTGAACCAACGTCCGGAGCTGGTCCTGACCATTAGCGACTACCTGCATCAGTTCCATAAAACGATCCATCTGTTCACGGAGCTCTTGAACATCTGACTGCACCTGATCCATGATCCTTGTCTGATTAGCTCGAGTTGAATAACGGTGAATGAGTCTCTGATCAATCTTGGAGACCGGAAACAGCTTGGAACCTGTGAACCTGAAAAAACCTGTAAACATTAAAGGTTAGGAAAAACAACAAAATGTACGCCATGCAAATGCTTCATGTAGATGCATGCGTGTGTCTGTGTGCTTGGGAGATTTCCCCCGATCCTAGTGCCTTAGTGCCAGTGCTGATAATAATAATAATAATAAGAAGTTCGAGCCCAATCATGGAAACATCAATCTCATATATATATGGAAAGGCCTATCAAGGCAGTACATAGCATCAGCGAGTACAAGACAAATCAACAGCATGACCTTAGCCAACAAGCCTGGTGATGGTCAACATACAGCAAATATCAAAACAAAAGGGATACAACTAGTCAAGCACGGCCACAGGCGCGATACTCTGCTAATAACTCCTTCGTCTCCGGATGATCTGGCAAAGTGAGCAACCCTTCGACGAGTAGTTCCCTCTGCACAACGGTATACTGAAGTCCCTGAACTGAACTTTCCCATGCTCCTTCGTCGAAGCAATCTTCCAGTTTCCGCTTCTTAAACTCGAACATCAGCTTATGCTCCTTCAGGTTGGCAAGGGCTTTGTTGAGTCGGCCTTCGGCGGCGTACCTGCGGGCAGTTTCTTCATCAAACCTCCGCTCACTGTCCTTCACCTCGGCTTCCAGCTTAGAGATCTGCAGCATCAGCTTGTCCTCTCGCTCCTTCCTGGTGGCCAGGGAAGCCTTCCAGTGCTGGTCGAACTTAGATATCCTCCGGTATGCCTCGTCCAAATGCTGCTTCTTCGTAGCTAGTACATCATTAACAGCCCTGAAGTCTTGACCCAAGCGTTCGCGATCAGCTATCTGCTTTGCCAAGTCTGTACCCAGTTGGTTTACCGACTCTGTTTGCTTTTTGAAGGCATGCACGGCTTCATTCCTTTCACTTCGCAGCTGAGCTAACTCCTTCTCCAGTTCTGCGTTTGCCCGCTTCAGTTCATCCCGCTCAGCTAATACCTGGTTGTGCTGATGAATGGACACAGTAGTAGGCTCTTCGATTGGTGGGGGACTCTCTGGTCTGGCATGATGAAATGGCATCCCTATAGCGTTGGCTCTGGCTCTGATCCAAGCTGAATAAGGAGGGTAGGCTTGACTGTTGCTCTTTCCCAACAAAGGCTTTCCTCTCTTGCTGATACTGTTCCACGCACGCTGAAGCTTGGACAACAAATCCCCCTCTAAAGTACCCGTGAGGTACAGAGATTCCTGTACCTCTTCCTCCTTTGGCGGAGTCCTCAAAGCATATGTGAACTGACGAACTAGCAACGACGGATTGTAGTTGATGCAACCCTTCCTACCTATCAGAGGTACATTAGGAAACCCACTATAACTGAAGATCACCTCAGTACCTAACCTGTCTCTGTCAACAAACCAATCAATGTCTTCTGCAGACAAACTCATCAGACGCTCGGGCCACTCAGCTGTGGCTGCAGATAAGACAAAGGAACCCCTCTTGGGTAGATGGCTATCAAACCATTTGTACAGCAAAGGTACGCAGTATGAGACATTCTTTCCTCTCCGGTTCTCATTCTTGTAATGCACTGAGTGATAGACATCTCCGATCAAAGTAGGGACTGGGTTCCCTGAAGCAAAGATGTGAAATGCATCAAAGTCTACGAAATCCGGCATGTTGGGGAACAGGATAATGCCATATATGCATAAAGCGAGGATGGCATTGAATGCGTCCCAACTTCTGTCCTTAGCACACTGCTGAGCCTTAGCTACCAGAAACTGCAAGGAGAACCCAGGAACCTTGTTCCAACTCGTCACTACTAACTCAGAGGCGTCCAAATGAAGTGAAGAAGCTAAGCCAGCCAGATCAGGCTCAGCATCCATGTGGACAAAAGGCACCTGCCTTTTGATAGGCACACCCAGCAAATCAGCATACTCTTCCAGCGTCGGCGCGAGAACGAAGTCCTGAAAAGTGAAACACCTCAGTGGAGGGTCATAGAACTGCAACAGAGCATGTAACCCATTCAGCTCGAACGTAGAAGGCTTGCAAACCAGACTAAGCAACCTGCCATAAGACTTCCTGAACCCATCCTTCACAGAATCACCTGCTAGAGCTACCAGACCAGTCAACTTCGACACATCAGGGGTCGGGAACTTGTACGCAACAGTCTTCCTGAGAGAGGCCATAGTAATATAATAGGAGGCAAGAAATCCTGGATCGGGGAAACGGTACCTGCAACACAGACACACGTTAATGAAATGCAAATGTCATGCGAACTAATGCAAAATGCAGTCATGCAATAATATATCCGGATAGCTGCTGTGGAGATTCTGTGTCAACAATCACTAATGAGAAGAAAACCCCGGTGTAAGACCATTGATTTGATCTGCTAAGAACAACCGTCTGATAGGACCATATACATAGGATCAAAATTCTGCTCCGTCAAGAACGAATGTCTGATAATAAGGACCTCGGATGTACGATCAAGAAACATCTGCTGATGAAGTCTTCAGACCCCAAATCAAAAATCTGCCCTATCAAGAACAAACAAACAGCTGTTGATGAGATCTTCAGACCCCACTCAAAATATGCTCTATCAAGAACAAACAACATCTGCTGATGAGATCTTCAGACCCCAATAATCTGCTCTATCAAGGACAAACAACTGATGACAATACTCTGATCAAAACCTGCTCTATCAAGAACAGACATACATCTGATGATAAGATCCTCTGATCAAAACCTGCTCTATTAAGAACAGACAAATCTGCAACTGAGAAACCCTGGTACCAACATAACTGATTCACTGTCAAGAAAACCAGGTAGTCTGAAGGTCAAAGTTTCCTGCAATAAACCCAATCATACTCACAGGTATGGACCTAAACTGACTCAAGGTACGACATCCTATGCGTTCATCATGGGTGATACGATACCCAGAAGGTGTGGCATCACCAGCTCATGAAGCGACCTCACTTAGCTGAATCATAAATGATCGGTCCCCAGAGTCGACAATCCACCAAACCAGCAACCGTCTCAACCCAAAGAGTTGAAAGTGAAGCCAACCGGATGAACCTCGTCTGAGTGTGGATTTCATGAGACATTAGTGCCTGCAAAGTAAGCACGCGCCCACTAATTTCCACTCTAATTCTATAGTGCACTCAAGCCTGGGTCTGGCTTCTCACTCATCAGAACTCCCATCCCACCACAACACAAATAATCATATTATGCTGAAAATAAAATGCGGGAAATAAAGTGCGAGAAGTAAAATGCGATAAATAAACGCAACCCAACAAGTAAACACACAAATGGTAGGATTGACTCTCATAGGGAACCAGAGATTCTGGGTTCGATCCCCAGCAGAGTCGTCAGCTGCTGGGGACGGTCCCAGACAGCTAGGAAGGAAATCCAAGGCGAGACTCGCATAGGGAAACACCTGAAGTCCCCAGCAGAGTCGCCAGTTGTCGCTTTCGCGAAAATAAGGTGTCGGCACAACAGAAGAGTCGCCACCTTTCGTTATTTATCCCTCAGAGCGGGAAAGGAAACGATCGGAAAAACCTGACGAAAAAGGGTAAGACAAGGTCATCGCAACCATTGTTTGGGTTCGGGAGTCGGTTACGCAAGGGGAAGGTATTAGCACCCCTCACGTCCGTCGTACTCGACGGGATCCACGCTTGCTTGTTTACTTGGACGGGTTAGTTTTATTCTATCTACCTATCAAGGCTGGCTGAAAAAGAAAAATGACTCGGCAAAGCGTTGCACTTTATGCCTACGTATTCTCATCAGAGAATGAGAAATCAGAGTCAACGTAGTTCGGCCTACGAAGGGTTATGGGGGAAGGTAGCTCGCCAAGACTTCTCCATCTTGTGCCTACGTACTCTCAACAGGTATGAGAGATCAGAGCTCACGTAGTTCGGGAAACTATGGTTTATTTCCTGTCTTGAAAGAAGTGTTTTTTATTGTGTTTGCGATTTCAACCGCACTAGAGACTATGACCTGAGAGTGAATGCGTCGCATGTCACCCAAAGGGTACCATACTAAACATCCAGACTATGGAAAAGAAACTCTCCCACAATCCTTTCTCAGATAGCTTAAGGCTCGTAACGTACGAAGGAAATCATTCATGATTACTGTATCTTAAACTGTTTTTTGAGATGAGAAGAGAACAGGCCCAACTAGGAGGGAGACTATCAAGTCCTACTGTTATCATGCCATGGATTCATCCTATGGTTGAGGTTTGAACAGGGAATTCCTAGAAGTTGTCATGCATAGGTTTCAACCTAAAAGTCTATCATCAAATCCTTATCAAAGGAAATGAGAGTCCTAAGGGATCATGTCAATGATACACCAAAATAGACAAAGCATCAGCTTAACAGTAAAATGCATGCAATGCAAGTGAGGGAGGAAATGTGTGTGGGGCTTCAGCCTCCACAAGCTCGTCTCGACCTCAAGCCAGTCATGAAATAACAGTAATCATACTGAAAAATAAACAACATGCTATCAAGCAATAAACAGTAAACTGCAATCATACAGATAAAAGAAATGAAATGCCATCAGGCAAACAAACCACATGGGCAAGGGAGCTGGGCTCTACCGAATACCCGCAAGCAAAGCCACGCAATAACAATACAAGCAGAGGGAGCAACTCAACCTCTAATGCAATCATGCTCCTAAATTCTACTTATTCTAGATGGACTTAATCTAATGCAACAGACAAATCACGCAAAACACACAATACAGAAAAGAAAACAGAAGAAAGCTTCAGCTCCTCCAACAACAACTCAGTCTTCAGACTTCATTCATCAATTGCTCTCCAGGTATCAACCTTACAACATGAGTATCAACTCATCTTCTCCCTTAAGCTTCAGCTTCTTGATCAGCTCCACCTTCAGGCTTCACTATCTTCAGGGATCATCAAGTATCAACTTGATCTTCATGCTCTTCAAGCTTCAGCTAGAATGGCAGTCTTCCAAGGATTCATCCTCTTCAAAAATCTTCAAGGAAGTCTTCATCTTCATGCTCAGGCTCTGACAGCTCTCAAGACAAATCAAACAGAGAAAAATCACTTACTGGATAAGCTGGGGGATATTGAACTGCTTATTTGATCACCAAAGGTGACCTATAAGGGTTCAACATCAAGTGAAGGGTTCCCTCAAAAGTTCTACCTCCTGGGTATAACACTAATCCCTCCAAAGGAGAGAGGTGTATACCCTGGAAGGACTTTGAATCACAAGGAGGAATGGATGTGAAGAATACTATCCATGTTTGAGAAAGAAATTATCTACATCTAAGCTCTCCCTAATCCTAACCCTAAAACAACAAAAAGAAAAGAAGAACAAGCTCCTCAAGCTCCTCCAAGCCTCTTCCAATCTTCTATTATGCTCCATTAAGCTCCACAAAGAGACACCAAGCTCCTCAGACCAGAGAAAAACTCCAAAGCAAAACAAACTAAACAAAACTTGCCCTAAAGGCCACACAAACAATCATTCAATTCAAAAATCAACCAAAAATAGTATATTATTCTATTAATTCCTAATATAAATGCTAGGGGACCCTAAATAACTGCCCTTAAGTCCCATATATTCCCCATATACTAAATTGCCCTATAAAACCTAAATCTAAAATTGTTATTGACCTATACTAAAGCTTTAATCAAATTCTACACTACTTAGAACCACCTAATTAAAACTACCCTAAACATTATCACAAAAGTATGAAATTAAATCAGGGGGTACCTAAACCATTCATCTAATCATCCTAAAAAGATTGAATCAAAAACCTAAGGGAACTACCCTAATTAAATTCTACAAATTAGTATACCAACTAAAAGAATTAACAAAGCAATTAAAAGTAAAAATGTGCAAAAAAATAAAACTGAAATAAAATGGCTATTTTATGATTTTATATTTTTCTAGGCAGAAAATGGAAAATGGGAAAAAAAGTTTCATTAAAAAAAATGGATTTTTCATTTTATTATGAATTTTTGAAGTTTAATAAAATTTGGAGAAAGTTATAATATGAAAATGGATGAGGGGTGCAAGAAGTAGTAAAATACAGTTCATATGGATGATGGGCCCAGAAGGGGGGTGCGCCTAGCATGGCACGCCTGGGCCTAGCTTAATTCAGAAAATAATTTAAAAACAAAAGAAAAAGGAAAAAACTGTGGTGCGAATAGCATGAATGCATAGTTAAAATGAGATGGGCCTGGACAAAGGGGGGGTGGGAAAAGCCATTCGTGCGCTAAGCCCAGCTAGCATTAGTCAAAACGCAGCGTTTTGACGCTGGCTCTCCCTCCACATTTCATTCAAATCGTGGCCCTCCGATCGGCCTCCAAGTCAACGAGTCCACACGTGCATCAACGGTCCAGATTGTGTCTTCAACCTTGGTCCATCTAGGGTTTCATAAACCTCCATGAAAACACACTTCATGCATGAAACTTTATCACCTTCGTTCTCTCTCATTTCTCCATCAAATGCCATGATCCAAGAACTAATTTTGACTAGAATTTTATGTAGAATCCAACCATGCCATTAGATTGCATTAAAACTCTCTCTATCATCCTACCCGAACAATACAACTCCATAGATCCAAACTTTCTTCAGTTTTTGACCATCACAAAACTCAACAATCTCTATATATAATTAATCCTCATGCTATGCTAATTACAACCAACCAATTCTCATGCATGATAACCCCCTAAATCAATCATTATAACTCCATCAAGAATCAACCACCATGGAAGAAACCTCACCAATTGGTCTTAAACTCATCCAAATGAATCACCTAATGGTCTCTAATGGTTTTACAACAAGAATCAATCCTAGCCATGCCTAAATCAGAGTGTGGAAGTGGTTTTGCTTACCTTGACCCTTGCAATGGTAGGTGTTGAAAAGCTTCGAATCAATCCTTGTAGATCTTCAAGAATGGTCTCTAAGTGATGCACAATCCTCTGCTTGCACAAGATTTGATGGAGATGGCTTGTATCTTCAGATCCAATCCTTTTTGCTCTCTTGCAACTTCACTTGGAAAGCTTCAATTCATCAACAATGGCACCTTACTCTAGCATGAACATGTTTAGGGAGGTTTGTAGAGATGATTTGTGTAAAGAAATGGAAGGGTAATGAAGAGAAAAATGAAGTTTCAATACAATTTGCAAAATGGAGAATTTTGGTTCAATTTCTATTCTCTACCACCATTAACATCAACAATCACCAACCTTTCACCAATGGAGAATGTAATCAATATATAGAGATGTTTAGAAAGATCTAGAACCTCTTAGAATCATCTAGAAAGGACTTGAATTTTCTATGATATGGTAACTTGCATTTCACTTCCCACCACATGAGATATCATGACAAAAACCCTATAACTTGAGTAATTAACTTCATTTTCTCCTTAAGTGGTATTTTGGACAAGATACAAAGCTTAAACACCTTGTTTATGAAGCTTTTCTTTGTTTTGGCTTGGTACCCCATTATGCAAGTAAGACTTTTACAAAGCAACTCCAAAATTTAAGCCTCAAATCAAAATTGTGGCTGAACCATTGTTCTTAAAATGCCCTTTGTAGTCAAAATTACCTATCATATGACATGGTTAGGGTTTATAGCTTGGATTTTATGATTTTCCATTTCACTTGAATTAACTTATGCCTCCTTTTTAGGCCATTTTTATCACTTTTTGCTATGAGCCTTTCCAACATCTCATGACCACCCTACTAGCCTTAAAACATCATTCTAAGAAACTTTGATGTTGAAGGTTTTTCCATTTGAAGCTTGGAAGTAGGAGATATGGCCATATGCTTGAAATGACCTATAACTTCAAAATGACCAAAATGCCCTTGGCTTGTCAAAGCCATAACTTGAGTTCTACAAATCCTATCAAGGACTTCTAGTACTCTCTAGAAAGATAAGAAGATGATCTTCAACATTCATGTTGAACAAGAGATCATAGGAATCATCCTACTAGGGCAAAAGTTGTCTGCAAGTTGGGTGACTTTCAAGGACCCAGATTCACATACTTCAGATGACCTGTAATTTGTCAAAACCATAACTTGAGCTATGAAAATCATATCAAGGACTTCTACCACTCAAATTAAAGCTAAGAACAATCTCTACAACATTCATGTTTTGGGGAAGATGAGATGACAATCACATCTTGAGCTAAAACTGCCTGGAAGATAGGGATCAAATTAGGGGATTTTACACTGTTAATCCTTAGAAACCCTAGCGTAAAACTTCTCAAACTCCTCAATCATGATGAGTTGGTCTAGGAATCATCCTTATAGTATCTCAATACATCATTCCATGATCACATGACCCTTGTTTTAGGTCTCAACCCTCTCCAAATCATCAGTTGACCTAGGGTTGACCCAGTCAAACCCTAATTCTACCATTCATGGCTGACTCTTCTAAATTCTTGCATAATGACCTCTCTAGGCTTCATGATGGCTTTCAAGACATCTCATAGGCTTTCTCAAAGCTTCAAGTTCAACCTCATAGTCTCAGAATCATCTGAGGAACACCCACAACTCTCAAGTTTTGAGACACACAACCTTGGTTTCAACCAATTCTTCTGAGGATCTCTTGAACTTTCTGATGAAGATATCAACCTTCAAACACTTGATAAGTAAATAAATGTTGGTCAAATTTTAGGGTGCAACACTTACCTTTTTTGATTTGGGTGTAAGAGCACACAACTTGTTCTTTGTTGAGAATTTTTGTGTAATCCTTTGTTTTTGCTTTTTGCGTTTTTGTTTTATTCCCTAACTTTTGCCTAGACGGAGTCTTTTGGATTTTACTTTGAAGTCCAACGGGATGCCCCAATTTTTCTTAAATCTCCTTCATAGGTTTTGACTTAGCGGGCTTTTATCTTTTCCTTTTTTTATTATTTATGAACAAATCGTGTGACTCTAAATTATTTTGACTTGTTGAAAGGATTGTGATTGCCCCACTCTTTGGCTAGTTGAAGGATAACCATTATGGATTTGAGTTCTAGCCTCCTACTGTGTGAGGGGTAGGTGTGGTGTCCTCGAATATTCACTTCCTTTTTATTTTACGGTTTGGGCGCTCGATTAACCTAACTTGAAAACTACCTTGCCCCAAGTTAAAATTAAGGGTTTTTTGTATGAAAGGAAAAAGAAAACTCCTACTTCAAGGCTCAAAGGGGTTAACAAGGGTCTATCTCCCTTATATCTCAAATGTTTGGAGATTTGAAACAATGTCTTACATCACCAGCAGGGTTTTGCTCCAATTCTCTTCCTAAGTAAGAGATCGGGTAACATTAGCATTATAAAGCAAAAAAAAAGTATTTTAAGAGTGAATACGAATGGATTTCTTCAAGAAAAATATATTCATTACATTTATCATTCAAAACAAACAAGTTCTTACATGCAAAACATGCTTTTACAATCAAAGGGATAACAACAAATGCAAGCAAACAAACAAACAACCTGATGATCCTGGGAATGAGCTATCCTCCTGATTTCACCAGCTTTGAAAGGACGCTCTTGATGAAGGTGAGAAAATACTTAGAAGGGGGGGGGTTGAATAAGTATGACAGAAAATAATCAAAGATAAAAACACAAGTATTTTTATCCTGGTTCGTTGAACTCAACTACTCCAGTCCACCCTTTTCAAGAGTGATTTGCCTTTCTCAACAAGGACTTAATCCACTATTCAAATCAACTGATTACAAATAGCACACCTAAGAACAACTGTTCTTAGTCTTCTTAAGAGCTACTGATCTAACCTAGATCCTCTTAAGGAAAACTTTCTTTACAAATTAATGTAATACAATGAAAGAGTAAGAATTGCTTCTATGAAAGCTATAAACACAACTGTGTTATTTCTCTAAGTTTAGAACAATGTATGAACAGTGAAGAATATGAAAGCTTTTAGCGTGAGAGAGTTCTTGTCAATATTGTTGTAATTCAGCACTTGAAGAATGAGCTATGATGTCCTTTATATAGCCACTTGAATATTGGAGAGAATATTTTACCGTTAGAGAAAATATTTCCAATATCAAAATAGTACTGTCCTTTGTACTATTACAGCAGAGAGACGGCGCACAAATAGTGGGTGTAGCAATTGTCTGCTGAGCTGTGATTATACCATATAAGGAATGTACCAGAGGAATAATATTCTTGCAGAGAATTTTGTCTATCCCAATTAAGGAAAGATTTGCTGGCATATTCCAACGGATATATTAAAATATTCTTCTTCAAATAATTCAGATCAACAATCAATATCAGAGTCTTCAGTCTTCAGAACCTTCTGGAAACTTCAGAGCCTAATATGTTCTTCAGATGTTGATGAATCAGAGTCTGGTGCAGCTGTGTGCTTGAAGCGTAACATGCTCTTAGATCAGAGTCTTCACTCAGATCAGAGTCTTCTCTCATTCAGAGTCTCTTCACTCAGAGTCTTCTCTTATTCAGATTCTTGATAATACATGCAGCGTGTTGTATCTTCAGAATCTTGATAACTAAGCTCTTATACTTCAGATTCTTCTAATCTTCAGATGCTCTTGAGCCATTCAGAATTCATTGTTCACATCAAATTTGCTCTTTAAGATTAAAATCTTTTGTGTCTGTAGAAAACAGTTTAGAACAAATTTAGAGAGTATAATTCTTGTATACAAATTATCATTAATGTTATCATCAAAACATAGAGATATTACTAAGACACAATCTGTGCTCTTACAATCTCCCCCTTTTTGATGATGACAAAACATGAGCAATTTGTTCAATAAAAATGAATTAAAATTACTCCCCCTGAGATTAACAATCTCCCCCTGAAATGAATACTCTAATGGAATTAGATACTTCGCTTTCTGGTTGAGTATATTTCAGATTCAGAGCCTGATTTCATTTCAGATTCAGAGCCTGATTGCATTTTGGGTTCAGAGCCTGATTAACATCCTGATTGAAGCCTGGTTGACAAATCCTGGTTGATATATGTTTGACTTCTAGAGTCAAAGCTTGATGCCAAAGCTTGATGTCATATTAAAGCTTGATGCCAGATGAACAACTTCAGAACACTTGGTTGTTTATCTTGCCATTTCCTGTCTTGAGTTATCTTTCAGATCATAGTACTCAAGGTTAGATATCAGAGTCTGGTCTTTAGATATCAGAGTCTGGTTTACTCAGATTTAGCTATTTTTGATCAGGTTCTGAAAAGATAGATCTCAGGAAAAACTTCAATGAAATTTGTCAGAGTCTGGTTAGATAAATTTGTCAGATTCTGATTAGATTCAAAGAATGTTAGTAACATGTCTGACTTAGTTCAGATAATTGCTTATAGATTTGAACAATCAGATTCTATTTTGTTTCTCCCCCTTTTTGTCATAATCAAAAAGATTTTTAAAAGACAGTAAAGATGCAGAAGAAACACATATCCAGATAAGCAAAAGATCATTTTCATTAAGATAACATCCAGATTCAGATAGAAGCAAACAAAACATATCAGAAGACAATCAAAAACAAAACAAAGCATGAAAAACTTGTGCAAAAACATTAAGAAGGTTTGGCAGATGAGGCTTGTTGAGAAGCGATGAGTTGCAGCAGTGCTGTAATCCTCTCTGAATTCTCATCTTGCTTAGCCATCCAAGTTTTCATTTCTTCATTTGTCTTCTTTTGATCAACCATGAAATCCTTTAGTTCCTTGACATCCTTCTGAAGATCTGTAGATACTGAAATAGAAGATTCTGGAACAGTGGATTCTGAAACAATCTGAGTGACATTGGGTGCAGGAATTTCTGGAGGTGGAGGAGCTTCTAGAAGAAGAATAGGAGGAGGGTTTTTCTTAATCCGTTTCTGATAAGCAGCAAACCTTACTTTTGACAATCTAAGACATTGAGTCCTGATTTTCAAAGCCTCCCTATTCAGTCTGTAAAGATATTTCTTCCAGACAGCATTAGCAGCCTCTTTATCCATAGTAGTCATGCACACATCCATAATGTCAGCAAAGTCTGAGACATTATCCTTGTCAAAATTTCTTAACATAGTATAAACACTTGATCCCAATTCTGCTTCATCAGGGATTCTGGGTTGGGTTGGTTGTGTTTGTGGTGTTTGTTTAGAAGGTTGAGGTTGTGGAGATGGATGTTCAGATGTTTGAGGTTCAGATGTTTGTTGGTTAATTTGTGGTTCAGAAGTTTGTTGGTTGGTTGGTTCAGATGATGGTTGTGGTTCAGATGTTGGTTGTGGTTCAGATGTTGGTTGTGGAGTGGATTGGATTTCAAGATGTTGTGGATTGAGAGTTTGAGTGGGGGAATTTTGTGGAGAAGGTGGATGATCAGAGGTGGGAGATTTAAAAAGTTGTTTCCAAACACTCTCAGTACGAGGTTGTTTGAGATCATTCAAACATTCATTAATGAAACCAGATGATTCATCATCAGATGATGTATCAGATTGGTTAGATTTTTCAGAAGTTGAAGATAAAATGATAGAACGGTTTAAGGGTGTGATATCCAATATCTCATTAGGATCAATGGGATTTTCAGGTTGGTCAGAGTGTTCAGGGTGAACATCCTCTGGAATGGTAGATTCTGGGATGGGGTTTTGAGGTTGTGGTGTTGTTTGTTGAGTTTGTTTGGATTGTGGTGTTTGAATGTTTGTTGGTTGTGGTGTATGAGTCTCAGATGGTCTAGATCTTTTAAATATGAGGGGTGAGTCAGATGGTGTGGTAGCAGAATGATGAACAGGATTAGAATCAGTGTTAAATACCTGTTTCAGAGTATCTCTTATCTCTTCAAAAGTTGCTGCAGGAGGATTTTGTTGAACCTTCTTCAGCTTCTTTCTTTTCTTCTTCTTCTCAGCATCTGAATGCTTTCTTTTCTTCTGATGACCTTCTTTATCAGCTTTTCTCTTGCGTCTTCTTTCCCTTGTCTGATCAGGAAGAACTTGGCCTTCCTTCTGCACAAGATTTGCAGGGATCTCAACACCATCTCTGATGCAGCAAGCAACATACTCAGCTATTAGCTCTCTGGGTTCATCTGAGGTAAATAGAGGAAAGTCCTCAACAGGAATCCTTCTCCCCCTAACTTCTTCAGAGTTAGTTTTCCTTGGTTTCTCAGATAAATCTTCAACCAATTTCATCCTTCTCAGAGTTAAGCCATTTATCTCAGAGCCAATGATAAAGTTCAGATCTTCTGTCAGCCCAGCCTCTTGCAGATGCGCCACAAGTTGGTTTTCTACCAGAATATCTGAAATCAGTCTTCCCATAGGAATCCATGATCTGACTTTTCCAGTTTTATCTCTTGCTGTTTCCCTTGTTTCCTTGACATGAGATACCAGATGATTGAACAACAGATAAGGAAGATCAATCTGAATGTTTTGATGCAAACAGTACATGAAGTAAAGTTGTTCAGCATTAACATAGTCAGATGAGTTTGAGGAGGGTCTGTGAAAAATGGTGTTCAAGAAAATCTTAGCCCAAATCTTGTAAGTGGGTTTCAAAAACTTAACCTTCTTACAAGGTTCACCAGTAGTGCAGATTTCTTGACAAACATCCTTCAGGTCTACACGCGCAGAAGACAGAGAGGTTACTCCATCAGTTGCTGTGAAACCTATGAGTTTCCTGATCAGATTTTCAGTGATAACAATCTTCTTACCCAGCACAGAAGAATGAACGAACTTTGGAGTAGCGAATGCATGGATCCAAAACTCCTTCACTAACTTTGGATACACAGGACCCATCAGCCTATCAAAGTAACCGTCCCAGCCTTGTGCTTTGATTGAAGGAACCAGATCAAACCCATTTTCAGCAAGGTCTTCCAAATCCACGAAACTTTCACATAACACTTCTAGAGAATCAACAGGAGTCAGGAGAGTGCGTACTGGTTCAATGATAGTGGTAGAATCTTTGGTAGTAACTGCTTTTGATGTAGATGCCATTGTTGATGATGAAGAAGGAGATGACGGTTTCTGGGTTCTTTTAGGGTTTGAGAAGAGAGAGAACAACAGACAAAAGCGCATATGTGTTGAGAATGTGAAAAGTGTGAATGTGTTGTGAGAGTGGTTTATATAGAAAAATAAAACACGCATGGGAAACACAACAGACATACATAGGACACATACGCACGTTTGCATTTAATGAAAAGTAATCATTTTTAATTATGATATGACATTTGGGGGGAAAATCAAGACAGATTGAGATTTTCAAAGCAATACCTTAAACGTCATAGTCAGTAGGTGTACTCCATCTTTTCAGATTCTGAGTGACACGTGTTTGCTTTGCATGTGATTCTGTAACTCTTAAGAAATGAAACGTTTTCAACTTTCAGATCCTCTGAGATGGTCAGTACAGAGTTTCACACAAAAATAAATCACAGATAAATTAAACAAGCAAAACAGATGAAATACTTCAGAGTGTTAAACACTTAGCATCTGAGAAGTAGACTCTGAGAAATATTACTCTGGACAAAAATCCATACAAATATTTTTCAGAATAAACTTAAACCTATCTTCAGCAAGGGGTTTTGTGAAAATATCTGCCCATTGATGATCTGTATCAACAAAGGCTAAATTTATTACACCCTTCTGAACATAGTCTCTGATGAAGTGATGTTTAATCTCTATATGTTTAGCCTTAGAGTGTAAAATTGGATTTTTGGATAAACATATAGCTGAAGTATTGTCACAGAAGATAGAAAGATTACTCTCATAGATTTGATAATCTTCTAGTTGACTCTTCATCCAGAGCATCTGAGTGGAACACCCAGCAGCAGCAATGTATTCTGCCTCTGTGGTTGATAGTGCAATTGTTGGTTGCTTCTTGCTGTACCATGAGATCAGATGACTTCCAAGAAACTGACAGCTTCCAGAAGTACTTTTGCGCTCAACTCTATCTCCAGCATAGTCAGCATCACAGAATCCAACTAGTGAATATTTGTCAGATCTTCTGTAACACAAACCAACATTAGCAGTACCTTTCAGATACCTTAGAATCCTCTTAACAGCAGTTAAGTGTGATTCTCTAGGATCTGATTGGAATCTAGCACATAAACAAACACTAAACAGAATGTCTGGTCTAGAAGCAGTCAAATAAAGAAGAGATCCTATCATACCTCTGTAGAGTTTCTGATCTACCTTCTTACTTACCTCTTCCTTACCTAGAGTGCTTGTAGGATGCATTGGAGTCTTTGCCATTTTGCTATCCAGCATGTTAAACTTCTTCAGAAGCTCTTTAACATACTTCGTCTGATGTATGTAGGTGCACTCTGGAGTCTGATTTACTTGGATTCCCAGAAAGAATTTCAGTTCTCCCATCATGCTCATCTCAAATTCTTCCTGCATACATTTAGCAAACTCCTTTCCAAGCATAATATTTGTTGATCCAAAAATAATATCATCTACATAAATTTGACAAATCAACAAATCTTTCTTAATGGTTTTACAAAATAGTGTGGTATCCACTTTTCCTCTGATGAAATCCTTCTTCAGAAGAAAATTACTCAACCTCTCATACCAAGCTCTGGGAGCTTGTTTTAGTCCATAAAGAGATTTTTTTAGTTTGTAAACATGATCTGGAAAATTTTCATTTTCAAAACCAGGAGGTTGGTGGACATACACTTCCTCTTCTATAATTCCATTAAGAAAAGCACTTTTAACATCCATCTGATAAAGAGTGATGTTATGTTGTGCAGCAAATGAAATAAGCAAGCGTATAGACTCTAACCTTGCAACAGGAGCATATGTTTCTGTGTAGTCTATGCCTTCTTGTTGACTGTAGCCTTGAGCAACCAGTCTTGCTTTGTTCCTTTCAACTTCTCCTTTTTCATTCAGTTTATTTCTGAAAACCCATTTTGTTCCAATAACATTGAAACCTTTAGGTCTTGGAACCAGATCCCAGACTTCATTCCTTGTGAATTGATTCAGCTCCTCTTGCATAGCTAAAATCCATTCATTATCTTCCAGAGCTTCATCAACAGATGAAGGTTCTATAATTGACACTAAGCCACAGAAGGAAGATTCAGAAGTTCTGAGAAATGCTCTTGTCCTTATTGGATCATCTTTCTTTCCAATTATCACATCCTCTGGATGAGAAGCTTTCATTCTGGAAGAAGATCCTCTGACTGTTGGTCTTTCAGAAATATGCAGATTGTCAAGTTGGGAAGTTAAAGGTGTAGCATCTGGATTTTCTTCAGAGTCTTTGTCTTTAGTCTTGTTTGCCTCTGAGCCTTCAGAGTCTGTGAGAATAACTTCTCTATCTGCAAAACTTTCAACTTGCTTTGGCTTTTCAGAGCCAAGCTTATCATCAAATCTAACATGAATAGATTCTTCCACAATCTGTGTTTCAGTATTGAATACTCTGTAGCCTTTAGAGCGTTCAGAATAACCAAGCATGAAACACTTCTGTGCTTTGGAATCAAACTTGTTTAGATGATCTTTAGTGTTAAGCATATAACAAATACATCCAAATGGATGAAAATAAGCAATGTTGGGCTTTCTGTTTCTCCACAATTCATAGGGAGTCTTTTCCAGAAGAGGTCTTACAGACACTCTGTTCTGAATATAACATGCTGTATTTATTGCTTCTGCCCAAAAATGTTTTGCCAGATTTGTCTCGTTGATCATGGTTCTGGCCATTTCTTGCAATGTTCTATTTTTCCTCTCTACAACTCCATTTTGTTGTGGAGTTCTAGGACAGGAGAAATCATGTGCAATTCCCTTTTCAGAAAAATATTTTTCAAAATATTTGTTTTCAAATTCGCCACCATGATCACTTCTGACTTTAATAATTTTGCATTCTTTTTCAGTCTGGACTTGATTGCAGAAGTCAATGAACACAGAATGAGACTCATCCTTGTGTTTTAGAAACTTTACCCATGTCCATCTGCTGTAGTCATCTACAATGACTAACCCATACTTCTTGCCTCTGATGGATGCAGTTTTCACTGGTCCAAACAGATCAATGTGAAGTAATTCCAATGGTCTAGAGGTGGAAACAACATTTTTTGGTTTAAAATGGGATTTTGAAAATTTACCCTTTTGACATGCGCCACACAGAGCATCTGAATTGAACTTCAGATTAGGGAGTCCTCTGACCAGATTGAGTTTATTAATCTGAGATATACGTCTCATATTAATATGTCCCAATCTTCTATGCCAGACCCATTGCTCATCATTCACAGATAAAAGGCATTTTACATTTTGAACTTTAAGTTCTGAAAGGTTAATTTTGTAAATGTTGTTTTTCCTCTTTCCACTGAATAAGGTTGAGCCATTCTTTTGACAAACAGCTTTGCAACATTTTTGATTAAAGATGATATCATAACCATTGTCACTTAATTGACTTATGGACAATAGATTATGTTTCAATCCTTCAACTAACAGAACATTAGAAATAGAGGGTAGGTTACCATTACCTATCGTACCAGAGCCAATGATCTTGCCCCTCTGGTTCCCTCCAAATTTCACGTCTCCTCCAGATCTAAGTTCCAGGCTTTGGAACATAGACCTTTCGCCCGTCATATGTCGTGAGCATCCAGAGTCCAGGTACCATGATTGGTGTCTGGATTTTGCTGCTAAGGATATCTGCAACAGGTATTATTTTGCTTTTAGGTACCCAGATCTTTTTGGGTCCTTTGGGGTTAGATGTTCTGCGGTTTTGCCTAAACTTCTGTTTTTCAACATAGTGTTTATTCTGGCTAACCCTTGGCTTAAACACATAAGTACTCTTTTCAGAGCTTGTATGTTTAATATCATTCAGATGACCAAACTTGAAATGAGAATACAGAGGAGTCTTCTTGATGAAGAGTTTATCAACAGACTTTGGATTGCTTCCAGAGGAGGATTCACATCCAATGCCTCTTCTGTTGTTCCCACTAACACCATAGATCATAGAAGCCATTTTGCTTCTGTCTATGCTTTTAGTGAGAAATCTTCTAAAACTGGAGTCATATTTTTCTAAAATATTTTCACTAGACTCTGTTTCAGTATCAGATTCTTGTTGAGTTGTTTCTAAATCATTTTTGAGTTTTAAATTTATTTCTTTCTGCTCAACAAGTTCTGTTCTCAGAAGATTAATCTCAGATTCAAGATTGCTTTTCAGCTTCTTGTATTTGAGTTTAATCTTGCTGTAGCTTTCCATCATGTCAGATAAACTTTCAACAAGTTCAGCTCTGGAGAGTTCAGAAAATACCTCTTCAGAGTCAGAGTCTGATTCTGACTCAGATTCAGATGATGACGTTCCTTCATCTTGATCATCTGTGTTGGCCATTAGCGCAACATTTGCACATTCTTCCTCAGATTCAGAAGATGATTCAGATTCATCTGAGTCATCCCATGTAGCCATCAAAACCTTTTTCTTTTTGTCAAACTTCCTTTTGGGTTTTTCCTTTTGAAGTTTGGGACATTCACTCTTGTAGTGTCCAGGTTCTTTACATTCAAAACAAGTGATCTCTTTCTTGCCAGATCTTCTGTGTCCAGAAGATTCTTTCTTTTGATCAGATCTTCTGAAGTTGTTGAACTTCTTCCCTTTGTGCTTCCAGAGTTTGTTGATCCTTCTGGACAGCATTGATAGTTCATCTTCTTCTTCAGAAGAAGATTCCTCAGAGCTTTCTTCATTAACCTGCAAGGCTTTAACAGATTTGTTAGATTTAAAAGCTAAGGATTTACCTTTATCTTTCTTCTGGGGTTCATCTTCCTCCAGCTCAATCTCATGACTTCTCAAAGAACTGATGAGTTCTTCTAATGAGATTTTGTTCAGATCCTTGGCCAGCTTCAATGCAGTCACCATAGGTCTCCATTTGGTAGGAAGACTTCTGATGATCTTCTTGACATGATCAGATGTTGAGTAGCCCTTGTCCAGAACTTTCAACCCAGCTGTTAGAATCTGAAATCTGGAAAACATAGTCTCAATGTTCTCAGATTCTTCCATTTTGAACGCTTCATACTTCTGTATCAGCGCCAGAGCCTTTGTTTCTTTCACCTGAGAATTTCCCTCATGAGTCATTTTGAGAGACTCAAACATATCATGAGCAGTTTCTCTGTTGGTAATTTTCTCATACTCTGTATGCGAGATTGCATTCAGAAGTATGGTTCTGGCTTTGTGATGATTCTTGAATTCTTTCTTCTGCTCCTCAGTCATTGATTTTCTATCAATCTTTTTGCCATCCTTAGTAGGATGTTCATACCCATCAATGACTAAATCCCAGAGATCAGCATCATACCCCAAGAAAAAACTTTCAAGTCTATCCTTCCAATAATCAAATTTTTCTCCATCAAACATTGGAGGTTTGGTGCTGATTCTGTCTCCTTCATATTTGTTGCTTGATGTAGGAATATCACCCATATTAGCAACCAAATAAATAACAGAGTATTTTTCTCACTGGATCTTTATCTGTCACGGTTAAGCGAATGCACACTCAGAACCGGAGCTCTGATACCAACTGAAGGTGAGAAAATACTTAGAAGGGGGGGGTTGAATAAGTATGACAGAAAATAATCAAAGATAAAAACACAAGTATTTTTATCCTGGTTCGTTGAACTCAACTACTCCAGTCCACCCTTTTCAAGAGTGATTTGCCTTTCTCAACAAGGACTTAATCCACTATTCAAATCAACTGATTACAAATAGCACACCTAAGAACAACTGTTCTTAGTCTTCTTAAGAGCTACTGATCTAACCTAGATCCTCTTAAGGAAAACTTTCTTTACAAATTAATGTAATACAATGAAAGAGTAAGAATTGCTTCTATGAAAGCTATAAACACAACTGTGTTATTTCTCTAAGTTTAGAACAATGTATGAACAGTGAAGAATATGAAAGCTTTTAGCGTGAGAGAGTTCTTGTCAATATTGTTGTAATTCAGCACTTGAAGAATGAGCTATGATGTCCTTTATATAGCCACTTGAATATTGGAGAGAATATTTTACCGTTAGAGAAAATATTTCCAATATCAAAATAGTACTGTCCTTTGTACTATTACAGCAGAGAGACGGCGCACAAATAGTGGGTGTAGCAATTGTCTGCTGAGCTGTGATTATACCATATAAGGAATGTACCAGAGGAATAATATTCTTGCAGAGAATTTTGTCTATCCCAATTAAGGAAAGATTTGCTGGCATATTCCAACGGATATATTAAAATATTCTTCTTCAAATAATTCAGATCAACAATCAATATCAGAGTCTTCAGTCTTCAGAACCTTCTGGAAACTTCAGAGCCTAATATGTTCTTCAGATGTTGATGAATCAGAGTCTGGTGCAGCTGTGTGCTTGAAGCGTAACATGCTCTTAGATCAGAGTCTTCACTCAGATCAGAGTCTTCTCTCATTCAGAGTCTCTTCACTCAGAGTCTTCTCTTATTCAGATTCTTGATAATACATGCAGCGTGTTGTATCTTCAGAATCTTGATAACTAAGCTCTTATACTTCAGATTCTTCTAATCTTCAGATGCTCTTGAGCCATTCAGAATTCATTGTTCACATCAAATTTGCTCTTTAAGATTAAAATCTTTTGTGTCTGTAGAAAACAGTTTAGAACAAATTTAGAGAGTATAATTCTTGTATACAAATTATCATTAATGTTATCATCAAAACATAGAGATATTACTAAGACACAATCTGTGCTCTTACACTTGAGTCTTTATCAGCATAAAGGCATTTCATTCATAAATGGGTCTCCTCCCTTGAAGGTCAACACCTCATCGTCGATCATCTCTTAAACCTTTTCTTGGAAAACCTTCCATTCTTCAATCGGATGGCCCATTACTCCATCATGAAACTCACAACTGGAATTTGGATTGTACCAAGAAGGGAGAGATTTCATGGCTCTAGTATTTCTAGGTGTCATCACAAAGTTTTGGGCAAAATAAGACCACAATTGATTGTGAGTCATTAGGATTGGATCAGACTGGTGAGTCTCCCCTTCTGGATTATTCGGAAGTCTCTGTTGATTCTGACGTTGATTCTAATAATGCAGATTCTGAACTTGTCGATTTTGATGTTGATCCTGAGGAGGCAACCTTTAAGAAAACTCTTTCTGAAAATGGTTTTCCAATTAAGATCCCGAAGGATAAAAAGATTTGATGTTTTTGTTTTTGAGTTTTTTAAGACAAGAAGTGGATTGAGTTATGGTTTGAAACTCATGTCGCACTAAAGACTATGACTCGAGAGCGGATGTGTTGCACCCTAATTTTGTCCTACCTTTACATGGTTTCTAGTGCCACTTTTTTTCGAATTAATAAAATGGCACAATTGGCAAGAGACCGTGTGTGAAGAGTTGTGAGTGTGAGAGGTCGAGAGTTCGAATCCCACCTTCTTCACTTTTTGTTTTTCTTTTATTTTTATTCTAGCTTTTTTATTTTCATAAAAAAAATAGTTTTTTTATTATTTAATTATTATTTTTGTATTTTATTCAAATTATTTTTTTAAAAATATTATTTTTTCACTTTTTTCCATATTATTCATAAAAACATCCAAAAATCATAAAGTTAAAAATATTAGAAAAGATTTTATTCTTTTTATAATATTTTTAATGTTTAGTAAATAAATAGGATTTTAAGTTTATTTTAATTTGTTTAAATTTTATTTAGTTTTGACTAATTCTTTAAGTTGGGCTTTAAAGTGGGCATTAGGTTAGAGTTAACCCTAATTTGTTACCTATATAAGCATGAGTTGCATTTGAGAAAAGGGGGAAGGAGACAAAAGGGAAAAAACGGCGGCCGTTCTCACGACTTATCAGAAGCGAAGAGATTTTTGAAAAACCTTCAAGGCTTCATCATCAAGATCAAAGATTCACCACCATCGTCCGATAGAAGCTTCAAATCCGGCCGTTATTCCGTAAGAAATTTATCAAAATTGATTTATGGTTTTGTTTTCATGGTTTATTCGATGTTTTTCCGAGTATCTCTGGCATGTTTTAAAATTCATTCGATGTTCTTCCGGATGTTCCTGAAATTTGTTTCTTTGACCCCGAGGTTATTCGATGGTTTTTCCGAGTATCTCTGGTGTTTGTTTCTCTCTGTATAATTTCCGATGATTCCTAAAGACCCCGCTCGATCTCTTCGTTTAAAGGAATGACCCGGAAATTCCAGCACTTGTCGTTTACCTGATCCTACCGCTGTGTGGATTCTGTGTTACTGTTCGTTCTAAAGTGACAATTGTCGCGCTATTCCACCAGTGCGTCGTATTCCCCAGTGTAGTTACGCGTCGCGTCTGTCCCTTATGTCGTCGTGTCGTCTGCATCCTTGCATTCATCATTCCATCATATGCATCATATTAGATTCATGGCATTGTTAGCATTATAGTTCGTGTTATTTTGTCCATATCATTGCATATCACTGCATCTAGGGGCCAAATTTTCGGTTATCTGTATTTAAATCCCTTTCACCGCGATTTCTCAAGTCTCCGCTGCTCAAATCATCCGGTGAAGCTATTTAAATAGGGACATCTGTTGCACCCCAAATTTGTCCTACCTTTACATGGTTTCTAGTGCCACTTTATTTCGAATGAATAAAATGGCACAATTGGCAAGAGACCGTGTGTGAGGAGTTGTGAGTGTGAGAGGTTGAGAGTTCAAATCCCACCTTCTTCACTTTTTGTTTTTCTTTTATTTTTATTCTAGCTTTTCTATTTTCATAAAAAAAATAGTTTTTTTATTATTTAATTATTATTTTCGTATTTTATTTAAATTATTTTTTTAAAAATATTATTTTTTCACTTTTTTTCCATATTATTCATAAAAACATCCAAAAATCATAAAATTAAAAATATTAGAAAAGATTTTATTCTTTTTATAATATTTTTAATGTTTAGTAAATAAATAGGGTTTTAAGTTTGTTTTAATTTGTTTAAATTTTATTTAGTTTTGACTAATTCTTTAAGTTGGGCTTTAAAGTGGGCATTAGGTTAGACTAATTTGTTACCTATATAAGCATGAGTTGCATTTGAGAAAAGGGGAAAGGAGACAAAAGGGAAAAAAAACGGCGGCCGTTCTCACGACTTATCAGAAGCGAAGAGATTTTTGAAAAACCTTCAAGGCTTCATCATCAAGATCAAAGATTCACCACCATCGTCCGATAGAAGCTTCGAATCCGGCCATTATTCCGTAAGAAATTTATCAAAATTGATTTATGGTTTTGTTTTCATGATTTTTTTTCAGGGACACATTCAGCGGGAGAGGAACCGCACATGCAACGCGAAAAAGATGAGAGAAGCTTTGGAAAAATGGAGCGAAAAGCTCTTTGGAGCTTTAATGGCCGCCGCGTGGGACAGAGAGAATGAAGAAGATGAAAAACCCCTTATAATAACAAATGATTCGTCCCCCTCCCCTTTCAATTCTGTTCCTTTTCTTTTTTTCTTTATTTTTATTAATTATTTATTATTTATTATTTTATTATTTTATTATTTTATTAGTTTATGATTTAATAATAGTAATAATTAATATAACATTTTCCTTAATTAATCTTTTTCCTTTAATAAATCTAAAATAAAAACTCTGTTTTTCATAAAAAAAACTTTATTTTTTCTCATAACAAAATAAAAACTCAGTTTTAGATAATAAAATAAGCTTTATTTTTTCTCATAATAAAATAAAAACTATGTTTTCATAATAAAAAATCTTTATTTTTTTCTCATAATAAAAATTTAAACTCTTTTTTTTATAATAAAATTTAAGACTCTATTTTTCACAAAAAGTTATGAACTCTTCTAAATTTAGATCTTAAAATAGCCATGAAATTAACACATTTGTTTTTAGTAAAAATTTGAAATCCATTATTCTCTTTTAAATAAAAATAAAAAAATAAGAAGTTCCTAACGTTCCCATCCTTTTTCTTTTTCGTCTAACACTCCTTAATTTGTTTGTTTCAGCTTATTATTACTTGATTTGTTCGTTTTTGTCCCATAGATGTAATTTACGCGAGGCCATGGTCGCGGTTTATTTTTTATTTTTCATTTTTTGGGGATTTGTAATTTACGCGAGTGATCGTCGCGATGCTTTCTTTATCGCTTTCATTATTTTCCGTACTTTATTTCTGTCGTATAATAGTTTGCTATATCTTGCATTATTTGCCGTTAGAATCCCTTCCGAAGAATTAGGTCTAGCCGTTTGACCGCCGAGTCAATAACCCTAACCTTTGACCATTTCAAAACCCTAATAGCCTAGGTGTCCCGCCGTAGACGAAAATACCCTTTACCCTAGCTTTAGGTCAAAGAGTCGCCGTACTCTGCTTTAGGGTTTCCCGCCGTGGAATCCCTAATTTCAACCCTAATTTTAATTCAACTTTTCAACATAGAAATAAGAGTTTCAAGACTCCACGTAAGCGTGTCCTTAAGATATGTTTACTCCCATTGAAACCTTGACCATAGTCAAGAAGTTTCGAACCTCCCTTTCGAGGAGAACTACAATTACTCTGATTCCATTCCCGTCAGGATATGTAGGCACAAGATGCGACGTCTTGCCGAGTAAACTTAGGAGTAACCCTTAGGTCTTTAGGTCACTCTATCCCTTAGCTCAATATATATTAAAGCAGATAATAAAATAAAAAAAGCATACAATAAACAAAAGGTTCCTGTAGAGTACTACAGAAGTTTAGGGTGCTAGTATCTTCCCTAAGCTTAACCAACCATTTACCTAGATCTCTCCCCGTATTGTCTTTATGATGCAAAATTAGGTTTTCCTCTTTTGACCTTTTCCTTCGGATAAATCAAAGAGCGGTTGTGAACTAAAGATGCGATTCAAATTAATTAATAATTTGATATCATATTCTAACCGCAACAGGATGCATCACATATCGCCCAAAGGGCATACACTAAACACTCTAGACAATTGAGAAGAGGCCCGCCCCAACTATCATTCCTCGAGTACTTAAGGCTCGTAGCTGTTAGATCCCAATTAGATTAGTTATTTGACTTCTTTTTAGTAATATTTTTAATCATTTTCATCTAACAGTATTTGATTTAGTGGTCAAATTTGTTTACTTTCATTTTGATGAGATCCAAGTTAATGGTGTGTGTAATGTTGTTGTTAGTGTGCAGGATTGACACTAATAAGAGAACCTTGGGATCAAGACAAAGCAGCTTGGAGAATGTTGCAAATCAAAGCATTCGCCTGGTGAAGCTCAGCGAGTGCCAGCGAATATTCGCCTGGCGAGTGTTGGCGAGCTGGAGCGAATAATTCAGAATTAACTCCCAGACTTAAATGATAGGAAGTTTGCCTGGCGAAGGTTCCAGCGAAGCTTCGCTACCTTTCGCCTGGCGAAGGTGCTGGCGAAGAAGTGGTAGCTTTCCTCATGCAGATTCCAGTAGCAAAACCACCCAAAGTTCGCCTGGCAAGTGAAGCCAGCGAATGTTCGCCTGGCGAGTGAATTGTTTGCCTGGCGAATACGCGATACCTCAGAGGGCGGTTTGCTAGCCAGAGGCACTTTGAAGTGCCGTGCAATTTTTGGTTCGCCTGGCGAAGGTAATGGTTCGCCTGGCGAATGTGCGTAGATAACACATCTTTTGTACTCTGTTTGTTGCTTTATAGGGCCCATACTTTGCACTTTGGATTATCTTCTTGTAACATTACAATAGAGCTCTAGAACCCTAAAAACATTAGTTCTTCTTCATTTTTGCTGATTTTGTGCAATCAAGGAGAAGTGGAATCACATCCTTCATCGATTCTTCGAAGTGGATGTTCTTCATCTTCTCCATTTTCTTCTACTCCAAGCTACCATGAAAATGAGTAGCTAAGTTCATCTTGTTGTCAAGGTTAGATGTAGGTAATCATCTAACTTTGTATGTGTATGGATGATCTTCATTTGTAAACTCTTGGATGATTAATATATGTTGAAAACCTTGTTTCATTTACAATCTTTTGTGTTGGTTAATGATTGAGAAATATTTTCCAACTCTTGACCTAGGTTTTCATCCTTTTCTTTTCTTGAGCTAGAGATAGTCTTGGATGGTTTTGTTCACTTAAAATGTTAAGCTTTAAAGTTGTCATTTTGATAGATTGTGTGAGAGATCAACAATGGATCAAAATGGTAAACATCACAATATGAGTTAGAGATAATCATATTGAGAGGATATTGTGAATGTGTTGATCATTAAAAAGAGTTTATGAAATGTTGATTGGAATTATGCATGCAAAGTGATTATCGAAACCTAACTTTGGCAATCTTTATTCAAACCGACAAACCCTAATTTTTACCGTTTTTTATAACTCTTTATGCAAGATACCGACTTTAAAACCAAACCCCTTTGATATTATAAAACTACGAATTTAACAACTATCGAACGGCGGAAAAATCTTATATTCCCTGTGGAGACGATAATACAAACCCGACACTTTACCACTGTTATACCCTTGTTTGTTAACCCGAACAAGCTACAACCCTTTAAGTCCTATGTGATCTTGAGCTTCCATAATTTTGTTGTGAATGTTTAGATATTGTATGAATTATATAGTATTGCATTATTCGTCATTTGAGTGAATCCTTGTCCCATGCTTGCATGCGTGTGTTTGCTTCAATCCTTTTTCGAAGTGGAGTGTTAGAATGACATGTCATGAGATTTACTTGTTGCTTGAAGCATTGTGTAAATTGTTCTTAGAATTTAGTTCTTGAACATTATCTATTGTGGAATTGTGTAATTGTTTGCCTTGTTGCACATGTCGTGTATTTGAGCCAAATATTTTCACTTAGATCGAATTGGTCTTGAGCAAATCCTCCTTTTTGTTTTGAGAGGCTTACTTTGCTTGAGGACATGCAAATAAGTAGTTGGGGAGAGTTGTTAGATCCCAATTAGATTAGTGGTCAAATAAGTAGTTGGGGAGAGTTGTAAACCATTTTCATCTAATAATATTTGATTTAGTGGTCAAATTTGTTTACTTTCATTTTGATGAGATCCAAGTGAATGGTGTGTGTAACGTTGCTGTTAGTGTGCAGGAGTGACACTAATAAGAGCACCTTGGGATCAAGACAAAGCAGCTTGGAGAATGTTGCAAATCAAGGCATTCGCTTGGCGAAGCTCAGCGAGTGCCAGCGAATATTCGCCTGGCGAGTGTTGGCGAGCTGGAGCGAATAATTCAGAATTAACTCCCAGACTTAAATGATAGGAAGTTCGCCTGGAGAAGGTTCCAGCGAAGCTTCGCTACCTTTTGCCTGGCGAAGGTGCTGGCGAAGAAGTGGTAGCTTTCCTCATGCAGATTCCAGTAGCAAAACCACCCAAAGTTCGCCTGGCAAGTGAAGCCAACGAATGTTCGCCTGGCGAGTGAATTGTTCGCCTGGCGAATACACGATACCTCAGAGGGCGGTTTGCTAGCCAGAGGCACTTTGAAGTGCCATGCAATTTTTGGTTCGCCTGGCGAAGGTAATGGTTCGCCTGGCGAATGTGCGGAGACAACACATCTTCTGTACTCTGTTTGTTGCTTTATAGGGCCCATACTTTGCACTTTGGATTATCTTCTTGTAACATTACAATAGAGCTCTAGAACCCTAAAAACATTAGTTCTTCTTCATTTTTGCTGATTTTGTGCAATCAAGGAGAAGTGGAATCACATCCTTCATCGATTCTTCGAAGTGGATGTTCTTCATCTTCTCCATTTTCTTCTACTCCAAGCTACCATGAAAATGAGTAGCTAAGTTCATCTTGTTGTCAAGGTTAGATGTAGGTAATTATCTAACTTTGTATGTGTATGGATGATCTTCATTTGTAAACTCTTGGATGATTAATATATGTTGAAAACCTTGTTTCATTTACAATCTTTTGTGTTGGTTAATGATTGAGAAATATTTTCCAACTCTTGACCTAGGTTTTCATCCTTTTCTTTTCTTGAGCTAGAGATAGTCTTGGATGGTTTTGTTCACTTAAAATGTTAAGCTTTAAAGTTGTCATTTTGATAGATTGTGTGAGAGATCAACAATGGATCAAAATGGTAAACATCACAATATGAGTTAGAGATAATCATATTGAGAGGATATTGTGAATGTGTTGATCATTAAAAAGAGTTTATGAAATGTTGATTGGAACTATGCATGCAAAGTGATTATCGAAACCTAACTTTGGCAATCTTTATTCAAACCGACAAAGCCTAATTTTTACCGTTGTTTATAACTCTTTATGCAAGATACCGACTTTAAAACCAAACCCCGTTGATATTATAAAACTACGAATATAACAACTGTCGAACGGCGGAAAAATCTTATATTCCCTGTGGAGACGATAATACAAACCCGACACTTTACCACTGTTATACCCTTGTTTGTTAACCCGACCAAGCTACAATCCTTTAAGTCCTATGTGATCTTGAGCTTCCATAATTTTGTTGTGAACATTTAGATATTGTATGAATTATATATTATTGCATTATTCGTCATTTGAGTGAATCCTTGTCCCACGCTTGCATGCGTGTTTTTGCTTCAATCCTTTTTTGAAGTGGAGTGTTAGAATGACATGTCATGAGATTTAGTTGTTGCTTGAAGCATTGTGTAAATTGTTCTTAGAATTTAGTTCTTGAACATTATCTATTGTGGAATTGTGTAATTGTTTGCCTTGTTGCACATGTCGTGTATTTGAGCCAAATATTTTCACTTAGATCGAATTGGTCTTGAGCAAATCCTCCTTTTTGTTTTGAGAGGCTTACTTTGCTTGAGGACATGCAAATAAGTAGTTGGGGAGAGTTGTTAGATCCCAATTAGATTAGTGGTCAAATAAGTAGTTGGGGAGAGTTGTAAATCATTTTCATATAATAATATTTGATTTACTGGTCAAATTTGTTTACTTTCATTTTGATGAGATCCAAGTGAATGGTGTATGTAATGTTGCTGTTAGTGTGCAGGATTGACACTAATAAGAGCACCTTGGGATCAAGACAAAGCAGCTTGGAGAATGTTGCAAATCAAGGCATTCGCTTGGCGAAGCTCAGCGAGTGCCAGCGAATATTCGCCTGGCGAGTGTTGGCGAGCTGGAGCGAATAATTCAGAATTAACTCCCAGACTTAAATGATAGGAAGTTCTCCTGGCGAAGGTTCCAGCGAAGCTTCGCTACCTTTCGCCTGGCGAAGGTGCTGGCGAAGAAGTGGTAGCTTTCCTCATGCAGATTCCAGTAGCAAAACCACCCAAAGTTCGCCTGGCAAGTGAAGCCAGCGAATGTTCGCCTGGCGAGTGAATTGTTCGCCTGGAGAATACGCGATACCTCAGAGGGTGGTTTGCTAGCCAGAGGCACTTTGAAGTGCCATGCAATTTTTGGTTCGCCTAGCGAAGGTAATGGTTCGCCTGGCGAATGTGCGGAGACAACACATCTTCTGTACTCTGTGTGTTGCTTTATAGGGCCTATACTTTGCACTTTGGATTATCTTCTTGTAACATTACAATAGAGCTCTAGAACCCTAAAAACATTAGTTCTTCTTCATTTTTGCTGATTTTGTGCAATCAAGGAGAAGTGGAATGACATCCTTCATCGATTCTTCGAAGTGGATGTTCTTCATCTTCTCCATTTTCTTCTACTCCAAGCTACCATGAAAATGAGTAGCTAAGTTCATCTTGTTGTCAAGGTTAGATGTAGGTAATCATCTAACTTTGTATGTGTATGGATGATCTTCATTTGTAAACTCTTGGATGATTAATAAATGTTGAAAACCTTGTTTCACTTACAATCTTTTGTGTTGGTTAATGATTGAGAAATATTTTCCAACTCTTGACCTAGGTTTTCATCCTTTTCTTTTCTTGAGCTAGAGATAGTCTTGGATGGTTTTGTTCACTTAAAATGTTAAGCTTTAAAGTTGTCATTTTGATAGATTGTGTGAGAGATCAACAATGGATCAAAATGGTAAACATCACAATATGAGTTAGAGATAATCATATTGAAAGGATATTGTGAATGTGTTGATCATTAAAAAGAGTTTATGAAATGTTGATTGGAATTATGCATGCAAAGTGATTATCGAAACCTAACTTTGGCAATCTTTATTCAAACCGACAAAGCCTAATTTTTACCGTTGTTTATAACTCTTTATGCAAGATACCGACTTTAAAACCAAACCCCGTTGATATTATAAAACTACGAATATAACAACTGTCGAACGGCGGAAAAATCTTATATTCCCTGTGGAGACGATAATACAAACCCGACACTTTACCACTGTTATACCCTTGTTTGTTAACCCGACCAAGCTACAACCCTTTAAGTCCTATGTGATCTTGAGCTTCCATAACTTTGTTGTGAACATTTAGATATTGTATGAATTATATATTATTGCATTATTCGTCATTTGAGTGAATCTTTGTCCCACGCTTGCATGCGTGTTTTTGCTTCAATCCTTTTTCGAAGTGGAGTGTTAGAATGACATGTCATGAGATTTAGTTGTTGCTTGAAGCATTGTGTAAATTGTTCTTAGAATTTAGTTCTTGAACATTATCTATTGTGGAATTGTGTAATTGTTTGCCTTGTTGCACATGTCGTGTATTTGAGCCAAATATTTTCACTTAGATTGAATTGGTCTTGAGCAAATCCTCCTTTTTGTTTTGAGAGGCTTACTTTGCTTGAGGACATGCAAATAAGTAGTTGGGGAGAGTTGTTAGATCCCAATTAGATTAGTGGTCAAATAAGTAGTTGGGGAGAGTTGTAAATCATTTTCATATAATAATATTTGATTTACTGGTCAAATTTGTTTACTTTCATTTTGATGAGATCCAAGGGAATGGTGTGTGTAACGTTGCTGTTAGTGTGCAGGATTGACACTAATAAGAGCACCTTGGGATCAAGACAAAGCAGCTTGGAGAATGTTGCAAATCAAGGCATTCGCTTGGCGAAGCTCAGCGAGTGCCAGCGAATATTCGCCTGGCGAGTGTTGGCGAGCTGGAGCGAATAATTCAGAATTAACTCCCAGACTTAAATGATAGGAAGTTCTCCTGGCGAAGGTTCCAGCGAAGCTTCGCTACCTTTCGCCTGGCGAAGGTGCTGGCGAAGAAGTGGTAGCTTTCCTCATGCAGATTCCAGTAGCAAAACCACCCAAAGTTCGCCTGGCAAGTGAAGCCAGCGAATGTTCGCCTGGCGAGTGAATTGTTCGCCTGAAGAATACGCGATACCTCAGAGGGCGGTTTGCTAGACAGAGGCACTTTGAAGTGCCATGCAATTTTTGGTTCGCCTGGCGAAGGTAATGGTTCGCCTGGCGAATGTGCGGAGACAACACATCTTCTGTACTCTGTGTGTTGCTTTATAGGGCCCATACTTTGCACTTTGGATTATCTTCTTGTAACATTACAATAGAGCTCTAGAACCCTAAAAACATTAGTTCTTCTTCATTTTTGCTGATTTTGTGCAATCAAGGAGAAGTGGAATGACATCCTTCATCGATTCTTCGAAGTGGATGTTCTTCATCTTCTCCATTTTCTTCTACTCCAAGCTACCATGAAAATGAGTAGCTAAGTTCATCTTGTTGTCAAGGTTAGATGTAGGTAATCATCTAACTTTGTATGTGTATGGATGATCTTCATTTGTAAACTCTTGGATGATTAATATATGTTGAAAACCTTGTTTCATTTACAATCTTTTGTGTTGGTTAATGATTGAGAAATATTTTCCAACTCTTGACCTAGGTTTTCATCCTTTTCTTTTCTTGAGCTAGAGATAGTCTTGGATGGTTTTGTTCACTTAAAATGTTAAGCTTTAAAGTTGTCATTTTGATAGATTGTGTGAGAGATCAGCAATGGATCAAAATGGTAAACATCACAATATGAGTTAGAGATAATCATATTGAGAGGATATTGTGAATGTGTTGATCATTAAAAAGAGTTTATGAAATGTTGATTGGAATTATGCATGCAAAGTGATTATTGAAACCTAACTTTGGCAATCTTTATTCAAACCGACAAACCCTAATTTTTACCGTTGTTTATAACTCTTTATGCAAGATACCGACTTTAAAACCAAACCCCTTTGATATTATAAAACTACGAATTTAACAACTGTCGAACGACGGAAAAATCTTATATTCCCTGTGGAGACGATAATACAAACCCGACACTTTACCACTGTTATAACAAAATGGCGTCGTTGTCGGGGAATATAAATTGATATTGCGAGCATCGCAATAGTTGCTGAATTTTTAGTTTTGAATCTTTTACTTGTGCTTGTTAATTTGTGTGGTTTAGTGTGCAGCTTCCGCTTCTGTTTATGCGAGGACAGATTCCCGAGGATCAACTCCTTTTCGATCCCGAAATTGAAAAGACCGCGAGAAGATTGAATAGCAAATCACGACGGAGGAGGCAACTTGCTAAACAAAGACAAGAACAAGGAGGAAGTTCTTCTACTACAACACCACCACACCATTTCACACCAATTATAGCAGCACCACCACCTCCACCACCAGTTTCTACTCCATGCACGAACAGTCCAAGACATACGGCTCAGTTTGCGCAGAATCTTCAAAATGGAAGGCAAGCTGAGATGAAAACAGGAATCCTAACTCTAGTCTATCAAAATCCTTTCACGGAATTAGACCATGAGGATCCGTTTACTCATCTTACAAAATTCTATGAGATTGCGGGCGCAACTGGAGCTACCGAGGCTGACGAAGAGTTGTTGTTTAGGAGACTATTCCCTCATTCCTTAATTGGGAAAGCGAAGGAGTGGTATCTTGACCAACCGACGACTATCATGACGGATTGGAATCTTTTAGAATAGAAGTTTCTTGAACGGTTCTTTCCACATAACCGGTTCATGGAGGCTAAAACTGCGATTGCGGTATTTTCTCAAGGAGCTAGTGAATCACTCAATGAAGCTTGGGAGCGTTACAAATCTATGTTAAGAAAATGCAAAGGACACGGTTTCGATGAGCTCACTCAAGTTCATATTTTCCGCAATGGACTCCTTTCAGTTCACAAGACCTTATTGGATGCTACAGCGGGAGGTTCTTTAATGTCAAAAAGTGCCGATGATGCTACCGCAATAATTGATAAGATGGCACTTAATGATCACCAAGGGAACCATAACCGAGGGGTAGCTCAAAGAAAGCCGGGTGTGCTTGAGTTAGGAACGAATGATGCAATTCTTGCCCAAAACAAGCTTATCTCACAACAAGTGGAACTTCTAACTCAACAAATCAAAGAGTTAAAGGAACCGTCAAAAGCTAAACAAATAGCTTGTTGCGAGCTTTGTAAGGGCGAACATGACACTGGATTTTGTCCGCCTCTCGGATTTGAAGAAGTTAACTACATGGCTAATCAACGAGATTACCAACAAAGGCAACCACAACAACAACCTTACCAACATCCTCATCAACAACAACAACAAAAAAATTATCAAGGAAACCAAGGGTACCAACCTAGAGGTAACTACCACAATAACCAAGGTTATGGGGGTGGTAACTCTAGCCGTCAAAATCCGTATATACCTCAACAACCACCGGTTGCAACTTCTAAGCTAGAAGATACATTGACGCAATTCATGCAAATGTCTATGGTAAATCAAAAAAGCAATGACGCGGCGATAAAAAATCTTGAGACTCAAGTTGGTCAACTCGCTAAGCAATTAGCGGAACAACAAGTCGGACCATCTTTCTCGGTAAACACGCAAACAAATCCGAAGGAACATTGTAAGGCGATTAAGACGAGAAGTGGGAAGGAGTTGGTTGACGAGAGTGAAAAAAGAGAGGTAGAGAAAAAAATTGATGAAAAACTTGATGGTGAAGTTGGTGAATGGAGTGAGGAGGAAGTAGAAAATAATGAAAAAAATGGTGAAGTTGAAAAAGAAAAAGTGGTAGAAGTTGAAAACAAAACAAATGGTGTAGTTGAAAATAATGAAAGTGAAAAAGTGAAGGTGGATGAAGTGAAGAAGAAAAGAGAAAGAAACACTAGAGCATCTAGAGGGAAGGAGGTAGTGAGCACTACTCCGGTTCAAAATTTACCTTATCCTCATGCTCCATCTAGGAGAGAAAATAAACGGTATTACGCCCGGTTCATGGACATTTTTAAACAATTGCAAATCAATATTCCGTTCGCCGAAGCTTTGGAACAAATGCCGAAGTATGCCAAATTCATGAAGGACATACTTACAAAGAAGCGGAGGTATACGGAGCCGGAAACAATAGTGCTTGATGCAAGTTGTAGTGCTATCATCCAACGTGCTCTACCAAGAAAGGAAGTTGACCCGGGGAGAGTTACATTGCCGGTTACCATTGGTGACGTTTATGTTGGAAAGGGATTAATCGATTTGGGGTCAAACATCAATCTTATCCCTTTGTCTATTGTGAAAAAGCTTGGTAACATTGAGATTAAAGCCATCCGAATGACATTACAATTAGCCGATAAGTCTACTACTCATCCTCATGGAGTAGCTCAAGATGTGTTGGTAAAAGTGGACAAGTTTTTCTTCCCGGTGGATTTTATTGTTATTGACATGGAGGATGATGATGATGCGCCTCTAATTCTTGGAAGACCTTTCATGAAAACCGCTCGGATGATGATTGATGTAGACGACGGTTTAATGAAGGTGAAAGTACAAAATGAAGAGGTCACTTTTGACCTTTTTGAAGCAATGAAGCACTCAAATGACAAGCGTGATAGTTTTCGGATTGATGTAATTGAAGAGGCCTCCTTTGAAGTTGCAAAACATGTTCATGACATAACCCCCATAGAGCTAGCCCTTAATGACTCCTTCGAAGTTTTCACTTTAGAGGAAGAAGAAGCTCTTGATGAATGTTTAAGAGAACTCGATAGTCTCATGGAGTTGCAACCATGGGAAGTAGAGGAAGAAGTCTTGAAAAAGGAAGTCACGGATGAAAAGCCAATAATTGAATTGAAGGAGTTACCAAACAATTTGAAGTATGCATTTCTAGATGAAACCGAAGAGAAGCCGGTTATCATTAGCAACCTCTTGTCAAAGAATGAAGAATCCCTTTTAATTGATGTGTTAAAAAATAACAAAGCAGCGATGGGGTGGACTCTTTCCGATCTTAAGGGAATTAGTCCTTCTTATTGTATGCACAAAATTTTAATGGAGGAGGATTTCAAGCCAGTGGCTCAACCGCAACGCCGCTTGAATCCTACAATGAAAGAGGTTGTTAGGAAAGAAGTTGTAAAGCTTTTGGATGCGGGGATGATCTACCCTATCTCGGATAGCCCTTGGGTGAGTCCGGTGCATGTGGTTCCTAAGAAGGGGGGCATTACCGTTATTCGCAATGAGAAATATGAGTTGATCCCTACAAAGGTAACAACGGGGTGGAGGATGTGCATAGACTATAGGCGGTTAAACACCGCAACTCGGAAAGACCACTTCCCAGTTCCGTTCATGGACCAAATGTTAGAGAGACTCTTGGGACAAGAATTCTATTGTTTTCTTGATGGCTATTCCGGGTACAACCAAATTGCGGTTGACCCGGCCGATCACGAGAACACGGCTTTCACGTGTCCATTTGGAATCTTTGCTTACCGCAAAATGCCCTTTGGGTTGTGTAATGCGCCGACAACTTTCCAAAGATGCATGCAAGCCATTTTTGCCGATCTTATAGAGAAGACGATGGAGGTTTTTATGGATGACTTTTCGGTGTTTGGGGGATCCTTCGGTTTATGTTTGGAAAATTTGAAAATTGTGCTTGAAAGGTGTGTGAAGACCAATTTGGTGCTAAATTGGGAGAAATGCCACTTTATGGTTACAGAGGGGATTGTTCTCGGCCATAAGGTCTCGTCAAAAGGACTCGAAGTGGATCGTGCTAAGTTAGATGTGATAGAGAAGTTGCCTCCTCCGGCTAACTTGAAGGGAATCAGAAGCTTTCTGGGGCATGCCGGCTTCTACCGGCGATTCATCAAAGACTTCTCAAAGGTGGCTAGACCTTTGAGTAATTTGCTTGCCAAAGACCAGGTATTTCTCCTAACTGATGAATGTTTAAAAGCTTTTGAGATTTTGAAAGAGAAATTGGTCACCGCTCCAATCATAGTTGCTCCGAATTGGAACTTAAATTTTGAATTAATGTGTGATGCTAGCGACTATGCTATTGGAGCGGTGCTAGGCCAATGGAAAGACAAAAAATTTCATACCATACACTATGCTAGCAAAGTGCTTAATGAGGCCCAAGTAAATTATGCCACTACAGAAAAAAAATTGCTAGCAATAGTGTATGCTCTTGAGAAATTTCGGTCATATCTCATTGGCTCAAAAGTTATTGTTTACACCGACCATGTGGCGATAAAATATCTGCTAACCAAGCCGGATTCTAAGAAAAGGCTTATCCGGTGGATCCTTTTGTTGCAAGAATTTGATGTAGAAATTAAAGACAAAAAAGGATCCGAAAATGTGGTAGCAGATCATTTGTCTCGTCTTGTCAATGATGAGGTGACTACCTTAGAAAAGGACATCCGAGAAGAGTTTCCTGATGAAAAACTCTTTAAAGTGCAAGTGAGACCGTGGTTTGCGGATTTTGCAAACCACAAGGCGAGTGGTTTTGTGCCGCTCGACTTAACTCCTAATCAAAAGAGGAAATTCCTCTGGGATGCCAAGTACTATGTGTGGGATGACCCTTATTTGTTTAAGCTGGGAGGTGATAATTTGTTGAGAAGGTGTGTTACGGGTGATGAGGCCCAAAGCATTCTATGGCACTGTCACAACTCGCCTTATGGCGGTCATTTTAACGGGGCTAGAACGGCGAATAAAGTCCTTCAATCGGGATTTTAATGGCCTTCTATTTTTAAAGACGCAAATGCCCATGCTCAAAATTGTGACAGTTGTCAAAGGATTGGTGGGATAGGAAAAAGAGACGAAATGCCTCTTCAAAATATTCAAGAGGTAGAATTGTTTGATTGTTGGGGCATCGACTTTGTCGAACCATTCCCACCGTCTTTCGAAAACGAATACTTATTGGTAGCAGTTGACTATGTGTCGAAGTGGGTTGAGGCGATTGCCTCACCAAGAGCGGATTCTAAAACGGTAATAAGCTTTTTAAAAAGAAATATTTTTTCCCGTTTTGGAACCCCTCGAGTGTTGATAAGTGACGGAGGGTCACACTTTTGCAATGCACAGTTAGAAAAAGTCTTACAATATTACGGTGTAACGCATAAGGTGACAACTCCGTATCACCCGCAGACAAATGGTCAAGCTGAGGTCTCGAATAGAGAGATCAAAAGAATTTTGGAAAAAACCGTGTCTAACTCTAGGAAGGATTGGTCACAAAAATTGGATGAAGCTCTGTGGGCGTATCGCACGGCCTATAAAGCTCCAATTGGGCTAACTCCATTCCAATTGGTTTTTGGTAAAACTTGCCATTTACCGGTTGAAATGGAGCACAAGGCCTTATGGGCTTTAAAATTTTTAAATTTTGACCAAGAGTTGGCCGGTGATAAGAGGAAGGTGCAACTTCTTGAGTTGGAAGAGATGTGCAATGCCGCATACCACTCAAGTTGGTTGTACAAGGAGAAAGTGAAGGAGTACCACGACAAAAAGCTCCGCAAGAAAGAATTTGCATCCGGGCAGCTTGTGCTGTTGTTTAATTCCAGGTTGAGGCTCTTCCCTGGCAAATTAAAATCTAAGTGGTCCGGACCGTTCCGAGTCAAAGAAGTGAAAACTTTCGGAGCAGTGGTAATTGAGGATTTGGAAAAGAAAGACAGTTGGACTGTAAATGGTCAGCGCTTAAAGATTTATCTCGGTGGTCATATGGACCGAGAAAGCTGTGCGTTTCTTCTTGATGTTCCAGTGTGAGCATCATGGACCGTCGAGCTTATCCGACGTTAAACAAGCGCTTGTTGATAGGCACCTCAACATTGTAAGTATTTACACGTTTTTATGTCATTTTGTGCATTTTTGAGAAAGCATTGGAAGTGGACTCGTGATGTGAGCAATGCAGCAGATTCTAAAAACCTGTCATGTTCGCTAGCATTCGCCTGGCGAATGGAGGCGAGTGTTCGCTTGGAGAGCCTCAGCGAGCATTCACTGGATTTCGCCTGGAGAATATGCGACATCAGTTAAAAAAATAAAGGCATTTGAGATGGGCCATCTGGGCCCATGAACCGTTTCTTCTTTTTCTCTCATCAGAAACCCTAACAGCCTCCCTCTGCCTTTTGTCTTTGTTTCACACTCACAATTCCCTTCCAATTTTCTCTCTTAATTTCTTGCTGCGAATTTCTCCAGTTCAATCCTCAAGGTATTTCTCTTGTTTATTTTTCTTCTAGTATGCATTGTTATTATTGATGTCTTCTACTTCTATGATTTCACTTCTGTGCAATTTGGTTTGTGGATCCAAGTATGATTAGGTTCAGAACTTCTGCAATGGTGATTAGGTTAAGAACACCCCTCTTGTTTTTCAGTGTAAATTAATGATTGCATGTCAAAATTGGATCTAGTAATGAGAATGGGGGGAAGAACGCCATTGGGTAGCACCTAACACAGTTGCAGAAGTTCTGTTTTTGTGCATTTTCGCACCTTCGCTGGCATTCGCCAGGCGAAAGGTAGCCAGCATTCGCCAGGATTCGCCCGGCGAACCTAGGCGAATGCTGCAGAATTGCTTTTCTTTTCTTGCTTTGCTGTGCTGTAGTTCCGTCTAACCTGTTTGGTGTTGTTCTTGTGTTTGTTTGTGTTTGTGTTTGCAGAATGGGACCAAGAATGATTAACCCTCACAAGAGGAAGGCAACTACCTCTAGGACAGTACCAATCCGTTTTGACCAGGACCGCTTTCGAGGCGCTATTCACCATGCTCGCTATGAAGCCCTTGAGAGGCGGAACATTGTGCCCGAGAAAAGGTTCAATCTGAGTGACACAGGAGACTACCACACTATTGATGCTCTCTTTGTGGCAAAAAGGTGGGACCGTCTGATGACTCCACTTGACGGCTACAACGCTGAAATAGTGCGGGAATTTTATGCGAACGCCCTCCCCGACGACGGCGAAGTGTTCAATTGGACCTCAATGGTCCGAGGAGTTATGGTACGGTTTGATAGGAGGTCCATTAATCATGTTTTGGGTAATCCTCTCTCTTTGACAGGGAGCCAAATTGACGACTACCACCGGGATCTGAATAAGCATCGTGATCAGGATGCTATGACCAGAGATTTATGTTTGGAAGGCCGCGATGCAGTGCAGAATTCTTCTGGGGTAGTGATTCGGTACCTCTGCGCTGACATGAAACCCTTGGTACAACTAATCCTGTTATTTGTGCTGACAAATGTTGTACCCAGGTCCCACCACAGCTCTGTACCCTTGTCGATTGCACATCTGATCCACTCCATACTGCTGAATGTCCATATAGACATTGCCCGCATCATTGCAGATGAGATGCGTGCTATTGTACTCAGTGGACGTGGCGGGATAGCGGCTCGCAAAAATGCCCCGCTGACCTTTCCTTGCCTTATTATGTCTCTCTGTGCTCGTGCTAGGGTTGATATTCCTCAGAGACGATAGGTCACTATCCCGGCTACGATAGACGACAGGTATGTGGAGAAATTTTGTAGAGCTAAGCCTGCAGTTGGTGGGACTTCTGGTGCAGGTACTGCTGTCGGCGGGCGTGGTCGTGGTTCTTCTAGTTCTGGTCAAGCTCCTCCTGTTTTTGACCCCTTTCAGCAGCAAATTTGTGAATATAACTGAGATTGGATGGCTGCTCAGCAGCGAGCTACTTGTGATCTCTATGACTCGATGCAGCTGTTGCAGCTGCAAATTCGTGATCCTGCTGGGAGCCACCCGATGATGACAAGGGAGCAATTCCTTGAGCATGCTGCATGGCCTATGGACAGGCCCAGTTTCAGTAGGGGGGATGATGATGCTGCTGATGATGATGATGATGATGATGTTGATGATGATGATAACGGTGAAGATGATGATGACTTGTCTGAGGAGGAGTGATTTCTTGTTTGTTCTATTGTTCGCTTTGTGCTACAAAGTGAAGTTTTTCTTTTATCTTGTAGTTCATTTGGTTATTTTGCGATGTACTTTGGATTGGTTTGAAGTTTTTGTACTTGTACCTTTCATGGTACTTTTGACATTTTCGGTGCTAGTCACCATTTTATAATTCAGCATTTTTATTTATTTGTTTGAGTTTTTAATTATTTATTTTTGGTTTAAAGTTTTATTCAAGGGTGGTTGTAAATATGTTAACACCCTATTGTCGATGTTTAGTTTTTGTTGTAGTTGTGCAAGTGTTCTTTCAAGTGGGATGGCGATGATATTATCGTTATCACAAAATTGTTTGACAAGGTACTTAGTTACCTTTTTCTAGAATTTAAAATGTTGTAGAACTTGTTATGCTAGGAACAATTTTTGTACCTTTGTTTCTTCTGCAACTCTTTTGATTGATATGTCATTTAGGTCCTATACCACAAATGTAAGAATCCTCCTGTTATGTGTACATATGCTTTGGATGGATGATGAATTTTGTGTATGCGTGTAATTCATGTTTTGTCTTTTGTTTCTTATAATTTTGTGGAAGTTCTAGAGAAGATTAAGGCACTTGTTTCTTTTGAGCACAACCATTTCCAAATACAAATATACCCGTGAGCAGAGAGTATTCGTAACCCATTTTTGAGCCTAAACAGTTGAATCCTTGCCTAAAATAAAGCGAGAGTTCAAAAATCTTGTTTTTGAAACCTTGGAAATTTTGATTAATGGTTCTTTTGCCGTAAAAAGTAAGAGCATTCACTTAGGGGACGAGAAGAGACAAGTTGGGGAGAACAAATTTGTAAAGTGGTAATTTGTCACAACTCTTGAAAAGCTAAGTATGCATTGAAAAGAAAATATGAAAAAGAGAAACACTCGTTTTTGTGAATATGGTGTAGAAAAAAAAAATGAAAACAAATGCTTGCTTGGTAGAAAAATATTGAAAAACAAAGTGAGTTGTGAAACATGAGCTTTGAAGGGTTCAAATGAGGAACTTGTGAAACAAAGTTGAAGATGTGTAAATAGTTGTATAGTGAATGTCTCTTGTGCATCGGAAATTTCGTTTCAATGGCTTTAGATATATTCCTTGTTTGTTAACCCGACCAAGCTACAACCCTTTAAATCCTATGTGATCTTGAGCTTCCATAATTTTGTTGTGAACATTTAGATATTGTATGAATTATATAGTATTGCATTATTCGTCATTTGAGTGAATCCTTGTCCCACGCTTACATGCGTGTTTTTGCTTCAATCCTTTCTCGAAGTGGAGTGTTAGAATGACATGTCATGAGATTTAGTTGTTGCTTGAAGCATTGTGTAAATTGTTCTTAGAATTTAGTTCTTGAACATTATCTATTGTGGAATTGTATAATTGTTTGCCTTGTTGCACATGTCGTGTATTTGAGCCGAATATTTTCACTTGGATTGAATTGGTCTTGAGCAAATCCTCCTTTTTGTTTTGAGAGGCTTACTTTGCTTGAGGACATGCAAATAAGTAGTTGGGGAGAGTTGTTAGATCCCAATTAGATTAGTTATTTGACTTCTTTTTAGTAATATTTTTAATCATTTTCATCTAACAGTATTTGATTTAGTGGTCAAATTTGTTTACTTTCATTTTGATGAGATCCAAGTTAATGGTGTGTGTAATGTTGCTGTTAGTGTGAAGGATTGACACTAATAAGAGCACCTTGGGATCAAGACAAAGCAGCTTGGAGAATGTTGCAAATCAAAGCATTCGCCTGGTGAAGCTCAGCGAGTGCCAGCGAATATTCGCCTGGCGAGTGTTGGCGAGCTGGAGCGAATAATTCAGAATTAACTCCCAGACTTAAATGATAGGAAGTTTGCCTGGCGAAGGTTCCAGCGAAGCTTCGCTACCTTTCGCCTGGCGAAGGTGCTGGCGAAGAAGTGGTAGCTTTCCTCATGCAGATTCCAGTAGCAAAACCACCCAAAGTTCGCCTGGCAAGTGAAGCCAGCGAATGTTCGCCTGGCGAGTGAATTGTTTGCCTGGCGAATACGCGATACCTCAGAGGGCGGTTTGCTAGCCAGAGGCACTTTGAAGTGCCGTGCAATTTTTGGTTCGCCTGGCGAAGGTAATGGTTCGCCTGGCGAATGTGCGTAGATAACACATCTTTTGTACTCTCTTTGTTGCTTTATAGGGCCCATACTTTGCACTTTGGATTATCTTCTTGTAACATTACAATAGAGCTCTAGAACCCTAAAAACATTAGTTCTTCTTCATTTTTGCTGATTTTGTGCAATCAAGGAGAAGTGGAATCACATCCTTCATCGATTCTTCGAAGTGGATGTTCTTCATCTTCTCCATTTTCTTCTACTCCAAGCTACCATGAAAATGAGTAGCTAAGTTCATCTTGTTGTCAAGGTTAGATGTAGGTAATCATCTAACTTTGTATGTGTATGGATGATCTTCATTTGTAAACTCTTGGATGATTAATATATGTTGAAAACCCTGTTTCATTTACAATCTTTTATGTTGGTTAATGATTGAGAAATATTTTCCAACTCTTGACCTAGGTTTTCATCCTTTTCTTTTCTTGAGCTAGAGATAGTCTTGGATGGTTTTGTTCACTTAAAATGTTAAGCTTTAAAGTTGTCATTTTTATAGATTGTGTGAGAGATCAACAATGGATCAAAATGGTAAACATCACAATATGAGTTAGAGATAATCATATTGAGAGGATATTGTGAATATGTTGATCATTAAAAAGAGTTTATGAAATGTTGATTGGAATTATGCATGCAAAGTGATTATCGAAACCTAACTTTGGCAATATTTATTCAAAACGACAAACCCTAATTTTTACCGTTGTTTATAACTCTTTATGTAAGATACCGACTTTAAAACCAAACCCCTTTGATATTATAAAACTATGAATTTAACAACTGTCGAACGACGGAAAAATCTTATATTCTCTGTGGATACGATAATACAAACCCGACACTTTACCACTGTTATAACAGTAGCGTACGACACAAATCTTTATTTATTAAGTGTTTTGAATTATTTAGGAGATGAGAAGAGAAAGACTCGAACTAAGGGGAAACTGGACCCTAAAGTTATCATGCATAATGCTCCTAAAGTTGGGGTGAAAGGGAATGAAATTATCCTAATATTGTCAAGAAAAGGATTGAACACCTAATGTCTCTCCTACTCCCATCCTAAATGGAGGGACTAGGAATCCTAGGAGGATCATGACACAAGGCCAAGTAAACACTAAATAACTCAATCACAGATGAAATTGTAAGAGCAAGATTTGTCTCTACAGGATTATCTCTATGTTTTGATGATAACAATTGAGTATTTGTGAAAGAACCATTTTATGGTTTAATGTTTGTTATGTGCAGGTCATATTAAATTAAATATATTAGACCAAACAAACAAAAGCAACGTGTGCAACTAGTAATATATGGAATTACTATGTGTAACGTCATGAAGCGCTTGGGAGAAGCTAGTTTGCTTATGTATCTGATCACCATCAGTAAGGAACCAAGGATACTGTATATTGCAGTTGCAATGCTCCTGTGGTTTATGATCTGAAGAAGTGCATCTGATCTAAAAGCAAATGAAGCTCAGTAAAGAAGCAAGTTTGTTTCTGCATCTGATCATGTTCAATAAAGAATCGAGGATGCTGGATATTGCAGTTGCAATGCATCTGTGGATTCTGATCTGAGTTGTGCATCTGATCTGGAAGCTAACGAGCGTCTTTGAAGAGTGAGCCCTCTAAAGAACTGAAGTGCTGAAGAATCTGATAACTTGAAGTTCTGAAGGCTGAAGGCTCTGAAGACCAAGTGCATCAAGACTCTGAAGACTGGTTCTGAAGGTCAAGACTCTCAAGACTCTGAAGACTGGTTCTGAAGGTCAAGTCTCTCAAGACTCTGAAGATTCTGAAGACATGTTCTGAAGGACAAAACTCTGAAGACTCTGAAGACATGTTCTGAAGGTCAAGACTCTGAAGACTCTGAAGACATGTTCTGAAGGTCAAGACTCTGAAGATATAATCATCTGAAGAAGTTTGTGCTGAAGACTCTGATGACTTGAAGTTCTGAAGGCTGAAGGCTCTGAAGACCAAGTGCAAAAGACTCTGAAGACCAGACTCTGAAGAAGAAAGATTATGAAGCTTCACCTGACAAGACGTGTTCAATCAGATGAGCTGTTGCCATCAACTCTGATGAACAAAGTTCTGAAGTCAGAATCTGATGTTTACTGCGCTATCAATTCCAAAGTAGTTTATGAACTACTCATCTGTAACATCATCAGAAGAACCAAGCCAGAAGCAAATTTGTCCAAGCTGTTAAATGGAATATTACCGTTGCAAGAAAAAGACAAGAAAGTGATGTCATCCAACACGTGCTTATCTATCCGTTGAGATATGACCGTTGGAGTTTGAATGAACATCTTTATCCTCTCAACGTCATTCTTGGAAGCACTATAAAAAGAAGAATCATTTGATTATTAAGTGGTTGCTGGGTTGCTAAGTCAAGCAACGCTGTTGCTGTTAAGCTGCACTATAAATGAATAACATTTGAATCATTCAAATGTTAGCATGCTTGTAAGCATGAAGCGTAGAAAAGAAAGAAAGAAGAAAAGCTTAAAATGAAAAGAAGCCTTAGTGCTCACACACAGAAAAGCTTTTAAGCAATATGGAAACTGTACTCAATAATCTCTTAGAGATTTATTATTAGATTAGTTTCTATATTAGAAAGCAAGGAGTTGTTGCTCAATACTTGCTAGGAACTTAATTAGGAGTAATCTGCTTATTTGAGAAGCACTTATGTAATCTCCGGCAACACAAATTCTTTTTAGAATTAAGTGGTTCCTCAAGTGATCTTGTTAAGATCAGTATACTTGAGATGACAAGTGACAGTAGTCATTTGTGGAAATCCTAATAGGAGATCTTTAGTGATCGGATTCTATTAAGGTGTCAATGAACGTTATATCCTTAGGGATCCCTGAACGTGTCATTGTCAAGTTGTTAGTCACTTGCAGTTAGCTTGTGCATCTGTAATCAGTTCGGTTATAGTGGATTAAGTCCTTGCAGTGAGTAAGGCGAAATCACCTTGGAAGGGTGGACTGGATTAGCTTGAGAGTTGCTCAAGTGAACCAGGATATATCTTGTGTTCTTTACTTGTTTAGTTTATTATTTATGCTTCCGCATTGCTACATCTAGAAACAACACAGAAGAAGATGGCAAAAGTTTTTAAGTAACCAAATACCCAATTCAAACCCCCCCTTTCTTGTGTATTTTTCACACCTTCAATTGGTATCAGAGCTCCGGTTCTGTTATTGATGGATATCAAACACCTAACAGTGTCAGATAAAGATCCATAGGCTGTGTGAAGAAATACTTTTGGGGATATTTCACCGTTCTTACAATTTCAGTCTCATATCAGTTTTTGAGGATAATGAGTACTAAAATTGTAATCTATTGAGCTACCTTTAGCAAGTCACTGATTCTATGAAGTTTGAAATTTGAAGTGTTGAAGCCTTCAACAGCAAATCTCCTCCAGAAGATTCTGAAAGAAGAATGAAGAATCAGTTGACAGGATAGATTCATCAGATAAGAAGATATATCTGTTGAATGCTGATCTGAAAATACGTTTGGATTTACAATGTATTTGCTCAAAGTCCAAATCTTCAGCAAGCAAGAAATCTTGATTGCTAAAGATTAATTCTTGTGAGTCTGAGATGTTTTCAAGAAACGGATTAGTCCACACTTGACTTTCTCATGAAAACTCATTGGAATTTATCTTAAGTAAGAAAAGATATTATTGCTGGATAATGGAATTTATTCATCAGAACGCCAGAATGAAGTCTACAGAAAAAGGTAAGTTCAGAAAAATATTCAAATCTGGAAGAAATGTTTCTTCAGATTCAAAGCATTTGAAAGTTGCTCTCCTTGAAGAGCTTCAAAGAATTCTGCAGAGGTTTCTAGAAAGGCAGTGTTTCTAACTCATCTGGATTATGATGATATGATGAATTCAGAAGATCTGATTTGAAGCAGCATGGACAATTAAGTTCTGTTAACTTGAGATGTTATCTCAGTTGAACAAACAGAAATTGGTCAGATGTAATCGGGCATTATTTTTCAGAAATTCATAATGAATGTTTTGAGAAATAAAGATATGAGGAAAGATACAATGACAGTAGTCATTCTGTCAAATGTAAAAAGGATTTAAGTTTCTGGGGTTATTCAATTTGAATAAGTCAGTAAACATTCTTTTTCAAGAGCAGATGTTATGTCAACTCTGATAATCTAACTCCTTACATGTTAGCTCAGCATTGTAAGAGCAAAATTGTCAGTCAGACTGTGTCTTTTGATGCATCTAAGTTTGATGATAACTGTATCTAGATTGGATCTGTATTTGTTTCAAGCAGAAAAATTCAGAAGATGAAGCCTGATGGAAGCTAGATGCTCTCTACACATGAAAATCAGATTATCTGTGCTCTGAGGATGTCTCTCAAGAATCAAATGGATGTTGTTGTGTTGATGAAGATGTTGCAGAATGCTAACAAAGGAATTGAGATCTGTTCAAGAAGAGTTATTCAGAATATTCTACTTTAGTTGCTGTTACTGGTTTATCTCACAAGATGTTGGAGAATTAGAAGCAGAATGTGTTCCAGCTGAAGAATCAGAAGCTACTCCAGATGCTATTCAATTAGCTGCTTCTGAAGAATCTACTCTGAGAAGTTTCCCCCCAGAATCAAATCTTCTTTTCCAAAAGAGACGTTCATTGGAAAGAAGGATGATTCCAGAAGAACAAGATTCTTTCTTCTCAAAGATTGTCAGCAAGAAACTCTTGACTATACAGAAGACATATGCTTTTGTGACAAGGTTAGAATTCATATTCTTTTCAATCTCGTTCGTTGATTAGTATAACATCAATATAAATCAGATGAATATTAAAAATACTTTTAAATGGTTTTATTGAAGAAGAAGTATATGTTCATCAACTTCCCAGTTTTCTTTTTGAAAATTATTTTGTCAAAAGTAAAGTTGTTACTACTCTTCTTCTTAAAGACTATTAAGAAAGATATTTTAAATCTGTCAGATTTATTTACATTGATAATACTTCTATTTAGAACCATATACTTCACTTGGAAAGGAGTTTGCTGAGTGTATGCAGGCAGTAGCTAAAACTAGCATTCTAGAAGAGGCTAGTGAAGTCAGATCAGTAGCTGTACAGAAGGTTCTGTAACACTGATTTTGTAGAGGCTCTGTCAATCAAGACATCTCTCCTTCAATTGTTGGTGACTCTGAAGCAAAGCTATAGAAGATAGTTCAAAGCATCATAAGCAAAGCAACTGAGGCAGGATACTGAAGACACTTAAGTTGGTATCAGTATAGACTCAGAAGAAAAGCTACAGAGGCAAAATTACAGAAGAATCTGATGAAGCAACGCTAACAGGAGATTCTGAAAGTTTGTTGAGAAGCAACTCTATAAAAGACTCTGAGCAGTTGGTTGATATGTCAGCAACATAGCTCACTTCTGGATAATAAGGACACCTGAAGAATGAAGATCTGGTTTGATCTGAAGCATACCTCTGGATGAACGGTTGGTTGAATCATTCTCTAGAGCTAAGCTGCATAGATCTGAAGCAGAGGATCTAATGCAAGGAATCATTTCCATAGTTGTTCACTTAATAGATGCTGATCAAGATAAGTTGGGTTGCAACTTCACTGTCAGAAAAGTCTACTTTGGATATCATAAAGTTGGTATCAGACTCTTATCAGTCTCCAACCTTCTGAAGAAGCACTTCTGGGTTTGATGTTATTAATTGAGCTAACATCTGTTGATGAAGCGCTTCTGGGCAAAGGCTGATTGTTGATAATCAGAAGAACTTACTAACATAACAGAAATAGTTATGGTTAGAAAGTCTGATGTAGAGAATCTCTTCAGAATATTAAGCAGAAGCTTTGAAGATTTCTGAAGCTAATTCAGAAAGGAAAGATTGTCTCAATTGGTATAAGGTATTATCTAATGAAGCACTGATGCTAAGATTCAAGTTTTGATAACAAGCTTGGAATCAGAAATCAAAGGTGGAGAAACCTAAGGTGATTTAGCAGAAGATCCTACTCCTTCTATTGGTACTCAGAAGTTCTCACACCTTCAGTTGGTACGAGAATTCTAGAAGAAGAAGTCACCCTCAGATACTGATTGATAAGAACAAGATTGTCATTCAAATCAGTTCAAGAAATTCATCTTGGTTTGATGATAATTTATGATGATCAACCACGTCTGTCCAAAGGATAAATTCTTGGTGCAAGAAGATATAGCTTTCATCTGGAAACAAGTCATCTTGAAGATAAAGAAGCATGATCATCGGCATCCAAAGATGGATGATCAGAAGATGAAGACCAAAGGAGGAATCAGATAAAGAATGTAGCAGATAGAAGGATAATCTGTTAGATAGTAGCCATCTAAGACTCTCATGTTTTTAACGTACACTCTGAGAAAGAAAGAGGTTAGTAAAATGGTAGATCAGAAGCTCTACAAAGGTATGAGTTGTACTCTTCTGTATTTTACTGTTTCTAGTCCTGACATTCTTTTCAGTATATGTGTATGTGCTTGATTCCAATCAGATCCTAAAGAATCTCATCTAACAGTTGTTAAGAGATTTCTGAGGTAGCTGAAAGGTACTACTAACGTGACTCTGTGTTGCAGAAAATCAGATAACTATTTTTAGTAGGTTTCTGTTATGCTGATGTTACTGAAGTTAGAGTTAGTTGCAAAAGTACCTCTGGTTAGCACTCTCCCTTAAAGAAGCAAAATACATCAGATGCTAATTGAAGTATCAGATGCTCTGGATAAAGAGTCAGTTGAAGGACTCTCATACACATAAGATTGAAGGATCAGAATGCACAAAGTTGGTACATCACCTTCAAATGATATCAGATGATATCTAAAGATCTAAGCAAATCTGAAGTCGTAGACTATCAGAAGATTTGGATTATCTGGAACTCTGGATAAAAGATTCTATTAGAAGATGGTTTGTTAAATCAAACATTGATACTTCTGTAGTATAGTGTTTTGATGTTGAAGAAATGAGCTGAAATAATTTCATTATTTCACACCTTCAATTGGTATCTTACATCTTAAATTGGTATCATGTCTCTGACATCCAACCAGAAGCAAAGTGTCAGATAACTCTGAGAAAAACTTCAGAAGATGTTTGAGTGAAGATACAGAAGGTTCTGGGCGCAGAATCAAGAATCAAAGCAAAGGCCAGAACAAGCACTTCAACTCTGGAACTTGAGACTTCTTGAGATATTTTTCAGAAGTAATTAGACTCTGAAATTGGATGCATTTCAAGTTGTTCTAAGGACTGGAATTATTGGTATCAAGATCAAGCTAGAAGGAAGAAGAGTTTTCAACCTTCTTGTCTAAATCTAGCAGAGGAAAATTTCAGAAACGAAACTTCCAGATTGGTACAAGAAGCTGAAGATGCTAAGAAGACTAAGCAAATTGTTATAGTTGGTTCTTCTTCTGAAATTACTCTTGTACGTTGAGAACGTGACATTAGTAAGTATAAAGGAGATCAACAAGCTATGAAGGATGTACAAGTTGTCAGAGAAAGATCTGCTGATCAGAAACTTGTCAATAATCCTCGTCAGAGCATGCTTCTACAAACTCTGAAGAATTGTCACTCTCAAAGAAACAGGGGGAGATATAGAAGATGAAATCTGAGAAAAGATATCAACCTACCTTAATTGGTATCAACCTATAAGAATTAAGTTCTCAAGGGGAGAAATGAAAGATGATTAAGTTCTCAGGTGCTATCTCTCAACTCTTATCTTTTTAATTTCTGACTTTAAAAAGAGAAAATTTTTTTTAATCTGTTTTGATGAAAAACTCAAACTTTTTGATGATGTCAAAAAGGGGGAGAAATGAAAGATGATTTTGATATTATCTGGAAGAATAGAATATAACTTGGGGAGAAATGGAAAATGTTTTTGAGAAATAGAATATAACTTTGATATATTCTATAACCTGAAAGAGAATGCAAAAACATATAAACTGCGTTTATTACTAATTATCTGTTTGATGTTTTCCAAGGAACTCTGAACAAGTTCACTAGGCATTCTAAACAGGATAAATGAAAGAAATCTGAGTTCAAATGAACTGGTATCATATAATAGAAGTTATACACTTCGTGAACATAGATTCAGAATCAGATGGACCCAATACTGTTCAGAGATCTGAAAGTTAAAGTTATCTGGAATCATACTGTTTAGAAGATGTAAATTGTCTGTGAATATGATAATCAGAGCATAAAGAATCAGAAATCTTCATAGAAGCGAGATTTGGATTTAGACACAGAATCATGAGTATCATGTATTGGTATCTGTCTTAGAATCAACATTGGTATCAGATTCAGAAGTAAACATTCTACTAGTTTCTTTTGGTATCAGACTGCTTCAAGAAATCAAGAATCTATCAAGAATCTGAGAAGAAAACAAGTTTGAAAAAGCAGAATCAAGACTGTATCAAGATCAGAAGATCCAAATATCTGACATATTGTAATCAGGGGGAGTTCTCCCAGGAAGGTTCACAAGTCAGGATATTTGATTTTCACCCAGTCTGAAACTCAGGGGGAGTTTCTCATCTGAAGGATGTTCTGAAGAATAAGAGAAAATGCTTAAGAAGATTATGAAGTTATATGACCCTGATACAATGCTTAGAGAAGATAAGTTCTAAAGATCTGAAGATGGAAGTTCTGATTGAACTAGTCCAGATGCTGAAGACTCATGCTCTCTTATATTGTAGGGAAGTATTCCTTCTATTCTATTCTATTTGATTGTGTTTTATCAAAGTTATTTTTTTGTAAGTCTTGGGATCAGAGTATGTCTCTGAACAAGCATAAAAATGTTTTTAAGATTAACACATTCAGGGGGAGCAGTTGCTTAGAACTCTGAATAGGTTAATGCTTGGTGATTACCCTGTATAAAATGTTTTATCAAAATACATGTTTTTGTCATCATCAAAAAGGGGGAGATTGTAAGAGCAAGATTTGTCTCTACAGGATTATCTCTATGTTTTGATGATAACAATTGAGTATTTGTGAAAGAACCATTTTATGGTTTAATGTTTGTTATGTGCAGGTCATATTAAATTAAATATATTAGACCAAACAAACAAAAGCAACGTGTGCAGCTAGTAATATATGGAATTACTATGTGTAACGTCATGAAGCGCTTGGGAGAAGCTAGTTTGCTTATGTATCTGATCACCATCAGTAAGGAACCAAGGATACTGTATATTGCAGTTGCAATGCTCCTGTGGTTTATGATCTGAAGAAGTGCATCTGATCTAAAAGCAAATGAAGCTCAGTAAAGAAGCAAGTTTGTTTCTGCATCTGATCATGTTCAATAAAGAATCAAGGATGCTGGATATTGCAGTTGCAATGCATCTGTGGATTCTGATCTGAGTTGTGCATCTGATCTGGAAGCTAACGAGCGTCTTTGAAGAGTGAGCCCTCTAAAGAACTGAAGTGCTGAAGAATCTGATAACTTGAAGTTCTGAAGGCTGAAGGCTCTGAAGACCAAGTGCATCAAGACTCTGAAGACTGGTTCTGAAGGTCAAGACTCTCAAGACTCTGAAGACTGGTTCTGAAGGTCAAGTCTCTCAAGACTCTGAAGATTCTGAAGACATGTTCTGAAGGACAAAACTCTGAAGACTCTGAAGACATGTTCTGAAGGTCAAGACTCTGAAGACTCTGAAGACATGTTCTGAAGGTCAAGACTCTGAAGATATAATCATCTGAAGAAGTTTGTGCTGAAGACTCTGATGACTTGAAGTTCTGAAGGCTGAAGGCTCTGAAGACCAAGTGCAAAAGACTCTGAAGACCAGACTCTGAAGAAGAAAGATTATGAAGCTTCACCTGACAAGACGTGTTCAATCAGATGAGCTGTTGCCATCAACTCTGATGAACAAAGTTCTGAAGTCAGAATCTGATGTTTACTGCGCTATCAATTCCAAAGTAGTTTATGAACTACTCATCTGTAACATCATCAGAAGAACCAAGCCAGAAGCAAATTTGTCCAAGCTGTTAAATGGAATATTACCGTTGCAAGAAAAAGACAAGAAAGTGATGTCATCCAACACGTGCTTATCTATCCGTTGAGATATGACCGTTGGAGTTTGAATGAACATATTTATCCTCTCAACGTCATTCTTGGAAGCACTATAAAAAGAAGAATCATTTGATTATTAAGTGGTTGCTGGGTTGCTAAGTCAAGCAACGCTGTTGCTGTTAAGCTGCACTATAAATGAATAACATTTGAATCATTCAAATGTTAGCATGCTTGTAAGCATGAAGCGTAGAAAAGAAAGAAAGAAGAAAAGCTTAAAATGAAAAGAAGCCTTAGTGCTCACACACAGAAAAGCTTTTAAGCAATATGGAAACTGTACTCAATAATCTCTTAGAGATTTATTATTAGATTAGTTTCTATATTAGAAAGCAAGGAGTTGTTGCTCAATACTTGCTAGGAACTTAATTAGGAGTAATCTGCTTATTTGAGAAGCACTTATGTAATCTCCGGCAACACAAATTCTTTTTAGAATTAAGTGGTTCCTCAAGTGATCTTGTTAAGATCAGTATACTTGAGATGACAAGTGACAGTAGTCATTTGTGGAAATCCTAATAGGAGATCTTTAGTGATCGGATTCTATTAAGGTGTCAATGAACGTTATATCCTTAGGGATCCCTGAACGTGTCATTGTCAAGTTGTTAGTCACTTGCAGTTAGCTTGTGCATCTGTAATCAGTTCGGTTATAGTGGATTAAGTCCTTGCAGTGAGTAAGGCGAAATCACCTTGGAAGGGTGGACTGGATTAGCTTGAGAGTTGCTCAAGTGAACCAGGATATATCTTGTGTTCTTTACTTGTTTAGTTTATTATTTATGCTTCCGCATTGCTACATCTAGAAACAACACAGAAGAAGATGGCAAAAGTTTTTAAGTAACCAAATACCCAATTCAAACCCCCCCTTTCTTGTGTATTTTTCACACCTTCAGAAATAGGGAAGAAATGAATTTGACATACAATGCAGGCAAATGAGATACAAAGAAAAGATGCATACACAAAGAAAAGAGGGAGGAAAAAGTGTGGGGCAACCACCACCACAAGCATATCTCAACCAACATTTCTTAAGATTCACACAATGCAATGCAAACAAAACAATGCAAATAAACACCGAAGTAGGCAAACAAACACCAAAATTCATGACAAGTTCAAAGCATACACAAAGCACATTAATTTGTAAATTCAAAATAAAATGATAAAATAAAATGACAAAATAAAATGAAAATTAAAATAAAAATGTTGAAAAATAAATTAACACATTAAAATATGGGAAAATGATTTTTGGATTTTTATAATATTTAAAAGTAATTTTAAATAAATAAAATAAAACAAGAGAAGATAACTAAAATAAAAAGATGAAAAATAAGTTAACACAATAAAATATGAGAAAAATGATTTTTTTTTTGGATTTTTTAAAGATATTTAAAACTATTTTTTTTGAAAAAGAATAAAAGTTAAACAATAAATAAATAAAAAGAAAAGAAATAAAATAAACAAAACACTAAAAAGGAAGAGGTGTCTCACCCAAGACCTTGGGGTCATGGACACAAAACCTAGCCAGCTCACCCAACTCACGCGTGTGAGAATCAATTAGAAATGGAAAGTGAAAAATTAAAAACATGAAAAAAAATGTCCTTGCTGGGGGTCGAACACAGGTTCAAGGCATGACAAGACAAGGTTACAACCACTGGGGTGGCGATACATTCATTGTAACAAGCCACCCTGTTTGGATATATACCTAAACGCGTGGGATTTCTGGGCATGCTCAAGGCAAAACCAAGTGAAGGAGCCAAATACGACTTGATCATAACTTTGTCAAATCTCAATCATTTTTCATGATATTTTAGTCAAAGTTGCTTGATTTTCCAAGAGGAATACAATGGTAACCACCATTTTCCCAAAACGTGCACACACAACAAAAATCGAAGGCTTATGCAGTTGTGGCTTTAAAATGCATTTTGGAATGTTTGGACCAAAACTGATGAGTTTAAAAGCTAACAAGGGTCTGCACATGCTTTAAACATGTTACTCATGATTATGCTCCAAGAGAAAATCTCAGTCTCTCAATGAGTCAAAATGTGATTGTCAAGTTGCAAGTTTAGTGAAAACAAGTTCTTTTTGCTTCAAAACAGAATGTGTGATATCATTACCATGCATAATGGCATCATCTAAAATACCAACAGATTTGTACTCCAATACACATCAATGCAACAACAAGACATGAGGCTCACTAAAATCCAGATGAGAATAGAGGTTGACAGCCTCAAGGCAGAAATTGGACAGTAACCACAGGGAAATGTCTTTCAAAAGCAAACATGATTAGTTAGCAGCAATATTTTTCCACAACAAGACATATCTTAAAAATGAATTTGACAACATCGACAACCTAAGCAGAAACTTACAAACCCAAACTAACTCAACTAGACAACCAAGCCAAAGATCTAACCTATATGTACTCTAAAATACTAAATGGAATTCTGATCATAATTTTAGGTTGACAAACCATCTCAATCAATCTAGACAACAAGTTCATATAGCAAGCCAACAATCAATCTTTACCATAGCAAACAGATTGAAACAGTTTTGAACAAAACAAAAGTTGCATCACAATGCAAGTATATATGCAGCAGTGAGTCATGCACAGGTTGGACAGTCTTAATTCACACATGGAAATAGCAGCAAGTTCTTGGTATTTCACCAATATCCATTGATGAATTCTAAACATTATGCTTTTACAAAAGCAACTTATGAAAACAAGATCATAGCATGGATCAAACATGATTGTTTTGTTTTAAGAAACTACAAGCCTTGACATTACAAAGTGCAAGAAAACAAATAACAGTCCAAAGTCTGGTACTAATGACAACCATTAACTAAATGCAGACAAACATCTCCACCTATGAACCTTTAACACACACACACACACACACAGATTGCAATGGTTTAAAGGAAAAGGAATTTGATGGATCATAAGTTAACAAACTTCAAGGCATGGACTGACATCCAGGTTTTGGTATTTCAATCAATACTTATTGATGAATTCCAACCATAGTGCCTAGACAAAACACATATTTACATTCCAATTAAACTTCATGCATAACATCTGAACAGAAACAACAACAATCTTTAGACATAACCATGTCAACAATCAAGCAGCAGACCTAATACATTGCTATAAAATGATAGTCACTACTTCACCCTAGCAAAGATTACAAACCCTAGTGTACAAACCAAATCCTGTCAGCAACTGATGTAAAATAACATGACAATGTCAATTATATAATAAAACATGATTCAATTGATACTACATTCTCATGGCAGCAAGCATAAACAAAGCACAAAACAGTAGTTCAAATCATCACAGAGGCAGACTTGGCATGACAATGTCAAGCATCAACCAAACAAACTCAATGTATACTTCTCATGATGGTTATAACCATTTGACAGCAAAATATACTACAAAATAGTGTTGGTCATCATGAATAAAAACAAGCCTCAACAGCATCACATGAATCATCCCAATGTCTTTACCAAGTCCAAACAAAATTACACAACTTAACAGTAAATTTACACAACATGATTAAAAGCTTTTTATCATGAAAACATGATCAAAGAAGTTTTGTTTGAAAACAGAAATAGCAACCAAGTTTGTCATCACAATGCAAACATTAATTCAATCATAAGTAAGCACTTGAACAACCTCAACTCAACTATAGTTTCAAAAGCACAGTGGTGAATTCTAACATGAACAGTCACAAAGCAAAACACATGTATGTATCCCAACAGTTGGCACAAAACAAAGGTATAAGCATGACTATGTGAACATCAATAATTCAAAGTGAATCCTCTCAACCTAGTGATTGGTAGCAACCTTATGACAACACTTATAAAAAGAGTAAACAATGAGGAACATGGCTGAGTAGTAATAAATAAATGTGCCTTACACTAATGCTCTCCATAACAGTCCCCAACTCAGAGTGAAAGTACCACACACAAGTTTAAATCAGTAATAAACATAAGCTTACAACATTCAAGATATTTTGGCAGCACAACCACTATTTAGCATAACAATGTCCAAACCATCTAGCAACCTAACAACATAAACATGATGCATAATGAGGAGGTTTAGGGCTACATACCTCTTGTAGACCTCCAAAAGCAAGCTAGCAGCCAAGAAAACCAGAGATCCTTTCCTTTGGAGCAAGCTTGTGAAGTTACTTCTTTTTAAAGAAACAAGCAAATCTTGAGAACAATTTGAGTAGATGAGATTCCAGTTGTTGTTTGAGGTTATGAACAGCTAGTATGACTATAATGGAAGGTGTTCAAAGTGTCACAATGATGGAAAATATCTTGAGTAGTGATTTGGCATGAAATGTGCATAAAAGTCAAACTTGAATGTGTGAGAGGTTGACTTTTAGATTTATGGTGTTTTTGATTAAACTAACTATTGGTATAGCTTCAAATGATGATTTTAAGGGTGTGTTGATGGTTTTTATAGTGGTTTCATGGCTGGAAACGATGCTGGTGTGAAAAATGCAAAAGGGCAATTTTTGGTGATTTGTGAATTTCTTCACTTTCAAGCAAAGAGGGAAGGAGGAGAGCTATGAGTTTCTGGTTCTCTTGGATAGCTCTGGTGTGTCTAAAAGAGGGGAAGAAAGTTTCTATTTATAGGCCAAGAGAGGCATTGGGGCATATTTGGTTTCAAGCTTTTGGAGGGAGTTTTGGAAGAAAATCTATCCATTATCATGTGGCAGATGTGCTCATCAGTCCCTTGGCTCAATACAGGGCAAAACTTAAGTGAAATGAAGGACATGAGGTGACTGAAGTGAGGCTAGAGGCTGCAGCTGCAAATCTTCACCAAAAAAGTTTCTCTTTCCTCGATTTTTGAATAAAATAATATCCAATTGCTTGCAACTTGGAAACTCTACCAAATCTCATTATTTCTGCATTTTCTAACCATCATCCTCTCTAAATATCAGATTAAGACATGATCCAATGGTTGAGAATGGTCCAAGTGGCTGAAAAGTGAATTTGTGAAAAAGTGGAAATGGTGCACTCAAGTGTGGAGACCCCAACTTCCTGGATTCATAACTCTCAACTCATAAGGGTTATGGAGGAGTTCTAGTACTTTTTGGAAATCCCTCATGTATCTCTACAACTTTCATGTT